>OX608073.1:296087107-297448797 GCA_951509635.1 Eupeodes luniger | reverse complement strand
TTTCTGAAATTAGCCGTTCGGATTCGGCTTTAAACTGTAGGTCCGCTCCATCCCTGACAACAGTACTCGCACACAGGAATGGTTGAGAGTTGTAAGGCACTAGGCCCTAGTTCTCAACGGACTGCTGCACCACCCACTTAGGACAACTCAGTTGAGTTGTAATCAAGACAACTCAATTTGAAGACAACTGAAAAAAAAATTCGTATTATGGGAGGCAACTTTTTTCAGTTGAGTAGACCAAATACGTTGCCTACTTTTATGTGCTTGTTTTGTGTCAAAATCAGCTGTGTGAAGTAAAATACGTAGGTATTTCAAAATTTTAAATTCTGTGCAAAATTTTATAAAAAAGAAAAAATAATACGAAATGGAGAGTTCTACTGATTTGTTTCTTGGAAATTCGGAAGAAGAAAATCCCCTGAATGTTGCGCTAATGAGGAGGAATATTTGAGATCACTCCAATCCATTGGAACTTCCAAACAAAAAGTATTATTTGTAAACAAATTCTTTGATGAGAGTTTTGATTTTAATGTCTTCATTTTGTTGCAGATTTGTTAGTTATTTTAGACTCAACAAAGACGCATTTGTTTATGTGCTAAATGAAATAAAAGATCATTTAAAACAACCACAGCGTTCCTCCGCAGTCCCACCAATTCTGAAACTCTGCACTGCCCTACGTTTCATGGCAGAAGGAAGTTACCAAAAGTGCAGTGGTAATGACTTTAATTTAGGCCTTGCTCAGCCAACAGTTTCGGTAGTGTTAAAAGAAGTGCTAGACGTAGTAGAAGAACGTATCTGTCCACAATGGATTAAGGCTCGTATGACAAATGACGAGATGAATTTATCAAAGATGCATTTCTACCAGAAAACCGGATTTCCTGGAGTAATAGGATGCATCGATGGAACTCATGTTCGAATCATAGCACCGAAAAAAAATCTTCATCATCTCTATTTAAATAGAAAAGGTTACTACAGTCTGAATGTCATGATTGTAAGTGTATACTGTATATCCCATCTTTAGTATTTTTCTTATAAGAACATTTATCATCGACAGGTTTGTGACTACAAAATGAATGTGCGTTTCGTAGATTCCAGATATTCCGGTGCTAATCACGATTCATTCATTTACAATTTAAGTGAATATAAGGCAATGTTAAATGAATTGGATGAGAACACTTTTATTTTGGGAGATGCTGGATATCCTTTAGAGAAACATCTAATGACTCCATTTCGATTGGCTGAAAGTGGGAGTCCAGAATCACGTTTCAATACCATACACGCACAAACAAGAAACATTATTGAAAGAACGATTGGCGTGATCAAAAATAAATTCAGATGCCTTCTATCTGCCCGAGGACTGCATTACAGTCCTGAAAGAGCTGCGAAATTTGTCAATGCAAGTTGTGCCTTACATAACATAAGTCAACATTTCAAAGTAGTATATGTCGGTGAAATTCAAAATGATGACGCAATCGATTCAAATGATCATGATGTCAATGATTTAGTCCATGGAGTAACTGAATCAGGAGCAAGAGAAATCAGAAACAACATAATGAATTCATTTTAGTTAAGTAGTTTTTAATTTACATAAAAGTTGTGTAAATACAAAAAGAGTAAAACTTAAATAAAGAAAACTTCATAAAACAAAACAAAAAATAACCATATAAAATTCACAGAATTTGAAATCATCAAACTAAAATAAAAAAAACTAATTATTCTTAAAAAAAAAACTATTTTGAGAAGGTTGTTTGAAGTTGCAGAATTTCGATTTTTCTTTTTTTGATCTGCACATTCAAAGCATGGAGCTCCGAATGTTCTTCACTTTTTTTCTTTTTTAGCTCGATGGATTTTTTCTTCAATTCCAGCTTTTGTTTGTTTAAACTATAGTTTTTATAGTTTGTATTGTCTATGTTTTTTAACAGCTGCAGCATTTGGGTATGGTTTTCCGTTTGAGTTTTGAGATACCCAATTCTTTCTTCCTCAATTGACTGCAATGGCTTTCTCTTCTTAGCTTTCCTGGAAAATGATGTGGATGCTGAGACGTTTTCCTCTTCAGGTGGTGAAAAGTTATCATCGTCACCGTTGCTGCACAGATGAGGTGAGGATGAGGATCCTAAAGTGTTCAGTCCAAATGCGGTTCCTGTTGGATTCACTGATTTTTGCAGTTCAATCAACCCAACCACGCTCTCTTCCAGATTGGTCAAACTTATATGCTGTGATGGACCACCCCCTGTGGTTTTCAAATTTAGCTTGTTGTTGGCAAGCTTTCTTTTTAAATTTCCCTTGTAATGGATCCATACCTGTATATGTGTATATAATTTGTAAAAAAATGATGGCTTTTGCATTCAGTTAAACTTACCCTTTGCCATTCTTTCGCTGTTCTTGATGGTGGTCCAATGCTATTTAGTTGAACAGCTATATTTTCCCATTCTTCGTCTTGGGTTCTTTTTGTGGAACCGAACTGTCCCTTGCCTCTGGCCAGCTCAGGTTTCTGCTGCGGAACCTCAATCAACCTCTCGAATTGAGCAGGTTTTGTGATTTTTAATCTAAAAAAATTATTTTCTTACAAATGTTTATATTATTATTTGTAAAACTTACATTTTTTTCTCCATTTTCTTAAAAAAATTGGTTTTCAATCAACTGTTGATGCCTACCGTTATTTTTTTGTACACACAAATGCACTACACAACTGGTAAATATCAGTTGTTGAATTTTGACAACAATCACAACTGAGAGACAACTCAACTGGCTTACATAATACCCCGAACACACTTAAAAAGTCAACCATTTTTTAGTTGACTACTGGTTGACTTGTGACAGTCAACTAGTTGTGATCGGTAATACCGATTGCCGGATTACAACTCAACTTTGTTCTTAGTTGTCTTACATAATAGGCCCTGTAGTTTCAACAGGATGGGGACAAAAGCCACATAGCACATCTTAAATCGATTTATTGAATAGTAAGTTTGATTGACGTGTTATCTCAAGAAATAGGCCAGTCGATTAAGCGCCTCTATACTATTTTTTGGGACTACGTTAAGTCATTGGTTTATGACAACAAGCCGATTAAGTTTGCGTTTTATTCAACAAAGGGTTTGAACCTGTTAAGTATTTTTAATCAAAAAACACATATTCCATATTTGAGATCTCGTTGAAATAGAAAATGTTCAAAACATTCAGTTTTGGTGATGCAATTACATCACTCTGAAAGTCACCATCATCATGAAGATGGATACACTGATGGTATCAGTGTATCATGAAAACAGTTTGAAAATTCACTTCAAGATGCAAAAGAAAAACTTTTAAAATATGTAAGGTTTAAAGAAATGTAGGAGCAGCTCATAGTGTTATATTTTTTTGCGTAATATTGGTCAGATCATTCTAGTGGCCAGTTTATATTTCTAAGATATCAGAGATTTCTGTATTCTCAGAAATATAATCAAAATTACTAAAACGAACTTTTCACTTTTACTGTCAGAAATCAGAGAATAGAATTTTTATAATTTAGAAATCAGTCCAAGAAGTTAGTAGACGTTGAAACCTGCTGAAACTGTCAACGCTCATCGCAACCAACAACAACTGATCTTAAAAGCTGATCATTGTCAAAAATGGTCCAAAACTCCTTGGAGAGAATCAACTGGCTGGTGCTTACCTATTCCGCTTTTTCTCTAGACCTGGACCCTTCCGATTTACACCTGTTCTTTGTCAACGCGACACATCTGAAAATGGCTTAATAAGTGGTTAGCCTCGAAAGAGAAGACAGTTTTTTCGTGGAACCTTCAAATTGTCCCAGAATTGGAAATCAATAAGCTCACCGGTCTTCCACAAGCTAATTCGGTTGGATCGAAAGGATCATAAAATGTTTCTAAAATTTCTCGGAACATAAGAATAAGCAATTAAAGTGACAGTTGCGTGTGTCAACAAATTCGCCCGCGCAAACTCTTTATGATTTATTGACGCATTCTAGTTTATTTGTTTTGTTTTATAAAGGGATGGTGACATTCAACACCTTTTTTGGGACGACACGTTGACAACTACTATACCTGCGCTTAAATACCTTCCCTTCGAATGTAATAGGTACGAGTATGTGCAATTTTAGTTTATTTTTTCTTTTGACAGAATTGTCCTGTTACTCGCCCCTTTATGCCAGCTAAAAATCAAAACACCATTACACCTGCTGTCAGGATATAGAATATAGATAAGGCTGAACATTGATCGTTTAAAAATTAAAAACGATAGATGAAAAACAAAAGAACCAACGAGCGCCACGCCATGACAACAATGACACTTTGCCGTTTTTGGTATTGCACTTAAGCGCCAGGTAATTTCTAAATTGAAATCTTCAGAGTCAAGTGCACCTTTTACCATCACCATCAGAGCTAGACGGTATTGTTTTCTCCCGTATTGTGCATCCTGGCGCCTATCCCGTGGTGTTGATGGTTTTTGACTTTTTGTTTCATTTTAAGACAAAAGGAGTAAAATCTTTGTACAAGGATAAAATAATTAGTCCTTACAATATGCTGGAAAAATTCTAAATTTAAAGTGAGATTTTGTAGAACGAAAATCTTTAGAAATGCTTAGACATTCCGTTCTTTTATTTTTTAATTTCGTTGCGCAGTAACGGTGATTTCATACTTTTCAAAAATCTGTTGTTTGGAAAAAATTCCCTCAAGAACTAGACTCCTTGGTGGCCATGATCATGTGTTGGACAAAGTTATACGCTACTCCTTCAAAATCCACCTACGAGTTCGTCCTTCAAAGTAATAAATATCAAATCAAAACAAATAGCAAAAAGTTCCTCTTTATTCCAAAAATTTCATACGCACGTCAAGGAACTATTAAAATAACATTTTATTGAAAGGAAACCATTAGTACATTCTGACAGTTCTCATATTCTCTTCTCTGTAGCCTGTCAGCCAAGGAGGAATGTTTAATTTATAGACCTGTTCCATTCCAATTGTCAATTTTGAAATTTCGCAAACCTGTGTTCAAACTTCAAATCAGATAAAAACTAACAATAACCTTTCTCTTTTATTGTTTTTTGTTTTGTTTTGTAGGGAAAATATATTTTTAAGAACTATATCGGCGCCATCAGAGAAATTTTAAGGAACCTTCCTTAAATTTCATTTTATTTTTCAAAATTCACCCAAAAAAAACACTATTACTTTTAATGGTTATACGAGAATATTTAGGTAGACTCTACTCACTTTGAAGACTCGTTAACCTGATCCTCGGGCGTTGGTTTTTCTTTCTCATCATCATCATTGTCGACATCGGATGACGATGGTTTTGCGGTATCTGTAAGGATACAAAAAATAAAAGGAAGATATATGAAAAATTGCAAAATATTAATAACCGTAAAGCAGAAAGGTGTCGAATTTCTGGTGAACATAAAAAAAAGATATGAAATTTATTTCTAAAACCTCAAAATAATATAAAGCGTAGGTATATACAAAAAGGACAGTGAAGCGCAAAAATGAAATTACTTTATTAATCATCATCAAGTTGTCGAACAGGTCCTTTATTGTAGAAATACATATTAACAGACATTTGAGAAATTATTATTTTCAATTCTTTAATGAAAGGTATAAAAATAAATTAGGTGGCGAAACGGTCAGTTGAGAACTAGGACCTAGTGACTTACAACTCTCAACCATTCCTGTGTGCGAGTAGTTTTGTCAGGGATGGATGGCTTATTTGAGAAAGCACTTTTCATGACAAGAATTAACCTTGAAGGATTTGGCAATTCCTCGCAAGAGGCAGTACCCGAGATCTTTTCAAATGCAATGCTTTATTATTTGAACTTTATAACAAAAACATTTAACATGACCGGATATCCACAAGGGAATTATTATTGTGATCCCCCGATAATAATCAAACCTGCAATCCAATCGATCATGTTGCTATCGACGGAAGGCAGTCCACCATCATACTCGGCGCTCGTACGTACAGTTGAGCCAACATCGCCTCAGATCACTTCCTGGTTGGTGCTAAGCTTCGCGTGTGAAAATCCATGGAAGCCATCAGGCGAACAATAACGACGAGGAGAACATTCAATGTTGGAAGACTGCAGCAGGAAGAAATTGACGAAGCCTTTGTCAACCAAGAATCCCTAGGGCTGTCGATAAACCCTGCCTCTGATGAGTTGTGTCCAGACGTCCACTGGAAGCTTTGCTAACAATCCTGAAAATGTGCTAGGATTCTCCCAGCCACCACCGAAGAATCACAAAACTTAGGCCTACAGGTTTTGGCAGAAAAAGAAGACAAGAGCTTTCAGTCAGTTCTAGGTCGATAAGAGAAATGATAAAAACAGCTTGTTCAGAAGAAAGAAAAAGAACTATGAGCGGTACGAAGTCGAGAAGATCCAGATATGTTTAAGCAGGAAACAGAAGCGGAACTTCTCAGAGGAGTACAAAAGAAAACGTCAGGATTCACTAGGAGTTTTGGGGCCTGCAAGGAAAAAGAAGGAAATACCATAGTGAAGACGCAGTTAATAATTGATTAAAGTTTGGAAAGACTATTTTAAACCATATGCTTAACGGCGGCGATGAAGTCCAGGATCCCGCCAAAGAGCAGTATCAACAAATTCACAAACCTATCTGGTTAATGATCAAGAGTTCCACCTATCCGACTTAAATGAGATAAGGATAGCTATCACCAGGCTAAAGTTGAAAAAAGCTGATGGTGATTATGGGATACAGGCAGAATTTTTACATTGCGCATGACCAACTTATAGCCAAATTTTGGTCGGAAGTAAGTATGCCTAGCGAGTGGAACTTAAGTACTATTTGTCCAATCCATAAAAAAAGTGATCACTTTCTCTGCTTTAACTCTAGATGTATAAGCCTTTTAAACATCGCATACAAGATCATGTAGTACCCGTGGCATGATGGTTAGTGCGTTGGACTGTCATGCCAGAGGTCTTGGGTTCAATCCCTGCCTAAGTCATCTAAAGTTCTTTTCACGGGTACTGCCTCTTGCGAGGAATTGACAAATTCTCCAAGAGTAATTCTTGTCATGAAAAGTGCTTTCTTAAAATTAGCCGTTCGTATTCGGCTTTAAAACTGTAGGTCCCCTCCATCCCTGACAACAGTACTCGCACACAGGAATGATTGTAAGTCACAAGGCCCTAGTTCTCAACGGACACCTAATTTATTTATTTGCTTACAAGATAATGTCAGATATATTATGTGAATGCCCAAAGCCATTTACTGACAAAATAGTTGGCACTTATCAGTGTGACTTCAGGCCTGAAAAATTTACCATCAACGACATCAGCACTTTACGCCAAATCCTGGAGTATACAACTACGATACGCATCACCTCTTCATCGATTTCAAAACAGCTTATAACAGTGTCAACAAGGACGAGCTATACCGGGATATGTCGAGTTTTGGTATTTCTGCCATGCTGAAACGTTTGACTAGAGTAACGTTGGGAACGTTTTTCCGTCAGAATTGGTAGAAATTCAACAGGTACCTTCAAAACTACCAGACGATTACGGCCCCCACGGCCATTACAAAGGGCACCACCTTTCAAAAATCTACACAATATCTTGGATCGAAATTATGGGAAGGACCAAACGAGCCGTTTCCTGTATCAAGTCTGAAGCGACAAAAATGGGTCTTGTCATCAATTGAACAGCGTCGTTTCCCATCGCAAATTTGGTCAGAACGTGACCATTGATATGTATAACATCGAGGTGGTCAAAGAATTGATCTACCTAGACCCTGTTGTTAAATCTGCAATTGACAACAGTTCTGAAATCAAGCGTAGAATAACTCTTGCTTGTTTGTTTATACTAAGTAAGGGAATGAGAAATAAAGCCCTATCGAGAAAATAGCACAAAGGAGACGTTGTAGAAAATCCTCATCATTCCAATCTTGCTGTATGATGCAGAAACATGATTAAGGCTATATTGGTATTTTCAAGACAAGGTTTTACGTACGATCAATTGACCGATTTGTTTCAACTGGCAAATTAACACCTGGCGCAGACTATACAACCAAGACCTGTGCGAGCTCCACAGCGACTTGCCACTGGTCAAAAAATACTGCCTGTTCAACGGTTAAGATTGCTTGGAGTTGAACGAATGAATATCGAAGCTTCAGCTCGTAATATATTAAACGCCAAGCCAGAGGGAACAAGAAGCATAAGCACACTTCATTTCCGGTAAAGCGACCATGTTGAGACCGATACAAACCAGCTTCATATTCGAGTAAGCTTGCCGAATCTATTTCTTGAGTCTCAGGAGCACTGTTACGCCAACCAAAGCAAGCAAAGTAAATTTGCCCATCGCTTATGGAGTCGATCAAGCAGTGGAACTCAATTTCTAGCATCTTTTTTTTGCAGTTATGAATCTATCAACATCAAAAGCTTAGGACTTTGAAGAACTGATGAACCATTCAATAGAATCTTAGAACGAGTTTATAAGATATCGATAAATGTTGTGGTATTTTGTGAATGTTTGACTTCATTTTTTTTCATTCTAAATGATAGAAATAGTTTTACAATACAAGATGTCATTTAAAAAAAAAACCACTGCGTGGACACGTGTCAAATTTTGACATTTGACAAGTTAAAACAATTAAGCTGTGGACACTAGGAAAGGGACAGAGGATTTGAAAGGAATGGAGGTTCGGATTGCACATTGGTTTTAAATTCCTGAATATTGCAATGGCTGGGAAAGACCGAGTGTGGTAAGGCATTCCACATTCGCGTAGTACGGCTAAAGAACGAATATCTGTACTTGACAGTACGACCGAAGTTGGGCTCGAGGGTATATTGATGAGCATTCCTAGAACCGCTAGTATTACGGTTGAATTGTTTAAGGGGAGGAGTGCAGCTGGTTTTTTTTCTAGGGCATAAACCGTTAAAATAACGGTAAAAGAGATTGAGACAAGAAACTTTTCGAGGATGTTCAAGCGACATAAATGATCCCATGATGGTATTATCACCAATCAATCAATGCTCTACGTTCAATACTGTACAAGAGGCTTAAGTAAGTTGCAGGAGCAACAGTCCAGATATGAGAGTTATACTCAAGCTTTGGACGTATATAAGTGTTGTAGATAACAGCCAGATCAGAAGGGGAGAAAAACTTATTGCAACGTCTTGTAAAACCGAAACACCTTGCGGCATTTTTGGCGACATCGCGTATGTGATCGTTCCACAAAAGGTGGTTGGTGATACACATACCGAGAATATCTAGATGTTCAGTCTCATTGATGCAAGTGCCATCCATTGATAATAGCAAGGGGGGTATATCTCGCTTTAACGAAACAAGACAGCATTGGGTTTTCGAAGCAATAAATTCCACGCGGTTTTTTAATCCCCATTGTACAACGCTGTTTAGGTCGGAATTTAATGAACTTCTCATATTTTGTCGTTACAGTTCCACATCCGAAGAAAAGGGATGGGATTCTGAAAACAAATATGAAAAGCTAAGAGTACTATCGTCAGCGAAACAATGTTTTGGGTTAGAAGTTGCAGACAGGAGATCATTAATAAAAATGAGAAAGAGTGTTGGAGATAGAACAGAGCCCTGGGGAACACCAGCATTTATTTTGTGGTTTTCAGACTTGAATCCATCCAATACAACTTGTATTGAACAATTCGAAAGGTAATTACTAATCCAATGAAGGAGGGATTCATGAAAACCGAAAGCACGCATTTTCGATAAGAGAGCCTGATGCCAAACTCTATCAAATGCTTTTGAAGTGAAGAAGATTCGCCTTTTTTTGGGGATAGGCTGCAAAAACGCGGTTTTTCATCCGCTCGGAACGAGACCTGAGGATAAAGACAGATGAAAAAGCTTAGGCAGTGGTTTTGCCAGCGTTAAAGAACACCACCGGGATACCACCCGGACCAGCGGATTCATGTATGCTAAGATAAGTGATGTGAAGAATCGAAACCATTTCCATTTCAAGAACAGCGATGATGAATTATGACTATTTCTGGTCAAATCCACAAACAAACAATCAAGGCAGTCGGTCACCAGCAACGTAGAAGCTTAAACATAAAAATGTACGGATTATCATCTTCAGTAAAAAAAGACCATTTTCACTTCGGAAGCTACGTTAATAAGCAGAATTATCGCATTAAGCTCGGAAAATAAAAGACCCGCTGTTGCAAATACTCTTCGTCCTCAACGTGTCAAGCCAATCAGCTTTCAAATTCTAACTCCTGTTGACTTACAACTTTAAGTTCTATATCAACTCTTAGAGTTGATCAATTGTCAAGTTGAATATGAGTGAAGAAACTGGCTCTAAGTTTATGAAAGTTTTAAAGTACTATTAAATGACCTATGAAGTCCAAGATACAACTTCGAGTAGATCATTTCAAAAGTATTGTTTTTTTTTACTGTAGAATAGTATTCATTAGTTTAATTGCTAATTTGGAAAAAAGTTATTTCAAGTAATTTCTTAGTTCATACAAATACAATTTATTTTTTTTTTTTTTAAATATACTTATAACTTAGATGCATTACAATATTCACATCTCATTCTCCTCTCAAATTGAAATTAATTCAAAACCACGAAGGATAAATTCTTCATTTCATTTCCCCAAGACAAATAAAACTAAGACACCAGATTGAGATCACGAAACCGCATAACCACCATCATGAGATGAGTTTTAAAGTAAAGTAAAAGAGACTCTTTATATACGAAGTACTTATATGAAGGAAGTTCCTTTTCTATGGCTTCATTCCCATAATGAAAAGCTTCTACAATGAATAATAAAAATGTAGGTATATGATCCAATTCTCATGATCATTATGTTGTAATCTCTCTTGGATTGGCCATTCGCTCGCATTCACTAAACAAAATTCAAGAAGTCTTAAGTATCTGTCAAGGTAGTTATAAGCGTTCATGGATTTGGATCTCTATAAACATTACGACGCAGTTTTGATTAATTTTGTTGTTGTTTTCATATTTTTTTTTTAAATTTGGGATACTAAATGCGCATGGGAACGCATGAGATTCATTGGTAATTTCTTCATCAGCTTCAACCAAGACGTGTAGGTAGTTACGCTTGTGGTAGTCATTTCAAAGTTCGACAGAAGTATCGGATTTTAGGCATTGTCATCTTCTTTAACCCTTTTCTTTTTTTTTACAGTTTTTGGAACAAAAAGAGCAAAAAAAAAATGAACCTCAACCTAAAAAGACGTCAGAACATTGTCTTTATAAGAAAAAATCAGTAAAGAAATCAAAACAGAGGGATCCTTCATGGAACGTAACAAAAGACATTTCAATATACCCCCATCCCGTTTGTCGTCTTCTTCGATAGAATGGAGTGAAAAAGTGTTGTATGTTATTTGTGTACTCATCCAAAGTATAAAGAGGAAGTTAGCTTAACCGAATCTTTTGTTCCCGACAGAAATTCATACAATTTTTGAGGGAGGAATATATAGGGAGTCGTCTCGAAGTCTTCGATACACTTTCTTAAAAAAAAAAAAAAGAAGTTATAAATCTTTGTCCAGCCATGAGTAGAAAGGAAATTACCATAACTTCTTCTTTTTTTTTTACTTAAGCCTTCATGTCACTCGTGTCGTTGGAAACATGGTTTTATTGTTAATTTCCGTTGAAAAATTCTTGGAACGGAACAAGAAGACCACCTGAGCGGAAAGGTTTTCTTTTCGACCTCAACTCTCAAATATCTCCAAAAAAAAAAAAAGAGTATTTGAAGGATAAATCAAAACGGATGCAATTTCGTAAAATTGAAATTTCAAAAATCAATATCTTTGTACAGGGTAATTCATTTCTTGGTAATGGAAGTAAAGCTAAATGCACAGAGGTACATCTTTAAAAGACAAAAATTATTTCATTTTAATGGCCGCTTCAGCGCTTCGGGAAGATTCGCAGTATGCAATTCTTTTGAGGTAATTTTAAACTACTTTTTAACACATTTTGGGCAATATTTCACCTAAATTTTAAGTAATTTTGTAATACGTCTTCAATTAAGGGGATTTTAAATTATTATTACCAACAATAGAAAGAGACGACCAAAATGGTTGAAAAGGTATTTAGACATATATGTAGGTAAACAAAGAACATTTTTAGCTTCCCATAGAAAATTATTGTAATCGGTTCGATATGTCGTATTGAAAATTTTGACATTTCTCGACGTTTCAAAGTCCCTAGAGTCTAAAAAAAAGATTTTTAGAAAGATGTCTGTGCGTGCGTGTGTACGTACGTCCGTACGTTCGCGAAGCTTTCTTCGTCGTGCATAGCTCAAGAAACAGTAGAGATATCGACTTCAAATAAATGTTGATATACAGATAATAATGCAGAAAGATGCAGAAAGGACTCTCAAAAAAATTGAGTGCGTGTTTTTTTTACCATAGCAATTTAAAAAAAAGTTAAACATTTTGGTCTACTCAAAATATCTCACGAACTACTAACGCTAGGGAATTGAATTAAATTTTAAATTATATATTGTAATATTAACGTTTTTTTCTTCTTCAATCAAAAAAACTGAAAAAAAAGAGGCTGGGAATTATTCTTAAAAGATTAAAAATTACCAAAAATATTTTGCATATAATGAAAAAGTTTGATTTCAAAATCTATTTTTGTTAACGAGATTTTTAGTCGAAAACCAATTTTAACCAATTTTAGTAGCATTTCTTAAAAGTTTTTTTTTCTTATACAAACAAATACAAATTGGATGAATGCAATTAATTTGAGAGATATCGAGAACCGAACATCAATTTTTACCAAATTTGCGTACCATTTCTTATAGATTTTATTTTTTTATAAAAAAACGGACTGTTGGATTTTTATAAAATTATTACTGAATGTCGAAAACAATATTTTCTGTGAGATTATATTAGTTTGAAGCTAATATTTTTCATTTTTGAAAAGATATTTGAGTCGAAAATAAATTTTTACCAACTTTTAGTAATGTTTTGTTTAGGTTTTTATTTTTTGTAAAAAACTGTGAATTCGATTTTCCTCATTATTTTACTAAATGTTAAAAACAATACTTTTTATAAAATAAAATTATTTCGAAGCCAATATCTCAAATTTTTGAAAAGATATTTGAGTCGAAATTTAATTTTTACCAACTTTTATTAATTTTGTTTAGGTTTTTAATTTTTTGTAAAAAAAAAACTGTCAATTTAATTTTTCTCAAAATGTTACTGAATGTTGACAATATTTTTTTTAAATAAAATAGTTTAAAGCAAATGTCTCAAAGTTTTAAAAAGTTATTTGAGTTGAAAATTAATTTTTACTAACTTTTATTAATTTTTTTTTAGGTTTTTATTTTTTGTAAAAAAAACTGTCAATTCGATTTTTCTCAAAATTTTACCGAATGTTGACAACAATATGTCTTATCAAATAAAATTAGTTGGAAGCCATAATCTAAATTTTTTGAAAAGATATTTGAGTCGAAAATCAATTTTTACTAACTTTTATTAATTTTGTTTAGGTTTTTATTTTTTGTAAAAAAAAACAGTCAATTAGATTTTTTTCAAAATTTTACAGAATGTTAACAACAATGTTTCTTATAAGATAAAATAAGTTTGAAGCCTTAATCTCAAGTTTTTGAAAAGATATTTGAGTCGAAATTCAATTTTTACCAACTTTGAGTAATGTTTTTTTTAGGTTTTTATTTTTTATAAAAAAAACTGTCAATTAAATTTTTTTTTAAATTTTATCAGATGTTAAAAACATTATTCTTCGTTGCACAAAATTGTTTTGGAGATGAAATCAGATTTTAGTCGTAAAATTTTCGAAGTGACAAACTTTTTTTTTCAGTTTTTTTAATTTATAAAAAAAACCGTTAATTGGAATTTTTTCCAGCTCGTTTCATAGAAATATTATTCCCTAAATAGTTCGTTATCTCGTTCTTACGCATACCTTGGTTTTGACATCAATCCAACTCGTAAAATTCGAACCTTTTAAGTGAAGGCTAGATTCTGCCATTCTCCTCAGAGCCTCAACACAGGGGACTAATAATACTAATATTGGCCACTCCGTACTTCTTAATTATTTAGAAACAATTCCAAAACAACACAAACTGCACCATCCCCCAACTACAGCTTTATAGAAACTTCTATACCTTCTAGATTTTTTGGGAGAATAGGGTATTCCTGGAAGATGAGTCAATCCACTTTTGTTCAGAGGGATCAAAAACTAATGAGGAAGTTGGTGGAGGCGTGTACTCTGAAGGAAAAATGCCTGACCTGATATCCGAATTTTCTCAGTCAGAATGCCATTAAAACCTTGAACTCTGTCTCTACAAACTCCGTAACAGTCCATAATTGTAGATCATCTCTAAGGGAGATCCCACATCAGTTAAACATTCACCCTTGCAGAGTGCCGGTCATAGAGACTTTTTAGGAAATTGCAGATGAACTCGCCAACAATGGAACGGAACTACATATTTGATCACGTTTTACTCATGCTGCCGTACCAATCTCTACACGTAAGCTTTTGCCAAAACAAGACGCTATATAGAAAAATAACATCACCAGCTTACAGGCTACGAAAAATATCTAGCCTACCCTAGAATCAAAGCGCTCAAGGTGGATATCTCCAAGTAGATTGCATATGAGCTCGATAATTAGTGTCATAACAGAACACTGTCTAATAGGTAAGTATACGTAACGCGGATAGGCGTATTCTCAAGAGGAGGAAACGGTTCTCTACCTCCTATGCACCTATGCTCTAGCTCAAATACGTAAGGCCTACCTAGGAGAATTCTTCTAAAACGATCAAAACAATTTCAAACACACTAACATCCTTAGTCTTCTACGTTTCGTAAGGAACTCTGTTAAGTTTCAGTGAGCTCAGAAAAAGGCCTCAAGATTCATGTGGTATCACAATGGGCCAACAACTGGCCTAACTGTGTCCTATTCAATCCCAGACAGCCACTTCAACCCAATCTACGAAATAAGGATAATTCTATAAGCAATACAGGGTGATCTTTTTTATTTCAAGCCTTAATAAAATCAAGTATTCTAGCAGTTATTTCTTACTGCCACTGAAAAGCTTGACATTTTTGACGATGACTATTTTCAAATTGTTTTTTTATTTGACTGTGATTTATCTTAATTACACTTTTAGTTAAAAGTCTTGTTTCTTTAAAGAAGTCCGTCCGAAATCTGTTGTTGGGCCTTAAACGATGCATGCTCTGCAAATACATGTTTTGCACATACACTTAAAAAAAGTGTAATTAGCCATGAATTTCAATTAAAAACTTTATAACTTCGAAAATAGTATAACAAAGCTAATAACAAAAAGCTTTAAAGACAACCCAACTGAGAAAAACAATATAGAGCTCAAGCATAATTAAAAAATATGGCAACAAACACGAAAATGTCCCAATATTTAGTCATTTATAAAAACCATGAGGAACTATTTCTATTCCACGGTTCTTACGCTAGTTTTTAATAACACTTCATTTGTTAGGGCTTTAAAGCTAATCTTTTTGCTGGGCAGTTCCACGCCAATTCAACACTGTCAAAGAGTGTTATGATTTTGCCTGTATTTTATGCTACTAATCTTCTTTCGCACTCGTAATAAAGCTAAAGTGTTAAAAGATCCCAAAACACACAAATCTTCTGGACTGGATGGTATCTTCACTATTGTTGAGTGATGTTCTTCAAGGCTGGCATAACTATAGCTTTTTTATCCATCTTACTTCCCAGGTCTTGTTCCGAGTAGATGAAAAATTGCATTTGTCCAATCCATACCCAAAAAAGGCGAATCCTCACCCACATTTAGCTATCGACCGAGTGCATTTACGTCCCTTCTTTTCAAGGTCAGCAACGCCAATTAATCATCAGCTCAAGGAATATATTTAACTCCATAAAATACTTAATGACTAGTAAAACGGCTTTAGCAGCGATAAGTCTGGCAATCTTATAATTTTCCTTATGGAACAGTGGAACAAAATTTTTGCACCGTAAGATGCGAAAGAAATTAAGTTTATTGCGCTTGATATTTGAAAAGTATTTGATACGGTTCGACATCGGGCTACCTTATCGAAAACATCTATGCCTTCGGTTTAGTTGAATCCCTCCTTGCTTGGATTGGAAATTACCTTTCCGACTTCTTAATATCGGGTGATTTTTTAAGAGCTTGAGAACTTTAAAAAAAAAAAAAAACGCATAAAATTTGCAAATACTTATCGATTCTTTATTTGAAATGTTAGATTGGTCCATGACATTTACTTTTTGAAGATAATTTCATTTAAATGTTGACCGCGGCTGCGTCTTAGGTGGTCCATTCGGAAAGTCCAATTTTGGGTAACTTTTTCGAGCATTTCGGCCGGAATAGCCCGAATTTCTTCGGAAATGTTGTCTTCCAAAGCTGGAATAGTTGCTGGCTTATTTATGTAGACTTTAGACTTGACGTAGCCCCACAAAAAATAGTCTAAAGGCGTCAAATCGCATGATCTTGGTGGCCAACTTACCGGTCCATTCCTTGAGATGAATTGTTCTCCGAAGTTTTCCCTCAAAATGGCCATAGAATCGCGAGCTGTGTGGCATGTAGCGCCATCTTGTTGAAACCACATGTCAACCAAGTTCAGTTCATCCATTTTTGGCAACAAAAAGTTTGTTAGCATTGAACGATAGCGATCGCCATTCACCGTAACGTTGCGTCCAACAGCATCTTTGAAAAAATACGGTCCAATGATTCCACCAGCGTACAAACCACACCAAACAGTGCATTTTTCGGGATGCATGGGCAGTTCTTGAACGGCTTCTGGTTGCTCTTCACTCCAAATGCGGCAATTTTGCTTATTAACGTAGCCATTCAACCAGAAATGAGCCTCATCGCTGAACAAAATTTGTCGATAAACACATTTCGAACCGAACACTGATTTTGGTAATAAAATTCAATGATTTGCAAGCGTTGCTCGTTAGTAAGTCTATTCATGATGAAATGTCAAAGCATACTGAGCATCTTTCTCTTTGACACCATGTCTGAAATCCCGCGTGATCTGTCAAATACTAATGCATGAAAATCCTAACCTAAAAAAATCACCCATTATAAGTAGTATTGGATGGATTCAAGTTTGAAAACCACAACATAAATGTTGGTGTGCCCCAGGGCTGTGCTATATCTCTGATACTCTTTCTTATTTTTGCTTAAATCTAATCAATTGTTTCGGTGACGATAGTACTAAGTACTAGCTTTTCACACTCGTTTCCAGACTCATAATACCTTCTGGCATACCTTAGTCTGTTCCTGTTCCACGGGCCCTTTTGTGGTATGCCAAATTGATGCAACTTAAATAATACCGCCAAAAATCTCAGTGTTTTTTCAAGTTCATCTGAAGACATTTTAAGAGTCTCTAAATGACTTTGACCGTGAAATTTCAAAAATCTCGCAGTTTTTAAAACTTTGAATCACAAAAAACGTCGTCGGCTCGATTGATATCCAAATGAAGACTGTTTTCTTTTTCCACAGTGTTATTGAACTTCCCAATATGAACTAACCATCATCAATTCAAGCTTTTTATCCTTTGTTCGCTGCTAATAGCAAATAGGTATCGCCTTTAAAATACAACAACTGCTTATAGATTCATCCCGTATTCAAAAAAATATGTTAATTTCACACCAAATAAATAAGGAACTCCATTTTTATGGTACAAGAGAAAAAGCGGGATCGAAAATACTTATAAATGTTAACGTCCCTTCTCTTGAGACACACTCGAATGCACTTTTTGTGAACAGCAAATTAAAGTCCTTTCCAAACACAAAGGACTCAATATCGAAAACAACAAAAATTAAACAAGTGAATTATAACATCTTGAGTTTATTAATTTGCATTTATATTATATATAAAAAATGCCAAACTTTTCCCATAATAAACTTAAAAATTATGTGCAATACCGCACCGCTATCCACAACCACATCCACATCCACTTCGATTCGACAGTCACGCAATTCACAGTCACAGTATAGTTCTAAACTCCAGGTGCACTATAATAGAGCGCAGTCTGGTGACCTACCCTTTTTTGCATATGCCACCCCTATAAACGATAAGCGGGGACCTATGGGATCGGGAGACTCAGGACTCAGGACCAAACACCATAAACCAGCACCAAACTAAACCAAAAGTCGTCGCAGCCCTCAATTCAAACGATTGCATGTGTGATTGGAACCAGCAGAAAATAAATTGGTAATCATAATCATATGCTTTGTATTGTTGAAGGAACAAAACACAAATGTCCTTGCATTATCCTTGCCGCCATACTCGTACTCATATAAAAACGAATTTCACGACTCAGGGTCGATTTTGGAATAATTTAAGGTTATTTCTCGCTTCGAAAATACCTACGCTACGATATGCCTAAGTTAACTTTACGACATGTTACACACTCACTTTATCCTTTATAGGAGCAGAAATTTGTTTGAACGACCATATGGTTATATGGAATGCCTCAATTCCCGCGCAGCTCTGTGGTCTGGTCTTGTTAAAACAATGCCACGTCGCGTCGTCGTTGGTCGTAGTCTGTCCGCCGCCCATAATAACAAGTCGGGGGCATACCGTGAAGTGTTGTTTTTTTTGTTTTCATCTTTCGTCCTTACATTCATTTTCTTTCTTTTCGGCGCGCAGTGTGTCCATTGAACAGTGCTCGTCGACCGTGAAAGTTGGAATTGTTAAATAAAGGCCAGAAGTCACGATCAGGACCTTTTTGTTGTTGCTCGTTGTAATAGGGTTTTCTTTTTTAGCAATTTGAATGTTGGTGTTATGCAGCTTTGTTCTTTTTGGAAATAATTTTTGTTCTCAGATGAACACAGCACGAGCCAACCAAATAAAAAAAAGGATGTGTTTTTCTTTTCTCAGCTTCTAAGGATATAGTAGTATTGTGCCAAAGGCAAATTTATAAGGATTTCTGCAAAAACACACGCACACACATTCTTTTTTTAAAGTAGGTACATTTGAAAAAATTGACTCTGCGGGAGGTGTGTCCAGAAAGGAAGTTAACCTTCAATTTGATAATTGTATCAAAAATGCCAAATCAAGTGAGAGAGAAGAAATTGATTAACATGTGTACGTAGCAACTCTATGGCTTTGAATAATGAAGATTGTATCAATTTCAGGAGCAAAATAGCAATGGACTATGAATAATTATGTTAATGCTTACTCATTCTTTTGTGTTTTATATTATTCTTCAGTCATTGTAAACCAAATTTTTAAGAAAAGCGGATTTGTTTTTAGTTGGCGCCCAACGTGGGACCGATTTATTCTTTGTAATATACTTATTTTAGAGAGTTGATGACATCCGATGGGCAAAGGACAATGGTCTTGGATGGATTTTCATGAGTCTAATCCAGTTGTCAAGTATGTAAAACAACGTCTACTTCAGAAGTTCCCAAGATTGGTTTTTCCCTATTGAATTGTTAAAGTAATTTCTTGTAATGCATGTAATTCAACATTACTATTACACTTTTTATCCCTCATTCAAGCTAAGCTTTGATGTAAAGGGTTTTCCAAAAAAGATGACTTGATGTTTAAAAGGTCAATAACCTCAAGCTTTGTAAAATAACACATAAGTCAGGTTCATTTTAAGTGACGGGTCTTATTCGTTTTGATGGCAGCTCTATTTAGCAGCGTTTTGAAAAAGATCTAAAGGGTTTTTCAATAAGGGCGGGTAGATGTTGAAATGGAATAAAACATAATAAACCTTATATGCCTTATAGGCCTGGGCTCTGAATAAGTCGTAGAAGCCCTATAAGATGTTCACTTAGTAGTTCAACCTTACTGGAACTGTAGATGCCACCGTTGATTCCATCTCGGGAATTCCTCCGCTGCCATCTGGATAAGGAGAGGTGCCTTAGTGGAAACACCCCCCTTCTCGCGTTTGCTACCCCCAAAAACTTTCCACTGGTGTTGGAACCCAATCTCCAATTAAGGTACTAGGCACCCGATGTTTACCACGGGGAGGTGAGAGTAGGAGTTGATAGACATGGGAGAAAAACCTGTGGACGCTTGTGTCCTCTTGAATGCATATGTCTACCTCTACTGTCATGTTAAATGCACCTAAAGCTGTTCACATATTCATTCGAGGTATCTATCATCGGAAAGAATTATAGTACGCAATGCGTCAAAAACTATCACCAGAGGATCACATTGTCTGTCCTAGAACCTACATCGTAAACCATAAGGTCGGTTGAGTTCAAACTTGGAAATTACAGTATCGGTATCTTACAAATTTTTCAAAGAAATTCAAATGTAAAACGTATATTTACAAATAGTGCTGGGCAGTGGTATGAGGAGTGGGCAGTGTCTTCTTGCTCTTGCTCTTCCTCATCACTGCAGCCCTTGCACATATAACATCGGTAGTAAGCCGCATTTTCTTTTTATGATAACCCAACAGGCAACCTCTTATTATGCTTACAAGCAATCGCATAATCGAACGGAGCCTAGTTTTGTCGAACTTAGACCATAATTTCCTGGTCATAGCACAGGATTCAAGCTTTTGCTTTTTTTAATGGTGTCTTGAACTATTTTACTAATAATCTGTTTTATTTCGCAGGATGTGGTGCTTATACAGAAATGGTCAAGTGTTGTACCTATCCTTGCCAACTCATCATTTCTATCGATCCAAGGCACATCACTGTGACCTGCCACCCAGTAGAGTCTAATGTTATTCTGTGAGCTTAGTACCCTTAATAACTGGCGACAGTAATAATTGTCAAGCTTCAATTTAATTTTTGTGGCAGAAATAGATTTTATTGCTGCTTGGCTATCGATGAAAATGGTGATATTAGCTCGTGATAGCGCCATCATTGAGACCTGTTTTGCACTGGTTAAGGATTTCGTTCATTACCAGAATTCAGATAAGTGGTGAGAGTACATCTCTAGATGTTGGTTCTTTAATCTCTGTACCAACTTGTTTGCTACTGATCGGTCTTAATTTTTCAATCAACATGATCCAGTTTTAAATAGCCTTGTGGTAGCACTATCAAGTTGTTGTCGTAGTATTCAAACCCTACTAATAGACTGTTCTATTTCGGGACCTGTGCGGGGTTTTTTGACTGCACTTTTGTTCACGTTGTTGAAAGTCCCTTTAATGTCTAAGAACGCTGCCAGTGTATACTCCTTATAGTAGTGTAGGGCGGTATCTACGCTTTTATCTTTAGAATAAGCTTGTTGTAAGGGAGATATAATTTCAGACCTGAGGTTGCTGCAGATGAGAATGTTTAGTAGTATCTACAATGTTTTAAGGATAGACGTGAGACTAATTGGTCTGTTGTCCTTAGCACTAGGTTGGCTGGGTTTACCGGCTTTAGTTATAATATCTACTTTGACATCGCGCCACAACTTTGGAACATAGATTGTTAAAGGTGTGGGGTTACGAGGTAAGCGCTTCTTTTGTATAAAGGGAAAATGACTTTGACTTGATTTTGAAAGAGTATCAGTCACTGTTTAGTCTGGTGTGCTTGGCAACATTGAAAAGTTTGTAGTACTCCTAAGTAGTAATATCTTTACTTGACAGTACTAATGAAGTTGGATTTGAGGTTATACTGATGTAGAATACTTGAAGTGCTAATATTACGGTTAAATTGTTTAAATAATGGAATACAGTTGGCTATTTTTAATAGATCATAATCTTTACTAATATTATAAAGCTGAAAAGTTTTTGTGTTTGTTTGCTTGTTTGTGTGTTTGAACGTGTTAATCTTAGAAACTACTGGTCGAATTCGAAAAGTTCTTTCAGGGCTAGATAGCTCATTTATTGAGGAGAGCTATGTATATGCTATATAAGATCACGATAAGACTAACACGAGCGAACCATCACATGCGCTGCTTATATCTATCTTTAAAAATTGGCTCACTATAACCTTTTTAAGGATTAATTATTTTTTTTTGCAGAGATCGTAATTTATTTTCAATTGCTTCTGATTTTCAGTTCAGTGGTTTTAAAAAAACAGAAAAATTAAAAAAGCATATAACAACATGGCCGCCACCACCACCTGTCAAAATATACCCGTTTCTATGTTGAAACCTTTTACACAATAAAGCACGTAAAATAACGCACTTTCCAGGCTCTTCAACATTATTCCTTTAAAACGGGTGTTGTTTCTATAGGTTTAACGAAGTATTTTAACATTATTTTTTAATTATTTATTCAAATTTATTTTCAATTTCTTGAATTAATGTATTTAACAATAAAAAACATAAATGCCTAGACACACATTGTCCCAAAAAAAACAGCTTCTTATTCGATTATCAAGACATTTTTATCAACAACGCAAGCGAGTGAAGTAAGTAAAATTTGTAATACAGCTGCCCTCAAGGACTCACCCCTAAAACTAGTGAACTACACATATGGAAACACACAACTGACACCCTACGCGCGGAATAATTATTATCAAATTTTATTCTATACAAAAGACGAACAAAATTATAATGAGAAAAACTACTTTTTTTTTATCCATTGCTAAGTTAAATGTTATCGCACAGGACTGATAAAATTTCGTCCTGGAAAGAAAAGGACGACGACCCATTAAAAAATAGTCACATGTGTGTCGTCTTCAAAATTGTTCTTATATTATAAAGAGTTCATTCACCGCGAACCTATTAAATAATATCACCATTTCTATTCCAAAAATACAAAAATTCAAAAAAAGGACATCGATATTTTTGTTGTTGTTGTTAATGTTAAAGGAGAGCATTCCCCTAGGAAAGTAATTAGCGCACCTTTAATATTCTAGTAATTTGGGAAATGATGGCACGAGCCATATTTAGTTTTTTTTTTATGTAATGGCTTCCCAACATCCTTATCCTCCAAAACATTAATACACACATGTCGTGTCCTTTTTCCTTTAATAGAGCTCAAACTTCATTGACACATACGAATACGTGTATCATGAGTGGCTACTTTTTTGGAGGAATTCCTTGTCGTCATTTCTTTTAAAAAATTTAAATTTTCCTTCTTACGTTGGTGGTGGTGTTATTTTTGTTATAAGTTGAGTTGAGTTTTCCTTAGCTGCTGGAATATAGACGCGCGCGTTAATCAGTCTAGCGAAACCAAATTATTCATCTCTAGCACACTCCAAGTTGGGTAATAGGTATTATTGTGGTGATGTGTTTGGTGTCTTTAGGCATCCGAGACGACTATGTCAGGTGTGGTTTCTTTTTGTACCTATTTCCTCCATGATTCTAATGTGGGGCATTTAAGGTGCCCACCATCATCGTCGTCTTCGTCGTCAAGTCATAATGCAGGAGGACAGCGCCGGAACTCTTAGTGCTGATAATAATAGTAGCAGTTAGCTGTTTCTGATGTAGGTACAACAGTTCAACGAAGCATATCGGAAAATGAGTCTCGTGGCATTTTGCCGTTAAGAGCATTCTTTTGGGTGGATATTACCATATACAAAATAGAGGAACTACTTGTAGGACACTGACAGCAGTAGTAGAACCACCAGCACCTTAAGAAAACGAATAACAGGTGCTTTTTAAAAATAATAAGTTTTATTGATTTTTAAAAACCGACAACTCTGTTTGTATGCGTAGAAGGAAAGCTGAAAATTAGAAATGCTTTTAAAGTATTCGACTAGTATAAGGTCATTCACTTCTTGGTTTCAAATGTGACACCTGTCAAACTCATCAGCTTTCATTTGAAGTTTCATGATTTTAGACAAATTTCGCGAATAACGTGATGATTATGATTCTCATAAAATTACGCAATCAATCGGTAAATTGAAAAGAAATTTGATAATGCTGATTATCTACGCTTTTTTCTTTTTTTAATAATTGGCGCAGACTCAAAGGGTTTTGAATGTCATTATTCATTATTACGAAAAGAAGAAGTGGAGCAAGGAAAGGAAATGTCGGTGTACATTGGTTTTTGATTCTTGAACATTGCAACGACTGGGAAAGACAGAGTGTGGTGAAGCATTGCGCATTCGCGTAGTACGGCTAAAGAACGAATATCTGTACTTCACAGTACGACCGAAGATAGAATCAAGGGGCATTCCTAGAAGTATTACGGTTGAACTGTTTAAGGGGAGGAATGCAACTAGAGCATAATTAATAAAAATAAAGGTAAGAAACGATGAGGCAAGAAACATTCCGACGATGTTCGAGTGACGTAATTAAACTTATGATTTTATTATCACCAATCTCTTCGTTGAATACTGAACAACAGGTTTAAGTAAGTTACTGAAGCACCAGCCTTGAAATGGGAGATATACTCAAGCTTTGGACGTATATATGTGTTATATAGGGTTATTCAATAAGGGCGGGTAGATGTTGTGTGTAGATGTCGTGGCGTTTGCTGTGTGGCACGTAGCACTGCTCCGCCGCCGTCCTGCTGGAACCACATGTCTTTGAGCTTCTGGATCAGTTGGATCTTGTACGGGTGTAGGCCCAAGTCCCGACGCAAAATTCGCCAAGTTGAAGTCTGCGAAAGACCGAGTTCTTGTGGACGGCGAGGAATAGACTGCCTCGGATTCTGCTGTACACTTTCACGGACCGCTGCGATGTTCTAAACCGATCTTGCGTTTCTTGAACTGTTGACTGATTGTTTACTGAACCGGTCGTCTCAAATTTGCCCACCAAACGTTGAAGAGTCGACTGTGAAGGGCCACTACGTCTACTGTAAAATGGGAGCAATGCGTCCAACGTTTGCGTTATCGAACACTCATTTTGATAATAAAGTTTTATCATTTGAAAGCCCTGTTCAATCGTGTAACTTGCCATGATGATTTAGCATAAACAACTGAATAATAAACAAAACATTTGACAGATGTCACCAAAACAAAATGGCCACCACGGGGCGCCAAAATCTACCCGCTTCAATTTAAAAACCCCTAAAGATTGTAGCCAGATCAGAAGGAGAAAAAAACTTTTGGTAACATCGCGTATGATATCGTTCCACAAGAGGTGGTTGGTAATGCACATACCAAGAATATCAAGATATTCAGCTTCATTGATGCAAGTGCCAACCATTAGTATCGAAAATATAGTTCATCGGACGAATTTCATAATAAAGTTTTACAACGAATCCGAAAGGTCAGTGGAACGAGTAGACTCACCACGCCAAAAGTTAATTCTTAGAATTCTTAGAATTCTGTAATCGACATGACACATTGTTAACTTCCTGGCAAATCTTGAAAGAATCCGTTCAACTATATCAATCAAACGATTTATGTGCCGTAATTTGAAGAAAATTCTTTAATTTGTATTACGATTTTGTAGAAATAGATAGAAGTGTGGTAGGTTAGAAGAACAACCAGTTCGAACGAAGTAAAATTCTTTCGACTTCGCTCAGTTATATAGCAGGTGGATGCCCTAGCTATAAATTTAAAGTACAGGCTATGGCTGAAATCACTAGAGACTTCCATACGGACAGTACTGCATTAGGAATTCGCTTTAGGACACATTTAGGTAAAGATTGATGTCTGATGTAGAAAGTCTATAGGTTTAGTCCCAAGAGGCTTCACATAGGTTAGGGAGCGTTCAAGTATTACGTAACGCAATTTTTGAAGATTCTTGAAGATTTTTGAACCCCCCTCCTCCCCATGTAACGCACCGTAACGTTTTTCTGTACTCCCCATCCCACTCTCTAAACGTTACGTAACACTCAAGTGACCATTTTTACCCTAAAGTCGCAAAAAAGTATGTTACAGATTTTATCCTTGGTATACATAGTTTTAATTGCCTTTACGGTAATAATACTAAATAAAACAAGAGATTTTTAATCCGCAACACCTGCGTATTTTGTTAATTTTTTATAAATTTTTGGCTTTACACACAATTGTTTTCATCCTTCATTCTCCTATTTTAGCTTTTTTTACTAATTTTTTATTTAAAAAAAAAAACAATGTTACGTAACGTGTTGTAAGAAAGACCCCCTCCGCCCCTGTAACGCATGCGATGAAACTCTAAAGCGAATAGCTGAGCTTGAAGCTTTTTGTTTGCTAAGTATATAGTAAGTATATAGATACAGAGGTGTCAAATAGAGCAGGGTGTCCAGTGCCGCAGATGGGGTCGTACGAAGCGATCCGCTTATACATACACACCGAACGTTTGTATTTGCTTAGTTTTTCGCGATTTACACATTTGTCTAAAATAGTCTTTCCTACTGCCGCAACGTACAGTAGAATCGGTCTAATTACGGATGTGTATGACCAGCGCCTGATTGGGGTTGCAAGCCGCATTTATTACTAATGTACTTTTTGTAGGAAAAGAGAGCTTTAGCGGCTTTCTTAACTCCTAATATTGGGCATCTTATATTTCCTGAAGAATATAACTGAATCGGTTTTGTGTGTGTTGGCACCTCATGCACACTGATCTGCCCATTGTATAAGCTAGTTTAAAGCTGTTTGTAAGAGTTCTTTTAAGTTATTGAGATGCTTTCCTGACACTGATATAGCAACTTCATCCGCATATGCAATCACTCTAAAAATCTCAACATCTATTAGGCTAGTTACATTTGCATTTATTATCAGGTTCCAGAGAATAGGAGACAGCACACCGCCTTAAGAGTTAGATACCTCTGCTGACAACTCTCTGGTATAAGATCCGCCATGTTATGTGTTAATTATTTCTCTGGTCAGCATTTTATGAATTTACTCACCAAGTGAATTCTCTACGTTCAAACATCATTTTTCTTAAGTTTTTTGATAAACTTTATTCAAAAAGCGATTTCATTTTAAAACAAAACCAAAACTAAGTTAAATTAAAAATATGTGTTTTCAATTTTGTCTCGGTTCTGTTATTCTCGTCAAAAGGGTATTTACCCCCAAAGTTCACTCAACCATTCAAATGTAAATATCAACCTGTTAGTCGTATGTATGTACATATGTGTGTCATTGGCTTCCTGCATTTACCTATTTTTAACTCCTATTTACATAACTTCAGCCATGTTACCAAATGTCCTTTTTTCCATATTCCGCCAAAAATCAGTCATTCATTCAATTTTATCAAAAGTTGTTGGTGGTGGTTTCTTAGGTCGCAGCACCAAAAATATTATGTACATCTAAGCACACACACACAAATATGAATTGCATAGTAAACAGAGGTTAATTAGAAGTCAAGAATCAAGATACCCCCTGCCTTGACCTGCCCTCACGTTTAACAGCGACATTTCTCCTTCAACTTTAAACAAAACAACAAGTGCGCTTCTACTATCACAAGAAGCAAATTTTATGCATTATGAACATTTATTTACGGAACCTTCGTGTTCCTCGAGAGTTCAAAGTGTACATATAGAGTTGATCAAGTCAAAGGAGGCTTCAGTCAAGTCAGCGCAGGTAATGCATCTCATCAATAGTCACTCGACTGAAACCATATAGGGTCTCCTACGAAACATACATATACCTATGGTATACCCCTACCCTATGAAGACGCGTAGTAATGTGGTGACGGTTATTTGGCGACCCTTCTTTGTCCAGAAAAAAACAACAACAACAACAAACACAAGGAAAAGCGACCTCTACACGGTGTCTGAGCATTTCTTATTTCCTTTAATTTTATTTCGTGATGTAATTTCAAAATGGAAAATAATAAGACGCGCATTTAATGAGGACAATAGTACAGGTTGCTGGTGCTTAAAACAACCAAACCATCAACAAACGTCAGGGTCAATAGAACACGAAATAGAAGACAGTCAAACAAAAAGGAGCAATCAGCTCAACAAAAAAAAAAGCGCAATTACGATTCAAGACGTGATGTTATGTGATGTGCGCTTCTAATGAACTTCCGTTTGCCGCCAATTTGTTTTTAGGAAGATACCTAAACCAAACAATTGAAAGTTGAGGAAGGTACCTAAAACTCTTCAAGATTGAATAACTCAAGAGTGTCCTTTTAACCTTCAGTAATAAATTCATGGATCACACTCATTACTTCTTCCGACTTCCGATTTAAATTGAACCCAAATCGTAATTTGCATGATAAAGTTTTTTTTTATTTTTAACACAAATCTTAAAGACGCAGGATTCTCCGAAGTACGAAGTAGGATGGATAAAAAGGACGAAGATGTCGTGTGTTTCGGAGGGACATTCTTTGGTTTCATATTTTGGGAAATTGTTGTTATGTCTTCTCCTGGATAGATGAAAGGATGGATCTGATTTCAATCAAACACAAAACGATGATAGGAGGAGAAAGGCTTGGCGGGAGTCCTGGTTTACACACGTGTTCTTCTTGGTTTTACAATTCTGTGATGTAAGAAATATTTTTTTCTAGGTTATATTTAAAAAGATGATAGGAAAAGAAGGTGGAATTTATTACAAAAATTGTTTTTGACATATAGAAGACACCATTACCATTCTTCTAGCACGTGCCAAGTTCAGACTTTTATCGAAAAGGATGACGCAAATCGTCTTAATTGGGTGTTCTAATATTTATTTTAAAAGGAATTTAAATATTCCAATAGCTATCAATAATATGCGTAGCATGATGATAAGTTCGTAAGACTGCCATGCCAGAAGTCTGGTTGAACTAAGACCTTTGCCTGAATTGAAATATGCTCCAAGGATAATTTTTGTGCGAATAAGCCATTGGTCAATGCTATTGGGACACGACGACTAGTTTTTGAGACTTTCGTTCATCACATTGACTATGTCCCAACATTGGCAGGGAAGATTTCAATACTGAGTCAAAGACTGTTTTTAATCTATTTCAATAGCAGCGTGCAATACACAAATTCAAGTTGATAGATTGTTCTGTAATTTAATTTTAAAATATATTTAAGTTTTATTTGTTCTTTTGATTTTGTTTTCAAATGTTGATCTAGAAGATATAGAGCTGTTATAAAAAATAAATGGTACGTAATTAAATATTAACACTTTGTTGCCTTGAAGTAAGAAAATAGTTTGAAATTTAGTTGTGAGATCTAAGTTGCAAATGTTTTGCACAGCAATTTTACTAACTATTAAATTATTAAGGTTTTTATTTTTTGTTTAAGTGAAGATTGTTAATTTTTTTTCCAACAATTATAACGTAATATCAAAAAAAAATTAAAAAATTAAGAAAGAATTTTGCTGTTTGATTTTCTAAACAATTTTTTTTAATCAAAAATGTTGGAGGTTCTAGATGTCCCTTCTTTTTCGTCAAATTTGGTTCAAAGGCAAAGATGGAATCAAATTTAAGACTATAAACGCACCCTTAAAGAAGTTATGGCCCTTTTAGAGATACAAAAAAAAAACCTTTTAAAATCAATATCTTTTTTAAAAGATTAAGATGTCCTGAATTCAAATAATTTTTTTAAATTTTATCTTTCACAATAGGTTTTTAAAAAATACTGAAGACATTCAAGACATCCCTTAACAATAAATTGCACGATGATTTTGCAAATTATACAAATCTTTGTCTTCTAGATACAGTTTAAATCATTCTAGTATTTCACTTAGTTTTTGTAATTTTCCATAAGTTATAATTTGACTCTATCAAAAGTTTTGAAAAAATCTTGAATATAATTCTCTTTTGTTTTTGAATAATTCGTTTTAGAGTTAACTTTTTGTTGCTGAGTCCGAATCCAAACTCGTATTTTAGCTATGTACTGTACATACATATGTGTTCAAATTCGTTTATGATTTTTTTAATATCTTCCAAAAACTTGATGTTATAAACTTAAAACAACGAATTCGTAATAAGATCAAAAATTGCAAGCGAACACTTACTAATAATTGTTTTTTTGAAAAATAAGTAAGATGTTGAACATTTTTAAAGGAAATATTAAATTTGAAAAGTTATCACAAATGTTATTGAAAAAAGACAACTTCATAAATTATTTACACAGCCTCAAAAAGCCTAATATAGCTTTTTTTTAATTATCGGAGTTTTCAATAAGAGCGCTACAAAAGTTTTTTTTTTTAAATAAAACAAAAACGGTTTTGGATATCAATGAAATTCTTTATTCCTGTGAAAGTACGTTCGATGCCATTATGTATGGAACTCGATTTCTTTTGCATGGCCACCACGGGCACGCTTGCAGATATCCAGACGCTGAACCCAATTTTCGACGGTTTTCAAGCATAAATAGTCCGATACTGCTGCAATTTCACGTTCGATATTCGTACGAAGTTTATCAATCGTCGCTCGCTAGCTTGTTGGAATAGACCATAGACTTGACGTAGCCCCACAGGAAATAGTCTGAAGCCTCAGCGGCAGCAATATTCTCGACACTACGGGTACTTCTTTGTCTCACTGGCACGGAAACATTTTGTATTGTGCCTGTGGATTCAAATTTTTCCACTAGACGCTCAATTCTTGATCTGCTAGGACGATTATGACGACCATAAATTGGTTGTAGCGCTCTTAACGTTAAGACCACTGACCCCGAATTTCGGTAGTAAATTTTAATAATTTCGACTCGTTGTTAGCTCGTATATCTTTCCATCATAAAATGGAAAAAATTACTGAAGAGAAATGTCAAAAGAGCGGCAAGAAATATGGCGTCGTTTGCTGTCCCTGTCGCTCTACTTTTGTAGCGTCAATGTTGAAAAACCCTGTATAAAAGGTTGTATCTTAAAAACCTGACGTGATAGACTGATTTCAACTCGCATTCGAACTGAATCCATCAAAAACCTAAGAATGAGTATAATTTAGTTACCTCATAAATAACCTTTTTGAACAGTGTAATCACACATTCAAACCTGCTTTCAATAATATTCCTCTTGTTTTTGGTAGAAGTTTAACTCTACAAAGCACCTTTGGCGTTCGATCTTCAAGCCCGTTCGATTTTTGCAATTACCGAACGTTTAGATGGGTAAACTGTTTTAAGTTTTATGAAATTCCAAATAAAAAGTAGCGTTCGGTTTTACTGCCCAATGAAATTAAGCCAATATATTAAAAATGTCATATCACCCAAACACTTTTTCAGAAGAAAATGCCACAAAGCCCAACATCAATGTCATATTGCCCAAATCATTTTTAGAATATCATAACGCTAAAATTACTAATTGACATATCGCCCAAAAGATGTGATGTGTTTTAACATTCTGACAAATTTGTTTGTTTATTTCATCGCCCAAACGCAAACATTAAATGAAACAAATGTCAAATCGCCCAAAAACTCGGAATTTCAAGAAAGCGTAAAAAATACGTTTGGCTTATTAAAAATCCAAAAGAAAATATATGGTAAGGCAACTCTATATAGGCATTGTTCGAAATAGAACTAATTAACATTTGGTTTGACACCAAAATCATTTAAATAACAGGGGAGGGTATATTTTACTGTGCAAGCCCACCTCTTTAAGCCAGACAATCTTAACATAGGGCCAGGATATACGAGTAAGTAGGCAACCCTAGGTTTCTTCATCTTTATGTCATTATAACCGATTATTATAAATACCAGACAAGACAGACAATAGAATTGAAAAATGCACTCTTATTTTGCAATAGATCCAAGCGCAAATTGTAATTTCAATAAACATCTTTGATAAACTATTGGTCATTATATCAAATAACAGATCGGGGTAGATATCCCTTCTACGTATCTCGTATTAAAACCATATATTTAATATTGAAAGAATTTAAATTAAGACACAAATTTAGAAAAAAAAAATTCAATAAATCTATTGTACCGTTTTTTGAGAAAATTCAAATGTTCGATTTTTGACCAAAAAGTTTGTACGACCTCAAAAAATTCTGAAATAACAAACGTGAATCTGCTTAAAAGCTTAATTTAAAAGTTTGAACTCAACTTTTTTAGTTCCTATGTCGCAAGTAAAGTTGAAGTGTCCCATTATTCCTGATATTATTCGCACAAAGGAAGTTAAAGGTTTCAGGTGGTCTACGAGCTGTAGCGGCATTTTATTTTTTTTTTTTGTAGACTTTTTAATCGCTACTAAAAATTCAAAATGAAATAATTTATAGCAGACTGAAGAAAGTGTCATCTAATTTTTTAAAATCTTCCATCAATCAGTTATACAAATTATTATTAGAGCGAAAAATTTAAATGACCCATTTATATTGAAATCTTGCTTTGTTTTTTTATTTTTATTTCCCTACAAAAATAAATGCCCAGAATCTTCAAAAACATACCATTACTTAGTTATTTCGTACTTCTTATCTTGTTAATATATAAATGAGCATTGGAATTTTCGACCTAAATTTTTTCATTAATCTTGGGTTGATGAAGTTACAATTTTGTTTGACACATAAAATTAGTTTGCTTCTATCGCAAATAATTATGGCATCTTTTTTTTATTGAATTGGTTAGGGGGTTAAAAAGAGCAATATCATGCTTGTTTGTCAATTAGGCCACCATCACATCAAAGATGAAAAAAAACTTTGTGTTATTGCTTGGGGTATATGTAAATTAAATGGATGAATGATGAACCGAAATAAAATTCGGAATGAAGTAATATTTGACACAGACAAATTGAAAAATTAAATTTCCAGAGGAAAAAGCTTATTTATGATCTCTTAGAGAAATAAGGAGTTGTGAAGCAAGAAATAAACCTTCGATCGAATTGATTTGTTTTATCGTTTGCAATGTCAATGTCGCTTGCAAGCTAAATATTAAAAAAAAAGGAAAAAAAAACTTTAAAATCGTAAGTTAATAAGGTAAAAAGTTGGACTGTCATGCCAGAGGTCTTGGGTTCAATCCCTGCCTGTGCCAACTAAAGTTTTTTTTTTTTACGGGTACTGCCTCTTGCGAGGAATTGACAAATCCTCCAAGAGTAATTCTGGTCATGAAAAGTGCTTTCTCAAATAAGCCGTTCGGATTCGGCTTAAAACTGTAGGTCTCCTTCATCCCTGACAATATAACCCGCACACAAGAATGGTTGATAGTTGGAAGTCACTAGGCCCAGGCCCTAGTTCTCAACGAACTGTTGCGACTCACACAAAACCGATTAAGTTCTATTCTCCAGGAAATATAAGAATCCCAAATTTATAAAATGTATTCACTTAAAATTTCACGATTAAGCTCTTTTTAGATAAAAGAATAAAAATTGGAAACGTAAAATACAAGAAAAATTCAAGAAAGCTACTGCAGCTCTCTTCTCCTGCAATAAGACAATTGGTAATATATGGGGCTTGCAACCCCGAACCACTCATTCGTTATACTCGTCGGAAATCAGAGCGATTCTACTGTACGGTGTGGTAGGATGGGGGACTGCTTTAGACAAATGTTAACCGCGACAAACCAAGCAAAGTCCAACGTTCAGCTTGCCTACGTTTAAGCGGATCGATTGGTATGACCCCATCTAGATATCCTACTTTATGTGACGCCTCTAGATATTCTTAGCAAACAAATAGCTGCAAGCTCTGCTATGCGCCTCAGAGCCTTAGATATAATTCCAAAGCACAGAGACTATACAATTCTCTAACTACAGTTCGATTGGAACTTCCACATTTCTTTACGTTACCGATTTTTGGGTATGATAGGGCATTCCTGGAAGATGAGTCAATCCACTTCTATCGGGTGATTTTTTAAGAGCTTGAGAACTTTTTTTTAAAAAAAAACGCATAAAATTTGCAAAATGTCATCGATTCTTTATTTGAAACGTAAGATTGGTCCATGACATTTACTTTTTGAAGATAATTTCATTTAAATGTTGACCGCGGCTGCGTCTTAGGTGGTCCATTCGGAAAGTCCAATTTTGGGTAACTTTTTCGAGCATTTCGGCCGGAATAGCCCGAATTTCTTCGGAAATGTTGTCTTCCAAAGCTGGAATAGTTGCTGGCTTATTTATGTAGACTTTAGACTTGACGTAGCCCCACAAAAAATAGTCTAAAGGCGTCAAATCGCATGATCTTGGTGGCCAACTTACCGGTCCATTCCTTGAGATGAATTGTTCTCCGAAGTTTTCCCTCAAAATGGCCATAGAATCGCGAGCTGTGTGGCATGTAGCGCCATCTTGTTGAAACCACATGTCAACCAAGTTCAGTTCTTCCATTTTTGGCAACAAAAAGTTTGTTAGCATTGAACGATAGCGATCGCCATTCACCGTAACGTTGCGTCCAACAGCATCTTTGAAAAAATACGGTCCAATGATTCCACCAGCGTACAAACCACACCAAACAGTGCATTTTTCGGGATGCATGGGCAGTTCTTGAACGGCTTCTGGTTGCTCTTCACTCCAAATGCGGCAATTTTGCTTATTTACGTAGCCATTCAACCAGAAATGAGCCTCATTGCTGAACAAAATTTGTCGATAAAAAATTTGTCGATAAAAAAAAACCGAACACTGATTTTGGTAATAAAATTCAATGATTTGCAAGCGTTGCTCGTTAGTAAGTCTATTCATGATGAAATGTCAAAGCATACTGAGCATCTTTCTCTTTGACACCATGTCTGAAATCCCGCGTGATCTGTAAAATATTAATGCATGAAAGTCCTTACCTCAAAAAAATCACCCATTATATAGATAGATCCAAAACTATTGAAGGAGTTGGTGGAGGTATGTCATCTGAACGACTAAAATTAAGCCTCTCATTCCGACTTCCCCATTACTGCTTCGTCTTCTAGGCAAAACTTATGTCGATAAAAGAAGTCTTGTTCTGACTTAAAGAAAACGTGATATCCATATGTATTATCCGTATATTCCCACATAGTCAGGCCGCTATCAAATCTCTGTCTCTACACACCTATAACAGTTCATAACTGTGGCTCATCTTTAATGGAGATGGCACAACAGTTCAAAATACAACTTTGCTTGATGCCGGGCCCTAGAGACATTCCACAAAATTGCAAAGCAGACTAACTCGCTAAAAATAGTACAGTACTAACCATTCTAGCACGTTTGGCTTACGCTGGCACACCAATCGCTACGTACAGGCTTTCTGGAATAACATCACCACCTTTTAGGCTATGAAAGAAATTTAGTCTAACCTAGATTTAAAGCGCTCAAGGTACTTGATATGTATCTCTAAACAGATTGCATATAAGTTCGATAATAGTTGTCATAACCAAACACTGTATAAAAAGTAAGCACTCCCTGCGGCAAGGCGTATTCTCAAATGACTTTTGACTGAAGCTGTATGGACGAGGAAGAAGAGCAAACAGTTCTTCACCTCCTTTATACATGCTCTGCTCTAACTCAATAACTACCTAGGAGAATTCTTCTATAACGATCTAAACGATTTCAAACACACTAACATCATTAGTCTTTTAAATTTTGTATGGAATTCTAATTGGTTTCATTAAAAGCTCAGAAGAAGGCCTCAAGATCCTTATGATATCACAATAAGCCAACAACTTACCTAAATGACTGACCTACTCTGTCCTAGGCAGCCACTTAAACCTAACCTTATCTAAAAAATCTGTCACTTAAAGAAAAGAAAAAACTCTAAGATTATTGTCATTTCAAAATTATATAAATCATGCTCAAAAAGATGATAAAACATTAACTTTCAAATTCAGTTGAAAAAAGTACGTATACGCCTAGTAGACCAATAATTAAAAATACTCTGCAATAGCATGGTCATGTTAGCAAATTCAATCGATTCAGCCAGAATTGTTAAAGTGTACTGAAGTCACGAGTCAAGGACCGTCTTTTAACTGTAAATAAGAATAAAAGATGTGCGGGGGGGGGGTGGTTTACCATGTGAAGCTTATTTTTATTGGTAAACATTTTTGCTAAAACACATACAAAGATTTTAGAGTTTCAATTGATTCGTAGTGTTTAATGGAGCTTGATGCAACCTTTACTCGATTAAAAAAAAATCGTCTACATATTGCATTACACACCACTAGACACCGCTAAGGCACCACCATATATTAAGTGCAGTATAAAATCGTGAGAAAGTTTACATACACATTTTTAAGTAAAACAAAAGTCTCTTAACACCTCATTTGATAATCCATTCGTTCCTTAATTCAATTATGAACTCCAAAAATTACCGTTAACACATAAATTGTAATTTATCCCCGCCTATTAATAATATAATAATGTGCCCATATTACAACGTCTTTCTTTCTTCCTTCGTTCCTGCTTTAAGTCGGTCGGTCTTGCATTTCGGTCTTGAATTCGATTAACCACCCAAACGTGAATAATGTGCAATTTTTTACCCGAGGAGTTATATAAAGTTTGACAAACAACAAAAATAATGAAATTAAACCCATAATTTACTTTTTCTTGTACAGAGGTATTCTAAAGGACTCTGTGCCAGGATAAAGGATCAAAAATCAGCAGACAAGTCATATATTAGCGTTACATTCTTGTAAGTAATTCTTTAAGGAAGAAATACAAAACAGAAACCTACCCTTTTCTTCGGGTCTTTGTTGTGTGTATGTTTTGAACTTTCTTTTTCCAAGACATTCAACATTCAACATTCATAACATACATCGCGCAGGCAAAATCTATTCGTACCAGGGACGGACGACAGGCATTGCGAATTCGATTTACACAGGATGTAATTAGGAAATTTATTGTTTGTAACATCACACTGCACTGAGCTGTGCTACGATGCGATGTTTTGAGAATACCTACCTATACAATGAGGGTAGCGCGAAGGCGCCTTATTTGTGTTTTGTTTTTGGAAGGAACTAAGAAAAAAAAACCAAAAACCCAGAAACCCAGACACCTCTCAACGGACAGAAATCTGGTTGACATATTTGCAACACGTCCCCATTTGTGAACGTCTTGTGTTGTAAACATAAGGACATACCTACTATGGTGCGTATTTTAAGTCAAAAATAGATTTTATGAATGAATTTCGTATTTCCTTTTGAAGATGTACATACCTACTCCAAAATCCTGATGGATTTACAACCTGCTGTTTAGTTTTAAACAATAATTAGCATTTTCAAATTGGCCATAGCCTGCGGCAAGCATCAGGAAACTAAACAAACAAAGCCTCTTCGTTTGCACATGTCTAACATATTATTTGCACTTGCGTAGTAGGCCACTTAGAGGCCTTACAAAAGGTCTTTTTAAAAATATTATTTGCACAATTTATTGATGTTGTTTTTTTTTCGATTTTCTATTATATCCTTAGAAGTCCTGCGGAAATTAGTATTGGTTAAAGAAGCTGTTTTGCTTTTTGATCTCTAAGTGCAATAACATATTGGGAAAATTAATAAGTAAATAGATAATCATTATAACCTTAAAGAAAATCAGATACTTTAGAGTCTTGTTTAGAGAGCAGATGAAAATGTTCTTAATAGACCAAAGAAAAGTCGTAAATACTTATTTGATTGAAAAGATTTATCTCCTTTGGGTCACATAAAACACATTACAGAAAGGTCCAGTTTTCGTAGACTTTAGCATAAATCAGGCTGAATTTGACATCGATGGCATCGATTATGTTGTCTTTGGAAGCGAGACTTGGTTTGCGGCTTATTTCCTTATAGACCTGCGACTTAAGAAAACCCCACAAGAAAAAGTCTAAAGGGGTCAAGTCACAAAATTTTGGTGGCTAATTAACGTCTCCTCGACGAGAAATAACCATGCATCGAAACCGCTAGTGCAGAATATCGATTGTTTCTTAAGCTGTGTGGAACGCATCGCCATCCTTTTGAAACCATTTTTCTTTGGTTTCCATATCATACAATTCAGGCCACATGAAGTTGGTGATCATTGACTTATAGCAATAGCCGATGACGCCTCCAACCCAAAAACCCCACCAAACAGTTACTTTATTTGGATGCATTGGCACCTCGTGAATCTCATGTAGATTGGTGTCGTCCCAAATCCTTAAAGGGCAACCATGCACCCCATAAAAAGGGCGCAATGCGCTCTTCAGTGTTGCTCGACGCTATAACTCACCACGCCATGATGATTTGTCGTTAGTGATTGATCAAAAGAAGATATTTTGACAGAAAGTAAAAGACATAATATGACCGCCTCGAGCTGTCAAAATCATCCCGTCCCTATTGGAAAACCCTTTGTTACGACAAATTGATGGACTACTATGGCGTATACGTATTTTTGAATATTAAATGTATAACTAATTTTTGGTAAAATACTTTTTCCTTTAAGAAACATTATAAAAACGTCAGCTAATGAAGTTATATTTAGAATATCAGGGGATTATGTAAGACAATTATACATTCTCATAATGCTTAAAAATGGACGAGATTTTCACACTAGCTGTTTGACATCTTTTTTAAATGTCCAAAGAAATAACATAGCAACATGTCTCTGTAAGGATCTTTGTTGATTGTAACGTGACGGTCAATATATCCTCTTATCTTTGTCTACAATAATACACATTTAAAGGGTTTTTCAAAACGAGGTATCATTTTGATATTTGTTTGATACAACAAAACTAAAGAGTATTTTTTAAGAGAAATGAATACATGTTTATTTTAAAGCAAATGGTAACAGGAAAACGATATCAGCAAAATGGTTACCTTTGTTGCACATTCCTTTATATGCTCGTTAATGGAACTTTAAAAGCCTTACAATTTAAGTCTTTGCTCAAAATAGTAAGTTATGCCATTTGAAGAAGACTCGAAAAACTACATACATACACGGTTTTAATAAATTCTTTCCACCACTAGTTTGTCCAAAAAGTTCTAATTTATCTACTAGTTTCATTATTTCTACACAAGGTGTTTTACGACAACTTAAAACTGCTTTAGTTTTGCGAACAGTGACTGCAAAATGTTCTCCATCTTTTCAAATGCTAAAAGATGACAGCTCCAAAAGTGATAGTTGCCCAAATGGCGCATTATTCAAAATGAAAAAAGAGGCTGGGAACCACACTGATAACTTCCCATCCCGTCTGTCGATTAGTCAGTCTTGCTTAAAAGGTTTTGTATTTTTTCGTCTTTTGTTAAACAAAATTTTCGGTTATATTATTCTAAAAAATGGATTAAATATTACCAACAATATTTTGCATATGATGAAATAGTTAGGTTTCAAAACCTTTATTTGTTAACGAGATTTTTAGTCCAAACCTAATTTTCACCAATTTTAGTAGCATTTTTTTAAGGTTTTTATTTCTTTTATAAACAAATACAGATTGGGTTTTTCTAAGAAAAATTTTCACAGAATGAAATCATTTTGAAGTGAATACCTTCATTTATTCACGAGATATCGAGAACCAAACATCAATTTTTACCAATTTTGTGTGGATTTTAATTTCATGAAAAAAGTAACTGTCGGATTTTTATAAAAATTTTACTGAATATTGAAAACAATGTTTTCTATAAGATGAAATAAGATTGACGCCAATACCGTGCATTTTAAAAAAAATATTTGAGTCGAAAGTAAATTTTTAAAAAGTTTTAGTATTGTTTTTTTTTAGGTTTTTATTTTCTGTAAAAAAATATTTCTTATAAGATAAAATTAGTTTGAAGTTATAATCCTAAATTTTTAAAAAGATATTTGAGTGGAAAATCAGTTTTAACCAAATTTTAGTAATGTTTTTTTTTTAGGTTTTTATTTTTTTATAAAAAAAACTGTCAATTCGATTTTTCTCAAAATTTTCCCAGAGGTCAAAAACGTTATCCATCGTTCGTAAAATAATCGAGGTGACAAATATATTTTTTTTTAGTTTTTTTTATTTATAAAAAAAACGTTAGTTGGATTTTTTTCCAAAAAGAAACTTCTTTGGTATCACGTCATAATATGTAATACACAATTTAGTCGCTAGCTTTATTGGTTCTTCAGATATTTTGGGTTAACCAAAATTTTCACCTTTTTTTTAAATTGCTATGTTAAAAAACCACCCACTCAATTTTTTTGAGAGTCCTTTCTGCATCTTTCTGCATTTTTATCTGTATAACAAAATTTACTTGAAGTCGATATCTGTATTGGTTCTTGAGCTATGGACGACAAAAAAAGCTTCGCGTACGTACATACGTACACATGCACGCACAGACATCTCTCTAAAAATCTTTTATTTCGACTCTAGGGACCTTAAAATGTCAAAAATTTTAATTCGACAAATCGGACCGATTAAAATAACTTCATATGGGAAGTTAATAAATTATAAAACCATGATCATATCTATATCCTTTGTATAAGTTAAAACGGATAGGTTTTTTATGTTTCAAAAGCAAAAAATGTACACAACACTATGTCATCGTCGATTCCTACGCTTATTTCCAAGGACAATTCTTTCGTAAGCTCGATTGATAAAGCCAATTTGCTTGCTATTTGTTGTTAATTCGATGCTGCCAATTATTCTTTGGAACGAATCTTCTGTGGCACTCGAACAGTTGCTAGAGTATTTAAAAATCTTAACATTCACAAATCCGCTGGCCCGCTATTGTCATGGCGAGCTGTTCTTTAACACTGCTAAAACCACTTCGTAAGCTTTTTCAAATATCCTATTCTACAGGTCTCTTTTCGAGTGGATAGAAAACAGCACATGTCCAGCCTGCGCCTAAAAAATGTGAATCTCACTACCTTCAAATTTCACTTACGTCATTTTTCGAAAGTCATGAAAACGCTGATCAAATCTTCTTAAGAAATATCTTAAAGATCGAAAGCTTCTTAATAACCGGCAGTATGGATTTCTTAGCAATATGTCCACGGGTCTGGTGATTTTATGGTTTATCTCACCAAACAGTGGAAGAAATCTTTACATAGTTTTGGAGAAAGTAAAATTATTGCACTTGATATTTCAAAGGCATTTGATAGAGTTTCAAGCTTTCTTTAAGAATTAAAAATTACCTTTCCGACCGTTCACTTAAAGAAGTATTAGACGGTTAAAAATCTGATATCCTCGAAATAAACGCTGGTGTGCCCCAAGGCTCCGTATTGTCTCCGACACTTTTCCTTATTTTTATAAATGATCTTTTGTCTGAAACTTCTATCCCACTTTAATGTTTCTTTGATAACAGTACCCTCAGCTTTTCATATTTGTTTTAAGATTCTCATCCTTGTCCTTTGGATGTAGACTCCTAATAGCATTGTTTGATAAGCTCATTAAATTCTGAGCTTAACATCATTTTCCGTGCAGAATTTAAGGCATTTAAAAAACTCAATGCTGTCTATTATCGCAAAAGCGTAACCCTCTCCCAAAGCCACTATCCATGGGTGGTACTTGCATCGAGGAGACTGAACAGCTTTCAGTTATAGGTATGTGCAGTGCATCACAAACCATCTTTTGTGGAGTCATCACATGATTAACATCACCAAAAATGTTGCTGTTTTGGTTTTCTCCAAAGATGAAAGAAACATTTTGTTTCCCCTTCTGGAGTGGAGTATTATACTAATATTTGGGCTTGCGCTGAGACATTTACTACTCTTAACCCTTGAGCGCAATTTCAGACGTACTCTTTAGTATAGAGATTCTTATTTTAGCCGCACTACACGAATGTGGAATTCTTTACCAGGCTCAATATTTCTCACTCATTACAATGTGCAGACATTTAAAACTTATGTGCATGGGGTTTTCAAAAAAATATTACATTTTTAAAAAAGTTATAAGATTTATACTGTTTTTAAAATAGTGTGCATAAAATTTTAATACAAAATGTACGGAAATAACAACAAAATGTAATATTTGATCAATACAACACAATAAATGTGCACAGAAAATGAAATCGTTCTAGAATAATAAAATCAACATTTCTAAGTTGCCTCTAAGAAATTTAAAAACGAATGCTCATTATAAAACTTCAAGGATCTGTTAACCCGTTTGGGCTCATAATGCAGACTGCAGTATTCTATGAAGGTATTATTACATCACAATCCTTCCATTTTATATCTCCATCATAAATCGCACCCTTATTTCTTTCAATTTATTTAAAAATAATCTTGAATCCTTTTTCCTCGGTAGGAAAAATCCGTTACGAAATTTGAAACCCCCTGAGCAATGTTAATTGAAAATCTTGATATACGAAAATAGAAATAGATCAATGCCACGAAAATACTTCTTCTTCTGTGGGTCTGTGGGCCTGGTGGTATACAATCATCAAGACACCCCCATCCATTGGTTTTAAATTCATCATTAAAACATTCCTTAAAATCCAAACATACATATGCACAGGGACCGACCCCCTTCCGTATTCTGTGATTTCAATTTCTATTTTTCTAATTTTAGTAAATTTAATGAAAATGAATTAACTCTTCCTGTTGTGAGCTGTCAGAAGAGTTTCCTTTAAAATCCAACAGCATATCCTTTTTCTCAATCTTATGAGTTTATTTCTCAATTTTAATTACAGAGGCAAAATAAAATTAAACAAAACAATCTAAAAATAAAACAATAATATATTCGAACCAGGATATGAATTGAGAATGGGGAGAGGCTTGAATGAACACAACTCAGTGTGACGTATTTGTTTTATAGGGGAACTCCAAACTCTAAGACACATAATCCTTTGACTTAATTGTTGTTCTTGCTATTTCTTCAGTTTGAAGTCCTTTTTCTCCACACGATGACGACGACTCTCCTTTTTGTTTTTTAAAGTAGACTTTATAAGTTCACCCTAACCTAGGACAAGCGGTTGGTTGTGCTCTCGTTTAAAAGACTTACGGTGGCAGTGCCAAGTACTAAAACTACCGTTTTATTATGCATGCAACACAGCTGGCGCGCTGAGCATTACCATTATTTTTATATTTTTTTTTCAAGCGGAATGAAAAGTGTTACCTGCGCGGGATATTTGTTGTTTTTGTTTTAATTTTTTTTTTTAAATTTGAATTTTCTGTTGAGTGAATTTGAAAAAAGAAAAATGTCCTGTTGGGACATAAAAGGAATTAATTAATAGCACGGGACATTGTTTGGTTTTTTGACTGTTGTTGTTTTTTTTTATTGTTGGTTAAAATATCTTAATATAAAAATATACATATAGTATGAATTAAAAGGTTGCCATTTCAAAATGAATTCAAAAATGGTATCCTTTCATAAAGGTCTGCAACTTTAGAGACAAATGAGAAATCAGTTTTGAATATGGCTATGACGCACATTCTTAATTCATAGAAATGTATGACGTGTTCAGCTCAAATAGTCATTTATTGACTTTTGCTGTCTGTCATATACGATCATCTGTCATTCTCTATTTTTGTGGAATAATGATTGTATTTATATTTTTTTCTTTAATTGTGATTTTGAGACATTATTTTTTAGATAGCAATTTAGTGACTTAAGAAATCCTTGAATATAGTGACATAATTTTTCTCCGAACAATATTTAAAGACGTCAATTATCTCAAACATAATAACATAGAGGAAATTTTGTAATTATTGAAGTGCATGAATTTGCAATGCACCATCATGCTTCTATTAAGTAACGTCTGTTTTCTTAATTAAGTGACAAGAGCTCTGTAGTAAATTGTTGGCTGCTATTTCAGAATGGGATGTGGTCAAGCTGAATTTTTATTTATATTTAAAAAAAATGTCAATTACGTAAATTGTATGTAAGTCACTTTAAACACGTGATATTTTTTGTTTTAAGTTGCCAATTAATGACGTTTGCTACGATTTTGTCACTCTTGCTAATTCAAGGAGCCATGACAGTGACCTTTACTATCACTGACATGAATTCGTTTGATATTTGATTTTAAGGCTACTGATAAAGTGATGCCTGTTATACTTAGTCGGCTACGTATAGTAACACTAAATTTTTGTCTATTGACATTTACGATGTTTGAGTGACATTTGCTTTCAATTAGGGATGTGTACTGGCTCAGCCATTTTGTGGTCTGCTTGCACCTATGCTATACCTAGCATGCTACGTCAGTGATGTTTACAATAATCCCAGGCTATGTTTGTTTGAGTGACGTTTTCTATTTTAAACCTTAAATTAGTGACTTGAAGTCTGCTTTTTCGGATACTGGTAACATCAAATTTTTGTTTAGTGACAATCCCAAAACTGTGTTTTAGTGACGTTTGGTATTTTAAATATTTAACTAGTGACGTATGCTATTTCAGCCAATTAGTGCAGTCTAGTTTATAGGTAACTTGTTGGGTGCCTTTCGCTTACTTACATATGTTGTGTTCACTACACTGAAAAAAAATATCCGTTATCATATCGATGAATGGCGTTCATTAACTGAAATCATAATAATATGGATGTACTTTTCATCATATTGATGGAGAAATTAGATGAAAAATATTTGCTTAATGAACCGTTCTTGAACATGAAAAAATCCCGTTTCATCAAATTTTCAACCACCAATACATAAAAATGTCTGCATGAAAAGTTTCGTCAGTTTATCAAAAATTTGCATGTACATATATGATGAACCCAAATTTCTGATGATTTTCATTAAAATGACGAATGCTAACATCATATTGATGAATAATTTCTTCACATTTATGAAATTCTTCATAGTAATGAAATCAATCATCATTTTTATTATTCACATTTAGTTCATCATTTTTACAACTATATTCTTCACATACATATATGAACTTGGAGGGTAATGAAGATACTTGTAAATAATTTCATCACATAAAGCTTCCTCTCAATGCCGAATGCATTCGTCATATTTTTGTTTTTTTTTTTAACATTTATCATATTGATGAAATCAATTATCACATTCATCATATATATGAATGATTATTTAACACTTAGTTTATCATATTGATGAATACATTCATGATATTCATGAAAAATTTCTTCACATTAAAATCATCACATTGACTAACATATAAATCATATTTATGAATGATTTATTTAATCTAGTTCATCATATTAACGAATTCGTTCATTATATTTATATTACATTTCATCCAATTTAATACATGAAATGATGAATACACTTATCATATTTATGAATAATTCATTCACATACAACATATTGATGAAAGTAATTATCATATTTAAAAATGATTTATTCATCATATAGACAAATGATTTTTTAACAATTAGTTCATCATATTGATGAATACATTTATCTTATTTATAAAAAGCTTCTTTGTATTTACATCATCATTTTAAAGAACGTATTGATCATATTTATAAATGCTTTCATACAATTTAATTCATCATAGTACATTTCGAATTTAATCATCATTTAAAATATTAAATATTATTTCATCATATTGATTAAAAAATTCTTTATATTGATGAAAAAATTGTTCATATTGATGAATTCAATCATTTTTATAATATTGATGTAATTAATCTTTATATTCATGAATGCGATCATCAATATTACTATTTTAATCATTATATTGAAAAATTTATTTTCATCATATCGATGAATTTTTCATAAAATTAAAAATTCTTCATCATATTAATGAATGAATCTTGTACAAAAAAATTTTAAAGACGTCCATCCTATATATGGACGCTGTAGTCAATATGATGATTAATTAAAGGGGCCATAATATTCGTCAAGATTTATCAGTTACAATGTTCATCATATTGACGAACTGTTGTTCATGATATACATGAAAAGGTTCACTGGACTACAATTTGACGACTTTTTCATCTACAATTACCCTTCCATTTGGTTCAGTGCATTTACTCCATAATATGACTTAGTCATTTCAGTTATCTTCAATGCTAAATAAGTAAGGTCAGACCTTGTTTTTTAGTTTCATTTCCTATTTCAAATTTCGATTTAGTAACTTTTGCCATCCCAAACTGGAACTGTAACCTCTGAATAAATTGATAGTGACAGTCCGATGATCAGTGAAAGGGGGCGTTCAAAAATCAAAGTCCCTATTAGAAAACCTATCTCGTTCTTGTGCCAGCAGATCTTTTTCAGATTTGCATTTAGTGACATTTAATTTATTCAACTGTGTACGAGTTTGACGGTTAATAATGATTTAGTGACGCCTTGTTTTTAAATTTGGTGATACTGGATTTTATTCAGTGACGTTTGTTGGTTAAGACTATGAATTATTTAGGTCTTCTTTCTCAGTGATTCACCGACTTTGGCTATGTGGTATACTAACTAAGTGACGTGCTCCCTAGGACTGTATTCTGGTGACAAAATATCTTTTTCCGCAGTCTCTTCAATGATTGAGTGACTTTGGCTATGTAAGTTACTAGTAAAGTGACGTCTGTTACGTCAGGCTGTGTTCCGTTTTAAATTCTGATTCAGTGACAACGGATATAGTGACGTTTGATATTTTGGGTATGGATGAAGTGGCGTTTTCTGTGGCATCTATTTTAGATTTTGATTCCATAACGTTTTCTTTCCCGGAAAATGAATAAATGATGACCGCTTTTCAAGTATTACTATAGTGGTATCTCCAACTAAGATTTATATAAATTTAAATTAATTAAGCTTCAAGTTCGGTGAGTAAACTCAGATTTAAGATAAGATATCCACTGAAAATCTGGACCAAAGGTTATTCATCTTTAGATTTTAAAGATTTAAAAAACTTAATTTAATAAAAGTTTCAAAAATGTCTTAGTAATTGTATTTTTCAACAAAACCATTCAAATTTTAAAACCCTCTTTCATTGAGTTAACGAATTATTTCTGTTATTGTTTCTAAGATTATAATGTTTTTCTCCGAAATAAACAATAACCTCTAAGGGTACTGAATACAACACAAAAATTGCACCTTAAGACTTTAACAAAAAATAAAAATAAGAAGAAAAATAAGAACCTCAGTTATTTCTGAAGACCCCCATCACAAATATGATTTCCATCCTCTTTGTTCTTATTTCTTTATTATATCAAAAAGTATACACTTTGAGTAAAGCTAGTTGCAACCGTACCTACACTTTTATACCTTATGTGACAAGGGTGTCCTTAAAGATATCAAATCGAAGGAACAATTATTAAAAATTGAAAAAGTAAAAAAAAAAAAACTAAACTAAAAAGTGGCGCAATTGAAAAAGTACATTAAATAGAAGGTCCCTTACACTGAGACTGTTCTGTGTATAAGGTATTTGAGCATGTGGTGTTTTTGTCGCATGCTAAAGGACTCTTCATACCATAATCGAACATTTTCAAAATGTGCCATATCGTCTTCGGTCTTGGTCTTGTATGGGTTTTACTTTAGTTAGTAAGGTACTCCAAGAACATAAGGATAATGGTGGGTTCCTTAACGCGCATTCTTGCATCTGCCACCATTGCTGATGGTTATGGTTTTGTGCTCCTTGTATGATGGGTGACGATGACGAGGCAGGAGACGATAACAAACAAAAAATGATGACGGTGACGAGGAAAACGACGACGACGACGACAGCGACAACTTCGACCAGCTAAGCCAGATCGACCAGAAAAAAAAAACTAAATTCCACATTAAATAAACTGCAAGGACTATCTGGATGTATAGATACATAAGTAACCTATATAAGACGAGGTAGGAGCAGAACAAATTTCACCCTCTTCTTCAGTATAGAGTCTTAACTTGAGCAAAAGAGGGTTCGATGTGATATTTTGTTACTCAATATGAGAACAGGCAAGTTGTATAGTGTAGCTCATTACAACAAAACAGTAACGGCTGTTCTCAAAGGATATTTTATTTTTAAATGCATTTGAACTTAAAAATGCTAAAAACAAAAAAAAACTTGATTTAGTTTAACGAAAGCTTGAATTTGAGACATCAATGTTAAAACAAGGCCCTCCAACAATATACTACTGCGGTGTCAAAGGAGATATGTTAATTGTAATTGAAGATTTTTAGGTTTTAGATGCAAATTACTCGTCACAACTGCTAATTGCTACTATGCTTAAGTTAATCGGTATATCTGAAAGGTCGATTGTTACTGCGGTTGCGAAACGTAAATTGGTAAAAAGTAGGTTCAATCAATACAAATCAAATCTTGATATTAATGCCAATATATCGGAACTTGACCATTTACCGTGTGCGCAGGAGTCTAAAAGAATACCTCAATTAATCAAACAATATACTCCTCTTAGCAACATCAGAAGTAATGGTTGAGTTTCTAAGAAATGGTATGACTGGGAATGTCAACCTTTTGTGTTTTATAAGTGAGTGTAGATACTCTTGCAAAACTCTTCAAAAACCTCTTTTGCCTCTTTCTTTCGCTATGCTTTACCAGAACTCTACATAGCTGAACTAGATGATCAGATAACTTGTTTGAACTTCAGTTCTGCAATTAATTCTGACTTTTTTTTTAATAAACTTATAAATTAAGAGAAAGTTCCACAGTCGTTTTCGAGGTCTATAATTCAGAAAATAATTTATTAAGGTTCAATATCCAATACATCAGCTACTAGTGTCCGAGCGAATCTTCGGCTTCGGCCTTCGGCCAAAAAAACAACATTTGGCCAAACCTTCCGCTTCTGCCATTTTAGGCCGAAGTTTTGGCCGGTTTGGTTTGTGTTGTTTATTAATTTAATTTGTTCTATTAAAAGGAAAAAACACTTAATAATTTAAACAAAATTCAAGTAAGTACATATAATGTACGTATTCGTATTGCAAGAATATGGAACAATGCATTTACTTATAATTATTTATCCGCTCTTAAATCGAGTAAAAGTAAAATATACTTTTTGGGCGATTTGTGTATTTTTATTTTGTTTTGTTGTTTATATTTGTACATAGACGTATATATTTACATGATGACATCTTTGTCTCTTGGAAGTGTTTTACCAAAAAATCAGACCACGACAAATATTAAGAACCATTTGGCAAGCCAACATTTAAATGAATGGGAACTTTATTCGAACATTAATGAACAAACAAAACAAGAAAAACAAACTTTGAAAAAAAAAACTGAAAGCGATAGGTCAAACTTAAACCCTTCACAAGACAAAAATGAACTGAAACAATCCACATTATATGAAATGATTGAAAAGAAAAAAGCTGTGCTGTATCCTGATGACCATCCGATATCCCTAAGAATCGATAAAAATATAATGGATCTTATTATCGTCGACATGCTGCCGTATAACTTGGTTGAAGGAGACGCATTTTGAAGGCTCAACTTAGCTGACCCTGGACACTCTATTAAGATACAGAAAAAAGTCTGAAAAAATACTTCAGAACGACTTTAATGTCAGCGAGGTATTTAAAGGTAAAAGAAAAAGTCATACTTCTCTTGGAAAAGGCTGAATGGGTCAGTCTTACTACATCCTGCGAAGACTTGTTCTTTGCTGAGTTGCACAGCCCATTTCATTCAAGCAACGAAAAGACAAAAAGTTATATTGGCAGCAAGTGCACTTGAAGACAATCATACTGGAAAGCATATTTCAGAAACGCTAATCAATATAATTGCTGAATTCCAATTGACCAACAAAGTTCACATGGTTATACGCGACAATGCTTGTAATATGCAGTCTGCCATGCGTCTTGGAAATTTTGCATCCATTGGATGCGTAGCTCATACGCTTCAGTTGGTGATTCATGACATTATATTCAAAAGCGATCCCATGATTGATATAATAAAAAATGTCACAAAATTGTTGGACATTTTAAAAGAAGTAAGCAAGCTTGTCGATATTTAAAGCAATTCCAAGAAACTTGCGACTTACCCAGGCACAATTTGATTCAAGATGTTGAAACACGCTGGAATAGCATGTATTTAATGTTGGAAAGGCTCATGGAACAAAAATCTTCTGTAAATTTGTACATGGCAGAACGCGGTGGCATAGAAATACCAGCAGCAGAAGAATGGGTGCAAATAAGAGATTTGATATCCGCATTGAAGTGGTTTTATCAAGCTACACTTGATATTTCAAGCGACTCTTCATCAATATCATTAATTATACCACTGGTTGTCATGCTGAATTTAAAACTAGCTCCAAAAGATGAAGATACTGAAAACTTAAGAGCTTAAAATCCGGTTGTGCGAGTCTGTTAATAGACAATTTTCGTACGCAAAAAGTACTCCAAATTTATTGATTGCTAGCCTTATAGATCCTCGATTTAAAGAGAAGTATTTCACCGATGATGAAATCGGAAATACCAAGGCAAAAATATTGGAATTATTACAACAGAACGGGTCAAATCAAACGGTTCCGATGATTTTAGAAGCAGATTATCCCCAGCCATCTTCTTCAACGTCAGCATCAGGATTGCAACATGATGATGATGATTTATGGGAATCACTTGATAAATTTGTTTTGCCAGTCGAGAGCGGAACTTGCTTAAATGAACCTCCTCCATTTGGGGGAAAGCTGTTGTCTTTTTTGAAAGAACCTTTATTCTTACGAAACGCTGATGTATATATGCATATTTGGCGTCAAGCCCATACAATTATCTAAGGACCGTAGCTATAAAATGTTTGTCTACGCCACCCACTAGTGTTCCTAGTGAACAACTGTTCAGTGCTGCCGGACAGATTTACATATGCGGACTGAAGATCAAATTTGAGTGGTGAAAATGTTGACAAACTTTTGTTCTTAGCATACAACATTAGATTTTTTGATTTTAATTATTAATGTATTGAATTAATATTACTAAAAATTATTAGTAAAAATTAATTTTTAATTTCTTTTTTCCTTATAATTACTAATTAGTTATTAGTTATTTTTATTTTATTTGTCTTATGTTTTTCAAGCAATAAATTTTAATAAAATAATATTTTTATCCAATTTTACATTTGTTTTGAGATTTTCTTCAATAACATTAATGTTCTAAGAATGGAACTGATTAATCTGTTTTTTGACTAACATTAAATTTACTATTAATTATTCGAAAATTATTTAAAATTCAATTTTTTCTCTTATTGAATTAATAAGATTGATTAAATACTATTTAGGATAATAGTCCGGTCAATTTAGACAATTGAAATAACAAAAATTCCGATGGAGCCAAATTTTGGTGGAGACCTTGGGTTTACCCTAAGAAATAAAAATTTAAAAGTCCCCATCAATCCCATGCGAGCTTAGAAAGTTATTCGGGGTGAAAGTTCAAAATTTTAGGTTTTTTCGATTTTTCTCAAAAACGGTAAGTTTTATTTTAGGTTTTTTCGATTTTTCTCAAAAACGGTAAGATTTATCACAAAAATACCTCAGACCGAATTTGTAAATCTCAAAATTCTCTTCAAAAATGGTCCTTATGATTTTTTTCTAAGTATCACCGTTCCTGAGATATCGCATTCGTAAGAGTTATGTTCAACATAATATGCACATACATATTTACCCCAAATATACATATTCAAGTGCTCAAGCAAGCAAAAATATCTATTTGTTTTATTTGCAAAAAACTTTTGTCTGAAGATGAAACTGTTGTGGTTAGTCGTGGAATGCAAACTTTAATCGATGCAAGTGTTGCAATCTGCAATCCACGTGTATTGTGACGGACTTTTCACTTCTTAAATACTCAGTAAACTCATCATTTCTCGCAACACTTGCATCGATTAAAGTTTGCATTTTTGTGATAAAACTTACCGTTTTTGAGAAAAATCGAAAAAACCTAAAATTTTGACCTTTCACCCCGAATAACTTTCTAAGCTGGCATGGGATTGATGGGGACTTTTAAATTTTTATTTCTTAGGGTAAACCCAAGGTCTCCACCAAAATTTGGCTCTGTCGGAATTTTTGTTATTTTATCATTATTCTTATGTCTAAATTGACCGGACTATAAGACGCATTACGTACTTTGTATGTGGTATATTCAAATTTATTGCATTGAGTATGATTTTACTGAAGCTACGAAATGCTAGGTTTGTTTCTAATGTACTCAGTTAAGACCATTTTATCTTCGTTAAAAATGAATGTATACTTCGAAAATGTGCTCCATGGAAATTTATTTTCTGAATAACATACAAAATAACGCTGAGATCAAACGAAGAATTACTCTAACTAACCGCTATTTCTTTGGGATAAGAAAGCAATTGAGTGGTAAAGCAACTAAAGTGTCACTTTATAATCGTCCCCGTCCTGTTGTATGGTGCAGAAGCATGGACTATGACAAAAGCGGATGAAAGCACCTTGGGTCGTTTAGAGAGAGAAGTTTTTCGTATGACCTGCCGTCCCGTATGCATAGAAGGTGAGTGGAGGAGAAGATGGAACAACTAGCTGTACGGTCAGTACATCAACGTCAAAAGAATAAAAGTCCAACGACTGAGATGGATTGGTCACGTAGAGCGCATGGAAACCAATGCTCCGGCCTGGAAAGTCTTCGAACTCACGCCCACAGGACAGCGCAGTAGAGGAAGACCGCGAACGTAAAAGTGGAAAGTGATCTCACCCAACTTGGAACTGAAAACTAATTCTTAGCTGAACTCATAAAGCTTTCAAAAACATTCCAATTCTTGTTACAACTCTTATTCTTCTTCAAACTACCATTTTTAATATCAATTCTAATTTTCTTTTCTGTTCTATATCTGCGACTAGTTGAAGATCACTGATGAATAAATTAAATTAGTAAAAATCGACTTATGACATCATCACAAAATCCTGAAGTAATTTTTAACTCTTATTAATTGCAGACTTGATGTGACTTTAATAATAAAATTAACCAAAACAAAAGGTCAAAATGTATGAGAAAGTCTTTTACCAACATTGAGCAAAAATAAAAATCATAACAATAAAAATAATGTATGTCCTTAAATTTTGGTATATTTTATAAATTTTATGAACTCGTCTTAAGATTTTATTAACTCTCCTAAACAATGAACCTTCTTTGACCAAAGAAAAAAAGAAAACAAGTTTATTAATTTAATCCCAGAATTAAAAACCGCATGTTATACCCAAAAAGATATAAACGTCTTTCTCTTTCGGATCTTATCTTTTAAATCAGGGTAGTCAAGTCGTCTTCTACTTCGAAGGCACTTTAGCGATGGATTGATGACGGTGCGGTGCCGCTTGCGGCGCCTTTGGCATAACCGCTAATTAAATTTTGAAATTTTCCAAAAAGTAAACAAAAACCCTAAACTAAGCCCGAATATAATTTCGACACAATGTACATATATGACACACAATGACCGCATTTTTACGAGACTCTACATGACAAAACCAATGTTTTCTTATCCACATATTTAAATTTTTATGAACTTTTATTCATACTTATATACGAGGACATTATTTTAAGTAAATAATCAAATCAAGGAACCATAAAAAGGATTTGGTCTTGTCAACCTACCTACGCAGCAGGCAAAAAGGTACGCGCGATGTAATCTCCTTGAGACATTATCCTATCCAAACATTGAAAACTTGATTCTATGCAATTTCTAAATAATATTTTATGACCACCAATAAAAACATAACAGTTGCTAATACAAATAAAAAGAAAAAGATATCCTTAAAGGAGGAAGAAAAAAAAAAAACAAGGACGAAGAAATATAATGACCTCTCCAAATAACTTGACCGTGTATAAGTCAAGAACAAAACATGCGCCTTTAGAAAAAGGATATATCCAAACAATATTCAATGTTTGTTTAGTGTGCAACAAGGAGCGCGATGATCTTAATCGTATCAGTTGCACAGGTATGACGGTACGGTGGTGATATGGTTAAAGGATTTTCAATAAGGTCCTAATAAGGTCACTGCGATATCATCGCTATGCTATGTTTGCACTCTTGAGAAAGCTGACCTCTTTCTTTTCTTACTTCGGTGGCGGCGCTTGCTGTAGGTATATAAATCGAAGAAAAAGGAAAAAGGTCCTTTACATAGTCCTTTGTTTAACTGTTTTTCCGAAAAATTACATTCTAATAGAAAATCAACGCGTTCTTCGCTGACCAACGGTCAGCGCGGAGATGGATTTTTATCGTCGTCGTCGTTATTCTCGCTATATGTCGTGGTTCATTCGTCCTTCGGGAGTAAGATAAATGAATCCTTGTTTCTTCATTACACAAGACGAAAACAAAACAAGGGCTTATTCCGCTCTACTTGTTTCAAATGCAATAAAGATAAATGATTTACAATGTAATAGACATGGTTCGTCGAATTTTAAAGATTTATATAATTTAGTTTTTGGCAAAAGGGTCATCGAAGGAGCAGGATCAAGATCAGGATTAAGAGCGAACCCAACGAACGACGACGCGACGACGACGTTAGGAAAACCGCTGGTTGATTAAATAAAAAGTTATAAAGTCATTGTGGTTGTGAGAGTTTTTTTTATTTAATTTAATTTTTACCTAGAGCCACAAGGAAAATGTCCTTGAACAGGTTTTCAGTGGAAAAGTGTGGAAAAAACGATTTAAAAGTTAATGACCACCGCATGCGCGTATAAATTAGCGTACCCAGCCGCCGCGCCGATACGTGTAATAAAAACTGCGCAAAGGATTCGTATCATAAAATTTATGGGATCCCATGAGAATTCGTTACGTTAAGGATTTTAGATTTTTATGACTTTCGCGCGATATGGGATCTTAGGGTTCAAAGGATAAGATCCTTCGTGTCGAGATCGTTTGGTCGTTTGGTCATTTAGAATTTCTGTAATGTGTGATACGTGATATTGAAAGTGCGGTGGTGGTTTATTAGGGTCGTCGTCGGTTTATGATATGTGTGAAAAATGAAATTATGAGGAATGACCTCAACATGATGCAGTTTTACCTCGACGCTTCATTTTCTTTATAAAGGGTTTCCAGCTAACACTATAAAGGAGTTTAAATTTTCCGTTGAATTAATTTTTGTTCTTTTCTTGTTCGTTATAAAATATAGGTACCATAATATTGCGCGTTTTATTAAAAGTGTTTGAAAATTCTTTTGTTGTCAATTTGGGTTTTCCAAAAAGAAAAAGAGATACATTATTCAATATTTGATTTATCGGTAGGTTTGGCGGGAATTTTTGGAAGTATTCTTCGAGGTGTTGAGATTTATTATTATCATACCAATTGACAGAGTATTGTTAGCAAGGACAATAAAGATGGGCGGATCGATTTTAATGTTGGTTTTATTTAAGGATTCGGGTTTTCTTTTAATTGAAGTGATATAATTTATAAGTGCAAGGAGCAGGTTTTTTGTTATGTAAATTAATTTGATTTTTTTTTTTTACTTTTGTATTTATCAAAGGCTGCGAAATAATGCAAACGGTTTTTGAATTCAAAAACATTTTAGTGGCCTGATTTAATTATAAGTAAAATTAATTTTGAAATTGATTTATTAAGAGCAATTTATCATATATTGATTTTAAACTACATTTCACGATTTCACATGACTTTGAGGGCTCTATGGGCTTTGGAACCTTTTTAGACTGTTTTTCAGAAATGCTTTAAGTCTGTTAAATGGATCTTCGAAAATTTGTAAATTAACCCTATCTCACTTCAGCTAATGTTAAACTTTTGAATCAAAATATTATGAGTGAAATGGAAATGTGATATTCATACAAAAATCAGCCTAGTTTGAATTCAAAATATTTTATAGATTGTTCTAGGACGATTTTAAACTTTTCTTTTATTCATAGAGTGTTACCTCTTCATTTGTAGAATATTCGAAAGGAAAAACTTCTACCTAAGCGTCGAATTTGCCGAATCGTAGAAGCTTAATAGTAATTAATTGTAGTACCCGTGGCGTCGTGCTTAGTGTGTAAGGCTGTCACGCCAGAGGTCTTGGGTTCAATCCCTGCCTGTGCCACCATAATTTAAAAAAAAAGTTTTCACGGGTACTGCCTCTTGCGAGGAATTGACAAATCCGCCAAGAGTAATTCTTGTCATGAAAAGTGCTTTCTAAAATTAGCCGTTCGGATTCGGCTTAGAAAAAACTGTAGGTCCCCTCCATCTCTGAAAACTTTACTCGCACACAGGAATGGTTGAAAATTGTAAGTCACTAGGCCCTATTTCTTAATGGACTGTTGCGCCACCTAATTTATTTATTTAGAAGCTTGATATGGTAAATGATTTTCAAGAGATCTTCTCCAAATGAGTCCTGAAACCAAAAGCCTCTTGACAACCCTTCCAAAACGTACCATATTTTGGTCTAAGTGTGTTGGACTTCCCAACCAACAGCCACTTTAACCTAACCCTTCCATTTCACCCTTCCGCAAATCCCTTCCTCTCCTACCTAGGAATGGCAAAGAGGTCTTGCTTGTTTTGCCTGACTCCAAGCCTTTTCTCTCCTTTCCTTGTTTTACCAATTTCCCAATTGGACTTGATTTATAGTGTTATACGACCCGTGACATGCCTGACTGAGGGCCAAAAATAAAAACTAGCTCAGTCGTTAACGAAGTATTTGGATACCTGGCAATTAATTCCGAATTATCTGGTCTTGTCTGCATATACAGATCTCTGTGCAGATGCAACACCCCTTCTCCGTTACTTTAATGGACTCTTTTTCTAGATGTGTTGGTGGTAAGACCGAATCTTCAAAATCGGCCAGTAGTGCGGCTGCAAAGTCGTCTACTGATTTTCTTGCTTGCATTATAGGTGATAAAACTGAGGATTCTATTAGTTATGTTACGGGTAACGAAAAATTGGTAGAAATACCTACATCTTGTTGTTTTGGGCCCATTACGGAGAGTAAACCTCGCTAAACTTCAACACCTTTCAATGGCGGTAAGACTCTTAGGCCCATTTGTTGATACGAAACATAAATCTTGTTACTAGCTAAGTTATACATAGCGTTTAAGTAAAACATACATTTATTTATGTTGCACATGCAAATTTATGTTGAACTTAGCAAAGGAGCAGATTTAAAACACATCTAAGTTCACTTCGTCCTAAAACGTCAAAATATTAAAATTCGTGAAAAAATTCAAAATTGAAACGGTGGTGTTTTGTTAATTGCTGGTTCTTATTGTGTTCTAAAATTGTTTTTTTTTTTGTTAAAATAAAATATAATGGCAGACAAAATGAAGAAAAGAAATCCCAACTTTTCACCAAACGAGAAAACATTGCATCTTCAATGCATTTATGAAGAAAGAGCTGTAATAGAGAACAAAAAAAAGGCTGTATGGAAACTACAAAGCCGAAACCCGGAAGGAAGCTGCTCAAAAAAAATTGTCTAGTGTGCAAACTGGTGGTGGGAAGCCGTTCAAACCGACAGACCCAAATTTTGAACTGGCTATCTCCATTATGAACCCAAAAACTGTTCATGGCTTGGAGAACGAGTTTGACGGTGACAATCAAGTCAAAGAAAAACAAGGCGAAAATGTAAATTGTAAAACAACAATTCACTGCTTGCTTGCTTGACTTCTTAACTATTTTTTAGATTGCAGAAAACTCGAACAACGACTGGGGTGACTACAAACCCTCTATGCTGAAGAAAACTATTCATCCCAAATTAAGAACCCCACTTCATACCATTAGTGACACCGATTTACAGGATCTCAATGAAGAAAGCAACTTGCCTGAAATTGAAAATGAAAATCCACCAACAGTTGTTTTGTCAAGAGTTTTCAAAAAACAATTTGAAAGTAGTTCGCTAGAGGTGAATACACCATGGGTTACTAGAAGAAGACCCGTTGCCTCAAGTCTACCAAGCAACAAAATATCTGAACAATATTCAGAACTTTCTAGAATTAAAATAGAACTTGCCAAATTGCAGTACGAAAGAAGGAGCTATTGCAAAAAAATATCAGATGAATATGGAGCATGACCTGAAGAGGAAATCCATGAACTCGATATTGAAATAAAAAGTGAGATTTTGAAAAAAATCAGAAAGGAAAACTGCACTGCCAAAGATGCTCAAAATATTTTAAATGACATTGAAGTTTATTTTAATGAGATCACCCGAGAAAAGCTCTCTTAAAAAATGTCCTTCGGAAATACAAACGTACCTTGATTTTATACTGCATAATATAATGTATACATTCATTTCCAATAATTATTAGTTTTTTTCTTTGTTTTTAGTTTATATTGTTATCGTTTTAGATTGAATTAAAAAATCGCTTTATATACATCGAAATAATGCGCTTTATTATCTACTATTTAATGGTTACAAGCGTGAAAAATAATTATTTATCAAATTCATACGTTTTTGCATGTTAAAATTTGAGGAATTTGTTCTTGAATTATTTTGTTGGGAAGAATGTTCAATATCCATCTGTCCAGCTCTGATAACACGTTCTAGATCTTCATTACTGAAGTCTATGCTTTCAGGCGGATCATCGATTATATTATTGTGCCTCAATATATTGTGCAAAACACAGGTTGCAACAATAATGGTTAATACAGTACTCAATTTCAAACGGGCACCGTAGGCCAAAATGGGAAATCTTCGTTTTAAAATTCCAAAAGCTTTTTCGATTACTCCTCTCGAACGAATTTGAGACTCGTTATACAACTGTTCTGGTGTGCCATGTGGGTTGAGCAGTGACGTCATCAAATAAGGTTTTTGAGGATAAGCTGAATCACCTAATATTTAACAAAAATAACATTCCTACACATATAGAACATTTTAAAGTACCTACCCAAAATAAAACAATCTGCGTATGAGCTAGACTCTTTCCAAAACGTTTCTTATTCTGCAACTATTAAAAATCGTTGCATCATGGCTTGATCCAGGCCACCTCGCCACCACATTGGTGAATATCATTTTAGCATTGCAAATTGCCTGGACGTTTATAGAAAAATAACTTTTTCTGTTTCGAAAAATTTCTGAATCAAGCCCACCTTAACATACACAATATTCGTAATCCATATTTTGATAAATAAAAAAAAAAACATTCTTTACCAGGAGACTGAATTTTAACATGAGTGCCATCAATGGAGCCAATAACATTTGGAAACGATGCTATTTCAAAAAAATCCCTTTTAGTTTTTAATACATATATCAGTTGTACTATCAGGAAATGTGATGTAGTCATTAGCAGGTCTAGCTATTGCTTTGGAAACTTTCAAAACTATCCTTGAAACTGTCGAAACATGCATCCCTCTAAAATCAGCTATGCTTAGAAGGTGGTTTCCAGTTGCACAAAACTGCAAGGCGACCAAAAGTTGGTTGATAGGAGCTATGGAGTTGTTTCTGAGAACACAAATAAAATTCAATTTCTATAATTTAATTAAAATGACTGTACCTGTTTAAAGGGCATTCTAATAAGCTTTCTATTTTTTCTAAAACAACTTATTTCTAAACGAAATCTTTTGTAAAACGAGAGCTCATTAAACGACGAAAAATATTCATTTCTCTCGTATATTTGACGAGGAACTCCAAGTTCAACAATTTCAAGGATTTCAACTTCATCATTAAATACATCCACGATTTCGAAGTCCATTTTTTTTGTTTTATTGATATTGATTTTTTTTAAATCACTATTTATATTAGTTTACAAGAACGTCCAAAAATTGCTATAACGATTGATTCAATCATTTATGTCTTACTTAAATAATTTATGCGACACTTCCTCTTATACATAAATTATGTTTGACTTAATGACTTTTATGTTTAGGTTTGGGTTTGGTGTAAGGCAATATGTGTCACTTAAGCGTTTATGTTGAACATAAACGCTTAAGTTTCGTATTAGCAAACGGGCCTTAACTAAGTCTTGTTAAGTATGCTCTTACTGTCCTTAAGGCTAGTAAACTTCCTAAAATTAAGCCTTTTAGCGGTGGAAGGACTGTGAAGCATGGTCCCTCTAAGAACACTAAAAATCTTATGGAAGATTCAAGAGGGAGGAAAGCTCAACCCCTCTAAGGCCTTCTGCAAGGTAATGCAAAATGCTTAGAGGATCTTCAAGACGTCCGGCCAAATCCAGCGGAGACTCTATTTCAATGCGTCAAAGGTCTATGGAGGGCACAACTCCAAAACCCAAACACCCCAAAGTGTTTAACATCAGCACTCAATCGTATCCCTACAGAAGGAAACAGTCTTTCAGTGATGTTATGAAAGACAATATCTTAGTAGCGATTATCGACAGGAACGATAATGATAGCCTAAGTGGAAAATTGGCAGTTGGTCAATGGAAAGTTACAACTCAGTTTCATAGATGTAATGATGGAAAGCCCAGGACCACCTCCAATCACAAATGATGGTGACTGGCATCAAGGTCACGTGATCAAACTCTCCGACTTGGATGTAATACTCTAGGTAACCAGGCTATAGAACCCATCCCTTCCTACTAAAAAGTGGAAATTCATTAAACTGGAGGAGAAAAAGGGGCTCTATATAGTGGTTCAATTATTGGTATTAATAAATAGGCGTAGACCAAAGATGTTATTAAATTTGGGTTTGAAAACATCACCCTCAAGGTCTACAAACAACCGGCAGTTGAGACTTCTTCCAATGTCTGTGGTCTATCCGACATGGAGACCTAAGATTACCTAACGGGAGATCTTCTGAGTGAGAACACTCTTTTGGGCTCATACTCAAAATTGGAAGAATCTAACATCACCATGTTGGAGGCTGATTGGAAAAGTTGAGGCAACGATGCTGCAATTTCTTCAGATTAAATTTTTTTTTTCAAAAATATCTCATCAGGATGGAAACCAGGTATAGCATTTCGAAAATCCCAAAAATGAAGTTAACGAAAATGCTGGCACAGTCAAACTTACTGACTTCAAACCTTTCAGAAAGTCTTTAAAAAAGCAAATAATGATACAAATTTAAGTTTAATGTTGTCCTTGTTGTTTATTTTGTGAATATCCCAAAAATAAGTTTTTGAATTTCTAATGGCCATTAAAAATTGTTTACTCTAAACAGTTACTGGAACCGATAAAATATTTTTAAGGCTGTTTTCATTTTATTCGTAGGATAGTAGAGACAAAAAATAAGTCAATAAACTATAACTATTAATTCCATACAAAACTTTTTAAACAACTTTTAGCATTCATGGTTCAGATGGTAGATAGGTATATACATTTCTTCTCAAATATCAAACAAAAACAATCAAGTTACTTTTTAAGTTTTTTTTTTTTTCAAGGGGAATCTTAGAATTTGTATTGTCTTAAATTAACTAATTTATTAATTTATTAATCAATTTCTAAAAGTTCAGTTTTTACGTCCCTTTTTTCCAAATATCCCAAAAATGAGGAATAAAATCCCTGATTTGATTAAGAACTTCAAAAACGAGGTTTCAAATTCTTAAAACCTTACTTAGAACTGAAATAATTTCACCTTTTGGGACGCTTACCAAAAAAAAGGTGTTTTCGGAGGGTCTATGAAATAACTCCCACGAAATAAGTAAATAAAAAATAAATTAGGTGGCGCAACAGTCCATGAAGGACCAGGGCCTAGTGACTTACAACTCTCAACCATCCCTGTGTGCGAGTAATGTTGTCAGAGATGGAAGGGACCTACAGTTTATATGCCGAATCCGAACGGCTAATTTGAGAAAGCACTTTTCATGACAAGAATTACTCTTGGAGGATTTGTCAATTCCTCGCAAGAGGCAGTACCCGTGAAAAAGTTAGGTGGCACAGGCAGGGATTGAACCCAAGACCCCTTGCATGACAGTCCAACGCACTAACCATCACGCTACGGGTACTACCCACGAAATAAGTCCCACTTTTAAAAACGAAATAAGTCCCACCAAAAATTGCTTAACAAAATTTTATAACTCCCACAAAATAAGTCCCACTTTTGAAAACGAAATAAGTCCCACCAAAATGAAATGATTTAAAAATTTACTTGAAATGAAATAACTCCCACTCAAAATGAAATAACTCCCCCTTGAATAATATATTTCTTAAATGAATTAAGTCCCACTTTCATAAACGAAATAAGTCCCACTAATAACAACGTTTGGATTCGTAAATGCATTAAGTACAGATCAATTGTTCTTATTATTAAGATGGAAACCGTTTCGGAAGGACCATCATATTAAAATTATCGACCTTTATAAATGGCTTGAAGATCCAGTGCATGGTAGACGGTATTATAGTTTTAACGTGGCATTGGGATTAGTTGTATTTTGTAATGGTGATATTAGAAAACATGGAACACGAATTCCAATTTCCTACTAAAAATATAATAAAACACTTACATACGTAATTACGTCAACAATTTTTTTTAATATTGTTTTTCCAGTAGTTAAGTTCGGTACCTATTTGTACACATTTCTTCAAATTTTTTTTATTATAGTAAGTATAAAGTAATTAATAACAAAAAAAGGAGAGCCATGAGAGATAAGGACAAAAAATTATGGTTGTCCCTTTTACGAAATGTCCAATATATAACTTTTTGCATAAGAAAAAATGAGAAATAAAGCCATAATGGCCTTTTATTCAAAAAAGCTGTTGATATTGGCGCCTGCCTGGCGACTTTACATACCCTAAGCGGAGCAACGGAGTTGCTTGAGCGGGTGTGACCCCGAAAAAGGGAGTTAAAATCCTGAGAACCCGCGAAGCTGGCCACCCACAGGTGCTTTTATTGAAAGAAGTTGTTGATATAGGCGCCTGCCTGGCGACTTTACACACCCTATATATAATTGTTTCTCAAAAAAAAAAAATATAAAGAAGCTTGCTGTTATTCCTCTTCCCTGCAATTATTTCGTATGTCACACTCATGTTCACTATTGAAATTCACAAACTTAACTAGTCAATATAATGATAAGGTCTTGTAAACTAGCACACTTAACAACAAATTTGAAACAATACCATTCATTTCGTAAAGAGCAAGAAATAACGGAACTTTTCGAAAGCATATTCTACAATACAATACATTTTTTTTAAAAAGCAACAAAAAGAACATTACGAAATTCAATGAGAAACAACGTGAAGAGCAACAAATAACGGCAAAAATTACTAAGCATTCACTTAAAATGCAAAATTATGAAAATGAAATAAGTCCCACTTAAAACGAAATAAATCCCACCAAAATATAAATTTAGGGGTATGAAATAACTCCCACTTTACAAAACGAATTTATTCCCACTCAAAACGAAATAAGTCCCACTTAAAATAAAAACGCGTAACGAAATAAGTCCCACCAATTGACGAAATAAGTCCCACTTTTAAAAACGAAATAACTCCCACTTTCAAAGTAGCAATTTTTGGTGGGACTTATTCCGTTTTTAAAAGTGTGACTTATTTCGTGGGAGTTATTTCATAGACCCGTTTTCGGATATATAATTTTGTCTCTAATTCTTTACAACCAAAGTAAATATTTTTCAAAAAAAAAGGCTTTATTATTATCTGTTGTCTTGCAAACTTCTGTTAGCATTTCAATTATGGGATATTTGAGAGCAAAATAAATCACAAATTTTATTAAATTATGTGCTTTAAATACCCTGACAACCTTTAAAACTTTGATTGATCATTGATTTATATTTCAAATGAAAAAAAATTTGGAATATCCCATAAGTACAATCAAGTTTTTTAATTTATAGATTTTACAAAAGAGTTTCACATAATCTTAATGGTCTCACAAACTTTGAATACAAACCTGTACTAAAATCATTAGATAACCAGTTTATAAAAAATTCTTGTTTTCGTCTTAATTTTCTACGAATATCCCAAAAATGAACAATAACTTTCAGAATTAAGATTTTAATCTTCTGTATCTGATTATTAAGCTGCTGAAACTAATCATCTTATCTTCAATGGATACACATCCGTTGAAGTTGAAAAAACAGTCACTGATATCATATTACAGTTTATCAATAATTAACTAACCTTTCTGCCAATATCCCACATATGGGGTATTGAGCTCATAGAGCAAAGTGAATTAATCTATAAATGAAATTAATCATCTAGGAACCTCTGAGATTTGATTTTTCAAAGACTTTTTGAGAATACCTAGCTACTTACCTTTACTTCCGAATTACCTCAGGAATGTCTATCATTCCTATTTTAAACGTCAAAGAAATAAAAAAGCCCTTCTTCCATCATCAATTTAACAAAGGATCATATATTGCAAGTTTTATTTCTGACTGACTTCACCATCGCCAAGTTACCGCCTTTTTTCGACATTTTTGCGCCCTGACAAACACACAAATCAAACTTTTTTCTCTACTCTCCATATCTCAAGCCAAAAAACATACTTGTTTTCATCCAAACACACAAAAACCATCAACAATTCCTTCATTCAAAAATAAAGTAAAACTTAAAAAAATTACCTCAAAAAAATCAAACAAACAACATTTCATTGTTAATGCAATTTGCCAAGAGTGTGGTAAGGAATAGTGTAGATACTTTATTCCTGTCCATGTCCACCACCCAAACTTTAAAAAAAAACACAACCTGTTCCCATTCAATTGCACTGTCTCAGTCTAAGTCTCGACTCGACATTATATTCTTAATTTTCAATACTGCAAGGATCTTAGTTAGACTTGTATAAAGAAATAATTTTGCGCGCGCGCCAAAAAATCCCCTTCTTTAAAAATCTTAAAATCCTTTAAGGAGAATATTTTTCAAAAAGAAGATGTTTTTGCTTTAATCTTCAAGGACCTGTATACATTCATTAAGGATTCGTTTCATTTTGATAGTAAAAGGGTTTTTGTTTTGTTGTTGGAGTTGGAGTTGAAATTTTTGATCTGCATTTTAAAATGTGCAGCACACATATTTTGACGAAATTCAATTCAATTGTGTTATGATGTGCGCTTTTATGTATTTCTCCATCATCTTGAAGATACATTTTGAAATCCTTTTTGCATTTTTGGTTAATTGTTGCTGCGCTGTTGCTGCTGCTGCTTCTTCTTTGATGAATGAACATCGAGGATAATGAAAGAAAAATCATGAATAGGGTCATCATTGGAAGGCATTCTATTTATATGAAGCTAGTGAAACTGGATTCTATTGCATTTTTTCTCTGATTAAACTTCTTATGGCATAGCTAGCTTATAGGTAGGGTGCAAAGCCCGCGCAAATTTACCAAGACAAGTTCTTTAAAAAACGAAAGAATGGAAAAGTTCACAAAAATTAGGGTATCATTTGAGTGCGAAGGGAATGATAAGGTATACAAAAAAAAAAATTGCACTATAGATAAACTTAAATATGCACAGCCTAAAAAATAATAGACGATTATTGAAAGAAAGCCAAAATATTAGAGTTTCAAAGAATTTCAATATCAAAGTTTAGATTTTTCAAAAAATGTCTTAAGTTCAATAGTTGAAAACGCAAGGTTCCATTGAATGGGGTGATTATAAAACCCAGAAACTTCTCAGGCAATCAAATATCGTCCAAGTCATGATCTTTAATCGCCAGCCAAAACGCCAGGAAACCGACAAATTCGGATCATCAACACATTCGCCTGCAGCAACAATATTGTTGGATAAGCCTATTATAACACTTCAAATGATAACTGAGTTTGACAGGTGATAAATTCCAGAGCTACTTGAACTTTCATTTCTATTTTCATTTTTCGTTTAATTTAGAGAAAAACTATTTTATATATAGTACAGTACAGCCTCGCTAGACACATAAGGTTTCTACCGTGTCCGGAATAGCGAAATGTCCGGACTATAGAGACAAAATTAAATACAATGGACAACCGAAAACTTTTCAAAACCTTTTTACTACAAATAGAAGAACATATACACATAATTTAAATATATATGTAAATGTACGTATGTAAGAAATATGAACGCATTTTAATTTTTTTAAAGAGTAGGAAAGCACGTGTTAATTTTTTGTTGGAACGCTTTATCTAAAAACATCTTTTCAGCTTTTTCGCGTAACCTCTTTAGGAGAAGGATATCCATTTGAGATGCATTATTTTGTTCGGCCCACTGAATGCCCTTGGCAAATATCTTCCTTGCTTCATTGTTTGAAATTTTCGAAACTTCTTTGTTTACATTTTCATCTTCACTGTCTTCTTCTTCAGCTTCAGTAACATTTTGTTGGATTTGTACAGCGGACTGAATAATGTCATTATCAGAAAAGTCGTAGGAGACTTCATTTTGACCAGTTGCCCTTTTATTGATTTGATATGTGGATGTATCGTATCATGGCATGAATTCTATTTAAATCAGCAAGCGAAGAATCCGAGTCAATTTGTTAGCGTAACTGTGAAAGTGGTAAAAGGTCTTCATTATTCCATTGGGATGCCAGTTCTGGCCATAATATTGACCAACTCTTTTTAATATTTTTCTCTCCGATACCTTTCCAAGCTGAATCTAAAAAATAAACAGCATCTCGCAAATTGAATTTTTTTAAGACTGCTGCAATGTTTTTATCATGAATGTGGGTCAATAGCTGCTTTCTATATGCTACCTTTATATTCTGAATTAAATTTTGATCCATCGGCTGCAATATTGCTGTACAATTAGGCGGTAAGAATAAGACTCTGAAGTTCGGATCAAAGTTTATTTCTCTTTAGGATGAGATGGGGCATTATCCTAAACCAAAAGTGCTTTCAACGGCATGTTAATCTCTGTCAAAAACTTTTTCACACTTGGAATAAAATTATTCTTAAACCAATCAAAAAAAATCGTTGTAGACATCCAGCCTTTTTTGGTAGCTTTATATGCTACTGGAAGATTAACGTTTTTAAAAGCCCTCGGATTAACTGATTTTCCGATAACTAAGAGGGGTAACTTATGAGTTCCTGCAGCGTTAGAACATGGCATAAAAGTAACGCGATCTTTCGATATTTTTCTGCCAGGATCAGATTTTTCATTCGCATGAACCCATGTCGTCCCCGAAAGAACCATCCAAAAGGCAGCTGACTCATCAGCATTATATACCTGTTCTTCACTTATGTTCATTTCTTGAATCAGTTTTAAAATTTTTTCTTGAAAAGGCTTAACAGCAGCAACGTCGCTGGTTACCTTTTCGCCGCAAATCTTAAGGCATCGAATTCCATGTCGCAATTTAAATTTTTCCAACCAACCAGAACTTGCTGCAAAATCTTCCTTACCTGTCATCTCTTTGTAAAAGAATTTGGCTTTGGGTTGAATCATATCTGTTGAAATTGGCACATGATGATTTCTTGGTTGGATGAACCATGACATCAATGCTTCTTCTACCGCTGGGTGTTCACCTTGTCTGATAATTTTTCTCTGTCCTTAAAGCAATTGTTAAATGATCTTAGACCTTAAATTTAAGACCTTTTGTAAGCTTACCTGATCCTTGGAATGTGTTAGATACAAATTTCCGAATTTTCATCTTATTCATTTTTATATCAAAAACAGTTGACTTTGAGACTATGAAAATTTCTGCTACTTGCCTGACTGATTTGCCAGTTTCAATATCATCCAATATTTTACATTTCTCAGAAATTGTCAAAGTAACATGCTTCCTTTTCTTTGTAGAAGCCATAATAAGTAATAACTTATGTTTTAAAAATTTTCAATGAGAAATTCAAATTGCACCAAAAAATATGCCTTATCCTTAAAGAAAGCTCACAATGAAATGTAACAGAGCATGAAAAATCAACGACCACAAATATAAACTTCCAATGAGTAAATTTGCAACGATTAAAATGTCTAGATTCCAGAGCCAACTACAAGCGACAAAACTAGGAGGTGATTCCCCGTAATCGTATGAACAAACGTTTTTTCCAAGAAACAGAGACAAATAATATATGTATGTGTATTGTACTATGCATTTTAATACGCTGTCCGGACTGCAGAGGTAAACTTTTGAAAGTGTCCGAAACATAGAGGTGTCCGGACTACTGAAGTGTCCGGGCTAGCGAGTGTCCGGACTAGCGACTGTACTGTACTTCAAGATTAATTTCATAAATATGTAGGTAGTATACAAGATTAAAATAGCATTAAGCGTGTGAATGAGTGATATATATTCATATATCATATATATAAGACTCAAGTCTTGATTTACCCGAGCTACGCAATCTTCTAACAATAAAGGCCTTTAATATAGATTAATTGTTACATCATCTACAAAAATATGCACATTACAATTTGAAATGACATCACGGAGTTCATTTATGAAGATGCAGAAAAGAATAGATCCTAAAACAGATCCTTGTGGGACACCTTTGTTGACAAGAATTGGATAAGAATTCCAAGTTGAGCGATTTCGTAAATAAGATAACAAATGTGGAGCATGCGAATCGAAATCTTCCACATGTGAGTCAAGTGCAATCAAAGGCTTTTGAAAAAACAAGCATCACCAGTACACTGATTTTTTAACGTTCCATTGATCTTCTTAAACCAGAAGTTACTTTTAACACAGCTGATTCACAACTTTGTTTTTCCGAAACCCTAATTACCATATTAAAATGTTATTGTTTCTATTCAGTCTTTCTTGTATTTGTTCAACCAATATTTTGTCTAATGTCTTCGACAAAAACGATAAAAGACTGATTAGAAAGAACTGACTGAAAAGGACTTTTGGGGTTAGAGATTTTTTGGGATTGGAATTACATTGGCATTTTTCCATCTTTAGGGAATTGCAATCTATACATATGTACAGTTATTAAAAACGTGAACAAGGTAAGGAAAAAGAAGTGGAAGGATTAATTTTATAAATTTTGGTGACAAATTATCCCACCCCACTGTGTTAGATTTGACCGTGCAAACAACTATCTCAAAAACCCAAATCGTTTTCACATCTAAATTAAAAAAAAGTCATCAGAAAAGAATCCTCCAAGTTCAAAAGACATTGATTCAGATGATTCTGGAACAAGAACCAGACCCATTTCAGTTGCGTTGTATGTACATTTAGGCTTCTCAATGTCTACAACACCGTTAATTTTAAATTTTTTCCAGAGGGAATTTGAATTTAATTTAGGATCAAGACGTTTCATAAGATATTCCCGCTTGGTATTACGCACGAGTGACGTTACTTTTTTTTACGAGCAAATACATGTTGACATCGATTATACTCCGTTCTTTTTCTGCAAAAAGGTTTTTAATTTTGAGGATTAAACCATGCCTCATACATATTGCCAGTTGTTTGCGGAAGTAGAGAAACTTTCGAATCAATGTCTGAAGCATTATATACTTCAAAGAAATCATATCTATTTATGTTTTGATGCAAATCGGACAAATCAGTTCGGTTAAAATTAACAGTTTGTTGAGAACTAGGACCTAGTGACTTACAACTCTCAACCACTCCTGTGTGCGATTAATTTTGTCATCCCTGTCCTGAAGGGACATATTTAATCCGAATCCGAATGGCTTATTTGAGAAAGCACTATTCCTGACAAGAATTACTCTTGGCGCATTTGTCAATTCCTCGCAAGAGGCAGTACCCGTGAAAAAAAACTTTAGATAGCACAGGCGGGATTGAAATTCAACGAGCATGTATAAAATCGGATGCGAGTCCCCAATATATCTTCTGCCAAATTTGGTAAAAACATATCAATTAGAGATGAATTTCTAACAGATCGAAAACACGTTGGCCATCGTTGGTTAATAGCTGTAGAAGAATCTGGTTGGTCCCTCCACTTCCTGTTTGCAAACATTGGTTGTTTAAAAGGCTTTACAGTAGTCTTGAGTCTTGACTTCTTTTTTTGTTTTAATGGAGCTTGGTTTCATAGCTTACACCATTTCAATTTTTTTAATGACAGCGTTTGCCTTTCACTCTGATTGCATTGTTTTGCATAAGTGTGTCGCTTTTTAAAGCTCTGACAGGGTTTTGTTGTCACAAAGCTTCAAAACTCAAAAGCTCCTAAATAAAATGCGCTGAATAAGCTCTTTGCTTGCAATTAAAAGTGATTGTGGTAACTCTGTTGTGATGTAGACAACAAGCTTAGGATTGTGTATCAACAGTGGGATACAACGGTCATGTCAACTTTTTTCCAAGAATTGTAAAAATACTTTTAGGAATGTCAGCGGTTTGCTCTTCTGTATAGGGCTTTATCCTGGCGCAGTCTAGTGAATACATCAGTCGCTCACCTAAAAGGCCTGTATTGACTTTTTTTGTTGAACAGAGTATAGATAACTTTTCTTAGAAATAAAAAAAAATTTTCCACAGTGAAAACAGCTGAACAACATTTCTCTGTAAGAATTGTTGGAGTAGTGCCTTAAATAAACTTTTTATTTTAGCTTTCTTTTTCCTTTAGTGGGACTGTGAAAAGGTGTCTAGTTTGCCTTTTGTTGACACTAAGTCTCATTTTTTTTTTAAGGAAGCGAGGCATGGATTTAAGAGAAGTCTAAATTTCCCGCCCTCAAGATCATTTACTTTCTCAATGATTTGCGCCTTACTCGAGTCTGGACACTTTTGATAACTTTGGGAGTCCTTACAAAGATAGTGAACGGCCGCAGCTTTTACGGCCATGTACTCCTTTTCTTTCCGTTCATGAGCAACAAAATACTGACACAACGTGAAACTTAAGCCTCATGGTTATTATGCCTTAAGTCTAGGCCCAAAGTGAAGACGTTGGAGTAACATTCATGCAGTTGAGTTCAGTTCAGTTCAGTTCAATTGTTTTTCAAAAAAAAAAACATAGAATCAAAATTTCATATAGAACTTTCAAAACCACCTCAATCAAGAAACGTTACAACTTATAAGGAAGTTATCAGTTTCTCTAAATTAAAAATAATCTTTTTCAACAGGCAGATGTTCCGTTTTCATTCATAATAAAAACACTCCAATCGAACAACCATATTATATTTTGATTCGACCTTTCACCCAAACAACAAAGTGGTAGAATTGTTTGTCTTACCTTACCACAAACTAAAGAAAAAATAAAGGAATACCATTACACGCAAAAGGGATAAGAAAAAGTTATGTAAACATTGCATAAAACCCATTTCTCTAATGACAGTAGTGTTTTTTTTTTCATTGTTAACAATTTTCTTTAATTTATTCACGCAAAATTGCCAAATGCACGCATCATCAAATTGATTTACAAACAACAAGCAAAGCCACACACAAAAAAAAAAACTCCAAATCGAATCTCACAGATCTTCCATTGCACAAAAATCATAACAAACAAAAGACACCATCACCATTGGCAAATATAAATATCTGATTGCGTACATCGAATCAATAAAATTATTTATGCAAGGTTGCATTGAAATGTTAATGTCCTATTTTTTTTCTTAATTTCTTTTTTTCTTGCAGAAGGTTAAAGTTAAAGGGATTTCGGATTGATGATGCACATTGTATGCAGGGTATGATTGGGATTGGACCAGGTGGCTTCCAAAAGAGAGAAAACACCATTGGTACGTGCTTAATTCAATCAATATACTGGCATGAGAATCAGGGTTGCCTTGGTATATTTTTACAGGAAGTATGAAAGTTACTAAACCATTTTTACAGAGAAAAACATTAACTTTTTTTTATTCTATGTTTTCTGTAGCACAACATTTTCTATGTTTTTATGTGCCAAATTTGTATTTTTATACCAAGTAAACAAAACACTTCTCATAAGAGGGTCTTGCAGTTCTTGTATTCGATGGTTTTTTGACCATTAACTTATCGTTTATTAGTTCTATGATTCTATGTTTTTACATTTTTTTTATTTATATTCACATGAATAACTTTGAATTCCTTTAAAAATACAAATGTTAACCTATTCAAATATTATGCTAGTGACTCATTAGGTTTCAGTTTTGTCGGTGCTATGTTTTCTATGTTTTTGTACTGCTTGAATACTTTGAAGTCCTTTAAAAATACAAATGTTAACTTATTCAAATATTATGCTTGCGACTCATTGGGTTTCAGTTTTATCGGTGCTATGTTTTCTATGTTTTTTTATGCTGCTAAATTCGTATGAAATTATGTGATATTCATAATTCACTTAAGTGTAAAGTTTATCAGTTTTACTATTTTAATTAATGTTTTTTTATGTTTTGTTGATGCTTTGCTAACTTACAGACAAAAACATTACATTTTGTGTATTCTATGTTTTTTGTGAGAGAAATCATATTTTGAGACGAAGAATTTGCATGTTTTTATTGAAAGATTTGTTTCTTTATACCAAGTAAACAAAACACTTCTCATAAAACGGTTTAACAGTTCGATGTATTCGATGATTTATTGATCAGTAGCTGATCGTTGATTAGTTATATGTTTTCTATGTTTTTGCTTTTACTTTTTCTAGATTCATACTCTTAGCATTGATGTTACTTCAAAATGAAATCATATTAAAACATGATAATTGTTGCACGGTATTTTGCAGTTTTGTTTGTGCTATATTTTCTATGTTTATTGTATTGCTAAATTCGAATGAAATTAGGGGATACTATACTTCTTTACTATTTAGATTTTTGCTTCCAATATTTTCTACGTGTTCTCGGTGCTTTTCTTACTTCATATCATATGATTAACTCAACTCAAACAAAATACCAAGGCTTATTATATACAGGGTTTTTTAATAAGAGGTACTCAAAAATACCAGGACTTCTTATATACAGGTTTTTTCAATAAGGAAACTAAAAAAAAAACCAAGACTTCTTATAAACAGGGTTTTTCAATATGAGGTTTCCTTTTTGGTACTGAAGAATATATTTATTTAATATATTTTCAGGTTAAATCAAGAGATGTTTATTTCTTAATTTCATTAAAAGGGAGGTATGACATTAAAAATGTTAAACGAAAGCAGTTAAATGGCTACCACCCAAGATTGATTTTCAATGAAAATATGGACAATTATTTATAAATTTGAAGGACAGAGATATGACGTTTCTGGCGACTCACCAGCTTGAGTTTTTGGGTTAAATGAACTTTAAAAGTTTAAGATCTTAGATCAAAATTTGGTGTAATATCTTTTGGAAAATACCTTATTTTCAAAAACGACGAGAAATCTACAAATCTGGGTTTTTCATAACACTAGGGGCTGCTAAAGCAAAAATATTCTCAGTTGTTTTCGAGCGACACATTTGATTCAAAAAGTCAGCCGGAAAGGTGCTTCACGACGATTCATAAATATTTTATAAGTTTTGTTTGAACTGTGACTTCAAAATGTGCACCATTTTTAAAGTGATATTTTTACAATTTTTATGCGTTGTTGAGTCGTAAATTGTTTCATTTTTGCTAAAGCCGTTAGATTATTCTATGTTTTTTCTTTAAGTTTCTTTCCATTTTTTTCACGCAACCTGTTCTATGTTAATGAAATTCATTTGAACTTACTTAATTTTCTTAGAAAATTAAGATATTTATCCGCTAAATGTATGTAAAGAAAAAAACATAGAAAACATAGAATCTGAAGAATTTTAGGAAACACATGGAAAACATACCTAAAACAAAGTGCTAGAAAGATTCACATCTTACTTATATTTATGATAGTTTCTCGTCAAGAAGTTGCAAAAGTAGAAGGTTTCATATGATTACTTTCAAGCAATTCACGATGTTAAGATTTTTTGAGAACGTCAAAACATATATTTTTTTCTATCGCACGTCCATTTTGTGAACAATTAACTTGCTATTTTACATTCTATGTTTTTCATTTTTGAAGGAATTAATGTGAAGTTAGCAAGATACTTTCTGGAAATGGAATAAATAAATCTGTTTCTATGTTCCTTAATACTAATTAAGTATATAGTTTAATAAAATGCAACGTTTTCTATGTTATTCAAATTTTATTTATCATTTCGATGTTTTTAATTATTGTAGAATGTTAAGACTTTTCTCGAGTAATTGATATCAAATTTGCACATTGCCAACAAAAAAACACAGAAACCATAGGAAATAAACTTTAAGTGAAAACATAAATAACATAGAATCATACAATTTTTAGAAAGAAAAAAAACATCGAAAACATACCAAAACAAAGTACTACAATTTCGAAACATTAAAAGCTTAATAATAAATATAAAAGCTTACATTTGATAGTTTTTCGTTTCGAAAAGTTTTAAAAATAGGAGGCCCATGAGAGGTTGTCGAATCAATTAAGACAGATGAGTTTCAAATAATTAGGTACTTAATTCCAAGCAATTCTCGATGTTAAAATATTTTAGAAAGGTAAAAACATATGTTTTTTTTCAGCAATTCTATCGCACATTAATTTTGCAAGCAATTGGCATTCTATTCTACATTCTATGTTTTTCAATTTATTATAAGTGAAGTTAACAAGATACTTTTCAGAAATAGAATAAATAACTGTTCCTGGAGTTGCTTAGTTTTCATTAATGTAGCATAGTATAGGAAAATGCAACGTTTTCTATGTTTTTTTACATTTCTTTAGTTCAAATCAAATTAGCATATTGCCAACAACAAAAACATAGAAACTATAGAAAAAAGCTTTAAGGAAAAACATAGAACACATAGCACGACGAATTCCGAAAGCTGCACAGCTTAATTATAGATCAATCATAATCAAATATTATTTTAATGCCTTCTTTCATTTTCATTTTGAAGGATAATGGGTCTGGAAGGGGAGTAAGGGCATTGACATCCTCGCCAATTTATCGACAATCAGAACGACAAGTTTGATAGAAATTTACTTCCCAAAGTATTTATCTTCACCGAATCAGTTTTGCAAATACTCATTTCAATCCTTTTGGCAACCCTAAACTTCCTTTCTATGTCAAGGAAAATTGATTTTCACCCAAGGATTCACACAATCTTCAATAGACCGATCATTCCATCGATCGATCGATACGATCGTTTGGTGCACATACATACATTTCGCCAATCTTCTTGAATTCCTTTCGATTCGCGTAAATAAATAAATTAATTATTAATCCTGTTGCACATAATACACAAAAAAAAAGAAAAGAATAAGAAAAAGTAAAGAAGGTACAACACCGGGTATAAGAAAATGGCATTGGCGCCAAATTACCCTTCGAGCTGACTATACGAGAATAATGCAACGCGCATCGTCGTCGTGGTAGTCGTCGTTACTTTTTTTTTATTTTTTCCTGATCATTGCTTCTTCTCATTTTTCATTTTTCTTAATCTTTGCGTGAACCTAAGAAAAAGAAGCAGTCATCAAAAATAAATAATAATATCTTCCCTGCGCCATTTATGTACGTGCTTATGGTCAGTTAAGATTTCTCTAGATTTTGATTTTTGCTCTGCGAGGGGTTCCTTGGTGGTGATGACGACCATCATGGAGAAGGAGAAGACATCGCCAGCCAATGCTGATGGCGGCTATATATGGTGAATTAATTCGGCACATAATAGTATAGAACTTCATAAGGACCATCTTAAGCGTATATCTTGTTGCATTGTTAGGTGAGCCTGAGGAGCAACTAAATTCCCAATTCAATTCTCAAGACGGGTAGTTTATGTGACATTTCTATAGAGAGAAGCTATGTCTAAACTAATAAGGGGACGCACCAGGACATTCTATTGTCTTCTCATTGTCCAAGTCTAAGACAAGACTGTCCGAGATTTATGCAAAAGATACTCACATCACATTGAAAGGACGTGGTTTACTTTTTTTTCTTGTCTTCCTCATGCAACATGGAACAAATTCCACTTCCTCTATATTCTTCCGGAAGAAGGGACACGAAATTCCCCCTGTGATAGGCTTCATTTGAAGTTATCCATTTTGATGAGTTCCATCAAAACTCAGTCTTGCTTTTGTCTTCGTCGAGATTTACGTATAGGATAGAAAATAGAAACATGGAAAATTTTTGATTGATGCGACATGAAGGATAATTTCTTTTTGAAAACAAATTCCCTCTCGTCTCGGTTTTGAAGTTCTATTGCAATTTATTTTGATTCAAAAAAGAAATACTGAGATGCAAACAATACAAAGGTGTTTAAAAGGAATCCTAATGATGATTCTCAGGAGAGAGATAAAATTCAATGATTTTTGATGAAGGTACACAACACATACGAGTACGATACCTTAAACCTAACCTACTTAAGGGTGGGATCTTGAGATGGGACTTTCTTCACTTTCACCTTCTCTGTTTTTGTTATGTTGATTTTGATGTTAATGTTAAATAAATTCAAATACTAGATTAATGCAATTTATGAATTCTTCCGGGTAGACAGTTGATGTTGTTTTTGAATTTCTTATACTCCTGATGCTGATACAATATGAAGACGTGAGAAAATTTTAAACTTAGTTCCCATCATCATCATTGGGATGATTGGATGATACGATATGGATGCGCAATTTATGTTTTGCGAAAAAATTTAATTATATGGAAATGTATTTTATCAGAATTTATAATTACATATATATTTTATCTTTTGGTACTTTTGCTAGGTTAATGATCCTTATGGGAATTCTAAGAAGACTTTCTTTTAAGATAATGTTCGTGAGAATAGAATTTAAGATTTTTGCATTCTTATGTTTAAATTAAAGAAGATTGCATCGAAGGATCTTGTTTAAAGTTTGAATAGGAAGTTCATTAAAAAATTTTATCAAAAGGATCTTTTCCAGAATCAACTGAAATGTTCAAAATGGTTTTCCATCAAATTTTGTCAGTGTCAGTGACAATTTGCAGAAGAATACGTTCAATTAAATATCTAATCAGAAACTTCAACAGTCCAATCTGGTAAATCAATATTTTTAATCAGAAATTAAACCTATAAATCAAATGAATATAACGGATGAATCCAGAGAAAAGATCGATGGATCCTTTAAATTAACCCTGCCGAGATGTCGATGGAGGCGTTAGGTCTTTTCGCCTAAAACCATAACGTCTTGCCCTAAAATGTCATTAAGCCAAAAATTGGTCACAAGCTCAAAAAAGTTAAAAAATAATCGACAAAAAAAAGCGAATTTCGTAACGCCCAAATAAATTTTAAATAAAAGAAAACCTAAATTGTTAGTTGTTATTTCGGCCAAAAGAATTGTTTGTTTTTAATTTGGGTATTTTTGGGACATGCGGATTGGGCTCTGTGACATTTATGTTGGGCATTACGAAGATTATGATTTCTTTCGTTTATTATGTTTTATCACCATTCGACATATAACCCAAATTTTAAAATGACATAAGGTCCAAAAAGAGAAACGTCAGATAAAATATCACTAAGAAAATGTCACAAAGCCCAAATAAAATGACATATGTATCATCCAAACCAACTTTTCATGTCGTAACGCCCAAATTTAAAAACGACCAAAATTGTGTAAAGCAAACATTGTGGGTGGTTGCGGGATCGCTTTGGGATTTTGTGGTAGGTGCGAAGTAGGATGTTTCTTTGCATTTAAAGAATCTGGATTTAACGCTTTTCCGCCTGGTGGTTTTGTAGTGAAACGACGTTTTAAAACCTTATTGTCTAGCGTACCAGTATTTTTTTTGCAAAACCATCGTATTTGCAGATATAACATAGACTCATAAAATAACGGATTTTTTTTATTTCTTATAAGAAGATTATATTTTGTGAGATTTAAGAGTCAAATTGAGCTCTTTGTCAGTTGTGCAAGGTGTGAAAGTGATCTTACAGGAAATAATAATTATTTTTTATATTGAACAAAAATGTCGAGTAAGTTTTTTAGTATACGTGTTTCTTAAAGTTTGGTGATAAAATTATTTTTTTTTATTTTTTTGTGTATATTTTTGTGGGTGGTTTTTATGCGTAGCCACTGGGATGTAACTAGTAATTTATTTTCTTTTGTTTTATGAAAACCTTATCAGGGGCAAGAATTTCAACTTTTGATGACATTTTTCCTGAAAATATTCCATCCGATCTCGATTCCGAAATCGGAGATGTTGATGATGATGACCAAGATGAGGTTATGTGTCTTGGTAATGAAAATGAAGGAGACCCTTCGAGCCTTGCGCATGTGCCTGAATCAGATTGGGATTCTGAGGATGAAGTTCTACTTAGCGAAATAAGAGCTACGCAAATTAAGAATAATACTGTGTGGACTAAAAAAAACAGATTCTGTAACTATAATATGTTGGATTTTGTGGCAGAGACAGGACCAAATATTCCGCGTGATCTGGAAACACCTGTTCAGATTTTTTTACAAATCTTTCCAGAAGAGCTTATTGACTTGCTTGTTTTTCAAACTAGTAACTTGTTTGCAGTACAAAAAGCTGGTGGAGGCGTCTCATCTTTTACTCCAACGGATGGTGAAGAGATCAAAACTTTTTTGGAAATAAATCTGTTCATGGGTATAAAAAAACTGCCAAGCTGCAGAAACTACTGGTCAGCTCAGCCAGAATTGCGTGATCAGTATTTGAGTTCGATAATGAGCAGGAACAGATTTCTATGGCTTCTGGGAAGCATTCACCTGAATGACAATACCAAACAAGCTAGAAGAGGAAGTACAAACTTCGACAAGCTTTTCAAAATCCGGCCGATGATCGATATACCTACTGTCGCGAACTTATTTGTCATGCTATATGCCCTCGAAACATCAAGCAATCGATGAATGTATGATTAAGTTCAAGGGACGTAGCAGTTTGCGTCAGTATATGCCAATGAAGCCCATAAAGCGCTGATATAAGATGTGGATTCAGGCCAATGAGTCAGCATACATATCCGAATTTCAAATCTACACCGGAAGATCGTCGGATTCTGCGGAGCTTAATCTCGGTTTATTCTTGCGGAACTGTACGAGCCAATAGAAAAAATCTGCCAACTGACCTTCTTAGTGATAAGTGTTTGACAAAATGAAATTCCGACTGGCGGGTCAGCAGAGACGGAATGACGTTCGTCAAGTGGAAGGATACGAAAGCTGTCCATATCTTAGGAAACTTTTTGGACCCTTCCAAAAATACAACCACAATGCGTAAGCAAAAAGATGGTACTTCGGTATCCATCAATTGTCCAGAAATGAAAGCAGTATACAACAAAAACATGGGATTCGTTAATAAAGCTGATATGTTGAAGTCATGCTATGATATCGATCGGAAATCGAAAAAAAGGTGGCATCGTATTTTCTGGCATTTCCTTGATGTTTCTGTTGTGAAAGAATTTTCAAAGAAAGATCAGTTGAGAATGATAAGTCATTGACATTGAAAGAGTTCCGAATCGCAATAGCAAATGGACTTGCAGGAGCTCATACACACAAAACCCGCAGAGGCCGCTTATCAGAATTTTCGAATACAAACCACTTCAAACCAAATGTTCCTTTCGAGGTGCGATATGACCAATCCGCACACATGCCAATATACGGTTCTTCTAGAAGATGTGCATACTGCAATACAAAAACCCAGCCTCATCGTTCAAAATAGTGCTGCTCTATTTGTCAAGTAGCCTTATGCTTATCATATGAGAGAAATTGTTTTGTTAAGTTTCACACTAAATAAATAGAATACATTTACATATTTACATAATTAACAGAATTTGTTTCGATTTGTTTCACTGATGAATGTTGAAAAGAAGTTATTCTAGAAGTATATTTTTGTTAAAATTTTTATTTTTAAGTAAAATTAATTAATGTTAATAAAGAAAGTTCTAACACTGTTTTTTGTAAAATCAAAAAATTTAATAATTCGGGCGGCAAAGGGTTAAAGAAACTTTGCATACACAACTTTGCAACACCAAATCCTATGGTAAGCAGGGGGCAGCACGTTGAGCAAGTTTAAAAATTGGCCTTAGTTCACTTTCTGAAAGTAAAATAAAGCCAAACATATTTGTTACGCTTGCTTGACGTTCGGAGTTTTTTTTTCATATAATGTTTGCCCAAATGGTGCCCAAAATAAAAAAAAAAAATTTTTCAGGATGCCCAAATTTTGAAACACACGATATCTTTTGGGCAATATGTCAATAAGTAATTTGGGCGTTAGAGCCATTTTTGGGCGATGACATTTTTAATATTTTGCCATTATTTTATTGGGCAATAAGACATTCTTCTTTTTATTTGTCATAAAACCGAATAAAGTTTTAACGCCCAAGAATTCGGTAATATTGCCCAAATCGAACAACAACAAATTGTTAATAAAATTGTTTTGGGCGCTATGACGAAAAGACCTAATGCGCTGTTGGTGGAGAATCAACGTTTATTGGTGTTTTGTCGGGTGTGAATAAAATAAACATGTTTATGATTTTGAGGTAGAGAGCCATTCCTTTTGAGATCACATGCCAGTTGTGGTATACCAAACAAAGACAATTGACACTAGGTACTACTTAAATTACGAAACTACTTTCTAAGGGAAAAAAACAGTATTTTGAATCTGACGCTATGAATTCAGCAGGATTTTGGAGCTAAGCTAACAATTTAAATGAACAAAAATTCACTGTCGATATTAACTTAAGCCCAAATTAAGCCCAACTCTTAAACCTTATATCTAATGAAATAACTTAGTTCCATTATACACTTCCTTGAAATAATGATCTAGTTTTAGAAGATCTTTTTACAATGCAGGATTTGTCTTATATTTTAAGTAGACTCAAAGAAGGCAAAGCTATAGGGTTTTATTCAAACGCTGACCGAACAAAGTTCTAGAAAATGATATAGTGTTCATTATTTATAAAAAAGGTTGTGCTTCGAATCCTAAAAACTAAAAAGGTACATATTTCGTTTTTAAATGCCAATTACAAAATTATAGCTGTGCTACAGGGACGACTAAAGACGTAGATAGAATTAAACCATCTAATCAGCGAATTTAAAGTAGCTTTAGATTAGGCATAGCATATCGGGTTGGGAATGTATTTTTAATTTGGACAAATAATTTAAGGAAACCAAATCTACAGTATGGAATGGGTCAGATAAAACTGAATGGTTTTGTAAGCAAAACAACATTTGTTAGACAAGGTTGTACACTAAGCCCTAAATTTATTTTCCCTTTTAATAGATGACTTAGTTCACTATCTACCTAGAGGTATTTGTTCGCTAGTCAGCAAATAAAAGCCTTAATTTTGTTATAATAACTTACTCACCTTAAACTTTACACAACTAATTCTAAACAAGCTTTATGAATATTGCAAATTATGGGATCTTAAAGTGAATCCGGAGAATTCAAAAGTTATGATCATTAAAAAGGGAGGAGCTAGTTGGAGTGGTAGAAGAGTACAAGTATCTGGGGACAAATATCTAAACGATAACTTAATTAAAGCGAAAAGTGCAATTAATGAGTCATAGCCACAGTAGGAAATATAGTGTACTCGCACACAGGAATGGTTGAGAGAGAGGCCCTAGCTCTCAACGGACTGTTGCGCCACCCAATTTTTTTTTTTAATAGGGCTTACTTAAGGAGTGTCATTGACAACAAGCGTAGGGACCGAGGAAAAGGGAGAATTCCTCATACCTTTTACAATTGACCAACAATTTTTACTGCCTTTGGAACATTGTAGTAATTTTTGGTCACGCAAAAATTTGTTTTTTAAAATATGGGACGTCCTAGCTTGCTTAAAACTTTTTCGATTTTCCTCTATTGGGTTGGCTCTAAGACACCGGAAGCTCACCTCTTTCACCTTGATAACCTTTTGAAGCTCCAATTCAACCATGACTTAGCCTTGAGCTTTATTTTTTTCCCAGATGAATCATATTAGTATTCATATCTGCACTGGAATCTACATACGTCACTTCCGAGAAAGTATATAGTGACCTGCAGATCCTAAACAAATTATTGAGACCACTCCAGTTGGGTTTCTCGTACTGCCAAACGGTACTATTTTGAGCTCTTTTTCTAAATAGATGTATTTGTCGTGGGAGATTAGCAAATATGACACTATATTCCGATGGGCCTAGAGGCGTCAATACACTGATGGTGTATATATCAGGATCAGAAGTGAGAAACAAGTTAATAGCATTTTCTGCTCGGCCATTAATGTCCGATATTCGAGTAAACTCGTTGACAAGCTTAGTAAGATGGTTAAACTTCAAATGTTTTCTGGACCGAATGGAGAAGCCACGAAAAATTGTAAACATTGAAATCGGCCGTAAAAACGATTTCAGTGTGACGATATAGGAAGACAATTATTTGTATGAAGTCAAATAGAGCATCAAGTTCCTGAGAATTCGAAAGTCGGTCGAGATTTGGCTCTGATAAAGGAAACAATAATTAGAAAGTTTCAACCATACGAAATTAAAGACGGAGTTAATACTATGATGGTATTGTGGCAAAAGTTGATATACAACATCATTCCTAATATATGGCGAGACAATGGTGGAAGAAGAATAGAATGGAAAATTCAGCAGGATCGGAATCCTCACCTACTTTTATTTAACCATTAGGTTAAATTAAATTTGGTCTGAAAAAGAAAAATTAAAGAAAGAATGGAGTCGTCCCAAATTTGGCAATTTTGCTTATTCACGTACCCTTTCATCCAAAAGTGGACTTCATCGCTAAAGATGATTTTCGATCAAAATTGCTAGACGCTGTAACTTGCCAATTTGTCTTAAGTGGATGATTAAAACAAGATATGTTGACTGAAAGTAAAACAAAAAACAATATGGCCGTCACGAGCTTTCAAAAAAAAACCCTTTCAGCAATAAACGAACAACGAGTGACATTCTGTAAGTAAAAACCGAAACAACGTTAGGTATGTTGTGCGCACGATTGATGTCGTGAAACTTGAAAAAAAACAAAGAAATTAGATCGTTATGGGCCGTAGATTTCATTGCTGTCACTAGTCAATTAGAAAACTTTATGGTAGTGAGTAGTGACTATCGGTAAGGTAAATTTTAGCATACGAGTAAGTCCAATTAAAATGAAAAATCATAAGGCACAAATAGCATAGCAACTGTCAACTTATGTAATTCACCCTCTGCAAACATAAAACACAACAAAACTCCGCGGCAGTTGTTTAAAAAAATGTCCAATACATTTCTTCTCCCTCAAATTATTATTATTATCCGCTTGCAACAGAAATTCAAGTGAAACAAAAAAAAAAATCAAAATCCTTAAAATAAAGTAATATCAAGAAAAAGAAATCTATTGTAGGTATATCCTTATGACTGCTGCTGCCTCTGCCACCCTAAACCTATACCAAAACCGAAGTAAAGTACTATGGATCTTATACATACTCTTGTAAGAAAAATTTCCAGGTGCTGATCACGTTCAGTGATCAAGGAAATTCCCTCTTTTTTTCTTTTTGATTACAAGTTGTTTAAAATTATTTTATATATATTTTTTTCTTTTTCTTTGGCTCCCTCTCAGTGACTCGTGCCAAATCTTTTTGTTCCAACGACAAAAAAAAAAGAAGAAGAAAAAGAAAATAACAGTTGTTGTAAAGGAACAAGGAACCACCCGGCTCTAATTTTATTTGTGACAAAAATAAAATTACAATTAGATATTGTTTCATATTTTTAAGAGAATTTTTCCTTTAAATTTAAGTGAGGAAAATGAATTTCTTAGATGTACAAAACTTTAAATTGGCAACACTATTTTAATTGGCGGCCATTTTGTCAGCTGTCAAGTGATTTATTTGTAGATTAGTTTGACATTTGAAACCATAAGATCACTTATCAAGGAGTGTGAATGGGCTCGTAAAAAGATTAACGTTAATTTCAATTTTCACTTTTGGTTGAACGGATACGTCGATAAACAAAATTGCAGTATTTGAAGTGATAACGATCCTGAAGTGTATGTTGAGATACCGTTGCATCTACGTACAAAAACTGATGATTTGATGTGCTTCATGGGTTGGTGGAATAATTTGTCTCAAGTTCTTTTAAAACGATGCTGGTCAAAACGTTACAGTCAATGGTAACCGCTGTATACGCCATGATTACTGACTTTTTCGTTCATAAATTGAACAACTGGTAGTACCCGTGGCGTGATGTTTTGTGCGTAAGACCGTAAGACCAATACCTGCCTCCAAGAGTAATTTTTGTCATCAAATGTGATTTCTCACATTAGACCTCCCGGATTTGGCATAAAAATGTAGGTCCCCTCCATCTCTGAGATAATTCACACACAGGTATGATTGAGAGTTGTAAGTCACTAGGCCCTAGTTCCCAACAGGCTTTCGCGTCATTTAATTTATTGGATTGAAAAACCATGATGTGTAGGAGCTGTGGTTCCAACAAGACGGCCGGTCGGCGGCGCACAGTGGGGCACCTTGAATGGGGAACTGGAAAAAACTCCATAAAATCTGAACCACTGAATTGATTTTCATGAAATTTTCATAAAAGATTGATTAAAGCAAGGAGAATCAACTCTAAAAATAACCGCCCACTGCCACGCCCACAAGAAGAGGAAATGGCTTTTGACTTATGTTTTTTCTAAAATCCGACTTTGAAGCAAATATTAAGATTATTTAAATTTATTTTGAAATCATACTTTTTTTGGAAAAACTTCCAGTTAAAATCCCTGAAAAAAGAGGTATATTTCATGTTTTTTTCATTGAATTGAAATCTTGTTTATAATAGGTGATTTTTTTGAGGTTAGGATTTTCATGCATTAGTATTTGACAGATCACGCGGGATTTCAGACATGGTGTCAAAGAGAAAGATGCTCAGTATGCTTTGACATTTCATCATGAATAGACTTACTAACGAGCAACGCTTGCAAATCATTGAATTTTATTACCAAAATCAGTGTTCGGTTCGAAATGTGTTTCGCGCTTTACGTCCGATTTATGGTCTACATAATCGACCAAGTGAGCAAACAATTAATGCGATTGTGACCAAGTTTCGCACTCAGTTTACTTTATTGGACATTAAACCAACCACACGAATGCGTACAGTGCGTACAGAAGAGAATATTGCGTCTGTTTCTGAGAGTGTTGCTGAAGACCGTGAAATGTCGATTCGTCGCCGTTCGCAGCAATTGGGTTTGTGTTATTCGACCACATGGAAGATTTTACGCAAAGATCTTGGTGTAAAACCGTATAAAATACAGCTCGTGCAAGAACTGAAGCCGAACGATCTGCCACAACGTCGAATTTTCAGTGAATGGGCCCTAAAAAAGTTGGCAGAAAATCCGCTTTTTTATCGACAAATTTTGTTCAGCGATGAGGCTCATTTCTGGTTGAATGGCTACGTAAATAAGCAAAATTGCCGCATTTGGAGTGAAGAGCAACCAGAAGCCGTTCAAGAACTGCCCATGCATCCCGAAAAATGCACTGTTTGGTGTGGTTTGTACGCTGGTGGAATCATTGGACCGTATTTTTTCAAAGATGCTGTTGGACGCAACGTTACGGTGAATGGCGATCGCTATCGTTCAATGCTAACAAACTTTTTGTTGCCAAAAATGGAAGAACTGAACTTGGTTGACATGTGGTTTCAACAAGATGGCGCTACATGCCACACAGCTCGCGATTCTATGGCCATTTTGAGGGAAAACTTCGGAGAACAATTCATCTCAAGGAATGGACCGGTAAGTTGGCCACCAAGATCATGCGATTTGACGCCTTTAGACTATTTTTTGTGGGGCTACGTCAAGTCTAAAGTCTACACAAATAAGCCAGCAACTATTCCAGCTTTGGAAGACAACATTTCCGAAGAAATTCGGGCTATTCCGGCCGAAAAAAGTAAATGTCATGGACCAATCTAACGTTTCAAATAAAGAATCGATGAGATCTTGCAAATTTTATGCGTTTTTTTTTTAAAAGTTCTCAAGCTCTTAAAAAATCACCCGATATGTATATCTTTTATTTAATAATGGCCCTCAAAAGGGCCATTTTTGAAGAAATCTTTCTCAAACAATTAAGAGTTTTTGTAATGACTATTTTGTTCATAATTATATTAATAAGTGTTTAGCTTCTTCACTCATCAAATAGTTTTTGGACTTCGGATCAGGCTTTAAAAATGAAATAAAGGGATCTGACGATATAAGGAACATATGGAGGACATCTTCGTTTATAGCCGCCCTTGAAGTTTTCCTGCTATTGTTGGATCGAAAATATCTGTAATCCTTATTTCGGCTCTCTTTAGCCTCCTCTGACAAGGTACCAATAGGAAGTTCACAAGTTTCTATAATTTCCTTTCCGTGTAAAAGAATTGTATGAACACTTGCTGGTAAGTAGTACCAAGGATATAATTTAGGGAGTCGTATTGAATCCCCAAAAAAAAGAATCCCCACGGGATAATATCCCCAAACAAATTTAATCTATTTTGATAATATCCCCAGAGACATAAGACAAATGGACAAAATCCCCAACTAAATAATTTATTTTGCCAAAATCCCCACGAAATCTCCAAATCCCCAGTATCCGTGCATATCCTTATTTCTGTATGCAGTTTTTAGAAAGACTCTTATGAAATTCTCTTATTGTGATATTTATAAATGATAATGATAAACAGTTTCTAAACAAAAAATCACTATGAAGGCATGCACTTCTCAGTCTGACTTTAGTATTCATAGAGAATCATTGTATTCCTAGTGCTTGCTTAGTGCTGTCTAAAGCTGGCCATAGACGGTAAACATGTTGGTGTGATTTGTTGGGCAGCGCTTCGCCATACACGGCCCAACATGTTTATAAACTTCATTTTTTGTGTGACTGTCGTGAAGTGAAGATGTGCGATAGAAGTGCGGATGATCCAATAGCATGTTTGATAACGACATGTTAATTCAATGAAAATAACAACACAAATGACGAATTGTTGTCCCACAACGCCATACACGACGAACATGTTGATAAACTTCAAAACGTGTTGTAAACTTGCCCATACACAGCCAACATGTACGCCACAACTTCACGGTTTTTAAAATATTTCATAAACCGTGGATTTGTTGGCCAACTTGTACATACACGAATGATTTTCAGCCCAACACCAACAAATCACACCAACATGTTCACCGTCTATGGCCAGCTTAAGTGTTGTTTTGTAGTGTTGAGTATTTCTTTAATTTTATAATACAAATTGAAATGGATGATGTTATTGTTTCCAAATCTTTTGCTTGCATTTCATGCAATATAAATAAAATTTAATATATTCAAAACAATTATGTTCAAGTAGTGAATCATGCGATTAAATTGCGCGCGCAATTTAATCGCATGGTTCACTACTTGAACATAATTTTTTTGGGGATATTCACTTGGGGATTTTCGCCCTGGGCATTTTCTCTTTGGGAATTTTGCTGCTGGGGATTTCGTTTTGGGGATTTTCCTTTGGGGATTAAATCTTGGGGGAAATTATCACCAACCCTATAATTTAACAACAATATTCGCAGTTTCAATTGAGTATTCTTGAAACTTTTCCTACATCGATATAGTGATTACAACAAATAACCTCCAAAATAGTCGCCATTTTCATCAATTTTGGTAATTTCAGATGTGAGAGATGGGTTATCAAAAAAACGTCTAGATGTATTACCGGAGTTTGTTGGTCCACACCCTTGTTTAACAACATCAACAAGCAGTCCTAATTTTTGCCGAAATTCGTTCTGTATACGAGTTTTTGTATTTTTTTTAATTCTGCAGTTTGTGGGGTTGTTCTCCAAGCTTTAAACGGAAGATTATAGGAAAGGTGCAGGATATACTCCATTAAGCGTATTCTTGCATGCAAGGTCGACATTCCAAACTTTAGCGAATCATTTTTTGTCGGCTTCAACTGCAAACTTGAAATGATGTTGTTCATTTCCGATAGCTTTGCACCACAAATTGTACAATTGCTACTTGCAGAAGTATTTGTAACAATTTGCACGGTTTTCCGTCTATCATTGTAAAATATAATACGTGTGTTCCTGACTTCTTCAGGAGGCCCGTTTGAAAATGAAAATCTAATCGCGCGGCAGTAACGGGTTGAAGATGGTCGCGTATTTTTCCATAAAATGTCTTCCTTTTCTTCTTCGACGAGCTTAAGAGATGTCAAACATATGTGTTCATCAGAAACACCTTCCTCGGAAACTCCATAATTCTGCATATACATATCTGCTTTGCCCACTTGATCCATCATATCCCCATTTGGTCTGCAGAACAAGTTGTCGGTGTCGATTGACGGTTAATTTTTCATCGAAAGTTTTTAAACTTCTATTGCAGGTGTGATCTAATAGATCTTGCAGTGGTACATAGGCAGACGTTTCATTAGCTGTGGAGTTATTTGGATAGCATTCTTTTTTCGCTTTTGTAACTTTCTTGTACGAAGGGTAGATATCGTGCCCAATTTCTTTAGATGCTTTCCGTTAGTTTTGCTTTAGTTTGTTTTGCCTGTACAGTTAAGGCTAAAGCAGCATCTGGGTCAAAAGATGACGTTGACGGTGATGATGATGCTGCTACATCAATTAATGCTTGAGGCACATTATCTTGAAGTTTTCATATCTTGCTTCTTTTGCTGCGATCGTAGCATTCTTCGAAGTCTTTCCACCAAAATTAACGCGGGGTTCCTCAATAGAAATATTGGTAGAGTTCTTAACATCAAACTTACCTTCTATCCAATCACTGTTTTTTTTAAAGAAAACACTTTTATTGAAAGTTTTAAATTCGACAAAAAATGTTGTTTATATTTTTTTTAAATTAAGTCCGTTTCTATTTTTGTTAAATTTGTATACTTTGTTTTTAACAACTGTTCAAAAGATTCTTCTTTTTTTAATATCAAGTCAACTAAGAAAGATCGAGAGATTGAAAACAAAACAGCCATCGTGGCAAAGCAACTTTATTCGATTGTAGCAAATAATTTTAATGTACAAATTTTAAAGTTTTTCTTTGTTTTCAAATAAACGGTTCATTTTTTTCAGCTAACAGCTAAGTTAAAAGACAAAACCTTGACTTTGAAATTAGTAGTGATGTTAATTCAAGGTCAATGTACTTATGTACTTATGTATGTACATAATATTCACATATAATGTATGTATACAACACTGCCTACTTATCTGGGACTCGAACCCATTTTGCCACCTGTCAAAAAAATGTTTAAAATTTCTTCACATTTACCATAAAATTGGAATATTTTTTTTTGGTTTGGGGTAGATAGTGAAAGAAGTTTCGAATTCTGATTCAGCGTTCCAAAAAAATATTTAAAAAACGTTGTATCATCAAACGCACTCTTTTTATCTACCAGCGAAACTCTCATTATTTTAAGCTTACTTTTCTGATTCAAATGGCTATAAAATCCGAATTCGGACGTCTTAAAACGCAATTAATTTGCTTACAGCGCCAAACAGCGCTAACAGTCAAAACATTATTTGAATTTAAAAAACCTTTAAAAAAACAGTTTTTCGTAAAATAAAAAATACTATCCAATTTCAAATTTCAAAAAAAACCTGATTTTATGTGCATGTTCTATTTCAAACAAATTTACAAAAAAAAAACATTTTAAAAGCTACAAAACTTTCAGAAAATAAGCAATTCAAAACTACTCTTATTTTTGCCAAATTTCCTTGTTTTTCAACACAGTAGCACAGTTGATTTATTGAAAAAAACGTTTGGTAACCGTATTCCACGTTACATAACCATGAATTGGCCTCTAATATCATGTGATTTAATCCCGCTTGACTTTTACCTGTGGGGATGTGTGAAACTTTTAGTCTACGCCGCCGATAAGCCCAAAACGATTGACTGACCACTGAAGGACATACGGTCCCACAAATTATGGAAAAAGTCATCAAAAATTGGACCTCCAGATGTGCCCACTTCCAAACCAGCTGTGCCGGTCATATTCCAAAAATTATATTCAAACTTAAATCCCAGAAAATTAAATTTCGAATAAAGTACATTTCATGTCAATTTCAAAAAATCATCGTTGTGTAAATATGTATTTATACCATCCTAAGTTGTATACATACATATATCTCACATTCATACATTTCTCTTCTACCTACTTGTTGAATTTTCACTTGCTGTTTATTATTTTAATTAAATCAATGTCAGAGTAAAAAATAGAGAATAAGAAAAGCATTAAACAAATTATTATAAATAAAATATCTGTGAGACGAAACAGTCTTGTTTAAATAAATAAAAATCTTTTAAACCAAGTCATCGTCCACAACTTCAGAAGTGGGCCAGCCCTAAATACCTTCAACGTTTTATTTAATTTTCCGAAAATTTGAAATATAAGCCAAGATATTAAGTCAACAACAATGAAGAAGCAAGAATTGGTAGCTTGGTTAACCGAGCGAAACATACAATTTGCAGCAGATGCAAAAGTTGCTCAACTACGTGAGCTTTATGAAGAAAATTGTGAAGACAATTATTCCGAAGACCATTTCATGGAAGCAGAAAATATTGAACGTCCTGGTAAGACAATAAATTCTGATTTGTCACAACAGATTCAAGAATCCATTCCTGGAAATGAAGCTGAGATGGATAAAGAAATTCAGATGATTGAAAAGAAACTTAAGCTTATTGAATTGCGTCGTGAACTAGCTCGACAAGAAGAAAATTTTGCAAGTTCTTCGTCGCCTTCGTATCAACCTTCGTTTAAGGACATTCAATATTCCTTACCATTGTTTTCTGGTGATGAGACATACGATGCTAAGAAATGGATCAGCACTTTTGAGCGAGCATGTGATTCCGTTCACGGTGATAGTGTGTTCAAATTAAAAAGCATTCGCCGATTGATGAAGCCCGACTCCGCTGCCGAAATATTCTTACAAATTGACGAATCAAGTACCTATTCTGATTTTCGGAGCAATTTTTTGGCCAATTTTGGACACACTTATTCAGTTTCCGAAATTATTGATAAGATGCGAAGTACTCCATTTGTGTCCACAAACACATCCATTATGGGCTACATTTTAAAAATGCAAGAGCTTGCATCACGTGCTGATATTGACGAGAAACAAATTATTCAATTCATCATTGATGGGTTCCAAGATCGTTCCGTTAGCATCGCCATATTGTACTCAGCACGCACAATCGATGAATTAAAAAAACTGGCACACCGTTATGCTCAACTACGAGGATCAAATTCAGCAGTTAACAGACCGACAAATTCCGCATCATATTCAGCGCAAGTTGCCCAGCATCAAAATGAATCGAAACTTAAGGTCAAGTTTTCCGTTGGTGACTCCGAAAAAATGCTGGTTCAATGCTACAATTGCTCTGGCATGGGACATTTTTCCACTTCTTGTCCACATCCCAAACGTCAAAAAGGATCATGCTTCAGATGTGGTTCAACAGTTCATATTGTGAAGGATTGCCCGAAGTTACCCCCTAAAAATGCACGCACTGTCGCAATGATTGACGAATTCAGTTCCAGCCCTAATCAAAACCATTCTGATGTGGATGCCTTATCCGATGTCAAGATTTTTAAAGAAGTAAATTCTGTAAGTGTTGTTTTTCCTACTAGTGATTCTGTTCCGCATTGTAACACATATCTTTCTCTTTTTGATACCGGTAGTCCGATAAGTTTAATTAAGCTTTCCGCGATTCCGATCGGATTGCATTGCAATAATCTGAGACCAACTGGATACTACGGAGTAGGTAGTTTACCTGTTAGTACATATGGAGTTTTTTACGTTAAAATAGGATTTAATGATATTTATAAAAAAATTGAAATGTATGTTGTTCCGGACTCTTGTATTCCATATCCAGTTCTGTTGGGTCGGAATTTTTTGCAATCGTTTCAAATCAAACTTTGTCTTATTCCTAATACTGTACCGAAACCGAAAATTGAAATTAATGTAAATTCAGATTCAAATAAAATAAAAATTAATGATGAAGTGTTACATTGTGTGTACAAGTCATTAGCTAAACATTATCCTGATATGCCGGTCCATTGTTCGTTATGCGGTCTGCTTCCGCATACGATTATTGCTTCATGTGATAAGCTAAAATACGTTGAAAATCATCAATTACCTTATGTGTTTGCTATAGATATATTTGAAGAAACGCAGGATAAGTATGACATAAATCCAAACTTAAGTTCCGAAAATATTGCAAAAATACACGAGATTGTTCGTTCCGAATATTTAGATCTTGACAATATTCCAGCTATTAAGCACGATTTTTCTATGAAACTTCGTCTTACCTCTAATATGCCGATTAGTTATCCTCCGCGGAGACTATTTTTTTCTGATAAGAAAATTGTTGATAAACAAGTACAAGATTTACTAGGAAAAGGAATTATAAGACCTAGCGAATCTCCATACGCTTTCCCCTTAGTTTTAGTAAAAAAAAAAGATAATGACAAAAGGCTATGCGTTGATTATCGTCCATTAAATAAGATTCTTGTGCGAGATAGTTTTCCTATCCCATTAATAGACGATTGTTTGGGAAGATTGGATGGAAAGAAATATTTTACCATTTTGGATCTAAGAAATGGTTTCCATCATATCCCGATTGACGAAGATTCAATACAATTTACCGCATTTGTAACGCCTGATGGACATTATGAATACACGAGATTGCCTTTTGGTTTAAAAAAAGGTCCGGCTTATTTTCAGAGGTTTATGATATTTATTTTACGTCAGTTTATTGATGAAGGTTCCGTAGTAGTATATTTTGATGACATTACGTTAGCCACTGCGACTATTGAAGAACATATTGTACTTCTCAAAAGAGTTTTAAGGCGGTTGGCTGAGTTCCGACTAGAGATTAAAACGAGTAAATGCAAATTTTGTTATGAAGAAATTGAATATTTAGGTTTCACTGTTAGTTCAAAAGGCATCCGGCCAAATAATCATCATTTGACTGCAATTAAGCATCTTCCGATTCCGAAAAATGTTAAAGAGCTACAAAAATGTTTAGGATTATTTTCTTACTTCCGACGATTTATTCCGTCTTTTTCAGCCATTGCAAAGCCATTAAGAGATTTGACTAAACCAAACATTCCGTTTAATTTCGATGAAAAATGTGTTGACACCTTTAAGCTTCTCTGTAGTAAATTGATAACGAGTCCTCTTCTGTCAATTTTTAGTCCAGAAAAAGAAACAGAACTACATTGTGATGCTAGTTCGCTTGGCTACGGTGGAATTCTCATGCAGCGCCAAGATGATGGTATATTCCATCCAGTTGCCTACTTCTCGAAAGCAACTACTGGGTCTGAATATAAATTTCATAGCTATGAATTGGAAACCTTGGCAATAATTTATTCGCTAGAAAAGTTCCATAATTATTTGGATGGCATTCCGTTCCGAATTATCACAGATTGTGATTCTTTAGCATTAACTTTAGAAAGGCAAAAGTCAGTTCCGCGCATTGCTCGATGGGCCCTGAAATTGGAGCAGTATGATTATTCCATAAAACATAGAAGTGGTACATTAATGGGTCATGTGGACGCGTTGAGTCGGCACCATCCAATTTCGATCAAAACTAATGGAGAAAACGAACAAACAATTTGCGTTATCGATTCCGATGACATCGATTTACAGTTGCACCTCACACAAAATAGGGATGAGAGGATTGTACAATTAAGAAACCGATTAGAGATTGCCACAGTTCCTAATTTCGTCCTTGAAAATGGTTTAGTTTATAGAAAAACTCCTGCAGATAGATTACTTTTATATGTTCCGACTGAAATGGAAAATAACGTAATTCGTTCTGCACATGAGAAAATATGTCACTTGGGTATTGACCAGATTAAATTGCATTATTGGTTTCCGAAAATTAAAGAAAAGGTAGAAAAGTTTATTAAGAATTGTTTAAAGTGTATTATGTTCTCCATTCCGGTCCAAAACAGAAACAAAACTCTTCATACCATTCCGAAAAAAGCAATTCCGTTTGACACAGTCCATATTGACCATTTCGGCCCCCTTCCGAGTATTCGTTCTAAACGAAAACATATTTTAGTAATTGTAGATGCATTTACGAAGCATATTAAATTGTATGCAGTTAATTCAACAAGTTCAAAAGAAGTTTGTGCATGTTTAGCTAAATATTTTGAATATTTTAGTCGGCCTAGGAGAATCGTAAGTGATAGAGGAACTTGTTTCACATCTTTAGAATTCAGCGAATACCTGGTTAAGAATAACATTGAACACGTAAAAATTGCTACTGGTTCAGCTCAAGCTAATGGCCAGGTAGAGCGAGTGAATCGAGTATTGAAATCAATGTTAAGTAATTTATCTGAACCTATACAACACTCTGATTGGACCAAGATGCTAACGAAAGTTGAGTATGCTGTAAACAATTCCGTTCATTCAGCCACTGGACAGATTCCTTCTAAATTGTTATTTGGTGTACAACAAAGAGGAATAGAAATTGATGTTCTTACTGAATACTTAGATAATAAGTTTGAATCAAGTGATCAAAGTCTTGATAGTATGCGAATGAATGCTTCAAAGAACATTGAGAGTTCACAGAATAGAAATTCGGAGATCATTGCCAGAAATTATCGACCCCCAATTAAATTTATAGAAGGAGATTTCGTGGTTATTCGGAATATTGACACTACTATTGGAACGAACAAAAAGTTTGTACCAAAATATAAGGGACCCTATAAAATACATAAGGTTCTTCCGAATGATAGATACGTGGTAAGAGATATAGAGAATTGTCAAATGACACAACTACCATACGATGGTATTATAGAGGCATGTCGTATGCGAAAGTGGGCCGATTGGCGTGATGATCACGGCATGGACTCGGATAATGACCAGGAACATCAACATAAGAATACCATATTATAAGATAATATATTTGAAAAGATCATTATTTATCAAATTAATGTAAATTATAAAGTAATTAAAAATATTTATAGAACTGATCGAGACGATCAGATGTCAGGATGGACGAGTTGTAAATATGTATTTATACCATCCTAAGTTGTATACATACATATATCTCACATTCATACATTTCTCTTCTACCTACTTGTTGAATTTTCACTTGCTGTTTATTATTTTAATTAAATCAATGTCAGAGTAAAAAATAGAGAATAAGAAAAGCATTAAACAAATTATTATAAATAAAATATCTGTGAGACGAAACAGTCTTGTTTAAATAAATAAAAATCTTTTAAACCAAGTCATCGTCCACAATTGTTTTATTTCATTTCAAAATTTTATACACATCTAAAAACCACCCTTTATAATAATTGTCGCGCATATTTCTCCTTCGATCCACTTCAACGATAGCCAATAAATTCTAAGTGCACCTTGAAAGGTTTTGAAATAAAAAAAAAAAAATCCATATGCAAAACTACAACTCCCTGATTAAGGGTGGCACTATTTCGCGAATGACGATGATGATGAGTACTCTAGCGTAGCCAAAGCCTAACAATAAAGTGAATGACTTCTACATCTTATTCTTAAAGTCGAAGTCGAAATAAGAGCATCGTTCAAAACCAAAAAACCATTTGATAGACTTCCTCTTTTCCATTTGTTGACGCTAATATCACAATCCTATATAATAATGGGTTTCGTTGTTATTTCTTTCTCTGACCATCGCGTCGCGTCCCGTCGTCTTCGGTCTTCATTATGAATGTACCTTCTGAAGATAGGGTCAAAGGGCTTTGTTGTAATATCTATACTTGAAGACAGAAAAATTACGTATTAGGAACATGCATGAATGCATGCAGCAAGAAAACAAGGTAAATGCAATGCATAATGGCGAAGCATTGCGATAAAATGGGGACTCCAACTGAGTTCGATTACTTGAACAAAACTAGGGGCATTTCGCGTTTTATTTTTATTCTTACTATAAATTGTATCTAAATAAGACGTGAAAGGAATCAAGGTTCGTTGCTTTATAATTTAAGAACGATGAAGATTAAAATCGCATACAAATTTCATGATTATTACTCCCAACTTTTGTTTCTTTTTTAAAAAACAAAAACAAGGGAGAAGATTAGAAAGGCGGAAGAATGCAAAGAATTAAGAAATATTTGAAAGTTGACAACTTATGACCAGCCTTTATTTTTCGATCTTAATATTTTGACTCTAAAGCTTCAAATCCGATTTCAAAGATAACAAAACTTGGCTACTTGGTTTTTTAACTGATAAATCTCACAAATCAGTGGATGAATCCGGTAAACACCCATTTCTAGGCTTGTGCTCCAGTAACTTACTTAGGTCTCTTAGACATGGCAGTATTCAAAAACGAACGTTCTATATAATATTGGTCGCAAATACAAAAACAAAGTTGATCCATTTACGTCACTGGAACGATGAGAACTGCCTCCTGGTTTACTTTTTTTACCGATATTTTACCGGTTTGTCCTCAAGTGAAATAAGGAGTTACATTTTTCCCTTAAGCAATTAAACCATAATATTCGTGCCTCCAAAAATGCACCCAACTTAACTTAACAAATTGGAATTGGAACCAAGGGTAAACTGATGAGCATTCCTAGAAGTGCGGGAATTACCGCTTAATTGTTTGAGAGGAGGAATGCAACAGGCTAAATCGATAGAGCCAAAATTGGTAAAGAAGGCATCTTTGGTAGGTCAATCGGAAGACATAGCCTACACGACATCACATCTGGAAACGGACTCAGGCTTATTGCCTTGCTAGCCGAGAAAAACATGGTGTTGAGTAGCAATAGATTCCCTCGCCCAGATATCCACAAAAGTACTTGGCGGTCCCCCGATGATCGAACATGCAACCAAATCGATCATGAACAGATCAGCCAACATAGATTCCGAGAACTACCTAGTTGGTGCTAAACTGCGCGTATGAATATCCATGGAAGCTCTTAGGCGAACAACAACCACAAGGAGAAGATTCAACGTTGGAAGACTGCAGCAGGAGGATACCGCCAATGCCTTTGCCGACCGAGTATCCCTAGATCTTGAGAGAAACCCTACAACGGACGAGATGTGCCCAGAGACCCACTGGCAGCTTTGCAAACAATCCATCAGGAATTCTGCAGAAGAGGTGCTAGGTTTCTCACAGCCGCCACCAAGGAACCCCTGGTTTGACTCCGAATGTGCTCAGGCAAACAAAGCCAAAACGGAGGCATACAGATTGTGGCAGCAAAGGAGGACACGATCTTCCCGTCAGCTCTACGTCGACAAGGGATGAGAAGAAGGGATGAGAACCGCTTGCTCAGAAGAAAGAAAAAAGCCCATGAAGTCGAGGAGATCCAGGGATGTTTTAACAGGAAACTGGTGCGGATCTTTTATAGAAGAGTCAAAAAGAAAACAACGGGATTCACTAGCCGTCCTGGAGCCTGCAAAGATAAGGAGGGGAATACCGTAGTCGAGACGCAGTCAATGCTAAAAATCTGCAGAGATCATTTCAACCAGCTGCTTAATGGTGATGAAGTCAACGATTCCGCCAACTAGCAACCACGTCAAATCCATTTGGTTGACGATCTAGAGTTCCATCCACCCGACCAGAGTGAGATCAAACTAGCCATCAGCAGGCTGAAGTCGAACGAAGCTGCCGGTGATGACGGTCTGCAGGCGGATCTTTGTTAGTACGCTGGAGCAGATCTGGTAAGGAGCATGCACCAGCTAGTTACTAAAATTTGGTCGGAAGAAAGCATGCCCGACGAGTGGAACTTAAGCACCATCTGCCCTATCTGTGGCTTCAGGCCTGGAAAATCTACCATCGACCAAATTTTGACTCTACGCCAAATCCTGGAAAAGACCCAAGAACATAACATCGAAACACACCATCTTTTCATTGATTTTAAGGCAGCTTATGACGAACTATACCGTGCCATGTTGAGTTTTGGTATCCCTACCAAACTGATACGACTTATCAGGATGACGTTGAAAAATGCTCGTTGCTGCGTCAAAATTCGAAGAGACTCGACCGAAACCTTCGAAACCACTAGAGGACTTCCACAAGGCGATGCGCTGTCTTTTTCTTTTGTTCTTCTTTCAAGAACAATATTGAAGCAGCTACATGTGGTGCGAAGAAAATGGGTCTTTACATTAACGAAGACAAAACGAAGTATTTACTGTCGTCAAATAGAGTACGATAACGATAACGATAACGATAACGATAACGATAACGATAACGATAACGATAACGATAACGATAACGATAACGATAACGATAACGACAACGACAACGACAACGATAACGATAACGATAACGATAACGATAACGATAACGATAACGATAACGATAACGATAACGATAACGATAACGATAACGATAACGATAACGATAACGATAACGATAACGATAACGATAACGATAACGATAACGATAACGATAACGATAACGATAACGATAACGATAACGATAACGATAACGATAACGATAACGATAACGATAACGATAACGATAACGATAACGATAACGATAACGATAACGATAACGATAACGAAGTAAATGGTCGTGCAACTTCATTTAATCTTTCTGCTGTGGCGCAACAGTCCGTTGAGAACGACTCTGCAACTCTCAACAATTCGTGTTTTTGAGTAATGTTTTCAGGTATTCAAACAGTTTGAAGCCGAACCCGAATTTCTAATTTGAGAAAGCACTTTTCATGACAAGATTTGTCAATTCCTCGCAAAAGGCAGTACCCGTGAAAAAAGCTTTACGTGAACCCGAAACCTCTGGTATGACAGTCCAACGCACTAACTATCACGCCACGGGTACTACAACTCAGGCTAGTGCGTGAAATATTGAGCTGTTGAGTTCGTAAAAACTGTCTCATCCTGTAGTCGAGTCTAGCAGCCACACAGGACGTTAACGGAGTTTATAGTACATGGGGTTTATAGTTGCATAAGCGCAGTAAAGGTGATTTTCGACCAAAATAAGGATTAAACTTCTTGCTCGACGCTTTCACTTGCATTATGATTTTTCTTTGGTGACTGATTGAATGAAAATATTTGACAGAAAGTCAAAACCAACCTGTCCCTATTAGAAAACCCTATACTTGAGTTAGAATGTTCTATATTTTATATTTGGTGAAATACTAACTCTTAAAATAACTTTTCTTTAATTTGAAGTTTTGATTGGAATCTGTCAGTCGTGGAGGGTAAGTAAGGCAAGACAAGTGACCTTTAAAGCTGATGTCTTAAGGTATGTTTGCACTCTCCCCATAAAAATAACCATAATCAGACATTCCTTTCATATGTTTTCTTGCACCCCTACACCAACCTAACAACCCTGCTGATGATTGTGCCGCCTTCGAGCCCACACCACCGGGCCTTATTTCTTTGTACCTATACACTACAGTTCTCTTATAATTGACTTATTGAACAGTTTCTGGATGGTATTTGAACAACATGCGGATACATAACACTCTCTTCTCCCGCTTCATTACATGTGTGTGGCATATCAAAAATAAGTCATAGAATTCCCCCTTTTTCTTGGGATGAAAATGTGAATATTTCTCCCAAATGAATGTCCCAATCTTAAATAAAAACTATACAGGAATTTGTATCCCTATGACGAATTTTTCAAGCCAGACGTCAAATTTTAGTTTCATTCTTTATTTGGAACGAAAAAAGGAAAAATATGAAACAATAAACGTCTTAGAAATCAGAGCAGCAACTAGGACTTCCTTTTTTGAAATTGCACAACGTACAGGAACAAAGAGCACATGCAGTGCAAAATTGCACAGTTTGAGGTCCTGTTAAGAGCAATTTCTTGCCCATCAGTCTTTTTGAAAAACGTAAGAAAGAGAGAGAAACAAGAGCAAAGGCGCGCCAAATTTAGTTTAGTTCAATCACCCTTGATTCAGACGACGACAACGAAGCGACCGCCGTCTTCAAGTTCAACATCCTTCTATTCATGAATTTTTGGCACATGGACAATACACACCTTTTTCTCTCCCCTGCCCTGTTATATTTTGGAAGTCTACAGGATCACCGATCATATGGTGGTGATTTATAGAAATAAAAACAAATAGCAAATCGATTTGACAGATCGTGGTTTTGTTACCGAATTTCTATACAAAGTTAAAAAGAGAGAAGGAGAGAGAGAGAGAGAGATTGTTATAAACATAAAAAGAAACAGATCGTTTTGAGGGGAGACTTTTTTGAAGTTTAAAACGTCAACCTCCTGTGGGGGATATAGGAATTTTTATAACTTTATGTGATATGTGGTGACTTCCACTTGAATGAATCAATTTGGATTGCATTTCGAAAGTGCGAAAAGAAACCATCAAGATGCTATCCCGCTGCTGGTGCTGCTTCTAGTTCTACTTCTTCGCGTAACTTTAGGTAAGGTAGGTATGTATATGGATCGGATGGTGTATCCTTGAAAACTGCAATGGTGCAAATTGGTGTTTGGAATTAATTGAAAATTTGATTGTTATGTTTTGACTTTGATTGACTTGGTTATACCTTATACCTACATAATATGATGTGTGATATTCCCGATTGGGTTATTGTATTGTAAGATTTTCTTATATGATTAATTTCCAGATCAATGGGTTTTTGAAGCGATCTCTATAAGAATGCAAGTAGTAACAAGAAATATGTAATTCGAATGCAACGCACTTTATTCGAAGGAAGAAAAAAAACAAAGGCTTTAAGACCAAACACTTAAATCGAATTCATTTAAAGGTGTTCAACAATGTCAATTTGTAGACCAAATAAACCAGATTTTCAATCGCCAATAGTTGTCAAAAATTATTATTGATATACGAACGGAGTCCGTTTGAGATGTAGACATTCAAGTAGGAACAAAGTGCATTCGGTTCTTTTATTAAAGTGCTTGTAAAAAATAAATAAAATAGTATAACAGCTTGTAGATTTTTTTTGGACCTAACATCTTTCTGTAGAATCCAAACGGATTAATTGGAAGAAATTTTTAAATTACAAGAAATTACACTCATTTTGATGATTCAAAGGATTATGAACACCCTTATAATGTTTTATCCAGTTAAAACAGCAGGATAAGATGAGAAAGGAAATACCAATGCATATTTGCTTTGAATGTTTGCACATCGCTATGAGTAAGAAATATTGATGCATGGAAAACATTCGTGTTGTGCGGCTAATTAATATTAATTCCTTACAAAATAAACATCCCATAAAAGTTCTGTCATATATCCCTTTTTACGCAGCTGTCACTTTTGAAGCAGTCAAATTTTGACATTTGACATCCACATTTTTAAAATTCACTACACAAGCGCCATTTTGACCGGCAATATAGTGAAATTGTTGCAGAATTGTAACATTGGGATCGGAAAATCCTATAATGTCAAACGTGTCACTCCTCTGTGAGGTTTTTTAATTTTATGGCGATGTGGCAGGGCTTTAAAAATGAGGCCGATAATACTGTTACGGTGAATGAATTAGATATTGATGTAGTGGCAAACGTACCGTGTTTTTTTTCCAAGAGGTGATCACAATCGGCCATCAAACACTTGCAACTTAACACCTTTATCTTAAAGACGGAATTCGCGTGGAGTTATTGGGGAAGTACAGCTGGAATTGGTCGTGGAGAATTTTATTAGGAGAATACGGTGCTTAACCGTAGACGTAACGGCCGTTTTGCTCATATTATTTTCAATTGTTAATGGCAAACATTTTCTATTTACAATAAAATAAATGTACTGTTTATTATAATATCAAAATAGAATCCTTTATTGGAAAACCCTGCATTTAATTTTAATATACAAGTTTCTAAAAAGGAAGTTAAAGAAAGCCGTTGAAGAAATATTCGTGGATCCCTCCGACTCTTTAATCTTATCTGTACGTATTTGTTATTTGATTTACCGTTCATTCCCGAACTTTAGTTAAATGGGAATTTAGATGAATATTTATAAATGTATGAGAGGTTTTCCAAATTGAACGGGTTGATTTTGACAGCTCGTGCTAGCCATATTGGAAACAATCAGCCAACACCCAAACGTCAACGAAACGCAAAATCTGCCGAAAATATTTCAGGTGTTCGTGAAAATGTGCAGCAGAATCCAAGGCAGTCAATTCCGCTCACGTGGTCGCTCACAAGAAAAAGCCTGTCCCACACCACAACATAGCGTTTTCTGGCTCGTGATTTAGGCCTGTACCCATACAAAATCCAACGGACCAAGAAGCTGAAGTCAAATGACCATACGCAGCTTCGAGTGTTCTCTAATTGGATTTTGGAGCAGTTGGAAGTTGGTCCTAATATTGTTCAAATAATCGTCTTTAGCGATGAGGCCCATTTTTGGATGAATTGGTACGTGAATTAAAAAATTTCCGGATTTGGGACGTCACCAATCCAGGCGAGATTCACGAGGTGTCAATTCATCCAAATAAAATAACTGTTTGGTGTGGATTTTGGCCTCGAGGTGTCATTGCTCCATACTTCTTCGAAAATAAAAATACTGGCCAAACCATCACTCTCAAAGGTGATCGCTATAGGTTGATGATCAGTGATCACCTACTTCTTGCTACACACAGCTCAAGACACAATCCTTGGCGACGTGAATAGGCCAACAAGATCGTGTGATTTTACCTCTTTAGACTTTTTTGTGGGGACTTTTTAAGTCACAGGTCTATGGAAATAAGTCGCAAATCCCTGCGGCCCTCATGGGCAACTTAATCATAGGCAATAGGTTAAATTTAGCCCCAAAGTCATAAAAAACTAGACCTTTCGAGTGCACGCTACCAAGCGAAGTTATACATATGTCATAATGGCATTTTAAGGGTTCTCAAAGAAAGATAAAACCTTTTTAGTATCTCATACACAACTTGTTGACTCGTATTAATGATAAACCCTTTATTAAGGATGCTTACATTCTGTTTTTTTTTTCTCACCATAACTGTCATTTAAGCTCTCGTGTTGAACCCAGGTACATTAAAACCCGCTCATCTAAATCACTTCAAAAAAAAATCCTCTAAATGAAATTTTTTTAAGTGAAAGAAATACCCTGAAATATTTCTTTTTTAACTTAAGCAGTTTTTACTGTATTTACTTTTCGTTGTAGCAAATGACTTTAAAACTCTTGGATATCACCCAAAAACGTGTTTTTGAAAACAACTTGAACTTATCCTGAAAGCAAATCCTCTTTTTTAAATGGACAGCTATCACTTTTGAAGCTGTCATTTGTCAATTATTGTATTTGACAAATCAAAACCAATTCATTGCTAAAAATGGAATAAAACTAAACCACTTTCTGCCCAACCATGAACCACTTGTCGGTCGATAATAGTGAAACTGGTTCAAAAACTTGAGTACGTGAGAATGTTATTGCTGTAGCCCGTTGTGTTGCCGAAAGATTAGGTTTTGGAAACATTTTACAAACTTCGCGACGTTATACCGTACTTTACATAAAGACTTAGGTCTTAAGGCTTTTAAAGGTTACCACACGAACTTAAGCCGATCTCCCGCTGATTTAATTCATGAAGTGGATCAAAATGATCTGTATTTGCAACGTAAAATCATCTTCGGTGATGAGGCTCACTTTCACTGAAGGCTAAATGAGCAGAATTTTCGTATTTGGGTTTTGAATGGTTTTTGATTATTTTTTATTGCTTTTTTGAGCTGGCGGTGTACTTATTCAAAAATTGGGCTATTTATTAAAAAATTAGGCTACTGCAACTGTAACGCTACTGAGCTCTTAATTTGTAAGGCCGGAATGGGGAGATATTGATATTAACGACCTTTATTATCAACAAAATGGCAATACTTTCCACAAGAGAAACGAAGAAGCAAGACACATTTTTTAATCATGTTCGAAAATGTGATTTCGATTGGCCATTAAGATTCTAGGGTTTAACGTCTTATATATATTTTTCTTGGGGCCACGTGAAAGACAAAGAATATGCCAACGCTCCACAAACTATTTAAGCCCTTAAAGATGGAATTCGAAAAGTTTTTCGATCACACAGTTGCAAATGTTAAAATTGACCATAGAAAATTTACTGAAAAGAATATAGTGCTCCAACCTTAGCCGAAGTGGTTATTTGGCTGATATCGTTTTTCATTGTTGACGGAATATCTACCTCTTCATAGTAACATAAACATCTATTGATTTAGGTGTAGTGAAATAAGGCAATGTGTGAAATAAGACCAAGTTTCAAGAACTGGCCTTATTTCACTTTTGTAAAGGGTATTTAAGCCAATTTCTAACCAGTTGGTCTTGTTACACTTAAACAAAGTGAAATAAAGGCAAATTGGTTTTATTTCACTTTCAACAGTATGTTTTGCCATTAATGCAAAGTAACATTGCATATGGTCAACCTCGAGCCTAATCCTTTAGTGGGCCCCAGTAAGGGAATCTTAATTCTGAAAATTATTTGGACCTATTTCAGTTATTAAAGTGAAAAATGACCAACAACTGAAAATTGAGCTTATTTCACTATTGTAAAGTTTTTAAAAGTGGGTCTTATTTCACTTGGCCTTATTTCATGGCCCGGGCGGGCACCATTGATTTCTCTTTAAAAAAAGAACTCGTTTTTTAATATTAGAATGAAACCACTTTTTTGAGAACCCTAAATTTAAAACCCGCAGTAAAATTTCCAAGACATCTCTAAATTTTTTAGTTTAATTTGAAAAAAAAAACATACATCAGACTATGGGTTAAATCCGATTTTTTGGTTACCTGTTTATGATGTTGGCCTAATTAATAATCCAACTTTCCGACCTCAAGCGCCGAGCGCAAGATGTCAAAAAATCAGAAAAACCACGAAAATTTCGCGCTTTTTTTGGCTTATTTGTATTTTTTACCCTGAAGGAGAATTTTAATACAATCATGTTCTTAACTTTAAAGGAAAATAACGGATATAACGGTTTTTATAACAAAATTGTTCAAAAACTAACTAATTAGTCAAGTAGTCTTCTCTCTGAGCAAAAAAAAGTCGTTTATGTAAATCGGGTGAATCTGTCTGGTATTTATGACGTTAATCTTATAAATAATCCAGATTTTCGACCTGTAGGTCTAAACGTAACATGCTAAAAACTCGAAAAAGCCGCGAAAATCATTACTTTGTTCAGGCATTTGCCGATTTTAACCTAGTTTAGTTTCTTTACCATAAGTGCACTCTACGGTTTCAAGCTCACTAAATTTTCTTCGTTTTGATCCCAATCCCGTTTTATTGTACCCAATACTTTCCATCATGCATTCTTCGCTCATGGTTGGAAACATTATTATTACATTCAAATGACAAAGTTACTGGACTTTTCATTACACGAATTAATCTTAAATCCTTATTCGAAAAATGAATAGTTCAACTCAAATGCAAATTTTTCAAAAGTCAATTTTCCTTGAAGACCAAATATTCATCCATACATTCATTTCCATTCAAATGACCTTCAATTTACGTGTTTCACGTATAAAAGTAAACAGTACGTTAAGAACAAGGGCTAGAGACTCTCAACCAATCCAGCGTGCAAGTCAACTCAGGGATGGAGGGGACCTACAGTTTCTATGCTTAATCCGAGCGTCTAATTTGAAAAAAAAAAAAACACTTTTCATTACACGAATTAATCTTGGAGAATTTGTCAATTCCTCGCAAGAGGCAGTATCCGTGAAAGAAACTTAAGGTGGCACCGGCAGGGATTTAACCCATTCCCAATAAATCGAATAATGTACACATTCAATAGACCCAACTCCATAATACTTCATATTAATTTGACTTCTTTCAACACTAACTCTATTTTAAACTATATAAAGGCTTGATTTACCTACTATTTAAGATCTTTTGTGAGACTTTACATGATTTCTTCAAGAAATCCTTTCAAGAAAAATGTCAATACACGTAATTAAATTCTACTATTATATTCTAAATATTTTATAGGTAAACACCTTTCAAACGAAACGGTAGCAAAGAAACAAAACCCGCGCAATTCGGTCTGTAGCCATGTATGTACCTCTATACCTACTATAGGTATGTGTCATTGACACCTGGAAATTCCTATGCAATTGACGTCTTGTCTACGATTATACTTTATATGAAAGACTATTTTGTTTTCTTTCTTCCATTTTTCCTTAATAATAGTGCATTTCAGGTCCGATTGCAGGAACACATTCTTAACTAACAACACAAAAAGAATCTCCCTCTAAGACGCAAAAAGCAAAAGCATATGTGTGCGGTAGTTTTCTCCTTAACGCCATCGACATAACAAAAACACCAACAACAACAACAACACCAAAATTAAATAACCTTTTGTATTCAACTTGCACCCCCGAACAATGGAGAAACCTAAACATTACTCGCACATTGTCCCGACTTCGCCGTCGTCGTCGTCGCCGCCGTCACAAACAATACTCCGAGAACCTTAAGACCCATAATCAAACAAAATCAAGGTATACAAAATTCAAGGTATGAAAAGAAAACAAAATTCGTTTATATATGCGATACAGGGTGAAGAAGTCACTGCAATACTTACACCCCCTTCTTTAAGAAACTGAGTACAAGCATCAAGATGCACATAGCACGCGCCAAAAAATACCACCATACCAACTTCCTTATACCTCATAACATGTTTGAATAATCGTGGAAACCTATATAATAAAAAGGACGATGGCTTATTGTAGGGGTGTTTAAAAGATGTATAACTCTCCCCTCTATAAGTAATCGAATGTGATAAGCGAAGCGTTGCGTTCCGCCATCAGGACCTACTTATTATAAGGAAATCCTTATTCAAATTCTTTTTTTATATATTCAGGATCTTCTTAAAATTTAAATATTTTCTTTTTACATAATTGTGAAGGAAAATTGATAAAAAAAAAATTATGTCTGACGATGATGACAGATAACAACGGGAATATCCCGCGCAGCACATGTCCTTCCTTTCTGATGACGAGGTGTTAAAGGATTCTCCATATTTTTCAAACCATCTGTTAAATTCCACCTCGCCTTTAGTTCATTTTCATTTGTTACAATTTGACAGTTTTTTGTTTGTATTGTTTTCAATTTTCTTGGACAGGACTGCTCTATTGAGACAGAAAGAAAAAAGAATTATTGGCCAGATTGCAATTGATATTCCTTTAAAAGGATGATGGCACGAGTCCTCCTCATCATCATCTCGATTTCCTTATTCTTTTTCTATGTGAAGTGAAAGAAATCCTAATTGCAATCTATTGAGTGCCAAACCGCATTTCTCTAGTGGCTATCTCAATAAATATATCTCTGACCGGTGTATACCTTTCCTCATATACTCGTACCTACCTATACGAGTTTTCTTTTAAGATGTCACCCGCACCTGGACTGGACCTAAAGGTATAGGAAGTAGGATCAATTTCTTTTCTTTGGTTTCCGTTGTCACGCCTTCCTTCGGTCCGAGTTAAAGAAATTTTCCTTCTTTTTGATTAAAATATTTTTGTTTATTGCAATTTATTAGATTTTTGTTGATTTTGTTTGTTTAAACAAACGACAGACTCAGACGGACATACGCTCCATAGCCGGCCGGCTGAAAGTTAATTTAATCTTTTAGATCAGTTTTAGTAATTTATATAAAAGTAAAGCCAATTATTTGATCAAAACTATTTGATATGAAATTGAAATGTGGAAGATGGAGAAGCAGATATTTTTGTTTTTATATTGGGTCCTTAAGTGTCCTTGACAAACAAGGATTCCCTTGCATCTTTGATGCATCCGATTTTCGGGTGTGAAGTCGTAACGAACAAATAAGCTATGAGCCCCGACTTTAACTTATAACAAATACCCATGTTTGTTTGGAGTAGGTTTTCTAGTCAGCGAAAAAGTGAAGTCTGCTATTATCGGCTTTAACAATCTAAGAGAAACAAATTTCAGAACATCAGCCTCTCATAAACGTTCAGGGACTTACGGAGGAGTCACCTGACGAAGAGAAAGATACTTGCGACGAGAAAGTCGGAAGGGCCCTAAATGCCTTCCAAAATAATGATGAGTCATTCTTTGGAATTTGAATGCAAAAATAGTTTGGAAGCCGGTATTTAGCCATCACGAAGACACCCATAATTTGCATGAGAACGAACTTCCAGTCTTAGAATTGGCAACATCGAAAAACTTGGTTGTTGTAAGTACCAGGTTTCCGCGCAAAGATATCTACAAAGCCACCTGGGTATAACGTAATGGAGTCACATGTAAACAGAGTGTTGATAGACCGTTCGTCACCACTACTCGAGCCTGATGACTGGTGCCAATATCGACTCGTATAACTATCTTGTTCGTATAGTGTTGCCTTACGAAGACGCATTGCATCCGCCGATCAGGTTCCATCAACACGGATGCCCTACGCCATAAGAATATAAGTAACACCCTTGGTCATGTGTTAGGACTCGCCCTTAATGAGCTTGATGGTGAGGGAGTAAGTTCTGCGGCCAGTTTACCGGGTGAAAAAAGGAAGTGGGCATGCCTTGTACTGCCAACTCCATATTAGGCAGCAATCGCAGAGATCATAGTGACTGGCTTAAAAATGATGCTAACCGAACAATGCAACAATCTCTCTCTAGAACGCGTGCCCGCGAAGGCGAACACAGAGAGCTCGAAAGAACAGGAAAACGGTTTCATAGACAGACAAAATCGGCCTGGGAGAGGAACTTGATCTGTGAATTTGAACAAAATCGAGAGCGAAGTCCGCATCAGGGGCGGGAGTTCTACCAATCCGTCCGAAACATGACATGATACTCTCCTCTATCCTACAAGATCGGATAGCCCCATACGCTAATTCAACGGAAATAGATTTTTTGAGCGCCGATATTTTAAAACTGTCTTTTAAACTAGACCGAGAAGACATTGTTATTCTTTGCATTTATAGATTACATAAATATAGTGCGTCGGTGTTTATGGATGAATTTTTTAATCTTTTGGATAGAGAAAATTCGAAGAACTTAATCATTTTAGGAGACATAAATAACGATATTTTGAAAAAATTCAGATGCCGTTTCTGCTTATTTGTCGGTTCTTGCTTCTCATGGCTTGGCTTCTTTTATTAACGAACAAACAAGACATGCGTCCGGGAAATGTCTAGATCATATTTATGGCCGTTTTTCCAACTGCTCGTTAAGCACAGTTGAAAAATGTATTTTCGATCTAGGCATTACTGACCAACCATGCCATGACAGGTATTTTAGTGAGTTGCCCTAGTAATATCCAAACTTCATCTCCTGTTTTAAGTATTGAAAAAAACGGAAATCGATTTTTCCCTATTGAAAACAAAACTTTCTCATGAATATTGGCAGTTAGTTTACTTGGAGGATAATATTTCGATAGCCTATGATATCTTTATTGAAACTTTAAAAAAATATATTTTTGAATGTAGTTATACTATGAATAAAAGATGTAAGCAAATAAAATTAAAACCGTGGTTGAACAACTATTTGTTAAGAAAAATTAATCTGAAAAATAAATTAAGAACCAAATGTGCAAAACATCCACTTAACTAAAACTTAAAAAGACGATACGAAATGATGTGTTTCAAACTTAGAAAAGAAGTTCCGCTTTGTAGAGACCGCTATTTTAGCAACCAATTTGCTCTGGCTAAAGGTGACATTAAAAATGAATGGAAATTGGTAAACAGTACCTATTCTCAACAAACCTACATCCTCCAATAAGGATATTAGTATTAAAGTTGGCGAAAATGTGGTATCTGATAAAAACATTATTGCTAGTACATTTATTGATTACTTTGTCAATGCAACAAACTCCTTACAGTCTTTTTTTTCTTCTAACTGTACTTCTTGCAGATCTGCAATTATTTTTGGTGATCCTTTGACCCAAAACTCGTTTTTTTTTTAAGCCATAACTGGTTTAGAGCTCCTTAAATGTATTGGCAGTCTTAAAAATTCGGATTCTTGTGGACCTGATGGAATTTCAGCTAAGGTGCTTAAAAATATTGCGTGTTTCATAGTAGATGTCTCAGCCTTTATATTTAATAAAAGCATATTCTCAGGAACTTTTCCTGAAGCATTGAAATGTGCTGATATTGTTCCAATCTTTAAAAAAGGTTCAGAGAAAGAAGTTTGTAATTACAGGCCCATTTCAATTCTTTCTTCCATAAGTAAAATTTTTGAAAAAAGTATTAAAAAGATACTTATTGATTTTTTAGATAAAAAACAATTTTTAAATCCTCTGCAATTCGGTTTTCAGAAAAAAAAATCGACGGAAGATGCCCTTCTGAAATTTTGCTCTGATATCTTCAATAACCTAGATAAACAAAAGTTCACAGCTGGGCTCTATGTCGATATCACTAAAGCGTTTGATATGGTGAACCATGATATAATGGCTACTAAACTAGAAAATTTGGGTTTAAGAAGCTTTATGAGGGACTGGTTTAGATCCTATCTTCATAATAGACCACTTAGAGTTAAAATTGGTAATTTTAGAAGTGGGTTCAAATTTACTTACATAGGGGTCACACAATGGTAGACATGTGCATTCAAGAGGACACAAGCGTCCACAGGTTTTTCTCAAAACCCACCTCTGTCTATCAACTCCTACTCTCACCTCCCCGCGGTGAACATCGGGTGCCTAGTACCTCAACTGGAGATTGGGTTCTAACCCCAGTGGAAAGTTGTTGGGGGCAGCAAACGAGAGAGGGGGGGAGAGGTGTTTCCACTAAGGCATCTCTCCTTATCCAGACGGCAGCGGACGAATTCTCCAGATGGAATCAACGGTGGCGTCTACAGTTCCAGTAAGGTTGAACTACTTAGTGAACACCTTATAGGGCTTCTTCGACTTATTCGGAGCCCAGGCCTATAAGGAGCGGTTTATCCGGCTCCCCGTCCTTGGAGTTATACTAAGGATCTGGCCCTCCAGGTTGGGGGTTGTGCCGTCAGGGTGACTTCCTGACCACGTAAAAATTGTCTAGTTGCGAAGCACCAACAAGCCTCGGATACGGACGGATTCACTGTTGACAACCCAAGCAATCGAAATAAGGACAACGAACTTCGGATCTGTACGTGGAATGTTAGGTCCCTTAACAGACCACGTGCAGCCGAACAATTAGCCGAAGCCCTAAACTGCTGCAAGGTAGATATTACCGCCATAAAAGAAGTGCGATGGGATGGATCGGGCAAACGCAAACTAAAAGAATGCGATGTATACTACGGCGACTGCTACCGAGAATAAAGACAGCGTCTATTTGGGTGTGGATTTGTTGTTAGAACTAGACTCAGGCAAAAAGTCTTGAGTTTCAACAGTGTGAGCGAGCGCATCACGACAATCCGCAGTAAGGCTAAATTCGCCAACATAAGCCTAATATGCGCGCATGCCCCAACAGAGGAGAAAGATGAAGACATATTCTTCGAGCTCTTGGACAAGACTTATGAGCAGTGCCCTGGCTATGACATTAAAATTATCTTAGAAGATTTTGACGCCAAGCTAGGAAGAGAAAACATCTTTGGTGGCACAATCGGGAGATACAGCCTGCACGACACCACCTCCGACAACGGATTCAGGCTGATCGATTTCGCTGCGGGGCGAGACGTTCTGGTAGCTAGTACACAGTTCACACATCTCAATATCCACAAGGGGACATGGAAATCTCCTGATCAATCAACCGTCAACCAGATTGACCACATTGCGATCGACGCACGACACTTCTCCAGTATACAGGATATCCGAACATTCCGAGGGACCAACATTGACTCGGACCACTACCTCGTTGTAGCCAAGGTACGGCTACGGATATCCCGGTCCAAGCCAAAACAAGGAAGTACTGTGAGAAGTTTCGATGTTAGACGGCTACAATCGCAAGAGACTGCCATGTCCTTTTCCGATCGAGTCTCTAGTAACCTCGTAAGGAGTCCTATGCTGCCTGCATTAAGCATTGATAACCAGTGGCAACATTGCCTTGCAGCCATCAGAGATGCCGCCTCTGAAGTGCTAGGTTTCACACGGCCACAACAGCGAAACCCCTGGTTTGACGACGAATGCCGGCAAGCGCACGCAGCGAAACAAGAGGCATACAAAACGGCGCTGCACAGAAGGACCAGAGCTGCTCGCGAGCTCTACGAGCAGAAGAGGAGAGAGGAACAACGGCTTCTTAGATGGAAAAAAAGAGAGCACGAGAAGCTCGCGATCGAGGAGATAGAGGGATGTTACAACAGGAATGAGGTTCGTAAATTTTACCAAAAGGTAAAAAAAAACCTCCCAAGGGTACCAGCCACGAACCGAAGCCTGTAAAGACGATCAGGGGAACATCATAGTAGAACCGCAGTCTATGTTGAGAATATGGAAAGACCACTTCTCCAAATTATATAACGGCGATGACGAACCGAATTCCGCTGTAAGGGAGATAGAACCACTAAACCTAGGCGACGCAGATCAACAATTCCGCCTAACCGACCTAGACGAAGTGAAGATAGCTATATCTAAACTGAAGTCAAACAAAGCTGCTGGAGCTGACGGCATAGCTGCAGAACTATTTAAAGCAGCAGGCGATGACTTGGTAGGGAGCATGCACCAACTCATCTGCAAAATATGGTCGGAAGAAAGCATGCCCGATGAGTGGAATCTCAGCATAGTTTGCCCGGTACATAAAAAAGGAGACCCTTTAAATTGCGCCAACTACAGAGGGATCAGTCTCCTTAACATTGCATATAAGATCCTTTCTGCCGTATTATGTGAACGTCTGAAGCCGTTCGTCAACAACCTGATAGGTCCTTATCAGGAAAGTCCACTATTGACCAAATATTCACACTACGGCAGATCTTGGAAAAAACCCAGGAGCTTCAAATCGATACCCACCATCTATTTATCGATTTTAAAGCCGCGTATGACAGCATCCATAGGGAAGAGCTCTACAGAGCAATGTCTAGTTTTGGCATCCCTGTCAAACTTATCCGTTTGTGCAGAATGACGATGGAGAATGCACGCTGCTCCATCAAGGTCGGAAAAGATCTCACCGATGTTTTAGACAAGGCGATGCACTGTCATGCGACTTCTTCAACATCGTTCTGGAAAGAATTGTGCAAAACTCAACCGTCAACACTAGAGGCACAATCTTCCAAAGGTCCATCCAATTACTCGGATACGCAGATGATATTGACATAATTGGAAGATCAAAGCGTGATGTCAGTGGAGCGTTTTTGAGCATTGCGACGGAAGCGAAGAAGATGGGTTTAGTGGTCAATGAGGGCAAGACCAAGTATATGCTGTCATCAAAAAAGGACATTGAACAACGACGTCTTGGACAAAACGTCACCATGGACAGCTATAACTTCGAGGTAGTTAAGGACTTTGTCTACCTAGGCACCGCTATAAACACAGACAACGACACCAGCGCTGAAATCAAACGAAGAATAACTTGCAAATCGCTGCTTCTTTGGACTTAGAAGGCAATTGAGAAGTAAAGTCCTCTCTCGAGCATCTAAAATCACCATCTATAAGACACTCATCATCCCGGTTCTCATTTATGGCGCTGAGGCCTGGACCCTGTCAAAGAAAGATGAGAACGTCTTAGGATGCTTCGAGAGGAAAATTCTTCGGGTGATTTTTGGTCCCGTATCTACGTATAGATGGAGAATGGAGGAGAAGATATAACGACGAACTGTACGGGCTGTACAGCGACACTGCCCTAGTTAGCAGAATAAAAGTCCAACGGCTTAGATGGCTGGGTCATGTAGAGCGAATGGACATCAACGCTCCAGCCCGGAAGGTCTTCGAATCCAATCCCGAGGGACGGCGCAGTAGAGGAAGACCGCGACTCAGGTGGCGCACTCAGGTGGGTGAGGACCTCAACCAACTTGGCGTGCGAAACTGGAGACAGCTAGCTAGGGACCGAGCTGGCTGGAGACGCATGTTGGTTGAGGCCCAGGTCCGCCCCGGACTGTAGCGCCACCTTAAGTAAGTAAGTAAGTAAGGGGTTCCACAAGGTTCAGTGCTGGGACCTATTTTGTTCCTAATATATATTAATTCTTTATTCAGCTTAAAACTCAAATCAAATGTTACTGCTTTTGCTGATGACGTTGGTTGTGCATTTGGTGCTGAAAGCCTCCTGGACCTCGTCTGTGAAATTAACTGGGATCTACATATGCTTAGGTTATGGTTCGCTGAACATAAGCTAGTCATAAGTGCAAAAACGAAAATTATGTTCTTTAGTCTTACTCAACAGAACTCCTTGGAACCGGATATTTTCTTCCATGAGCCTGAATGTCTTAGATTCAAATTGCAAAGTTGCCATTGTATATGTTATCCAACCTCGATTACATACTCTCACATCTTCATTTGCTGTGATCATTGTTTCAAAATTGAGAAAGTTGATGTATTTCAATATTTAGGTCTACTAATTGACTCTAAAATGTCTTTTAGTAATCAATCTGAGAATTTAAAAAAGTATTTCCGTTCACACTTCTTCATTTTTTCAAAGTATGCTCACTTGATCTGCTTAAAAAAATGTATTATGGAATTTATCAATCTAAATTGCAATATGGTGTAGCATGATGGGGTGGAATACATTTAAACAAAATAAAACCGATTTTGACACTTCAAAAATATGTTATCAGAAAATTAAGCAGAAAACATAGACTGCATCATAGTTTTCCATTATTCACGGGGTTGAAGATTCTTCCATTAAGACATTTATATTGCTATAAAGTCTTCAAAACTTTTTTCAAGCGCTCAGTAAATTTAAATTTCAGAGTTTTGGGCAGCCATAACCTCCGTGGTAACATGCAATGTATGGTACCTGTTCCTAAATTCCGCACTACTGCCTTCCGTAATTTCTATTCTGTTTTGTCTTCTCGTTTATTTAATAAACTTCCGATTATGATGAGATCACTTATATTACCAAATCGTTTCGAGAAACTTATAAAGAGCTGGTTGTTTACTTTCCACTTTGATGATTTAGAAAGAATTTTATCTCCAGTGATATAAAAGACTCAATATTTCTGGTGATTATCAAAGAGAGTTTTGTTCTCTATTCCGTATAACTTTTTTTTTTTTTATAATAAGCGCACACTTAAGGGGATATTACTACCCTTATTATGTAAAGACACAGTGTGAGCACTAGGAAGAGGAGAGAGGAGAGAGGTTAAAAGGAAGTGTCGGTGCACATTGGTTTTGAATTCCTGAATATTGCAATGGCTGGGAAAAACAGAGTGTGGTAAGGCATTCCACATTCGCGTAGTACGGCTAAAGAACGAATCTCTATACTTGACAGTACGACCGAAGTTGGGCTCGAGGGTATACTGATGAGCATTCCTAGAAGCGCGAGTATTACGGTTGAACTGTTTAAGGGGAGGAATGCAACTGGCTATTTCTCTTGAGCATAAACCGTTAAACTAACGGTAAAAAAGCGTGAGACAAGAAACTTTACGACGATGTTCAAGCGACGTAAATGATCCTATGATGGTGTTATCACCGATTAATTTAAATGCTCAGTACCCGTGGCATGATGGTTAGTGCGTTGGACTGTCATGCGAAAGGTCTTGGGTTCGATCCCTGCCTGTGCCACCTTAATTTAAAAAAAAAAATAAACGGGTACTGCCTCTTGCGAGGAATTGACAAATTCTCCAAGAGTAATGCTTGTCATGAAAAAGTGCTTTCTCAAATTAGCCGTTCGGATTCGGCATAAAAACTGTAGGTCCCCTCCATCCCTGACAACAGTACTCGCACACAGGAATGGTTGAGAGTTGTAAGTCACTAGGCCCTGGTTCTCTACGGACTGTTGCGCCACCTAATTTTATTTTTATTTAATTTAAATGCTCTACGTTCAATGCTGTCCAAGAGGCTTAAGTAGGTTGCAGGTGCACCAGCCCAGATATGGGAGTTATACTCAAGCTTTGGACGTATATAAGTTTTGTAGATAACAGCCAGATCAGAGGGGGAGAAAAACTTCTTGCATCGCCTTAGAAAACCCAAACATCTTGCGGCATTTTTGGCGACATCGCGTATGTGATCATTCCACAAGAGGTGGTTGGTGATACACATACCGAGAATATCGAGATGTTCAGTCTCCTCGATGCAAGCGCCATCCATGGATAATGGCAATGGGGGTATATCTCGCTTTAACGATACAAGACAGCATTGCGTTTTCGAAGCATTAAATTCCACGCGGTTTTTAAATCCCCATTCAAGAATGCTGTTTAGGTCGGAATTTAATGAGCTTATCATATTTTGTCGTTGCAGTTCCACATCCGAAGAAGAGGGATGTGATTCTGAAAACGAATATGAAAAGCTGAGAGTACTATCGTCAGCGAAACAATGTATTGGATTAGAAGTTGCAGACAGGAGATCATTAATAAAAATGAGAAAGAGTGTTGGAGATAGAACAGAGCCCTGGGGCACACCAGCATTTATTATGTGGTTTTCAGACTTGAACCCATCCAATACTACTTGTATTGAACGATCCGAAAGATAATTACTAATCCAATGAAGCAGGGATTCGTGAAAACCGAAAGCACGCATTTTCGATAAGAGAGCCTGATGCCAGACCCTATCAAATGCTTTTGAAATATCAAGTGCAATAATCTTACTTTCTCCAAAACGATGAAAAGATTTGCTCCACTGTTCGGTGAGATGAACCATGAGATCACCAGTGGACCTATTGCTACGAAAGCCGTACTGCCGGTCATTAAGAAGCTTTCGGTCTTCGAGATATTTCTTAAGCTGATAATTTACCAGCGTTTCCATGACCTTGGAAAGAAGGGACGTAAGTGCAATCGGTCGATAATTAGAGGGTGAGGAAGATTCGCCTTTTTTGGGAATAGGCTGGACAAATGCGGTTTTCCATCCACTCGGAACGAGACCAGAGGAGTAGGACAGATGAAAAAGCTTACGCAGTGGTTTTGCTAGCGTTGAAGAACACCTCTTCAGAACAATAGCGGGGATACCATCCGGGCCAGCGGATTTATGTGTATTAAGATCTTTTAGGACTCTCGCCACAGTACGAGTGCGAAAAAAGATTGGCCCCATAGAATCACTAACGCGCTCGATAACAGGCGGAGTCATAACACTCACTGGCAGCGTTGAATTGGCAGCGAACTGCCTAACGAAGAGATTAGCTTTCTCTAAAAAAGTAACAAATGGAGTGTCATCGACAACAAGCGTAGGAACCGAGGAAGAGGAAGAATTTCTCATGTTTTTTACAAATGACCAAAAATTTTTACTGCCTTTGGGATATTGCAGTATTTTTTGCCGTAATTTTTGGTCATGTTGCAATCAATTGAGTTTAATTTATCTTGGTTTGTATAATTGATTTGAATTTTAAATATTTATTTTTTTTTTTTTTGAAATGTACATATTTTCTCAATTAAGGGTCACACCACCCAAATTATTATAATTTGATTTATTTGTTAATCTTGAAGTGGCTTTTAGCACTGTTTTTATTTTTAAAATACAAAATGCCACTACTTTATTTCTTATATTTACATATATACATTATGATAATATGAACTGTTGTATATATTTCACCTTCTGAAGAAATAAATGTATTTATAAATCTAAATAAATCTAAACTATCATCAATCAATATCAGTTTGGATTTATCACAAGCAAGTTTAACAAGCGATCAGATTTAACCCCAAGCCAAGCGATGGAAAAATGTCTAGAATTTAATAATCCTAATTACTTTCTGTTTATAGACTTAAAGGCCTCCTACTACAGCAAAGCCAGGGTAGAACAATACAAAGCCATGAAAGGGGTCCAGCATTCCAAATAAATTCACACTACTATGTAGGTTGACCATGACCAATATAACAAGCCAAACCGGATTGCTATCCAGGCCAATCAACATCTACAATTTACTTTTACAAGGTAATGGGTTGGCATGCCTCCTCTTCAACCTGGAGTTGGAGAAAGCAATCTGTGACTCTGGCACCTCAACAAGAAGGACCATCGTCACAATGTCCAGCCAGATACTGACTAACGCAGGCCGCACAAAATCAAGGGCTGCACATTATTAAAGAAAAAACAAAGTACACGGTGGGAAGAACAACTGGTCAAACAATCAAGGTAGCGGAGCATGAATTTAAAGTAATGCAATCCATCAAATAACTCACGGGTCAATATTAGCGGCCGATAACAACACAAAAGCAGAAATACGCGGGCGGGTGCTCAGAGCCAACAGAGCCTACTTCAGTATGTCAAAGCTTTTTAAATTCACAAACCTTACCATAACTTCTAAGCTGCTGCTGTACAGGACGATGGTTCTACCAGTACTCACATATGGATCCGAGACCTGGGTGCTTAGTAAAAGGCACTCCAACTTCTTAGGCCCTTTGGAGAGGAAGGTCTTGTCGAGAATTTTCGGCTCTTTATGTAAGGAAGGACGATTCCGGAGATGCTACAATCAAAAACTTTATGCAATCCACCTCGAAGCTGATATTGTGACAAAAATTAAGCTCGGTAGACTTCGGTGGGCTGGACACCTAGCTGGTATGAACGAAGAACTAGCTGGGAAAGTCGTTTGTAGTATTTATGGTAGGCGACAGCTTGGCAGAGCATGCTTACGCTGGAGAGCTGGGGTAAGCATAGAAGCCGGAAGCCTTCTTGAGCGCAATTAAATGGCATAAGTTCGCGATCGGGATAAATGGAGAGACTTGTTGTATGAGGCCAAGACCGAATTCACGTTTTCAAGCCGATGATGATGATAATATACATATTTGCAAGTCACCCTATAAAATGTATCACAAAATGATTGCCCATTCAATTGATCGAATTATTTTTCCCACTACGCAATCATAACCTCTTATTCTTATTGACTCGCATGAATTAATTTTAAATTCCATAAGTCCAGCTGAACCATTAAGAACTAACAAAACATAATTCACAATATTGTTTTTCTCCTTTTTCTTTCTTGAAGAAACACCCACAAGCCCTGGAAAAAATGTATATATTTGTTTGTACGTTGTCAATTAATTTGTATAAAAATGATCAAAAGGGTCATTTTGAAACCAAACCTAAAAGAAATATGTGCGTGACAACAAGCATATAGTCTCAAAAATCATCAAGCCGAAAATTTTTATAATGACATTGTTGTGTTTATGGGGTTTGATAAACACAAGTTGACAGCACCAACATAAATACGTGACCTAATATTAATATTCAGCGCCATATGGTGAGTCAAGAGTAAAGTATATTAATAAACTGCCATGAGGATAGGATGAATGTGCTTCGGATATCTTTACGCACTGGAAACATAATAAGCTACGCACCCCAAGCATACAAAAAAAAAGAAAGAACCAATATTCAAGTGGGTACAACAAACAAACAAACTGAATTCAAGTTTAATATTTCATAACTGATTTTCATGAGTCTTGAAGATGGAATTTTGTTTTTATAGGCATATCACACACAAATAATTATGACCTCGGGATAATGTTTATAGTTTCTTTGATGTTATAGAGTTTGTAGTTTCGAACTTGTTTCCTTCAAAGTTAACGCACATTTAATTTGAACATCAAAATCCAACAAAATTCCATAAATGCTATCAATTTTCGATTTTAAAGCGAAAGATGTTATAGGTATAAGACCTGGTCTACCTGGTATCCAGAAACGAGACCTATGAACATAATTCCTTGCGATGAATTGCAAGAACGAACGAGTATAATTTTTCTTCGAAGCATTGGGAGCTGGCTAAAATGAGCCAGCAACAACGAGAGAAATACTTTGCAAATTCTAATAAATAAAAATAAAGCGTTCTATATTTTGTAAATATTACATTGTTTAAATTGTCAGCTGGAGGTTTGAACATGTTTAGATGTCGAGCCTAGAATAAATATCACATGAATTCTGTTGGTCTGATTGTTGACCAAAACAGTAAAAAACTGTTAATTCGAAATTTGCTACGACCTACGACGTTCGTTCAATAAACAAGGTTAAAGGTGGATTGGTGTTACATACATCGCTTAAGATGATACACTGCCAAAATATCTGTTTAATAAAATAGTTTATGTAACAGAGGTGATTTAAGATGACCTTTTATGTCCACTAGTAGATTTCAGAATATATTGTTTCATAAAGGTTTAAAGTAGAAAGAACAAAATGTGATAATATTTTTAAAAAAAAATTCCAATCGTATATATCCAACATATGCGTACAGCTCCATACCACCCACAATCTAATGGACAAGCGGTGCGTTTTGTTGATACATTCAAAAGAGCCTTGAGAAAGCTTCATCACGAAGGGACGATTCTAGAGAACTTGGAAACATTTCTGCAAACATATAGATCAACACCAAATAAGGCTATAAACAGTAAATCACCAGCAGAACATGTTCTAGCAAGGAAGATAAAAAAATAGATATGATGACATTTAAAAAGCAAGATTATTTACCAACCGGATCAAACAAACAAAACCAACAATTCAATTCAAAACATGGCTGCAGAAAACGCGAGTATAGTCCTGGCGATCTAGTTTAAGCTAAATTTTACAAAAAAAAAATAAAAACCATTGGATTTATGGGACAATCATTGAACGAATAGGTAATTTGAAAAAGAAATATATGACTTTAACAGTCAAATAGTTTTTTCCTGAACATTGTTTATTTTTAATAAAAATGATTTAAAATCATGAAATAAATATAAACCTGCAAATGTTCATATATGCGTTTCGCCCGGTGCAGGTGTAATCGTTGGGCTCATCATATTATATTTATATTTATTTCATGATTTTAAATCATTTTTATTAAAAATAAACAATGTTCAGGAAAAAACTATTTGACTGTTAACAGTCAAATATTTCTCTTTCAAAAAAGCTTTGCACGGAAAAAAAATATAGCTACAATTTATCTTCTCTGAAGACTTGTAGCAACCATATAATTCGCAGTTGCTTTATGTAGCTCGGATTATATGGTATCTCGATTAATTCGGGAAAATATGCGTCAAGACAAGGTGTAATGGTCATCTTCTGATGAGCCCAACCATTACACCGGGGCGAAACGCATATATGAACATTTGCTGGTTTATATTTATTTCATGATTTTAAATCATTTTTATTAAGAATAGGTAATGTTTATTATTCGCTCACATGCAAACCAATTAAAAACTCGCTGTTTCTGATGACACCAATAACATTAAGAGAAAAATTTCAAACAATTTGAACGACATCCTTTATGAATTCGATATCTTACCATCTGTAACAAACGATGCAATGGCACCTTAGGATCACCTTGAGGATCAACAAACATCACCATTAGCTGTTGAGTCTGCAGAGATACTCGCAAGAGAAGATATACAAACATCATCATTAGCTGTTGAGCCCGCTGATACAAGAGATTTAATTCAACCACAAAATCTACCAACTTCAAGCTCCAGCCCGAATATTCAATCTACTAGTAAAACAGTTCCTAGAGTTCCAGAACATTTAGCTAGACGAAGCGAAAGAGTTGTTCGTTCTCCAGCTTGGTTTAAAGACTTCAATATATTTTAAATAAAAGGCAAGGTGTTGGCAATATAGAAAAACACTGTTTCACGTAAATACTTTTTATATTCAAATCATTGAAGTAGCTAAAAAAATGTATATGAACAGTCTTATTTAATAGAATTCGCTAAACAGATGAATAGTTATAAAGTGAATAAGGATTTATGTAGGCTCCATGTAACGTTGCGAAAATTCCTATTTATAAAAAATTCTGCTATAAATTTTAGTTATACAATGCTTATATCAAAAAAAGTACCAACATGTCTATAAAATCAGCTTGTTGTCATAACAACTAAAATATAACAAAATAATTCCAATTATTTTTATGATATCCTCTTTCGAAAATCTATATTTTTTTAAAATTCTTCGTTTCTTCGGCGCACGAGCTAAACTGGAGAGGCATTATTGTTTTTATTTTAATTTCAAAAAGAGAGGAGAGAAATCAAAATGACATTTACGAAATAATAATGACAATAATTTCCTTATGTAGGCTCTATTCAACCTCAAAACGCGTTTAGCTTATTATGGGACTATGCAACCTTGTATAAGTTTTATAAATAGCATTTTTGCGTTTAGAGGCATTATAGAGATTACATAACTTTATGTAGGCTCTATACAGCGTTTTTAAATAAGACTGGAAATGTATAAGCATATTATAACATTATTTTTTAGATTAAATTGTAAGCTTGTTGAATAAAGACCTATTTTCTGAATATATAATAATAAGTCTATAAGTTTTGTTTTATATTAATTTGTTAACAAAATTTTGTAACACAATTTAGCTAAAACTAAGTAAAAAAACAAGCACAACATGTTTTCAAAATATACCTCTTTACAAATGTTAAAGAACCAAAAGTCATGCTTGTAAGGCTAAGATAAAACACAAAATTGTTTGATGAATATGCACAGTACAAATCTTTCTCTTCTAGACACAGTTAAAATTATTTGAGTATCTCCCTTGGTTACTGGAAATTCAAAATAGTTATGATAAGTCTTGATTTCACTCTATATGAGGTCTTGAGAGACCTTGAATTTAATTCTTTCATAGTTTTGAAATATACGTTTTGGAGTTAACTTTTAGTATTTTAATTCCGAACATTGGATTAAATTAAACTATCTGCTCAAATTTTAAAACTACCCGTTTTCAACATTATTTTTATATTTTTTTCAAAATATTGAAAAAACTTGATTTAATAGACGAAGCATTTTCAAAAACAAAATTCGCTTTCAAACCGTTTTGCTAATATCTATTTTAGCATAAATGATTCAGCAGTTTTTTTTATCAAATCAAACAACTTATGAAGATTTCACGAACATTTTATGAAATATAGAAAAATACTACTTGATGAATGTAAAGAGCTTCAAGAAGCCTTACATAATATGTGTTTTTATTGAGTTTTAAAAAGTAAAATCTCAAAAACCTGCAGTGATTTTGACTGTTTTTGGAGTAAGATTAAAGACGCTTGAAATGCTAATTTGATTGTCAAGGGCAAACCCTTAGCCACCAACCAACTACTGTTTTGGAATATTTTCTACTACGAAAATATTATTTAAAAATGTATCATAGACTAATTAAGGATCTCAAAGTAATATGAACAAGGTGAGATTTAATATGAATCATATTTTATTTCTTTGCCTATAGAAAGTAAATTACTATCCAAAAATAATATTTATACTACTACTAAACTAGTTTCTTAAAACTGCATTTTTAATTTTGATAAACAGAAAAACATTTCATGTCACTGACCAAAATGTTTATATAACGACCAACGACACTGAAAAAAGGAGACCCTCTAAACTGCACCAACTATAGACGAACCAGTCTGCTTAACATCGCATTCAAACGAAAATTTACCTGGCTAGATGGAGAAGTTTACTGGGTGAAACTCTATTTTACACTGTACTATCGCACCACCTTAAGCAAGTAAGTAAACATAATGTGTACAAATTTTAAGTCAGACTTTTCATATTTAAAATTGTAACGCCTTCTACCAAATATGGTTTTTCCTATTATAAAAATATCCATCTACAATTGAATAGGGGAACTGTGTCAATATATAACTTAAGGTTCTTGTCTTTGCTAATACGTAGTCCATGCACATGCACAAGAAATAACAAACAGCCAAACATCCGGTTTCTTCTTAGCCGTTACAAATTATAATTTTAAATCTCAAAAACTACTATAAACAACTTACCCTCATCGTGTATTTTTCTCCTTCCGCTGTGACGTTCTCTTACCATCGAACGAACGGGTGTTCCCAAAGATGTATCTGATAAATTTAAAGAAATTTCCGTTACCGGTGACAGTACAGCCCCACCATAATTTTCTTTTGATAAATTATAAAGTCTATTTTTTCTCATAAGTGTCGGCGTTTCAGAATTATTATTTTGATTTAAGGAATTTTTAAATCGTTTCATCACAGGATTATTAACACAATCATCCAAATTGGTCTCTTCTTCTACTACATCATTGTCATCATCATCATCTTCATTTTTCGAGATCCGGATATAATCGGCTGAATACTCAGCCATGCGTTTATGATTTCGCACATTATTTGAATGATTGTTACTATCGTTGATAAGGGGACTGGTAACAGCGATGGCACCACTCATAGTTAAAAGTTTTTATTTATTTTTTGTTGGCAACAAAATTGAAATAAAAATAAAACAAAGAATATGGACGCGGCAGCGGACAATTAATTTTGAATGAAAAAATATATTTGAGACATTGAAGTTGAAAATAAATTAAAATAAAATAAAGAAACACACGCACAATAAAAAAAAAAAAAACTGATAAAAAGTTATTCGTCTTCACGAATGTAAGTGCAACTATATTTAAGATGCACAATAAACTAACGACTACACGACGACACGGACGGAAAATAAGTCAACGATGTTAAAAAGTTTCGGTGTAATCGGTTAAAAATTCTTTATAAAATAAATTGTTTGTTTAGCTTGGAAACGCTTTAATAATATACGAAACTTGACGTTATCTGCAAATAGAAATTGAAAAATTAAAAACTACAGTAGACAAGTTTTATTGTATATAAAGTATTTTATTTTAATTTAGAAATATGTTATAGCTAAAAAACAATAATCAATTCATGAAATGGTATGATTGGCAGCGGTTAATCCTGAGAAACTTGTCATATATTGAGCGCGCACTGAAGAGGTTATAAATACCCTTAAACACAGTCCGAGAAATTAGGAAGGGAGGAAAGGATTAAAATATTAGATACCTATGCACCTTAGTTTTAAATATTGAGCCTGGTAAAGAATTCCACATTCGTGTTGTGGGGCTCAAGAGAGAATCCTAACAGTACGCTCAAAATTGGTCTCAAAAGTAAGCTGTTGAGCATTCCTAGAAGTACGGGTATTATGTTTAAATTGTTTGAGGGGAGGAATTAAATTAAATTTAATTTGCCAAGCATAATGATATTTCTTTGAAAGGTGGCAACAGATTTTGTTTTTAATAATTTCTCATTAATTTTTACGTTCACTTCAAGCTCCATGTTGTCCAAAAGAAATTCTCCAAAAATACTCATAGGCAATGGCGAATCCTCATTTCGATTGAGGAAGGGACGGAAGGTTGTTGAGTTTGTTCGTGGGTTCATTTGTTCAATATACAAAAATAGTGAAAAAATGCTATGATTTAAATTTGAAATATTTATTAACCTGTTGGATTGCTTTTATGAGGAGTTATCAAACTTTTAAAGTTTGTAGCTGTTCAGCTTTTGAAATTAGCACATAAAAGGTTAAGTTGAATACGCATTAATAATTTAAATAAAAGTACTGCTGCCTTCGCGACGGATAAAACAATAGGACCACATTAAATGCGTTAAGACTTCTTATAAAAACTGAAATATTTAAAAACATAAAATGACGTCACGATCTATCCCAAGGATGTTACGTCGTGTAATCGTGAACTAAAAATGCTGTAAACGCACTGCCGGGAACATTGACGATTGTTTGAGTCAACGCGTTGATTCTTTTCTGTGACAATGTTATGTGTGACTCAATGGTATTGGGACACGACGTATGCAGCTATTAATTAAAAATAGTTCTTGAATAATAGTTAAAATTAAACCGCAAGGTCCAAATAACTAATTTATGAATTGAATTGATTAGAAACGAGGCAGAGATTAACCATGTGTGTCCGAAATCCCCCAATTGGCTTTTTTAACTGTAATAGGATATGAGCAAAGAGTGATCCAAGCATGATCAGTTTTGAGATTAAATAAGAATCAATCAATTGCAAAATTTAAAAGGTGCTAGTTTTCTACGACTTCTTTCGTCGTTCTTTTCGGGCAATCATGTTTTGTGATACTGGCTTTTAGCTTTTAGCGATCGCTCGAAAAAGTGATACATGCTTTGATGATAACTATCTCTATCACGTTTATAGAGAAAGGTAGGTAGCAAAATAGTCAAAACGACTATCAACAAATTAAAAATCAACCATCACCTTAGGCGACTCCACCCTAGGTTTAAAATTGAAAACTACACTTCTTTTAGAGGTCCAGACAACTAAACAAAAAAAGGAGCCGTTCATCAAAAACTGTAATGATTTATGTATAGACATAAGCCGAAGTAAACAAGCTCATAGGGCTCATATAAGTTGGCAGTTCTAGGTTGTAGGTACATTATGTATGTACACTAGTCGTTTGGGTCATAATAAATGTATTTTTTACGTATAAGTGAATTTAGGAATGAATCCTTAAAAAACCGACATTTAAAATTTGTTCTGCAGACCCCCAAATTAGTGTTAAGTGCAATATGAAATGAATCCCGAAAGTGAAGGGTCATGTTGTCCCCTTGCACTCCCTTGTCTAGAGTTTATATGATTTGGGTGTAGGTACAAGATTAGGTGTATGCAAAATCTTTTACATTACAAAAATCTGGGTTTAAATTATATATGTAAGCTTGGTGCTTGACCTAGGTAATGTAAATTTTGTACACAATTATAATTTTCTTTAATTCTAGGTTCTTGAAATGTAAATGAAATTTTTCATACATTCAACCTCGCACCCACCCCAACCTAAATTCAAGCAGGTGGGTTGCAGTATGCCAATCATACGTTACTCATTGTTTATTCGCAGTCATAATTCTTACACCTTATTACACCTTGTTATAGTGAAATATTACAAAGTCCTAAAAATTGGTCTTATTACACTTTCTAAATTTGGGGATGTACATACATATGTACAGTACATACATGTGTATGTACATATTTCATAATTGAATGCTGAAGTAACTCCCATAATAAAAATTAAATTAGTCCCCAGAAAAGCATGGGTTAAAACCTTATTCCAATACAATTTGTGAGTTTTTTCATAAATGTGGGGGGGGGGTATTTATTGGGGAATTATTTCACAGAGCCGTTTTTAACCCCTGGAAAAATCCCTCTGTTTTATTTGACGTTTTACAGAAACAAATTATTAAAAAACAAGGCGGTGAAGGCGAAAGCTAGGCCTTCTGTGTTTTTTTCCTTTCAAGCAGTGAAAATTATTTAATTGAAAAGTCAAGTATCGCCTCCAGTACCATTGCTTAAACTTCTACTACTACTACTACTACTACTACCATATTGCTTTTTATAATAAGAGTGAATGGGTTTCATCTTTAAATCCGTTTTTCAATATTACTTTGAATTCGATGTTTGGATATTTTCTGAGAACAAAGTTTTAGAAATTGTGCCTACCACCAAATTTAAAGGATGCTGCAAGTTAAGGTTATGTTTGCGGTCTTGTAGACTGTATCTTGTCTTTAATTCAGACAAACAAAAATATATGTACATATACCTATATTGTTTACTTTTAAACAAAGTTAGCGTATTAACTCCGTAAAAATTACGGATCTTGAAGAATTTAAAATTATTGATCTCTAATATTATTTAATTCACAATTTTTACCATTGTTTTTTATTTTGCTTCCAAAATAGAGTTCTTGTTGTGATCATCCTTTGTCCTTTCTTTGTTCCTTGAACAACAAAAAATCTAGGAATTCGAACAAAGACTGCCGTTGTGGATTCACCGATTGAATCCTCCATCAATTGATAATAACAAAAAACTTAGCCTAAAGATTCTATTATTATTTCTTAGGAACTAAAAGATCTTTTATAAAACTTAGATTACAAACTAAATATTCAAATTGGGTGCACTTTATTTTGTATTTAGTTAATTTTGTCTTTTTTATTTAAAATAAAACTAAAAACTTGAAAACTGAAAATTTAATAGAAAATAAAATTGAAAAGAACTGCAATATTTTATCCGCCTCTCTGCTTTTTTGGCGACCGAGATTTTCTTTTTGTCTTTTCAAAATATGTTGTCTCTTCTTCTGTCTTCTCTTGTCACATTTTTAATGTATTTCTTTGGTGGGGTATGTGGGGATGAGCTGTTAGCCGAAAAGCTTTAGTGATGAGGTGAAAAATAGAAATCATATGGCAGAACGGGTGAATCAAATGGGAACAAAAAGGCGGTTGACAGATGACCCCATTTGTGATTTGCTCTAATTTGTCAGGTTGCAGTCATGAAAACAGTGTAGCTTAAAAGTTTTCTACCGTTTTTGTTTTTTACTATTTTTGCTCAACTTTGCTTTAACACAGTACGAATTTTCACACACGTTTTTTTTATTTGATAGATATGCGTGAATAAATAATGATTATCGCAATTTAAGAGCAAGGAAACATTTATTTATATTTTAAATTAATTTTAAAGTTTACTTTTTCACATAAAACACACGAAAAATGGTTGATTTTACATTTCTTCCCTGTTTTTTTTTTCAGTGTTGCCATACTTGATTTTTTTGGGGGATTTTACTGTTTTTTTTGTTTAGATTTTATTTTCAAATTATTCATGTATTTTAAGACGATTGCATTGAATTCAAAGCAAAGTGCTTTTGAAATAGAACAAAAGAAAAGAAAAAAGATTTCATGTATTGTAGTGTTCAAGTGCAAAAGTACTAAATCCTTTATTGAGCAAAGAAGGGGGTAACAGGGGGCAGCATGCCCCCTCTAACGTACCACGCTGTTATTACGCCGTACTATCTATGACTGGAAGAAATTTAGTCAGATCTTTGGCTCAAAGTTGCGCAGTATACCGAACGCGAGTTACGACTCGGTAACAGATCTTGAGTTAGAGATTTCAAACTTCGAGGACTCTATAAACACCGCATTCAAGGTCTCTTGCCCGATAAGATACAGTAAGAAAACCTTTCCACCTTGGTGGAATGACGACTTATCTAATCTGAGGAAAATAACAAGAACCATTTTTAATAGCTGCTATAAGCATACATTTTATCAGCCTTATAAGGACTGCTTGAGAATATACAAGCGTTCTATAGCTCAAGCCAAAAAACAAGGATGGCAAGAGTACTGTCAGTCCATCGAAAACATCAAAGATTCGGCCAGGCTTAGTAGGGTTCTATCGAAAGAACATTCGAACCCCTCGTTTCTTAAAAAACCAGATGGAAGCTGGACAGCATCTCCAATGGAGACATTAGAGCTACTAATGAACGTACACTTCCCAGGTTGTGCAGAAGAACCAACCGAATCCAATCTGACTTTCAACATGCCAACCTCCATAGAGCAGGTAAACGCCCTTATAACTAGAGAAAATATAGTCTGGGCTATGAAAACCTTCTCGCCGTACAAATCTCCAGGCCCTGATGGAATACTACCTATAATGCTGCAAAATCAGCTTGAATTAGTAGTACCACGGCTCGAGAGTATCTTTAAAGGTTGCCTCTTACTAAACCATGTCCCCATGTCTTGGAGGCAGGTAAAAGTGGTTTTCTTACCAAAAATTGGTAAAAGAGGGCATGAATCTGCCAAAGATTACCGACCTATAAGCCTTACTTCCTTTCTTCTTAAAACCCTGGAGAGAATTGTAGAATCTCACATAAGGAGCATTCTGAGTAGTTGCCTATCTAACTCGCAGCATGCCTACATGAGGGGCAGATCTACAGAGACTGCCCTTCACGAGGTAGTGAGAACGATAGAAAACACAATTCATTTCAAGGAATATACCCTAGCCACCTTCTTAGACGTAGAAGGAGCTTTCAACAATGTCCTAACTGAATCCATCGCTGAATCACTTGCAGAATTCGGTGTTGAGGACTACATTAGAAGGTGGATAATATCCATGCTAAGTAATAGGAGGATTCAATCAAAGTTAGGATATTCAACGTGTACCAAATATGCCAGCAGAGGAACGCCTCTAGGAGGTGTATTGTCTCCTCTCCTATGGCTTTTGGTCATGAACAGCATTCTGGTGAAACTCGAGAGCAGCGGAGTGAAAACGGTTGCGTACGCCGATGATTTGGTCATTCTAGTTTCAGGAAAATTTCCAAGCGTGATCAGTGAAATCACTAATATGGCTTTGAAGAAAGTAAGCACCTGGGCTGCGAGCTGCGGACTAGGTGTTAACAGCAACAAAACCGAGTTGATGCTTTTCACCACCAAAACCAAGGTACCACCCTTCACTCTACCTCGGTTAAACGGACAAGCACTATCATTGTCTTCCAGTGCTAAATATCTGGGCGTAATACTGGATACCAAATTAAACTGGAAGCTTAACATCGAAGAGCGGGTAAGGAAGTCGTGTGTCGCCTTCTACGCCTGCAATAAAACATTCGGCAAAAAGTGGGGCCTCCAGTCAAAAATGATAAAATGGACATACACAGCGGTTGTAAGACCGATACTGGTCTATGGTTCCATTGTGTGGTGGCCCGCTCTCAACAAAGCCTACATAGTAAACAAGCTTACAAAGGTGCAGAGAAATGCATGCGTAGGGATATCAGGGGCAATCAGGTCCTGTCCAACGGATGCACTCAACGTCATCCTGGACCTTCTTCCGATTGACCTCTTTATCAAATATCAAGTGTCCTGCAGTATCTTGAGACTCAAAGAAATAGGCTGCTGGGCACCTAGATCTTACGGGCACTGCAACCAAACAAGCCTGATACCATCAGACATCCTATCCACAACCACCGATTACTGCATCCCTACCCTAGACACCTCAAAGAAGTTTAGAGTCTTGCTCCCGTCAAGAACCGACTGGGAGGAAGGCGTTGTGACGGAAGACTTCGACACAACTATCTTCACGGATGGTTCGAAGATGGAATGCGGTGTTGGTGCAGGTGTCTTCTGTGAATCTCTTGAGATTTCAAAAACCTACAGACTTCCCGATTTTGCCAGCGTGTTCCAGGCAGAATTGTTGGCGATAAGAGAAGCTTGTACAGCCCTTAAAAATATCCGTCAGAACCAAAATGTAGCTATACTAACAGACAGTCAGGCAGCTATTAAAGCCATTGATTCAGCTTTATCATCCTCTAAACTGGTCCATCAATGTAAAGAGGCCCTAAAGGAACTGGATATGAGCGTCACTCTTATCTGAATACCGGGCCATAGGGGCTATGAGGGTAATGAGAAGGCAGATGAGCTAGCTAGGCAAGGATCAGCCCTTCACAACTCTCTGGCAGTGAGAGTATATGCTCCTCTTGGAGTTGTGAAGGGCAATATCCTGACCAAATACACATCAGAAGCAAATCATAGGTGGAGTAGTTTAACGAGTTGCGTTATATCCAGGAAAATCTGGCCCGCCTATAACAAACCAAAATCAATCAATTTAATTTCCAAACCAAGGCATGACATAGCCAGGATTGTCGCTACCTGCACAGGGCATTGGCCTGTAGGGGAGCATGCGGCAAAAGTGGGTATACCACATAACTCTTTCTGCCGCAGCTGTGAGAACCGGGATGAAAAAGAAACAGTCCCACACTTTCTATGCCATTGTCCGGCTCTGGCCAGGAAAAGAGCACTCCACTTGGGTAAGGAATTCTTCAACGATATTGAGGAACTCTCAGAATTCAAGATCAAAGATTTGATCTCGTACCTAAATAGCACAAAGTGGCTTTAATCCCCTCCCCCCTTATTTCTCCATCACTAAATGGTACTATAAGATAATAGGCCGTAGGGTAGGAGAATAAAACTACATTTTATATTTTACATAGAACTGCACGTGCGGAACGTACACCATCAATAGCCCATTTTCAAATCAGAAACTCACGAGGTATGGTATCAAAACGGCGCACTCAGCGCTATTTGTGTCCTGCGCGAAGCAGGACAGCCATTTCTACCTACCTACCTACCATCTACTCGTATTTGAAAAATACTTGTTTTAGGCACATAGAGTGGTTCAAAAAAAAAACAAAATACAAACAAAAGTAGGTCTAAGACCGAAAAAGAAAATATAAATAAACGATGTTTTCTCGCCTTAATATTTTAAACATGTTCTATTAAGACCCACCCCTACCTAACTGTAAAAAATCAGAAGGAAATTAGTGCTGCGGTAATTGAAAAACCCCCTATAAAACACACACACACAAATTATATTTTCAAATTATTCATACATTTTCAGAAACTTTGATTTCACTTAAGTTAGGTGCTTCTTAAATAGAACAAATGAAATACACATTTAAATGTTATTGTTATTATTTATTGTATTTATATATGAATTTTTATTTAAGATGATTTTTTGTATTTTTCTATGAGCCAATAACAAGTAATTCAAATGTCGATGGTGGTTTTATGTACTACATAGGACTATGTAATTATTGTTAATTAAGTATATGAACATTGCTTATAAATAGTTGAAATATTTAAATATTTCCAGTACAAAAGTAACAGAAATTATTTTCCAATTAAACATGAAACAAAAACCTGATTTTTAAATATACATATATTTATTGAAAAAAGATACTTTATGTTTTTAAAAGTAAAAATTATATTTTTGTGTATAAAAAAATAATAAATTTACTATACAATGGCTTTTATTCAGTTTTTGTTAATTTTTTCATTATATTTATGAAAAAATCCTTATCGTTTTGTGGCATGTATTTCAACGTTGCTTCAAACAATTTTATTTTATTAGAAGCAAGCTCATTTTTCAGTGGTATTACTTTCAAAAATTGTTATTGAAAAGTTGCATTGTCCTTGCTTCTTGAGGTTTAAACATTTGAAATCTATCATTTTAAATGATTTTTCAAGATATAAAGTAATGAAAAATACTTTGGTAATGCTCTTAAGTAAGTTTTATTTGAACAACTTTGGAAAATGGTATAAGGTATAACCTTAAAATTATGTATTTTGCAACTCTCGGAAACGTTTTTAAAATCACAAGGTTGCATTTGCAAAATTGTAAGACTCTGGTTTTTGAATTTCATTTTCAAAAGAATACGAATAAGAGATACATATGAGTGAATACAAATCTTGTGTTCGCAGGACGCGTTCTATGCAATTGTGCGCGCTATCTATTTCCTGAAATGTCGAATGTCATTTCGGTTTTGAGGAGCACACGAATCACATTACAGTACAAGTGTGGGAATTCCAGGGCAATCTCGAATAATACGGTTAAGAATCTTCGGCAAAGCACTTGCAATGTCATTTTCAGTCCTTCACGATCTGCTTTTATTCCACAAACAGCAGTAAACATTGTTATTAAGTGAAAAATGTCCGGTTATATACATTCAATTTGGAGTGGTAAAAAAATGAGCTTACGTCAGCTTTTTGACAGGTACATTTTGCATGTCAAACCGCAAAACGGAAACTGTGTTTTCTCTGCCAAGCTTTCTTTGTTTGTACTTTGCAATTAATTGTTAAAAACAATATTATACAAATCACCGCTTCGGGAAGTTTCGAGTCCATAATGCGTCTAGAGTTCTGGAATTATTCGACTGAACACGGTCTTTAGCCCCACAGAAACAAATCTTAAAGTTTCAAATCCAATGATCTTGCCAATATACGCCATCAAAACATGAAATTACGTGAGCACGGAACTTCTAACGCAATAAGGCCATAGTTGTGCTATGTATGTGGCTTGTTGTCCTGTCTTGTTGGAACCACATATCCTCGGTAGCCATATTGGTTTGCCTACAAGCTGAACCGGAAACTGGCCTCATAAAGTATTTCTTAGTGTGCGTGTAATTTCTCCTCTAATTTATGAAATTTCCCCTAAAAACTCAGTAATTGTGTCTATGTATGCGTGAAAACACGTCAATTTTTCTCGTTGAATTCGTCCACATTACAAATACAACAATGTTAACAAATGGGTTTTGGAGGGTGATACGCACAGAGGAAATATATTATAATAATATCGGGTGATTTTTTAAGAGCTTGAGAACTTTTAAAAAAAAAAAAACGCATACAATTTGCAAAATCTCATCGATTCTTTATTTGAAACGTTAGATTGGTCCATGACATTTATTTTTTGAAGATAATTTCATTTAAATGTTGACCGCGGCTGCGTCTTAGGTGGTCCATTCGGAAAGTCCAATTTTGGGTAACTTTTTCGAGCATTTCGGCCGGAATAGCCCCAATTTCTTCGGAAATGTTGTCTTCCAAAGCTGGAATAGTTGCTGGCTTATTTGTGTAGACTTTAGACTTGACGTAGCCCCACAAAAAATAGTCTAAAGGCGTCAAATCGCATGATCTTGGTGGCCAACTTACCGGTCCATTCCTTGAGATGAATTGTTCTCCGAAGTTTTCCCTCAAAATGGCCATAGAATCGCGAGCTGTGTGGCATGTAGCGCCATCTTGTTGAAACCACATGTCAACCAAGTTCAGTTCTTCCATTTTTGGCAACAAAAAGTTTGTTAGCATTGAACGATAGCGATCGCCATTCACCGTAACGTTGCGTCCAACAGCATCTTTGAAAAAATACGGTCCAATGATTCCACCAGCGTACAAACCACACCAAACAGTGCCTTTTTTCGGGATGCATGGGCAGTTCTTGAACGGCTTCTGGTTGCTCTTCACTCCAAATGCGGCAATTTTGCTTATTTACGTAGCCATTCAACCAGAAATGAGCCTCATCGCTGAACAAAATTTTTCGATAAAAAAGCGTGAAACACATTTCGAACCGAACACTGATTTTGGTAATAAAATTCAATGATTTGCAAGCGTTGCTCGTTAGTAAGTCTATTCATGATAAAATGTCAAAGCATACTGAGCATCTTTCTCTTTGACACCATGTCTGAAATCCCGCGTGATCTGTCAAATACTAATGCATGAAAATCCTAACCTCAAAAAAATCACCCATTACAATATATTATAATAATAATAATATATTTCCTCTATGGTGATACGTACGAAGGATTTATATCTTCATATACATAGAGTGCTTTTGATCTTTAGCAAAACGTGTATTTGCAGCAGTAATATTTTTGACTCCCTCACTTTTCGGTGTATTATCATTTCCGCGGTTTGTACCTTATCGGTAAGTTAAGAAAATACCAAGTTTATAAGGATAAAAATCGATTTTTTTCCCATGAATGCAAAAAAAGCGAAATTTATGTTTTGATGGAAATAGGTCAAGAATTAACTGATTTATTTTACCCATAGAAAACCCCAATAGATCATATCTGCATTTTTCACATAGATTTTTCGGCAGATTTATCCCTCTTTGCAATAAAGTACTACACTTTTTTTTAAATGTTAAGCTGGGAATTTGACAGCTCTACCGCACTCGTTAACACGTACACTAAGTTACACTAATACAATGAAAAAAAAGCACTTACAATCGTGTTCCATGTGCCACAAAAACATCAATTTTTGAAGGAAATCGTAAAATCTTACGATACTACAATAACTAAATATACCTACGGAGTGTAATTTTGGAACAGTTTCGCACTTTAGCATGCCCAAAACCTATTGCAACATAAAATTACAATAGTATAGTGGCATCCGTTTAAAGACCCTAAACGCTGAAAGAAACACAAATTATTATAAACAAAAAAGTATTTAAAATCCAAAATTTGTATTGATCTTTTCATTCTCAAAACGGACTTGATTGATTGAAAAAAAGAACCACTGATCAGATGTATTACAAAAAATGCATTGAGCAGAGTTTCCTCTGCCAACGTATGGCAAAAATCGAATGGGTAATCCCATAAAGAAAATAGGAAACCAGGCCCTTAAAATAAAAAGATTTTATTGGAAAAAAGCTTTCACCCATATCATTGAGTTTCTTCAAAACTAATTTTAAAATAGTTTGGACACTTTTCCAAAAGTTTCATCGAAATAGGAAGTTCAAAATCGTTGTATTGCATGCACTTGCCATTACAAATAGCAGCAACAGTTTTTTTAAAAGTAGTTCCCATGACATGATGGTTAGTGCGTTGGACTGTCATGCTAGAGGTCTTGGGTTCGATCCCTGCCTGTGCCATCTAAAGTTTTTTTCACGCGCACTGCCTCTTGCGAGGAATTGACAAATCCTCCAAGAGTAATTCTTGTCATGAAAAGTGCTTTCTCAAATTAGCCGTTCGAATTCGGCTTAAAATTGTAGGTCCCCTCTATCCCTGACAACTTTACTCGCACACAGGAATGGTTGGGAGTTGTAAGTCACTAGGTCCTAGTTTTCAACGGACTGTTGCGCCACCTAATTTATTTATTTATAACATTTTTGTAAATAGCATATACATACATATGTACAATTGTAAATTTCATTTTCTTCTTATATTCCGATAATATTCATAAAACGAAATTTAAAACATTTTTGTAAAGATTTGGGTGTGTTATCTGATCTTTTTTTCTATATTCTGTCTGCTATTATAAAACTCTCTATTGAGAATAATTATTCAAATTCATCATTCTACCCTTTCTACTTAAACAACTTAAATGTCTTTAACAAAAGTATATATTTTTCAGAATAAAAAATAATAGATCATCCAAACATTGAGAGAGGGTGTTGTGTTCTATTGACGAAAATCATGTGTATTCGAAGTCCACATAGAAACGAAACGTTTTATGCCGAGTCTCGTTACGGTCACTGCGGCTTCTGAATTTATTTTTGAAAATACAATTTATTTGAAAAATTCATAAAATGGTTAAACTGGATAAATCTTTCAAGTGTGGTCAACTAAACGTTTAACCTCTAATAGCTATTCACAAAAACTATATTAATATATTTTGAATATTAAATCTTGGGTTCAATTATGAGATTTTATTACCAGATGTCTTTCTGATCTAAATGTTTTAAATTACCGTTTCTTCGATCTTAATGAAAAGAAATCATTTTATAAATAAAAATCTTTGTTTTTTTAAAATTTAATTCTGTTTTTATTTTTATAATTTTTTTTTTCTTTTCTTTTTAAATAATAATAATCATTTATTTTTTATTTCTACGTCTATTAAAGTATAGTAATTTTTAATTGTATCACAATGCAAATGCTAATTAGTTTCACATTTGTACATTAAACATTAATCTTACTTATTTTAATTCACGTTAATACAATAATAATTGTTATATCCATGTTGCTTATGATGGTTTTCATTGTGCTTATGTCAAATATTACATTACACTATTTTTACTTTATATATTTACACTGTAGGCATGAATACTAAAATAACACTAAGTTATTTTATAAATTATATTTAAACTATATAAAATAAAAAAATAAAATAAAATTAATAATATTCATGGATTTGTTTTTCTTTTTTGTTAATTTATTCAATGACAAGTACTGATGCGCAATACGAATCCAAAATATTGTTATTTTTTTTGAAGATGTTTCATGTTAATTTTGTGTTGTTTTGTACTTTTACGCATGTCACCTCATACAGCAATGAGTATCGGTGTGTTAAGAGTTTCCTGGCGTGGATTAAGTGTGATGATTCACGCTCTTTTTGAATATATTTGTTTTTGTTTTGTTCTCGAAACGTTTAGAGGTGTATTATCACTTAAGAGTGTTCAAGATTCAAAGAGAATTGTCATCATTGCCATTAACGCAATGCCAAAAACCAAGGCAAGAATTTGTTTGATTGATTCCCTAATATCTTCCTCTTTGACCAGGTCAGGTAATACTGTGACTAAAGCAATGTGCAGAAAGCCACCTGCCGTGAATGGCATGATCCAAGACGTTCTCGCCTCTGAAAATAGAAACAAACAAACGCATGTTAATAAAAGAATTTTGAGATCTCAAATTTTTTTTTTAATTATTTTAAGGAAGGTCATACAAATATCTCATGTTTTTCTGTCTATCATAAAATACTGAATCCTTGCTATTTGAAACGATCGAAAAAGACTATGATAATTTTGTTATCATGTCCTAAATAGTGCTTTCTTTGAAATTCTTGAAATTGAACCCAAAAGATTAAAAAACTACACCGTAACTCACCCATTGCTGATGTAACACCCGATCCTCCAATTGCCACTAACGCTCCCATCAAACCAGCACCAGCTGTTAATAATTGAGCTCTTGCAGCATCCCAACGATTAAATCCTGATTTCAACAGAATAGCAAAATCTCCAACCTCATGAGGGATTTCATGTACTGCAAAGCAAAACAAATTAAACTGACTCTAGAATTCAAATAAAATTATTATCTTACATAGAATAGCAAAAGTGGCCAGCACTCCATGTCTAAACGAAACCAAAAACGATCCAGCCACAGCCAAGCCATGAGTAAAATTATCAATCGAATTTGCCAATAAATTCAAATAACCAGCAACCTTTTTCGTTGGTTCTTTATTTTTCTGCTCTCGCTGACGTAGGAAACATCCATTTGGCACATCTTCGATATCACACGATCCTGTACAATCACCTGATGTTTGTCCTTCTATAAATTTACCACCGGTTTTGCGTAGCAAACAATTAGCAATTTCAACACATTTCGGTTGTGGATTTGCCTCATCAGCATTCGCATAGCCAGAAAATATTTTTTCGACTATTGTGAAGATTAAGATACCCGAGAGCACCCAGAGGCCACTGCGCATTGATGGATGACCAGATTCTGTAAATTAGAAGTTTTGTTTGGTTTTAACTTTTGTGTGCATTGTTTGTGTTTGGAAATGAGAACTTACGTGACGAAGTATCGCTTTCCCAAGCTTCAGGCAGTAAGTGAAGGAATACATCACCCAATAAACCACCTACAGCAAAACTCAGTAGTACTTTAAGGAACTTTGATTCAGCAGCTGTTGAGATAAAATTAAGAGAAACGTTAAAAGTTAAACACACTTCAAATTATAAAAGGTAAACATTAAACTAAGTAGGCCGACAGAACTTACACCCATGTCTTTTATACCTGTAGCAGAATTTTTAGAGGATCGAACTAATCTTAAAACATGACAAAAATTCAAAGAATATCATCTACATTAAGCGCCATAAGGACTATATTAACTGTATAGAAATATTACTTTCGGTTAGTCCCTCTTAATCTATTCGTGAAAAATATGGCTTCACATTCCATATCTAGAAACTCAAACAGACTATTTAAGGACTTACATAGATCGGAACACAGTGGCCCTTACAGAAATCATTACCAGGTCTGGTATCTTTTCATATAATCCTCCCCTAAAGAAATCAATAAAGCTCCCAGAGCACTGCAGTGTCTTTCAAGCAGAAGTAGTCGCAGTCTCAGAAGCGGCTAAAGACCTTGCATCCCACAATTTGGTAAACAAAAACTTAGCTCAATTACTCTTATTGGTGGGTATCTTAACGGGTCACAACTCATTGGGTACCCACTTGAGCAGAATTGGTAATAGGTTATCTGATTTATGTAGATGGCGCGAAGACGAGGAGATGGAGGAGGACACCTTCCACTTTCTCTGCGAATGTCCAAGCTTAGCCAAAAGAAGAATGATGATACTAGGAAAATACTTTATCGACGACTTGTGCGACGTCTAATCCTTGCCACCAAAGGACATTCTGATATTGACACAAAAATCAGCATGGTTCAGGCAGGCTCCTCAATCTAAAACCTATTCTATTTTCTTATACCTAACTAAATCCCTACCATTTCCTGGGGAGCACAATGGAACCACAGTGATCCGAGTAAGATGTTTTTCGGTCTACCGTTGCATCACCCAAACCTAACCTAACCTAGTACCGGAGTGAGCAGTTACCCAGGACATTGTAAAATTGGCCAGAATGAAAGGGTTAGCACTGCTTCATCCGATTCAAACAGTAGTAATGATTTTTATGCCACTAGAGCAAATAAATGGGAACATTCACTTCGAAACCGGAAGCAGAGGAGAATTTAGCTGGAGTTCGAAAATGTTAAAATAAAAACTAAACAGAACTCAACTGATTGGTATTCCATCCATTTTAATTTTGTAGAAGTTGTGGAGACGAGGATACGGTCACACTTCTTTGGGTACCTATCTAGACATGTTGAGTTTTGGAGAAAGGAATTGGCAGACGCCTTAGTAAAAAAATAGGTGCAACAGCTCTCCTAATAAAACATCGGGTCCTACTGTGGAAAAGCAGAAAATGGGATGAAAACAGAATCAAAAATGATGAGGTGACAAAAAGGATTAAAATCAGGAAACAACTTTGAAAAAAGACATTCAAAAATACAACATGGGAACTATAACCAAAAACGTTTCAAAGCTTACAAAGACAACCTATGAATAGAAAGAAACCTACTCACTGGCTGGTACCTTATGAAGTGAGACTTTATTGTACTTGACCAGCTCGTTTAGTCTTACAACACATTCCCAAACCATATTTAAGCCGATATAATAGGAGATTAGTACTTTCAATGCGGCTTGATTATCTATTTCTGTAGGGTTTTCCGAGATTAAATTTTACAAAATGTGTATTGCGTTGTCTCCCTGGAAGATGCTAACGGTATGTTTCAATGGTATTGAGGGTTTGGTTTTAGGCCCAAAGATTCTTACGACAGCCCCTTCAGATGTTCTCGACATACCATTTAATGGTGTTTTATTTAAGTGTGTAGTTCTAGAACTTAACTCTGTTTTAAAGTTTGTTAGAAATTATTTCTTAAATATAACATATTTTGAAAAGTTTATGGTTTGTTTCTGAGAACTTGCAAATCGAAGCTCTTTCTCTAGAAATCTACTTTGGCAAATCTTGGTATGGCTCTCTTAGCTGGGCTCAAGTTCATAATGATATCCATTTCTGTTGAAGCCAGTTTATCATATCATCTTTGATTTATTAGTATGTGTAGTGATTCTCTTCGTTATTAATTAGATTCTCATACGCCAGAATAGGGCCCCGGGAACCGCGATGGCAGAAATTTCAAGTTGTTTAGTACTGCCTATAACATACTTTCCTCTATCATTCAAGAACGGATAACCAAATATGATAAAACGGGTAAGTCAATAACCGATTGGATTTTTATTCTTTGACAGGCTTTGGAAAAATGTCAAGAACTCAATATTCCAACTTCTGTTTATAAGCTTAAAAACCTTCTACAAAGGCAAAGCCGGGGTAAAACTATGCAGTCGTCTCAAATAAATTGACTAGACTATGTAGGATGACCATGCCGAATATGAAAGAAGTAAACATCTTTAAGTGGTATCCCAGATAATCTTGTTTCTAAAAGAGATAAACAAAGATAAAGAACTGAAAAATTAAAGGATGAATCCAGTTCTAGAAGAGAGCACAATAAATCATTAGGTCACAGAGCAATTAAATCATTCAATCATAAGTCAAAATATCGGTCACTTGTAATCTCACTTTGTGATTTAGTTAGATATACCAAGCTAGGACTAAATAAACAAAACTATCGAACCGTTTCCGCCAAACAATTATTATTGACAATTAAAGCGAAAACTTTTGAGACAGACCTGCTAAGGATTAAATCTGTTTACATTTTTTCCTGATCACAATCATGTATTATTTATAACTAAGTACATAAATCCAAAATCTATAGATATGAAGGTGATAAAGAATATAGTTCTAATATTTTTGTATGCTCTCATAATAAAAAGCTATCATGAAACCTATTAAATCTCAATTTCAATAATTACGTGTGCAAATTATGATAACAACACGGCCATTAACATACAACTTGGTGCCATATTTGAACTGGTAGACATCTTTTCCCTGCTGATGTTTTGTTTTTGTTTGTTTTTGTCGTGTGACTAACAAGAAAATAATTAATAATAGAAATTGTAATCTAAATTTGAGTAGTTAACAATGATATCAGTCCACATAAAATGATAATAATCAAAAATGTTGTTTTGTTTATAAATAAGAAGATAATGTAAGATCACACCCAAGGAAAGTCAGGGGTATGTACGAAAGTAAGGAACTTGATGACATGAAAACTTAAAAAAACAAGGAATTTTTGTACTATTTAAATTTATTATTATCAAGAATAATATACTTACGATCTTTGTAGTCGCCTTTCTTTTCTTTCGATTCATCATGCGATGGTATAATGATCAATGGTAATATTCCAGCTAAGCCAATTACAACAGATCCCAGCAATGAGAAGACCCATGGTGTATATTCGAATGATTTAACAAAGTCTGGCATATATGAGTTTACCAATTGTGTATATAAATACACAATTTGGTCATCGAGGAAACTTGTTGAGATATTCATTTTTTTAGATTTAGATTAAATTGTTTAGTAATGCACCACCTCGATATATTACTATAACACTATAACAATTAATTAAACAGTTCTAATTAAAAAAAAAAGTTTTATACATAAAACAATGGAGTTTTTTATGATGTCCTTGTCATGATATATCTCATAAAATCTCACTGTTCAGAATCTATGTAGTATTTGGTTCTTGATAAAGCTTAACTTTCTTGAAGCGTTATCAGCAGTCTGTAAAGAAAAGTAAAATAAAAATAAATTAGTTATATTCAAAACCAAGATGCTGGAAAAAAGGTTAGTTGGTATTCATAGATAGAAAAAATCAGCCTGTGAGAAGTACTTGGAGTGTGAACTAGAAAAAAGCCGTTAGCGCGGTCTGTACCAGGCGCGGAAGTTCTACCAAAATTTCCGAAAAGTGACGCCGTATACACCACGCTCTACATATTGCAAGGAAGAAAATGAAAATTTGATTACCGGTATACTGAAGTTATGAGAAGTGTTCTTTAATGAATTTCAAAGAGGACAGTTCACTGAAGAAGTGGAGGCGCCACCACTTGAAGAGAAGAAGAACCACATATGATCTTGCTAGAAAGTAAAGATAATGTCAAGAAGGCTGTATGTCGACTTAAGCAGAATAGGAGAATCCGAGAATCGATGATACTTTTGTCTATTCTACAAAAACGGATAACCTCATACGGTAAAACAGGCAAATCAACAACCGATTGGATATGAAAAAATGTCTGGAATTCAATAGTCCAAGTTCTCTTTATATAGACTTTAAAGCCACCTACAAGAGCATAGCTAGGGTAAAACTATACAAAGCCGACTATGAAGGTTAACCATGACCAACATGCCAAACCAAGTTATAATAGCCGGATTGTTATCCAACCCAATCAACATCTTCAACGGAGACAGACCATGCTTATTCCGAAAAGATGGCATAGACTAGGACGCCCGAAGCATCTGCTCAAGATTAAGATAAATGGGGGCACTAGTTGGATGAGGTCACGACCAAAAATGATCATAAGTTAGGTTGATAGGCCGGCGATTGATGTAGTTATCGCCACACTTAGATCAATGTAGATCTACTGTGATACCCTGAAGTATTGAACTAAAAAAAAGGAAATATTTAAAACCTATGATTCCTACGGAGGCGTTGGTAAAGCCTAATAGGTTGATTCCTGAAATTTTTTCGAGTTCATCAAAATTATAGAAGAAGTGTCTTCTTAAGAGTCTAATTCAAATGTGACATAGTGCTAGGCAGTGGCATAATAAGTGAGCAGTGTCTTCTTGCTCTCCTCCTGTTTTATTTCATTTGATGGGGTGTTTATACTAAAGTTTATACAGGTTTAGTCCATTGTCGACTTACTCATGTATGGAACATTGTTTACCCAGTCTTTCCTATCAGGGAAGATAGTACTTAAAGGTTTACAGAAGTTCTTGTTATGTAGTCTGTGCTTAAATTGTTCCCTATAAGCTTCTGTAGCATCTGTAAACGTTCTATGTGGCTGTTTTTCCAGTAACTGGTCTGGCGGAGCCGTAAACCATTGTTTGTAGCAGTTTCTTGTACATATAGATCCAGGGGTAAAAGATTTGTATATTTAGTTTTATCTATTTAGATTCGTATCTTTCTCTAACGCATTCCACCATACCATGTTACCTTAAGTGAGTACTGCTTTGACGATTGCATTGTACAATTGTACATCCAGAATATGATTATAGGATTAGGTCCCCAGTTTATACTGAAGATCCTACTAAATAAGTAGAATGGGATCTGAGCTTTTTTGGATCTCTCTAGTGCATTTGGACCCCAGTTCAGCTTTTTATCCAGAATTATTAAAAAAAAACTTTTAGGTATTTAGCTTGTTTTTATAATTTCAGTGGTATTTTATCTATATTAGGTATTTTCCCTCTTTATTGTAAAGTGTAAAATCATGATGATGGTCATGGTATTTATTTATAGATATCACTTTTTTACAGGTAATTTGAAGGGTAGAACTTAGTCAACCAATGATTAACATGACGAGACAAGTTATTTTTACTATCACATTATTTAAATATCTGCAAAGTCAAAATCAAATCTTTTGCTCCTGATTATGATGGAGACTTTATAATACAAAATAAAACAAAATTGACATTGAAGTGGAAATGCGTGTGGGTTCGAAAAAGCAAACAAGAATTACCTATATTGTACATATTAGTATGTACAATTTAATTTAATTACTTACTAATAATGTTCTAGTATATAATTTTATTAAATCTGCCACTTGAAATGCATTGTTTATCTAATGTACGTGAGTGCCGCTAATTTATTTGATTTTTACTCAAAACGTCAATAAAAAAAAAAAAAATAATTCGAGAACGCATAGATTATGCCTGCGCAGAGTGTGAAACAATATAATATAATTATTATCTTCAACGTTTTATTGGTCACGTTCTGACGTTATTAATATTGATCACTTTAGAATTTTAATTCTTCTACAAATAGCAATTATAATAATAATAATAATAACGCATACAGTTCAGAATTCCTTTTCTGTTTCGTTGTAAATCAAAGATAGCATAGTCTTTGATATTGATTTTGATATCTTCAATGATTTTGATTTTTAAAGAAACGGCTTGGATAAAAGATTTAGATTGACGTTTTCTGTAAGATAAGAGTGATAGTGATATCTACATATGATAACTTTGAGTGAGTGTATTTCACATGAACTTGGCGTACTTTAGTTCTTATCTTTGAAATCATAACAAAGTATAAAGAGATACCTCTTAGACTTTTAATCTTATGAATAAGTACATATTCTACATAGTACATAGCTACGTAAAATAGTGATTATTTATGTAAGCTCTCGATAGCTTCGATTTTTCTTCTTCTTTTTTAGAACTGTGGAAAGGAGGTATGACTGTCAGGCTAGAGGTCTTTGATTCCATCCCTGCCAGTGTCACCTTAAGTTCTACAAGAGTAATATTTGTTGTGAAACGTGTTATCTCAAAAAAGCTCTTTGGATTCGGCACAAAAATGTAGGTCGCTCCATCCCTGATATTACTCGCTCATAGGAACGGTTGAGGGTTGTATATCACTAGGCCCTAGTTCTCAACGAACTGTTGCGCTGCCCAATTTATTTATTTAATCTGATAGCTTTTACGGCAGTTATTGTTAACAAAATAGTGTTTAAGGAGCATAGAATAGGATACCTAACGCATTGGGGCTTGCAGCTGGATGACTCCGCCATTTAATCTGGGTAGGTGGAAAGAGTTGTTGAAGGACACAAAGTTTTCGAGGCCATGGTTATGATAAGTTTTTCGCAATTAAAGCCTTTTTTAGGTACAAGATGTTACTCTTATGAAAATTAACAAATCACTTAAAATGAAAGCAAATCCTCAATATTAAAAAACATATGTTCTGGAACGATTTGCAGCCTTTAATAGAATCAGAATCATTATAATTATAATTTAAAATGCAAGGATAGATACAAAGTAATAAATATCTACCTTATTTTTTTTTTGAAGTACATAAACTTCAGACGTTTGAGCTATTGAGTGAAACAAAGAAAAAATAGATAAGGATACATTGTTGGAAATAATGATAAATTATATTATTGTACATGACTATTTTGTACATATATTTGATTGTTTTTCATTTGGGACTTTTTTCTTGATATATGTACATTTTAAAAAGTAATAATAATTCTTTGGTCATTATAATAGAAAGGATATTATATGAAATAAGAAAATTATTTTATCGAAAAGGGGGTTTTATTTAAGATAAAATAGTCGAATGGATATAAATCGTATAATGTTAAAAAGAAAAACAGTGAGCTAATACTAAAACTATGTTATCATATGAATCCCCCTTTTCATTAAAAAAAAAAGTATTATATTGATTGAAATGTGCAAAACGAAAATATTTAGAATTTTGTATTATTTTTAGACAAATATGAAGTAAAAATTAGCTATATTTTCTCTACAATCTAATTTTCTTCGTTGTCATGCACATTAGTAGGCTTAACAAGATACTTCAAGAAACCAATAAGAGATGAGCAACCTTGGCTTGGAAATTATGGCCCAAATTTAGTGAACATAATAACAGGTCGCAAACTGTTGGGTTACCATAAAAAAAAAATGCGGCTTATCAAAAGTGATGAAGAAGAGCAAGAATACACTGCCCACTTCTTATGCCACTGTCCAGCACTATATCACACTAGAAATAAACTCTTACCCAGACACTACTGCGATAATCTTGAAGAACTGGAAAACATTCCTGGAAACAGCCTATTAGGCTATATCAAAGCTTCTAAATGGCTAGAACAAGACAATCCATGGATATCTTACGTTTATATTTAATTTTAAGGGAAGTTCAATACTTCAGGATATCAAAATATATTTACACTGATCTAAGTGTGGCGATAACTTCATCAATCACCTGCCCATTTACCTAACCTAGACTTAAGGGAACAACAACATAGAAATAGAGTCGTGCTTCATCACTTCTACCTTCGGAACGAAAAAAATGGGGATCGGAGAATCTCGATTTCATCGGGTTCAATAAAGAACACTCGACAAATATCATCATAGCCGAATGTAATAACCCAAGTTACCTTTTAATTTATTAAGGAAAAAGAATTCGATGGTGTATCCAACATTGTACTACAACATTTATCTCAAGAAGCAAAAGGGTACGAACAAAAGCAAATCGAATCTGCTGTCGTCTTCTAAGTATCAGCAAGGTTTTTGAAAAGGCTGTCCAAATGGGCTAAGGTCACTAATATCATAACGGTAAGTTCGGTTTTAAGGCGGGGTGTTACACACCGTTCATACAGCATCTAAATTCGTTCCTGCTATCCGATGAAACAAATCCAAACAAAATTTGTACGGGTGGTTGTTTGTTTTGTAGAAATTCTTTGACACCGTATGCTTAGATGGTCTCTAACTGAAGCTAAATAGTCTTAGCATAAGGCAATCACTTTTATATACATTGCTTAATAGATGAAAGTTTGTTATCAAAAGTGACAGTTTAACTTCCACCACTTTTCTCATTAAAAAAACATAAGCTCTTATGGTGATCGATCAAATTGTTTCAAAAAGTATTAAATCTAACCACACCTCATTTATTAATTATTCGGTACTTTTAAATAAAGAGCTTTAAAGCTTTTTTTTTAAATTTGCAATATTTTTTGATTTTAGGGAATATTTGATTAACAATTTAATAAAACCGTACATAACAGATAAAATAAAAAAAAAAATATTTACGCCAAAAATCTTAAACGGTCTAAACCTTAATAAAGCTTTCACTGCACTTATCATTTTTTTTTTAATGTGAAAGTAATTTTGTTTGATAAGAGTGCCATCTACCACCTAGAGACTGAAACTGAAACATTTCCCATAAAAATACTACTGTACGTAATTTGGTTATCATTAAACTGTATCGAAGTGAATTAATTCTAATCGGACCTTATTTATAAAATGTTGATATGTAGTTGCTAAGTATGAAAAGAGATATTGTTATTTTCATAAGAGCTAAAAGCTTTAAAGCTTTTTCGAATTTAATATTTTTGATTTTGTACTTTTTTTGTTTTTTTTTTCTTTATAGTTTAATTTTTTTGTATATATTATTATATATTTATAATTAATATAATTTGAAAAATTTCCCTCATACAAAGAGACTTAAACTATCTTAACCTTAAAAACCACTTTTAAAATAAAGCTTTCAACAATAAAAGCTTCCAAAAGTAAATTTGTTGAAATCTCAAAGCATAATTAGGTATTTTTTGACAGTATTCGAACTTTCGTAATCAAGCTTTTCAAAAATTATATCATTAACAAACAACAGTAATTTTTCTATATCAATAACAAACAACAGTAATTTTTCGTTACTATGGCAACACTTCAAAAAGCTTTCACTAACTCTTTCAGGTAAAATTTTAAGAATTTTTGGATTTCATAAAAATGAAAAATTGATTAAAGTTTTACCAAAATCAAAAAAAAAAAAACAAACTTTGCACTTTTCACAAAAAATTAACAAGAAAAATTATTAAATTAGATTTAATTTAACTATTACAAAATTAAATATTTTTTAAAAATAAAAATAACCTTTTTTTTAATTTTAAAACAGTTGAAAGGGACAAAAATTGACAATGGGAAGTCAGAATGTTGAAAATTTAATATCACATATTTGTTTTTAAATTCGTATCCTAATATTTTGCAACTTTGTCAAAAAAGCTTAATTAAATATGAAAAGCTTTCATCAAACACAAAGCTTTTGCGGCACTATTTAAGAGATCACATATAATATTTCAAAATTGTATCTAAAATGCAGTTCCAACGTCTTTTCTTATATTTTAACTTAGTCTTCAAGTCAATTTGGAATCACTGACAAATTTCATAAACTCGAACTGCACTTTGAAACACCGGCCGTAACTGAAGCAGGAAATGACAAGTGAAAAAAAATTTAGATTTCTCTTTGATTATACCTTTTTCGTTTTTACAGCAACAACTTGCAACAAATTATTGCATAAAACAAAAGAAATGCAAAATATAAAAATTAAGAAAGAAAAGAAGAAAAACACATAAGTAATTTTACTTCGAACAACTTCCTCAATGGATGGCTAAACACTGACTGTGAAAGTCAAACCTTTTCAATCCGATACCAGCTGGTGGTGTTTTTGTTTTTATTTTTATTTTTATTTTGTGTGCTCCCAACGACTGATGCCTTTTTGACGTACCTTATCAAAAACGTATGCTTATGTTTTTGAATGATAAGATTAATAATAGTGTCTTCGACAATAAATTTATATAGACAGACGAAAAAAAAAACCACAAAATTTCGGCAATCTTTTGCTATACTTTAGAGAATAATGTTTACTTAAAATTCTTTTCTATTATTAGACACATTCAATCCTTTTTTGATTGTTTAAATTATGATGAATATGATTTTAAGCCGGTTGTCCTTCTTATTCTTGCATGGCATTGAACCCCTAGTAACTAAATAGATAGACCGTGTATCTGACAGTGCAAATTAAATTATATAATAAAAAAACAAACAAAACCAGTGATAGATAATAGCAGAGGGCTTGAAATGGTTGCACACGTTACAAGTGGCCACTCAAAAGTCATTAAGATTTAAGACTAAATTCAATTGATTTATGATACGAGTAAGCTTTTTAAATAGTTAGTTGTTTTGAATATTTAAAGTAGATATCATCTTAGTATGTGAATTGCAAGAGCATATGAGATCATTAACCCTTTGTTGATAATGTTTTGCATAAATATATTAATTAAAAAATATAAAAGTGAACCGGTTCGTAAACTAGATTATACAGAAACTTTGAATAAAGCGAAGTCATTCTACATACATTTATAACTCATTCTTCAATCTTCACAGATTTTAAAAAATAATTCATTTAATAGGTATTATTAATTTAACATATACAGTGGTGGGCAAAATAATAAGAGTGGATCATTTTTTTTCTTCTCATAATAGAATCTATGCCTTAAACCTTTTTAATTGGAGCAAATTATACATACGAATTTTCTTTGACTTGACTGTAAAACATTTCCAGTGCTACCAACCATTAATGATGGTCACTTACAATGTACAGTTAGTTTTACTTACAAATGTCAGATTTGCAATTGTCAAAAAAATAAGAGTGTTGTGTAGAATTGCATTATTTGTGGTCTTTTTCACTTCCGATCGCAATTTATTTATTAAATTTAGCGTTACACTTGTATTTAAGAGTTTAAAGTGCATTTATTTTTTAAATAATGGGACGCGGAAGGCATTGCTCTGAGTAAGAACGCCATTTGATTCTCAAACTAAGAGATCAAGGCAAAACATACAGTGTTTCATATTTCATTGCAGATGCTCTTCACCGATCTCAATGTGTTATTGCTAGGGTGCTAAAAATCCCTTTACAACATCAAGCGGTTTAAAAGCAAATCTATCATTGGATATCAGCTTTCGCACATTCCGCAGACAGATAAAAATTTACATGGTCGAATTGCGAGGAAGGTTCCGTTACTTAGTTCTAAGAACAAAAAGCAGCGTTTACGATTTGCAAAAGTAAATCTTTCACAATCGACTTGTAGAAATTGGCGAAATGTTCTTTTTGGTGACGAAACCAAGATGAATTTATTTGGTTCTAATGGTAGACTTTATGTGAGAAGGAGGACCAATGAAGAGCTGAACCCTAGGAACACCATAAAAACAGTTAAGCACGGTGGCGGCAACATCAAAATCTGGGGTTGTTTTTCTTATGCTGGATTAGGTCCTATCTATTAGATACAAAATAATATGACCAAAGAAACCTATTTGCACATTTTGGAAAATGTAATGCTTCCATATGCCGAAGAAAATATGCCTTTAGTGTGGACCTACCAGCAAGATAACGACCCTAAGCACACGGCGAAGGTGGTGACCAGGTGGTTTCAGCAAAATAATGTGCAGGTACTGCAATGGCTTTCTCAATCTCCGGATCTAAACCCTATCGAAAATCTTTGGAAAGATTTGAAGAATAGGGTCTCGTCAAAAAAACCACTAATCAACAGGCGTTATGGAAAGAGATACAGGAAGCATGGTATTCTACACCTATGGAAACATGCCGAAAACTCATCGATTCTATGCCAAGATGCGATGCGGTACTAAATAAAAAAGGACATCCTACAAAATACTAACAGTCTTATTTAATAGAATTCGCTAAACAGATGAATAGTTATACAGTGCATAAGGATTTATGTAGGCTCTATGTAACGTTGCGAAAATTCCCATTTATAAAAAAATCTGCTATAAGTTTTAGTTATACGAGTACAATGCTTATATCAAAAAAAGTACCAAAATGGACCAATCTATTCCATTTATCTGTTTATCAAATCAGCTGTTTGTCATAACAAATGAAATATAAAAAATAATTCCAATTATTTTTATGATATTCTCTTTCGAAAATCTATATTTTTTTTTAATTCTTCGTTTCTTAGGCTCATTGGGTTGAACCTTTTTTATAAACTTTCCGCATTCTTGGAGTCGGTAAAACGCGATTTAAATTCTTTAAATCATTAATAAACGAGCTAAACTGGAAAGGCATTATTGTTTTTATTTTAATTTCAAAAATACAGAGAAATCAAAATGATATTTACGAAATAATAATAACAATAATTTCCTTATGTAGGCTCTATTCAACCTCAAAACGCTTATTATAGGACTATGCAACCTTGCATAAGTTTTATAAATAGCATTTTTGCTTTTAGAGGCATTATAGAGATTACACAACTTTATGTAGGCTCTATACAGCGTTTTTAAATAAGACTGTAAGACTTTAGAGGTGACCCATATACTTAAACTCATGAAGAATAGCGTTTTAATTGATATTTTTTGATTTTGTATGTGAATTGTATACCACGGTCTTATTTTTTTGGCCAGAATAAAAATCAACTTAAAAACTTATTGAGTTATTGTGTTTTGTTATTGTGAACAAAATTTATAATCAGGGAGAAGTATTTCGGAAAAATATATGTATTATTTTCATTGGAATTAAAACAAATAAAGCCTTTTAAGCAAATTAATGGAAAAAATCGGTTTCACTCGATTTATTTTGGCCACCACTGTAAATACCATTTTTTCAAAGAATAATTCAGAACGTTTGCGTTTGATAGTTCCGAACTCTTTAAAAAATATAAAATTCAAATTATGATATTGGACTTCTTTAGAATACATAGTTCTTTGCATGACAATCTGCTCCGAAGATACTTTTAATCCCAAACAGCAAAAGTATGATTTAAATATGGAAACTACAAGACCGTGTTTCTTTACAAACTGATCCGTAAAAATGGTCGAAAGCTGAGTTAAGTATTTATTTTCTTTTTGCCAATCCCTTTTTTTCATCTTCTTACGTACGTACGAAAGTTGAAACAAATTTTATTAAAAAAAAACAATAACTAAATTAGCATCAGTCTAAGATTGCAACCATATTGTATTCGATAGCAATGACATCTTTTGAGTTTCCCGATGCAACAAATTCCAGAATACGCACTATACCACCCAGTAAAGAAGAGATATGTACCGCGATCAAAGCATTCAAAAACTGTTGCAAGCAGCGCCTAATTCATAGAGCGAATAGTTGCAGCCGCTCATGGAAGATGGGTCTCAGCTTGAGTCTCTGAAAGTTTCCCCGAAGAGTGGAAAAAGGGATTGTCAAGTTCACAAAAAAAAAGAAACCTGATAAAGTGCGACAACTGGATAGCTATTTGTGTTTTGTCTGCAGTCGCCAAAATAGTAGGGAATAATATTATCTTAGAACGTGTGATAGAATACCTCAAAACAACACTCGATGTTGAACAAGCAGGATTTCGCACTGAATTCTCATGCATTGATCACATCAACACGTTGTGGATCGTCATAAATTCTTTTCTTATTGGTGATCAGTGATGTGCTGCGGTCGGTTTTGATAAAAAACGGAGGAAAAAGATGGACTCTGACAACATAGCTAAAACACCGATAAAACGATAAATACGGATCACCAGAAACACTCCCACTTACAGCTGCAATATTCGCTGGACGTACATCAGTAACGCTTCTGCTCTATTCAAATGTCTTTACAATTTAATTGATTTCTTAAGTAATCAATCGATTGTGTTACAACATTTTCATATACGCAAAAGTGACAAAGTTTCAATTACCACTTTTCTAACTTTTAATAATTTTAACGCTTTTTTCGATTGTTAAGCGATCCACTATTGTAAATAGCAAACGATTGCCTAATATTTTGACACTTAAAATGACAGCCTAGTTTCACAGGTACAAACTAAAAACCTCTAAATAATTGGCCCAATACTGAGAATCATATATCTTTTTAATCGATTTTTTAGAAATTCAATAATTAACGTAGAATTTATTTATAAGAGGTTATCTTTTTTAAAAGTATGGCTATGCTTAGAATCTATCCAAAGAATGCTTTTGTCATTGTTATGAAACTATTTAAGATGATAAGATAACAACTCTGATCATTGATAGTTTTTTTTAGTGTTTTTAATTATTGTCATATTCTTATGCAAGTTGGGTGTTTACTTAATGTAAATTAAAAATTCACTGAATTGCACCTATACGTCAAAGTTCAATTAGAAGATGAGTGCAAAACGAAATTATAGATAATTCATTTTTATTTTGTTTTATAAATCAAACGTGAAACGGCTTCGGCATACTTTTTTATGTAAATACATATTTAGGTATAGTAACATATTAAAGCTAATGAAGCAAGGAATCATTTTAGTAATTTTATATTATATGAAACAAATACAAATAAAAAGATTTAATGATCGTCTATATTATTGAAACTACGTAGGTTAATAGAGTGAAAGTTGACTAATTATTTAGATGTAACTTTCTGAGTGGCATTTATAAGTTAATGTTTTTTAAATCTTGGTGTAACTGTAGAAGCTCTAAAAGATATATACAGTCAATGGGCAGGTTCAGACGACATAAGGGACTTGAAAGTAAGGCAGGTTTCTAGTATCTGATTGGCCAGCTGTCAAAAAATTAGCTTCCAATTAAGGCAACTTTAATGGAAAATATTGCATTTGGGCGAAACAAACTTAAATACAGATGCTCTATTTCAGCTTTCTTACAACAACATACATTTTCGCGAAGAGAATTTTATACTACTTTTAATGTGGATTATCAACATCGGCGCAAAAAAGACCAGTGTCATGTCGGTTCACGAAAGCAAATGCACAAGAAATTCAAAAAGTTCAAAACCGAGTAAAATATCGTTGCAGGTGTTGAATTTTAATGACAACGACCCTAAAATTAGCATTAGTCAACTGCATGGATGTTTCAAGACGATTCAAATTCAATAAAGTTTTTAGTCTTTTAAGCATTTTCAACCAAATAATCGTCAAAACAACTGAAGATTCAAAGCATTGAATTGATGGGATATACATCATGGATGCCCGAACTTTCCGAGGAGCTAACATCGACTCGGACCACTACTTCGTTGTAGCCAAGCTAGCACTTCGGGTTTCCAAACCCGAGAAGATACAACGTCAAACGGTTGCAATCGCAAGAGATCGCAAAATCCTTCTCCGACCGAGTTACTAGTAACTTCTTTCGATGTTCTCTGTTGCCAACAAAATGTATCGAGAACCAGTGGCAACATTGCAAATATGCAAACAAAGAAGCTGCATCTAACGTGCAGAACCGCAGTCAAACCTGAGCGTATGGAAGGACCACTTCTGAAGACTGTATTACGGCGACAACGAACCGATGATGATTGATTTAATATAGACGACGAAAGCCAACAATCCCGTCTTGCCATATCTAAGCTGAAGTGTAACAAAGCCGCTGGAGCAGATGGTTTAAAGGCTTAGTATTGCTTGCCTAATACTAAAAAAAGGAGACCCTCTTAACATCACCAACTATAAAGGAATCAGTCTCCTTAATATCGCTTACAAAATCTTCTCTGCCGTAATATGTGACCGTCTAAAGCCCATCGTCAACAATCTGATAGGTGCTTATCAGTGTGGTTTTAGACAAGGAAAGTCAACAGTCGATCAAATATTCACATTACGGCAGATCCTGGAAAAAACCCAAGAACATCAAATCGACACCCATCATCTCTTCATCGATTTCAGTCTCGCATATGACAGCATCTACAGGGACGAACTGTATAGAGCCCTGTCTATTTTTGTCCTGTCGTCCGTTTGTGCAGAATGACCATGAAGTATTTGTGCTAATCCAATAAAGTAAACAACAATTACTCACATATCCTGATGACATTGGACGCATTCATAAGGCTAGTGGCTACGGTCAAGATTAAACTACCTTTGTGAATGCAAAATTGCACTTCAGAACTTTAAATAATTTTTTGGTTTTAAATTCAATAAAACCAAATGGAAGATATAATATGTCTGATTTATATTTGGATTTAAATACCGAAAGATTGATTTAATTTTGAATTCCTGTGTCCTTTCTGAGTAGCTGATTGTAAAACATCAAAATCAGTGCCACTAACTTCGAAATCTAAATGTTTGTCTGCTTTTTGTAAACACCTGAACCTTGTTTTCATTTTTTTTTGTCAGCTATTTCAATTTAGGTATTTAACTCGTTTAAAAAATTTACCGATCCAGGATAGCCTATCCAACGAGGGGAAAACGAACTACATGCTGTCATCTGTCCAAAGATTATTAAATCCCCCAAAACACACCCTCCCCCTATTACTATTTCATTCTAAGCTTTTTAAAGACTTTAATTCTAAAATTTCTAAAAATCTTTAACATTGAGATTTCTATAGAAAACAAAATATATTGGTCTCTCTAGCAAAAGTAAAACACGTGTTTTCAAAGCTTATAATTTCGCAATGTTATTCAAAGAGTTGACTTCAACTTTGAAATAAATTATCACTAACCTTTATAACACAAGTGCCAAAAAAGAAAGAATAAAAATGACAAATCGTATCACTTATCTAATTATTAAACATTTTTTTATTATTTTCATGTTTTAAATATAAAAAAAAAACAAACCGTGATATAATTGTTCTCAACTTTCAAACAAATATGTCACCTTAATAAGATTAATTAATAATTTTCCACATTATTTGTTCCCAACTGACAATGCATTAACAAAACAAAAACAATAGATATGAAAATAAATTAATTATTCCCCTTTAAAGATAAATATAAAATTTGTATTCAAGTACTGTACATTTATGATAAATTTAGTTATGTATGTCAAAAATGGTTCTTTATTCACTTTTAAATCACAAAAACAAATTTATGCCACACTAATTTTAAATCTTTAAACCCTCAAGAAACTGAATCCTTATCGAAATCGATATTTTCAACCGCAATTATTATTTTGTATAAATTTTATCAAGCGCCGCCTCTTACCGGCTTAAAATATCATAGAGAATAAAACAGTTGAGCAATTATTTGAATTTCTCTAAACGAACAACAATAAATAACAAGAGTACGAGTATTTGCCGAAAACCTTACGATATCACCCGGTTTTTTTTTTGTCAAAGAAAGAAAGATACAAATTTCTTACGTCTTATCACTAACCTTGCACGACGACTACGAACTGAATTAACTCTGGCAGCCAACGAACGATTTTCAAATTCCACATGAACTCACAAATCATAGCACCACAAGCGGCTTTGGTGGCGGCACCTTTTTTTATTGTAACATTGCCAATAAACTAGATGAAAAGAATACAAAAAATGCGAGAGCATCTTAGTATCTACGATTAAGTAGATACAAATCTTTTTTTTTTAAGTTCATTCTTGGAAGAGAGAAGTTGTATTTTTTTTTTTAATTTCTATAGCACAATCTAGACCAACAAAAGCCAATGACTTTTGTATAGATACAAAAATAAAATTTTGTTGTCATTCAATCAGAATTTTTTGCATTTAGTTATAAACGTGATTCGACAAAGAAAAGTTAATGACCAACAGAGATGAACGTAGCAAGTTCATACATTTTTCGATTTAAATTAAATGAGGTTTAAAAATTGAAAATAGAATCTTTAGCGGAATTGATGCAAAGTTAAGAATAGATTGGTATATTTATAAACAATAGAACAGTTCTACGAATTTGTTGAACATAATTAATATATTTCAAACTTACAATCAATCAATATAAATGGGGTAATTCTTACCCCATTTGTTTATACTATTATATGAAATGCATTTGCATGAATTCTGATAGAAACTTGATCAAAGTTGAAAGTCATCATCTTGAGAAAATATAAATTATTGGTTTATGTTTCTATTAATTTTATTAAACTGCACTTTCTAAAAATATCGACTTCCGTGATTCTTATGCAACAAAGTACACACTTTTAGGATAATTGCATCATAACATTGCATGGTGAAAGTTGAATTTTATCACAAAAGCACAAATAGATACATACAAATCAATAGATAAATATTGATTTGAATGTAAACCTTGAATTAAAATAAATAAATTAGATGGCGCAACAGTCCGTTGAGAACAAGGGCCTAGTGGCTTACAACTCTCAACCATTCCTGTATGCGAGTAATGTTGTCAGGGATGGAAGGGACCTACAGTTTAAAGCCGCATACAAATGGCTAATTTGAGAAAGCACTTTTCATGACAAGAATTACTCTTGGAGAATTTGTCAATTTCTCGCAAGAGGCAGTACCCGTGAAAAAACTTTAGATGGCACAAGCAGGGATCGAACCCAAGACCTCTGGCATGACAGTTCAACGCACTAACCATAATGCTACGGGTACTACCTTGAATTGATTTTATTTTAAATGCAGAACCTTTCACTTATAATTGTTTTTCTTTTCTTTACATAAAAATTTTATGCAAGTTATTGTATGGGGTCCCAAAAGGTAGTTATTTAGGTCCTCTTTTGTTTATTTGTACTTTTAGTAATCTGAAAATAGCCAGAACTTCTAAGCTGCTGTACACAAACATGTTCCTGTCAACAATCACAAAAAATACTAGTCTCGGGAAAGAATGCTATCTTTTGGGAATATAATATTTTATGTTTTCAACATAAAGATTTCATTCAATGAATTCACTTGATTTAAATAATTTGAGACTTCATCAATTCTTTGCATTTACTTGCACACTTTTGCAAACAATTGTTTGCAGTATTTTTAAAATGAAATGATTGGTCATTGCAAAATTTGAAGTTCCAATCTTTGTGTGCAAATAAAGAATGCAATTTTTAAGTTGAATTTAATAAATGTTTTTTAATAATTGCATTCCCGAAAGATTGTATTCTTTATACAAGCCTGGTCGCAAACTTTTTTTTTCTGTTTTCTTGACTACCTGACTGCGTATATGTACGTGATATAATTCAAAGCTCTTATCTATTAATATATAAAATAAACTAGTTTTGAATCCCACCGAACAGAAATTTGCTGTTCGGTGGGATTCAAAACTAGTTTAATTTTTAATTTAATTTAATTTTTAGTGAATCAATTTTCAGGAAAATCACAAAGTACACTGTAGGAGATTGTGACCATTATTGATAAAATAATAAATTCACTCATATTAAATAAACGTGGTCCGTATGTATGTGGAGGACCTCAACGAACTTGAGGTGCGCTCTGTAGACATATGGCTCAAAATCACCAAGGTTGCAAATTTCAAATTTTTTTTATGACAAAAAAAAATTGCAAGCTATAATGATGAATTTTAGTTTATACTGTTGCAAACATTTCATATTAATAAACTTTGACAGGGCAGCGCACAGAACTCTATACTTTCTTAGTATTATTGTTTAGTACTAAACTTCATACAAAAACCATCAATTCGGGAACGTTTTTCTAAGTTTGATAAAATCAACAAAAACAAAACAAAGTACATAATTTAAGCTTTGTTTAATAACATGGGTATATTATGTATCTATATTAAGTAAGCAATAATGAAAACAATACATACAAAATCTTCTACAAGCAAAATACGTAAAAATCATGTCCGGGAACGTTCCCGAAATGACCGTTCCCGAAATGACGATTTCAAATAAGCGCGCGCTTTAATTATACGGCGGTCATCTTAAATGCGATCTGACTTTGTCAATAGGAAAATATTTGAGGTAACTTTGAAATTTCGTGTCGTAGAAAAGTATTTCATCAATAATTAAATGTAATAAATGCGTTCACGGAATGACGGACTATTGATGTACGCTCTACGAATGATGAATAGAAATTTAATTACCATTTAGATATAACTTATTTTACGATAAATACTCTGACAGCCGGCTTTGTTATTGTTTTCTTCCTCGACTGACGTTTGACACAAAATTATTGCGTTCACTTAAAATTATTTGTGATCGATTATCGATATGTTCCCTGAAATGACTTGTGCGGTATCGGACAAACTGTTTTTGCATTTTTTACAGTTAAAAATAAATAATCTGTTAGTACCGTTTCTAAAACTAGATTCTGTATAAAAAATACGGTGTATTAAGTGATGACCGGGGTTGAATACCTTACATCTTTCAATTGTATTTTGGGCTTGAAGTTGAAGATTGTAGATTGGGACGCGTTCCCGAAATGATTTTCTATGCGTGTATATTGATTTCATTTAAAATTTAGTTTATTAATAAATTATATTGTTTGATAGAAACATAAAACAAGTCAGTTTTAGTATTTTATTAATTTTTTTTTTTTAATTAAGTCAAGGTTTAAGACATAAAATTGCTAGCGAAGCCAATTCTGCACCTTGGTGATTTTGAGCCATATAGCTTGTTTGACAGTAGCACCACCCTAAAAGCTTAATAACACTGTTCGGCAAAATAAAGCGTTTATAAGTTATGAGCCTTCATTTGATTCTTTATAAAGTTTTAGAAAACTTGGGTTTAATGCTTTCATGGTTTTGAAAAATACGTTCCGGGGTAAATTTTCAGAGCTGATTTGGAATCAGTTGAAATCTCTACTTGCTCAAAGTTTAAAAGTACGCTTTTTAATATGATTTGTGTGTATATTTTTTTTTCAACATATTTCAAAAACTTGATGTAATAGCCTTGTTCATACACATTAATATTTGAACCGAAAATTGAACATATGGATTTTAGATTTAGAAAACCATATGTAATTAGTAGAATAATTTAACGTGTATAAGTTTAAAGGGTTGGGGTGACACTTAAAAAATAAATATTAAAGAAGATAAATTATTATTAAATTAAATAACGAATACAAAAATTAAATTGAATTAATGTTAAACATTTTATGAAAATATCAACTAAAACCTTTAATAAAAAATTCGATAATCTCATTATTGTTTAATAAATACAAAATGAGAAGTATGTCTCCTAATAAAATTAGGGAGTCTATTAAACATTCGATATGAGGAAAATTAAGATAACCTGATCTTTAAAAAAAATGTTTAGAACTTTGTAGCATTAGTTATGGCCCACTGAAAGAATTTTGAAATCCCTAAATAGCCGCCCTATGCTCCAGGAGGAGTTAAAGTGCTGCTACTAGCAACCGGAAACGAAGAAGAAGAAGTAAAAACTGAGGTACAAACGAGGCTTACCACATATTTTATTCAGAACACTCTTTTGCAAAACTAAATGAACGAAATGAAAAACGCCATAATAAATATTAAGGAGGAGGAGATAAGAGCAAACTTTACGCAAAAAGAAGAAATTTTTAAGAGTGCACCGAAAATACTATCTAAGATTTTCTTTGTGGATATGAAAACTCATTCATTAGAATCAATAATGAATCCCAAATACTATTTGGGATTTACTATTTCCAATCTAAAACATTTTTCACTACAGCACGTGGAATCAGTTAATGTTGTAAATCAGATATATGATTAAGACGACTATCTGTACCATAAAAGCACACATCATCTTCAAAAGCTGTCAAAGAACCTGTAAAAAGCAATTTGAATAAGAAAAAAAAAAGTATTGGTCCCTAACCGAACCTTGTGGCACTCCCAAATCGAATGTCTTTATATATCTCCTAATACCATCAAATTTTAATCTTTTGGTTCTTGCATTTAAGTATGATCTTAACCAATCATTTACGAAACCTCGAAACCCAACACTTTCAAGTTTGCTTATCAAAATTGCTTGATTAACCATAACAAAGACTTTTTTCTTTTCTTATCAAGATATGATCAGGCACTTTGAGAACCTAGTTTCAAAACATCAACGTAATAAGCTTGATTTATTTGTCGAATAACAAATAATTTTTTGAAAGAGAAAGGTTCGTTATAAAAAAATTGCAATTTAAATCAAGAAGATCGAAGGTAGAAAAATTAAAATTAAAATCATTTACAAAATTATTTTTGTAACCAAAAAAAATAATATGAAAACTGCAGTTCTTAATTACTTTTTAATTTATTTAAAAAGCCTTATAATGCCTTAAAAATGCGAAGGCGATCACCGTGTATAACTGTTGTTTAGGCGCCAGTTCTAAGTCGACCTTACGGAATAAATTCTTCTCCTTCCAGTGTGAGCGCCGATGGTTCACGGTGTGAACGAAACATTCGTATCTGAAACAGTCCTTAAGGTTGCGCTACATTCCGTGTGCCTTTGGAATTTCCCTTTTTCTCCGCTCTAACTGCATTTTTTTTCTTAGATAAAGTAAACAATATAGAATGTAGCCCTGATGAGAATTGCTGTAGGACGCTTGTATATATAGATAAAACGTCAAAGTACCAATTTGCACAAGCATTCGCATTCCTCTTTAATTTTCTTTAACCAGGTCTATCTGATACCACCACCCAAAAGGTGGTAATGTCTGATTTGAGTTTTCGGTCTTCGCTGCGGCTGTACATATTCTGTTAAATGAACTAACATTCTACAGATCGAATTCTTGTCATTTTTTTAAATGCGGACTTTTTTCTTTTAATGAACTTTAATGACTTGATTTATAGAACTACATAGTACAAAAGCATGACCCAGCATCAATTTGAAATGGAATTGATAGGATATACCAAAGTCTCGAATTAGGTATACACAAATTAGGTACGTTCTAAAGCTTGTTATAAATTTCCATTTGCATATTATCACCCAAACTTCTACTTTTATTGATACGCAGATAAAAGTCTATTTCGACTTATAGGTGTCTTTATGAATATTTATGAACCCTAGCACTTTTCTCGTTTGACATTTGCAAAAAATTACAATAACGGTATATGTGCACGATACAAAAAGTAAATAAACAAAAACTTACTCACTCTAGGTCGTGGCCTCCAAAATCAATTTAAATACAAACAAAAATTAACACTTCTATGAAAAATCGTTCGTTATTTTTAAAAACAACTTGAAAACGTGTTTTTCTTGTATTAATATATTATCAGGTACAAATAGATAGAAAATCTTGTTGAAAGCCCCCGCAGAAGAGAAAAACAAAAACTTAAACAATTAAAATCGAGACCGAGACGTGTTGAAAGAGTAAAAAATAAACAAAAAGAAATATAATTGAGAAATAGAACACCCGATCAATTGCAAATGGAAATTCAAACTCAACTGTGATATAGTTTACTAAATTTGTTTGCCATTACAATGAGAAAGCAAACGAAAATAAGTCGTTCAAGTCGACAATCAGCTATCGGAATTCTATTTTTCTGGCCGCCATTTAACTCCACCATTGTGACAACAATGACGAATGACGATGTTGGGTCATACACTACACGCTCCCATAGCTAAGTTCCGTGCGAATCCAAATGCGAATGAATGGATGAATGATATGTCGTAGTCGTCGTCCATTATAGAAGTGGTTTTGCACTCTGCACTAAATGTAGCAATGTTCAAGACCTATAGAGGTGTATAGGACTTTGCCAATCGCTTATATTGTTTTGTTGTTTATCACAAAATAAATGTAGATACTTTTGGGGTAATTTCATTATCAAGGAGGGAAAGATGTGGTAACTGACTCGGAGAGAAAGATCAGTCTGTTTCCGCATGTTTTCTATTTTGTCATTAAATTCCGATGCACTTGAAGCAATATGGTCTCAAGTTTATGATAAAAACATTGTTAGTCACAACAAACAAAACACTTTTAAGGTTTTACGTTTTTATTTTTAGGAAATTTATGTTTTCTTTTAATACAATTACCTGATTTAAGAAGAGAAATGTTAAGATTTAGTTTTTCTTTGTTGAAATTATTATTGACTAATCTTCACTGAGATTGAGTGCAAAAAAAAGTCCGAAAATAAACTAAACGAAATGAACAAGTCGATAGGTATCCGATAAGAAAGATTTCTTAGAAACTCAAGAATAGACTTACATCAGACGAGGTTTAATTAATTAGTGATTTAAGTTGAAAAAGAAGGTTTTCTTTGTTTTAAACAAGGAGTTATTTCGATTTTTATTTTTTAATTTCCACAATAAAATTTTTACACACGTTCCTATCTCATTAAAGAAAGAAGAAAAACAAAAAGTATTTTTAAAAAATACGACGGAATAATTTCACATTCGATGAGAGTGAGAGTGAGAGAGACAAGTATAATGGATAAGAAGTCAGCTGACTTTTGTTTAGTTGAAAAATGTGGAGACTTTTTGACAAATGAAAGAGTTCAGCACTCATGCAGAATAATAGCAATTTTTGTGTTTTTTTATTCTCTTGGAGTGCGCAACTGGCGACATCTAGCTAGGGACCGAGCTATTGTGGCACACAACTGAATGCATACATGTTATTTTTTTTTAAATTATGTCTGCAGTGAATGTAAACAAAACAACATTTTACAAACAAATTGAAAGCTAATTGAAAAGAAAGAGTTATTGCTTAAAATATTAGAGAAATATAAAAATGTGGTAAAATACAATTAAATGTTCACGCACTGGCTGGCAGGTGTCGTGACTCTATGTGTCATTTGCCAAGTGGAAAAATGTGTAAAAAAGTAAAATCTGTAGAAATACAAAGTCTCAATAGCCACTGCCATAAAAGAAGGCAATAGATTCTTGCGAAAAATACAGGAATCTGTTGCATTTTGTCAAAATTAGAACCAGTTCAAGAAAACCAGTTTTTATTTTATTAGTTTATTGGAGCCAAAAATAAAACTACCTCATATTTAAGCTCAGGAACTAATAGTATTCTTGAGGGTTCCACACTTTGACCTACTAGATATGGACTTGATGTTTGTGTCATTTATTCCTTAACTCTGCTGGCCCTTCTGTAGGTTCGACGGAAAAATAGAGAAACTTTTGAACTTAATTTTCGTATTTTGTTCAAATGTTAAGAAAGTAATCGGCAAGTTTAAAAACAACAAATCCGTCAGATCGGGATGGCCTAAATGTGGAAATCTACAAATATGAAGGTAATTTGCTGTTAGTGTGCATAAACCAGCTCATCAATCAAGTGTGGCAAGAAAAAAGTATGCCCGATGACTGGTAAAATAGCTCAATATGCCCAATCTTTGTATAAATAAGGTGATGATATGAAAATTACAGAGGCATATCGCTACTTGATGTTGCATAAAAGATTCTATCCAACGTACTATGTGGGCGTCTTAAACCTTTCTGCAACACTATGATCAGCACGTACCAGTGTGGTGTTGGGCCATGCAGATCAACGATAGACCATAGTCGCATTAAGGTAAGGAAAAGACCAATTAACTTCAATTTGAGACCCACTGTCGTTTTATCGAATTTAAAGCCGCATATGTTGGCATAAGTCGCCAAGAGCTTCTATTGACGATGTCTGAATTCGGGATCCCGAAAAAACTGATCCAGATATGCCGCATGACGTGCAAATGGGACACAACTCATGCGAGCTATTTCAGACGTGTACAGGTTTTAGTCAAGGAGATGCACTATCATGTGATTTCTGTTTTAGCACAAGTCCAGGGACAGGTACCAATTATCTTACCGCTGAAAGAAAAATAAGAAGAATAAAAAACCCGACACAAAACATCTTTTTAAGTGGAAAAAGCGCTAGCTTAAAAAACCACTGTTACTTCCTTTATTCTTTCCGACCGGCTCTTTTCACATTCAGTCAAAGACTAAGACCAAAAACACTCCATTACCAAGACCGGAATCTCAGACTGACATTTCGGTTTGCCTACAAGCTATGTCGGACTAAATGTGAGAAAGTGTGCGTGAAATGATGCAAAAAACCAAACACATTCTCACATTTAGTCTTACAGCCCATCAAAACGCTTCATTATAGTAATCAGCCCCATCTAAATGCCTCATTTTGAATGTTTCATGGCCTCGTTCAAAAACTAAACAATCCTAACCAACAGAATCTGAAGTGCTGACATGGTCTTAAATTGGAAGATTTGCTTTTTAATTTCAATCCAAATAAATGTTGTTAATGTATATTAAATAAAATAAAATAGACCAAATACATATTTAATGATTTATTATTGCTGTATTTTGTTCACTTAAATTATTTGCGAACGCAATATGCGCTGCAACTGGTTAAGTATAATTAGAAATGGACAGAAGTGTAACTCAATACTTTGTAAAACAATAAAACAGACAATTTTTTCAGCTGTAGTTTGCTTAGAGCATTTTTTTGGCGACGTTAGAAGTTCAGGTGGAAACAATAGGCGGGTGCCTCCGTATTTTTTTGTACAGAAAATGCTACGAGAAGCATACTTGTGATTTTGTGAAGTTCCATTGCCAACTTTAGCTAGTTCAGATTAGTCAATTAGATTAGTATTTTCATCATTTAAGCAGTTCGATAATTGCAAGATCGAATTTTAGTTTTGTTTGTTGCAGAAATATTCCTGAAAATTTCTTTTTAAGGGACTATGTTAGAGTTAGAATTTTGTTTGTAGTTAGATTTTGGAATAGAGATTTGAGGGAACCATGTTTTAAAAATAAGTGGCTTTGTGTAAAGCATCTTTAAGGAATAGAAATAGGCAATATGGTTACACACATTACCAACTAAATGAGTGCAATAAATAGATTTAAGCAACTTTTTTTATTCCAGTATGGGGAAACCGAACACCCAATAGAAAAAACCGGTATACGCGCCAAAATCCACACTTCTTGACTAAATAATGTTATCTTCTATGTTTACGCATAAAATTACGAATTTTGTAGCACATGAGAATTTCTAGACATTTTACAATCTGAAAAATTAAATATGCTATGAAATAATTGGCTGCTATTAATGCTAATTTTTTTCTAAAAAGTTGATGAAGGTTAGCTGAAGCGGACATTTCTTTAATGAACATACCTAAAATATTATTGGCTTTCTCAAAAATATTTTTCTACACTAAATTCTGCTTTATATTTGAAAACTATTGTTTATGTATATTTTCTTCTATGTTCTGCAATTATAAAATGTAATCTATGGAAGTATTTATTATATTAATAAAAACAAAAACATGTACGTAAAACTCATTCATTTTGTTTCATTATTAGCAGCATTTTTACTAAACATACTTTTCAAAAAATAATAAGTAAACTTGAACTTTGGTAACTAAACATTTTTAAGGAATGAATGAAAATTATATTTTGCGTTAAACTGTGGAAATTCACTAAAAAAGACTTCTTTACGTCAACAATAAACATTCATGACGATTACATGTTCTATAGATTAGTTGTGCATGAATTCAGAACAATTTTAAGACGTTTTCATTTTGTGATATATGTCAAAATTTACATTTTATTTGCTCTGCATTAATTCAACAGGTTCGCTATAATCGTTCTGATTACTTTTTTAAAACATTTGTGTTCCTTTGATGCATAGTTTTTTTTTTTGATAGCAAATACATGTATGCTTCCATCAATCAAGAATGTTATATTTTTCGATTATAACTCTTTTTTTTAAATATACAAACTATAAATATACTTGGATTAATTAAATGGATACAGATTTTAATTACTTGCAAACAAAAGATTTGGGCCGTTCGTTAACGAAAATTTATTAGAATTCAATACAAAAATTGCACTCGCACCCTTAAATTGATGGTTCTTCGAACGCATCTTTGATACAAAAATCCGAGGTTTATTATGAAATTTAAAGAATTTCGTAGTGATTACTGTAAATAAGTGAATTAATTATAATAAACTGATGTTGAACATGCTTTTTTCAAGACAAAAAGGTACATTGGTTCACTATCCACAAAATGCCTGCAAAATTAAAGCTTAAAACAGACTTTTTCACCGAAAAAAGTAAAAAGAAAAACCTGAAAAAAACTTATTAACCCCTCCATTTTGTTTTTGCTTTGCAAAGTGCCGCTAGCCCACGGCATCGTTTTTTTTTTTTTGTTTGTGCTCACATCTATTCATGGACTAATTGTCAAAATTACAAATACAACAATGTAAACAAACGGGTTTTGGAGAGTGAAACGTACGAAAGATTCCGGTCTTGGTAATGGAGTGTTTTTGACTAAGACTTAATAATATTTTTCTCCAGAAAGAAGGAGAGAAAAATGCAATGTAGAAAACATCGAACAGAAGTCCACAAGGCTCTGTTCGATTCACAAAACATCGAACGAGAGTCAAAAGACTCTTCGTTCGATACAATTTCTTTAACATAGTCCTGGAGCAGATAGTGAGCAAGAGTTTTGTTAACCTGGAAGGCACTATCTATAACAGAACTTCAAAATTACTTGGCTATGTGGATGAGCTGTTCTAGAAGCATTTTTTTTTAATTTTATCAAAATCTTAAAGCTAACTTAAAGCTAGACAAAAATTCTTAAAAGAAAACTAGCTTAAATTTCAAAAACTTAAAAAATATCTTACTGGCCCTATGCGGGTGCTCTAAGTTAATCCATTATCTTATATCTTCTGCCTTTCGGCCTAAGAACAATTTTAATACTAAATAACAAGAACTTAATCTAAAACCAAGAAAATTTAAAAGAAAACTTTGTATCTTTATCATTATTTTTTATTTTATATAAAACTTAAAAAAAAAACCGAAACCCATTATAATACTTAAGCTACTTAAAACTAACCAAAACCAATAATTGTTCTAGAAGCATTTACAGCTATAGATGAACAGGCAAAACGCGAAAGAAATGGGTTAAAAACTCCTTTCTCGAAAGACAAAGTGCACGTTATACAAAACTCTAATTTTACCAGGTCTACTCCGCGGTGCCGAGTGCTGGGCGATAAGTAAATAGGGGGAATTGATACTGGGCAGTTTCGAGATGAAAATTCTTCCGTGGATACTTGGCCCTTTATGCGAAGAGAGCAAATACAGGAGAAGCTTCAATCATGAAGTGTATGAGCTATATTCATATGTGGATTAAGTCCAACGAGCCAAAAAACGTTGACTACGCTGACTCGGCCACACTGAGCGAATTGACAACAATCTTGTAGCAAAGAAAATCATTGAATCATAGCCCAAGTTCGTGACGACGAGAGAGACCGAACCTCCTCTACAGAGACCAGGCGGTTACTGGCGCGATTGGAGGGAGCTTGCAAGTGACCACAAACGATGGGAAAACGCAATATCTCAGGCTGAGATCCCCATGGATCTCTGGATCCCTATAAGTAAATAAGTATTTCCAAAGATAGTGTTGTGTTCCTGTAGTCAAAAGTATTAGACAACTCGCTGATCTCAACAACTCAATATTTCAAGCACTAGTCTGAGTTGAATTCTATAGAAAGAAAGATCTGGGATTATTCGCTTGCAAGGTCAAAATATTATCTCTTTGCAGTTGAACCAGAATGTTAGTTACAGTTAGGTCACTATTGCACTCACGGTCTGAAATGAGAAAAGCCATCGTGTAATAATGAATACATCACCGACTGACAGCAACAAAATAAGCGAAAATTGTTTCCTCGTGTGGAACACTACAAATGGAATTCCATCGATTAAAAGTTTGAGAGCCTTAGTCTCCAAAAACATTTGATAACACAAAATTCTTATCTGACGTCTGCCAAAATTTAGTAGACAAAAATTTATACGACGACGGGCGTATTTACATTTTGTTGTGCGGAATTTGTGTGTTTTTGTTATTTTTATATTCAAAAAAAAAGTTGTACATATAAATGAAAGTGTTCTCCTTCGACAACTGAGTGTTTTTCCAAAGTGCAAATTGTTTAGTTTTCCTTTAAATAGCAATTTCTTTGTTGAAAGAAAAAGCAAGTTAGTTAAAATTCCTCTTCTTAAACTTAATTAAAAACTGCCTTCAGTAAGTAGATTAGTGAAAATCTAATAAATAAATAAATAAAATGAGCAACGATCGCAGTCGCGCACTAATTCTTCGCACCGAAAGTGAAGATTCCTCAACAATTCTATCGAATTCACCATCAATCTCATCTTTGAATCGACTTCGGGATACTTTTCGTCGATCGGAAAGTTTTTCCTCGCAAATAAGTTCAATAATTTCCTCATCAAATAATAGTCATGCATCAGCAGCGACTGCAAATGCAAACGAATCAACGCCAAAGAAAAAGAAGTCTGGTAAGTCGGTTTATGTTCCTACAATCAGTTGACATCTCTTTGTTGTTCTTTAATTGAAAATTAAATTCAAACAAAAGCTAGCAACAATAATTTTGTTTCTTTAGTTGGGGACACCTGTTTTGAGGCAAGGTGAACTTTTGCCAAGTAAGTTTCTCCTTTGGAGTTTGAAAATAATGCCGGTTATCCTTATTTTGAAGGAACTCGTACTTAAACGTAGGTAGTTCATTTTGTATTTTTTGGAAATAGGACGCTGAATAAATTAACATACCATTTTAATTCTGGAATTATTAAGTAGGTATTTGTATGGATGAAGCTATGAAGACAAAAAAGACTGCACCATCAATGAACATAAATGAAGAATAAACAATAATGTATTTTGACACAATTAAAGTGAAATGTATTATCATCGTTTGAGTTGGTATTTGAATTTATAATATGATATTACTCGTGTGTGAAAAACATTCAACCAAATGATTAATTTTTTAACTGAATTACTGTATTTAGGCCAAAAAGATTATGAGTAAAGAAAATAACAGTCTGGTTCCTCTTTATCAAAGTGAACTTAGTATGCGTTTCATGCAATTTTTTCTTATATTGTTCACGTACTTAAGGGGTTATAATTACCCTTATAACAATCAAACACAGTGGGAGCAGTGAGAAAGGGAGGAGAGGATTAGAAAGGAGATACCGATGCACATTAGTTTTGAATGTCTGCACATTTAGGGAAATATTCAAACATTCGTGAAGTGCGACTAAAGAATGAATCCCTGAATTTAACATTACGTCCGAAATTGTGCTCAAGAGTAAACTGACGAACATTCCTAGATGTCCAGGTATTACGGTTGAATTGTTTGAGGAGAGAAATACAACAGGCTATTTTGCTAGATCATTGTTTATGAAAACAGCAATAAAACAATGAAAGGCCTGAGACCTTTTGACGGTGTTCAAAGTAGGGAAATAATTTATCAGTAAGAGAACGATCACCTATCATTATAAGAGCTCTGTTTTCAATTCTATCCAAAGACTCAAGTACGTTATTGGGGCACCTGCTCAAATATCACGCATGAGTACTGGAATTATGGGCGGGTTTCGCTTTTGAAACAGTAGACAGCATTGAGTTTTCAAAGCATTAAATTCTTTATGGTTTTTGATTCCTCATTGGACAATGCTGTCAATATCAGAATTTAATGAGCTGCCGTTGGTAGTCCACATTCAAAAGACAAGGATGAGAATATAAAAACAAATATGAAAAGCTGAGAATACTGTCATCAGAGAAAAAATAAAGTTATAACAAATAAGGAAGAGTGTCGGGGAAAAAACAGGGCCCTAGGGCACACCACCGTTTATTTTATGGATATCAGATTTGAACTTGTCCAATACTAATAGATTTAACGGTCCGAAAAGTAATTTCTAACCCAACAAAGAAGAAATTCATGAATACCGAATGCACGCATTTTCGATAAGAAAGCTTGAAGCCAAACTCTATCAAATGCCTTTGAATTATCAAGTGCAATAATTCTTACTTTCTCCAAAAGGATGGCAGCATCGAATTATTAGCAAATTGTGCTGCAAGCAGATTAGCTTTATCAATCGAGCCTATAAAAGTGTCATTATTCCTTGGGATGGTCCTCTAGCGGAATAGCCAGTTGCATTCCTCATTTTTACCATAATACTCGCACTTCTAGGAATGCTCATCAATTTACTCTTAAATCCTACTTCGGTCATACTGTTTCTTTGGCATATTTAATGTATACAAAACATTTTCAGTGTGCGTTAATTATAAAAAAGTCTAATTAGAACCAAAAACACTCCATTACCAAGACCGGAATCTCAGACTGACATTTCGGTTTGCCTACAAGCTAGAAAGCACTAAATGTGAGAAAGTGTGCGTGAAATGATGCAAAAAACCAAACACATTCTCACATTTAGTGCTTCGGCCCATCAAAACGCTTCATTATAGTAATCAGCCCCATGTAAATGCTTCATTTTGAATGTTTCATGGCCTCGTTCAAAAACTAAACAATCCTAACCAACAAAATCTGAAGTGCTGACATGGTCTTAAATTGGAAGATTTGTACAGCTTTTAAATTTCAATACAAATAAATGTTGTTAATGTATATTAAATAAAATAAAATTGACCAAATACATAGTAAATGATTTATTAGTGCTGTATTTTGTTTACTTAAATTATTTGCGAACGCAATATGCGCTGCAACTGGTTAAGTATAATTAGAAATGGACAAAAGTGTAACTCAATACTTTGTAAAACAACAAAACAGACAATTTTTCAGCTGTAGTTTGCTTAGAGCATTTTTTTGGCGACGTTAGAAGTTCAGGTGGAAACAATAGGCGGGTGCCTCCGTATGCTACGAGAAGCATACTTGTGAAGTTCCATTGCCAACTTTAGCTAGTTCAGATTCCTCAATTAGATTAGTACTTTCATCATTTAAGCAGTTCGGTAGTTGCAAGACCAAATTTTAGTTTTGTTTGTTGCAGAAATATTCCTGAAAATTTCTTTTTAAGGGACTATGTTAGAGTTAGAATTTTATTTGTAGTTAGATTTTGGAATACAAATTTGAGGGAACCATGTTTTAAAAATAAGTTGCTTTGTGTAGAGCATCTTTAAGGAATAGAAATAGGCAATATGGTTACACACAATACCAATTAAATGAGTGCAGTAAATAGATTTAAGTAACTGTTTTTATTCCAGTATGGGGAAACCGAACACCCAATAGAGAAAAAACGGTATACACGCCAAAATGCATACTTCTTGACTATAAATAATGTTATCTTCTATGTTTACGCATAAAATTACGAATTTTGTAGCATATGAACATTTCTAGACATTTTACAATCTGAAAAATTAAATATGCTATGAAATAATTGGCTACTATTAATCAATTAATGCTAATTTTTTTTTTTCTAAAAAGTTGATGAAGGTTAGCCGAAGCGGAAATTTCTTTAATGAACGTATTTAAAATATTATTGGCTTTCTCAAAAATATTTTTCTACGCTAACCTCTGCTTTATGTCTGAAAACTATTGTTTATGTATATTTTCTTCTATGTTCTGCATTTATAAAATGTAATCTACGGTAGTATTTATTATATTACGAAAAACATATACGTAAAACTCATTAATTTTTTTTCATTATTAGCAGCATTTTTACTAAACATACTTTTCAAACAATAATAAGTAAACTTGAACTTTGGTAACTAAACATTTTTAAGGAATGAATGAAAATTATATTTTGCGTTGAACTGTGGAAATTCACTAAAAAAAACTTCTGTACGTCAACAATAAACATTCATGACGATTACATGTTCTATTGAATTAGTTGTGCATGAATTCAGAACGATTTTAAGACGTTTTCATTTTGTGATATATGTCAAAATTTACATTTTATTTGCTCTGCATATATTCAACAGGTTCGCTATAATCGTTCTGATTACTTTTTTAAAACATTTGTGTTCCTTTGATGCATAGTTTTTTTTTGATAGCAAATACATGTATGTATGCTTCCATCAATCAAGAATGTTATGGATAAGATATTTTTCGATTATAACTCTTTTTTTATATATACAAACTATAAATATACTTGGATTAATTAAATTGATACAGATTTTAATTACTTGCAAACAAAATATTTGGGCCGTTCGTTAACGAAAATTTATTAAAATTCAATACAAAAATTGCACTCGCACCCTTAAATTGATGGTTCTTCGAACGCATCTTTGATTCAAAAATCCGAGGTTTATTATGAAATTTAAAGAATTTCGTAGTGATTACTGTAAATTAGTGAATTAATTATAATAAACTGATGTTGAACATGCTTTTTTCAAGACAAAAAGGTACATTGGTTCACTATCCACAAAATCTCTGCAAAATTAAAGCTTAAAACTGACTTTTTCATCGAAAAAAGTAAAAAGAAAAACCTGAAAAAAACTTATTAACCCCTCCATTTTGTTTTTGATTTGCAAAGTGCCGCTAGCCCACGGCATTGTTTTTTTTTTTGTTTGTGCTCACATCTATTCATGGACTAATTGTCAAAATTACAAATACAACAATGTAAACAAACGGGTTTTGGAGAGTGAAACGTACGAAAGATTCCGGTCTTGGTAATGAAGTGTTTTTGATTAGAACTAAATACAATGTTTTGGTACTATCTGCAAGTAAAAGCTAGTCATGTAAATTTCTTAATTTAAAATTAATGGCATCTGATGAATGAACTAGCTGCATACATTAATCTTATTTAATTTTCAAAGATTGCAGTTGACTGCAAATAAAATCTCTTATATTATCCTGGACATTGTGAACACTTAGGCATTGGCATGGTTCAAATTTTGTCGACCCGTCAATTTTTTTAATTATTATTCAGTTAAAAGTAAATTCAAACATGTCGATATTTAGTAGAAATAGTAATTAAGTCTGTTCAGTGACGCTGTGCTGGACTGTTCTAGACATAAAAGTACAGCTTTTTGCTGTTCATTGAGGTTTTTTCTGTGCTGAACTGTTCTACTTTCCTGTTCATTGACAAACCTAGAACAGTTTAGAACAGGATTTTCTGTTCTTGCTTTTGAGTCAGATCAGGTTAGAACAGATTCGTGAGAAATGTCAAAATCGAAGTTGTCATTTTTTTTGTTTACGTTTTGATTTGGCTGTGCTTTGTGTTTTTTTGTTCTGGTGATTTAAAAAAATTAAAATAAAGTTATTTTGCCAATTTGTTTTATTCGTTTAATTAAATAATTATAAAATACATTTATATAAAAAATAAAATACATTTTATATTTCATCAAAGAAAAGGTAATAACATTCGTCACACTTTCATTCCAATCATCTGAAGAGAAATCCGACGAAAAATCACTATCGGTGTCTGAACCACTAACATTTTCATTTAGTATTATCTTAGCAATCACTTGATTTTCCATTTCAATAATTTTTAATAATATTTTTCACAGTAAAAACACAAAAAATGAAAAAAATTAGCGAGAAACGAAAAATTCACACAATTTTCAATTTGTTTTGTTTTTTTTTTTGCAACTGACGTTTAACTGACTGTTCTAACTTGATCTGACGTTTCTCACGAAACTGTGCTGTCCTGTGCTGTTCTGATCTAGAAAAATCCTCGCTGAACAGACTTATTATTTCTTTTCGATTTTGACAGAAAAGCTTTCTTGACAACCATTTTAATTAATATATATGAACATATATGCAAAAGGTCAATAAATAATAAAATGATCAGCTGATATTTTCACAAAAGTACACTAGACTTGAAAGCAGAGATCCAAAATAACCGTTGACCTTTATTTTCAATCGGTTTCTCACTGAGATTTATTTAATTCGCCAATTTCATTTTGGTCTTGGTCTGTGATTTATTTTAAAAAATTAATTTTTTAGGTCTTTGTGTGAGATTTATCATTTACTAGCGACCCGCCCCGGCTTCGCACGGGTGCAATGCTGATATACTAAATACGCTACAGAAAAACTGTGAACGTTGTTTATAAAAAAACATAGCGGCCCGCTCCGGCTTTGCACGGGTTTAAAATATGTAACTCACTGAAAAAATAATAAAATCAATCCAGTAGATTTGATTTATTCATTTACTGGCCGTAGCCCGCACGCGTTTTTGGAGTACTTAAAACAATTCCCCTTTCCTTATCTTTGGAATATCTTTTATACACAATATTTTCACTTTTTTTTACATTTTTACTTTTTTTTTACATTTTTACAATTTTTTAACATTTTTACTTTTTTTTACATTTTTACTTTTTTTTACATTTTTACCTATTTATTTTACAACAATAATTAATATATTACAGAATATCTTTATATACAACGTTCACAGCTTTCTTGTTATTTTGATAAATCTCGTAGGATTCAGCCTGCGTTTGCAATGTAAGCGGAAATAAAATGCACGACTGGGTCGCACGAACTTGCTCTTGTATTCAAAGAGTCTGTTTAAAAAAGTACCTATGTTTATAAGATTTAAAAATATACCTGTAAAATAAGTTTCTCTTCAAAGATATATAATATGCCATTTGATTTGTCGAAAAAACCTCCATTTTTCAATTTTTTGGGAGGGGGTTACATTTAATACAGTTAAAATAATTTAAAAAAAACTAATTTAAGATTCAAAATTTTACCTGAAAAATAAGTTTGTCTTCAAAAATTTAAATGCCATTTTATAAATAAAAAAACACTTGATTTTTCAAATTTTTTTTTTGAAAATCGTTAGAGCGGTTTTTTTTTAAATTAATTTTTTATATATAAAATTTTTCAATTTTGTTCTAAAAATATTTTTGGTATGCAGTTGTTTAGTGATTGTAAATATACGCTCTATATTTTAATTTCGTAAAAAAATGTTCACCCGTTTTTGAGATATAGAATTTTGAAAAAAAAATTTCAATATTTTTTTAAAAATCCAAACAATAAAAAATTGCACTTTTGTTAATCAAATATTGTTAAGGCAATATAAGAGCTCGTTCAGAAAAAAAAATTATTGAAATCGGTTCAAAAGTTGCTGAGAAAATTAAAAAACAAAAAAACGGTTCTATGAGCGGTACCTTTCCTGAGCAATACAAAAATATGTTTTTCTTATTAAAAGAAGCCAAGTTAAAAAATAAAATTTTAGAGAAAATTAAAAAAAAATCTATCGGTTTGTTTTTGAGAAAATTCGAATTTTCGTTTTTTGACCAAAAAAATTGTATGGGGGCCACTGTTAGTTTTGATCTTAAAAAAAAAAGAAAAAAACGCCTAACGCGAATCTGCTCAAAACCTTAACTTCCAAGTTTGAACTCAATCGACCCAATGGTTTAGGCAGTAGGAGCGTGGACAGACAGACAAAATTGACCGGACGGAATCGCGGGACCCACTTTTTTCGACTTCTCTACCATCGTAATATCATGTTTGATTATAATCTCAAGTTCGAAATTTTGCACGAATGCAAAACTTGCCATATAGTTCCTATATGTCGCAAGTAAAAATGTAATTATTTGCGACATCACATTAGAAACCTCAAAAATAACAGTATTTGTCCACTATTTAATGGATGATATTATACATAAAAACCTTCCTCATGAGTTACTCTATCTATTAAAAAAAAACGCATCAAAATCCGTTGCGTAGTTTTAAAGATTTAAGCGTTCATAGGGACATACAACATGACACATGACAGAAAAAGCGACTTTGTTTTATACTATGTAGTGAAGTTTGCAAATATCTCTTATCTGTTGACTTATTTAACTAAAAATAAATGGAAATGGTTAACCTTAAACCTTTTCCGTAGAAAATAAATCAAAAATGGTTAAAATGATAAATTATATGATTTTCTTTATTTTGCAAGTAAAAAAAGTTAATTCTTAATTATTAAGCCTAACTAAAAGTAAACTCTCAAGAGTTTTTGGATTTAAATTATATCTTCTTTCACTAAGTATAAAACTAAGAGAAGAAAACGCCCTTTCCACTGATACTTGCGTTGCTGGAACGCCCAGTACAACCAGAGATATCAAAAATTTTAGGAGATTTTAATTTGAGATTTTGAAAAAATGAAAGAATGTTAGTGTCCAACGGCAAACGAAGGTAGACCGAATCAAAATTTTCGATGTCCACGTATAATTTTGAAAGTGTTTCGTTATTACTGACGTCACTCCAAATGAGATTTATTTTTTTCTCTCAGCAATAAGTGGACCGGTTAACCAAAACCTAAAAAAAGTCAAAATAAAAATTTCTCTCTCAGAAACCGAAAAAAGTGATCATTTTTGTAAATCTCAACAAGTGAGAGTAATTTAAGAGACCTTTCAAAAGGTTGAGATTTACTTTTGATCTCTGCTTGAAAGTAAAGGAGATTTTAGCTTACTTGATAACTTTGCAAAAGTTGTTCAATTTTTTACTAGAAACTTGCCTTTTACCTTGAAGTCCCTTATGTCCTCACAACCTGCCCAATATCGTTTGTTGGCTGATTCCTTATGCCGCCTGAACCTACCCAATGCATGCCGTTCGTTGTCTGACTCCTGATATCGACTGATTCTGTCTAGAACCATTTGTTGGCTGACTGCACTTTTCTAATCGTTTGAAGAGCGACCCAGCGACAAGGCACATTATTGGAGAAATAATAATTGCGTTGATAGCTTTACATATATAGAACGACTCAATTCAAAGCAATATTGCATCCTCAAAAATTACAGTTTGGTGTGGATTTTGGACTGCCAATGTTAGCACCGTCAACTTCGAGTGTTACAGAACAATAATAATCAATTTCTTACTGCCCAAATTTCACCATATGAACATGGATGATGTAAATTAGATTATATCGAAAAGGACTACGAGACGCAGAGGACCCCGCGATTGCCATTGTGCATGAGCAATTTGAGGCTAAGGTTAATACTCCGAGAAGAGATGTGAACTGGCCACCAAGTTCATGAGATTAGATATGACCCCGATGTGAAGTTTTCTTGAGAGTTTTTTTTTAATAAGTTTCAGGACTAAGCTAATAAAATCAATTTCAGCCGAATCTATACAAAAGAGTCATTGAAAACTACACTACTCGGATTCATGTCACTGTAAAAAGGTGAGACAGGAATTTATATAAAAAAACTTAATTTGTTATTTAGATTTCCAAGTTGTTAAAAATCCAATTAATTTGGCCAAGTCCAATCGTATAGTGGCAATGTCATTTCAATTTGCAAAAACTCAGAAATTTACTGAAGCTGTGCTAAAAGACATGTATGCCATTAAGTATAGATTATCAAATGTCCATCATTGGCTTAACTAGATGATAAAATAAATTAGGTGGCACAACAGTTTGTAGAAAACTAGGGCCTAGTGACTTACAACCCTCAACCATTTCTATATGCAAGTTATGTAAGGGATGTTGATTCTGTGAAGATGAAGAGGCGGAGAAGGCCATCTAATCACTTATCACATCACTTTCTAGTGAAAGAACTATATTTTTCAGTGTCCATACCAATTATTATTATTAAAATTTATTAACTATAAATTAAAATTTACAAGTCAATACATATTGTTAAGAGACTTAACTGCTGAGGCTTCTGCCTCTTTAGAAAAACTAAGCTTGTGTATTTTTTTTTTAACTAAAGAATGTAAAAAGTAAATAGTATAAGTAGTGAGAATTAAATATTTATGTTTTAAAGTTATTTGGGTTTATAAAGTTTTAAAATTTATATAATTAGATTTTAAAGTTACATATGTAGGTTTATAAAGTTGTATATTTTTCTGATGTTATTTGGATCGAAGTTTCCTAGGATCTCGGTGGTTGATAGATTTGTATTGTATAAACTGGTGTTGGAATTCAAGTATTTGCATACACCCATTCCTAGAATGTGATTAACGTCCAAGATTGCTTGGCAGCCTGTACATACCAATTAAATTAATTCATTAATTCAAGAAAATATAAATTATTCATTCAACGAAAATACTTCAAATCCCAAAATCCTTACTTTTTTTTGGCTGAATACAATAGATCTGATTTGTATTGTCACAGTCAAAAATTCCACAATTCAGGTTGTTAATGAACCTTATCAACAACAAATTAGCCACTTTGACTATGTAAAAAGAAGACAATGTTAAAAACAGGGAATACCCAAAGGCAATTGAAAGTTCGATACTGATCTTTGTATAATGCAAAAGAGGTTTAAATGTAAAATCCCAATATTTTCTCAAAAAAAAGTAAGCGTAGGCTCAATGAAAATCCAATTTTCATATCCTTCAACAAGACTTTAAATTAATAAGTTTGATATAATATTATGGTATTCACGTCAAAGTTAAACTCGTACAAGTGCATTTAAGTAAACAAAAAAGGCAAACAAAAATTAATTGATATTTTGTTGGAAGACCCTTACTGTCCTTAACAGCTTTTAAACTGTTTGGCAAAAATCGAACCAATTTTCCAGCAGCACCCTCTTGAGATCATTTTTATTAGAAATATGATGCAATTTTACCCGGTCTTCCAAATAACTCCATAAATTTTCAATTACGTTAATGTCTGGTGAATGCGGAGGTGTCTCAATCACTTCTGGACAGTTGTACAGCAGCCACGAACGCACTTTGTAAGCTTTGTGCTTGGGATCGTTATCTTGGTAAAATTGGAAACCATCTCGTATACCAAGTCTATCGGCACTAGCATGTAAATTCAGTTTAAGAAATTTGAGATACATATGTTGGTCCATTATGCCATCAACAAAATGCAGGTTTCCAACTCCTGATGCTGCCATACAACCCCAAACCATGACCGACCCACCACCATGCTTAACGGTTGCCCTTAAATTTATTTCTTTGAGCTCTTCATTGGGCCTACGCCAAACATTGACCTTGCCATCTGAGCCAAAAAGGTTAAATTTGCTCTCATCAGTAAACATGCACATCTTCCAATATATAAAATCTTTGCAGAGGTTCTCTTTTGCGAAAGCAATTCTTTTTAGTTTGTTTACTTTACTAATGAACGGCTTCTTCCTGGCTACACGTCCATTGTAGTTATTTTTTCTAAGTATTAATCGTATAGTTTCTGGACATGCTTTCTTACCAAGATACTTTTCAGCCTCTTCTGCTAGTTTAGGAGCACTAATTTTGGGATTGTCCTTAACTTTTCGAAGTATCCATCGCTCATCCGCATCATTAAAAATTTTCCTACCGTTAATTTTTCTTTTATTGTGGACTGCTCCTTCTTCTTTGAACCGCTTAAGGATGTATTGGACCGTTGAGTGACTGCGATTCAATAAATGACCAATTTCTCGCAAGGTCTTCCCATTCTTGAAATGAATTATTTCAAGATTTCGCACATCTACAGAGGTTTGGCCGTTTTGTCTACCCATTTTTTCAGATTCAAAAATTTTATGTTTGAAATTATTCACAGTAATGACAGCATGAATAATAAAACTTAATTTGTTGCTACTACATCATTACTAAGGTAGGCAGGTAGGTAGAAATGGCTGTCCTGCTTCGCGCAGGACACAATTAGCGCTGAGTGCGCCGTTTTGATACCATACCTCGTGAGATTCTGAATGGGTTTGAAAATGGGCTATGGATGGTGCACGTTCCGCACGTGCAGTCCTATGTAAAATGTAAAATGTAATTTTATTCTCCTACCTTACGGCCTATTATCTCATAGTACCATTTAGTGAGGGAGAAATAAGGGAGGAGGGGGTTAAAACCACTTTGTGCTATTTAGGTATGAGATCAAATCTTTGATCTTGAATTCTGCGAGTTCCTCAATACCGTTGAAGAATTCCTTACCCAAGTGGAGTGCTCTTTTCCTGGCCAGGGCCGGACAGTGGCACAGAAAGTGTGGGACTGTTTCTTTTTCATCCCGGTTCTCACAGCTACGGCAGAAAGAGTTATGTGGTATACCCAATTTTGCCGCATGCTCACCTACAGGCCAATGTCCTGTGCAGGTAGCGACAATCCTGGCTATGTCATGCCTTGGTTTGGAAATTAAATTGATTGATTTTGGTTTGTTATAGGCGGGCCAGATTTTCCTGGATATAACGCAACTCGTTAAACTACTCCACCTATGATTTGCTTCTGATGTGTATTTGGTCAGGATATTACCCTTCACAACTCCAAGAGGAGCATATACTCTCACTGCCAGAGAGTTGTGAAGGGCTGATCCTTGCCTAGCTAGCTCATCTGCCTTCTCATTACCCTCATAGCCCCTATGGCCCGGTATCCAGATAAGAGTGACGCTCATATCCAGTTCCTTTAGGGCCTCTTTACATTGCTGGACCAGTTTAGAGGATGATAAAGCTGAATCAATGGCTTTAATAGCTGCCTGACTGTCTGTTAGTATGGCTACATTTAGGTTCTGACGGATATTTTTAAGGGCTGTACAAGCTTCCCTTATCGCCAGCAATTCTGCCTGGAACACGCTGGCAAAATCGGGAAGTCTATAGGTTTTTGAAATCTCAAGAGATTCACAGAAGACTCCTGCACCAACACCGCATTCCATCTTTGAACCATCCGTGAAGATAATTGTGTCGAAGTCTTCCGTCACAACGCCTTCCTCCCAGTCGGTTCTTGACGGGAGCAAGACTCTAAACTTCTTTGAGGTGTCTAGGGTAGGGATGCAGTAATCGGTGGTTGTGGATAGGATGTCTGATGGTATCAGGCTTGTTTGGTTGCAGTGCCCGTAAGATCTAGGTGCCCAGCAGCCTGTTTCTTTGAGTCTCAAGATACTGCAGGACACCTGATATTTGATAAAGAGGTCAATCGGAAGAAGGTCCAGGATGACGTTGAGTGCATCCGTTGGACAGGACCTGATTGCCCCTGATATCCCTACGCATACATTTCTCTGCACCTTTGTAAGCTTGTTTACTATGTAGGCTTTGTTGAGAGCGGGCCACCACACAATGGAACCATAGACCAGGATCGGTCTTACAACCGCTGTGTATGTCCATTTTATCATTTTTGACTGAAGGCCCCACTTTTTGCCGAATGTTTTATTGCAGGCATAGAAGGCGACACACGACTTTCTTACCCGCTCTTCGATGTTAAGTTTCCAGTTTAATTTGGTATCCAGTATTACGCCCAGATATTTAGCACTGGAAGACAATGATAGTGCTTGTCCGTTTAACCGAGGTAGAGTGAAGGGTGGTACCTTGGTTTTGGTGGTGAAAAGCATCAACTCGGTTTTGTTGCTGTTAACACCTAGTCCGCAGCTCGCAGCCCAGGTGCTTACTTTCTTCAAAGCCATATTAGTGATTTCACTGATCACGCTTAGAAATTTTCCTGAAACCAGAATGACCAAATCATCGGCGTACGCAACCGCTTTCACTCCACTGCTCTCGAATTTTACCAGAATGCTGTTCATGACCAAAAGCCATAGGAGAGGAGACAATACTCCTCCTTGAGGTGTTCCTCTGCTGGCATATTTGGTACACGTTGAATATCCTAACTTTGATTGAATCCTCCTATTACTTAGCATGGATATTATCCACCTTCTAATATAGTTCTCTACACCGAAGTCTGCAAGTGATTTAGCGATGGATTCAGTTAGGACATTGTTGAAAGCTCCTTCTACGTCTAAGAAGGTGGCTAGGGTATATTCCTTGAAATGAATTGTGTTTTCTATCGTTCTCACTACCTCGTGAAGGGCAGTCTCTGTAGATCTGCCCCTCATGTAGGCATGTTGCGAGTTAGATAGGGGACAACTACTCAGAATTCTCCTTATGTGAGATTCTACGATTCTCTCCAGGGTTTTAAGGAGAAAGGAAGTAAGGCTTATAGGTCGGTAATCTTTGGCAGATTCATGCCCTCTTTTACCAATTTTTGGTAAGAAAACCACTCTTACCTGCCTCCAAGACATGGGGACATGGTTTAGTAAGAGGCAACCTTTAAAGATACTCTCGAGCCGTGGTACTACTAATTCAAGCTGATTTTGCAGCATTATAGGTAGTATTCCATCAGGGCCTGGAGATTTGTACGGCGAGAAGGTTTTAATAACCCAGACTATATTTTCTCTAGTTATAAGGGCGTTTACCTGCTCTATGGAGGTTGGCATGTTGAAAGTCGGATTGGATTCGGTTGGTTCTTCTGCACAACCTGGGAAGTGTACGTTCATTAGTAGCTCTAATGTCTCCATTGGAGATGCTGTCCAGCTTCCATCTGGTTTTTTAAGAAATGAGGGGTTCGAATGTTCTTTCGATAGAACCCTACTAAGCCTGGCCGAATCTTTGATGTTTTCGATGGACTGACAGTACTCTTGCCATCCTTGTTTTTTGGCTTGGGCTATAAAACGCTTGTATATTCTCAAGCAGTCCTTATAAGGCTGATAAAATTTATGCTTATAGCAGATATTAAAAATGGTTCTTGTTATTTTCCTCAGATTAGATAAGTCGTCATTCCACCAAGGTGGAAAGGTTTTCTTACTGTATCTTATCGGACAAGAGACTTTGAATGCGGTGTTTATAGAGTCCTCGAAGTTTGAAATCTCTAACTCAAGATCTGTTACCGAGTCGTAACTCGCGTTCGGTATACTGCGCAACTTTGAGCCAAAGATCTGACTAAATTTCTTCCAGTCAATTCTTCTTGGATTTCTATAGGGGGAAGGAGATTTTATTTCGAATTTAAGATCAAATAGAATCCGTCTATGATCAGAAAAGGAGTTAAGAAGAGATACTCTCCAATTTTCGATGGAGAGGTTGCCATAAATATTGACAAATGTAACGTCTAACACATCTTCCCACCCTTCTGAGTTGTCCGTACTCGGAAAAACAAAAGTGGGAGTATTGCCCCTGTTACATATAGTCAAGTTATTGTCAATTATATAATTAAAAAGAGACTCACCTCGCTCATTAATTTCCGTGCTGCTCCAGATTGAGTGCCTCGCGTTTGCATCACTCCCTACAAGCAGGCTTGTTTGTCTGGCTTTTGCCTCCGCCACAAGAGTACGCACCTCCTCAGGCGGTGACTCTTTGTCATGCGCCATGTATGATGATGCAAGAATCAAGCCCTCCGCTTGTTTACCCTCTAACCTAACAACTGTTAAGTCCGAAGTGCTATAGTTTGGACACATAAAAGCTTTTAAGTGTTTTTTAGCTAAAATACAAGTTCTAGGCTTACCTTGATTCTGATTGTCGGGCTTGTAGAATAAATCGTATTGGCTGTCATTAAGGCCTCTAATCGCGAGGCCATTAACCCATGGCTCTTGTATAAGGGCGACATCTATATCCTCCTCACTCAGGAAGATCCTCAGGTTATCCGAGGCACATTTAGAGTGCTTCAGATTAGCCTGGATGGCGCGTAGCCTGTCGTTTTTAATTTGCAGGTGGAACTGCAGGGCCAGGATCCAGCGCCTCGCCGGGGGCTTCAACCTGCATGGTGACATCGTCTACCTCGACGTTATCATCACCCAGAGTGGGGCCAACTTCCTGACTCTGCAGAATCTTTATGGAGACACTTTTGATGCCGAACCTCAGCTTACAATGTGCCTCTTCTATTGCTTTGCGACTAGCCTCGCAGATCCTCAGAAGATAGACCGCGCTATTCTTGCGCGGTTCCTCTGTCTTGATGACTACCCAGTCATTCATAGGAATCTGCGGATTTAGCCGTTGAAGGCTCCTAATCAGCTCCGCTCCAGTTGGCTTAATGCTCATCACTGGCAACAAGATGCGAGCCAATGGTTTTCTAGGAACCTCCCTGGCGGGAATGAGCTTGAGCTTCAAGCCCTTCCAGTCGTTGCTAATCTTAGCAACTCCTTTGCCAAGGAAATCCCTTGAAAAGTCGTCTGCGCACCTTATCACTTTGTAACCCCTGAGCATTTCGCCGGAGTCAAAGCTGGGATAGGGACCTTCTTTTGCCGAGATTGTGTATTTGAAGACCAATTCCGAGAGCTTGGCCTCGATTGAGTTCCACGCTGACATCAGAGCTCTGTTGTCTGTGGAGAGCTCATCTACAATCGCCACCTGGAGGTTGTCTCTAACGACCTCACTCAAGGCACGCGGTTGCGCTGTCGCCCTCGGAGTCTCCTTTCTGACACTGCCACCAAGTTTGGTTCTCTTTTGAGGTGGCTTCTCCTCCTCCAGAGACCTGTTCCTCTTGGTGGACTTTTCTTTTTTGCTGGGTAGCGCACTCTTCTCCCGACTGTTGAATTCTTCAACAACTTTCTGGTATTTTATTTTGTCGGCAGCATCACGCTCATGAACCTTTCCGGCTTTTTCGTTTTCGGCAATCTTGCCAAGAATGAAAGTAGCCTTCCTGTACTTGATCCTGAGCTGATCCGCAGGAGAGTGCTTGTTGGGCTTGGTAGCGTTGCTCTGGCGAGCCTTGCTACTTGAAATTACGGGCGTTTTTTGAGAGGGATGCTGAAGCACAGGGGTACTAGTACCTCCCGTGTTACCTCTAAGTGTAGCCTGCTCTGAGGTGCTAGCGTCTCTAGCTTCCCCTGAGCTACCTACAATAGTATCCTGACTGGATGCCAGGAGTTCATCCTTGGACTCGATGGATGGGGTTTTAACATATAAATTGGACGAAGACATGATTGAGAAATTAGATTTGGTTCCCACGAGTAAGACGGAAAAGAAAGGTCACATCACATCATTACTAAACATGGCTAACTTTAAAAAGAAAACACTGTACGAGTTTAACTTTGAGGTTTTTTTTTCGATTAATTTAGGAAATCTTTGCCTTGGTAAAGGTAAAGGTGGATTTTTTAAAACTTTTTTCATTCAGTTGAAAAAAATCAAAGAGGGGTAAAGAGTCTTAAAAATACTTTTTTTAAAATCTCAAACTTTTATTTTTCTAGTTTGAACTTAGATTTTCTTTAAATTTAATAAACGATAGCGGACCTGACAGACGTTGTCCTGTCTTAACTATAAATACTGATTTCGAATGTGTAAATAGTTTTAAACATATTAATATATAATTATTTTTAATTTAGAAAATTCTTGTTTTAAAATTAAAGTCTTTGAATATCTGTTTTTTGCGTCGTTATACCAGTGTTGAAATATATCCATCTCTTATTTGGTCTTCCTCTCGGTCTAGATTCGTTTGATTGGGTCTATTTGGTTATTACTTTCGTCTATATTTGTGTTGCGTTCTTGAAATGTGACTTGCCCAACTCAATTTTAATTGTTTTATTCGTTAAATTGCGTATGTTATGTTGGTTCTTCTTATTCTTTAACTTAACATTTCTTAAGTTTGCCAAGTGAATTTGATGCAAGTCCCTTTGATTATAATCCGTATTTCATGACAGAAAGTATTGGGCAGGTTCAGACAACATAAGGGACTTCATTTGCAGTCAACTTCATTCTTTGAACGTAAATTTTGACCAAGGCAACTAATTAGTTTTTCAAGTGTCATGAATTTCAAATTCAGAACTTTACTTCACAAACCTCTACTTCAAGTTCATAGTAAAAAAACTACCAAAATAATTATTTTCTACAAAATACTCCTCAGGCAAGCTACAAGTCCATCACTATTTGTATTTTGTATTGTAAAGAAATATATTACTTACTTCTTTTCCAAATTTACAAGGAACCTTTTTACAGAAAGCATTAAATGAAGTTATGCAGAAAATAAATAAATCATTGAGTAATAAAGTTCAGCTTTTAGTGAACATGAACATGATCAATTGTCATTTTGACATAAGTTGACTTGACTTGATAAGTTAGGGAGATTATTCTTGACTAACTTTCCAGTCAACTTTCCAATTAAGTTGCCTTAATTGGAAGGCAATGTTTTGGCAGCTGGCATATCAGATGCTAGAAACTTGCCTTACTTTCAAGTCCCTTATGTCGCCTGAACCTGCCCATTGTGACCATTGAGTCCAAAATCTGTTTTACATTCCAAAATTGCTTCCAACTGTTCGTTATAAGTAGGTGGGTGGGAAGGAAGGAATATAAGAACTCATTTTTATAGATATAGACAACGTTTTTGAAATCTACATATGTATGTAAGTACATATATTTATTTAAGCTACGCATCACAATTTTGTTTAGATTTTTAAATAATTTCTCAAGGTTACCCTACAAACAAACTGTCCGGGCTGTAATAAAATAAGATTTGTAACCTTGTCCCACAGGTAGTGTCAAGAAATTATTTATTAACCTTCAAAGAAGGTCGCTCTTTTTTGTAACTATTTATTTAGATTGTCAAACAAAAATTATTCAGATTCATTTAATGAAAAGTAAATAAAAAGCAAATGTTTAAATGAAAATAATTACACAGAAAAAAAAAACATTCAAACAACTAGAATTTTAATTTTCAATTACATTTTTTCTTAATCTGTTTTTCTAATCATCAATAAAAAATCTCATCTTCTACTTCATTTGCCACCACAGTCATCCACAGACTGCGCAGTAAAAGCCGGTGACATCCTTTATACAATCTAATTATGTACATATTTATATTTATTCTCAAGTGAAGTGAGAAATTTTACAAAAATAAAATCTCCAGTAACAAGAGATAAAAACAAAAACAAAAATTATTATAAATTCTAAAAATGCAAAAACCTAGAGATGGCGCTATTTTTATAATTATTACATATATATTTTCTCAGAAACTCACGACTCGCACAGTTGATTCACCTCTTTTGTCCTTTTTTTTCTTTTGCAAAGCTCTTATTATTAAATCTGATAAAAACAACAAGTTAAAAAGCGGTTAATAGTCCAAAAGTAGGTAGGTAGGTGGTTTTATTTTCACCTATTTTGTTTGCTCTTATTTCTCGCTTTATGAGCATTTTAAAGAGAAAGAGAATATTAATATCTTGTATTGTGTATAGTAAGTGTTGAATAAGGGTGCATTTCCATTAATGTAATGCAAAAATACAAAATCCACCCTTCCTTGCGCCCCCTATTCAACTAACAAAAGCAAAACTAATCGATTTCTTTTTATATTCACCCCTTGTAAAGTATACATTTACAGTGCGACCAACTGGGACAAGTATGGAAAATATGAAATATTTTGATTGATAATTTGCATTGACGCTCGTTTTTATTAAACAGCTGGACTGATTTTGACCAAACCTTATAGATACATTCTGAGACCAAAGATGATAGGAAATTTTGTTTTGCGGCATGGATATTCATAGCATACTTACAAAACAAAGATATTGTTAAAATATCCGAAACTGAAGTCAGAAAAAAAAATGTTTATCATCATCATCGGCTCAAAAATTGGGATCCGGTCCTGGCCTCATACAACAAGTCTCTCCATTTATCCCGATCGCGAGCCGACGCCATCCAGTTAAGCACCCTAAGGCTTTGGGCGTCCTAGTCTACGCCATCTCTTCAGCGCGCGTAAGCATGGTCTGCCACTCTGTCGCCTACCATAAAATGTTGCACAAAGGAGCTAGGTGTCTATTCTTGATTGTAGCGTCTCCGGAATCTTCCTTCCTCACATAAGGGTTTTGATTGCCTTTAACTAAGCACGCAGGTCTCGGATTCGTATGTGAGTACTGCCGGCACCATCGTCTTGTACAACCGCAGCTTAGAAGTTATAGTAAAGTTTTGTGAATTTAAAAAGCTTTGACAGAATTAAGTAGGCTGTTGGCTTTGAGCAAGTGCTTGCGTATTTCTTCTTTTAAAAAAAAATGTTGTCCCTGATATATCGTTAAGGAATATATCTATAAAGTTCGTGGGTCTTTCCAATGGGACATAGGGCTTCAACTATTACTACGCGCCATCGTGTGCGCGGCGGGCGGTGTGTTTGAGCTCCATCCAGCTCTTCTTCAATTTCGATGTGCTTTTCGGTCTACGGACTCTTCAGTGGAATCCACCTTCTTGATTCCACTGCATTGCCTGTTCTGCAATGCAGTCATTACCTTATCGAATTTTGTGTCCAATTCACTTCCACTTGCGCCTTCGTATAGTAGTGTCAAGTCACGATTTCAGCTCCTCCCTCCACTCTTATTGACATTGTCCTGTGAAATAGCTTGCATACATACATCGTCTACATATCCAATATGTTTTAGGTATGTTGTCAGAGTGCATCTTATTCCTGCATTTTCTGTCAAGGCCGTCCGCAGCATATCACTGATTACCAATAAGAACAGAATTGGTTATATAATGCAACTCTGCCTGACTCCACTTTTTACTTCAAACTTCTCCGACGGCCTTATTCCGTTTAATATGGATATTTAGACCCATTTTAAATTACCTTGATAATAGAGATGGGATCCTCCGCAAAGCAAGCCGGATAAACTCCCTGTTGACGCTTTCAAAATCAATGGACCGCAGATGAAGTGGTGATCGACGCACTGTTCGATGAAAATCCGCAGGGTGTTGATGTGATCAATGCAGGATGAACCAGTGCGGTATCCTGCTTGTTCAGGATCGAGTTTTGCTTCGACTCGAATCCTTCGAGGTGTTCTCTCACACATTCTTAGATAATCTTGCTACCATTTTACGAGTGCAGGCAAAACGCAAACAGCTCTCAAGTTTTCGCATTTCATCAGGTCTCACTTTTTGGAAACTTGACAATCTTTCTTTTTCCATCGTTGAGAGACCAATGCTGATTCTATGAGTGCTTTTGTGTTGGATTTACTTTCGGACAATGGACCGTCAAATACAAGTAGTATTTATTGGGAGGGTTGAAGTCTGTTTAAAGTTGGTTTGCTGCAGGTATCTGTTCCATCTTCGACGCTCTTTGTCATTTGTATTAATAATTATCTGTCTGATTGCCTAATACACTTACCTGCTTCGCTACGACAGTTTTTAGATTCATAAACTTGCTGTTCGGATGTAGATCTTATCATCAGAGGCAATGTATGATAAGCTTATTATATACACTGCGTCGAAAAATGTATACCCTCTATTGCTGTGAAACTGTGTTGTACCAAGGAAACTGAACATTTAGAAATTCTTGGTATGTGCGATGTCACCAAAAATTCTCTAAGATGTTTAGGTTTCCTGAGGCAATGTAAAAAATTGTACAAATCTCAATTTTGATTATAACTCCCATATCTAGGCTAATGCTCCAATAACTTACTTAAGTCTTTTAGACAGTATTCAAAAAAGAGTTTGTGATGCTTTTTTATACGAGGCTGAGGTAGACTTCTCGGTGTCCAGGGTTTTTCCTAAAGAAAGCAAACAACTTGGGTTTAGAGTTTTCAAATTCCAATTTGTAACCAACTTTATTTTCTTTATCTCTAAATCGTTAAATTCTTATAACTTATATAACAAGGTATTTGATATACTTTATTATCCTTACCACTAAAACTAACAATTAACTGGATTGGTATGCTTGACAAATTACTCTTATAATAAAATGCTTACAGTATACAGATATCAATCCTGTTCCTAACAAAGGTTAGAGAATGGCAAGCGGAGCACTAGCCGACGCTAGGCTTGTCCTAAGTTCTCATAGACAGGGACCTCGGAATAATCGGTTGAGATTGCATTCCATCTCCCTAGCAGCAAAAAAACTCCTGGATGACAAAAGCATCCATTTTTACACAGATAGATCCAAGACAAATGAGGGAGTTTGTAGTGGTTTTTAATCAGAAAAGCTTAATCTAAGCATCTCATTCCGCCTCCCTAATCATTGTAGCGTCTTCCAAGCGGAAATTTTAGCGATCAAAGAGATTCTCTCCTGGCTAAGAGAAAACGTGATATCAACTTCCGATATCAGCATCTTCTCTGACAGTCAGGCTGCTATCAAATCTCTTGACGGCGCGGCGTCTCAACCAAATCTCTAACGGCCCTCGATTGTCGATCGTCTCCTATGGAGATGGCGCAGCAATTTAACATTCACCTATGCTGGGTGCCGGGCCACAGAGACATCGCCGGAAATTGTAGAGCCGATGAACTCGCTAAAAATAGAACCGTCATACCTATTTCACCTGAAAGGGAGAAGATAGGTATACCGATAGCTACATGTAAACTTCTGCTAAAAGAAACAGCTTTCGAGACAGCAAACTCTAGGTGGTGCAAATTACCTATATGCGCAGCCACAAAACTAATATGGCCTTCACTGGACCTTAAGCGCTCTAAAGACTTGTTATCTCAAAGCAGACTTCATATTAGCTCCCTAATAGGTGTCCTTACGGGACACTGTCTTATAGGCAGACACGCAATACGACTTGGTGTAGCCTCAAATGACTTCTGCAGGAGCTGTATGGATGAGGAAGAAGAAGAAACAATCTCTCACCTCCTCTGCACCTGCCCTGCTCTTTCACTAAGACGCAAACTTCATCTGAGAGAATACTCTTTTGATGATCCCACTGAACTAGTTAAAAAGGATATCAGATATCTCCTTCGCTTTATAAAAAGCTCAAAATGGTTCGACTAGTAGGAAGTAATTCTCTAGATTCATGGGGTATCACAATGGGCCTTTTATTCTGGCCTTAGTGTGTGGTTTTTGTATCCGCAGCCACTTTAACCTAACCTAACCTAACCCTAGCAGCAAATTAGAGAATAATCGTTTGGTCTATGCCTTGTCCGTCGTACACTTAAAAAAAATAAGACGGCAGTATAAAACAGATCTGAAATTCCCTTCGTGCTCCTGGCAGCAAACCAGAACATAATCGGTGCTTTGCCTCACGGGACAAGCTATGTCCGTGGCGTCCTTAGAAGAAATTAGCCACGGAATAGTCGGTTGGGAGAGAACCTCCCTGTCCCTAGCAACAATCTAGAGAGAATAAATGGTTGCTAGAAGGTACTAAAGCTTCGTTATGGCTTTCAAAATGATTTGTTACAATAATATCGTTGATTAAATTACGTAGCTTGAACACTGTCATAATGTCGCTTGTCAAAATCTATTTTAAAAGTTATCTAAACGTATTACGTTCTAGCGAAAAAGCTAGTTGCATTCTTCCCCTCAAACAATTCAAACATAATTCTAGCGCCTTCAGGAATGCTCATCAGTACACCCTGAAACCCAGCTTTTGTCGTACTGTTTAATACAGAGATGCGTTCTTAAGCTGCACTATGCGAAAGTAATATATATATAAAAATATATAAAGCTATTTATAAAATAAATAAAATTTACTGCAACAAAAAACAAAACCACTGATTGCTTCACTGTCCTCCTCCAAACTAACCTCGACTCCTTAGAGCCGACCAAAAAATCGATATTTCATTTCTACCACACCATAAACTCTCTCTCTTTTGGTTACCACTACTTCCAACTGCCAGACTACCCCCATTTAGTTCAGTTGTTTCACAAGTTCCATTTTCAGTCAGTTCTCAGTTCTTCGTCGTATTCACTTGCACAAAAAAGGATAATTTCACTGATGTGGTGCACAGTCATAGATTTCTAGAAAAATATTAAATAATTAAAAAGACAAAAGGAAAAAAACTCATACAACAGGACAAAGAAGAATTTTCCATTGAATTGTGTGATGAAACTTTACAACAATTATTATTTATAATTACCCCAATCGGTATTTTGCATTGAATAATATTGTCTACCTCTATACCTTTGTTTTTAATTGGATTTTTAAAGTTCTTGAGATTGGAAAAAAATGAACTTCGTTACAAGGTAATGAACGCATCTGTCAACTACGACAGACTTCGATTTTTCGCAGAAAAAAGACACCTACCTACCTAATTCGCAATTTGTTCTTTTTCTTTCTTTTTCTCTGGTGAATCTACATAATTTAATGTGTGGGCCGCAGGTTTAATTAGTGATTCCATAAGGAAGTGCTGACCAAAAAAGGAAGAAAAAGGACTTCCTGTTTGTGAAGTTGAAGAGGAGTTGAGAAAAAACTTCAAACCAATTCAATTCAAGAACACTACCCAGCTGGGAAAAAACGTCTGCTGCTAAAGCAATAACATGCGTGGCCTTGGCGAAGACACAACTTTGATTGTCGCCAGTTCTAAGAAATCCAATTTCAATAATAATAATCACAGCCAGAAAAAGTCTGGCAAATACATAATGCAGTCGACGTCTTCATCATCGACTATTGCCTCAGCATCCTCTTCATCGGGTGGCTCTGGTTCTGGTTCTACGACAACGACGGCGGCAGCGGCGGCGGTGACGGCAGCCATGGTCTCCAATAACAGCAACAATAATTCCAATATGTCTACGACAATTGCTCTGCCAAAGGCTTCGCATGCAAACACAAATGAAGAGATAGCCGGCGGAGTACAGGATACAATTTACTTGTGCAACTTTCGCGTATCGGTGGACGGAGAATGGTTGTGCTTGAAGGAGCTACAGGATCTGGATATCCAGGATGGCGGTAGAAGCAGGAACATGAAGGCAAAGAATCCAATCGATGATAACAATGGTATACATTGTCACAAAGGTTATGAACGTCATGTCGATGTTGCACACGGCTTAAATAGATACGAACGCGATTGGGCTAATTTCTGTAGGTTGCTTTTTTATCTTCTCTATTTTTTACTTTAATTTTTTTTTACTTTTTATTTTCTTAGACTTCTTTAAAGATTAATTTTTCCTTAAAATCAGAATCAGCACACACAGCAAATGTCACAATTCACAACAGAAACAAAAATAATTTCCATTGTTTTTTTTTTCTTTCCTATTCCTATTTTTGAATTTGCACTATGCTGCTATGGTTTTGGTGTTTTTGTTTGTTCTTCAAGAAATGTTTGCAAGGGTGGAAGAATTTACATATATGTATGTCATCGGGGAAGACGGCTGGCTCGGGTTTGCTTTTGGATTTGGGCATTGAAGCATGAGATTTTGTGACAATAGTGGTTTTTATACGGTCAGCCAAGTGAATATTTAGTGCAAGTTAGTTTTTGTTTTTCTCAGTTGTGCCTGTTCTTTAAACAAAAGACCTAGATAAGACACAGGGACTATAAAGAAAGGTTTTCCAATAAGTTATTTTTATTGACTCGTTTGCTTGTCGTGTAGAAAATGGGTTTAATGGTTTTTGTTTGAGTTGAGTTTAAACGAGACAAGAATATCGAATTTTCTTATATTTGGTTATATCAAGTTATTGATCTCATATTTCAATTATTTTAATAGCTTCGATTTCTGAGTTATTTCTAGGTGAATTTTAGTAACTTTTCGTTTTTCGTCTTCTCATAGTATTTTTGAATCAATGTTTTTATTAACCTTGTAAAATCTTATTTTGCAGCCGTTCTTAAAGTAAAGGTCAAAGGTTATTTTTTGTGTAAAAACTAGAAAGAAAATGATTCAACCTAAGTTAACTGAAATTCTGAAAATTGTATCATCCTAATAACAAATGCATTTAAATTAAGGGCATGTGGCATGTAAAAAAATTGATTGGTGCTTTGCGCTTAGCTTTGTAGCGTTCACATTTTTTTAAATATTTAAACGAAATAAACGGGTTTTGATTGAAAATATATTGGGCTAAATATTTATAAAGGAATCCAAAATTAAAAAAAATTTTTTGTTCCTTAACAGCACTAGAATCACTAAAAAATCATTAAATTCAGGTAGTTACTTGGGAAAATCAATGGGGCAGTGTGTTAAATATAATTTTTTATTTTTTTTATATTTTTTTCCAAAAAACAATACATTTTTATACATAGCGTGGATCTTTTTTTTTTTTTAATTTATTTATTTATTCCAAGAAAAATTCTAGAAAACTATGAAAAATAGGGCAAATTTGCGTTGTGGCATAGGTGCAATAATTGATAGAACTTCCAAAGTATAACAGCCAGCTAAGTCAATTCAACTTTTTTTCAAATTCTAAAGATATGTGCAGATATTTGCTTTTTAATTTTTTTTTTTTTAAATAGTTATAGTAACTTTTTTAGACAAAAAATCCAAAATGCTTTCTTTTTTTCCCAATTTTTTTTGGTAATTCATGGGGCGAACTCATTTTTTTTTTTTTAGTTTTAACTTTTTTTTAAAAAAAAAGGTCCATATATATTACACATAGTGTGGATTTTGAAAAAAAAAATATTTGTCGCAACATAATTAAAAATGCATTTCAAAATAACAACATTTGTGGTGCAATTGTGAGGGATTGGGAGCTTATACAATTCCAAAATATTTTTTTTATTTTTTTTTGGCATTTTGTTTATTCTATTTAAAAAAGTAAAAAGTTCTTGCGCCCACTATTTATTTAATTTAATTTTTATAAAAGAGGTCTATTTTGCATTTTTTAACAACAAATTTCTTTGTAAACGCACACAATGAAGTTTCCAGTTCCCAAGAATGCCGCTGCAATACACAGCGCTTAGGAAGAGAATTCTTTGCAAAAGAATTTCGCCCGCCCATTCTCTCTCAGATTTTTTTTGTTGTTGTTGGTCTCATGGCTCATTTAGTTTTGTATTCTTTGTTTTGTAGGCTTGCGGTAGCGGTACACAATAACAGAAAATATCAAAAAAAACTTTTCTTAGACATATTTTTTTATTTCTAGTATGTGCTATGATGTAAGGTCATGGAACCGTGATTTGGGTGTTAGGTAGTCAATCGTATAAGCAGAATTTGATTTTTGGTTCAACTTTCGGCAAGTTTTGTTGTTGCACATTGTAGTGTAGGTATAAAAAAGGGTAAATAGGTATTGTAGGTATCGTGAATTCGCTGTCATATATTTTGTTTTCTTGATTTTTTTGCGTACTATCACTCCTGGATATTGCATTTTTTTGTGATTTTGTTCATGGTCAGCTGCTTTCCTTAGATAAAGGAAAAAGGCAGAAGTCATATAAAAAAGGAAGGCAGCTAAGTAGGTATGTACATATGTCCTTTTTTTCCAACGCGTATGTAATACACCTACCTACTTGATGGAATTTGCATGCAAAGTGCATGGTGGGATCGTTATTTGATTGAATATTGTGTAATAAATCTGTATGTATGTATATATACCTATATATTTTTGTTGGATCATCTCATCTGTAGGAAGTTTTTCTGCTTCTTTTGCGAAATTAATTATGTACAATAGATTGTGCGTTGTTTGTTTTTACGATAGGTTATGTGATGTAGGCGGGTATGTTCTTTGTTTTCGGTGGTGGTGATAACTGATAACTTCCCATACCGTCTGTCGATTTGTCTTGCTTAAAAGTTTGTCTATATGTATCAATTTTTACCAAATTTGCGAACTATTTTTTTTTTTTTATTTTTTTATGAAAAAACGGACTGTTGGATTTTTATAAAAAAATTACTGAATATCGAAAACAATATTTTCTGTGTAATAAAATAAGTTTGAAGCCAATATTTTTAATTTTTGAAAAGCTATTTGAGTCGAAAGTATATTTTTACCAAGCTTTAGTATTAATGTTTTTTTAGGTTTTAATTTTTTGTAAGAAAACTGTCAATTCGATTTTTCTCAAAATTTTATCGAATGTTGAAAACAATATTTCTTATAAGATAAAAGTAGTTATAAGCCAATATCTCCAAGTTTTGAAAAGATATTTGAGTCGAAAATCAATTTTTAACAACTTTTATTAATTTTTTTTTTAGGTTTTTATTTTTTGTAAAGAAACTGTCAATTAGATTTTTCTCAAAATTTCATCAGATGTCAAAAACATTATTCTTCGTTTCACAAAATTATTTTGGAGGTGAAATCATATTTTAGTCGTAAAATTTTCGAGGTGACAAATTTTTTTTTTCAGTTTTTTTGATTTATAAAAAAAACTGTTAATGGTGTTTTTTCCAAAAATATACGTATTTTGTATCACGTTACAATATATAATATAAAATTTGATTCAAGTCTCTAGCAACATTGGTTCATGAGATATTTAGGGTTAACCAAAATTTTCAACTTTTTTTTAAACTGCTATGGTAAAAAAACCACCCACGCAATTTTCTTGAGAGCCCTTTCTGCATCTTTCTGCCTTATTATCTGTATAACAAAATTTATTTGAAGTCGATATCTCTTCTGGTTCTTGAGCTATGGACGACGAAAAAAACGTCGCGAACGTACGGACGTACGAACGCACGCACAGACGTCTTTCTAAAAATCTTTTATTTCGACTCTAGGGACCTTGAAACGTCGAGAAATGTCAAAATTTTCAATTTGACAAATCGGACCATTACAATAACTTCCTATGGGAAGTTAAAAATATTAAAACAAAATAAGTATTTTCAATAATTAGAAAATGTCGCCCAACAAAAGAAATTCAAGAAAAAAACATCTCCATCGATAACAAAATACCCACTTGCTTTATAAGATTCGAACCATATGGAAAACACACCAACAAAATATCTAGGTAGAAAGCAAGAACCTATTTCCAAACAAATTCAAGAAAAAACATTTCCATGGACAGCAGAAATACCTACCCATTTGCTTTATAAAATTCGAACCATATGCAAAAGACAACAACAAATCTACCTAACTAGAAATACAAAAAAAACCGGTTTATCATGCAACGTTGTTCATCCATATATCTTGTTGTGTGAATGTGGATATCTATTTCTTATTTCTTTGATTGGCTGCTTGAGTGCTTGTGCGGAAATATATCCCTCGCTCTGAGAGACAAAAAAGATCAAGAGGCAATTGGAAATTCGAATTTTGAATTTGATAATGAAGAGAGTAATTGTTCTTTCACTAATACATTCAAATACATTTACATGAGTTCTGAGTTCGCTTCTGCGGGAGACATGCCCTTAAGGCCATTTTTTTGAATAAGAAAGTATTTAGTTTTCTTGTCGGACTTTTAAGCAATACCAAATAAGATTCCAGAATTAATACATACAGTACTGTGTAAAACATTTGCAACCAGAACCTAAGACATTTTTCATTAAAAAAATTGTTTAGAAAATAAAACAGCAAAATTATTTCTTTAGTTTTCTAAACTTTTTTTAATTGTTCGAAAAAAAATTAACACTCTTCACTTAAAAAAAAATAAATAACTAAATACTTTAATAGTTGGTAAAATGGCTGTGCAAAACATTTGAAACTTAGACCTCACAACTAAATTTTAAGCTATTTTCTTAATTTAAGGCAAGGAAATGTTAATATTTAATTGCGTACCCTTTATTTTGTATAACAGCTGTATATCTTCTCGGCATAGAAGCTATAAAGTTATTAATAACCGTTCTTGGAATGGCATTCCACTGCCTCTGAATTCCAGCGAATAGGTCACTTTTGTGCTTAAAAAATTTTGCTCCCAATTCTTCTCTTCACAATTTCCCACAGGTTCTCTATTGGGCTTAGGTCTTAGGATTGGACTGGCCATGGTAAAAGCTCAATCTTTTTTTCTGTAATCCACTTTGTGGCCAACTTCGACTTGTGTTTGGGATCATTGTCGTGTTGGAACGTACATTTTCCAATGGGCATAAGGCAGCATGGTGTTACAAAGGATATCTACATAGTCTTCACACTTCATTTTGCCATCTACTTGTCGAATTGGCCCGATTCCTTTGCCAGAGAAGCAGCAGTGTATTTTGGATTTAGCCTCTCACCTCTTGGCCTCCTGACATATTGTTTTTCACCCGATGCGTGCATATTGAACTTTGATTCTTCAGAAAACAAGGCCGTTTTCCATTTTTGCGGACTCCAATTGAGATGAGTTTTTGCAAAAGCCAAACGAGCTTTCACATTTTTTTTTTTAAATGGCTCTTTTGCTATCTGAAAACCTCGCAATCCGTGGCGTCTGATAGTTGATGGGTCAATTGGTAACCTAAGTTCAATCTTTGCTTCCCTGGATGATGCCGTGGGGTTTCTTCGGAAGAAATTTGTTATTTTTCAATCATCTTTTGCTGTGGTGTTTCGAGACCTCCCTCCTCTATGATGGCATAACACCTTTCCACTTTTGATAATTCTACAAATAGTTGATTTATGAATAAAGTATTTCTTTAAAATTTCTTTTTGTGATGCTCTTTTTTTGAAATCACTCAAAATTCTGGATTTTACATCCGATGAATATTTATTTCCCGCCATTTTAAAACAAAATCTTTTTTTTAATTTAAAAAGAATTCATCTTAAAAAACCGTTTTATCGATCAAGTCCCGGCTAAAAATAACTCAACAAATCAAGCTACACGTATAAACTTACTCAAAATAAACCAGATTAACCGTTATCAAAATGAGATGAAAAGAGAAATGGCCACTAGTTGCAAATGTGTTGCACAGCTGAAATCATTAATGTTTTTGTAAAAGCCGTGCATTTTTAGAATTTGCTTGTAGATCAGTGCTTTAAGATTATGAACAGTAAAGTGACACATAAAAATGTCTAAAGCAATAAAAACAATTTTGATTGGAACAACTTTTATATATACGAATGTTCATTTGTTTGATAGGCGGTGATAGTTGCAAAAGTTTTGCACAGTACTGTTTGTAATAGCACTGATCTGTCTGTTAAAAAGTAAAGCTAAGTTACAAGCAGGCAATTTGTGGTTCAGTACTGGATGTTGCACCTACTGAGTCTCACGCCATCTGTGACATTTTTCCTTGAATTTCATGTCGAATAAGGTTCTTGCAAACTAAAGAAATATAAACTAAGTGTAACTTTCGGGCTTCGGGCTGTATCTCACGGATTGCTATTAGATGGTATTGGCCTTAAGTGCTTAAATCGTTTTCGGAATTTTAGTTAAACATCGGTCCATCACGGTTCAGCTAAGTATACGCTATTGAAAAATCTTACAATATTGGCCGAATTGTCAAAAGTCTTCCAATTGCATCCAATTAGGTGACAATTGCCAATTTTCGATCAAGTGAAAATTATCCGGTTGGTTGATTTTATCCTAATAATTATTAGACAATTGGCAGGTTCAGACAACATAAGGGACTTCATTTGCAGTCTTTGAACGTTAATTTTGACCAAAGCAGCTTGCTAGTTTTCCAAGTGTCATAAATTGCTTGCTAGTTTTCCAAGTGTCATAAATTTCAAATTTGGAACTTTACTTCACTAACCTCTACCTTCAGTTCATCGTACAAAAACTATTAAAAACATTATTGTCTACAAAACACTCCTCAGGAAATCTACACACTTATTTATTTTCCAAATTGACAAAAAACCCTTTTACAGAAAACATTAGGTAAATGAAGTTGTGCAGAAAATAAATAAATCACAGAGTAATAAAGTTCAGCTTTCAGTTGAATGAAAAAACACGATCAACTGTCATTTCGAAAGAAGAAGATTTGACTTGATAGTTAGGGAGATTTTTTTAACTATGCAGTCAACTCTCCATTAATGGCTACGTTCAATCTCGTGTTGGATAGGGTATCTTGGATAGGTGGCTTTTTAGATACCTTGTTGAACGAGTTGGATAGCTGTATTGAGATAGCTGTCAAAAAATAAAAACAACTTTCAGCTGTTCACAAAAAGCAGAGAAACATTTAAGTTTCAAAGTCAAAATTGTTGTAAGATAAAACATAATTACCTTCTAAAATTCGGAGGCAAAAAGCTTCTTCATCGTCTATTATGTACAGAACATCCTCAAATACAACTTTAACTAACATTTTGTACCTTTTTGTTTACCAACAAATAGAAAAAGCTGAAATCAATTTTCAAGTTTCTTGAAATTCAACCATGTGTTGAATCAGCTGTTCTGTCAGATACCTACATACCCCAGAAATTCTTGGATACCTTTGGATTCCTTTTTTGACATCTCAGCTGTTTTTGATCAGTTGTTATTTTACACGTAAAACACTAACAAAAAGGTATCCGGATACCCTATCTGTCTGAGATTGAACGCAGCCAATGTTGACTTAATTGGAAGGTCACTTCTTGGCAGCTGTCGAATAAGGTACTATAGCAACTTGCTTTACTTCCAAGTCCCTTATGTTGTGTGAACCTGCCCAATGCGCCTTCAATTTCTAAGTCAATATTGTTTCGAGCTCAGGAGAAGAAAATATAACCGACATTAAAACAATAAATGAAACACAAAGATTTAAAGTGGAAAAGGCTTAATGCCAAAAAACCACTATCTATCACAATTTTATTACTGGTCGCTTCGCTGGTTATATTTCAACTGATTTTAAAAGTAGATTTCCCTTTTGTAAGAAGGGAAATTCATAAAAGCTATCTCAAAACATCGAACCAAAGCTCATTCAGCTTTTAGCTCGATACATGAGCTTCAGTTCGATACAGTCCCGGCGAAAACCTACGGTTTTCCACCCTTTCGCATTTTATTTCTATTCTCTAATTAAATAATAACAAACATAACTACTTAACATAACAAATACAATCGTTAATTTCATTCTCCATTCGGAAGTATACAAATCTTCTGCACCGGCCTTGTCAGCTGATTGGTCGCAGTCTGCACCTCCACGCTCCGCACCAGTCCATCCTTCCCTTCGATAAGTCTCTTGATCCGCCCCAATGCCCATGCCGACGGTGGGAAATTCTCGCTCTTTATAATGCACAGTTGTCCAATTTGAAGCCCATGCCTCTCTCTTCTCCATTTCTTCCTCTCAATTAGAGTCACCAAGTACTCTTCTCTCCATCTGTTCCAAAAGTGCGTAAGCATAGTCTTTCTCTCTTTCCATAATCTCGCACCATGAGAGTTCGATATCTCTCCAGTCACAAAAGGCAGCGGGAGCACCAGCGGCTCTCCTACCAGAAAATGTCCCGGCGTTAACGCCTGCAGGTCATTAGGGTCATCGCTAATCGCTTGAAGCGGTCTTGAATTCAGGATCGCCTCGACTCCAGCGGTCAGCGTTAAGAGTTGCTCATACGTCAGTATCTTCGCTCCTATCACTCTAGTTAAATGAAATTTCATTGACTTAACAGCGGCCTCGTATATGCCACCCTGATGTGGCGCTGCTGGTGTCATAAATCTCCATTCTGTCCCTTTCGCTGCTAGGAAATCAAGTGATTCCTTTCTATGCCAGCTCTCTTTCGCTTTTTGCAGCTCTTTCGCTGCTCCAACAAAGGCTGTGCCATTGTCGCTATATATTCTCTCGCATCTGCCCCTACGAGCAATAAATCTCTCATAGCAAGCAATAAAAGCAATCGATGACAAACTCGACACCAAATCTATATGCACTGCTCTGGTCTTGAGGCACACAAACACAGAAATCCAGCATTTCTGTCTAGTCACTTGTTCTCCAACTTGATCTATCATCTTCACCACGAACGGTCCAGCGTAATCTACGCCAGAATGAAGAAATGCTTTCCCAGGGGTCACTCTTTCTCTTGGCAGATCAGCCATCAGTTGTGCTTCAAACTGATGATTATGTCGCACACAAACTAAACATTTATGTAGATATCTTCTCGACTCGCTTCTCAACTTTGGAATCCAGAATCTCTCTCGTATGTGATGCATCATCACTTGGACGGCTCCATGCTTCGTCGCCCTATGAGCGCTGTCTATAATAAGCCATGCTAGCCGAGAGCCATTAGGCACAATGGCAGGATGCTTCTTTCCATATTCTAGCTCTGACCTTTCCAGCCGTCCTCCTACTCTCAGGATTTCTGTTCTGTCCAATATAGGTTTCAGTGATTCAATTTTGCTTCTCTCTGGTAGATTACTGTTGCTTTTAATCGAAGCAATCTCTTTCGAAAAATATCTTTGCTGCTCTTTTCGTAACAAATATTCTATCGCTTTTTCTTTCTCCTCAGATGTAAGTTGGATTGGTCTACTCCCCCTCCTTCTCTTCTGACGTACAGATCGCCTTCTCATCTTGCCACGTATCTTTCCCTTGACATTCGATTTCTTTCTCTTAATCGCTTCCGTAAAACGGAATACATAGCCTATCACATTTATTGCTTTCTCTAATGTGCTGACGTACTCATGTACCGGCACCCTCTCTCTTGTCTTTCTCGTAGTTATGGATAATTCTTCATCAACACTGATGACAGTCATAACTTTCATCTCATCCCTCCCCCCATCTGAAACGTTTGGCACAAACTTCTCAGATTTCCATTGTGAACGGGGTTGTCTTAGCCATTGTGGTCCATGTAGCCATAGCTCGCTCTTTACCAGTTCCGATGCTCTAACTCCCCTGCTCAACAAGTCAGCAGGATTTTCTTTTGTTCCAACATGTCTCCATCTATCTATCTCTGTGTTCGTTTGTATTGATGCAACTCTATTTGCCACAAACGTTTTCAATTCGCAAGGCTGCTTGTTTACCCAGTGTAGCACCACCACTGAGTCTGTCCAAAGCGTATATTCAATCCCTTTCCATTCCATGGTCTCTTTCACATTTTCAACTAATCTCCCTAGCAGCTCTGCCGCAGCTAGTTCGAGTCTCGGTATCGTCACTGTCTTCAATGGTGCTACTCTTGTTTTCGCTTGCAGTAGCGTTGACCAGATTTCCCCATTTGGGTGTTCTGTTCTGACATAGATCACTGCTCCATAGGCTTTTTCAGATGCGTCTGAAAACCCATGTATCTCTATCGGTACACCAGGGGATGTGCCTATCCATCTCTCGATTCTAAATTGCTCTAAACAAGTTATCTCTCTCCATAGCTCTTTCCATCTCTCGAGAATATCTGTCGCTAGCTCATCATCCCAATCTGCCTTGGATCGCCAAACATCTTGAATGAGAATCTTTCCCAAAATGGTAACAGGTGATATATATCCATTAGGATCATAAAGCTGGGCCACACAGCTGACTATCTTTCTCTTCGTCATCATGCTCTCTGTTATAGGTGTTTTCACCTCAAACGTGAATTGATCTTTCGCAAGTAACCACTTCAATCCCAATATTGAAGTGCCTTCATCTTCTCGAAAGACTACTGAATCTCTTTGCTCGTAATTCATGTCTTTCACCAGAGCTTTGGAATTCGAATTCCATTTTCTTAGCTCAAAACCTGCACCTTTTAGAATGTGATCTATCTCCTTGGATAACCTAATCGCTTCTATCTCTGAGTCTGCACCCGTAGTGCAGTCATCCATGTAAAAGTCTTCTTGAATAATTTTCGACGCTCTTGGGAAGTCTGTCTCCGCATCTTTCGCGCATTGAATAAGTGCTCTCACTGCATTGTGAGCTGATGATGCCATACCGTAAGTGACTACGGTCAGCCAATACTCTTTCAATCGCTCTTGTGGACTCTCTCTCCAGTATATTCGCTGTAAGTCCCATTGCTCCTTCGCAATCTTCACCATACGAAACATCATCTTGATGTCCGCACTAATCGCAATTCTGTGCCTTCGAAAGCGCATCAGAATTTCATGCAGATCTTTTTGCAACTTTTCGCCAACCATCTGCACTTCATTGAGTGAGACGCCCATGGTTGTTTTGCAACTCGCATCAAACACCACTCTAAACTTTCTCGTGACGCAGTGATGCGGTATATGATATGTCATCTTCGCTCGTGACGTGGTTCCAACGACCGGTGTCATATGTCCCTTGCTCTCGTACTCTCGCATGAAGTCAACATACTTCTCTCTCAACTCTGGATCTCTCTCTAACTTTCTCTCTAAGGCGAAAAATCGCCTTCTCGCTGTAAGTTCGTTAGTGCCTATCTCTCTCCACGCTTCTCTCAAGGGAATGGTGACAATAAATCTCCCATCCCTGTCGCGTCTATATGTATCGATGAAGTTTCTCTCTACTAATTCTTCCTCTCTCGATCTCACGGGTGGTGGATTGATTTCATCTAAAACCCATAATCGTTTGAGCGCTTCATGCATCTGTTTATTGTCCAGACAAACCACATATGCATTCTCATCTTTCACTTGTAAGGAGTCTCGTCTCTGTCCAAGCATCACTCTTCCGAAGGTAGTCTTCATCGAGAACAAACCAGATGGCTGTCGGGTCATAATGGATCCAAACATCTCTACTACAAACTTGCATCCAAGCAACAAGTCTGCTGGGCCTTCTTTCCAAAACTCCGGGTCCGCCAATGGCAACCCGTCTATCTCTTTCGCTTCGCAGTATCCCAGGCCACTGCTTACCAGCATCGGCCGTAGTGGACCCTCTCTCGGCAGGATCAAGAATTCCTGCTCAATTGCAATGTTCGAGGAGAACCATGGCCTTACCTTGATCTTACTCCAATACTTAATATGGAATGGTTCACCATTGATTCCCACGATCTGTCTCGTGGCTTGCATCTTTCTCAACTGCAATCTCTCAGCTAGCTGGTGACTCACCAGATTTGGCTGAGCACCAGTATCAATCAGTGCCCGTACCGGACCACTGTCTTTCCCCTCTACACTTACCATTACCTGCACCGTAGGTAGTAAAGTAACTTCTCCCCTTTCCCTATCAATAAAACTCTCTGTATAAACTTTATTGTATCTTTTATTTTTCTTTCTCTTAAAATCATCATAAGACACTTTACTTGATGTCTCATCTGTCTCGTCAAGCCTTTCTCTATCGTCTATCTCCCTCTCATTCTCTACATCTATCTCTCGTCTGTCTCTTGAGTCTATCACTGCCACTGCCTTCTTGCCGTGGTCCAATCTCCGTCTCTTTGCCAGTCAGTCCTCCTTTCGCTTTTCGTTCTCTCGCTTGACTATGGCTCTTTTCCTCGGCTGCTCCTGGACTCGGTGAACAGCTCCCGCCTTTCGCATCTCTCGCATCGGACACAGCACGCTGTTGTGGAACTGCTTACCAGGACATCGCGCACATGGGCCCTGGAAGCAGTCCTTCGCCTGGTGGCCGACCTTGAGGCAATTCTGGCACAGCTTGCGCTCCCTTACAAAATTTGCTCGGCCTAACAGGCTGAGGGCTAGAAACTCCGGACATGCCCAGATCGGATGAGCCACCGATGCACACACCGTGCAACCCTTCGCGTTCTCTCTCGTCCTTTCTCTTAGGATCCTCGACGATTTTCCTACTTCCATAAGCGCCATCGCGGAAGTCGATGGTCTGGGCGCTTCCCGGCGACGGTAATCCTGGACGCTTTCCATCGCTATTGCCCGCTTCTCCAAAAACGAGCAGACCTCTCTTACGGTCGGGAATTCGGAAGCGCGGGTCTCCTCCCACTTGCATGAGGTCTCTGCGTCCATCTTTTCGTGCAAGACGTGAACTATTATCATGTCCCAACCTTCAGTGGGCACACCTTGCGCCTTCAGCTGCCGCATGGCCTCGTGCGTGGCGTTGGACATTCTCTCCAGCTCGCTGGCCTTGGCTGGACCCTGCAGAGCGGGCAGCTTAAAAAACTGGCGCAGGAGCTCCCTGCAGGTGGCATACTTCCTGGTGTAGATTTCGTTCATACGCTGCCAGGCCTCGCAGTAGTTTGTGTCTGTCAGCTGCCATTCGCCTAAGGCGCGGGCAGCCTTCCCTGTGAGGGACTTTCTCAAATAGGCGAACTTGTAGGCCGGCGCGATCTTATCATTGTCATGGATCGCCGCCACAAACCTATCTCTGAAGCCCTGCCACTTGGTGATGCTGCCATCAAATTCGCCCCACGTGTTTTTTACATCATGCTGGGCGAATGGCAATGACACCTGTACGGCCATTAGCCCCTCTCGCTTCTCACTGGGATCTCTCTCTCGCTGGAGCTCCTTCAGCATAGCACAGGCCATGAAGAAGAGCTCCTCTGTCTCCGCTACCCGTCGCTCGACTGAAGCCATCGTGATAATATCTTCACGACCGGCCAGTAGCCTCTCCACCTCTTTCACCTCGTTCCATGACTCACGGAGCCCCTCCAGTCTCACGCACAATCCTTCCACAGGATACTCCTTGGCTTGGGTCGACTTACAGAAAGCGGTCATCCTGTGAATGGAGTTTATCGCCGCCTGGAAGCGATACTCCAAGTCATCAATGTTCGGTGCCTGCATTCTCTTTTGTGTTCTTTTCTCTGTCTCTTTCCCTGTTTGATCCTTTCTCTTCTGTCTCTGCTTTATCTATAAAGAAACGAAATTTCAATTATTCCAAATTTCAAAATCTGAAAAACCTGAAAGAAAGGTAAAGAAAATATGCAAACGAGGAGAGTCCGTAGTTTATCTAAATGGTTCGATCTACCTAACGAGAGAGCCATGTCTACTTCAAACAAGCCCACATATGCACCACCCGCCAAGCCTCCCCCCCTTTGACTCATCTCAATTAACCAAGAGAATCTCCGGAGCGGGCCAGTCAGGTTGGAACATACCACTCGATCCATCGGCTCGGACTCGCTCTCTCTAACCAGAGCCTCCATCCGTGCCAATTTCCCGAGCAAAACTAAAATTTGCACTACAATTAAACTTGGACTCAATCCTTATAAAATCAAGTTCTGCCGATTCGATCCCATTGCTGAGAGAATCAAGGCATACTCAAATAAAAATAAATAAAAAATAAAATTTTGCCGATTCGATCCCATTGCTGAGAGAATCAAGGCCTACCTAAAAAAAAAAAAAAAAAAAAAAAAAAAAAATAAAAAAAAAATATAATTTGTTGCAGTGTGCTATGTAGTACTCAGTGTTGTTGCTCTTGTACCTTTCCGCTTGCAAGCCCTATCTCTCTATCACGCAACGAACTCGCATTATATGCTTTGAGCCTTGCCCTCTCTCTCTCACGCAATAACTCGCATTATATGCTTTGAGTTTTGCTCTCTCTCTCGCTTCTCATGAATATTTGTGTGTTTAGCTGCCCAGACATTCATGTCTAGATTCCTCTACCAAATTGAATCTGCAAAATTCTACAGAATTCCAAATCTTTCCCTATCTCTATCACCTAATCCACAAAATACTATCCCCTCAATATTACGCTACTGTAATATGCATTATTAAAATTCTTATACACACACGCACACACATACTTTCCTGAAACTCATTCATACATAATCTCCTCGTCTTTGATTTACACAAGCCGCTCACTATCTCCTCCCTTTTATTATTCCCCTCCTGTCACGTGCATTCTCACGAAAATAATTCTCTCTAGCAAAATGTTTCCTATGCTCTGTCTGCGGCACGCAAGAAAAACTTTATTTACTCTGACTCTCCCTTTTTTTTATCCCTCGCACAAATCCCTTCACAAATACTCTATTTCCACATTTATTTCTTAAAACACTTCACAAATATTCAATTTAACTGATTCACAATCTTCTCCGAGAATTCTATTCTATCTCTTACTTTTGAGGCAGTACATGGACTCCTTCTTTATCGCCATCGAATTCTCATCGCTTCGCACAACAACAACACTGATAGCACAACTGGTCGGCAAGTGGACTGTATAATATATCTATTCACTTAAACTTCTTACCTTTCCCAATTATTGTAATTGTTTTAACTTTCGCCGCTTCTCACAGTCACAAAGATTTCACCAATTAATTATTTGGATTTTTTTTTTTTTCTCTTAGCTTAGCCTTCTTTTTTTATTTTAAAGTTTTATTTTCCTTAATTTTTATTTAAAAAACCAACCACTTTATTTGTTGCTCGTCCCTTGGATGTCACACACAGAATGAGAACGAGTGGAAAATTTTCATCCACCGTCGTCGCTGCGCACACAGATTATATACATACCTCCCCTGTGTGGTGTGTATCTCTCGCTTAGTCGGCGCCATGGTACATGTACATGTTTTCTCTCGCTTCTCGGGTTGTGTAGAAAAATTGCCTGTCGGGACATGTCTGTCTCTGTGTATATGCCATGGTGGTTGATTTTTCTTTTCGCTGCGCTGCGTCACAACTCTCTCGTTAAATAAAATATATAAGGCGACTTACCATTCACGTAGGGGAATTCTTATATAAATATAAAATGAAATGTACCTATCTCTTGGCGTACGTGACCGTTTGCCCATAGCCAAATTTAATTTTTTCTTCTCTAAAATTCTGAAACAAACAAAATTAATCAAGAATGTTCTTACCAAATAAATATTGTGCGAATTATTATTTAATTCGGCACTCTTTCTCCATTCCGCTTCTCTTTTTTTTCATTTTTCACATCACAAAAGGCAAAAATTTATCTCTAAAAAACGCACATCATGGTTAAGAAAATTTAAGCATAAAAAATCGCTGGAAACTATCCGTTTCGAATGACCAAATGTTTCGAGCTCAGGAGAAGAAAATATAACCGACATTAAAACAATAAATGAAACACAAAGATTTAAAGTGGAAAAGGCTTAATGCCAAAAAACCACTATCTATCACAATTTTATTACTGGTCGCTTCGCTGGTTATATTTCAACTGATTTTAAAAGTAGATTTCCCTTTTGTAAGAAGGGAAATTCATAAAAGCTATCTCAAAACATCGAACCAAAGCTCATTCAGCTTTTAGCTCGATACATGAGCTTCAGTTCGATACAAATATGTTAATGTCAGATAATTACCTGAGATTTTTTGTGCAAAATTCTCTTCAAACTATTGTGCGTGTTGAGACTAATAGGAAGTTGAATAGTTGATGTTCCTGAATTAAGTCAGTTTTGAGTACAGTTGGTGCGGTGAGTGCTTCATTACAACCTAAACTGTTTGCACTAAACAGCAAGAAAGAAGTATTCAATATTTATCCCAGCATTAATAAAGCGGTAAGCGACTCATTTTGACTTTCTGTCAAGATTTCAAGCATAAAATAGCTTTCAGTGTCCAAATTAATTAAGATTTAAATAGATGGCCCACCCTGTAGTTAATTTTTATAATGAACTTGAACTTACGTTTGGGGCTTAGTTAGTTTGTATCTTAAGGATATGTTCATTTTACGTTGTAATTTTAAGAATTTTAAAATTTTAGAGAGTGAATCTTTTTAAAGTTTTATGTAGTTTGTAGGACCTGAACATAGCTTTGGGAAACATTTGCAAATATCTATAGCCGTAATAATTTGGTCTTAAGTTAAAGGTCAAAAGTAAAAATATAATAACGTATTCAAATAGTTGCATCTAATTGCACTAAAACATTGTCACACGCACAATGAGTTCATGTCGAAATCGTGATTTATGACCGAGTTAGAATGACGGCGAAGACGAAGAGCATGTGTCAAAAGTCTGTCTGTTATTTTTGAACGATTGTCTAAGTGCGAGTGCGTCAATTTTCTTTACTTGTGAGTTTTTAATGTCCAGATTCTTAGTTTTGAGAAAAATATTAAGTCATTCCATAAGTTCTGTTACAAGCATAAAACACTTTGAACACTTATTTAGCCATAATATTAGTTTAATTAAAAAAGTGTAGTTTAACTCAAAATTACCGGCCTCAGCTTGAATGCCAGCTCTTAAACGTTATGACCATCGAACCATTTCTTATTTTGAAAATTCTTTTAGACACGCTCTCTTCTGACCACTAAAAATATTCTTAAGGTTTAAAATATGCAGTCCCCGAGAGCCAATCTTAAGCTTCACTAAGACCTACGCTATTGAGCCTAAGGCATTTCATTATTGTCTTAGCTTTGTTTGTCTCGCCTAAATCCTGTAAAAAAATCTATCGAAAAGGGTATTTGTTAAACCCTTCGTTCTCAAAAATGTTGAGATTTGACACTTTGGATTGAAACTTTCAATCAAACCAATACGAGAAGTGTGGTGATGGTTACGTTAGGGTTTGACCCTTAGAACAACAGTTTTAGTTTGATATAATGATGTGGCAAAATTTATGGCACAACTGGGTTAAGCTCAAAATTTTAAACCATGCTTAACACATAGTATATAGAGAATGTAAAAAAGGTGGGTCTCGTAACACTGTGGCATGTCTGTCAGTTTACTTGTCTCCACATATTTGTCACATATATATTTTACAAAAGATCCAAACAAATTAAAATAATGCGTTGCAATTAGTAATTGTCAAAACAGAGCTCTTTCTGTCGACTTTCAATATTCGCTGATTATTTAATTCCAAAACTATTTATGGAGATTTCCATTGATAAAATAAATCAATTTACTTTTTTATTTGAGTCTTTCAAAATATTTCCCATACTTCCAATTCAAGTTAATTCTAATTATAGGTTTGTTTGGTTACACAACGGGAGAGTACAAAATTTTCTCTCCATTGCAAATTTCTGTTGTAAGAAATTCTGAGTGCAAGGTATTCAACAGCTGTCAAAATCAGCAACTGTCAATTCTGTCATTATCACTTTCATTTGATTGTTTATTTTGTGGATGTTTGCTAGTTGGAAATTGAAAAATTAAAAATGGAAAAAGTATTTAATTTTAAATGTTTTCCCAGAACATTTCAAAAAGTTCTCTTTTCCAAAATTAGCTTAGTTATTATTGAATCATTTTCTGATTCAATGGATGTCGACGAATCCAAAATTTTCGACACCACGGTTAAAATACTTTTAAAAGACATTTCGGTTTTATTAAAAAATTAAAATTTAACAAAGTTCCTGTTGCACAGTGAAACAAAAGCGTTTGTTTACTTTATGGCAAGTTGTACTCTCTCTCTGAGAGAATTTTTCCCTCCTTTCAAAAATTTGACAGTTATTACATTTCGTGCTACAAAAGTAACCAAACAGACCTTATGTTTGTCAAAACATCACTTGATCGTGTTTCTTCATTCATCATTTAACTGGAAGCTGAACTTGATTAATCTTGAATTTTTTATTTTTGCACAATTCCATTGAAAGTTTTGGGTAAAATCGTCATTTGTCAAACTTCAGACGAAATAAGTAGTTTTCTGAAGAATTTTCATGCTTAAAATTAATGAAATGAAATATTGGCCTTTGTCTTATTTCGGATTACAACTTTGCATCAAAATATACTAATGAAAAACCCCAATACATTTTGAAAGAGCAAACCCGATTCAATCTTAAGTTGTTGGACTAATTATGCTCTAATTTCGAAATTTAATCTAACTGATCTTAGGAAATTCTCAACCCTGATCAACCAATCTGAAAAGTTGTGCTTTTAAGCTTTGAATTTTCAATGGCACTTTTCTTCACTAAAAACTAAATAAGTTTATGTGTCTTTCCTAAATTATTATACTTGTAAATCATAAATACACATTCATATACTTATGTACAATTATACAAACTTTGTTCATAATTTTTGTGTCTGTATAATTTGTTTTTATATTTCACAATTTGTTTCAATTTATATTTTCCTAATTTGCAAAAGTTGTTTAAACGAAAAAGAATTTTTTTAATATAATAAATATAAGTATTTTATTTATTAAATAACTTCAGCAAAATCTAAACAAATTAAATTCTCAAGCTTAAGCTTTAAGCTTTTGTGTACCTTAATATAATATTAATGTAAATATACAATATTTTTATAAGATATAATTTTTAGGAACCCTGTAATTTTTCTGGTATTAATTATGTTTTAAAAATAAGATTCCAGTCTATTCTAGGCTTTTGGGGAGCATAAGTTCTGCGCCAGTTTTCATCCTTTTCTTCTTTTGAATTCTCACATACTTTCTATCATTTACTACATTAAGCCCATCAAGCCTACGAGCTTTTGATTTATCAACAAACTTTGAAGTGGTGGGTTCTTCTGATACTTCTTCATTTGCTGAATCAGACTCCATTGATGAAATTGGTTTATCCAGTTCCAGTTCCACTGGACTGTTTTTTCTTGTACAAAAAGGAAAGCAGGTCGATGATGATGATGGACTTTTAACATTCTTCAAAGAAATATCTTCAACAGGCTTGGAAGATCTTGTCATTTCGGATGAAGAAATAATAGACGAGCTTTCTGGACCTAACAAAATTTCTTCGTCATCTTTGCTTGAATGCCTCTGCGTCTGCAGTTCTTCACTTATTCGAACTCTCTTTCCCTTCTTCTGACTTTTTTCAACGTCTGGGTCTATCGATGACGATCTTGGAGGTGTATTGCTCCATTTCACAATGTAAGCCACTGATATTACAAATACTAAAAGTAATGTTGCAACTATTACTGTAACATAAATGTACATCATTCGGCGATTATCGTCGGTTTCCAAAGGTTTCTTGTCATCATCGAAAACGGAATTTTCACTTTTTCCAATAATATCCCTAAACCAGTCTTTTGAGTGCCTTTCTAACTGCTTAGCTCTGTTTTCGAGAGCCTTATAGTTTTGAGTTTTGTGTCGTTTTTCAATAATTACAAAGTTATTGTTATTGCTGTTTGTGCGGAGGGTTTCTAGAATCCGTAATATTGCCCCCAAACCAGGATATAAAACTTCATCTTTTAAATGAATTTCCAGATTCTCTGTAATCCAGTTTTTGAATTTGCCATTAAACGTGGCCTGGCATATGTCTTTGAAATTGTAACATCGAGTTGTCAAGTCGAAATATTTCAACAGAACAAAAGCTGATTGAGAAGTTTTCAAGTTGAATGTATGTTTTCGTTTAAATGGAAGCCATATATTTCCAAGATGACCATTCTCCTCGATTTCAAGTCGAGGCAGATCAATAATCATATCGGGTTTTTCAACATCACGATAATCTTGAACTTCCAACTCAATACAAGATGTGTCTTGTTCCATTTGGTCAATAACTATTTGAAGAGATTCAATTTGAATGTTGATATCTGAAAAATCTTTCATAGGATCTCTCCAGCCGTTACCATTCGTGTTGAGAAAACTTTTACTTTGGTCATATAATTCGAGGATATTTTCAACTGTTCTTAATTTGATCAGACCTGCGTAGAAAGAGAACATTGAAATAGGTACCACGTAGAATTGTAGATATCTGAAAATAGTGGTTTGAAGATTTTTTAGGGTTTGATTTTAGTTTATTGTATAAGTTTACCCTCCCAAAGTATCGAGAAAAGCTTTACGGACAATTGTGTTAGAGTGTCCAATTGTAATTTTGTCAATGATTCGATTCGCTTCATAGAAGTATTGCATCAAAATTTTAACAAGATCATCATCCAAAAGGCAACTTGGTATAGTTTTGGGTATAAGTAACTGTAATGAAAAAAACAAAAATCTAAACTAAAAGTGTTGTCTTTAACTATTTAACTATCTGAAGTTAATTTTCGTCACATACAAAAATAACACTCCATACATAGTCGATGTTAAAATAAAGAATAACTAAAATATTCATCCGGATAAAAGAATCCATTGAATGAGTTTCAGATGGATTCGGAATGATTTTTGGCACCTACTATAATATTAGCTTAGGTCAGTTATAGCTATCATTTGTTGTCATCATTGAAAGTTTTGTTTCGAGATTTAAAGAGATTAGGAAAGTTTTCAATAATAAAATCGGTTTTCAATGAACACCTTATTCTCTATTTCACATTTTGGAACAAAATCCTTCCACTGAACCCGTTTTAAATGACAGAAATTTTTAATGAAAACTATAACTAACTTGGCAAAAAAATTTCAATGATTGCTTTCAATGATAAAAACTAATGATTGGTATAACTGAACCCAATGTCAAAATTGGCATTTGGTTACCTCTGATTATTATCCGATTATTTCTTATAGGAATCTGTGTGAATTATTTTCGAGAAATCTAACATTCAAATAGATTGTTGCATTTTGAAACTAGGTCTCCATTTGTCTTCAAAATTGAGCAGTGAGTGTTCAATTTAAACTTTAATTCAAGGGACTCATTTTTAGGTTTCAAAATTAGATCACTCTTCACTTTGATGGTTTGAAATATGTACGTAATAGAGCGAAACAGGATATTTCTTTGTAACTAGAAAACAATATTATGATTAAACGTCAAAATATGACGTCTGAATGGCGCCTCGTCGGATTTTTACAACAAAATTGAAATCAATTTTTAGGTTCCTTCAAATTCAACCTAATGTTGAATCAGCTGTTCTGTCATCTATTCTTTAAGAAAGCTGCTCTGTCAGATTACTTCATATACCAGACTTTGGGTAGGTTTAGGCAATATAAGGCACTTCATTTGTAGTCAAATGCATTCTTTGAACCAACGCAACAAGTAAGTTGGTCAAGTGTCATAAACTTCAAACTCGGAACTTTACTTTAATAATCTCTACAAAAAATAACAAAAACATAATTGTCTACACAAAACTTATCAGGCAAGCTGCAAGTCCATCTCAGCGTGTATTTTGTAGTTTGAAGAAATATTACTTATTCCTTTTTCAATTTGACAATTAAACTTTTTACATAAAACATTAAATAGAATTAGATAGACAATCAATTATTCACAGAGTAATAATTTTCAGCGTTCAGTTAATTGCGAAATCATGATTAGCTGTCGTTTTGACAGAAGACATTTTTTGGACTAACTTTCCAGTCAACTTTCCAATAAAGTAGCCTTAATTTGAAGCCATTTTTTTTTGACATCGGATATCTACTAAAAACTTGCCTTTCCCTTATGTCCTCTGAACCTGCCCATTTTTGAATACATTTAGATTTCTTTTTTAAAGTCCAGCTGTTTTGGAGCAGTTGTTCTTTAACACTTAAAACACTAGCAAAATGGTATTGCGATACCCTATCCATCTGCGATTGAACGCAAACATTGCAATTAGGTAGTGTGTATTTCAAAGATAACTGAGAATTTTCAATGGGGTTTTTCATGGGTAAAATAAATCAGTTTACTTTTGGTCTAAATCTGTCAAAACACAAATCTCCTGTTTTTGCATTCCGTGGGACAAAATAGATTGGTTTATTTTTGATTTAAGATCAAATCTTCAGACCTGGATTTTTCGGCAGATTTTCCCCTCTTTCCACCAATACTAGTACATTTTTTTTTAAATGTCCAGAATGACTTTACTACGAAGTCACTAGCTTAGTGAATGCCCCCAATGTAAAACCGGGAATTTGACAGCTCTACCGCATTCGTTAATAATTACACGAAATTACACTAATACAATAACAATAAAAGGAATTCCAATCGTGTTCCAATCAATTAAAAATCAATTTTTGAAGGAAATCTGAATTTACCCATGGAAAACCCAATTAGTAAGATTGACAGAGGAGGAGAATTAAATGTAAACAGTATTAAGTATATATTTTTAGGTAATAACCAAATTAGCTTTGCACTTCTTTTCCTGTTTGATAGAGAATATTTTATAAATCGAATCACAGAAGTATTATTGTCAAAAATTTGACAGCTGAAATGATAAATTTGAGAGATCTAAATTTCACATGATATTAACTAAGACATAAGTTCTATTCGTTTATTTCTAGAAAGCACTACCTTATTGTATGTCATTTCTTTTAGTCTAAAAATTTGTGTCTTGAGGATTATTTTCAATATTTATTAAACCAATATCAAAATCAAAATGTACCGTCATTTGTGTTACAAGTGTTGCCATCGTTAATTAAAATAATTTGACAGCTGACAAATTACTCGAAAAAACGACTTTGTTTTATTGTTATACAGTTCAGGAGGCCTTAATTTTAAAATTTTACCCATTTTGTTTAAACAACATAAAATTAGTTCGAGATTATTTCGGCTTTATTCTAAAATTTGACTGATACTTCTGCATTTCATAAATTTATAAACCTTTCTAAGTCTAAAACTATAGGTGTTTTTATGTTCCTTTTTTAAGAATTCCGATCTTAGCTCCTCCATCTTTGTGCTTATTTTTCTTTGATATGCTAAAAGCTTTCTTTTCATTAACTGTCATAGCTTTTAGTGGCTTAGGAGGAAAAGGTTTCAGTTTGTTTTTGTTATCCCTTCCTGAATCGGAATCCATTGAAGAAGTTTCAATGATTGCCGGAGAGTTTTTATTCGAATAAATTCCGCAGCACGCAGTCGATTCTGGTTTTTGTTGTTGCTGTTGTTGAAAGTTCGTAGGTTTTCCGATTTTCTTTGAAAATTTCTTCGATTTTGATTTATCAGAAGAGTTCTTGGAATGCAATAAATTTTCTTCATCGTCTTTTGGTTGTTTTTGAGAGCAAAACCAACCTGTTTTCTTAGGCTCCGGTGTCAGTTGATCATCAGGCTTTGATTTTCTCCAAGATCTTTTTCTACACATAGTGAATCCAATGACTGAGAAAACAATCAGAACTAAACAAACCGAAACTGCAATAGCAATGTAAATGTACTTCCTTCGTTGACTATCGTTTTCTTTTTGGCTAAATGTTTTATCTAAGGCACTATCAGAAGCAACTGGCCTATCCGAATCGAATATACTCTTTAATACATTTCCAGAGTTACCAATTTGCTTGGATTTAAAACTTTTGATTTCTTTTAAGTTCTCATGAGTTCTTTGACGCTTCTCCTTTGTCTTGCCTTCTATAACAAATGAATCACCTCTTTTCCTACGAAGTGTCTCAATGATTCTTAGGACCGCTCCCAGACCAGGATAGAGTACATCGTCTTTTAAATGAATTTCAACATTTTCCAATATCCAATTCTTAAACCTTTTGTTAAACAAATCCTGATCTACGCTTTGAAACTTATAACACTTCGTAGTCAATTCAAAATATCTCAAGAGAACAAATGCAGATTTAGAAGATTGCAAATCAAAGGTTCGTTTACGTCTAAACGGAAGCCATAAATTCCGAAGAAGACCTTTTTCTTCAGGATCAAGACGTGGTAAGGCGACTAACATAGAATCATCTTCCCCAGTACGTTCGTCGTCTAACATGTCAAGTTGAGTACACGATGTTTCATCATCTTCATTATCAACAACTATACGAAGTGGTTCTATTTGTAAATCAAAATCAGAGAAATCTCTTATCGGATCTCTCCATCCATTTCCATTGGTATTTAAAAATCGTTTGCTCTCACTGAACAATTCGATAATACTTTCAATGGTTTTCAGCTTGATCAAACCTCCATAAAAGGAATACTTTGAAATCGGTATCATGTAATAATTGAGATATCTGTGAAAAAGTAACAGTCTTATTGGAAAGTTTCTAAAAATAAAATTATGGTACATAATTACCCTCCTAATGTGTCGTAGAATGCTTTATTGGCTATTGACTTTGAATGCCCTCTTGTCATCTTATCTATAACTTGACTTGCGCCGTAAAAATATTGCATTAAAAGTCTAGCAAGATCATCGTCTAGTAGATAGTTTGGAAGGTCTTTGGGTATTAGAGACTGCAAAAAAAAAGAGGAAAGAAATGTCAAATATTCGTAATCAAATCTATTAAAATTTTTCATCAAAAGTCTCTTGTCTTTCAAATCATCTAAATTGACATTTTGAACACTTTCAAATATCATTTGATGTCTTACAACGGCTTATGACGACGTTGCAATTATAAATTACGATTTGTACTAATCCCAAACTACTAAATTTTGGTTGTCAATATTTCGTACACAACCATTGTTAAATTAAAATATTTTATTATATTCGTGTGACAAAGAGGGCATTCAAATTAAATTTCGTCACAAAATTCAAATATGCACGAAATACAGCTCCATAAAGCCTACATTTTAATCGGATCTTTTAAAAATACGGACGGTTTTAAACCAAGTCTTTAACTATTTACTTGTAATCAATATGAGGGACCAGTTACATATAGCTTACATTGGTTTTCATCATTGAACAATTTGTTTCAAGATTATAAAGCGATTAAGGGACCAGTTATAGCTATCATTGAAATCGATCCGGAAAAAATTTGTTATCAATATTTGACAGTGTTTCCCTTTGATTATAGAAATGAAAATTATGTATTGATCGATCGGAAATCCCACAAAGCACAAAGTGCAATTGCGCATTTATTTTTCGCTACAAATATATTTTTCTTTTTTCCGGACGGAAATTCATTTTCCTGAACAGCTGATACTTTTATGTTCAAAAGGGAAACAAATCGTTCCACTGATTTGTGTTTCAATTTCACACAATTCCAATGACAAGATTCCTGCCAGTAAAAATTTTTCGGTGGATTTCAATAAGGAACTTTTTTTCAATGACAGAAATTTTTAATGATAGCTATGAACGACCTGCCAAAAAAATTTCAAAAATGTTTGTTTTCAATGATTAAAACCAATGATAGCTATAACTGACGATATTACAATTATGAATTGAAATGAGTGTAATGCTCGATTTGTACTAACCCCAAACTGCTTAATTTTGGTTGTCAATACTTTCGTTCACAAACAGTGTTAAATTAAAATGTTTTATTATATTTGAGACACCCTGTCTATATTGAAAAAAGGCGATGTGGGGCAAAGAGGGCATTCAAGTTAAATTTCGTCACATAACTCAAATACTCATGAAATACAGCTCGACGAACCCTGGATTTTAATCGGATCTTTTATAAATACTGACAGTTTTAAACCAGGGGCAGTTATAGCTGCTATTGGTTTTCATCATTGAAAATTTGGTTTCGTTGTTTAAAAAAATTACTTTAATTAACCCAGAACTTTTGTTTTATTTGATTTTTATATTTTTATTTTAAATTTCACAATTCGGAAGAAAATCTTTCCACTGAAAGCGTTCCATTTTCCATGTTGTCCCACCTGTTAGTTTTGCTTTCAATGATCAACTCTAACCTCAAATGCTTGATTTCAAACAAAAAATCATTTGTCATCTAAGTATCGAAAAGCAACTACTCAAGCAACTGAGATTTCTGTATTCATAGAATTTCTCATACAATTTCCTCATTTTTACGGGCAGTAATCTAAAAATACAATTTTTATGATTTCCATTTCTTAAGAATTCTCTAGCACACAATTCAAAGAGGAAGAAAACAAATCCAAAACTTATTTGATTGCTAGGCGTAAATAAATAATCAATATTTGATTCTCCTGCTCCCTCAATCTGACTGACAGTTGTCTGTTAAGTTTGTACGAATTTAAACTTATTGGCACACAATTTTAAACAACCTATTGTCAAGGCTTAACATTATACTAAGTAGCAATTTATTAAGTTTCCTTTTGCTAACTGATAAATTTTTAATTCAATTTTATTAAAAAACTGTCATCCAAACATGTCTAAATAATGACAGTTCGTGATAGTAAACAAGAAAACAAACTGAAACAGACCTATTATTTGAAATTTCCAACGTAGGCTGGACCATTCCATCCACTGTTCTTATAAGAAATTTTGTCTAGGATAATGACAGATGCCATAAAGATTTATCAACAAATTTTAAGCAGGCATTCCGTGGCGCAACTTTTTGTTAGGGGCTAAACATTTTATAAGTAGCAATTTTCTAAATATTTAGCAATTTAAATAAATGACTCCAAGTTTTAAACTTTTTAGAATTTTATTAAAAAAACTGGCATCCGAACATGTCTGAATAGTGACAGTTCGTACAAATAAACACAGAAAAAAAAAATAAATAAAACGGACTTAGTAATTAGAATTCTCAACGTAGACTTGACCATTCCATCCACTGTTCTTATAAGAAATTTTGTCTAAGATAAAGACAGATGTCATATGGATTTAGCAAAAAGTTATAGTAGCCATTCAGTGATTTAAACTTTAGCGAAATGTTAAGGGATAGTAAGGTGTTCAAATCGTTCAAAATTATGTAAACAGTCTTTTAAGCTTATTAAATTGCTATATTTTACTAAACCGTTTACAATTTTGCGTCATTATCTCTAAATGGTGCCCTAGGTGCCCATAAATGCTTAAAATGCCATTTAGTTGAACGAACGGCTCTATTTTTTACTTCCTACAAGTATCCAAACAAACAACTGTCAGAACTCAAAAATTGTCAGACCATAAATGACGTTTTTGAATTCTCTTGCGAATTTTCGAATTTTCTTTGTGGGGTTAAGAAACTAGACTGCGTTTACATAAGGCGTTTTTTTCTTTTTAAGCTAAGAGTAGAGCAGTAATCAGTCTTAGCACATCGTGTACGCTCTCAGCAGAGTTTGATTAGAGTTTCGCGACATGTTTATAAAACACACTGAAGACATGAACTTTCAGTACTTTAAAAATGTTCCATCTGTCTCTTTCATACCACATGAAACAAACGTGAAATCAGCCGCGCTCAGCTTTTTACGTCACTAACTCTGTAATTGTATTCAGAGCTCATAGAGCCCGCTCTAATTGAAAAAAGAAACATAAACCGAGCCCTGTGATATCTCTGAGTAAAAAAGGAAACAGATCTGTTTTTGACAGCTCAGTTCTCTGCTCTGAGCTTAAAAAGAAAAACGGACTGATTTATGGCGACTCATTTTGACGTCTCTTTGCTTTATCTTGTTCGAATTTGGTAGTAAAAAAAGACAGTAAAGTGGCGTAGACATGTTTGATTTAAAAATAAGTGGGAATGAGACAAAACGATAAAATATCACAATGAGTCCTTTAAAACAAATCCATGCCCAATGTATTTACATACCATTACTGAAATTTACATTAAAATACAAATGTCTGCCTTATTTCTCTAACTATTTTTAACCGTCAAGTGTAAGTGGAGTAAAATGATGAAACTTCAAAATGAGTCGCTTCAAATGAGTCAAAAGTGAACTCTTCTGTACAACAGTTGGTATAAAATAAATGATTATAACGGTATTTTGTGAATCGTGTTAACGGGCTTAAAACTTTAAATTATATGAATATGAATCGTTAAATGAAAAATTTGAATCTTCAATTAATAAAAGATGCTTTCTTTAAATGACTTATGTACCTCAAAATCTCTCCTTGCTGCCAAAAGAGCAACATCTTCGGAAGTGAAACAATTCTTCGGACTGCCATTTGTATCTCCAAACAAGTTTGTCCCAACAAAATTCTTATCTTCCTTCGAGCGTTCTTTTTTAGTGATTGGTTCTTCTTCTTCTTCACCTTCACCTTCCAAATCATCTGCCCCGTCCAATTCTACAAACTTCGCATCAATCATTGCCCCATTTCCGTCATTTTCATTCCCTGTTGCACTCTTTAAAAGTATTTCCAATAAAATAATAGTAGTAAAAAATATATGACAAACTATTCGCATTTTGTCGGCGATTTGACACTGAAATCCCGACAAGAAGTTCTTAGAAAAATTGATTCTTCAAAATTTTGAACAGAAAATATTCTAAAAGAAATTTGTTTTTTTTTCTTTCTTTTGTTTAAACATTTAAACTTACAGCACGTGAACCCTCCGAAATTGAAAGAAGTAATTTAGTTAACATTTGCAAGCTCGTTGTTAAGGAACTTCTGGAACAATCTTTACGCTATGGTCGAATGTTGGATTCTGATCATTTGCCATTGCAACATTTTTTCATTGTCATTGAGCATGTTTTGGGTCATGGTTTAAGACCGAAAAAGGTTCGTTTGGAGTTTGTTTTGGGGGGGCCTTTAAGTTATTTCTAAGTAATAAATTTCAGGGTCTTCTTGGACCACGCAAGGAGCTTTGGGATCTTTTGCAAAGTGTTGAAAACTATTGTATTGAAGCTCAAGACATAACAGCCAGTGTACGTGATCTACCGACAGTAAGAACTCACATTGGTCGGGCTAGAGCTTGGCTGAGAATAGCCTTGATGCAGAAGAAACTCGCTGACTATCTTCAAGCTCTAATAGAACATCGTGATGATGCCTTGATAGAGTACTACGAACCGCACGCCTTAATGATGAGTGATGAGGTATGAGGCCGCACTCACTGCCGATGATGGGGAGAAGTCTATCTGATAAGTTTTCCATTCTAGATTGTGGTCATAATGGGTATCCTAGTTGGGCTGAATGTTATCGATTGTAATTTGTGTGTAAAAGAGGAAGACTTGGATTCTCAACAAGGTGTGATTGACTTTTCCCTGTATCTACGCTCAAGCTCAAGAGGTGCCGAAACCGATGAAGATGGCAACAATGCTCTCGAAGGTCCTGGTGGCAATATGATTGCAGTTCTCGATCAGAAAAACTACATAGAGGAACTCAACAGGCATTTAAAGTAAAAAAAAACGGTTTTTCTTAAATATAGATAGAGTTATAATTCGTCTTACAACAAATCAAATTATTTACAGTGCAACAGTAGCAAATTTACAAGCTAAAGTTGAATCCCTTACCACGACGAATGCTTTAATGAAAGAGGACTTGGCTATTGCTAGAAACAGTCTTCTAGCCTTACAAGCTGAAAACCAGGCTCTTCGACAAAATACTCATAGCCATCATAGTACGTTTTTACTTTTTTTTATTTATAATTTTTATTAAATTAATGCATGTCCTTTTTATAAACAAATTCCAAAAAAAAAACACTAAATATAGATCAAATAGTTCCTGCTGCTTCCATGCAATCCATACACAGTGACCATAGTTCAAGCTCCAGCAATAAAGCCATAACCGAGGCCCAACAAGCTGAAGCTCTTGCCGAAGAGCAAAAGAAATCCGAAGAACTAGAAAAGGAACTCAAATTACAGGTATCCTTGAAGGCTGAGTCTGATATGGCTATGAAATTGTTAGAAAAGGACATTCATGAGAAACAAGATACAATTATATCCCTACGAAGACAATTGGATGATATTAAGCAAATTAATTTGGAAATGTATAGGAAGTTGCAGGTTTGTAAAGCAATGAAAGTGCAGAATACTTAGTTTTGTTGTTGTTGTCTTTATTTTGTGTACATTTACATCTATATATACATATACATTTAATTTAAAAAAAAAAACAAGCATTGTCCTTAATTAATTATTATTAAGTATTATAATTATTATGTACCTATTGACATATACGAGTAGAAAGAAAAAAGCTTTTGTTGTTCGTGCTACCTATTAAAATCCTCATAAAGTTGGAACAGTGTACTCGGAGACATTTGCTTCTTTTTTTCCTTGAAAATCATGCTCATTCTCATATAGACACTAATATTATAAATATTTTTATATGGCTTACATTTGGCATTTGTAAAAGAAAACTCAAAATGACATTGAAGGTAGTTTTAAAAATAATATAAACTTTTTTCAAAAGGAAGGTAAATTTGTGAAGAACTGCTGGCTTCGAAAATCTAGATCTTACAACAGGAATAGTTGAAATAGTTCACCATCAACTTCAAAAGTGTTCTCAATTGATGGTTGAAAGAGGAAAGTGAAGTAAGACAGGGTTGCCAAGTCTTGAAATTGCTTATTAGCCCAACTTAAAAGTATTTGTAGCCCAAAATCGGAACCGAAAAATTATCCCAAAATAGCCCAATTTCAAAGAAAAAAATTTGGTATTAATGAACAATGCTTAATTGTAAGGAACGATGCCGCTGTAAATTGATGTATTGGTTTTATTAGAACACAGTTGATTCGTTACTGACGTATAAGTTTAAAAATTGGAAAAAAGTTATATAATTCTATTTGTGCAAAGAAAAATATTGCCAAAGATTTAATTTGAGCTACTTGTAGCCCAATTGTTATTGGGATTCAGTGGGAAGCATGAGAAACATAAAACATGAAAATGAATAGCCTTAAAAGAATTCGATGTGAACTCAGTCTAAAAATATATTTTTTCTTTTTTTTTGTTATTTTGACATTTAAAGTCAACTACAGTTGCTCCCACTACTAATCGGACACATTAAATATACATTTTCGCAATGCATTTTCTCCAAGAAGATGTATGACCATTTTATATGACATTTAAACACGTTTTTATTTTAAATAAGCCAAAATTACAATTAAAGACATTAAACAGCAAATTAATTTAACAATAAAAAAGCAACTCTATAATTTAGAACCTCACACATAATCAAACACTTAATATTTTGTACTAAGTTGTGTATCATTTCCATTTAATGGCTTCGTGAAGGCGTCGAGGTTGTGTATGTTTTTTTTCGTGTAGTTGTACAAAAATAGCAGAAATGAGCCAAAAATGTAAGGATCTAAAGATCCAGAACTTAGGAACGTTCAGATCATAAAACAATGAAACTACAAAATTGGGTACATTGAACAAATTTGTGCTTAAGATTCAAGCCGATTCGAGGCGATTTTTTAAATTTTTTAGAATTGTAGAATGTCAAAATTGACATTTGACTCTTTTCACAGCATACATACTTAATCGGTTTTGTAATCAATACAATTGCTTATTAAACAATTTTAAAGTATTGCCAAATTTTGTAGAATTTTTTATCCTTAATTACATATTACACATATGTATGTATGTATGTATGTACGAATTAATGAAAAACTAAAACTAAAACTAGCCCATCCAACTGACAGATCCCCTGTATTGCAGCAATGTTCTAAATCTTAAATCTAATATGCACGACTGAAAGGTTCTAAACTTAAAAAAAAAAAAAAACAATTTTTTTCGAACTTGGTTTTCAGGCATTTAAAGATAAAATATTGGAGCAAAACGTTTACTTGTCAACGCAAGCACAAATGTCAATCCCATTTTTATTCAATTAACAGAAGCTATTATTGGCTGCGTTCAATAAGTGCGTTTTGTTGGCATTCCATATATAGTAAAGTGAGAAATTGCCAACAAAACGATCCGCAATAGTCCGGTTTTTATATTTGAAAGTTGATACAACTTAATATTTGCTAGAATAATTTATCAAAAAATTCCAAAAAAAAATAGCGAAATTCAGACCAGGGGTGAAATCGTGTAAGCTGATTTTTGATAGTTGACTATCAAAATCAAGAAAATACGTCTGTGTAATATTTCAAAGTTTTAACCAAACAATTTGACATAAAATAAAAACTTCAAGAAGTTGGTTTGTTCGTATACTACTACATTAACATGTGGTGTTGAAGCGAGCTTGAAGCTCGCCTAAATTCTTTATATACCTGAATCGAGTTGAAATGAGCTTGATTCGCCTCGATTCCGGTCGGGGATCGGATTCGAGTCAAAATTTGCGAAGAAAAACCTGTGTGGAGGAGTTTGGTTTTACAGATAATGCGTTATAGTCTGTTTATTTGCATGTTTGTGTACAAAAAAAAATATAGTTTTGTTTTAATCAAATTTAAAAAGAAAAAAATGCACATGGAGTAGGTAGCATATTCTTATATGGTGCTGAACTATTCAGTTTTTAATTGTTAAACACGAATCAAACTATCTCACTTGCACTTCATAAGAAACATCGAAACACCATTTCCATTTTAGAAAGTGCTGTCAAACTTAATCATTTTTAAATGTTCTTGTGAGGTGGAAACACCAAAAAGATTTATCTAATCTAAACTGAGATAAACCTTTGGTGGAAACATAGCAAAACTTAATTATCTTTTCTATTGTTTTCTGTTGCAAAATAAGCCCAGTTAGTCCATTTTCACTAACAAAACTAAATAATATCAACAGTAATAGATTGTTTTTTTCCCAAATGGACAACTACTCAACGAACACAGCCATCGAAATACAAATGCTCTATTGTAAAACAAAATTTTCACCGCATAATTTCAATAATTCACCGGATTTTTACCAAAAAAGATACAAATTTGAAATCAATTTTCAAATTCAACCATATGTTGAATCATCTCTTCTGTCAGATACCAACATATAACAGAAATTCTTGGATACCATTTTTAATTGTTTTGGAACAGCTGTTCTCTTACACGTAAATTACACGTATCCGTATAACCTTTCGGTCGGTGATTAAACGCACCCAATTTGAATTTAGTTTTAGTTTGACAGTTTCTGTAAGTCACCGGATATTGACAACCGTGAATAATTTAATGGCGGGTGTACATTTGAAAAATAATAAATAAGTAAATTTCCAAAGCCTGATTATTCATAAATAAGCCTTAGTTTTGTAACTTTGCCTGTTGATTTCCCACAAGAAATTTATTAAATTTTGATGTTATTTTGAGTTTTCTTCGACAAGCTTCTCAACGCACTTTAACCCAATCAAATCACTATAACCATCATCATCATGCATCTGCCTGTTGTTTTCTGTCGAGATAAATCAATAAATTCGTACTAAAGTCAAAATTTTAAAACACCCCTATACCCTCCAAAAAAACTATGTTGTTTGAAATAAATATTCAAAAATCAAAATCAACATAAACCTTCATAAAAAACCCTCGGTGAAAACAAAAAAACTTAAAAAAAAACACACACACAAAACCCTCTTTCCTTTCAATATCCCAAAACCCAACACAATCCTCACTTCCCTTTGAACCCAACAACAAAAAAAAAACACAAAACACACACCACACCTAGGAATGCGAAGAAGAACTCACCCAAAAAGGCGAAATGGTATCGCGTCTCCAAACGAAAGCCTCACAAATCGGACACATCCTTCAATCACTTGAAAAGAAATACGAAGCCAAACTGGGGCCAAACGATGTTCTCAAAGATTTCTCCACAGCTAATTCAGCCGATAAATCACCCGGTACCAGACGTCAACAAAATCTCCAAAAATTCGATGCCCTAAGCAAAAAACATAAGAACGACATTGGTCCGCCATCGAAGAGAATGCATTTGAAAGTTGATGCCATACCACCATTCAATCCAACCAAGGTTCGTAAATCACCAAGTGGACTACAACCCTCGACGACCCCACCATCACGAGATCCTGATCCAGATGGCGCTGTTCTGCCATCAACTGTTGTCGAACAAAAGTTCGAAATTTTTTCGAATCTATCATCAGCGACCCAAGCTAAAATTGCCAACGAACAAAAGGCAGCTAACTAAATTTTGTCATTTAAAGGAGTGATTATTTTCAATTTTTTCTTTTGTTAAAGTGTTTGATTATTTATTTAATAAAACACAATTTAATATCAAACAATAATTTTATGAAAATATAAAAATCATTTAATTCAAAGTTACTGAATAAAGCTTTACAATAAAAAAAAAACATATATAATAACAACAATTCTTAAGCTGCTGCTAAACTAACAACTACTAAATTCTAACTAACTGTGCAACCTAGAATGTATTCTAAAACATTTCAAAAACTATCTTTCTTATTATAATTACTGACCTTAACACAACATTTATAATTTTGTATCTCTCTGTTCGTTCTAATGAACAAACATAAACACAGTGTAAATACGTGGTATCCGTTCGTAAGAATTTTCGTTCGAAATTATCTGTCATTAAATTCGATAAATTTACAAAATATGACAGATAATGTTTTAACAATTTCTTCGTTGTGTAAATACGTTTAAAAGTTACGATCGTCTTTGTTATTGCATATCATCCGCATCGCATGCATGGCACATTTTCATATTAACATTTCTGTTTTGCATATCAAATGTCAACTAATCTTATAAATTAAACCCAGTATGTTCGTTTATTCTCACTTATTGCAAGAATTCCGAAAAATGTTCTCATATAGTAAAATCATCGATTGAAACTTCGAAATATGTAAATTGGTTTCTTATCTTAGTTTATCTCATAGATATATTTATTGAATGTCAGCTCATTTTTTTATAACTCACAATTTCGCAAAATAAATTATAAATATTTAGTCCACACTTTTTCTTGTCAGTCATGAAATTTTTCGAAATGAGTGAGTGTGACATTTGATTTCGAAAAACGTCAAATTATAAAAATACCTAATGCTATTTCCGATTGTTTCTTTTTTCGAAATTCGAAAATAGTGAAGAAATTCAAACTAACGACTTATAAATCAAATTAAATCATACTGTAGACTTAAATTTCTTTGAAATTGTATTTTTTATTAATTATTATTTCATTTAATAATTCTTTAGTTGCTCAAAACAATGTCTGACAATAAAATTAATATTAAACTAAGATACAAATGTTGGTGATTGTTTCACGCATATGATAGCTTGCAAAAGTCATTGTTTTGAAATGCTACTCTCACTTCATAAAGTATTTTTCGAAAACGCTGTCATTAATGTTAAGGTTATTTGAAAAAAATGCGTTCATTTTTAATTGATTTGTTTATTAATATAAGGTTTTTTTTAAGTTAAGCTTAAATAGTTAAAAAATGCAATTTGTCAAATTGCACGTTCACTTAATACGGAATAATAATAAATACTGACACTTGGTTTAATTGCTTTGCAATTCAAGATAACTTAAGACATAATTAAACGATTTATTGTTAATGTCAAGCACATTCAAATATATGATGTCACTTTGCTTCTTCTTAGAGCGATTTTAAAATTAATTTTTGTTAAAATTAAAATGGTTTAAAAAACAGCAATACATACTTGTAAAACCATATAGTTCCAAGTTCTGACAATTTTATTTTATACGCACTGTCAAATATAAATTCACAATTTATAGCAACAGAATAAGTTGCACAAAACGTCAAATAGAAAAAAACGCATTTACATAAGTTCCCCAGAAACCTAATTTGTGATATGATTTAATTTCAAGGCAAAATATTAATTTTCCATAGGGAAACATTCTGTAGGAAATTTTCTTCAGGAACACATCCAATGTGAAAAATTTCTCGATTTTTAATTCTTTTCATTGTAATTTCCCTTTAGAACGCTTGATGAACAAGTTAAGGACTATTCACATGAGGGCCACCAACGACCAACGAATATTCGTCCATTATGACATTTCTGTCACATCACTTGTTTTTATTCGTCATTACAGATTCACACCAAAGTCTAGAATTGCATTTTTAAGTTAAGACACTTGCGAAAATTGTATTCACTGAAGTCTGGATCGTATGTGGAACTTGAATTGAGTTTGACAGTTTGTTACAAACAGATTGCAATTATTCGCGACAAACAATTTGTTTTCTTAAATTAATCACATGTTGGCCATGAAAAAGCTAATTTAATTATCTTACAATTAACTTTACCTTTTTTACAATTTGCAAAGAATTTAGGTTTATAAATTGTTTGTTAAAAATCGCATTTATTCATTCATTCGTCAGTCCTTGGTTGCTCTTATTTTCGAATAGTCCCTTACCCATCTAAACGACATATGGTGGCGTTCACGATTTTAAATAAATGATCTAACTCTTCCTTTGTGTAAATTCACAAACGCATCACTGCAGAGATTTGCGATCATCCCTGTAGCACGTTCATAAACGCAAATTTCAGGGAATATTTTACCAGCGTACAAATTAAACTATTAATAGAAACCAGATAAAAAAATATGAAGGTGAATTTATTGTCGGCAGAAAATCAAAGTCAGTATTGTGGAGAAAAGTTCTTGAAGAGATAAAAAATGTGTGGCTCCAGATTTTAATTACAATGAGAGTTTTAATTATCAATCAATCAATCAGCATCGCATCGTTATCAGCTGAGCAACGATCAGCATCGCAAAAAAGCAGTGATGCCTAATCACTACCAACAAATTTGACGTTTGTGAATTTACTCTTTGTTATCCATTTTATCGCAACTGACAGATCGTTTCGGTTTACACGGGGCATTTATGTGGATCTGTTTGTTTTACTACAGATTTTATTTTATTCTGATTTTTGACATTTATATCACCTCAACGTGATAATGAATGAAAGTTTCTGTCCGTGTTTTCTTTTTTCCGTGAATTCTTTTGAATTCCTGATGAATTGGGGTTTTTCTTTGAACGGATATCATGGTAATACTGATTTAATAACAAATACTTTTAACAAAAAGTCTTCTGTGTTATTTTATCTACATTTTTATTTTAAAATATCATTTTTTTACTTTTTAATTTTTTCAAAGTCTGTCTTCTTCTGCTGCATTTATTTTTTGTTGCTTGCTTGTATGTAAAATAAAAGCAAATAATAAAAATTTAAAATGCAAAGTTTATATCTATACATTAAATATAAATATATATCAAAAATGGCAATATACATTAAAATATTACATTCATTATAATAATCGTTAAGTAAAATAATAATTAAACAAAAAAAAAAACATTAACTTAACATTCTTTGTAATCATAGGAAAATAAACGTTTTTAATTGCATCTTTAATACCTACAACAAAAATAAATTAACTAAAAAAATAAATAAAACAATAAAACAAAACAAAAATTATATATTTATTATATATTTTAAAGAAAAACATATATTTGAATTTTTAGGAATGCGATGCATCACTTAAGCACAAAACTGAGTTATTAACGAAACTTGAATCGCAAAAAGAAGATATGGCAAATACTATTTTCCAGTTAGAAAAAAAGTAAGATTTTTCGTTTTTGTTTTTGTGTTTTTTATTTTTTTATTAATTTTATAATTTTAACAACACTATTAATATAAGAAAATATATAATAAATACAAATTTATAATGGTTTTGTTTTAATTTATTATATTTTTATTATTGAATACATTTTTTGGTAGCCTTTAAATCAACAACGTTTCTTTTTATTATTTATCAAAATTTAAAATAAAAAAACTAAATGATATACCTAAAAGAAAGAAAAATTAATTTATAGAGGATTCAAGATAAAAAATATATATAAACTTATATTGTAACTCTTGTTTGTCGTCTTAAAAATATATATACATACATATATATATACATTTAAAAAAAATTATAACAATAATAATAAAATTCTATTTTGAAAATGATAAATGTTGACGACATTTTTTTAATAATTAATTTTTTAAAAATAGGATTAAGAGAAGGTAAGTATAGTGCAGAAAAATCTCCAATATCATGACATGAAAACTCATAATTAAAAGCACAATTAATTTTTAAGTGTATGTTATGTAAAAACTACTTTTCCACTTGTATCTTTTTTTATTCGACAATCCGAAAGTCTTCTGGACTATTCCGAAAAGACTCACCTAAGAAAAAATGACACTTCTGATTCGATGATAGTTTTAAATGGCAAAACGTTAGTAATCTCTATTAAGTGATCTTAAAGCTGGTCCGGATGGTTTCCCTATAATTATTCTTTCTTACTTACTTACTTCAGGTGGCGCTACAGTCCGGGAATGATCTGGGCCTCAACCGACATGCGTCTCCAGCGAGCTTGGTCCCTAGCTAGATGTCTCCATTTTCACACGCCAAGTTAGTTGAGGTCCTCTTCCACCTGAGTCGCGGTCATCCTCTACTGCGCCGTCCCTCGGGATTGGATTTGAAGGCCTTTCAGGCTGAAGCTTTGATGGCTAATCAATCTAGATGACCCAGCCATCTAAGTCATTGAACTTGTATTCTTTTGACCAGGGCAGTGTCGCTGTACACAGCTTCTCCTACACTCTCCACCTATGCAGAAGCGACCAAAAATCCCCCAAAGAATCTTTCTCTCGAAGCAAACTTAGACGTTCTCATCTTTCTTTGACAAGGTCCAAGCCTCAACGCCATAAATGAGAACTTATATATTATGGTGACTTTAGATGCCTAAGAAAGTAATTTACTACTCAATTGCCTTTTAAGTCCAAAGAAGTAGCTATTTGCAAAAGTTATTCTCCGTTTGATTTCAGCACTGGTGTCGTCTGAATTTATAGCGGTACTTATGTAGGTAGGCAAAGTCCTTAACTACCTCAAAGTTATAGCTGTCCTTTTCTGATGAGACCATATATTAGTTCTTGCCCTCATTGACCACAAACAAATCTTCTCCGCTTACGTCGTAATGCTCAAAAACGTACCACTGACATCACGCTTTGATCTTTCAATTATTTTAATATCATCGGCGTTTCGAATTAATTGGATGGACCTTTGAAAGATTGTACTTCTAGTGTTGACGGTTGAGTTTTGCACAATTCTTTCCAGAATCTTTCTTTTTCTTCTGCAGAATAATATTTGTTCAGCTAATTCTCAAAAAAGACGAATCTAGTGCTGATCCTCGAAAAGTGTCTAAAGTCGATCGCAATATGGTCAACGGTAGATTGGTCTGGGGAACTCCAGGTTCCTTTGTGGATGTTGAGGTGTGGAAAGCGTGTACTGACTACCATGATGTTTCGCCCCACAGCAAAATTGATGAGCCTGAATCCGTTATCGGAATTGTCGTGCAGGCTGTTTTTCCCGATTATTTCACCAAAAATGTCTTCCCTTTCTAGCTTGGCATTTAAATCTCTCAATACAGTTTTAATATTGTAGGTAGGACACTGCTTATATGTATGTTTTTTTGTCTAAGAGCTCAAAAAACGTTTCCTTGTTGTTGTCATTTTTCTCTTCTGTGAGACGTGTGCTTAATATAGGCTAATGTTGCCGAATTAGCTTTGAAGAGAATGGACGTAAGGCGCTCGTTGATGCAACTACATATATTTCAAGACTTGTTGCTCCAATGACAAAGCCGCATCCAAATAGGTTTTTTTAGATCTCTTGGTAGCATTTACCGTAGTAAATCGCAGTTTTTCATCAACTTTTTGCTCGGCCCATCCCATCGCATTTCCTGGATGGCGGTGATATCTGCTTTATAGCAGTCTAGAGCCTCTGGTAATTGTTCGGCTGCACGTCTTGCATTAAGGGTCCTAACATTCCACGTGCATAACCGAAGTTCGTTGTTCTTAAATCGTTTGCGTAGGTTATCAACACTAACTCCGTCCATACCCGCGGTTTGTTGGTGCTTTGCAACTAGTTTTTCTCTACGTGGTCAGGAATTCACCATGACGCAGAACCTACAACCTGAAGGAACAGGTCCAAGGGCAAGTGCCGGCATAACCGCTCCTTACAGAAGTGAGCTTCGAATATGCCGTAGTAGCCCTATAAGGTGTTCACTAAGTAGTTCAACCTAATTATAACTGACACCACCGTTGATTCTATATCGGGAATACCTCCGATACCGTCTGGATGGGGAGATGTTCCTTAATGAAAACCCCCCTTCCTTCCCTCTCTCGTTTGCTACCCCCAACAACTTTCCACTGGGGTTAGAACCCAATCTCTAGTTGAGGTACTAGGCACCCGATGCTCACCGCAGAGAGGTGAGAGTAGGAGTTGGTAGACAGAGGTTTTTTTTTTTTTTTTTTTTTTTTTTTTTTTTTAATCCGATGGAAATCTTCAAAAGACACTCGGTAAGAATCGGTACCGAGTAGTGTGGGACTCTTACCGCACTAAAACCACCGGTGAATCAGGACCAATCTATGAAAGATCGACAAATGATTTTTATTTCTTAATTTTTAAATCGCATTGGGGGAAGTTTAAGGTTATAACACTTCCCCGTAGCTTTTAGACCATCAGCTCATGAGGCTTGGTTCTTCTTAATCTCCGAACATTGTCTCGTACATTTAATACGGTCTCCATTTCGGAATTAGTATGACTTTGCAGTCGCTGATTGTGTGATACAGCGTGTTTCTTAACCACTTCTGTAACCATTTCAATTTGAAGGTCACGATGTAGATCGCTATTTCTTATATACCAAGGGGCATTTATTATTCCACGAAGGACCTTGCTTTGGAATTTTTGGATGGGTTCAGCATTTGTTTTCTTTGTACAGCCCCATAGTTGGATGCCATATGTCCAAACAGGTTTCAATACTTGCTTATATAACATTAGTTTGTTCTGGATAGATAGGTCAGAGTTCTTTCCTATTAACCAGTACATTTTTCTGTACTTCAAGTTTAGTTCTTCTCTTTTCTTTTTGATGTGTTCTTTCCATTTAAGCTTTGCATCCAAATTCATTCCAAGGTATTTGGCGGTATTGGAGTAAGGTACTTCTGTACTGTTTATAAATATTGGAACATTGTTTATGTTTTTGTTTGTAAAGTTTATATGCGTCGATTTTGTTTCGTTTAATTTGATACGCCATTTGTGCGTCCAATCACTAACTTTATCGACTGCATTTTGCAATTTTTGTGTAGCCTTCGTAACGGATTTATCTGGCACCAATATTGCAGTATCATCAGCAAAGGTGGCCATGATAGCGTTGATGTCCACTGGAATATCCCTTGTATATAACAGATACAGGGTTGGTCCTAGGACACTTCCTTGTGGTACACCGGCTTCAATTTTCTTAAGTTCCGAGTAATTTTGGTCGTACCGTACTCTAAAGAGTCGGTTCGTAACGTAGTATTTCAGTATTTCGTAGTACTGCCTGGGGAGGTCCCTATGCAGTTTGTACTCAAGTCCCAAGTGCCAAACCTTGTCAAAAGCTTGAGCAACATCTAAGAATACAGACGAGCAAACTTGTTTTTCTTCAAGTGCCTTTTCCACAACATCCGTAATTCGATGCACTTGGTCTATCGTGGAATGTTTATTTCTAAATCCAAACTGATGGCTCGGAATTAGTCTTCTTTCTTCAATTATTTTGCTAAGCCTTTTCAGTAGCAGTTTTTCAAAAACTTTTGCCATGATTGGTATAAGCGATATTGGTCTGTAAGATGTAACTTCTGTTGGTGGCTTACCTTGTTTAGGTATAACAATGACTTCTGCAATTTTCCAATGATGTGGCACATATCTTAGTTTAAGGCATGCGTTTATTATAAATTGGAGTTTCTTGAAGGCTATAAGAGGCATTTCTTTCACAACCTGAGCAGTTATAAGATCGTACCCTGGTGATTTTTTGTTTGACAACTTATGTTGACACATGCTTCTTACTTCTTTGAGCGTGACAAAAGGTATTTCACATTCGTCATTTCTGTCAACAAACTGTAAGGGATCTGTAGCTGTGCTTGCTGGGAATGGCTTGAAAACATTCGCGAGATGTTCAGCGAAGAGATCAGCCTTTTGTTTCGGTGAGACAGAGGTGAGTTTTAAAAAAAACCTGTGGACGCTTGTGTCCTCTTGAATGCACAAGTTTACCACTTGAACATCTGTATAATTATTATTACCTATTTTATTATTATCTTTTGCTTTTGTACCAATAGGTCCTCTCACGGTTCATCTCACCACATGAAACAAATCTGTACATCATTTCAGATTATTGCACTTGATATTTTAAAAGCCTTTAATAAAATATGGCTTTAAGCCGAATCTGAACGGCTTATTTCAGAAAGTACTTTTTATGACAAGAATTACTCTTGAAAGATTTGTCAATTCCTCGCAAGAAGCAGTACTCGTGTAAGAAACTTTAGATGGCACAGGCAGGGATTGAACCCAAGACCTCTGGCATGACAGTCCTACGCACAAACCATCATGCTACTAGTACTTTTAACCTTAAGCTCCTATTGAGTCTCATTCTAAGGCTATAAAAAGAAAGAAAATAACGCTTAGCTCGGGGCCTAATTCTGTCATTCCGATTTCAAACCAATTTTATGCTTCCCAAAAGATTGGAGCAGCCTGGTCAATATTATTCGTTGGCTTATTTAAATCTTTTCTGGGGAAAACGAAGACTTTTTTAAAAAGGGCATTTCATTTTGTTAAGAACAAAAATAACAGTTTGAAAACTTTTTAGGGGCCGAAAGATGTATAAATGTAAAAACCTTATTTTTGCAATTTTAAGTATCATTTGTTCGAAGAACTTTCTGGTTAAAGGTAAGGGCGCAAAATTTTAAACAACCTATTATTAAGGCCTTAGCACGATACTAGTTAACAATTTACTAAATACATAGTAATCTACTAACTTTTCACTAATTTTAAACACTTTTTATTGTTTTGCTAACTAGTATCATGCTAAACCCATTTTATTAAAAAAAAACCATGAACACATCTAAATAATGACAGATTGTGGAGCAAACATCGGTTCCCATCGATCACCGAAATCAAGCATCAGTGAGCGCAGTTAGTAGTCAGATGGGGGACCGACTCGAAACCTACCGCGTGCTGTTGTCATGTGTTCTTTCTAACTGTTCGTTCTTCTTTCTCCTCTGTCCTTCTGTCTTGTATTAATGTCTTGTGTTGTTATCGACTTATATAGTCTTGTCGCTCAAGGTGCTGTGTTCTCTACTCTGTACATTTATGTGCCGAGTAGTGTGAAATGTAATGTAATGTACAAAAAAAACATATGTACCTTATTATTTTTTTATTTATTTTATTTATTTTTATTTTATCAAAAATATACCTGGAGTAAAATTCACCATCTACCAGCTCTTCAAGAGGATTTGCTCGAGTTTTAAAACTTTTAACTTTCCTACACAACACTGAATCCTCAAACATTTTAAAATCTTCTTCCTCCGAAAACATTTTAAATTAATTTACTTTTTATGATATCTATAAATAAATTTTATTTCACAATTTATCAATTTTAAAACACTTTGTCACATTTGAGAAAAATGACATATGTCATACAGATTTAGTACGATACTAAAAAGATAAAGTAGCCATTTGGTGATTTTAACTTTAGTAAAATGTTAAGAAGATAGTACGATACTAAACTCGTTTAAAATTATCAAAATCCTTTTTTTAACCTAGTATCATACTAAAAATGATTTAACATCGTACTAAATCGTCTAAAATTTTGCGCCAAGAATTTTAACTTACATGTATTAAGTTTAAGGACATATTCATTTTTCATGGGAGTACCTATTGAAGTTTCCAAACATATTCATGTAGTTCAAGGTAAAGTATCTAATAAGTCATCCTGTTTTGTGTTCTTTTTTTTTTAATTTAAAGGCTACCAAAAATTTATAATTGACTATTTATTGAATTTTTAATTTGTTTCAAAATTGAAGCTTTAATTTTTTTTGTTTTGCCAAATTAAAACTCCCTTTTATAATTTTATCTTATAATGTAGATGGTCAAATGACAAATCAAATCTGGGTGAAGCACTTCGTGACACATCAAAAACCCTCTCGAATCAAGTGACAGCATCCGAAGAGAGAGCAGCTTTAGCAGTTGCTGAAGCCCATGTCGAAAGAGAATGGCGTGTATCGTTGCAAGAAAAAGAAGTTAAACTCAAGGAACAAATTGTAAGTTTACAAAGCTACATCAAAGACCTGAACGAAGAAGCAAAACGTAATGATGCTGTTAAAGTTGAGCTTGAAAAAGTTCGCAATCAATGGAAAGAAGCCCAAACAACACTCGAAGAATTGGGAATTCAATTAAGTGTGAATAAGCTCAAGGTGTCGGAACTACAAGAAAAAGCTAACAAAGCTGACAAGTTGAATTCGACTGAGGTGAGCGTCTGGACTCCAGATAATACAGCAACCAACTGTACTGCATGCAAGAAGGACTTCAATTTGACGCGGCGAAAGCATCATTGTCGACAGTGTGGGGAAATTTTTTGTAAAAGCTGCTCCGAACAAACATTTCCACTGCCCAATGAACATGGCCAAGTTGGAAAACCGGTGCGGGTTTGTGATAATTGCTTTGTTAGTTTGTCAAAGAAGAAATAAAGTAAAGAGAGAAAGTTCAAATGATTTCGTCGTGTATTTTTGGTACATATTTGATAAATAATATGGTTCTGTTTATCGTAGGTATTGTTAAGTTTAGTTTTGTTGTTAAATAAAAAAAAGTAAAGTATTACAAACAAACAAAATAATATGTGTTGATGATAATTTATTTTGTGTTGATGTTATCAAGTAAATTAATAATAATTAAAAACAAAAATGTATTGCCTTTACATAGTAATAAAATCAGTATCTTTATATTTTCTTAACAAAAATGTTTTATTTAATGTTTTAAATTAATTATGAATAATTTAAAGGTAAAGCCATCCACATAAATTTATTCAGTAGTTTAATATTTAACAAGAATGAGGAAAAAGTCGGAAAGCGTAAGTATACAAAATTGGGCGGTTTATGTACATATACACTTGTGATCATACAATTAAGTCATTTTTATAGAATGAAATCTACAAATCCATATATTAAATACAAATTACAACAAAAACAAAATGTATTCAAATTCTAAATATTTATAATAACAATAATAAAAAAAAACGAACAAAAATAAATTCTATTATAACAATAGTCATTTCTTTAAAAAAAAATTAATAATTTATAAAATAAGTGTGGCCATATAATTAAGTCACCCGATAAAAATAAGAAAAATATGAAGAAAAAAAACATTTTTTATAATTTTTTTAAGCGCACCGTTAATATTTTGTAGGATAGCCTTTCTGGTTTGATACCGCGGATATTCTCCTTGGCATAGAGTCCACCAAACCTTTGCATTGCTCTACGCTAATATTTTTCCACTCTTCCTGCAAAATACTCCAGAGAGTAGTCTTGCTGGTTGGTTTTTTTGCAGCAACTTTTTTTTTGAGAATGCCCCACAAATTCTCTATGGGGTTTAAGTCCGGTGACTGCGCTGGCCACCCCAAAACATTCACTCTACGCTCTTCAAGGAAAGATTTTACAACTCTTGACGTGTGTTTGGGTTCATTATCATGCTGGAAGATCCATTCTTGGGGTAATTGGTTCTGGTAGTCGCCGAGAAGATTTGTGTCCAGTATATCCCGGTAGTCAACACCTGTCATTTTGCCGTTTATTTGACACAGCGGACCGACACCATGGCTTGTGAAACACCCCCAAACCATTATAGAATCGCCACCATGCGTTATGGTCTTTTTGGTGTATTTTGGGTTCAGCTCAGCATTTCTGGGACGTCTTACATACGGCTTGCCATCATTTCCATAAATGTTGACCTTCACCTCATCACTCCATACCACTTTACTCCAGAAGTCTTGATCTTTTCTGACGTGGTCCCTTACAAACTTCAATCGGCTTTTTAAATTTTTTTTGCTGACATTTGGCTTCTTGCGCGCTATTCTGCCATGCAAATTATTTTCAGACAAACGCCTCCTGATGGTTCTGGCAGAAACGCTGACATCGTGGCTTTCCTCCAAAACAGCCCTTATTTTTTAAAGTGGTTAATAGCATTGACCACTTTACCTCTAGATAAAGTGGTTGTATTAATCACTTCGGAAATTTTTCCCAAATTTCGGTATGCTTCCCATATTATTCGCCGTTCCTCTGGAGTGGAAGATTTATTTTTGCCCATATCTGAAATTGACTATCTAAATTGAAAATTTTAAATCAAAAATAAATTAAAACATAATTTAATATTATAAATAATAATTTCCACCAAAAAAAGACATTAAACTTACCTCTTTGACTTACTTTATTATATGATGGAATTGAAAATTTTACAAATCAATCTCCAACACAGTAAAGCCGCCAGCGCTAACCTAGTCTACCTCATGGAGAGTAGACAGTACGATGTAGCCCTTATACAGGAACCCTGGGTATCAGGCGGCAAAATTAAGGGACTACACTCGAAGGAACTTCTGCTGTACAAGCCCAACCTTGACAGCCGTAACAGTAATCCCAGAACATGCATTGTAGCAAGGAAACAGTCTAATCTTTTTCTTCTGACTACTTACAGCAACATGGACCAAACAGCGGTAAAACTGGAGCGAGAAGGGCTCCCAACGCTCATTCTCTCATCTACTTACATGCCGTACGACGGTACGGAAGGACCACCAGCTGATATCACTAATATATTGATATCTTATGCAAGTAAGAACAAGTTTAACGTAGTCGTAGGGTGCGACTCTAACTCACATCATGTACAGTGGGGAAGCACCAATACTAATACAAGGGGCGAGTCCCTTTTTGAATTTATTATTGATAACAACCTTATAGTAGCTAACAGAGGTAACACTCCCACCTTTGTTACAAAAACCCGTAAGGAGGTGCTCGATATCACCATAACAAGCAACTCAGATACTTGTCAGGTAGAGCAATGGAAGGTACTAGACGACGCATCTTTCTCAGATCATCGTCTAATCGAATTCTGTATCCCTGATACTAAGCGGGAAAACAAACCCTTTAGAAATAATAGACGTACTGATTGGCACGTCTTCAACAGCGAAATTATTAAGAACATAGGTCAGCTTAGTACCGACACTAATCTTAATTCAGACAGCTTAGATGAATTAACTGTGGAATTCACAGAAATTATGCGGAACGCCTTTGACAAAAGCTGTCCACTCATTACAGCGGCGAAGAAAAACAATAAACCGCCCTGGTGGACTACTGAGCTCAGTAATATTAGGAAAGAAACAAGGAAACTTTTCAATAGGGCTAAACGCACTAGACTAGATAGCGACTGGGAATGTTATAAAACCAGTCAACGAAAATTCAAAATTGAAACTCAAAGGGCGAAACGAAGCTCATGGAGAAACTTCTGTAGTAGCATCGAGTGTACTAACCATTCAGCAAGATTAAGGAAAATACTCTCCAAAGTAAACACACCCATAGGCTCCCTAAAAGGACCTAACGATCAATGGACAGAGTCCTGTCAAGAAAGCCTAAAACTCCTGGTTCAAACACACTTCCCAGGATGTAGCGCAGACCTAGTAAACGAGTCAATATACACCATATGCTCGGTACCTGAAATTCCTAGGGAATTGATAACAAAAGAAAAGTTAATCTGGGCTATTAACTCATTCTCTCCTTACAAATCCCCAGGCCTAGACGGCATCTTCCCCTTGATGCTGCAAAAAAGCAGTGATATCATCACTCCACATCTGATAAACATATTCCTTAACAGTCTAAAGTTAGGATATGTCCCGAAGGCTTGGCGTGAAGTTAAAGTCGTCTTCATACCAAAAGCTGGCAAGCCCAGTCACACAGAACCAAAAGACTTCAGACCTATCAGTCTAACCTCTTTCGCACTAAAAACACTTGAGAGATTGATTGATATGCACATCCGTAGCAACTTAAAGCCAGAATCTTTATCACCATTTCAGCACGCCTATACAAAAGGCAGAAGTGTAGAAACAGCCCTACACTGTGCAGTTAGAACAATAGAGAAATCGCTCGCGGTGAAAGAATACACCCTTGCCTCTTTTCTTGATATCGAAGGAGCATTCAACAATGTCCACAACAGCGCCATAGAAAAAGCTCTCACTGATCTTAAAATAGAACCTACACTTATAAAATGGATTACGTGTATGTTGAAAAGCAGACAAATCCATTGCGTACTAGGTAGCTCTAATATAAAGATGTATACATCTAGAGGGACTCCACAAGGCGGAATCCTCTCACCCCTCCTCTGGACTTTGGTGATGAATGAAATTCTCATCAAACTCAAAAACAGCGGTGTCAGAATTATAGCTTATGCCAACGACTTAGCGCTTCTAGCGAGGGGTAAATACCTGACCACGGTAAGCGAACAACTAGAAGGCGCATTAACTATGGTCAATAACTGGACCAAGAAATGCGGTCTGAAGGTTAACCCCCTGAAAACAGAACTGGTACTTTTCACCAACAGAAGGAAAATACCTTCTTTTGAGATACCAAAAATTGATAACACCCCACTTATAGTTTCAGAAAAAGCAAGATACCTTGGAGTTATCTTGGACAAGAAACTCAACTGGGGTCTAAACATACAGGAAAGATACAAGAAAGCCATGATTGCACTCTACTCGTGTAACAGGATTCTGGGAAGAAACTGGGGGCCAAATCCAAAGATAATCATGTGGATGTACACAGCCATTGTTAGACCCATTCTAACTTATGGAAGTTTGGTTTGGTGGCAAGCTCTGGAGATATCCAGGAACTTAAAAACCCTTACCAAAGTACAAAGAATGGCATGCATTAGCACTACGGGAGTGATGAGGACTACCCCAACTGCGGGTCTCGAAGCGATCCTAAATCTCACCCCCATAGACTTATTTGCACAAGAATCAGCAGCAAACAGCGCTCTCCGACTTAGTCAGACTGATATTTGGAGATCTAGTCAACACGGTCATACCACGATCCTTACAAAATACGTTGGCAATAACGTTCGTACTGATTACATGACCCCTTATCTAGACTTCAATAAAAACTTCACTACCAGCTTCCCTAATAGAGAGGACTGGGAAAACAGCGTACCCTACGCTAACGAATCGATTCTTACCATCTTCACCGATGGTTCGAAAATGACTACTGGGGTAGGGGCAGGTTTCTACTCAGAAAATCTTAGCCTTGCCAGTTCATTCAGACTTCCCGACCATAGCAGCGTCTTCCAAGCTGAGATCTTGGCAGTGAAAAACGCTGCTAATCAAATATCCATGATGGCGATATCACACGCTGATATCACCTTTTTCATTGATAGCCAAGCAGCAATAAAAGCGATCTCTGCCACGCAAATCAAGTCAAAGCTTGTTTCTTGCTGTCGCGAAGAGCTAAGGGTTCTTGGTACGCAGCACAACGTAAGACTCTGCTGGGTTCCCGGTCACAGTGGTGTGCCAGGAAATGAAAAAGCGGATGAGCTTGCAAGAGAAGGCTCGGTACTTGATCCCTCTCTCATAGACCACAACATCAGAATCCCTCAATGCGAACTAAAGAGAAACATTAGTAATAATATCATTCAAAAAGCAAATGATAGATATAACCTATTAGAAACCTGCGGTAACACCAGGAAACTCTGGCCTCATTATGACAAGGAAAAATCCAAAAAGATTTTACTTCTCAAAAAACAGTCCCTAAAATCCCTCATAAGTGTGATAACGGGACACAACCTACTTGGCTACCACAAAAAGAAGATGGGGCTTAGTACGGACGACATATGCAGAGGCTGCGGCGATGAGGATGAGCACGAAAACACGGCTCACTTTTTATGCCACTGTCGAGCACTCTGCCGTACCAGATCAAAATTCTTAGGCAACTATTTCTTCAATGAACTAGAAGAACTATCCGAACTCCCAGGCAATCGCCTAGTAAACTTTATCAAGTCCACCAAATGGCTCGATCAACCATAGAATTCATAGGTTAAATTATTTTTTCAGAAGTTGCAACACTTCAGGGTATCACAAGGGATCTACATTGATCTAAGTGTGACGGTAACAAAATCAACTGTCAGCCCATATAACCTAACCTAACCTACCTCTTTGACTCAGTAACATAAACTGACTTAATTATTTGGCCACTGCACAAATCACATATTTGTATTAAAATTTACCGTTATGTGAAATCGTTGTTGTCATCGAATGACAACAAATAATCCGTTATTAAAAAAACAATAACAACATTAGTTGATACAAACAAATGTTTCAAATCTTCTAAAAATGCAAGTGACCACTGTGTGTGTTTTTTGTTCGACTTTGTGTAATTGGACCTAGAACCATACTTGACTGCTAGTAGCCAACTTCACGTTAGTGTAATCTATTCCTTAAAGCTACTAGCCCTTCTCTAGGTTCAGCTGAATAATGGAGAAACTTTTGCAACTTGATTTTTGTATTTCGTTTATTTTGTCAAACTTTATAATTATAGATGTCTTTAATTTCTTTGAAAAATAAAGATTGTTGATGCCTAGAAACAAGATATAGCGTTTTAAAATTAATTTTTATTTTTGCCACCAAACTTACAAACGAGGAAGTGAAGCTAAATGGGTGAAAACACTTTTAAGGGAGATTTTCTTTGAGAATATGATTTTCCATATCCAGTATGTCATTGCTTTCGCTTGCACCTCTTTTGTTGAACATTTACATTTTCACAAAATGTTTGAATTTTTAACGCTGTTTTGATAAAAATGTATTTTAGTTCCTCATTTTCCTGTGAAGTCGTATTAAAAGTAATCAATTTTACACACAATTTGCTCTCTTAAGTAGCATTCACATGAGCGCGACCAACGAACGACGAATGAATTACAAAATGTGATTTTATATACGTTTAAAGACATATTTGAACACAAAATCTTAACAAAACGATAGCAATATAGTTTCTATTTGATTTATGATGCATACTTTTACTTTTCAATATCATTGTATTAATAAATTTAAGAAAACAAATTTATTCGTCGCGAACAAAATTCTAGTTGATACGAACTGTCAAACTTTATTCGCGTCCCACATACCATCCACACTGCAACGAATAAATTGATTGCGTTCCACATACCATCCACACTGCAACGAATAAATTGTTCGCGCGCTACATAACCTAAAAGTCCAACTTCATTCGCGACGAATTAAAAACTCTCATGTGAAAGAAATGTCAAAATCTGCGAATATTCGTTCATTCGTTGGTCGTTGGTCGTGCTCATGTGAATAATGCTTTACTATTTTTAGTTCTTCGGACATTGGGACTATTAATTGCTGCATTCTAATGTTTGTACCCAACGCCTTTAAGAAATCTATAATAGTTTTTCCAGAAAACCAAAAGTTGTGGCTAATTTTATAACTGGCCGTATACGATTGCTTTTATGCAATTTATTTTTTTTATTCCAAGATGAACACAAATGCTTCTTTTGAAATCCGAAACAGATTTTTGAATCCACTAGTTTAAAAAAAAAATGTTTGTTTAAAAATAATTTGTGTTCTTATGAAGAATTCCTCGTCTCAAAAAAGGTTTTTACGTCAAGTTTTTGAAATGAATTGAAAAACGTTTAAATATAATAATTCAAGGTTTTTCAAAGCCTTATAAAGATAAAATAAAGACTCATAAATAATGAGAATAATGTCTATTAGATGCATATTTATTGATTCCAAAATCAATATCAAAACGCAACGTTACACTCCGCCATCTGATACGTCAAATTGAACGCAGTCAGCTATCGGTGCAGCGGTCTATTGACCCAGTCCCAAGGCAATTCTTTTTTCTTTGCATTTGTAAATTGCTGCGACAAAAAATAATTCAGCGAGTGAATCCAACAAAATTTCAGTGTCCTTTTTTTAACAGCAAAATTTAGAAATTTTTGTGAAGAACTTTAGTACAGTAAGCAACATCAAAACGAGCAGCATCAGTTGATATTCAAAAAATAATTTTGTTTGTTTTTGACGTTTGACCGTCACGTTCTTTGAAAAAATGTACAATTTTAATTTGACCATCGCCCTATTCTCGTTCTGTTTCACCAACAAATGCATGTTCAAACTTTAAATGCGAATATCTCGCTTAATACGCGTCCCAGATAGGCAAAAGTTTGCACCTAGAGGACAATTTTTGAACTCCATTATTTCTTGATCTAGACCACTTAGAGGGCTGAAATTTCAGAGTTGTGATCTAGAAATCATTCCCTTTTCATTGCTGTGCCTATCTTTGAGTAAGAGTAATTTTACAAAAAGTTATGGGCAAAAATGCATGTTCAAAATTTAAATGCGAATATCTCGCTTAATACGCGTCCCAGATAGGCAAAAGTTTGCACCTATAGGACAATTTTTGAACTCCATTATTTCTTGATCTAGACCACTTAGAGGGCTGAAATTTCAGAGTTGTGATCTAGAAATCATTCCCTTTCCATTGCTGTGCCTATCTTTGAGTAAGAGTAATTTTACAAAAAGTTATGGGCAAAAATGCATGTTCAAAATTTAAATGCGAATATCTCGCTTAATACGCGTCCCAGATAGGCAAAAGTTTGCACCTATAGGACAATTTTTGAACTCCATTATTTCTTGATCTAGACCACTTAGAGGGCTGAAATTTCAGAGTTGTGATCTAGAAATCATTCCCTTTCCATTGCTGTGCCTATCTTTGAGTAAGAGTAATTTTACAAAAAGTTATGGGCAAAAATGCATATTCAAACTTTAAATGCGAATATCTCGCTTAATACGCGTCCCAGATAGGCAAAAGTTTGCACCTAGAGGACAATTTTTGAACTCCATTATTTCTTGATCTAGACCACTTAGAAGGCTGAAATTTCAGAGTTGTGATCTAGAAATCATTCCCTTTCCATTGCTGTGCCTATCTTTGAGTGAGACCAATTTTACAAAAAGTTATAGGCAAAAATGCATGTTCAAACTTTAAATGCGAATATCTCGCTTAATACGCGTCCCAGATAGGCAAAAGTTTGCACCTAGAGGACAATTTTTGAACTCCATTATTTCTTGATCTAGACCACTTAGAGGGCTGAAATTTCAGAGTTGTGATCTAGAAGTCATTCACTTTCCATTGCTGTGCCTATCTTTGAGTGAGACCAATTTTACAAAAAGTTATAGGCAAAAATGCATGTTCAAACTTTAAATGCGAATATCTCGCTTAATACGCGTCCCAGATAGGCAAAAGTTTGCACCTAGAGGACAATTTTTGAACTCCATTATTTCTTGATCTAGACCACTTAGAGGGCTGAAATTTCAGAGTTGTGATCTAGAAGTCATTTACTTTCCATTGCTGTGCCTATCTTTGAGTGAGACCAATTTTACAAAAAGTTATAGGCAAAAATGCATGTTCAAACTTTAAATGCGAATATCTCGCTTAATACGCGTCCCAGATAGGCAAAAGTTTGCACCTAGAGGACAATTTTTGAACTCCATTATTTCTTGATCTAGACCACTTAGAGGGCTGAAATTTCAGAGTTGTGATCTAGAAATCATTCCCTTTCTATTGCTGTGCCTATCTTTGAGTAAGACCAATTTTACAAAAAGTTATAGGCAAAAATGCATGTTCAAACTTTAAATGCACCTAGAGGACAATTTTTGAACTCCATTATTTCTTTAATGGCTAAATAACAACCACGCGTTAGGTCGTCAGAGCTTTTGATATGCTTCATACCGACTTTATATATTTTACGATTTCATGTGTCATAAAGCGCGAACTTAGAATTTAAAAAAAAAGTAATGTAGCTTTAAGTCTCGGGCGTTGGGAAGAAAGTTTACTTAAGTGCGAGAAAATAGGTCTATTCGTTCGTTAACCTCGAGCTTACGATATTTACGATCTAAAGCCGCAAAGCTTGAGGGTACATTTCAGATTGCCTGTTAAGAGTCCATTGTTTCTATTTAATATGTTGAAGTCTGCACGACCGAACGCGTGCTTATGGTTTAGCTATAATTTGACATCGTGTTCCATTTTTACTAGAAAACAGGGATCGCGACGGGCAAAATTGTTTTCCTTCCTGCAGGACAACCTTTAAGTCATTTAGCGCTCATTGATTTATTAATAACTGCAAATATGATCAATCAACAAAAATTTACAATTACAAGTGTCATCGTTTTTGAGATCTCATTTTTTCTCGTTTTCTTCGTTTATTAAATAAATACACATTCGTACGCATAAATGCTAAAGAAATCCAAAAGTTCTCTTCTATCTACCATTATAATAAAATATGTTTTTAAAAATCAATGATTTCGTAGTTTGACATGCACTGTTTTACTTCCACCATCCCTGGTACACCACTACACCACAATCACCCAAACTGTGTTAAAATGTCAAAATCTGACATTACTTTACGTTTTGCATAAATTTTCAGTAAGGGAAAATTTCCACTATCGGTAGGTTATGGATTTTCTGTGCTCTCCTATGTAAAAATATAATAAAAAAGAACTTCAATGTTTCACAAAATAAATTCAATTTTTGCTCTACTCTTATTAGCTTATCAGTAAAATTAATAAAAAATAATTAATTATTATTATTGTTTATGTTGGTTTTTATTTTGTTTCAATAAGAACAAAGTTCCCCAAAGTCCCTTTAAAACAGAAAAGAAAAAATAAATAAAATTCTCGTCGACCCTCAACGAAAATCATGTTAAAGTGAAATTTTTGTCGTGTAGCTATTTTATTTATTTTGTTTAAATAAATTCACTAGTTGTTTTTGTTGTTGTTGTTGTCGTTGTTGGATTGGAGGTACTCGATTAAATCGTACACAAGACACTTCCATAATTTTATACAAAACACATAAAAATGATGGAGCAGAAAAGCGATCATATTTCCCTTACTCTACCGGTGCCAGTTGGTGGCTCTTCCAGCAATGATTTATCCAAGAACTTGCAACAAAGAAAAAGCTTTCGCCGGGTAAGTTTGGATTCATGATGTTCATGGTGCCTTAGCCTTCCTGGAGCAGAGAAGAAGAATAATCAAATGTTCATAATCCATTTTCGATTTTAGACTTGGAACCAACTCCCCCGTTGTCAAAGGAATCTCATCATCCTCACTATTTCTGCGTGCTGCACATTCATAGTGCTCTTCCTGCCTGGTGATCAAATTGTCTCCGAGACAGTAAAAGATTCATCGTCAGTAGACGCGGCTGGAGAATCACTTGGCCTAAATGCCGCCGTTGGCATTGGTCACATAAATGTGGCGCCTTTCAAAGATGTAAGTTTATGTATTGAGCAGCTAAATTCTTATTGTTTGCTAAAAATAAAATTAAAGCTTGTTAGAAATGGAAATGGTACACAATTTCTATTATTTTGTTCGTTTCAATTGAATTCGTACACGTCCTCTGTGATTTGAGGAAAATTGCGTGTGTTAATTTTCATTTTGTTTTTATTGTTTTTTGTGCAAAGGGGCGTTCAAGCAAACTCTCGCATGTTTTGCCTGTGCCTGAGATAAGATTGCCATTGAAAACAATTGGCTGTGGGAAGCACTCTACAGCTCTACACTTATCTAATCAGATTCTATGTATCGTCGCGTCGTCGTCGCGTCGATGATAAGTAGTGTCATTAATAAAATTTGTATTGGCTGTGTGCCTGTGCCCTGTTGACTTAAACGAAAAAAACTCGGAAGCAAAGCGGGTGCATTTGTTGGTAAACAAACTGAACACTTCCGATTGGGTCAATATGTTTATTTGTCCTGCAAACAATTGTAACATAAGAATAGCTTAAATATTTGCTTTAACTGTTTGCTTAGTCGTAATTAGTTGTATTCATTTTTTTCTTCAATGAAATCCAATGAAGTCATATGAAGAAATACAAAGTGAACTTATTTTAAATCCAGAAATGTCCCTTATGTGGTTTTACATTTTAAAGAAAGTTTTTCAATTCATTTTTACAGCACAAAGTTCACCCTAAAGACCACCATCATTCGGATACAGCACCGGACACATCGAAACGAAAACCGGAGCTCCCAGAAACCCCCGAAAATAACGTTAATCTTCTTATTGCACCCATCAAGACGGTGGATTCTGATCCTGATCCACCAAATGTTGTAGATGAACCTGTAGCTGGACTTCTACAAAATGAAGCGAAAGTAGAAGCAGCTGCTGAAAGTGGTATCGATGACTTTATCAATCATCTAGAAGAGACAACCGACCTCACTCCGTCGGATTTCAAAGGTCCATCGAATAGCCGACAAAAGGCAGTGGTGGATGCATTTAAGCATTCGTGGAAGGGCTACAAGGCATTTGCCTGGGGTCATGATAATTTGAAACCAGTTTCGATGTCTTCGCACGATTGGTTTGGTCTGGGATTGACAATTGTCGATTCATTGGACACGATGTACATTATGGATTTACAAGAAGGTTTGTAACAACAAAACATAGTTCATACAACAAATGATATGACCTGTTATGATTTTTTTTCTTTTTAGAATTTGAAGAAGCTCGAAATTGGGTTGATCAGTACCTCAATTTCGACATAAATCGTGATGTAAATCTGTTTGAAGTCACCATTCGAGTGTTGGGTGGCCTGCTGACCTCTTACCATTTGAGCGGTGATAAGATGTTCCTAAAAAAATCGGTAATAAAAAAAAGAAATTGAATTCACAAAAAGAAAAAAACAAAAACAACGAGAACACAATAATGTTTTTTCTTTTGGTTTTTTCTAGGTTGAATTAGGTAATCGTTTACTTCCATGCTTCCTCTCGCCATCTGGCATTCCATATTCAGATGTTAATCTTGCATCTATGTCAGCGCATTCACCCAAATGGTCGCCAGATAGTTCAACAAGTGAAGTCACAACATTACAATTAGAATTCAGAGATTTAAGTAGAAGTACTGGCAACAAAATATACGAAGAGGTAAGTGTACTCTTTATCTTAATCTATATTTTTTGTGTGATGTGCATTGTTATGAAACTAAATCTAACGTGTATTGATGTTTATTCAGTTTTTTATTAGATAATGCAAATATTAACATTATGGTTTTTATATTAGTTTATCATTAAGATTATTATTGTTCATTTATTTGCATAAACGACATTTCAAGTATTTTGTACGTTCTGCAATGAAATGATCTAAGTTGAAATCTTTGATGTTATTTCTACATATGGGGATTGAAATAATAAATAAATAAATAAACACAGCTATGTATGTATACTGACAAATCATTTTATAAACATGATGATATAATAATAGAGATCAAAGTTAAGGTGTTTTTCTCGGTATAAATATTAAACTAATAAATACAAACAAAAATCCGGCATATTATAAAAATAATCCCAAGAGCTAACAAGGTTGCTTGCTTAGTTTACAATATAAGCTTAAGTTTATTTCTGTTTGTAAATAAAATATGTTTAGAAGCTCTTTTTTTTAGAACAGTTAGAGATAAGGATGTTGTGGCAAACAAAAATAAACATGAACTTGAATGAACAAATCTCTGGGGAATGCAGTATATGCTTCATGCTTCAAGTTATGTAATAAACTATGAATCATTAAAATTTTTCATCATTTATTATGAATGAAAGTTGAATTCGCCATGAAGAATAAAACATCATTGATTTTCTTGTTTTTAGTAGAAAAAATTGTCGATAAATTGAAAGAGTAGAGTTGGTGAAAGAATACAAATATCTAGGAGTCTGCTTTACTAAGAACTTGAGCATGGAAAAACATCTCACTGACAAACTTGTTAAGGCGAAAACAGCTATAAACGTAGCATGAAAGCAATGTTTTAATAATAAGGAAATTACGCATTCCAGTAAATTCAGGGTCTTCGAAGCTGTATCGAAATCAGTTATGTTTTATGCGGCGCAAGCTTGGGGAGGTCGGAAATATGAACAAATGGAAAAACTGCTTAGATTTTACATTAAACAGACTTTCCACCTTCCTTCGAGTACGCCAAACTACACGATCATGTTGGAATCAGGTCTATCGCCTTTATTTATAAAAACTCTCAAGCTGCGGGTCGATTACATCCTCAAAGCTCTGGATATGCCAAGTTATCGTCTCCCTTAAAAAGTAGTTCTTCAAACAATCCAATCCCGAAGTTAGAACTTGCCGAGCAGGTGGGTGTTGACCTAAACTACAGTAAGCTCTCCTCTTGGAAGCTAACTTTATATCGCCTAATAGCTCGTCTGGATGAAGCCTCAAGAGAACAATACACGGAGCAAGCCAAAAGCTCACTGCACCGCATGATATACAGTAGACTAGACTACGATCTCCGGGAAAGAAACTACTTTCACGACAAATATACCATCGAACAAATTTCGTACATGTTCCGGCTAAGAGGAGAACTCCTTTATCTGAACTACATTCCTCACCGCGATGACTTATCGATTTTATGCAACCTGTGCAACTTGAATGAGCGCGAGGATGTTTTTCATTTTGTTGGGCGATGTGCGATACTGAGAGAAATAAGAAAACTTATCCTAGGCAGTGACTTTCTTTCAAATACTGAAATCATAAGCCCTCTACAGGAAATGGAAGTCACAAAGTTATATGCATATTGCAAAACAGCACTTAAATATAGACATCAAATTTTAAATGAAGCGTTTTAATCTTAAACTGCACTTTCTTTTTTTAATCTATATAAAGCTATACTTTTAGTTGTCAATCAGGCAGACGGCAATTCCATGCATCATATTGATTGTACTAACCATATTATTGTTAAAAATGTATGTTTAAATAAAATCAATCTAAATCTAAAAAATCTAAAAAAAAATCTATTAAAGATAAATCAAACAGCGAAACGAACAAACAAACGAAACGATTACGTTTTTTTTCATTTTATACATAAAAAAGGACACTTTACTTACTTATTTAAGGTGGCGCTATAGTACGTGGGCCTCAACCAACATGTGTATCCAGCCAGCTCGGTCCTTAGCTAGTGGTCTCTAGTTTCGCACGCCAAGTTGGTGGAGGTCCTCTGTCACCTGCATGCGCCACCTGAGTCGCGGTCTTCCTTTACTTCGCCGTCCCTCGGGATTTGATTCGAAGAACTTTCGGGCTGGATTGTTGATATCCATTCGCTCTATAGGACCTAGCCATCTAAATCGTAGGAGTTTTATTCTTTTGACCAGATCAGTGTCGTTGTACAGCCCGTATAGTTTGTCGTTGTATTTTCTACTCCACTCTCCATCTCTGCTGACGCGACCAAAAATCACCCGAATAATTTTTCTTTAGAAACATCCTAAGACGTTCTCATCTTGCAATGACAAGGTCCAAGTCCCAGCGCCGTAAATGAGAACCGGGTTGATGAGTGTCTTATAGATGGTGGCTTTAGATGCTCGATAAGAGTATTTTACTACTCAATTGCCTTTTAAGACCAAAGAAGCAGCGATTTGCAAGAGTTATTCTCCGTTTGATTTCAGTAATAGTGACATTGTAATAGTGATTATATCGTTGCCTAGGTAGAAAAAGTTCTCAACTACCTCAAAGTTAGCTGTCCATGGTGAAGTTTTGTCCAAGATGTTGTCGTTGAATGTCCTTTTTTGATGAAGAGCATATATTTGGTCTTGTCTTCATTGACCACTAAACCCATCTTCTCCGCTTCCGTCGCAATGCTCAAAACATCGCTTTTATCTTCCAATTATGTCAATGATGACGGCGTATCCGAGTAATTGGTCGGGCCTTTGGAATTGTTGTTGTGTGTCGCCTAAGTTTAATGGTGCTATCTCCCTTAAAGCGGAATTCGATTCGTCATTGCCGCTATATAATTTAGAGAAGTGGTCTTTCTATATTCTCTGCATAACCTGCGGTTCTTCTACGAAGTTCCTCTGATCGTTAGAGGCTTCGTTCGTGGCTGGGCCCATTGGTAGGTTTTTTATACATTTTCGTAAAATTTATGAACCCTATTCCTGTTGTGACTTCCCTCTATCTCCTCGATCGGGCGCTTCGTATGCTTCCTTTTTTTGTTCCTTCTAAAAAGCCGGTGTGCCTCTCTGCTCTTCTGCTCGTAGAGCTCTTGAGCAGCTCCTTCTGTGTAGCGCCGTTTAATATACCTGTTTTTTAGCTGCGTGCGCTTGCCGGCACTCGTCAAACCAGAGGTTTCGTTGTGATAGCCGTGTGAAACCTAGCACTTCAGATGTGGCATCTCTGATGGCTGTTAGACAATGTTGGCACTAGTTTTCAATGCGATTGTAGCCGTCAACATCGAATCTTCTCACAGTACTTCCTTGTTTTGGCTTGGATCGGAATATCCGTAGCCGTACCTTAGCTCCACAGAGATAGTGACCCGAGTCAATGTTGGCCACAATTTCGTCAATCTTGTTGACAGTTGATTGATCATGAGATTTCCATGTCCCCTTGTGGATATCGAGAATTGTGTGTTATAATTTAAAAAAGATAATATTAATGTGTGTATCCTCTTGATATCACTGCAAAAATGCGGTCTGAAAGTAAATCATACCAAAGTTTTATGTAAAAAATAATCAACGTAAATAATTTCAATGTCAGAAGCTCCTTTTTTGCAATAAAACACTTGCAACTAGATTGCACTTTGTTAAGACCCGTGTTGATAGCAACTTGAGCAAAAACGGAAAATAAAATTGATCTATATGCGCGACATTAACAAAATGCTGATTACTCGAATAGAGTAATTCCGGTGAACATAAAGTGCAATTTCTACTCCAAAAAATGCTCTTTATTCATTTTCCTAGCGCTTATAAATGGAAATGACACTATCCATATAAGTCACTAGGCCCTAGCTCTCAATGGGATGTTGCGGCAATTATTTTTTTTAAACGGTCTAAAGTAGCAGTATTTTTCAGTTTGTCTTTAGGGACACAAACGTTTTTGATTCTTCACATCACTAACTTGTCCCAATACCTCTATTTTGATCACCAGTTTCACTACTGCCCGCCGATAAGGTGCTTGGTGATACCACGATATCGCTTTAGTTTTGCGAATTGTGATTGCAAGATTTTCTCCATTGTTTTAGAGAACATTAACAATTTCAATGCTTTTTTTTTGTAAAGACCTAATTTTTACTTGTTAAATATCAAAACATGACAACTTCAAAAGTAACAGCTGCCCAAATAAATGGATATTAATCTCTTCCTTAAAACTTCTAATTAGAAAACCCCTTTATTGAATGTTTCCGATGCCTCATTTTAAGACAGTACATTTTTATTTTTAAGAAAAAGGTTGAAAATTAGTTGAAGCAATTGAAGCATGAAAATTTTCACATTTTCCAATGAGATATTAGTAAACATCTTCTCTCTATTCTTAAGATTGCAAAAGTCACATAAAACTGTCAATTCAGGCCGATGTGAAATTTAATTAATTATATCGCCTCTTAGTTTTAATATTAAAGCTGTCATGCTAAGAGGAAATCGGTTTAGGGAGTACGTACGTAAGTCCAACGAACAACTATTATACATAGAGCGACTTGTTCCTTCCAACAGGCTATGAAAACAGCTCCTCAAGACACCCGGGTTAATATCTGATGATCAAATTACGAAGTCTTTCGAAATAAATTCACCATCCCAAACATACGAGAGGTTACTTTCATACATCGTTTTCAATGGAATCAAAAGCAGCGTGAAAATGTACAAATAAAGCATATAGCTTTTTGCTCTTTCTTTTGTTACTTTCCGCAACATTAATCAATGAGAATAATTGATCTGAAGGTGACCGATTTCTCCTGAAATCCGCTTGAAACCAATTAAATATTCCTTTATTGTTGACCACCCCGTCAATTTGTGGAATATCATGGCACTGAATAACTTTACGGAGGTGTTTAAGAATGAAAAACCTCTGTAGTTCTCTGGATTATTTAAAGCTTTCTTTTTATACAGTAGATATATTATCGGTTTTTGAAGTCATGCGTTACGTTCACTGTTTCCAATATGCTGTTGAACTCCTCAGTTAATGCAGACACAAATTCGATTGTGCAATTCTTATAAAGGGTGATTTTTTAAAAGTTATAGGAAAGTTTTTCAAAAAAGAACACATAAAATTCAGAAAAATGCATGAAATCTTTATCTGAATCGATAGTACGGTCCATAAAATTAAATTTTTGAAGGTTATTTCATGCAAATGTTGACCTTGACTGCGCCTCAAATGGTCCATCCGCTTAGTCCAATTTTCGCAAACTCTTTCCAACATTTCGGCCGGTACCTCACGAATAAATGCTTCAATGTTGTCTTCCAATGCGTCAATTGAAGCGGGCTTGTCTGTATAGACATGTGCTTTAACATAGCCCCGCAAAAAATAGTCTAAAGGCATTAAATCGCACGGTCTAGGCGGCCAATTGATCGGTCCCGAACGTGAGATAAAATGTTCACCGAACTCGCCTCTCAAGAAGTCCGTTGTTGCGCGTGCTGTGTGGCATGTGGCACCGTCTTGTTGAAACCACATGTCATCCAAGTAAGGCTCTTGCATTTTGGACAAAAAAAAATTGGATATCATCTCACGATAGCGCTCACCATTCCCAGTTACGTTACGATTCGCATCATCTTTGTAGAAGTACGGTCCAATGAAGCTCATCCATTAACAAAAAGGATGCATACTGTGGGAGCTGTGTTAAGAAGCATTTGTAAATAGTTCCGTACCACTTCTGCTTGCAGAGACGAATCGATCCTATTGGTTCTAAAATGTTTGGTTTTCACATTTTTCTAAAATTCTGCCTTTTCTTCAAAATACAAAGTTGCTTGAAATCCTTGCTTGCTGTTGCAAAACAGGTGAAATAAGTTTTTTAAATGGTTTTTAAAGTGAAATTGACTTCTTCCTTGCTTTAAAAGAACTCTGCGTCAAACCATTTTGCTTTAATTTGATTTTACGACTCGATGCCAGATGGTACTGAATCCTTAATTAATAATTTTTGTAAGGTTTTCCGTGTAATCATACTTTTTTATCTCAATTAATTTCTTACATTGACTTATTTCGAAATCCAAAATCACCGTTCTTTTTGATAAATTGTTGTCGTAAAATTAAACACATTATATTTTGTTGTATTACTTAATCCACAATTTATTTATTTTCCTCGTCTTTTGATAATTTAAATGAGTTTGAAACTATTGAGTTAAAATTTTCAATGTTATCATCATTTATTGTTTTTTTTTTTATTTCTTAGGTTAGTAATGTTTGTTGATTAGTTCTATTTGTATAATAAAGTAATCTTATAATTACATAATAAAAACAATTTGATAATAATTAAATGTGTTTAAATGTAATGTAATCAGTTTCAAGTGATTAAAATACTAAAAAATCCCCTAAACAACTCTCGAATTCTCACTTGATTAATTTCAACCAATAAGCTTCTACTTTGTCCCTGTTAGTTAACTCTTATCTTGACGATATTATGTTCAAATATCAAAATTAGAACCAATAAAAACTCGCATTTACCTTTTTTATCTATGTGAAAAAAAAATGCTTTCGTACACATAAATTAACCTTATCAATCATTTTTATATAACTGTGTAAACCAATCACGTAAAAGCCTACAAAAGTTATACGAACAAATTAATATATAAATATTTTTCTTTTTTTTTCAATTACAGTCTGTTCATCGTGTAAATGAAAAAATACACGCCTTAGAGAAAAACAACGGACTAGTTCCGATATTCATAAATGCCAATACCGGAACCTTCAGGAACTTCGCAACAATCTCATTGGGAGCACGAGGAGATTCATACTACGAATATCTGCTAAAACAATGGATTCAAACTGGACGAAAAGCAGATGATTTGTAAGTATTCTTTAAAATGTTTTAAGACTTGTTTTTAAAAAAGTGTTATCCTATTTTCAGCTTAATTGAAGACTACAAAACTGCCGTTGATGGAGTTATATCTCAACTTGTTCGAAAAACCCCCAAGGAGCACCATGTCTACATTGGTGAACTAATCAATGGAAAAGATTTCAAAGCAAAGATGGATCATCTGACGTGTTATTTCCCCGGGACACTCTTGCTTGGACACAAATTCGGAATGCCAGAATCTCATCTAAACCTGGCACGGGATCTACTCGAGACATGTTATCAAACCTATATGAAACAACCAACTGGACTTGCTCCTGAAATAACTTACTTCTCGACCGTGGAAGATGATGAACCCGAAATTCAAGTTAGATCGAATGATGCGCATAATTTGTTGCGACCCGAATTCATCGAAAGTTTGTATTACTTTTATGCAATCACAGGCAATCGTACATATCAAGATATGGGCTGGAATATATTCCAGTCATTTGAAAAATATACCAAAGTCGCTAATGGTTATTCGTCCATTGGCAATGTTAAGAGTGTTTTCAATCCACGTCTGCGCGATCTCATGGAGAGTTTTTGGCTAGGTGAAACTTTAAAGTATTTTTATCTTCTCTTTAGCGATGATCGCAAGGAAATTGATTTAGATAAATTTATCTTTAATACCGAAGCTCATCCTCTTCCAATACGAAACTACTAACTACTAACAAAACACACAGGGCAAAAATAACTAATCAAAACTATTTTTGTGTAAATAGAAGTAAAAAGAAGAACAAAAAAAGAAGCGACAAACTGCGATTTTGTATGAATGTTAATTTATTTATAAAAACTAAACAAAAAAAAAAAAAAAAACAAATAACGAAGCTAAGTCGGATTGGCAAAAAGTGTGTCCTTTTGTAGAAACTTTTCCAAAAAAACAAACTCAAGTTATAAACTTTGAGAAACAAAAACTAAACACAAACAAACAAACACCTACTACTACGTAGTTGAATTAGTATGTAAACGAATTTTTAAAATCTCAATTATCATGATATTATAGTCCAAATAGGGAGGCTAGTTTAAATACTTAAAGTTTCGATATTTTTTTTTCTATTAAGGAAGTTTTTCAAAAACGAACATAATATTTGATATGTTTTTTAGTTGTAATAAATAATTTTTTGTCTGAATATAAAATCTTAAAATATATTATACATTAAAAAACAAACAACGAAACCTATTAAATGTTGGTAGACACCAGTTCTACAAGATCTTTCGTAGGTTCTAAAATAAAATATAAGCTCTGAGACTTAAAACTGCATGATCAAGAGCACCACCGAAGCATATACTTAGCCAATGGTCAATCTCTTACAACAAACGAGCATTACATGTTCACCATACAGGCCGGCCCTTTAAACCGATGCTAAGACAAGTCAAACTTCAGATTAGTTTGGGAAGAAATCGCTTTTGAATAAAAATGTTGAACGAAGCTTAGACGTATGTAAATCTGGAATGTTCAGCTAGTTCTTAACATGTCTATCCACGAAGGGATCGGATTGATTATTATTTAAAAACACCACATCAGAACTTAATCCGCAAATTTCAGACTCTGAACGTCAAACCACATGTTTGCCAAGGAGATTCCAAAACAACATCTGCTGAAAGTTACTTTCAAAAGCTTACCTCCGGTCTAGCAAGACGAAAAAGGAAGAAAGAGCGTAACAAATCGCAGAAAGATAACATGGAATATTTTAACGAAGCCGATATTGACCGTTACCGACAAGCACCAGTGTCCAAGACCTGATTTTTTACCATTGTTACCTTTTCACACCGCACCCAGCCGAAGGAAGTACCGAATCACAATCTCAAGCTTATGAAATACCAACGATAACAAAGGCCCCGTTAACTTTCACCGACCCAGTACACCCTCACATAACTCCAACAACCGATGCTTTAGGCACGACCATTGCACATACAAAGATGCCGAGGAAATATAATATGGTATAGCTTTTGCCATTGAGCTTCTTTCAATTAACAGTGACTTTTCAAGAATATTTTATATAGCGAGGTGAAATTTCAACAAAAAACCTTTTTTACCTTTGTCCTTTACTCAGTTAGGGTACCAATCTTGTGTACACTAATGGAAATAATTTCCGAGCACAGTTAGCACCTCTAGTACAGAACCGTCTCGTAATTTTTGGGTCCCCAAATACCCTACCGTATATTCCGCCATCCACTTCTTTTAAGTGTATGACGTTCAGATGGTTAGGCCAACCGTTTATTCTCTAGTTCGCTGCTAGGACATGGAGCTTCTCTCCCAAATTATTCTGTGGCTACCTTCTTCCAACGGCGCGGCGGCGCAACGAAAAAGACTAAGCTTGTCCTGTGAGGTAAAGCACTGATTATCTTCTGGTTTGACGGGAATTGTATTCCTGTTTTATTTCGCAATTCACTTCTTCTAAGTGTATGACGGGTTTAAGTCACCCGTTTATTCTCTGGTTTGCTGCTAGGGACAGGAACGTAGTCCCAACCGTTTATTCCGTGGTAACCTTTTTATAATGTAGATTGATTATTACGCTCAACTGCCCTGTACTGCATTTTATTTCTGATTTAAATGTTCACCTTTAGTTGTTGTTTTTCTTTCATTTTATACAAAAAAATTTATATACGGAGCCTTAACTTAAGCACTACATCTTATTGCAGTACATTATGCGTTTAGGAGGGCTCAAAGTCATCCGCGATCGGGCATTTTTTAGGCATTTAGGATTATTATTTCTTCTTTTTAAGACAACAAAGTGCAGGGCAATAAATTATCATAAATGACTTAATTTTGCACTTTTATCTTTTTATATTATGAAAACATTATTTTAGAAGTAAAACAGGCCTCCCTTCAAAAAATTATTATAGACAAAAAACAATTCTTAGCAGCTGCACAACAAAAACAACCTTAATATTATAAAACTTGTCTAGCTTTATGTTATTTTGATTTATATAATACATTTTATTTTTTAATAACAAGAATAAAAAAAAAAACAAATGAATTTGTTTAAAAAATTCTACCAGCAAATGTCTTTGTAGCAAAAAGAAATGCATCATATTCAATAATATATTTTCTGTGAGAGTATAAAATGTTTCTTAACATTTTTTCTTTAATAACACACACAATTCTGATAATTTTAAGTAAGAAAGTAAAATCTTTGATTTTAAAATTAACAACTATTTTTAAATTAATTGATACTCAATCTCGCTAATAAAATTTAAAAAAAAGAAAACAACTAATTTTATTTTATATATATTTAATAATATTTACTTTAATTGATCTTAAAACAAAAATAATAAAAAGTAATGAATCTCTTATTAAAACAAAAATTATTTTTGTTTGACTTTTTGTATGTTTTTTTTTTAAATAATTTTATGTATGTGAAAGAAATGTAAATTTTAAATGTTATTAAGTTAAATCCTACACCTACCTATTATTCGTCCACTTGTAAACGCAATATTTTTTTTAATATCATTTTTTCTGTTTAAAGTTAATGTAATAAAACAGTTATGTATAATGTAATGTCTACCTAGTAAATGTTGTTTATTTTTCATGAATTTAAAAATGTATAATTAATAATTTAAGTTTTCCTCTCTGTATAAAATATAAAAACGTAATAAATACAAAAATGAAAAATATATCTGTTTTTTTAATTTGAATATTCGCTATTTTGAATATCTTGCTTATTTTACGCTTTTATTAAAACTAATATATAACTGAATATCGTCAGAGTAGAAGGACAGAAGGACATCATTTATGAACAACAAAAACAGTAAGGGCTAAAGGATTGATCCTTGAGGAACACCAGTATGAAGAGTATGAGATTTTACGATTGGTCAAATATGAATAAATAGGTATAATAAAAGGTTTGTTGTGTTAGAGAAGTTAAAATAAATAATCAAATTCCTTTGAACAGTTGTTATCACGGTAGTAAATTTTTAGTCTATTGCCCTCATTATGAGTAGCGAAGCGAAGCGAACGTTCGCTTAAGTTCGAATGTTAAAGCGAATGTCTTTTTTTATAGTATTATCGTTAGCGATCTTAGCCATTCGCTTCAAATATCAATGGTGCCAACATTATTTCATTAAAAAAAAAACAAATGAAACGTCAAATAATGACTTTCAATTAGTATTGTTTTTCTCATTTATCTTCTGATTTATTTATTAAAAAAACAATGTTAAGCAACATTGATTTTTTTTAAAGATAACTGCCTGGCTCAGGCTAAGAAGTCTGTCTACAGCTTGCTACAAAGGATACAAAGAAACCTGGCAGTAGCTGCGGTATTTTTTTATTTTGAGCAATTTTTTGTTTGAGTTTTACATTGTAGTCCAACCAAACCTACATAGATTTGCAAATAAAAACTTCTTTAATTGAAACTACAAATTTTTATGAACAAACCTTATGCCAATCTTTTCCTTTACGGAACGGAGGTCCAAGAGTGTTCAGTTCTTCTGCAAAAGTCTGCCAATAATCTTTTTGGTTCCTTTTTGATGAACCGAATACTCCTATGCCGCTAGCCATATCGGGATTCGTTTCCATCAATTGCACCAGCCTAGCAAATTCATTTGCATTTGTCCTTATATAATTTTTTATTTTCTTATTTGTTATAATAATATAAAAATTATTTGCAAATAGGCACCTTTTTCTTTTATCACTCAAACAAACGCAAAATTCTGAATTCGCTACGGTTATCACTGAATATTTTGATTTGATAGAATTTGACGTTTTGAGCCGTTAAATTAGCGAACATTCGCTAATGATAATTTAGCGATAACCAAGTTCGATCAGGGCCTAAAGCATGTCCTATGTATGTCATCGGACAAACTAAGCAAAGCTGAAACGCAACTATGTCCAGACCAAAATCCTGACTGCAGAGGAGTCAAGAGTTGTTTGTCTTTAATATATTTTTTTTAATTGATTACTTATAAGAGCTTCAAAAGCCTTAAAAACAAAAAGAAGGATAGATATGGGTCTGTACTCCTTTTTTCTTCCTTGTTTTGGGATAAGGATAATTTTGGATATCTTCCAGGAATTGGGATATGTAGAGGTCATTAGAGTTGTATTGAAGATTTGAGAAAGTAGAAGAGGTAGGATGATTTTAATAAAGTCAGGATGAATAGTGTCATGTCCGGTGCCTGTACATACATACATATTCATGTTATATTTGTATTAGAGCTTAAAAATATGGAATTTCATTCTATAGCAGGTTTATTTTGTCAACGGGGTTAAAGCAGTTTGAAAATAGTGATTCTTCCAAACTCTAGTTTTCAGTATATAACCATTGTAAATTGAATGTAAACTAAGGCAAGCTACACATTTTGAGTGTCGTTTTACTCAGCTAGACGATCTGCAAAATGGTCATAGATTAATTTTTTAGATTGTGAGGTACATAAGAATAAATAAATTAGGTGGCGCAACAGTTCGTTGAGCACTAGGGCTTAGTGACTTCAACTCTTAATCATTCTTGTATGCGAGTCATGTCAGGGATGAAGGGGACCTACAGTTTTAAGCCAAACCCGAACGGCTAATTTGAGAAAGCATTTTTGTCATGACAAGAATTATCTTGGAGAATTTGCCAATTCTTCGCAAGAGGCAGACGAAAAAAAACTTCAAACCTTAAACAAACATCAGTTTTTTAACAGTTAGGTATTCGGTTTGATTTTACTTTTTTTGCAAAGAAAATAAATATCACGCCTAATTTCGATGTATGATTCAGTAGTGTAATACACAAACAACAAATATGTGAAATGTGGTTGGATATAACACCCCTTTAATGTTTAATTGATTTTCGTATCGTACCTTTTAAATAGGCTAGATGCAATGATACCCATACGTGAGTTTTGTTATAGGCTCGCGTCTGAGGTATTTCTTCATGATTTATATTAAATATACAAATATGAATGAAAATACGGGGACGCAAAAGGGAACACTTTACTTTAACAAAAATAATACTCGAGTAACCCAATTCGTGCATTCGGTTGACAATAATATCCCTTTAACTAAAAATATGATTTCTAGGACTATTTGTCGTAAACGCCTCATGTATTTTGCTTATAATTAACAGGCACTCAAAGGGTTATTAACATCCTTAACATGTTTAACACAGTGCGAGCTTTAGGAAAATAAGAAAGAATTAAAGAAGAGATAACGGTGCACATTGGTTTAAATGTTTTGAATATCTTGAAGGGAAGAACAGAGTTGGGTAAAGCTTTCCAATTCCATATTCTGGATGTGCGGCTAAGAAAAGAATCTCTATACTTGACAGTACGTCCGAAATTGAGCTCAAGGGTTAATTGTTGAGCATTCCCGGAAGTGTGAGTATTACGGCTGAATTTATTGATTTCTACAGAACATTGTTTGCAAAAATAGTGGTAAGACAACGAAAGGCAAGAAACATTGAGGTTATAGTTCTATGGTCTATCATTTTCAAAGCTCTTTTTTGGATTATGTCCAAAAGACTTAAACCTTTTTTAAGGGGACCTACCGAAATATGCGAGTTATATTCAAGTTTTGGACGAATGAAGGCTTTGTATATTACAGTCAGATCATAAGGGGTGACAAATTTCTTGCATCATCAGAGAGGTGATCTGTAGGTAATTAGTTTCCTGGATGCAAGTGCCACTCATGGATAGCGGCATCAGCGGTGGGTTATGCTTTAGCAACAAGCGTATTGGACAATGATATCAAGATCCGAATTTATCATACGCTGCATTTAAAGTTCCACATCCGAAGGACAAGAATATGAATCTAGAAACGAATATGAAAAGCCAAGGGTATTGTCGTCAGCGAAACATTTTAATGGATTAGAAGTGACAGACAAGAGATCGTTTATGAATATTAAAAAGGGAGTCGGAGACAAAACAGAGCACAGGAGAGAACCAGCATTTATTTTATGAATTTAAGACTTAAATCCATTCAATACAACTTGAAGCACTTGAACGGTAGAGATGTAGTTTCTAATCCAAAGAAAAAGAGATTCATCAATACGAAAGCACGCATTTTCGATAAGAGATCTTGGTGCCAAACTCTATCAACTGCTTTTGAAATATCAAGTGCAATAACTCGAATGAAATCTTAAGTTTTCTTTGGGTTAAAATTCATGAAGAAGTCGTTGTAAGGTAACTGTAAATATTTAGGCGCCAGTTATAGGGGCCGGTTATAGCTATCAGTAAAATCCATCAGCAAAATTTTTGTTTTTAGGTTTTGAACATGTTACAGATTTATTTCTAGCAAAAGATTGATGCAATAAGATGAATCCTATATTCAAGTATTTTTTCAAGAAGAAACAATTCATTTAAAGTTTCATTTAATTCATAAATCCATTTTAATTTTTTTAATGATGAAATTTCATTTTACTGAACAGCTGACTGCCAAAAGCCAAAAAAAATTCCATTTCGTTTTACTGTTGGTGTTCCAATTTTTTACTGTTCCGATCACATCATTAAAAATTTTACTGAAAGCAACAGTAAAAAAATTGTCTGAGGCGCGAAGCCTCAAAGTGACATTTAATTTAATGACGTAAATTTACTGATTGCTAAAAACGATCATCAGTAAAACATTTCAGATTCCTCCTGTTTCAAATTTTACTGATGGATTTTACTGATAGCTATAACGGGCCCCATAGTTATCATTGAAATCGATCCGGAAAAATTTTTAATTCGATATTTGACGGTGTTTCCCTTTGATTAGAAATCAAAATTATATACTGATCGATCGGAAATCACACAAAGAATTTTTTTTGAGAAAAAGAAGTGTAATTGAGAATTTACTTTTCTCTAAAAATTTATTTTTCCATTTTCCGGGCGGAAATTCATTTTCCTGAACAGCTGATACTTTTATGTTCAAAAGTGAAACGAATCGTTTCACTGATTTGTGATCCAATTTCACACAATTCCAATGACAGATTTCTGCCAGTAAACATTTTTCGGTGGCTTTCAACCAGGAAATTTTTTTCAATGACAGACATTTTTAATGAAAGCTATAAACGACCTGCCAAAAAAATTCCAATGTTTGTTTTCAATGATGAACACCAATGAAAGCTATAACTGGCGCCTTAGTATGTCTATTTTCAAGGTAATCGCTCAAAATGTTTCATATTCAATCTACTTCAACTAAAGCTAAGTATACACGATTGGAAGATCTTCCAATATAGGCAGATTTTTTGCAAACATTTTTATCAACCATGGGCAGGTTAAGGTGACATAAGAGACTTGAAAGTAAGGCCAATTTCTATAGTATCTGATTAGCCAGCTGCCAAAAAATTGCCTTCCAATTAAGGCAACTTTATTGGAAAGTTGACTGAAAAGTTAATCAAGAGAAAGCTCCCTAAGGCGCCAGTTATAGCTATCATTGAAATCGATCCGGAAAAATTTTTGAATCGATATTTGACGGTGTTTCCCTTTGATTATAAATGAAAATTATATATCGATCGATCGGAAATCACACAAAGAATTTTTTTTGAGAAAAAAAAAATTTAGTTGCACATTTATTTTTTTTCTAAAAATGTATTTTCCGGACGGAATTTCATTTTCCTGAACAGCTGATACTTTTATGTTCAAAAGTGAAACGAATCGTTCCACTGATTTGTGATCCAATTTCACACAATTGCAATGACAGATTTCTGTCAGTAAAAGTTTTTTGGTGGCTTTCAATCAGGAAATTTTTTTCAATGACAGACATTTTTAATGATAGCTATAAACGACCTGCCAAAAAAATTCCAATGTTTGTTTTCAATGATGAAAACCAATGATAGCTATAACTGGCGCTATAAGGCAGTAAAATCCATCAGTAAAATTTGAAACAGGAGGAATCTGAAATGTTTTGCTGATGAGCGTTTATAGCAATCAGTAAATTTACGTCATTTAATTCAATGTCACTTTGAGGCTTCGCGCCTCAGACAATTTTTTTACTGTTGCTTTCATCAGTCAAATTTTTAATGATGTGATCGGAACAGTAAAAAATTGGAACACCAACAGTAAAACGAAATGGATTTTTTTTTGGCTTTTGGCAGTCAGCTGTTCAGTAAAATGAAATTTCATCATTAAAAAAATTAAACTTTGAGGGGCCGGTTATAGCTATCAGTAAAATCCATCAGTAAAATTTGAAATAGGAGGAATCTGAAATATTTTACTGATGAGCGTTTATAGCAATCAGTAAATTTACGTCATTAAATGTTGTTTTCTTTCGATCATAACATCGAGCTTCGCGCCTCAGACATTTTTTTACTGTTGCTTTCATCAGTAAAATTTTTAATGATGTGATCGGAACAGTAAAAAATTGGAACACCAACAGTAAAACGAAATTGATTTTTTTTTGGCTTTTGGCAGTCAGCTGTTCAGTAAAATGAAATTTCATCATTAAAAAATTAAAATGGATTTATAAATTAAATAAAACTTTAAACGCATTGTTTCTTTTTGAAAAAAATACTTGAATATAGGATTCATCTTATTGCATCAATCTTTTGCTAGAAATAAATCTGTAACATGTTCAAAAACTAAAAACAAAAATTTTACTGATGGATTTTACTGATAGCTATAATCGGCCCCTAAATGCATTGTTTCTTTTTGAAAAAAATACTTGAATTTAGGATTCATCTTATTGCATCAATCTTTTGCCAGAAATAAATCTGTAACATGTTCAAAAACTAAAAACAAAAATTTTACTGATGGATTATACTGATAGCTATAACCGGCCCCTAACTATTAAGTCAAGTCTACTTATTTCAAGATGAAAGTTGATTATGTTTCATTAAACTGAAAGCTAAATAAGTAATATTTTTTACAATATAAAATACAAATCGTGATGGAGTTGCAGCTTGCCCGAGGAGTGTTTTTTGGAGACAATAATTGTTTTAATAGTGTTTGTATCATGAACTGAAAGTAGAAGTTAATGAAGTTAAGTTCCAAGTTTGAAATTTGTGACAATTAAAAAACTAACTAGTTGCCTTGATCAAAATTTACGTTTAAACAACGCAATTTACTGCAAATGTCTGATTTTCCGATTTTCTAATATTTGGATAAAATAAACCTACCGTGTAAACGGACAAATTCCACTTGATAAAAAATTGACAATTTCCAACTAATTGGATGCTATTGGATGACTTTTGACAGTTTGGCCAATATTGGAAGATCTTCCAGTCGTGTATACTTAGCTTAAGCAAATGTCTGCTTTTTATGTTAATAGAAGTATGACGACGACATTTCTCTAATTTAACTGTTTAAATAAACCACGTTGTATTCATACTTACCATTTTCCAATAGTTCCAAGGAATTGTCATATGTTTTTAAGCCATTCATTCGAATATTAACAAGTATACAAATATACTTACATTTGATTGCAATCTATGCTTCTTCCATGAAACCCGTCCCATAACTTTCAACCAAGGAAGTAATCATCAACCCAATCGTCGAATACCAAACAAAATCTATTCACCTTAAATAAAAAATTATGTACAATACAACAAAAATAATAAAATAAAACAAGTGTGTCATGTTTTTCTGTTTAAAAATGTTGTCTTAGTTTGACTTTGTATATTTTTAACGGTTCTTTGTTTAAATTAAAAATTAAAATTATAAATTATTATCTAACAATATTAAAAACTAAAAAAAAATCTACAATTTGTTTGTTTGTTTTTTTTTGTTGTTTTGTTTTTTGACCATAAAAGACAAATTTTCTATAAATTAAAAATAATAAGTAAAAAGGTTAAAATAATAAAAAAATAAAAATACAAATTAGAAAATCATATTAAAATAACGAATTAAAAACGAATTCAGTATATCTCTCCTTGAAATTATTATTTATAAATCGACAAAATTTCAATTAACTATATTTTTTGTTGGTTTTATTTCTTTTTTGTTTGTTTAAATATTTCTTATGAAAATGAAAAAGAAAAAAAAGAAAGAAAATAATTAAAACTACCACTATAAGTAATTAAAACTTTTTTCTCATCATCTTTATTATCATTTTAATAATTTGTTTGTTTTTATTTTTTATTAAATAGTTGTAGTTATTATCATCAATGTTTTTTTTTTGTTTTTTGTTTACTTATTTAAGTTATCTTTCGGTAGCATTCGTTTACCATTTATTTAATATTAATTTATAAAACACTATTTATAATTTTATATATATATATATATTATATATACCATCAGATAGTCTATAAATTAATTTAATTTTTGTTTTGTTTAAATTAGTTTTACTTATGTCAATACATTTTTTTGTTTTGTTGTCTTTCAAATATAATTTTTGTTTATATAGTAAGGATTTTTTATCAAAAATGTTTTGTTATTTTTTGTTTTTTTGTTTAAATCAAAAATTAAATAATTAAAAGAAAAAGAAAATACTTTATTTATAATAAAAATTGTACACTAATTATTATTATTATTAAACTTTAATACATTTTACATTTTTCTAGGTTTGTTTTTTTGTTTTGTTTAATTTTTTGAGTTTATTTGCTTTTAAGTTTCAACTTTAAATACTATATTTTTGTTTTGTTGATGGTATTTTATGTATATTCAATTGTTTTTGAGAGTCTTTAGCCTAAAACTTACATAACTAATTCGATTTTTGTTTTGTTTCTTATTATTTTCATTTAAATAAATTACTATTAATAGCATATGTGTTGTTTGATGTTTTTGTTTTTTTTTTTTTTTATTTTTCTTACAACTATTTACCCTTAATTTTAAAAAAATTACGTAGTTATGATAATTTTTGTCCACATTGATAAAAACTTCGACTTTTATTTGTTATTAATTTTACGGCAATCGATTTTTTTGTATTAGGTTTCTACTTTGAATAGAAAATTCTGATTTATTGCAATTTTTTTGTTTTTTTTTTTGATTTTTTTTATTTTTTGAGAAACATTGTGAATAATTTGAAGTATGTTTATGTATATTTTTATATTTTGTTTGTAGTACAATTCTCAAGTAATTTAAAGTACTTGAAAATGTGAGTTAAATTTTTTAAAAATACATATAAGTTTTTTAGGTTTTGTTTTTATTTTCAAAAAAAGAGATCATTTAAAGTATTTTCGATCCCAATATTTACAAGATTATGTATTTTTTTTCCGTTTTGGTATGGTTTAGTATTATTATAAACATTATAGAAATATTTAAAGTATGTTTTTAGTTTTTCCTTTCTTACCTTTTTTATGTTTTAAAATTAGAGAACGATTGGTTTTTGTTTTTTTTTTCTTTTTGTAAGTTTGTTTTGAACTGGTCTTTGTTGTGTGTTGTTGAGTTTTTGTTTTTGTTTTTGGATAAATCAATGTTTATAAAAATATAAAAAAAGAAAAACAGTCACGTCGTCGTTTTACATATACCTACTACATTATTTACATTACATATTTTATTTTTACAGATAATTGGATTGTTTGAAATTCAATAATTCGCCACTATTTAAGTTTCATTTGATTGCGTGCTTTGGTGTTGTTGTTGTTGTAATTGATGAGTATGATTTATGGGTTTTGTAACAAAGTTAAGGGTTATTGGAATTTAAAATAAGAGAGTTTGGGGTTGTTTTGCTGTTAAAATAATAATTAACTATACGGTATTTGTTTTTAAAATATAACTTTGAGTCCATAAGAAGTGCTTTAGCCAAAAACCTTAAATCATAAAAGGAAGAACATTTAAAAAAGTAGTCAATGAGGTGTCTCTTCACCTGTTTTAAGGTTCCAAGAATATAAAATGAAATACCAACAAGACAAATAGAAAATTTTGTTGCATGATAGCCTAAAGCGATTGTTAACAAAAGTAATGGAAATAGAAAGAACGTATATGGTAATCCTCAATTACACACTCCTAAGATGAGATGTTTTTTTTTTGTATGATGAGGAATAGGGCCTAGTGACTTACAACTCTCAACCATTCCTGTGAGCGAGTCATGTTAGGGAGGATAGAGGGACCTACAGTTTAATGTCAAATCCAAACGATTAATTTGAGATAGAACTTTTCATGACAATAATTACTCTTTGAGTATTTGACTATTTCTCGCAAGAGGCAGTAACCGTGAAAAAACTTTAGGTGGCACAGGTAGGGGTTAGACACAACAACTCTAGCACGACAGTCTTTAACACTAATCATCACGCACAACAGTCCGCTTTCAAAAACATATTTAATAGAATTTACTGAATTTTCGTCCACAAGCCCAATGTGTGATTAAACAATTACGAGACATTTAGAGTTGTATAACTTTCGAACTGTTGAAAATACATTGTTATTTTCAGAAAATTAATGATGAACTGAAATTTAATTAAGTAATTAATATTGGTCCTATTTAAGATCAAGCGAAATCTTGGAAGTGGACTGATAAAAACCATTTTTGTGTGATTCAATGTATTGGAACTGTGAACAGTTCAACTTCAAGAAATCAAGAGGCGACTGTTGTTCACGAGAAAAACAAGAAAGCTAAATACAGAACTGTGAGCTGCATATAGACGATTATTTGGACTACGTCAAAAATAAAGAATCTGCAAAAGATATGTGAAAGGCCCTTGAAGATGTTTTTGCCATAACGTCAAAATCAATTTAGACAATTGTGAGGAAACAACTTGCCAGATTTTGACCTTGAATTCGATGGTTTGGTCAGAAGTTTAAAGTCAGCAGGGCAACGTTGGCAGAGAGCGATCTTGTTTCGCAGTTGTTCTTTACACTTCCAGAGAGCTATGATCCCCTGGTAACAACTCTCCGAGAACATGAAGGAAGAAAATCTTACCGTTCATTCTTTCAAAGCAAAGACTACTTGTCGCAGAACAGAAAATAATGGACTGATCTGAAGGAAATGAAGATATCAAAACACCAAATGCATTTTCTATGAAGAGAAATAAGAATTACAAGTTCAATGGAAGATGACACAACTGTGGTAAGAGTGGCAAAATAAAATTGGCCAAATTTGAAGGTACTAAAGTAATCTTGAAATTTTAACAATAGAAAATAGAATATTTCTATCTTTTACAAATATGCTTCTTTAAAAATGTTAAAGACAACCATAAATGGTAGTTTTTAAAGCTAAGGTAAAACACAACGAAGTTCCTAACAATATATTCTAAGATGAACTTACAAAGTACAATACTCCGTCTTCTCGACATAGTTTAAATAATTTTAGTATTTCTTAGGCTTTAAGTAAAAAGGTATTAAGTCGAGAAACTGATTTTAGGTTTATTATTTGACCTTTTATTTTTGAATTTTTCAATTAATACTAACAACTTGAATCTAGAACAACTGCTAAATATCGTAGTAATTTGGTCTCTAAGCAATAAAACAGAGAAAAATTCATATTTGTCTCAAGTTCATTGAGTCTGTGTGACCAATTTCTGACTTAAGTTCTTTTTGCCTATCGACAATGGATTTGCCTTATAAATATATGTATTGTTTCTACAATTTAAAAAAAGTTATATCTCAAAACCCTGACATGATAGAGTGATTTTCAAAAGTTGAAAAATTCGCTTTTGTATTTAAAATTTGAATACAAATTAGAGGCTTCACATGTTTGTATACTCAAATGTCAAATTTCACAGTTGGTTATACATTAAAAACGTATTAATGAGTTTCACATATAAGATTAACTTTAGAATCAAAAAGCGTCCAGTTCGTTTCTGTAGACACAAAATTACATTTATGGTTTCCAAGGGATAGAATTGTGAAAGGAAAAAACCAACGTATATTTTCGATTTTACGGTCGATTAGTAATATGATCGCACGTGTTCCAGAATCTGATTTTGTGCCTTTTCAAAAAAAGAAAACATTACACTTCATTTTTTACTACCCAGCACATGAATAAACAGAGTGAAGACACAGACTGAAATATCCATACAGCTTTTAAAAAGTGGTAAAACAAATAGTATTTTTTCTCAAAACCCCCTCTAACCCGACAATGGATAGGTTTAGCTGATATAAGGGGATAGAAAGTAAGGCAAGTTTCTAGTATCTGACTGGCCAGCTGCAAAAAAATTGCGTCCCAATTAATTCAACTTTATTGGAAAGTTAGCCAAGAAAAATCTATCTAACTATCAATATCAAATAACTACTTATATCAAAATGAGAATTTATCGTGTTTTTACATTTAACTAAAAGCTGGAGCTCTATGATTTACATATTTATTTTCTGTAGAATTGCATTTAATGTTTTGCGTAAAAGTTTTCCTTGTCCAATTGGAAAAGAAATAAGTAATATTTCTTTACAATACAAAATACAAATAGTGATGGACTTGAAGCTTGCCTAGGTTTTTTGTTAAAGTTCCAAGTTTGAAATTTATGGCACTTGAAAAAGTAACTAGCTGACTTAGTCAAAATTTACCTTGAAAGTATGCAGTTGACTGCAAATGAAGTCCCTCATTTTGTCTGAACCTGTCCATTTATAATCTCTCAAAACATTTTGTTGTTATTTGAACTTCTTTGACAAAGTTGGAAAGGTCAACATATTTTGCAGCAATGACAACCTAAGAGGTTTTCACGTTTAAATATGTCTTATCCAATTTCCCACGAGTTAATTTGTAAGATTTTTCTATTTGTATAAAAAAACTTCTAACCAGAGATCGAAAACATGCAATTTTTGTTTCCCTATAACTTTTTTGACTAACATTTTTCAACAACACCTCGATATGGACTCAAAAAAATAAGAACTGTTCTTTTTTTAATTTCAATCTCAATTTAAGAAACTGTTAAAAAAAAAGAAACAGCAAGGAATGCAATTATTTAGAATAAATACAAAATGTTATATGAACACAGAGATTGTTAGAAAGTTAAGTCGAAACTTTTTTTTATTTTGTTTTGTTTTCTAAGAAGACGACACCCTTACCTCTCTTTTTAAATATTAAGAGGCATTATTATGTTAAAACTTAAATAATAATATAAAATTTAAAAATAATGTTAAATTAAATTTAGAAATAAAAAAAAACAACCCAATTATTTTATACCCTTGTTGTTGTTGTTGGACGCTTTCATTTTTCATATTCAAAGTGCAGCAGCATTGAATTCCATTATCACATTGGCAGCTGACATCTGTCAAGATGTCATAATCGACTTCACAGCATCGTCCATACCACCCACACAGCTGAAATCTGTGACTTCATTAACGTTGCCACTAGTTGTTCCTGCATCAGTTCTGCCACCACTTCCACCATTAGTCGAACCAGACATCACAGATGATGTCGGAGAGTCTACCATCATGTTGCTGTTATCACCGGTGGCGTTGGGTCCTCCGCCACTGATCATGCAGTCCGATGGATCTTGGATACCACTGCTAGTTAAAGCACAGTGTGAGTTAAGAGCTCCCGAACTCTGATGATGTTGACTGTGTTCGAGCATGCTCTCGCTAAGAAACGATCCCATGGAATGATCTAATGAGAAAGTTAGCGAGTCTCCTTCGCTGTTTTGCAAGTTCAGTATACTATCGATGGCATTTTGTACGTGTCGGCTGATGTCATCGTCGAAATTCGAAGACAAACTTCCACTACTGCCTCCACTGAGGTTCGCTTGACCAGCAACACCCATACCCATGGCGTCCAAGAGACCAACACCGTGCATTTGTGAGTGGTGCATTTGCTGCAGGTGATGACGATGGAATTGCTGCTGTTGTTGCTGTTGCTGCTGGTGAAGATTGAGCATTTGCTGAAAGCCTCCAGGGCCGTTCTCTACATTCATAACCGAATTGTGTTGCATGCTGACAGCGTGCCGGATCAATTCTGCGGTGGGATCATGCAGGCTGAGTAGGTCCGGATCGACCAGCTGCTGGTCGTCCGTCTTTGGTCCCACAGTGAAACACATCTTTTTGATTTCCTGGTGAGCTTGGTCAAGCAGATCTCCGTTCCACTGGCGCTTGCGCCCATCGGACGGATCTCCACCTCCACCATTAACCATAATTTGCTGGTCTTGCACTGACGAAGACATAAACTCATGGAATTGAGCCTCCATCGTTTGCATCCATTGAGGATTGTTGGACATCTGAATCTGGTGGGTTTGTTGCTGTTCCACGAAATTGCACGAGCTTGGCTGAGTTTGCACTCGCCGGGTGGCACTTCCTTGGAGATATGGTGACGAACTAGCAGCCGGTGCAATCAACTCTCCAGTCCACGGACGAGTTTTATCCGAGGGAATACCCGAGGAGCTCTCACTTCCGACCACTGTAACTGGGTTAAAGTTTTGCGAGGTGTGAATGACATTACAGTTCGTGGATGCTGCCGGTGATTGGGATTCACTGAACAGCTCCTCAAGGCCAGACTCAACCATGTCTTGGGTGGTCTCACCTTTATCGACAACCGGTGACTCACCAAACATAGCTTCCAAACGGTTCTCAACCGATTTATTGCTCACCGATTCGGGATTGAAGAATTCCGATAGGTGTTCAATGCTATGGGCGCCCTCCTGCTGATCTTTACCGTTTTCGAATAGCTCCGATAAGTCCTTGGGACTCGTGGCGTTCTCGAAGATATCGACCAGCTGTGTTGCTGAGCTACCAGCTCGCGAAGCTTGAAGTTGTTGCTCCGACTTTTTCTCGGTTATCAAATTCAGTTCCTTTTGGATGCACAACCATTCATCGCAGGATTCCTGCTTTTTGTCCGGTTCAAATGTGGAGTTGCCATTATTGAACGCACCACTCTCAGAATTTCCCACAGTGGCAGCTGCAAAGCAACTGACCTGAAAGTCTGCCCGCAGGTCACTCAAGGGCATTTCTCCACGATTGTTCAGCTTAAGATTGTTGAAGGCACACGATGATGATGATGACGACAGCACGCTCGTGAGAGTATTTTGCATGTGCAAGGATTGATTTACAGTTTGTTGCTGCATGATTTGGTGACCCTTCTTCATAATGAAACTAGGCGTGATCTCCGACTCAATGTCGAAGTTCTCGATGTACTCCTTCTTGACATCATCTTCATCCTTTTTGATTCCGTTGAAATGCAAACTGGCCGATGACGCAGTCATCTTACTGCACGGATAGAACACCTGATCCTTGTCGTCCTTTTTGATGATGCTCATGTTACAGTATTGTTTGAGGAATGGTGACTGCAAACCGTTGCTCGTCGAATTGCTTAGCACTGGCGTGAGGCGACGCTGAAAGTTCAGTTTCGAATTACCACCATCGCCACCACCACCACCACCATACTCAGATGGCTCCGATTTGACTTCATTCTTTACTTGGCTATTGCTGCTGCAACTGCTATTGCTACTGATAAGCTCGAAATGCTGTTTCCATTGACTTGAATTGTGATGTGATTGTTGTTGTTGTTGGTGTTGATGCTGAATGGGAGTGGAGCGACTAGAATCGTTTGATTGGTTATCAAATTCACGTTTGATTGGCTTAAAACTGCTAACAGCACTCAGAGGATTCGATATGATGCTGTTGCTGTGCGTGAATGGATTATGTTGGTTTTGGGGAAACGCTTCGGCACGCATATCGAGTAGCTCTTGTTGCAGATCTTTGACAAGTAGATGATTGATTTGGCACATCTCAGAGGTACTATGATGGCGCTGCAAGAAAAAAAAAAACAAATAAAATAAATTAGTTGTAAATTGTTGATTTTTGAGTGATTTGTTTTGTCTGGAATCTGGATCTGCAATTTTTGTTTAGGGCAAAATTGAGGTTGATCTTGGTAGTTTCAATTATAAGTCGATCAGAACTTTCTTCAACTTTTATAATTTAACCAATTTCAACCTTTTGAAGCAGTTTATTGCATTATAATTATAACCCTACTCTTTAAAGATAGAACCCTTCCAAGTCTTTTGACAACTGACAGTGTGAGCATTATGTAAAAAGGTGTTGCTGTACATGGCAATGACAGTACATAACAGTGCTAAGGCATTCTACATTCTACTACATTCGCGTAGTACGGGTAAAGAACAGATCTCGGTACTCCACGGTATGACAGAAGCTGGGTAATGGGCCATTACTAGAAGAAGTATCACTGTTAAGGAGGAGAGGAGGAATGCAGCTGGCTACTTCACTGAAGCATAGTCATAGAATAACGTGGTAAAAAAGAGTGAGGCAAAAAACTTTATGACGATGTTTGAGTGGCGTATTTTAATTTATGAGTGGGCTCATTGACCAACTGGGTAACTGCGGAGTGGTTGAGATCGGCTAAAGACGGCACGGAACTGATATTAATACTGAATCACAAGTCAATGCTATTTCTGATGCAAGCTGCGGCTGGTTTCCATTAAGAAAAAGGTAATTCATTTAGAAATAATTATGATATCAAACTTATACAAATAAATCTCCAACATAGTAAAGCCGCCCGGGCCAACTTAGTATATTTCATTGAGAGTGATAAAGTCGACATCGTTCTAGTTCAAGAAGCTGAGATTGTAATTGGCAGTATAAAGGGCTTGCATCCCAGGGATATAAGACCACAAATGTAGGCATTAACAGAAGTCATAGAGCCTGTATTGTTGTTAGAAAACAGATTAGTCTTTTTCTTCTATCCAGATACAGTTCTTTAGACCAAACAGTGGTTAAACTTGATCGAACTGGACTTTAGCCGCTCGTTATATCATCGCGCTATATTCCAGGTAACAGATTAGAAAGACCATTGGCTAAGGGGGGAGGGGGCGGTATGGTGTACCTTGTTGGGGCAAAGTAGGAGAACATGACCAAGTAACTGATGCGTTAATTTCTCTTCACCCAAGTGAATATGCCAACTGACATCTACAAACAATTTCTGGCTACAGCTAGCAGAAACTACACCCACTCCTTTGGCAGGCTCTATCATGGGACTCTTATCATAGGTTTTTACCTAGGATTGATCTAAGTGTGACGGTAACAAGACCAACCGTCTGCCCATTAACCTAATCTAAGGTGTTTAAACTCATCAAAAATCTCAGTACACACTTCTTCGTGTGTTTTCTGACTCGAATCTTGTAGTCAAGAAGAATAGGAAGAAATAATTCTTTCGATGGAATCTGACAAATTCACAAGAAGTTAATACTTTGTCTAGATTTGGGCCTCGATTTTTGTTTTTTACTTCATATTTATAAATAGCATGTCGCAAATCCTGGAAGCTATTTCAATTTGATGTCCTAATCACATCCATCCAAGTATTGAAAAGATCTTCTTTATAAATAATTAATAAAAACTTACCACTGAATCAAAGAGAAGTAGTTTCTTGTACTTTGCAGCTATATCATTGAATTTATCCTCCAATTGCATTGCAGTATTCTCAAATTCCAATTCCTCTTCACTGGGTATTTCCTCATCATTTTCATACATGCAATGATATCTGAAAGTGGAAACAAATTGATATAGAAAAGCTCCCAACAACTAAAACAAAAAAGGACACTCACCGAACAAGCCTTTTAACAGCCTCCTCCTTACTCTGAAATGGATTAACATAATCAGGATTGAGGCATCCATGCTGATCAACTTCCAATTGACGAATAAATCTAAATGATTTTAATTTTTTGAATGAAAGAAAGAAAAGAAACAAAAAATGTTGGTTTAAGAATCATTCTTTTAAATAAAAACGAAGTTTAACTTTTTGAATAACACACTCACAAAGATAGGCGGGCAACTTTCGGTTTGGGACTCTCAATTGGCACCGTACTCGCACATGATATGGCTGTTGTTGTTGTGGACGTGGTGGTGGTCGTCGAGGACACTGGAGAGATTGTTATACTTTGAGTCAGTGGAATTAAGCTACAACTTGGTTGTTGTTGTTGTTGTTGTTGCTGCTGTTGCTGCTGTGGTTGCTGCTGTTGAGGTTGAAGTTGCAGTTGTTGTTGTTGTTGTTGCTGCTGCTGCTGTTGTTGTAGAGATTGATTTTGAAATTGTTGCTGCTGCTGCTGTTGTTGGATATGAAGATGTTGTTTCTGCTGAATCACCGGCTGAATTATTGTCTTCGAGTCGGTCTCCATTTTGGTGCTGACCACCGAATTCATTTGTACTGTAGTCGATGTTGTTGCAGTGATGGTTTTTGGCATTTCATTGGCTTGACTGAGATTGAGATTTAGATGTTGCTGAATTACACTCGACTGAGTAAGCAGCGGCTGCTTTGTTATTTGAATGAATTGTTGCTGCTGCTGCTGTTGCAGTTGTTGTTGCTGGGGATGTGGAATGGTAATTGTGTGCTTGCCATCTTTTGATATCGATATCACATGCTGTTGTTGCTTCTGGGGATGTTGGGTTTGTATGCTTATTTGATGCTTCTGCTGAATATGTTGTTTTTGTTTACTCTGCTGCTGCTGTTGTTGATGGTGCTGCATAGGATAGATGTGTATCCTCTGAGTCGATGAAGAGGAGGAGGATTGATTTGTTGACGACGATGATGATGCTGATGGAATCACAGTGGTATTGTGATTATTCGGCTGAACAATATTTGCTGGTATAGTTTGTCCTTCCGAACGGACTATTCCAATATTATGCGCTGTTGAATTTGTCGAAGTCACTTTGCTCTCAAAATTCCCTACAATCTTTTGTGGCAACTCAGAAGAAACTGGAGTCAATGGTGGAGGTTGAGACTGCAGTTGCTGTTGTTGTTGTTGTTGTTGCTGCTGCTGTTGTTGCTGCTGCTGCTGAATTGAGAATGTCGGTTGTTGAATCAGTGTCAAACTTCCATTTTGACCTGAAACGAAATTCCCCGGTGTTGGAATTAACTTTCCCGACGCCAGAATTCTCTGTTGTTCAATGAAGAGTCCCTGCAGAGCGGTGTAGATTTCCGAATCGGTCATGTTTTGCAGATTATTTAAAGAAGGCAGTGGTTTACTATAGATCGGATTGTGCGTATCCAAATCTGTTGGTATATTCAACGTCGAGAGCAAGGATTTGTTTTGCATTTTTGCTGACAACTGCTGAATATGCATCTGAACGGTTTTTAGCAACTGTTGTTGTTCTGGTGTTAGCTGAATTGTTTGAACACGCGATACTGTTGTTGTTTGCTGTAGCTGTGGCTGCTGCTGCTGCTGCAGCTGTTGTTGTTGCATCAATTGTGGTTGCATTTGGTTGTTGTTTTGCAAAGCTGAATTCGTATTCAGCACAGCTGAATTCATATTTGTCATTGGCATTGCTTGTATATTTTGCGTTTGCAGCGTTGTCGTCGCAGAACTTCCACCAGACAAAGACAACGACGATCCTTGTTGTTGGAGATGTTGTTGATTTTGAAGATGTGGCGGTGATGGTGTAGCTGGACCCTGATTGATGAGGTTTGTATTACTAATATTGCTATCGTTATTGTTGGTATTGTTTGAGTTACTATTGCACTGGTTATTGGAGTTGTTCATATTGACACTGCTGTTGTTTCGATGTTGTTGTTGTTGCATAGGAGCCGTTACGCCAATTAGCTTTGTACCCGTCGACGATTGACTTTGAAATGGATGAATCATTGTCGTCGATTTGGCGACATTGGGCTGAACTATCTGCACAGGATTTGTGTTTGGTTTGACTGATAAATCCACTTTGGGCATTGGCTTTACGGCATTCTTCGGCGGTGCGGTGTTTGGCTCCAGGCAGATCTTTGGTTTGCGGGGCTTTGTCTTCTTCGGCTTTGGTTCCATTTTTGCCTTACTCTGGTCGATTATTGGTGCCACATTTGCAACTTGTTTAGCTGGTGGAGCTTGAGTTGGCTGTTGTAAAGGTTGAATTGGTTGATGTTGCTGAGGATGGACAATTTGCTGCTGTTGTATACGTGGCACTGGAGCTGTTGATGCGACCGGTGTTGACGACGAGGATGTTGTCGTTTGCTGTTGTTGTTGTTGCGTTGGATTGTTCGAATTCACATTATCGAAATGAATCTGACCCTGAGACAGGCACTGGGCAAGCTGTTGCGCATTAATACCAGCCGGAGCAATTAACAACCTTTCCATGGGATCGAGGGAAGCTGTTGTCTGACCGGGATTAATTTGAGTTATTTGGTTGGTGATGGTGTTGAGGCAAAAGAGCTGCTGATTGGATTCCAATTTGGGCAGGGACACAAATTTCTGGTTATTTTGATTAACTATGAATGAGTTTTGTTTTTGTTGTTGTTGTTGTTGCAGTTGGTTCTGTTGTTGTTGTTGTTGTTGCTGCTGCTGCTGTTGTCCCTGTGTTTGCTGCTGTTGGTGTTGTTGATTTTGCTGTTGAATTAATGTGTTTTGGGATTGAATCTGTTGTTGTTGTTGTTGATGCTGATTCTTGTGTTGAGAGCTTTTGCTGTTCGATTTACTCTCAGACACTTTCTTCGGTTCAACTGAATGCACAGTCTGCTGAGATGACGACTGTTGCTGCTGTTGGATGTTTATCTGCAATTGCATTCCACCAGACTTAGTTTTCGTCATCGTCCCGGTGGCCGTTTGTTGGTTGTTGCTGTTTTGTTTCAACGTTGGATTCCCAGCCATGACGAATGGGGTAATCTTACTTTTGTCCAGTGTACTTCCACCAACTCCAGACGGTTCGTTTACTATTGTCAGATTAGGTAATGCGCCTTTGAGGAGAGCCTGCAAAATCCACTGCGACTGTTGATCCTGCGGTGAATTAGGATCATGTCGCAATAGAAGACGTTCACAGTGCTCTGTAAAAGCCAGACTTAGACTTCCAGTCAATTGTGGAATTAAAGCCGAAACAGCTGTCGAGACGCTGCCTGTGATTTGTGGAACTTGTTGTGACACTAGTTGTCTGTTATTTGCATTGGCTGTTTCAATAGCTGCTGCTGCTGCAGCTTTGGCACTTGATTCTTGTTGCTGCTGCTGCTGCTGTTGTTGTTGCTGCTGCTGCTGTTGTTGTTGCTGTTGCTGGTGTTGTTGCACTTGCTGTAGGATTTGTTGTTGTTGCTGTTGATTGAACACAATTTGTTGCTGTTGTTGCGGTGGGTGATGATTGTGAATTTGCTGTTGCTGTGTGGTAGTGGACTGCGTGTGACTTCCTATTTTAACGCCAGCGTTGTCGAGAATCGGCATTATTTGGATTTTATTCTCAACTGTCCCAGCAACAGGGGGTTGATTTTGGCCTGTTGTTTTTGTCGTATCAACCTGTGAAAAGATTTCAAGTTCTTATAGCAACAGTTTTCAGAAAAGATAAGGATAATATTATTGAGACTTACCTGTGATATTTGAATGTTGCCAATTTGGCTAGGAACTTGACCTACGGACGTCATTAGGCTTTGATTATTATTATTATTGGTGGTGTTAGGTGCGGTTACAGTTGTTGTCGTTGTTGTATGTGCATTTGTCGATGATGCTGCTGCGACTGCTGCTGCTGCTTGCACAGCCGCCGCTGCCGCATTTGCAGCTGCCAGAGCAGCTTCTACTTTCTTTCCATTTCGACGAACTGCTGGCTTTCTGCGAGGCTTTACTGTCGCCGTTGTTGTCACGGTTGCTGTACTCGTTGTCGATGTCACTGAAGTTGTCGATGTTGATGCAACATTACTCACTGAGCTTCGGACTTGCTGCTGTTGCTGTTGTTGAAGCTGTTGCTGCTGCTGTTGTTGTTGAAGCTGTTGCTGCTGTTGTTGTTGTTGTTGCTGTTGTTGTTGTTGTTGCTGCTGCTGCTGTTGTTGTTGTTGCTGCTGCTGCTGCTGTTGTTGTTGTTGTTGCTGCTGTTGGTGCTGTTGCAATATCTGGTGTTGCTGCTGCACAGTGGCTCCGCTCACAGCGATTAATTGATTTTGAATTTCATTTATCCGCGACTGAATAGTACCGCCGGCATTTCTTAATATCGGAGCTAGTTGATGATTCGCCGTTACAACAGTTGGGCCAGAATTACTACCACAAGTGACATTGGTCATTGAGGAGTTTGTCAGGGCCGGAGCAAAGCTATACGTAATCCCCTGATTCGCTGACATAGTTTTTTGACCTTGTTGGGTGCTGAGATGGATTTGAGGCTGCATCTGTTGCTGCTGCTGTTGTTGTTGCTGTATTTCTTCTGCGGTGGGAAATCGTATCGCATACGGTTCGTTCTGATCAATTTTAATTAGAATATTCTGTCCAGGTTCTATGCCATTCATATCGACTACATTGCCAGCTTGTAATCTTAGTTCCGCTGGCGGTTTGGGAGCATCATTGATGGGCTGCTGTTGCTGCTGCTGCTGAATCGAGAACGTAATGGGAACATCGTTGGTCTGACAGGGAACTGTTAGGACTAAATCGTTGGGTTGCTGGGGTGTAGAGATTTTTTGTTCCTCCTGGTGTTGCTGTTGCGGTGGTGGTGGCTGCAGCGGCGGAGGTGGATCTTCGCACTCCATGAAGTCGTCGTCGTCTTCCATAATTCCACACAATTTCATAACATTACCGAGATCAAGTTTTGTACGAGTTACCACTGGGGGCTGAGATGTATCCGTATTGTTCGAGGGAACTGAATTCCTGTTCGTTGAGTCATTCATGCTGCTGTTGTTGTTTTGAGGCATTGTAGTCGTTGTTGTTGTTGCTGTTGTTGAGGAGGCCATCATTCCGATGGAAGGCGTTGTAGGGACTGGTGTTACTTGTTGTTGTTGTGTTTGCTGCTGCTGCTGGTTCTTTTTCTTTCTTGGTTTGGTCTTGCGAACCTTTGTCTCGTGAATGGGAATCTCATGTGTCTTAGTTTGTACTTGTTGAACTGTACCGCTAACATTGATGTTATTGTTCGCATGCTGCGGACTGGACATCACATTTTGCAGAGTTACTGGGGTAGGATTTCGCGCTGGTTCGGGCGTCACCGATGGAATTAATTGCGGCTGGGGAGTCACCGCTGGCGACGCTATACTAGAGAATTGTATATTTTGCGAGGGTATGACTGTTCCAGTTGCCGACATCTGCAGCTCGCCTACATGCTGAGGCGGTGGCGATTGAAATGCCGCACCAGCTGCTGCCGCCGCGGCAGCAATTTGCTGGATGTTTGTGCTATTCAGCTGATTCAGATTGATGTTCTGATTGAGCTGTCCGAAACTGGCCAAACTCTGTTGGAATTGGGTAGGCAACTGAGAGAGTATCTGACCATTGAGACCATTTGGCATTTGAATTTGAGCGAGGTGGTTGCCATTAAGCTGGAGATTCTGCAGTTGCGCAGCCACACTCTGACCAAGAATGTGGCTATTTATGAATTGCTGAGATCGAGGAGCCGCTGAGGCTGAGGCCAAGGCAGCATGAAGACCGGTCAGCTGGGTTATAGCTGGCTGCGTGGAATTGGTCTTGATGGTTTGAAGATTGGCCGTTTGCTGAATGAGATTCGCCTGCGACGAAACAATGAACGTCGGTGTTGTCGCCAGCTGCATAGCACCATTCGTGTTGAGGATCCTTAGGAGTTGCTGCGGCTGTTGCTGCTGCAATTGTGGGCGGGTGTTGTGAATGACCAGAGAAGGAGTTGCCAACTGCGGAGTCGGCGGCCGAAGTATAAGCTGAACACCCTGGGGTGTGTTCTGTTGAACTAAGACTGGCATTTGATTGAGCAAAAGAGGCTGAGTGTTGAGATTCCCCGTAGGCAGAATAATTTGTTGTTGAGCTGAGGACTGTGCAGTCGCGTTCGCATTGTTAACGGCATTTGAGTGCTGTAGCTGAGGTGACTGCGAGACCTGGCCTTTCAGCAGTTTATCATTGGTCGTCGATTGAGGTTTTGGTAGAATTTGCTGTGGAGCTTTTGATGATTTGGTTGTTTGGTGGGTCACTGTGTGCAGGACTCCACTGGCACCAGCGGACGATGTAACGATGTTCGCCAGATGCGAGCTCTGAGCCATCGAAGTTGCCAAATTGATCTGGTGATGCAGTTGTTGCTGCAGCTGCTGCTGCTGTTGCTGCTGATTGGCAGCATGTTGCTGGTGCGTTTGAACTGTGGCGGTGCCCCTCTGTTGTTGCTGTTGGCTGCTTTGCTGTGCGATCAGTTGCTGCTGTGTTGCGGCAATCAATTGTGGTGATTGTATGAATTGAAATATTTGATTGCCAGCAGCGCCGACCATCGGAAATTGTTGCAACATCTGTGGCGGAGGTGGTTGAGGGGTTGGTGGTTTAATTCCACCGTTACCACTCGGACTGGCTATCGGACTTTCCGCCGTCAAAGGACTGCTGCCCGGATGTGGATGGTTTTGTTGATTGTTATGATGAATCTGATGCTGCTGCTGCTGTTGCTGCTGTTGGTGACTATTTGAATTACTGCTATTGTTGTGAATTATCGATGTGGGCACGATTGTGGCTTTTTTCGTTTGCCCTTTTGGGCTACTAGCCACATTTGCTGTCGCAAACGAATTGGATGTATTAATTGCTTGTGTCTGCCCCCCATAGCCAGTGAATCCTTGTGATGTACGTTTATTAGCTTTCTAAAATATAAACAAACAAACAAAATATAAATTTGATAAATGAGTAACTATAGTTAAGAGGTTTTTTAAATTAATTTTCAAACCTTATTCAATGAAATATTATTTGATCCAACGAGGGTTGTATTAAATTCATTGCCCGTAACACCAATGACTGTTGTTGCAGCCGCTGGTGATTGCGAGGGACTTGGTTGGAATACCACTGTGCCAGCATTTGGACTACCAGTTGTATATTGGTGGATTGATTGACGTCTGCCAGGCGTCGCCGCCTTGCGTTCCTTTAATTAGATTTAAAATAAAAAACCGATTTTAGAATAAGATTTTAAACTTATATAAGTTTTATGTTAATGAATCAGTAGGTCGGCCTTCTGAGTCAAAGGACTCCTAAAGTATTGTATGAGTTCAAAAGCTGAATAGTTAGTATTTTCATTTTTATAAATTTATAAGTTAAATACCTGCTCCTGAGTCGTGTTGGTAATTGTATTGCCAGTTACCAATAACACATCTTGAGGGAATGGCGATATTGATGGTGATGGCTGCAAGCGTGGACTGGCTGAAACAGATGGCGACGGACTGGGTGTTAAAAACGGACCCGGAGGAGACAGTATTCCTGGAAGAAGAAAAATAAAAATCAGTTAAACAAAAACATCCAGAACTTTGCTTTTGGTAAAATTTATAATTGATGTAAACGACGATAGGTTTTAAAAAAATATTTCAAAAAGCAATATGACAAAGATAACATTTAGAATTACCATCACTTTCCATGTTAGAATATTTTATATTAGTAATTTGAAATCTCTAGTTTTCAGGATATATAACATAAAAAAGAGAGAAAACACACGAACCAACTAAATCAATTACAATTTTTTAACTAAAAAATTGAGGTTAAAAATGCAACTTAAGAGCTGCATTGTCAATTTGTATGACAGAAGTAAATGTGTTTGAAAATCAATACACCTTTCCACAGTTTTCTGTCAAAAGTCAAGCGAAATTATACGGTCTTGCGAAAACCGAAAAGCATTCCAAAGAGTTACCAAACAGACACAATCTAGTTCCTTTATAAGCAGGATCGAAAGATCGAGTTGGATTATGATAGGATTTTAGATCAAGATTCTTTATCTGAACAGATCCTGAACTGTCAAATTCAATGATTCAAGATCTGATGCAAGCAACTGCGGGTTACAAAAGTGTAACATTCTTTTGCACCGCAATAACAAAATATCCATACTTAACACAATCTTACAACAGTGTTGTACTTTTTTGTGTAAGATTTGCAATTATATTTGACAGCTCAACAAATGTCATTCAGTTCAGTTATTATTTATTTCTGAAAATTTTGTAAATAAGAAAAGTTAAGTTTTGTTTGTGCGTGCAATATTTATTTTATTAATTTATTTAAAATGGAATCATTTTATCATTTATCATTTTGTAAATAAGAAAAGTTAAGTTTTGTTTGTGCGTTCAATATTTATTTTATTAATTTATTCAAAATGGAATTTTAATAAGACCCGCTCAAGAATCTTTGAAAGAGTAATAACGCCGTAAAAAAGTGGATGGAGAAAGAAATTTGTAATTTTTGGGACTTCATTCAAAAAAATGCAATAAATCTTAATTTCATAGAGATTTTTCAATTTAAACATCATTTCTGAACACAACATATTATATCAAATGTGTTCTGTTTTTATTCGTCATTACAGATGCACAACAAATACTTCAATGAAATTTGTAGGTTGAGAATCGCGCGAATTCAACGAATTTGTTGAAGTGTGGATCGTATGTGGAACGCGAATTGAGTTTGACAGTTCGTTACAATCAGATTCACGGCAAACAATTTGTTTTCTTAAATGTATTGTATTTTCACAATTAAAAAGCTAAGATTAATTTAAGGCACATAATATTTCTACCTTTTTGTTTACAATTTGCACAGAATTAAGGCTTATAAATTGTTTAAAATCACATTTATTCATTCATTTGTCGGTCGTTTGTGCTCTCATGTGAACAGTCCTTTACACTTTTCCAAAGATCAAGGTAGATTGGTGTTGGATCTGTTTGTCAAAATCAAAATGAGCGCGTTCGAGTAACAAACAAGTCAGAGAGGAAATATTGAGTTTGTGGAGATAGAATTGAAAATCAGGTACATAATTACTTCTGTTTTCCAAAGGAAAAGTTAAGTCTAATCATTTCTGAACAGAAATCTAATTCGTTTTGACAGGCAGAACAAAACTCAAGTTCTGAAGTACCCTGTTGACAGATGGAGTTTTCATCTGTCAGTTGCAGAATTTTGAATGCCATTTAAAAACAAAGAAATTCAGAAAATAGAAAATAAAAATGTCTAATTCAATGTAATTTGTGTAAGTTTCCCGTTTAAAAAATTTTATCTTTTACCCATAAAACCAGCCATAAGTTTTTAAAAGTCATTACAATAAAGACTTTTCAAAAAGATTATTTTCAACTTGAACTTTACAAGTTCTACCTATAGTACATTTTTATAGATCAATGAATTCATAAAACGTGCGTGTTAAAATAAACACCTTAAAAATAATATTCTGTATACGACACGAGTAAAGTATATTTTTTGTATGCAAACATTTTATAAAGTGTTCAAAAGCTATAAAAACGACTTTAACACTTACTTTCACTTTTTTTTATTTCGTATTATTAGCTTTAACCCTAAATGTTTGCCTTTTCAGTTGGCATTTATCATTTTATCAACACAAAATATATATAAAGTAATAAATTTCATTTGAAAACAAAGTTAAACCACAAACTTTTATCATTTTTCTTTCAAATGTGACAGAGCCAGCATCCTGCAAAGAAAGAACAAGTTTGAGTTTTTCTTCTTATGTTTCTTTTTTTCTTTTTGTTGCTGTGAAGAACTGAAAAATTTTCACGCAGTTCCATTAACATTCTGCTTTCCTCTTTATCCGTCCGCCGGGAACAACCGACAACGCGGACGAGATGAGAAGGACGAAGATGATGATGGTGACGTTGCTGAATAATCTACATTTTTTCTCATCTTGTTTTCTCTAAATTCATCTCATCAAAACGTTACATCAACGAATAAAGAAAAGCGTTAGAATCAACCCCTTAGATACCGAATGTGTATAAAGTAAAACTTCAATAACACGCAGGTTAAAGGGTTAAATCCACCCCCTCGACTTTCGCATTTCCAGGCGTTTGCTTTCAATTACCAACACATTCGTATAAAAATGGTATAGCAAAAATAACAAATTTGAAAAGTCCTATAAAACAGCGAATTGCATCTTCTCCCCCTTATGTCGAAAAAATAAAATAGACAAATTCCTTTTTCATGAATATATCTAGCTCGAAGGAAAAACGGATATTGTACCAAGCTAACATTCCCAACCCAGTAAAACCGCCAACTCATCATCAACCTACCCTTAAATACGAACCAAAAAATAAGTTGAGTTCAAGAAGAAAGGATAAAAGCTTCCAGCGAGGAACACACGGAGAGACATGAAAACGGCCAACCAAACTAACGGCATATCAGAGCAGTGGGTGAGTTTGACGAGAAAGTCATCATCTTGTACTTGTACCACAAGCGAACATATCTACATTTTTCTTGTGTATTTTAGATCTGTTTAGTTTTGTTTTAGATTTAGCCTCTCTCTTTACACTGCGCGCTATCACCAAAAACAAACAAAAAAAAACCGTTGGAAACTCAAACTCATAGGAAAAATCAATTCCTTGTTGTCTTATTTGTTTCTGGAACGCGTCGTCGTTGTCGTCCTCTCTGTTTCTCTGAGTTCCTGAGACGACAACCACAATCGAGCAATTCACCAAAACACTTTTCACGTTGCCTGCCAGGCTATCCTTTCTTCTTTTTCTTTTCTTTTCTTTTTTCTTTTGTTGTTGTATAATAGTCCTCTTTGTAGTTTTCAAAATATTTCCGTTATGTTTGTAGTTAATTTCTCTCCTAAGGGGTTCATCTCCATTTATTAGTTTTAGAGGAGCTCAAAAGCGTCGCCATTGTGTTTTTATAGTGCCAGAATTGCCAGTAGCTTATGGTTTTGTAATCTTTAAATAACTTCATGACCTTAGACCCTTCAAATAAATTTATATAGAGGAAATAAAGATTTGTTTATTTCGGACAAGGGAGAGAATTAACTTTGATGTGTTTAGGTGATTTATCAAGATGTCAAAACAAATACACTTTGGTTATTTGACTTTTAATATAATATTATTTATTACTCGTATATAATAGAATAAGAAATCCAGAATTTATTAAGATAATTGAACGCAATTTCTAAAGTTTTTAACATATTCAGTTTAAATTGTTTAGCCAATTTAACACATTGACAACTCATTTGACAGAAATAAGAAATTGATTTTGTAGGTCTGTTCAGAAAAAAGGAAATCATATATTTTGATCTGTAAACTTTATTTTGTTTTCTTGTGTTGACAGCAAAAAGAAAAAAAACTTCTGTAAGTTTCAGCGAATATATGAAGGTATGTTTGATTTGAATTGAAATAAACTTGAGTTTATTCCAAATATCAGTGTGAAAAAAGCACACCCAAATCTATTTGACATCCCATATCAGAAGGAAATTAATACTGATCGTATTTGGGTTATGTTTCTTTATATATTTAATTTGACAAACATCAAATGAGAAATTAAAAGAATTTGATGTAAATAAAAACGAAAAAAAAAAAATTAAATGCATTTAATTTATTTTGGCAAAAAATGACATTTGAGTTATTATCGTGTTTATTTTGTCTGTCACTTTTAAAACAAAATGACATAAATGACGCCATTTTGTGCCAACGGATACATTATTATGATGAAAAGATAATAATGTAAACATACTACCAAACGAGAGCTAATTAATTTAAGAAAAGTCTTAATCCTTACTTCATCTGACAATAGAAAAAGGACTACAAAACCAATTTATTTAAATGAAAAGAACACAAAAGGTTACACTAGAATTTTCTATTCTATTAAAATTAATATCTATTCTGCATACAAATGTATATAATATATGAGTGAATAAGAGATGAAGCAGGTTCATGTCCTTTTTGCCTGCCTTCTAGGTATAGATTTTTCTAGTTCTTGTGTGCGAAAAAATATAAGGATATACAGGACATGTGTAGTGTGTTTATCTATAGATGGAATTCTGCGTGGTTAAAATATAATTCGAGGAAACATTTCTCTTCTATACGCCCACGCTCATAAGGTTAGCAAATATATTCATATAGTGACGCTCATGGTTTGCTACTACTGCTGCTACTGACATATCGCTTAGAGTGATTAGCGGATGTTGTGTGTTGCTGCTTCGACGATACATGGACTATCTTGCTCTCTTTTCAATTATATATGTATATTATATTATTGCTGTAAGGGATTTTGTGCGCATCATTTTATTTTATTCAACTATATATATTATGCTCACGACAAGACCCAACGATGATGATGACGATGAATCTGACGACGACGAGGCCAAAAGGAAACCTAGGCAAAAAAGGATTACACCGAAATTCACAAAACACAACACACGAAAATGAGTAAACCGACAACAAAAAGTACATACATATATAAACGAAAAGAAGGAGTAGGTAGATACAATTTATATACATATATTATATCTCATAAGAAATATGTTTTGACATGCGTCATATGGAAAAACATCCGATTTTATAGGTCAGAGGTGGAATATATAGGAATACTTTTAGATATTCATCTCTGTACTAATAAATAATATATATCTACTTTAATTAATAAAATAATGCATACATCTTTTTCGAAATACTCAAATTTTCAAATTTTCACAAAGAAAATTATTTCCCAAATCTTGAAAATGTATACTTTTTGATGTGTGAGTCCTATGTTGGGCGCCATTTTTTACTTAGGCTTATCATTATGGATCAGAATTTTAACCTACAAGGAGAATGATAATTCGAGCCTTATCATCTTGCCAATAAGCAATTACTGGGAAGTTCAACCTACTTAAAAATTGTTTCTTTATTTTTAATTGGCGCCCAATGCCGGGATTCTATTTTAAAAAAGTGTGTTATATTAAAAAAAATCAGAATGTTCGTATCTGCTCGTTAACAATAGCCCATTTTGTTGAATAATTTCAATTTATAAAACAGGAATCCCACGTTGGGCGCCACTTTAAATTGTCTTCGTCTAAATGTCTAACATCATATAAATTGTAATTTATAAAATTTTAGTAGATGTAAATGGGTTTTTATAAATATCCATTAGCAAAATTGATTGCTATCTATTTAAGTTTCTTTTTAAAACCGCAAACACATGCTTACATTTGACGTATGTAGGTGAGTTAAAGATCATTCAAAAGATTATCTTATAGTGAAGATCGTGAAAGAACAAAGGCAAGGCATTTGCCTCAAACAAAACTACCGATTTGCCTTTTACTGCCACCGAAACACTTTACATCCCACGCACGCTTGTATAAACCTTTTTCTGTATTTCAGGCAAACAAAAATCTAATTCACATATGACTTAGGATAATTGTATATTTCATGCTGGATTAACGGTAGGGCAGGTAGGTAAAAATATTTATGTACTATAATATCCTAAATGACTTTTTGTTACGCTTTAAAAACACAATTTCACACAGGACTCTTAAAACCACAAGAATTCAATTGAAACGTGCACTTCACTTGGGATTGGGATATTCAAGGGTGGAAAGATAATCCTTGACAAATGATGAATCAAAAACCAAGAAAAAAAATTTCCGAGTCAAGCAAGGTGTAAAAAGGATCATATAAAAGATCTTTAAACATAGATAAACATTAGTTTTTTCCTTTGTCTTTCAAAACCATTAACAATACCTCATCTTTTACCACATCATATCCTTACAATTTGGCCAACCCAACAAAATAAAAAAGGAAACGAAAAATAAAACTTGAAACAAAAAGAACCGACAAACTATTTTTGACTATCAGACCACAGAATCTACTATTTCAAAAGAACAGCAGAAAAAAAAGACTGGAAAAAGTTTCGAGAGATAGCACGTGGTGTAAAAGTTGGATGGAAATAAAAACTTTTTATTTACTTTTCGTCAGTTGAATTAATTTATTTTCCAGCAAATCATTCCCTGAATAAAATATACAACTCCAAATAATAAAAAAAAAAAAGAAATCAAACCCAAATATATTTTCATTCAACTAGACATATTCAGGTGAAGAAGGCAAAAAGTTAAGATAAAATAAAATAAAATAGCATACAAATATAGAAACCAAACAAAAAATCGAACAAGAGAACGAAAGAACGAAAGAGAGAACAAAAGTTTGGTATTTTATCTAAAACATCTATCCATGTCCTTTTGGGGCAATTTTACTGGCAAATTCAATAAAAACAACACAACACAACAATATAATCCAATCCATGTGAGAAAAAACATAATCAAACAAAGGATTCTTCTTTTTGTTTTTTTTTTTCAACGAGCTGAGTTCAGTACTCCAAAAGTATGAAAAGAATATGAAGAGGAAGGAGCCTCCTTTCATACAGATATATGATAATAATATGTTTGTGCTTTTTTTTGTGTGTTGTTCTGTTTCCTTTTTTATTTCAGAACGAATTTGAGAGAATCATAAACAAACATACTTAACCGTGAGAGAAATAAAATACGTGAGACATCAAATGGAACAAGCCGTGTGCTGTGCACTGTGCAGTGCAGTGAAATAATGATGCCAGACTTACAAGATTCTTTTATCACCATTGATCAGAAAACACTTTTTGGGGGTTTAACTTTGTGAGATCTTGATTAAATAAGACTAACAGAACTAATAAGGATGCAATTCTAAAATTACTGAAAATGACAGACATTTAATTTAGGGACCAGTTGTCAAATCATTTGATTTCCGATTCAAAGATAAACAAAACAAACAAACCTTTCGTAACATTCAGCGCTCAATTAATTGTTAACAAAACAGCTGAATGTTGATGGCTGCTGTCAAAAAAAAAAATATTTCACTTTTAATTTTTGTCCACAACTCCAGAGGTTTAAATTTAAATAAAAGAGTGTAGTTAATTTAAATTACTATTTGGTCGTAGAAGGTAATGTTATTTATACATACATATACATATGTACAAAATTTAAGTTGATGTTGAAAAAATTGAAATGTCAAACGAAAACGGGAAAACGATTTTCGGGTTTTCAAAAACTTTTTGCCGAAAACTTGGTTTTGGGTTTGGTGTGAAAAGGCTATAATAGTACGTTTCCACCAACAAATAATCCGAGATTTAAGGCAAGTGATTTAAAATAAATCATGAGGTGTTTCCACCAAAGAAAAGGAGATTAATTTGACGTTTGGTTTTTGTCATAACAACCAAACTTCAAATTATTCTCCTTTCGAAAAGAAAAAAAATATGTATTTGTTCACTCATCATCTGTAAGTAATTAGTTTTATTATATTCTTGTACATATTTATTATATTTGTATACTTACATTTAATTTCGTCTGTGGTTTCTTGAAAGTTGTTTATTGTTTTGAATTTGAGTCATATGGAAGTGAGACAGATAGTTTTTGTTGACATTTCCATCTCTCAATAAACGAAATTGGCATTTAAATGGATCGGTTCAACAATTATTCTCCGAAAAAAAAGTTTGTTTGATTTGACAAACTAATGTTTCCAAGTAGATTTCAATGAGTTTTATTTGAAATCTTCATTTGAGGAGATTAAAATTTGTATGGAAATCTTTGAGATTTCAAGGAGATTTGTGACAAATCTAGCTAAATCTGGGTTTAGTGCCCGGTGAAAACGTAGTATAAGATTAAAAGAACTGTTTATGTTTTATTATGGAACTGTACCATAGAAGATCGGAACATTGAAATTGACAGAGAAACTTAAATCTTGAGACCAGTTGTCAAATCATTTAATTTGCGGATTGACTTCAACCCATATATTTCGGTTTGTAAACTGACTCTTAACAAAGGTTCATGGTTTTGGAATGTTATAAACGTCAATGTTATAAATCAACTCTGGTTCAAACTCATTTTAAACACACCGCTTTTCCATGTCACTGGTTTGGCTGAATTTCAATTAGATCTTGAGCATGTCAATTACGCTCTGAGCAGAATTAAATCAGAGCTTTCCCATTTATTTATGAACTTTATGACTTCAACCCATATGTTCCACTTTAAAAACTGATGACGTTTAACGTAGGTTCATGGTTTGGTTATAAACGTCAATGCCATAAATCAATTCTGGTTCAACCACATTGACATTTTCATGTCACTGGTTTGACTGAATTTTAATCAGGGTTTGTCGCGGTTGAATTAAGTTTGAACCTAGAGAGATAAGATATGATAAAAGGCATTTTTTTAAGCTCTAAGCAGAGCACTGATCAGATCTGTTAAAACCAAGGCAAAACATGGTTTTATTTGTTACTTACAAATTTGAGAAGTATTAATTACCTGAAGGAAAAAAACAGCTGACGTCGATATACATTTTTACACCATTAGCTCGGACATTTCATTCTGAGCTCACAGAGTTTGCGCGAAGCTAACTCTGATAGAATAAACAAAATACAGTCTAAAAGTTATAAATGTGGCTGAACTAAAAAAAAATAGATCTTTCTTTGACTGATCATTTATCTGCTTTGAGATAGGATTAACTTTGACAGCATCCTTCAAAATTTTGATGTTTTCATTAAATTTAATTTTAGGTCTGTTTGATTACGCTATTTAGTAACGAGTTCTGTCATGTTAATAAAAAAAATTGATAGAACCACAAAAATTCAGAGTGAAGAAAATTGATTTTCAAATGAAAGCATTCAGAGCTATATGTGTCAAATATTCATTATTTATTCGGTAATATACTAAAAATCTGTCAGTGGAGTGAGTTTCTGAGTTCGTTCAATGAAAATGTCATTAAATTCTAGAAAACGTTTTACTATTATGCGCTTTGAAATAAGTTTGAATAAGCAGTTTCAGTGGAAATGTTTATAAAAAGTCTGTTTAGGTTAAATTTGCACCAGAAGAAGAAAACAACATTGAATGCGTTCAGCGTGATAAAAAAAAATGATTGAAAATTGAAAGAAATACCTTTAGTTAGATACAAAAAAAGGTTCACCTTTCAAAGAAATCACCATTAAGTTAAGTTATCAATTCGAGTTATCAAAGTGAGATGTATGAAATTTCTACCAGAAAGTATGAAACAGTATTTCACCAAATATCAACTGATTGAAATATTTATACCATTTATCATCCTCAAATTTCTGTATTTAAAAAAAAAAAAAAAAAAAATCAATTGAAACTTCCGTAGGCAAAAATAAATAAAAATAATCTTAACCTTGTCCAACTTAATGACATTTGACAGTTAAATCATGACATTTCGATAACTTAACCTTACAAAACAAATATAAATGATTTATGATCGAAACAAATAAATACCAAACAAAACAATCGAATCAATAATAAAGTAAAACTATCACGAACGCACTTTAAACAATACAACAAACAAACAAATAAGCTCATTTTAGCATATGTATATTTATGTATGTATAAGTAGATATTTGACAAAAGTGACATCCCTGCATTTTTCATGTTTTGTGTATAGTTAAAAATCAAAGCACATTCAAAGTCACAGGATGTGAATAAAATAATTGAGTACACAATTTTATATTATATAAATCGTAGGAAAGAGAGCTAAAAAGAGAGTATACTATAAGAAAGAGAGAGACGCAACAACAAAAAATAAAACTAGCAAGCGCACGCGAAATAAATCAGAAATAAATACAAAAAAAATGTGGTGTGGTGGTCTGGTCACGTAAAACTGGTTAATATATCGCAGCCAACAGTTAAAACAATAATTTTTATTCAACAACAACAAACGGACAAACACAAAAAAGATCTAAGAGAATAAGTCCAAAAAATAACAATAACAACAATATGGACAGCTTGAAAAAAATAATTCGAACTAAAGAAGCTGCAACAGAGCGCAAAAACGTTGATAATGATGCTGAGATGATGATGATGATCATCATCATCCCAGCATCGTCGTCGTTGTCGTCGCCGTAGTCAGCTCGTCGTGATGGCTTTGGAGGAGTTAATTTCCTTACATCGCGCATTTTATACTTCAAACTCCTCGATAACAAAACAACCATAGCCTGGACGGACAAGCCATTCGTAGGTATACCGTATAGCGTCAAAAGTATATGTATGTAGGTACTAACAGACAAAGGAATAAGGACTAATGGTATTGCCAAGGCCTTTGTTTTATATTGTATCACCCGAAAAATATGCACACAACCCCAGTCCAGTCCAGTGTCGTCGTCATCGTCGTACATCAGCCATCGCTCGTTGAGGACCAAGAGACAAAGATCTCTTCGGGCATAAATGGTGGACTGGACGACACGAATAAAAAAGGCGAGCAAATGAAAATATACTTCGAGCTTCAACTATGCTATATATGTATGTATGTATGTAACTAACTGGCCTTAAAATCCTTCGTTCCATTCTTTATGCCAATGTCGCCGGTTGGAATGATGTGTCTCTTTTCGAACGACGACGATGGTGTGCTTTTATTTGCCTCAACAACCGACACGATGGAAACTATACCATTGAGCATAATAAAGAGTTGCCATTATACATAGATGGTTTAAGTGTTAATATAAAATAAAAGCGCCAAAACGTGTTGTCACGTAATTTAGAGACATATTAAAATCAGCTAAATGCAAAGACAAAACTAAGAAATACAAACAATTTAAACGAACTTCGCATTGGGCGCCAATTAACTTTTCCAAAATGTGTCGAGAAATACTTATGACTGTAAGCGTTCATGGCCATTTTTATGTCTTGACTCTTCTACAGACTGTATATACAATAAACATATAGTGGAATAAGCTAGAGAAAGCTGGTAAATAAAAACCCCACATTGGGCGCCATTTTAAAAACAAAATATAAAAAATTGTAGTCAATATTACAAAAAAACTTTTGCTTGGGTTTTAAGGCCTCGCATTGGGCGCCAGTTTTCACAAATAAAAGTTAAAACCTCGTTTATATGACTTTTAAAACCTCACATTGGGCGCCAATTTATTGTATCTATATATACAGATTAGTTAGACAGAGCTGATGAGGAAAATCCTCACATTGAGCGCCATTTAGTGTAGTCTTTATAAGAAAAAAAGGTTGTGAAAACACAAAATTTGGACTCGAAGGCCTCGCATTGGGCGCCAGTTTGCACGAAATAAAGTTAAAAGTTTGTATGATTTTGAAAACCTTGCAATGAGCGGCAATTTATTGTATCTGAATGAACGGATTAGCTAGACAGAGCTGATGAGTAAAAATCTCCCATTGGGCGCCATTTTGAACAAAAAAATGGAAAATTGTAGTTTTAAGTACAAAAGAAAGCTTTTGAAAATCCGGCACTTGGGATGTAAGGCCTCCCATCAATCTTAAGTTCACACAAATAAAAGTGAAACCATTGTTTATATGAATTCAAAATCCTCACATTGGGCGCCAATTTATTGGAAAACTTATTTCACTTCACAAAACATGATTAATGGAGTTAACTGTCATCGTGTAATCTTAAGATTGAATAAAACACTGACCTTCTTTCAATGATGACAAATAAACATCACCAGTAAATAAAAGAAAAAAATCGGTCATAAATTCCTTTGATCTTCATGGAAATTAACTATTTGACATAATTTACATAAAAAACAATCCTTTAAGGTAATTATAGTAATGCACAGCACATAGCGAGGACCGCCGCCGGCGAGGTACAATACTAAGAACTAAGCTGAACGTGATTAATTATAGTTAAATCTCCTTTAAGAAGGTAAACAATTTTAAAACAAAAACGTACAACGGCAACCGTGTGCACGAATCGAGTGCTTAGGGGGCGGCAAGTGGGTTGCTTTATGTTCATGTGTATGCTCCACTCCACTTGTTAAGGACGACAACGCGAATCCTATTACAACTTCTGTGCCTTGCCGTGCGTTGTTGTCGTTTTCGTCGTCGTCGTCGTTGTTGTTGACGGTCGGTTGGTTCGTTGGTTTGTCGATTAAATATGGTGATGGGGGAGAGGTGTTGTTGGAGGACTGATGCTGCTGCTCCAGTCCTACAAACAGGCTAGAGGTCTACTTCTCTGCTGTTCTCGGGTGTATCGACATACAATGAAGAGAATAATAATAAAGGCAGCAGCAGAAGCAGCAGCACTACCAGCAAAAAAGTGACTGTTTTGTAGCTGCCCGCCTGCCATTCCATCGCGCTGCTGTTTTTATTCGCCATAGGGTTGATATTGATGGTGGCAAAACTGGGAGATGTGGATTCTGGTGTTTTTGCTTCTGCCGCTGCCGTCGCTGCTACTTTTGCTTGCTGCTGCTGCTGCTGCTGCCGTTGCTTTTGCCTTTACTGCTGCTGCTGCTGCTGATGATGAGGACAAGAGATGATGATGATGATGATGAGAATAAAAGAAGAAAAATAAAACCCACAACCGAAACGAAATAAAAATCAATAAACATGTAGGCATACATATATAATTTTGTGTGTGTACCTGGACAAAAAAGTTCACCCTCGCGATTTTTTCTTTATACTTCAATTATTGTTTTTAGCCAAAAAGAAGAAAATGATAAGGTTTCGATTTTGATTCAATTGTTTAAAATTAGCTAAAAGTCACTCATTAGCAAGTCAAATTGTTTTTAAAGTGACATAATTGGGTTGTATAATTAATTTTATAAGTCTGTTTTGAGTCTGTTTGAATGGGACCTTCCCTTAATGCGGGATATCCGATCCGATTTGATCCCATGTCAGCACGACACTTCCTCCGACTCAATGGATATCAAATTGATGTAACGCAAAACGAAACGTAACGATAACACGCGACGCAAGGTTTCGTTTTATAGTTTTATAACCCACTTTTTTTTTTTGTTGTTTTTATTAGTTGCGAAAGTGATAAAAATAACGGTTTGTAAACATACTCAGAATAGCCGGCTTTCGGGGAACACCCACTAGACACTAGAGGCTAGAGCATATGCAATTTTTCCAACTTCAATTTCATATTCAAAGAACAACAAAAATACTTCAACTTTTTCATATTATTTTCTTTGTTTTTGTTTTGTAGTTAACAGAACATAACACAACAAACAATGTAACGGGAACAATAAACATGTAACGTAACGTCAGAAACAAATAAACAATTTTTCCATTTTTGTAAAACTCCACTTAATTTTCCATCTTTTTATTGTTTTTTCGTTTTTTTTTATTTTTGTGTCTATTTTGTGAATGCAAGAAGAGAGATTAAGGAATGATTAATAATTGACACATTCACATAGTTACGAGCATGAATAAACACTGAAAAAATCTCAACGGTGCAAGTGTGTGTTATAGTAGCTAAAGTTGAGCGGAGCAGCAGCGGCAGCTCCGCGCCGCGCCACAATCGTATTCGTATCCTCTCTAATTCTGATGGTGGCGCGTTACGTATCCGTCCGTTCCGTATACGTATGTTTGTACGTAAGTATCTACGTAGGTACGTTCACTCTCGAGAAGAGGTAAAACAATTCATAGTAATAATAAATAAAAGGCGAAAAATGAAGATGAAAAGGAAATCACGATGAGAAAATGGAAGAAAACTAACACACAACATAGGGCACAAAAAGTATAGATGTATCCTACAAAAAACTTTAGGAATCATGGTAGGTACACCGCAATTGTGTTGAGAGCGAGCTTCATATCGTCGGTCGGGATCGCAGTCGGGATGTGTTTTGTACTCTATAGTGTATAAAAGTAGATGGATGGACCTACACCGACGACAGCTAGCAGCGATGGAGGCGACTGAGGCGGTGGCAGCGCAGCAGTGGTGTCAGGCGGCAGAACCACCGATACCGGGATAGATGGAATTTTATGCTTTTTGCTCTTTACTCGCATCTTCTGTATCGAATTTTAATGATTTTTCATTACATATTCACCATTTTTTATCCATTTTGTGGCAAACAATCATGACGACGATGATGAGTTGAAAATGATTAGACATGTTCGAAAACAATCACAAAGATTTTACAAAATTTGCTCAAGTATTTTCGAATCATAAATCAAAACAAATAAAACCTTCGACCTTTTTAACTTGTTTGAAAAATATAATTATAATTTTTTATTCAATTTTCCAAATCTGTTGTTGGCTGAAAGGAACGAAGTAAGGAAGGTGTATTGAGAGACATCAGATATATAGAGAGGACATCACAAGACAATGAATTGAGTATATACAAAAAGAGAACTCAGGATATATTCACTTGAGTTTTGGAGCATGACTTTGGTGAATTTTTTATTAAGAGATTAAGTGCTTTTGCAAAGGCGATTGTGTTTGGGTTAAAATTTGTTGAGAAAATAATTAAGTCTGTCTGTAAAGTTTTTGGGTTAAATTTTATGAAGAATTACCTACATTATTTTGAGGTTTATAAGGGAGATTATAAGTTTTGTTTTTAACAATGAAATATGCAAAACAAAAAAAAAAAATGGTTTTGCGTTGGGCGCCATTCATATTTAATTGATTAAAAGGAGGGAAGATTATAGGTACATAAAGAGTTGAATTGAGGATTAATGATGTTTTGTAATAGTTTACAAAGTTTAGTTCTTTTTATCGAACATTGGAAGAAAAAAAAAAAACAGTTTCTGTTGGGCGCCATTTAATTGATTACATTGTTTTTTTTTTAAGTCTTCAACAAAAACAAATACGATTTCAAGTAGTTTACAAACTAGACAACACTTAAAGCTTTTGCCTTTAGAATCATTGAGGGGTCTTGGTTCCAATTTGGAGCATTCATAAGTCTATTTTTTTAAATTTGTTAAAGAATGTTTCTTATCGATACTAATTCCTTGGTGTTAGATAAAAAGGTATATTAAGTCAAAAAATTCCATCCCTGACAACAGTACTCGCACACAGGAACGGTTGAGAGTTGTCAGTCACTAGGCCCTAGTTCTCAAACGGACTGTTGCGCCACCCAATTTATTTTTTTTAAGTCAAAAAATTGCATATTAAGTCTTTGATTTGGTGTAACGGCCTTTTTGTGCCCCTTTTGTTTAATACTAAAAACTTCAGCCCAGAAGACCTGCTAAATAGCGTATTAATCCTTAGGCAATAAAACAAAAAATTCATTTTTGTTTTGATATTAACGTCATAAGTTCATTGAGTCTGTGTGACCAGTTTCTAAATTTAAGTCCTTTTTGCCTAGCGTCAAAGAATTTAGCCTAAAAAGTTAGGAACCTTGAGACTTTAGTCTTTGAAGTTTTTTTGAAGGCATTGAAAAGAAATTCTTAGCTATCGTTTCTTATTTATTTGCATACATTAAAAAATTTCACTAGATATTCTTTTAAATTTCAAACAATTTTTGTTTCAACTTCCGAAAGAAAACAAAACAATTATTTTGGCAAATTGTTTATATACGATTATAATGGAAAAAAGATGAAAAAAAGAAAAGCTTCACATTGGGCGCCACTTTTCTAAAACATGTTTTTGTTATAATTGCCAATCAAGTCTGATGCATTATTTTTTTGCAAGTTGCGAATGTAATCAATAAACTATGTATATTGCCAAATTCTTCATATGATTATAACAGAAAAAACTGAAAAAGCAATCTTCACATTGGGCGCCACTTTTCTAAAACAAGTTTTTTGTTGTAATTTTGAATGCTTTCTGATGCATTTTATTTTGCTAGTTGCGAAAGAAATCAACTGAATTATTTTGCCAATTGTTCATAAGATTATAACAAAAAAAAAATAAAACCTTCACATTGGGCGCCACTTTTCTAAAACACGCTTTTGTTGTAATTTTTAATGATATCCAATTTTTTGGAATTTTGGAATAATCCTACCATAAATATTTCAATCTGCACTTTTAACTGTCATAAAACATGCGGGGTGACATTAAAACTTTTCTGTATTAATATCCAGTAGTAAACCGTTTTGCTATATATCAATTAAAAGATGACAGGTATCAAATTCACCCTTTAGCTGTCAATTTTATTTGCCCACGCATTACAAATATTTAAAAAAAACACACATAATTTAAACTATAACAACGTTTCGGTTTTCTCACATTTAAAACATCACAATCGCAAGGGGTCATTTAATAACTGACTGATCCACACTCTAGGATTTTCCAGCCTAGAACAGCCGGCACCACACCGCAACGCAACTGACACAAAACAAGGTGAAAACAAAACACAAGTCGACTTAAATCCACAAAACAAAGGTAGGTACAACGTATGTATACACCGTCGAACGAGGGAGAATTTTTGATATTAATCCACCTATATCATCATCGGCTTCATCGCCATCATTAACATTGCTCCAAGCTACAGCTAAGCGCAAGAACATCGACATAATGGCAGATATGGGCATAATAGGGAATTTATACTATACACGTGTATGTACAGTACATATGTATATCTCTTTGACTGGCTGCATTTATATTATACACGTTATTTTACCAGGCTGCCAGCCAAGAGCTCTACTACCTCTACTCTGCAGTTAGCCACAACATTTATACGTGTATCACGAATTCACTGTCATGGTGGCGTTCAATGATGATGATTTGGGGCTAACAGCCAGCACACACAAGACACAAACACAACACAAAACACACCATCTCTAGGCGAGGATAATGTTATAAAAACATACACGAAACTGAAACTCTATGGATATGGAGAAAAAGACGACAAAACACACAAAAAAGCTTCGATGACGATGACGATGGTGATGATGATAGAAATATTGTATTAAATGCAAATTGTCGACTTCTTCTATTTCACCGCGATCCAACATCCAACACTCTCCACACTTCACCACTCTCGTTATATTTTTACTTCGTTCCCTTTTTTAACTTTACATAAAATCGACACTCAAACTTCAACTCACTGACAAAAAAAAGAAAAGATGACGTTTAGAGGGTATGGTGTAAGGTGGTGGTGGATTGAGATAATTTCAATTTTTTAATTCGGAAATTCATATACAAATGGCGACGGAAATATCAATTAAAAAAAAAACACACCACAAATGGTTTTGCCACAAAAAATAAAAGAAAACAAAACTTTTTTTTTTATTTAAACAAGAAAACTTAAAAACAAATTATATTTTTTTACTTCTGCTTCTTTCAATAATAAAAAATTAACAAAAAGAAATATACACAAATTAAGTAGGTATCTATCTATTTACTCACATAAAACAGAAGAAGAAAATGTCGACTAATATGGGGAATATAATAGACACACGGAAAGTAGAGAAGACAAAAATTTTAATTCACCCAAAACACTTTTCTTTGGTTTATTTTTGCTTCTTTTTTTCACCACACATTTTTGTTTGTTTGTTTTTATTATAGCAAAAAGCACACTTTGTTGTTTTTTTTTTGAATATTTTATTTTAACATAATTTATTTAAATTATATTATTGTTTGTTTTTATTCTTTATTTTTATTCCCGGTAATTCCTGAAATCCGACCTGTACCCGTGAAAAAAATCACTTCAACGACACGGAATGTGTGTAAATGAACGTAGGAATATTTTTTTCCAATTTTCCCCCCATAGTTTTTGATGATGTATCTATTAAGAATGAGATACAAAAAGAGACGGAGAGTTAAACTCTCTCAAGAATTGAAGGGAGTGAGAGAAAGAGTTGTATAGTTTTGTTGTGTTAGTGAGAGAAGAGAGGATGCAACTCTCTTTTTTCTAGTTGAGCGAGAGACTTGAGATAAAATGAAGAAGAAAACATGAAAACAACCCTCTCGAAGAAGGAAAGAACAACACAACACACAACAAAAAAGTCAAATTGGAACTTAATTTAATGTCAAATGTAATTGGGACAAAAGCGACACCTGTCTTAGGATATTCTTAATCTAAGTAAATGCATAGTTAATTTGTTGATTATTAACTTATTATTATTTTTTCATTCGAAAATAATGTAAAATATACCGCCTAAAATTTAATTCAAGTCTAAAAATTTCAGATTTTGTTTTGGAAAAATCGTGAAAAAATCGAATTTCTCTACACATTTGTTTAAACTCACGTCTGCATGTGTACTTCTCTCCATAATTTAATGACACGTATACTACTTCTATCAAGTCCGTACCAAGGAGCATATTTTGAAGGGGATAGGTAAAGATTTGTTTTGTTTGTTTTTTTATTAATGGAAAATTTATTTGCATATTTGGATTCAAACATTTTTGTTATCATAAACAAAAAGCTGAAATAATCTTTAATTAGATTAGGAAATTGCTAATGGTTATGATTATGATTCCACTTATAGTTAATCATAGTCATAAATTAAGTAATTGGTGGAACACGAATGGTTTAATATACAATTTGATACGATTTATTGTTAGAATTCATTTATTTGTGAACTTTATTTGATAAGATGTTAATTTGAAATTTAATATTCTAAAAAAATATTACCAAATAATTCATGGACTGATATTTTGAAGATTTCTTTAATTTAGAAGTAGTATGGTAAATGAGGAATACAAAATTATTTTTAATTTCATGATTTTGTGTGATCCTGTGAGAAACCAGGGTTACATGTTTATTTATTTTAACATTTTAAACTCTTGTTTTAAGATAAAATAATAAAATAATTTAGAGAATGAGAGCTTACTTTAAGTGGTAAAGCAGGGATTGAACCGAAGACCTCTGGCATGACAGTCCTACGCATTAACCATCACGCGCATTGGGTTTTCGAAGCATTGAATTCCCCCTTTTTTTTATTCCCCACTGTACAACGCTGTTGATGTGAGTGTAAAAACTAATATGAAAATCTAAGAGTACTATCGTCAGCGAAACAATTAATTGGATTAAAAGTTGCAGACAAGAGATCATTCATAAAAATAAGAAAGAGTGTCGGAGACAAAATAGAGCCTTGGGGCACACCAGCATTTATTATGTAGTTTTCAGTCCGAAAGTTAATTTTTAATCCAACGAAGGAAGGGTTCATCTAAACCAATGGCACGCATTTCCGATAAGAGATCCTAATGCCAAATCCTATCAAATGCTTTGAGAGATGAACCATGTGCCCACCAGTGTGTTTATTGCTGCGAATGGCGTACTCCCAGTCATTAAGAAACTCCGATCTTTGACATATTTCTTGAGCAAATAATTAATCAGCGTTTTCATGACCTTAGAAAGAAGAGACGTAAGTGCAAATAGTTTAATTATACTGAACAAAAGTTTAAGAGATGAAATTTTGATAATCGGTTCGTTCTTAAGATTTGTAAATGTACAAAAACAAACATTAGTCATTAAAATCATTCAGGTTAACAGATCAGAAGAATGACATTCATAGAAATGTGACATTTTAATAATACATATATTATAAAAAAACTTGTGCAGTTATGAAACTTCAATTTTTTATATGACTGTTCTCACCGATTTTTGGGAACGAAATATTTTTACATTTTCTTCGAGGTATCAGCTTTATTCTTCTGTTGGTTCTTGTTTTAAAAAGACAAACAAAAACACAATAACGCATTATTGTGAATTAATATGAAAAAGACAAAGATATACGTACATAGCTCCCACCTTAAATGCCAAATATATAAAAGCTTGATCAAACAAGGTCGTAATCTGTCAAACAACAACTACACCATTTACCTATATTTATTGAATCTAACCCTTTAGACATGTGCTATGTATATGGGCAAGATTTGTTCTCGAAATTAAATTTTAACAATTTTAAGGTCAATATTTTAAATTGTGGTTTTGACGTTTCTCAATACAACATTGGACATGTTCAGACGACATAAGGGACAAGAAGGTGAAAGAAAATTCCAAGTATCTAATTGGCTAGCTGCCAAACAATAGTTTTCCAATTAATCAAGAAAAATCTCCCTTAATATCAATTCAAGTCCACTTATGACAGCTGATTACGTTTTTTCAATCACAGCTGAACTGTATAACTCTGTGTTTTATTTATTTTCTGCAATATTCAATTTAATATTTTCTGTAAAAGGGATCCTTGTCAAATTGAAAAAGTATTAAGTAATATTTCTCTACAATATAAACCACAAGTAGTGATGGCCTCTTAGTAAAAGCTAGCTCACAGCTTAAATGTCAAATATTTATATGAAACTTGAGCCAATTTCATAATTTGTCAAAAACGGATTGAATATGAACATACAGTTATTCAACTGGCCTTTAGGACTGCATTAGGTTTGTTTCGAACAATTAAATGTTGACACTCTTGAGGTTATTTTTGACGTTTCACTAAAAGAACGTCAACATATCAGACGGTGACACATTTTATAGACATTTCATTCTTCGGACTGTTGAAATAATTTTTTGAACACATTTTTTTATTATTCTCTGTACTTATAAAAGAAAAGTTCACATATTAGAAATTACTGTTCTTTCCGATTAACAGTGAAAAAGTCAAAGCTACAGCTTACAGCTTAAACTTCAAATACCTATAGCCAATCTCATTGTCTGTAAAAAGAAAAATAGTAACCCACAGTTATTGAACTGGTCTTTAGGACATAATGTCTATTGAATTAGGTTTGTTCCAAAAACTAAATTTGTACACAATTAAGGTCCATAAATTTGTTACTTGGTTATCTTTGACGTTTCTAATAAAACATTGAAAACATCTCGTGGTATACAATTGAATATACATTGCATTAATCGGAATGATGATAGAGATAAAAATATAATTTATCAAAATCGGAAATTCAACATCATAAATACAAATAACCCACCCACCTTAAGGCGGCCTTGACTTACACACGACATAATAATGCAATATTAAGCAAATACCACTGAACCATGTTTGTTTATCGAGCGGTATGGACCTTTTATCCAAATTATCATCTCTTTTCCTAACAAAAAGAAACATACCTAACTCTCAGAGAACTTAAATCAATGAGAATTGAAATTGAGTGAATCAAATTTTTGAAGAGAGAACGACAGAGAGAAAAATGAACATGAAGATTGTTATGTGTGCCAGATTTGTTGTTTTTCTTTCTTTCTTCTACTTCTTAAATATGTTAGATGTTGCCAGATAGAAGAACATTTAACATTTTAACCCCTGAATTAAGTTGTGCTATCGTTATAAATTATTATGGTGTCAGGATCACGTATGAGTTTGAAGATTATCCTTAATACTGGAAATAAGTAAATTGTCCTTGTATAACGTCTTTTTTTATTGTCTTCGTGCGTTTTCGTTTTTCGTGTGATGAAATTCGAAAGCGAGGGTGAAACATTCTAAATCTGTCCCATAAAAATATATTTTTGGTTTCCTGTCTCTATCGCATAGTCGAAACGAAAGAAGATTGACATACCACAAACATGGAAGTCGAAGTTAAGTCAGGCGGGTGTTTGCTGCTCATTCTTCCTTGTCTTTTTTTATTCTTCTATACTTTATTATTTGGTTGAATATGATACGAAAATAGTAACAAGAAAGTGGATTTCATGAAGAAGAAGAAGATGATGATGGCAATTTAGTTAATCCCTCGACACATATTTTATGGACCTTTTTGAAAAGTGTTTCCTATATTTAAAAGTATGTGGTTGGTTTTTCTGGCAAACGAAAATTAAAATTATAACTTCTTGCTACAATTACCGGAGGGATCCAACTCTATTATAGAATTGAATGAAAATGACAGGAGGGCACACGCTGTATCCACTTTCTGTCATTGCCATTGCCATTGCCACTGAAACTGAAATGCAGGGATTAGTATTGAAACACTTTAGGAGGATTATATGCTTAAAGTACTTTAGCTGTTGAAACACATGTGTTTTTGAAAAGGAGATTTTAAACATGCAACCGAGACATTCAGATTCAATGTGTTCAATATGTGCGGGAGCATTGAACTTCCGGGTAAACGATTGTACCTAGATTTAGGGTGATATGGGAATTGAATTTTGAATAGATACTGAATATGAAGTGTTATTTGTTTTTTAAACGATCGACTGTAAATACAAAAAATTTGACAGGAGAAGTGTCTTCAATTTTGACATATCGTGATATATATTAGTCTTACTATATTGTCCATGTGAGATTGAGATAGGGAATTACGGTCGATTGAAGGAATTTTTTATTTGTCTTTAATATACCTAAAAAAAAGGAATAAAGAAAGGCACGCAACGTGACAAATGTGGAACATCGTCTATGAAAACAACGTGCAAAGGCACGTGATGTTGAGAGAGATGGTTTTCGATACTTGAAATGGGAAAAAATTAACACTTCAGAATTCTAATAGTCTTGTCAGTATAGCGAGATGATCATGGCTTTATGATTGGTTTTATAAGAAGAACTCATGTCAAGGTCTAAAAATAAAATAATTATTATTTTTTTAGGAGGACATAAACAGATGTTCACAAAACAGACCTATGATGGTTCAATCAATCTTCAAACACGAAAATTCACTTCTGATTGATTGGGAGGTATTGTGGAGACGTCATTGTTCTTTAATAATTCTAGTACGATGAACCTAGGGCTAAAACAGAATGTGACAGATGTGAAGTTAAATTCCATGACAGCCGAACTTGACAGTTATCGCATGCTACGTTAGGCGGGAAAAGTTACCCAAGGTCAAGTTATTGCACAATGCACATCCCATTATTTTATGTGAGTGATTCCCCCTCTTGTCTCACTAAAATTGTGTGCCGAATCCTAATTGGAAGAAATTCTCTTGAATAGTTCGATAATCCCTCATCCGCTAATTCAAGGCCTAAAAATAAACCTTCCGAACAAGAAAACTTCTATTTCTGTTTCAAAAGTGTTTAAACATTCTTATTTATTAAACGAAAACATATTTCTAGTTCAAATACAACTTTTTGAACGCACATTTCTGCACAAAGTAGAAATTGTCAAATTTGCGATGTAAATAAACAGATCTTAAATAATTAAGTGAATTCAAACGAAAACTAACTAAATGTGTTCATTACCTCATTTCCATTATAATACAAATGTCTGCGTCTTTTTTAACTATCAAGTTGTAAGAGAAAATTAAAACGATAAAACGTCAAAATAAGTTGGCTTAAAACAGTCCAATGTGATCATCGTCTCGTTTATAATACATCTAACTGTTAAAATTTTGTTTAAACCTTTCCAAAACTGAAAGTTTTTGTTAAAACGAACTTTGACAAATAATGAATAATACTTTTGAAGTTAAATAATGAAAAACTGACAGCAAAAGAATTGACGTTTCAACTGTCATTTCTAACTGATGAGAACACATCAGTCCAAATTCCCTAAAAGCACTTTCTCTCAATTGTAATAATTTTGTATTTATTTATTTACGTTTGCTTAACGAACTCAATTATAATAGCAGTTTCATTAACATATACATATGTACGTCTAATTATTTGACATTTCGTTAACTTTCCAAAAACTGACAGTTTTCGTCTAGATGAACTTAAACAAGTTTAAATTAACAGCATCACCCACCTGAATCCACCATTTTGCCGTCAGAGTTAATTTGTAACAAACTGTCAGTTTTGTTTTAGCAAACGAATTGACGTTTCAGCTGTCATTTCTAATTGATAATTTTCAAATCTGTCAAAATTCCTTAAAATCACTTTCATTCGGCTATAAAAATACTTATTGTACTTAATTATTATCAATAAATGTTTAACATCAATTCACGTTAAGTGTAATAATAAATATTTACTTTATAAAAATCCAAACAAAATCACCATGCTTTATAGCTCCTTATTATGAATAATATAATAATTAATGTGACATAAAACGTGACACTAAAAACAGTTTCTATTTTACCAATCATTATTTTATTATACTATTTCCTTTTGTTGCGTTCGTCGCGTCGTCGTCGTCACTCATCGTTGTCATCGCAATCGCATTGTTGAGTACCGAGCCGTCACACTGAAATGCATCACCACCATCATCATCATCATCATCACAGCGCTAATCTCGTAATGTCATCATCATAACCTGTGCATATCTTTCCGTCACTGTTTCTCATACTGGGCTTTAGTTGATTGTGTCGCCCTCTTGCGCACCGTTTGCTTTGATAAAATATTTGCGGTTCACTAAACACTAAATAATACGGAATCTCTCATCGCATAATGTGAACATAGATAGACAGAGATGTATCAATTATATGCTCGATTGTTGAACAGAGTTGCATCAGAGAAATCCATAAACAGCAATGGCGGAGGTGAATATACAAAATAATAACGCGAAAGGATGAATCCGCGCATGGATTATAAAAAAAAAAACCAACCAACATGAACAAAGAGCAACTGATGTTCAATTGATGCAAAAAGTTAAACATGTGAATATTAAACATTTATTGGTGATGGGTTCTAGATAATTCCATCTTTATAAACGCGACTGAACCATGTCATCCATCTTTGTTTTTCTTGTTGGGTTTTTGTTGTCAGCTACTTGAACGCCAATAAAACTGACCAGACGCAGTTCAATTCGGTTTAGCGCAAAGGTAAACGAACATACCTAACAAAAAACAAAAAAAAAACGAACGATGAAGGTGCCATTTGCGAATTTGCAAGTCAAAGAAGAATTTCGCAAATTCTTGTACTACCTTTGATTTTTGTAATTTTCATCATCATAACATATAAAAGCAGCATCGATTCAATTTAATTCGATTCGATTTGACTCGACATCAGAGAGACATCGAGTGTATCTACTTTGAATCGAATCGACAGCACCTCCAACGACAACGAACATCGCTATCGCTATCGACATCTCACCAAAGAGTATACGATTTAAGATACGCGATACTCAAAAAGATATACAAAATTGGGTCATTGCCAGATCTAAATTTGTGGTTGCTGGACAGTGGGGCAAAATAGCTTTTAAAAATGAAAATAACTTATTGATCAGGAATTTGGAGTATGTCATCTCTTTATCTTAAGATGAACGGATATTTGAACAATAGTTGAATTCCAAGCAAATGTCAAAAACATTGACAGATGACAGGTGACAATGAATTCGATTTTTGACAGTTTAGAACACAACTATAGTAGTTAAAGTATGACAAACAGAAATGGATACGTGTTATGTTCTCAAGTCCAAGGATACATACATTCCAAGTTTGTCATTTAGCCTACCCCACTGTAATTGTATAGTAAGATATCGACTGCGACTACGACTACGACGCGACGACTACGAAAGGAAAACATTGATAGTAGAGTAAGTCGATGCTGTGATGAATGTCGCTGTCGTCGTCTTTGCCTTTGCCTTTGCAAAAGAAATCGAATTAAAACCCAAAGAATTCAAATCAACTAACAACCAGAGTACACAAAATTAAACGAAATTGCATTCCGACATGCAAATTGACTAAGGGGAGACAGTGACCCCATTTTTGCTCGCTGTTTTGTTGGTTTGTTGGTTATTTTTAAAATTATTATTATATCGTTTTACTTTTCATTTTTATTTTTGCTTAAGTATATTATCTCTGTGAGTGATGATGGAAAATGTATATGTATACCTATAGAAAGATACGTAGATACATCTCAGAGGCAACCCTAAAATAAAACATCAGAGGCAAGATAATAAAATTGAATTATATTTGTAGTAGCAGTAGCAGATAGTAGAACCAAAAGAACCCAGCAAAATATTTTATATATTGTATTTTATTTGTTGTTGTTTTACGTTTTGCATGTTGGTCAGAATGGAACGGTTTCGTCTTCGACGTATAAACACAAAACGGAACCACAGATTCAGTGACATTTAGATCATACTACCGGTTGTGCTGCTGTGGGGCGGCAAAATGTTTCCGTATTAAAGTATAGTGATTATTTAAGACTATATTATGATCAATGAGAGACAATATAGAAAATTATAATGTGGATGGTTGTTTAGATAGTTAGGAATGCATCAATTGGTTTTTGTTTTATTTTTCTCTTGAAATTATTTATTAGAGCAGTTAAATTGGTTCAAGATTGTTTTTTCATTCTATACGATTATACATACCTATACGTGATGTCTATTTAATATTTATTTGTCAATGAAATGGTTTTATAATTATATTTAAATTGCTTAAGAGAGAAGAATTTAAATACTTGTATCAATAAGATGATTTTGAAATGTGGTAATTCGTGTGTCAAGAGATGAAATCGATGTGATAGATTGGGCAAAACGAGAGTCACAAGTCCACATTTTATAGGTAAATTCACAAATTATTCATGAACAATGACCCCACTCTATTGAACTAAGAGACCACATTGAAATGCTTAAAAGTTTCATAATACCAAACATGAAAAATTGTGGGTCATAAGTCCATAATTTATTTAAGAGTAAGAGCACTAGCTATACATGTCATTAGAAAGTACAAATGTTAAAAGAACACTTATTAAATACGAACAAAATTTAAGTGGGGCTTATGACCACGATTTTATTTGGTAAGTTGTGAATATTGGAGGCAGTCCATTGATCCTTAATACAAAAAATAGGAACTTGCTCGTAGGACCACAATTTGTATTAAGGGGCACACAGCTAAATAAAGGAGTGGGTCATAAGTCCACAATTTTGTTTGGAGAATCTTGAATATGAAAATACGAGTAATATATGTATACTTTGACTATAGAGCCTAAAGTCAAACGGTTAATACAAACGAAAATTAAGTGGGCCATAAATCCACAATTGGTTTTCGAATCAAAAAACAAATATTGGCATGTTTATATTAGTTTCAAATGTCAACAGGAATTAATCACTTATCAAGTGCACTTAATTTCAGTGTTCTGTTTAGGTTATGTTCTACAAATAGTTAGAAGAATCCAAATGAGGATGTCGTAATAATCTAGAAATAAAAAGAATGTAATGTGGAACTAAAGGGTGGTTTAATTTTAAGGGCCGGTGTTGAATTTGAACCACATCTAAATGTCAAGTTTTTTTCTACATTTCATTTGAAATTCCCCAATTTCAGACTAAATCTGCCATCCACCTCAACTCGTCGTCGTGTCAGAATGGTGGCAATAAATGGCAACAGTGGATGATTAATTTAAGAGTGAATGTCAAATAACCAATGCTCTCATAAAGAGTGACTGTTTGATGCGGGAGGCCGGCCAGGCAATTACTGTGAATGGTGTTCGCTATCTTGACGTGATAACTTAATTCTTATGGCCCGAATTTTAAGATATAGATATGGAAGATACATATGTGGTAATGTCTCTTTTGTATACGACAAATTCAGTTTCCGTATTATCTCACGTGGTGGCAATGTCAGTTGGCCGCCAAGATCATGTGATTTGACACCGTTGGACTTCTTTCTTTGGGGTTATTTGAAAGAAAAAGTGTACGTCAATAAGCCAGCAACAATTTAAGAGCTAAGGGATTAGACAAAATGAGGCAATCATAAGGATGCACATGATTATCCAGTAGTCTAGACGAGTATATTGTGGAACTATAATTGAAGTCCAAGAATACTAAAGCATCCAAACATTCTAAAATTCTAAATAAGTGGTTTATTGGACCCAGATATGATATGAAAATTAAAATTTAAGCTCATTTGTTTTAAAAATTCCACTTTTAACGTTTCGCACATTTAAGGCTGTATGTTCTCGTTAGCTTCACGAATTTCAACCTAAAAGGCCTTGCACATGAGAGCGAACAACGAATGGACGAAAAAAAGTGATTTTACACATTTCAAAAAGTCAATTTCAAACAAAAACACATTTAAATTATAAGAAACCAATTGACACTAATGTGAGGATAATAAAATTTGCATTTTGTTCTCTTAAACAGGAAAATTTTGTAAAAACAGTTTGGTAGTAACGAATTGCAGTGTGGTTGCTCCGAACTGTCAAACTCTATTCGCGTTCCACACACCATCCACACTGCAACGAATAAATTGTTCGCGCGCAATATAACCTCAAAATTATATCATTCTTGTTTTGTTTTTGTGTGAAAGATCATGGCTGAGGAAAATATGGAGAAAAGGGTAATTCAATTCGTCGCTGTCTGCGAATAGAAATAAAGCCCATGTGAAAGAAAAGTCAAAATATGCGAACATCCACAGTTCGCAGTTCGTAGCTCATGTGCAACGAGCAACGAACTGCGAACTTCGAACTGTGGATGTTCGCATATTTTGACTTTTCTTTCACATGAGCTTTTATTTCTATTTGCAGGTAGCGACGAATTGTCAACCCTTTTCTCCATATTTTCCTCAGCCATCATCTTTCACACAAAAACAAAACAAGAGTGGTATAATTTTGAGGTTAAGTTGAGCGCGAACAATTTATTCGTTGCAGTGTGGATGGTATGTGGAACGCGAATACAGTTTGACAGTTCGCAGCAACCACACTGCGATTCGTTACTACCAAATTGTTTTTACAAAATTTTCTTGTTTTAGAGAACAAAATGCAAATTTTATTATCCTAATATTAGTGTCAATTGGTTTCTTATAATTTAAATGTGTTTTTGTGTGGAATTGACTTTTTGAAATGTGTAAAATCACGTTTGTTCGTCCATTCGCAGTTCGCAGTTCGTTGCTCATGTGCAAGGCACTTTAAAGGTCTTATCTTTTACGTGGCCGCCAAACTAAAAAAATTTAAGGTGTTGAATCACAAGATCTTGGTGCGAACTGCGAATTTGACTGCAAAATTAAAAAAAAAAACTAAGTGACTTTTAACAATGTCAATGCGTGGTTCCACTTTTTAGTAATTGAGTATTTTTGTACTTATCAAATGTCAAAAGATGGATGACAGCTATCCAAATAGCGGGTTATTTACAATAAAACACACCCTATAAAACCAAACTTAAATGTACAATTTTATAAATTAGACTTGTGTTTGTCGTCCAAGAATATGAAAAAAATATAAATATTTTAAAATTCTAAAGAAATAATGCCTCCGATCTCGATTGATGGCCGAGAAGTCCAGCGAAACAAATATTGGATCATTAAGTTACAAAAGTTGGATCAACTTTTTTGGAGTTTTACTCGACTAGTAAAAGCTTTCAGTTCAAAGTTTATTTCCCGCCTTGCCGAGCAGATAAAGAATCTATTATGGCGTGTAGACTTCTGACTCAATTTTAAGTCTTGACTGTCATCAGCGTCTAGCTTTGAACTGGTGTGATTGATCTATTATTTCCTTATAAAAATATATTTTTATTTCTACACATGTTTAGCATCTTAAAATTGATAAAACAAAATAAACAGAAAATTAAAAAAAAAAACTGCCTTAATTCACGTGACAAATCAGATAATTCATCAACATTTTTCTCACTTAGTCAGACTTGACTTGAAAATAAAAATAAACATAAACATCTGCTGCTATGACCACAACCACAATAATTGTCAACAAACCGGCCTCTTTCAAAAAAAAAACCTACAGACACGATATAGTATCATCAATAACCTTTTGAAATCTCCACAATACCGACTTTTCAATTTTTTTATTATATTGATTTAGCAAAATCATTTGACAAGTCAATTGATCGGCTTTGAATAAATCAATCCAAAAAGATTAAAAACTAATTCATTCAGTCAGTCAGTCAATCGAGATAAACAATAAACAAAAAAATGAAGTGTAAGTACGCTGTTGTCGCCGCGTCGCGGCTTCGGTCGTTTGTAATGCCGACACCGCACTTTAATATAGGTATGATAAGCTCCGCACAACTATATAACTTCTAAAAAAGGTTTGAGAGTGATAGGAATTCCATTCATTTAAATTTTTTGTATAGCTTTGAATTCTGTATTTTATGAAAGGCACTCATATAGTTAAGAGGGTAATGTTGTGTTATGAATATTTAATTGTACAAAACAAAAACATAATATAATAATCAATTAATGTTAATGAACAATCGCATTGTTGCCTTTGAATTAGCCTAAACATATGATTTTCACCACAGCTGTCATCGTATTTTGTTTTTAATCTAGAATTTTCATAAAACTCGATTGAAACGCTGTTGATTCGGCCTTATAGAGTTTTCAACTTTTCCCAACAAATTTGAATATTAAACATTAATAACAAAATAGTTTGACAGCTGTCAAATTGTTTTCTTCATCATTTGCAACTTGACTCCTGAGACTATTCTGTTTGTTATGTCAAGTCCAAAACTTATTTATCTTCTTATCTCTTCCGGTTCACAGTAGCTTAACCTAATTTTTCATAAAAAAGTGAAATCAGGAAGAAGGAGGAATAATTGTTTATGTTTACTTCATGTGTTTTTGTTGTTGTTGTTTTCGTATTCACCTCAAATAAGTTGATCAATAACTTCTGTTATAGACAGAGGGTAATTACAAAACATGATCACGAGACAGAAAACAAAATGAAAAATAAAAAAAAACATCTACAACTTTGAGTAGGCAGGTTACTTGTATATCTCTCCTAAGTTGCTACCACGCAGCTTTTAACGCACGTCGCGCACATTAAAAAAAAAGTAAAGTAAAATATTAAAACCTGTAACGCGCGCTTGCAAATAAAGTACTAAAGAATTGAATTGAAAAATTGAAATGACCACAACACACACAACAAACAACCGACTTGATAAACTGGAATTTTGAAAACATTAAGTTTGGTATATTGACAGGTCAACCTCGTAATTTTATCTTCTTGTTTTTATTTTTGTGGTTTTTTGGCCCATCACTATGCAGTTCCTAGTGATGTTTTCTGTATACAAAATGTATCGATTGAAAGATAAATCGACCAAAATAAAAAATATTAAAAATAATTGACAGCTTCAATTGGTTGAGGGATTCGTGTTATTTTTTCTCTGTATATACTATTTTAATGAAATAAATTGAAGGACTCATCTTACTTCTCCTTGTAATTATTATCAGTGAAAGAGAAAAGTCACAATAATAATAATTATTTTATCGATGAGTAGGCAATGGCCAACCAACTCATGAACATGATTCTACAGATACGATATATTCACCCCGTAAAGGACATTCCGGATGCTCACCATAAGCCATTTTGCCACACAAAAGGAAAACAATCATCGTAATTGCATTTGCTCGATGATGATGGTGGTGCGGTTATGTATAGAATGTGAGAGTTTGAGAATCTTATGGTCCTGACACATCATCGCACTTAATGTGAAAATTTCCCTTTCTTTAGTCGAGGGTAATTTGTTACGATTTATGTGTATGTATGTGTATGTATGAGTATAAAAGTTATGGTTACCATTCTTACATATAGTGTGTGTCACTTTTCGCATAATATTCTATATCGATTGGGGGGGGGGGGGTTGTCATTGAAAATTACACCCCTAATAAGATAATATCTTAGCTGATTATATTCTTGAGAGTTATTTACAAACAATTAAGTTTTAAAGTCCGGAAATATGGTAACTGGTAACTTTCGATCGAAGGGAGATTCATCAGAAAGCCTGTTACATGCGGAATATTATTCAATGCTAAATATTTCATCATTTTGCTATTATGACATGGAGTTAGACATAATATAACAACTCTCGTACAACGATATCCTTTCGAGTGTAATAACTATTATAAGCACCTACTGCGGTGAGAGTTACAAAACACTTTTCTTGTATCTAGGTTACAAAACATCCTTTGGTAAGTAGACAAAGTATATTCTTTCGTTAAGTTGAATTAATTTAAAGATATTCGTTATGAATCATGAAGATAAAGATTTTCCGTGGGAAAAGTTGCGATAAACAAAAAAAACACTAGACATAAACACTTAATAATAGTGTTGGTCACACAAGCAGTTGATACTCAATAAAAATAAGAAACAGAAAAGAAGGTACTTTTCAAATGTTCTTTTATAATATTTCATTGCCATTGTGCTTAATTTATTGACAAACAGTCAATAAAAACGAATCATAACAATATATTGCCAATGAACTGTGTTCATAATCTAATCATTTTATAAAACTTTACAACGAACAAAGATGTGATCGTTATTTTTTATTTAATTGAGTCACTTAGAATATACCATACACTATATGTATTTATAAACGGACCACTTAAGTGGCGCCATCATATTGTTAACAGGGACGTGTCTAGTGGGAACAGGGCCGTTCATAATTTCTTGAAAAAACAAAGTGCAAATTCTCCTGCTCAGCTGAAATTTTCGGACTGAGCACTAATTTTAAGAAATGTCAATTAGTGACACAAATGGCATTAATATAACTTTTGTTTATTTCATAAGCCAATCAACTACATTGTGTCGAGAGAATTGTGAATTACATCGAAAAAGGCTGAAGGTTGGTACAAATGAACCCTAAAATATAGCACTGTTTGAACTGTCAAAATTTTCAAACATTCAAATATAAACGTTTCATGTGCAAATCAAAAATGTCATTAATTTTAAGAAATGTCATTGACATATGTAAATGTTAGTTAAAAAAAAATATTCACAAATTTTCTCAAGTTGAAACATTTTTTCGCCCAGATGTCAAATGAGGTTTATATTTTTTTGAATTGTGCGATTGAAAATAATAATCGAGAAATCGAATCATGAAAAAAAAATTGATGTAATTTCTGAAAATCTGATATTTTTTCCGATTTTTAAAAAGTTTTACATTTTTTTCAAGGCTCAAAAGTGACATTGAAACGTCAAAAATACTTGTTTGTCATTTTAAAAATTAACCCAATTCAGCTCCGCCTGCATCGTCAATTAAATATTTTGGCAGCTGATGCTTCATTTAAAATTTATTTCGATTAAGAGTTTTTAGGAGAAAGGTCTGTTTACTAACTTTTTAAAATTGACGTCAAATTAGAAGAAAATTGATTTGAGAAAAATCAAACAAGTTCTTGGAAGTAAAGTAGCATGCTCATTGTTTAACTGACACATTGTGACGTGCGTAAAGCATTTTCACATGAATGTCATAGACCAATTAAAAGACATTTTCACTATTCATTTAATAGTGCATATATATTTTTATTTTATTTTGTCAAGGCATTAATCATATTCGTTATCTTAAAGCAATCACTTAATGGTGTTTGTGTTTACCTACAACCTTGACAATATTGATTTGGTTTTGTTGACTTGGCTATTTGCTGTTTTTTCTTGTGATAATTAAATGTGTTTCTTTTTATTTCTTTAATAAAGCATAAAACCAAAAATGATGCAATGACTTTCCATAAGGGAAAGTATTGTTTATATTTAATAATTTCAATTGAAGTTAATGTGATGTAGTGTGTAGATCTAATCGAATTTAGTGTCCTTAACTTTTGATTCCGGCGTACCATTTAGCCGATTACTTGAGTTTATGACAACCATAATTATGACGTAGTGCACAAAAAGCTGACACGTTTAAATCAATACATTTAGAGTCATTTAGTTTTTATAATTTGAACGCGTTGCTTGTTAGATTGGTATGGGTACTATTATTGTAAATGGTATTAAACTTATATTATGACACTTAAAATGACAGATGAGTTTGACAGATGTCAAATGCCAGCGCTACCGACTTTAAACTACGAAATTACTTTATATTTTTTATAAATCTTCAAGATTCATCCTGTCAATATTTCCACCCTATCTGTCAGATATTGATAAAATTCGAAAATAATAATCGAGACAGAGAAAGCTAATTACTTTAACATATGGATTAATTGAAAATATATTTTGATTAGTTTACACACCAAAGCAGTAAATATGCACTCAATATAATTAAACTTGTCGCTTATACCCTCTCTAGGTCTATCTACGAATGTACACAAACCTATGTATACTTAAGAGTATAGGCATCGTTCATGAATATTGATTAGCTCATTAGAGAGCTTGCAAAAGGTGTCAACCATCGGGGTGCGGGGTGGGTACTATACAAGTTTTAATGCACTTCAATGAGTTACAAACGAGTGAGAATAAAAAATAATATGATAACGTAAATGTATATTATAAGGATACAAAAACAAAAACAAAAATGTATATAAACTGATGGCATCAGGGTTTGGTGTTATAAAAAAAAAAAAAAAAAGTAATACAGTTAGTGATGAAACACAACAATCCTGCATATAAACCTAATTGCTAAAAGGCAATTAATGTAATTAATTTACGCAGGCGGAACTTATTCATATATATGTACATATTTTTAGCCACCCAAAAGGGATGAGTTTTTATATGCTTTTTTGTTTTTCCTTAGCAAAGGATATGGTGAAATAATTTGTCAGAAAAAAAAACAGATGGTTTTTGAATATTTTAATTTTAATGTTGACATTTAACTTCAAATAAAACGACTTACAACTTTATTTGCTAAACATTTCAGTAGAAAGAGAGAGATATACATAGATATTGTGGGCTTTTTGCAATTTGCATATTAAGTATAGTTGACGTTGTTTGGAACAAGGGTCAATTGGTTATTTAGAATAGAATAGATAGACTGACGAAAATCAAATGTTTTTTGATGTCCACTTCTATTTCTATCTGACGTTTACCTAAGCCAATGAAAACAATAAAGCACCATGCACATGACCCACACAATGCGTATAGAGCTCAAAGAAATTTCTTATTGATAGTATAAATAAATAATCTACTTTTTCTACAATGGAAAATAACACATAATTACTTTTCAACTTTATTATTATTATATTAAATTTAACCTCAAATTATTGATAGTTCAAATAATTACTTTTCCTTATTTTGTATAAGGGAATCAACTACATTATGTCGAGCGAACTGTCAAATGTAATTTCACAATTCACAACGAAAAAGATCACGTTTAGCAACTCAATCAACACAAAGTTCGTTCAAATTAATCCTAAAATTTTACGTTTTTTAAACTGTAAAAGTTCCCGAACTAAAAAGGTCACGTTCAGCAACTCAGCCAAAACAAAGTTCGTTCAAATTAACCCTAAAATTTGACACTGTTTGACACTTATAAATTTCCCTTACATTCAAAGTTCACAATAAACATTTCACGTTTCATATGCAAGACATTTAAATTTGTTAAGACGTTTATTCATAAGTCATAACATATGCTCTGTGTTGGGACATTTCATATAGGTAATAAAAAAAACTTCAGTTAAGGTCATAAGTTGAATGACTCTATGTTCTACTCTAAAAGCCGATGACAATGAGATTGATTACCAACTGGAAAAAAATAACAAGCTCTTAGTTTGTTCATAATAAATACCTCTAGTATTTCAATAAAAATAATATCCTATGGGACCAGTTATTCCATCAGGTGGCGCTAAAAACAACCACCAACAGGTTATTTCTTTCTCTTTCTTTTTTTTTTTCGTTCTACAATATGACTTAATTAAATTCTTCAATTTCACAACAAAGAACTTAAAAAACGCACACTTAATCCCTCGGGTTTATAAGAAACAAACACAAAATAAATAAACACAAAAACATGTTTTTTCAATCCAACCTCAATGTTTAAAGAAAAATATTCTCGCGCCACAATGCAAAATCAAGTTTTACTTCTCGCGTGGAATGATACATTCCTTTATGGGAATAACAAAAACAAAACTACATAAGATTTTTATACTACGTCACAACTGGAAAAAAAAAATTACTTGGATCAACACGATAAAAGTGAAGATATAATTAAATAATACTTAATAAATTATTAACAACATTAATATGTGCTATTCCAAGTTTTCGTGTAGCAATAATAATCAACACATTGCGTTGCGTTGTAGTAAAAAAAAAAAAACACAGTAGCTACAACAATCAAGTAAGCAAGCAAGCAAGCAAAAGTAGAAACAAGCAACAGCGATAGTGAAATCGATTTTGAAATCGACTTCAATTCCAGTGCGAGTGTAATCGTGGTGTTGGTATTTGGAATCGAAGGAAAAATAATACTCGCTAAACATGGTATCCACAACACACTTTCCTTTTTTCTGTTTGGTTTTTGTTTCTTCTTCTTCTTAGTCTTCATACTATAACATTTCCATTCCATGATTCTTTATTTTTTATTACCTGACGTTTCTTTCTTGATTTTCTGCAGTGATTCTCTTACGTCACAAAAATATCTGTTCAACTTTCTTGCGGCCATGTTTCTTTTTTTGTATCTGTCTGTCACAAAGATTGTATAACTCCTTCTGACAGTTTTTTGAAAATTTCCCATTAATTTGTAAATTTTGTTTGACATTTTAAATTAAACTGCCTATACAATTATTTTAACGTCAGCCTACATCACTGCAAACGCAACTTCAGCTGCAACCGCTATGCCTAGCTTTGGCGGGAAAAACTATTATCTGATTGCGGCAATTGCAATTTTTCATTTGCACACGATTTGTATTTACTTTTTGTGTTTTGCATTTTGTACATTTTGCACTGCACGCAGCAGCCTATAGCTCTAGAGCTTGCTCTTGGCGTGCACTTGACATTAGACTTTTTCATTTCACAGAACATGAATATGCTACACCAGTGAGTTGTTGGATATTTTGGTTGGTTTTTGTAATGGAGTCTTTGTACCTACCTAGTATAGTAAAGTAGCTACGACTCACGTCACGATAAAATAAATATGGAGAAAAATAAATAAATGCAAAAAGTTCAAAGTAAAACGAATTTTTAACTGGAATTTTGTTTGTTTGTATGTGTGTAATGTACGTGTATGGTGTGTGTATGTGTGAATTTGCCGCTATTTTTGTGTTGCAGCTGCCAGACGAGACGATTAATTTATACAATTCACCGCCATTACCATAGAAATTTTAAACTCAAGAAAACTGTAACTAAGCATATGAAAATAGAGTATACATACTGACAAGTGCAATTGAGATTAAATGGCAAACATGTTCTGTATTATAATTCGGTGTTATTTAAGAATTATTGATGCTATCGGAAGTAATTACTTAATTTGTTATGTCAACACAATTTTAATCTGTCAATTAGGGTTACTTGCAAGTTATGTTTTTTTTTTCTTTTCTAGAATTGATATACATACATATAATCTTGAATTGTTATGAAGATCAAATTGTTATGATGATGCTGTTAAGTGACTATTATGAATTGAACTTGATTAACAAGATTTAAGAGGAAAAAGATAATTGAAAGAAATAAAATAGGAAATATACCATATACTGAAAGATGTGGAACGAATTGGAATGAGAACTTAATCAGTTGGAAGTTCACACAGCGAAATAACATGATGGGAATTTATCAAGTTTGTGACTCTTTAATGTACAGTACTCATCAAAGACATTAATTAAGTACACAGTTAAATTCGCAATTTATTATCTCCAAAATATGGTTAATAATAATGAGACGAGATCGCAAATTTGATAATCTAAAAAAATGAAATAGGAAGTATGTATTGACACATGGGGAACGGTTTGAAGTGAGATATTGGTAGGCACATTGATAGGTTAAAGTTTAAGAAGTTGAACGATTTTAAGTAAAAAGTTCACGTTTAAGTTCACGTCAAAGTATTGATAGTGGTCTGTAAATTTTGCAACGTCAAATTCGATTGCCGAACGTTGAAAATGGAACAAATGTCAATTGCAGAAAGTGAGCATAGATTTTAAGCAATTCACATCAATTCATTTTTCTGTGAAATCTAAATTTACAACGTTTTGAAAACAAATCTGTCAATGTATTTTATTTACACTACAAATGAAGGAGCAATGTAACGAGCCCGAAAAATAGGATGATATCTTACATTATGCTTCTGAATATTATTAAAACTCTGGAACGTCTTCGAGAGAAAGAAGACAACACAGAATTAAGAGTCTTTACTTAAGTTATCTGTCAAATAAATTATTAAGTATTAACTGTCAAAATAATTTTATTTTAAAGTTACACAACTTTATGACTTCTTATTTTTGACTTTTATGTTTTCAACAATCAAAAAGGAGAATTTGAGCGTGTTGATTGAGTTTTAATAGTTTTTCTAACAACTTGTTAAACAATACATATTTGTTAAACAGTCCACATTTAAAAAGGTACCGTGGTAAATAAATGAGAATATTGCCAAATGAGTACAGAATTTAAAATATTAATAATATGTATTATGAATTTTCTGGCCACTAACAACAATGTTTAGACATACATACAAATAAATTAAATCACCAATGAATACATAATAATGTGTCAACAAAATAAATTTAAACTCAATTAAACAAGTTGTATGTCAAGTTCAACCAAGTCACCATTAGCAAAAGTCTCATCGCTCGAAACAATTAGTAACACTCATTAGCATTTTGGCCTCAAACCAATATAAAATATATAAATGTGACGTCACACTATTTCCACACATACCATGTAAACAAACAAACTAAGAAAAATAAAAGAAATACCTTGTATACGACCATCTGTCACAATTTATTCAAACTGCAAAAGCACACTGTATTTAACAACCTGACACCTTTATGCTCCATTGTCATCCAAATGTCCCGTTGTGACATTTCAAAAAATAAATCAAACAAAACAAAAATCTTCATCATACTTCACAACACCACGACCAAACTAGTGCTTTCCGCTTTCAATGACAGAAATCGACCAATGATGTCAAAATACAAACACATACATAGATAATACCCATAACAAAACAGACGATTAACAAAATAAAAAATGATTACCAGAGCCAACAAAGTGCCACTGACGTTTTTCATTTTGGCACTTTGACAACAAAAATTCGCATATACAAAATTCACGTGCGAAAAATTGCAAAAGATTAGAATTGCTGTCAACTTGGATCTTAAAAGCTAACAAAACTAAATACACTTAACCCTTACTCAAACGTTCGTATAATCTTGCTACTATTTTAATTTTCGCTAAGAATAGGATTTTGTGAAACAAATCTTTAAAGCCAGCGACCGCAATAAATCATATTTTGTCTTGTGGCTGGAAAATGTATATAACTGATTGGGATTTACATATAGAAAATAGATATGACCCACAAGCAAGTGTAAACGAAGCCTTAACTAGGTTTGTTTATTTTCTCATCATAAAAGTGTGTGATGCGGTGGCGGTAATGGTTTTGTTGCCGTTGGATCTGTTTTGATCTTTTTTCTATTATCTTGTATCTTGTGTTTCCCACTTCAATTCAAAAGAAAGAAGTGTAAATAATGATGTTCTTTTAATTCTCTTCAACTATTTTGGATATTTTTTCATGTCAGAGATGTTTATCTAAACAAAACTTCAAGATAGTATCTCTATATGAAAAATCAAAATGGGAATAGAAAAAGTTAGATGGTTATTTGGAGTGTAGTTTTTCTTTTTCTTTTCATTCCGGGTGAGGGGGAGGTCATTAAACTTGGACAGTAAAATATATCTTCAGGTTTATTACATGTTTCTTTTTCCTTTTTGTTTCTTATTTACTTCAATTTTTTGTTCTTTGTTTATTGAAAGAGGTCAGCATACTTCAGAATGGACACGCTCGAATTTCACATGAAAATCGGTTCCGGTTTGCGTTCCTACACCTTAGTCACAGTCAACGACGACAGCGCCATCACCATCGTCCATCGTCCATCGTCATTGCCACCGACAATCACCAATGACACGAAGGAGAAAAGGTATTACCAAACTGTTGAACGCATATAAACACGAATGTAGGTTCTTGAAGAATACAAAAATTTCAATAATTTCATTTTTCCACTCAAAACAAATTTACTGTACCATAAACTTTAAGGATCATGTTACACTATAAAGATTATAAAGGGGGTTTATTTAAATAGAAGTAATGCAATCAATTGATTACTCGTTTGGAATTATAGTGACCAGGTGAGTGAGAAAGAAATTTACATAAAACATGACTCAATCGATTACGATGGTGATGATGATGATAAAGTAAAGTGTAAACTCATCCTTAAAATTCACAATCCAGCCATATATACAATCTTGTTTTTTTGTATGTTTGTAATGCAAAATATTCCCCAAAAAGAGGTTTTATGTAAATCAAAATTAGAATTATAATAGCTTATGAAAATCTTAAGGGAATTTCTTGTCATTCTACTTGTGAACAATGTGAATTAGTTGGTATTTATTTTATGTCTCTCGTTCTCGATATAGTTTCGAAACATTTGTCATTTTATTGTTGGACAATAATTATTATAAGACTTTGTGTATGTAGGAAATGGGCGTGACGAGAAATCTACATATTATGTCGGTAGGTAAGTATGTACTATACATCAATGAACACAGAGATTTAATATAGAAACACATGTTTTTAATGATCTCTGGGTGTCATTTCAAGAGGTGAAGAATATAAACTAATGTAATCATTTTAGATTCATGAAATTCATGGTCTTTGATGTTCTTTGTTTTACCTTAGAGAAACCAAGAAGCCAGAAAGCCAATTTCAAGTAAATTTATGCGATTTAAAATGAACAGTTTGAAAATAATGTGACATTAAATCAAACAAACCTCAATTGAATTAAGAAACTGTCAAATTTCTATAATAAAAGTCAAACATCTGACAGAAAGCTAATTTCAAGTAAAATTATTTGAATGTACATATACGAGATTTAAGAAAGAAAAAATAACACTTAAAATCGAACAAACCTTCATTAAATTTAAAAGCTGTCAAATTTTGATCACAAAAGTCAAAAGTCTGGGAATACAAATTCACAACACTTTTCCCTCGATTTCTTTTGGTAATATTGTTCATGAAACTGAAATATATACATTACGAGTATATCTAAGAAAAAGGGTTTTCGATACAAGGTTTCGTTTTAAGAAGTCCGCGTTTTGGTGGTCAGCTGTCACTTTTGGAGCTGTCATATTTTGACATTTAATAAGTAAAAGCTGCGACATAACCATATGTTTGGGTCGTGAAGCATCCTTTTAGACGGCAAAAATATAATACTGGAAAAAAGTTTAAAAGCCTTTCCATCGGTCAACGTGTCACTGTTTGGTGCAGTTTTTAAGTTGGTGTGTGATTTGAATTATACGAAAATGAGGCTGGTGCAACTGTTAAAGTGAATAAATTGTAAACTTCAATTTTAAACACGACAGAATCACAATTTTATTTATGCCAATGCTCTGCAATCGATTAAAGACCTTAAAGACCAACTTCGTGAAGTTATCGTTGACAAACATCCGCAGATGTACGAATTGGCCACTGAAAATTTCAGGAAAATGATATGGTGCTGAAACCATTGTCATGGCGGCCATTTAGCTATTGTCGTTTTCATTACAATTATTTTCCTCAGCATGACACAAAATTATTCAATTTTAACAACAAACGAACACAAACTGTGAATCCTATAAGAGATTAATACAAACACACCTTTTGACAAATTGTGGAACAAGTTGAAATGGGAACTTAATCAGTTAGCAGTTCACACAGGGAAATGAAATGATGCGAATTTAACAAGTCTGTGCCTCTGTAATGCACAGTACCTATTGAAGACATTTATTAAGTTTACAGCCAAATTCCCAATTTTTATTTATTTTCTAATATTGAGATTGGATCTCAAATTTGATAATCGGGAGAAATCGAATAGGAAATATGTATTGACACATGAGGAACGGTTTGAAGCAAGGAATTGTTAAATTAAAAGGTTCAAGGTTGAGCAATTGATCGTTTTTAAGCACAAAGTTAGTAAATTGAAAGGTTCAAGGTTAAGTAATTTATCGGAACTTCTAAGTTGTAATATCGGTCTCTAACTTTTGCAACGTCGAATTCAACTGTAGAACGTTGAAAATGGAACAAATGTCAATTCCCAAAAGTGGGCATAGATTTTAAGCAATTCGCATTAATTTATTTTTATGTGAACTCTAAAATTACAACGATTTAAAACCAAATATATGACACTAGCTTTTTATTTCAATTTGTTTAACAAATTTTTAAATTATATTAATAAAAAGGCATTTCAACTTTACAAACCGTGCATCGTCGGTTGCCGTTATGTGTCCTGTCAAATGAAATGTCAAATTAAAACATCAAAAACTTTCAAGTGAACGAATAATATAGGTTTTTTAAATCTTCCGATTTCCGGTAAAGTGACAAATACGAAGCTATAAAGTCCAGTTTCATTTAATGTTGGATGTTTATTATACAATAAGGTTATACGCCTTAAGATACCTGACATTTTGTCAATGAAATTCCTTATGACAAAACTCCAGTTCATTGAAGAACTTAAGAGATACTGAACGCTCCCAAAGATTAATTTTCAACTCTCAATAAAACTTAAAATAAGGGCGTCTCTAAGTCACTCAACATTTGACCCAAACAAGAACTCATTAAGCACCAAGGGAATGATTGAATTATGGAAAGAATTGTACCTTTCTAACATTCAATAAAGTATCCCTGACCGTACCGTTATGTCTTACCCTTATTTTACTGATTTTTACTTAAGATATATGTTTAGGGAAAAAAAAACAGCAAATAGTAAACAGCAACAAAACTAATTAGATTCGAATTGTAAGCATTCGTGTTCTGTGACACGAACAATAAACAAAACACAACTTTTCTATACAAGGCTACAACATCATATTATTGTTTGCATAGGCTCACAAAATGTGGGTCAACATCGTAAGTCACGGAAATCACATTGAATTCAGTTCGTCCGTCGTCAGGCCCTCCTATTACATTATATATGTATGTACAACATTGGACACTGTACAGCCTACCCCGGTAAAGAAGGTATAATAAAGGAATATATAATATATATTATGTAGAATTTATTGTACACCATGAATAACTCTTCTGATGTATCTACATAAATATTCACAGCTCGTGTTGTGTACCACTTTCGTTTTTTCAATAATAATTAATTTATATTCCACTCTTGGTGATTCACATGTCACAGATTTTTGTACATTTCGTTAAGATGTCACATATTTTGTCAACATCCTTGTTTGCCTTTTGTTTTTGTTATCTATAATTATACAATTATTTGCTAATTGTTTCATAAATAACCCACGGCATTTGTAATTATTGAATCTTGTTAAAATTCTCATTTCGTTAAAATTAAATTCTGAATATGTGCAAAGATATACGAGAAAAAGATTCATTTGACATTTTGGCAGATGTCCCAAAATTTCAAAAAAGCGCAGAACACACAGAAGTAAGCATTCAACTGTCAAACAAATGGTGTCGTGTGATAATCGTCATCATTGGTTCAATTAATCTCATAAATTTCTCGACTAAATTGGTGCCCTCCTCAACCTCAGTTCTGTGTAGCTAGGTTTTTGGTGAGATTTGAGATTTCTTTAGCATAGCATCGCCACGGAACCGACAACCAAAACGCAAAGTGCTCGGACAGGGTAATTAATTGTTTTCATTTGGTTTTGTTTTGTTTTTATTTTTTGTTGGCAACACTGTTGATTTAACATTTGACTTTGTTATTGTTGCGGGATAGCGCGCATTCCCTCGAGTTGCTATCAATTAATAATATTTATAAAGTTTTGTTTTCTGTTTTCCATTAAGTTTTTGTTTTTGCTGATGGAAAGACACAAAACGTGATTGCAAGGGTTTCGGCGGTGCGGCGCGCGCGGTGAAACGATGATGGCAACAGCGATTTTAATGAGTCATAAACACATTTATGAAGAAGAAAGTTTTTTTTTCTTGTATTCGTTGTCTTCGACTTCTTCTTCATCGTTTTCTTAATTTTATTTTACAGGAGAGAAATATATAAACAAAGAACCTAAATCGAGGTCAACGAAGATTTTAAATCCCGAAGACGAAGTTTTTACTCTTAAGCAGTGTCTACTTATAAACTCTGAGGGAATGCAAAAACAGAAAATGAATGTTTTTACTGATATTTTGTTCCGTAGTACGAGAAAAAAAGTTGCGTTTTTTTTTGGGGGGGTAAACAAATAAATTTGGCTCTGATGATAACAGAGAAACTAAAGTTCAAGTTCAAATAGAAATTAATTTTACTAACAGCTTGAAATTTAGTGTTATTTTTGATTAAAATTAAGTTATAATAGATTTATTAATATTTCACAGTTTCGTTATCTCTTTGAGAATAAATAAATTAAACAAAAATTATTTTGGGAACACGGGTCATAAGCCCACAATTTATTTTTGACCAAACATACAAACATTATTTTTACTTCTTTTATGAATGAATACTTCCCAGTAAGATTTAATTTAAAGCTGTCTTTCTTTTGACATTTGACAAGTAAAAACTACGTCACTACTAAAGCTTAGTATACAAGATTGGAAGATCTTCCAATATTGGCCGAACTGTCAAAAGTCTTCCAATAGCAGCCAATTAGGTGACAATTGTCAATTTGAAGTGAAAATTGTCTGTTTAGACTGTTGTTCGATTTTATCTAAATTATAGACAATTTTTTAGTAGAAAATCGGCTGTCAATTTTTTGTCTTCCATTTAAAAATTGTCTGTTTACACGGCGCTGCTGGAAGACTTTAGAAAACAAACATTGGAAGACAATTTTCTTGACAGCTGACAGAGAATATGAAAATTTATTTTGGAAGTGAAAAAACATTTTAAAAAATATATAAAGAGTGAAACAATAATGAATGGATGTGGATTTTGTTGAAGAACTTTGTTTGTTTCTAAATTCAACATCGGTTGAAAGAATTTTCATGAAATCAAGACATTGTAGCTGTTGTTGTTGATTTCTGCCTAAAAACTTTCTGTCAGTTAAAAATTGTCTGATATTGTTGACAAAAACATCATCCAATATCCAATAAGTGGACAATCGTCCAATATTTTGAAAATACAAACAATTGGGTGTTTAGACAAGTTCTAACAATTGCAAGATGTCGCTCGTCCAATTTTTTGATTGAAAACTAACCGACGCGACGATTGGCTTACAATTTTTTTCTGTCACTTTTGACAGATAAAATTTGTGTTTACATAGTTGATAGAAAATTGTCTAACATTTTTCTACTATTTTTGAAAGATCTTTCAATCGTGTTGTATACTTATCTTGAGAATAGATACTAAATCACTTTTGAGGTTTGGTTATTATAATACTTGAAATACATTAAAATGATTTAGATTTTCATTTATTTGGGCCTCGCAAAATCGAATAACTATTGTTGAAAAGCATTTCTATTATTCGCAAACAAGTATTATTGAAGATTTAACCGGGCTACTAAACGACATAAAGTGACAGTTGACTGTTTTTGACATAAGTAGAAATAGTTGACATTTAGAGCAATAGTCATCATTTTGCATGTTTCTTTTTACTTATCAATAATAAATTTACTACATTACACCTCAGACTATAGTATGTAAAAAGATAAGCAACAGGAGATTACAGAGATTATAATATTATGTTGATGAAGGGAGTAATTAAATTATTGTATGTGACCTCACAGGACGATAGTGAATAGTGACAGCATTAAGCTAATAAATTATGATGGAAAATCGGACACGTTAAAGAAATCTGATGTTTATATACATTCAATATAAACATACATATGTACCTATTTAAGTGCTATTAACCTTTGAATGTCATTTTGCGGTTTGTATAAATGTAATTGTGTTTAAGATTTTAATTGAATTATTTACCTACCTACTCAATACTGTTTTGCTATGTATAAATTTGTGTAAATGCCAAAGAATGTTAATGGACTTATATGTCTATACCCTTTTAATAGTGGTAAAGGGCTTCATTTGTGATTTTTACGCAGTCACATAAGTTTTTATTTACGCATATAAACGTACATAATTAGTGTAAACCTTTCACTGGTCAATCATTCAGAGTAGTTCGCTGACACGAAACTTAAATACCTACCTAAGTTGCACATAAGAACTTATGTTCTAGTTTTTCCTCAACATAAGCTGTCACATAATTGCTTATGTTGAGCAAATAAGTTTCTAACATTTACTTTGTAATCTGATACTTATATGGCATGTTTCTATTACGAATTTCTGAAGTTTAGGAACACCACCAAACTTAAAATGTCAAGAAACCCGAAATTTGATGCCGTTTGTTTTATTATTGAGATCTGTTCCGGCTCGGTTCAATGTCAGCGTGTGCTCTCAGTTGCTGTTTTCCGTATTTTTAACGGAGTGTTTCTTGTTTTTGACATTTAATTTATGACCAAATTTTGACTGACATTTGTGTTTAAAGCTCAAATGTATGTATGTAAGTAATATTTTTCAACTCAGTTTTTATTGATTAACTTCGAAAAATTTATTATTGGAATTTTGTTTTGGCCCCTCATTTATTAGTATACCGAGACGAAAATAGTTTTAGTACGACATTTTGTAAATTGGTTTCATGTCTTTATATGACTTTCTCAATTTTGATCGAAGTCACTAATGAATGAAACAGTTCAAAGTTGCAATGGAAAATCAATCCAAGGTTAGTTTGTAAACCAAAGAACTCCACTGGTTTATGGGTTTTTATTCTTGCATTCTCTCAATAATTGTTTAGTTTAGCTGAGAAAAACTCAACATTTAAATCCAGTAACGATTAAATTTTATGTCATATAATACATCCCGAGGGTCGGTCATCAATTGTATTTTGTATGCATACCTGAAAAGAAAAAGAAAATAATGCATTAAATTACGTATGTTACATAAGTTCTGTTTTTGAGTTCTGAAAAGTTTATATAAACAAACATCAATTCAAAATAGAGGAACAGACATGCCTATAAATTGTTTAAAATAAAACATTTTTCGACAGCCGCATACATAAGTATCTCTTTCATAAGTATCTCTTTATAATTTGTTTCAGAAACAGATTTTGTACTAGCCGAATGTCAAATTGACACACGGGAGAAGAATTCTCTTGTCAAATTAAAATCAAACAATTCTTTAAATTTTAGTTAACAGAACAAAACAAACATGGCGTCTTTTTGACAGCTATTTATAAGCAATATACCCAAACCTTCCCATTGTTGACAACTTATTTTTTTCCTACAGACCAGAAATTTCACCCAATCATGTCAAATTAATTATATCATGACAATTATAATTAGCATCAAAATTTAATGCATCACCTAGCCACAAAGATTGCAACAAGAATGAGGTACAAACAGAAGGAAAACAAAAAAATATACCTACCTATGTATGTACAAACGAGGGAAAATTCAACCCCTTAAGCAAACCGATTAATTTTCATAGCCTTTTCATTAAATTTTTGTCTGTCTTTTTGATGTCATTATGTGCGTTTTACGATGCATCAATGTGCACACTGCACATTTACCAAAAAAAAAAGTATATTCACTTAATTTATGACATCTTTATGACATACAGAAAAATCTCACATAAGAAAAGCTCATTTATTAAGATGAAAGCAAACAACGTTATTAGCATCATCATCATCTCAACAAAAATTCAATGTGCAAATAAAAATAGAATAATAAAATTAGGTAGGTACATACCTTAAGAATTATTTTGACTCTCTGTTTTTTTCTTTTTAATTTATTTTTAAGTTCTGCGCAACTATAAATAGATTTTCATGAAAACAAAAACGAATTATTTGCGGCTACTGCTAATCGTGAATAGTTCTTTGAGAATAAATATTATACAAAAATGTAAAGAAAAAGAAGAATATGAAAAAAGAAAAAAACTCAACACAGACCCTTAATGCAAAATAAATTACTACATTCACGGTGATCGACCCATCAAGAGGAAAAACTGTTGCTGTTTCCTTCGGATAACTCAGAAATTGATATCATTAGAGAACAAGGATAATTAATAATCTTTTTCTTTTTTTTGTTGGTTTGCGGTCCTTTGTTTCCTTCCTGCGACAAAAGGAAGAAGAAAAACCAGCAGCAGGGAGAACAACACACAAAAAAAAAACATGAGGCAGCTGATTGATTTAATTCAGCCCACGTTAAGGACATACTATTCTTCTGCGCGGTCTCTCAATATCCAAGAACCAACAACCCTATATTCAAAAGAAAATGAAACGTGAAGAAAAGAAAGAGGAAATTGAAAGAAAATACCTATACGTATTCAAAGTGTATCTACCTGAGAGCAATTCTACGAGGATTCGAGAGGATGCTACATAAAGGCTAAACATGAGGATAGATACAAATCAATGTGACCTCGGCTGCCATCACTGCCATCTACACGTCCGATACCTTTACCGAAAACAAAACCCAAAAACCAACAACACCAACAAAAGGAGAAGGAGCATCAGAATCAGAAATACAGGAGCAGATGGTGTAGTCCTTTTTTAGTTATCCTTCTTCATGTCTCAAGTACCTAAACAGAAACACATATTGCCGCCCACACAAATATTTTGCACCCAGAAACAGCAGGCACATGAACTGGAACAGGCCCAGGCAATGATACCGAGACTGGGATTCCAACTCAAACTGACTTGACTCTCGATTGTGTGGTTTGAAAAGGACGACTTTTTATACAAAAGATTATACCTTCTATAAAGTGAGTGTTTCTGTTTATATGGACATGCACTGAGTTACAAGCGAGGTGAAGAGTAGGAAGTTAACCAAACTCATTCGAGAAGAATTCCGCTCATTTTTATTGATCTCTTGGTTAGCAGCAGCGTCAGAGAAAAGTTGCTTTAATATTATATTCTCTCTACTCTGCTTGATTCTGCTTCTGCTAAATTCCAAGCGAAACTCTTCTCAACACAAACAACAGATTACATTAATTGCGATTGCGATGCGAAAGCAAATGCGACTTCTCTGGGCATGGGCATTGCGAATTTATATTCACAATGACGACAACCAACAACGGCACCATGCACGATATGATGCGATGATGGCTATAAGGCTCTGGTGCCATGTGGATGAAGGGATTGGATATGGACCATTTTGGTGGGACATCCGATGAATATGTCTTGTTTCTATCCTCTGTTTCGTTTGTTTCGTGTGAATAGCCAAAGTGTAGTACAGTACTCTTAGTTATAAGGAGAAGAAGTATGCCACTATAAAATAAGTGTATTGCCAACGTTGACACTTTTACTACAGTCGAAGTATGTAGGCGTTTATGTAGAGTTATGATTTAAGAGAGAGAGAGCGAGAGAAAAGTATATTTAAAGATGATGTGTTAAACGTCTTTTGTATAAATGGTGTAAAAGATTGATTACATATTTGAAATTTGATGATATATTCAGATCCATATCGTTAAAATAATTTATTTATTTGATTGATGAAAAGTGAAATAATTTTGATTTATGTAGGTTGACTGATGGATTTACATATGTATACTAAAACGAGAGAAAACATTTCATTGTAATTAAATTGTAGATGTTATTTGAGTTTGAATCCCTGTAAATTGTTGATGCTAAATAAACTAAACTAATTTACGATGCATATTAATAATATAAGTTTTAACTTAATTAAAAATGCAAATGTGATAAATTATCTAATAGAATCATTAATGCAATCGATTAGTATGCAAGAAAGTTTGATTTGTAGAAGTCACGGTAATCTTTAAAAACGCATTATATTAAAAACAATATTTTCTTGAAGAAAAACCTCCATGGAATATATTTATGGTGACAAATTTTTCCCATGACAATTTCTTAATAGGTTTTTAAAAGAAATAAAAAAGAAAACATGTAGCATGTTTTAAACTTTTGAATAAAAAATAAATATTGTACAAACTCGAGTTTTTGATAACTTTCACAACATTTGCTTCATGTACACAAATGTCAAGATCATATAATAACATCAAATTAACAGATCTGTCAAGTTTGTATAAAGAAATTAACTTGACAGAACTCAGAAGAGTAAAGGAACAGAGCTTTTTTTATGTTCCTAACTGCAATATGAAATTATCATCTATTTGAGTGAAAAAGAAATAACATTTTGAAACGACAACTTTACTTTGGAATTTTTCACATGACAAATTCATAAATTTCTATGTTACAACTTAACTCACGTTAGAGGGAAAAAACAATTTGTTGTAAACTTTTTAATAAAAATTAAATATTGTACAGACTCGAGTTTTTGATAACCTACATACATTAAGTATGTTTATTTGTATACATTTCTGTGGCTTTAGTAGCCTAATTCTGTCAAATTCCCGGACAAATATCAAATTGACATAACTGCCAAGATCCTATAAAGACATCAAAATAACAGAATTGTCAAGTTCTTATAAAGAAATCAAATTGACAGAACTCAGTTTAAAGGAACAGATCTTTTTTGTATATTTCTAACTGCAATATGAAATTATCATCTATTTGAATGAAAAATAAATAACATTTCGACTAATTTAAGTGTACATTTTTTTTTCTTAATATAAACAAATGATATTTCTTTTTGCATAATTGTTAATTGTTATTTGTTCACTAAAATAAAGAATGATTATGAAATAAATATAATAATACAAGCAAAGTGTCAATCTTGTGCATTCGATAAATTGACGCAGTTTCAGCTATTTGTATAATTTCAAAAATCTTTATATTTGTACTTTTGGAATCTGTCAAATTTTAAGAAGTGAACATAAAGTACTCTCAAAGGTAAGCAGACAAAATATTTTTAACAATACTGAATTATTTTTAAATGTCAAACAAAAGTTGACCAACTTAGTTTAAAATGTTTGCTTTCAAAATTGTACTGTTGCTTTGTTTACATGCGAACATTTGTAATAAGATTAATGTCAAAAAAACTATTCACTTAATGTTTTAATATTTTTCATCAAATTGCCATTACTTTTAGACCCTACATTTAATGAATTTACTTGAATTTAAATGTAGATATGTATTTTGACAGATTTAACAATAAATGAAAACTATATCTTCGTTTAATAATGTCTTTTTCTTAGAGTATAATTCAGAGTAAATGTTCAAAGGAAATACATTTATGATATGTGTCATTTGTAATATGTCAAACTTGCACAACCATGTACAGTACATATGAATATTCATAGAAATTTATATGGATTTTTTTTTAAATCACGTACAATATTAAATTCTATGGGAAAGATTCCAAAGCTTAAACGGGAAAACACAAAAAAAGACTAAATATTTTGTGTAAGTCATATTCGCATAGCTCTCAGAATTTTGTTCGATTTTAATACGTCAAATGTAAACGCCAACTCTACTTTCCCAAACAGAATTTCTCAAATCTTGTTGGATGGAGCTGTTGGAATTCCGGATCTTTGAATCTTTGAAGCGTAATGTTTGACATAAATTGTTTTGTAAATCTTGGACGGTTGAGAAATCAAAAAATGTCAAAATTGGGAAACGGTCATTGCAAAATGAAAAATGAACACAAAATGCACCAGTTAACCCTTTCTTAATTCAAGCCCTTTATTGCAAAACTATTATCAAAAGCCCATTCAAAATTACTTTACAGTTAAATTGAGTGGTGAACCATCCGTCATTATAAACGTCAAAAAATTGATACTGTTGGAATTCCGGATCTTTTAATCTTTGAAGCGTAATGTTTGGCATAAATTGTTTTGGAAATCTTAGATAGTTGAGAAATTAAAAAAACGTCAAAATTGGGAAACGGTCATTGCAAAATGAAAATTGGACACAAAAAGCATCAGTTAACCCTTTCTTGATTCAAGCCTTTTATTTCAAAACTTTATTATCAAAAGTCCATTTTAAATTACAGTCCGTCATTAAAAACGTCAAGAAAATGGTACTGTTGGAGTTACGGATCTTTTAATCTTTGAAGCTTAATGTTTGACATAAAATGTCAAAACAGAAAAACGGGCATTGAAGAATGAAAAATGTACAAAAAATGCCCTGTATTTCAAAACTATTACCAAAAGGCTATTCGATATAACTTTATACTTCGATACAGTTAAATTGAGTGGTGAATGCCATTATGTCAACCATCTGTCATTATAAACGTCAAAAAATGAACTCCTTTTTTTATATGTATATTCTTTTAAAGTGTCAACCCTTACTAGGCCACAAAAGCTTAAAAATACATATATACCAACAACACACATGACTCGGGAAGCTTGTAGTTATTGTTGCTTGCCGCCGAGTGATGCGTATTGGGAACAAGGGTCGTTCAGATCTTCATATTATTATTTCCCTTTTTCAACCTACCTACCTACCTCCCCCCTCCCCCCAACCAACTAACCAAAAAATAAAGTATTGTAGTACTAGTTGTTGTTGTTGTTTTTTGTGTTGGGGTTGGTGGTTGGTTGGTTGCTCTCGGGGTCGATATTTGAAAACTTGGAAAACCATGGAAATTAGGGTGAGATTCTCGCTTATTTTTTTATATTTCGCTCGCCTCCTTTTTTCATTGTTTGGCTTGAATTCTTTCATTTATTTTTCGATGTAGTTCTCGTTGTTATTGTTGTTGTTGTTGCTGATGTTCTCTTTTGTTCTCTTGGGAATTAAGTGAACAGTTTTTGCGTGTCGAGGAGAAGAATATAATATTTTAAATTAAATTTTTCTGAAGGTATGTACGTACCTACGTATTTTTGTGATTTATGATTGGAAATATTTTTTGATTGTCACCTATCATAATTTTGGTCGTAGGTTTTTGGTGTAATGTTGTATGAACATCATTAATCAATTTTTATTTTATTTAATTTAGATGCGAAAATGAAACATCTGACCTTAGTTACACATTGAAAAGAAAAGATTATGTTTTATTATTACTTTTCGGATCGATAAGGCACAAAAAGTTTTTCTCTCTTATTGTTAGGTATTTCTTTTTTACAAGATGATGATGAAAATGAAAACATCATCGGAATCGAGTATGAAAAAATGTAAATTGTTAAAGATTAGAGAAGGATGTTGGTTTTGGTATTCAAAATTCGAAAAATAGCCTCCAGCTGGATTTGCAGACAATACTCTATTTTACGAGATATTGCAACCATATGTAGGAAAATTACATTAAATAGAATTTATATATGCATTGATATGTAGCTACTGGAATGGGTAAGTATACATTCCAGGAACAATATATCTACCTACGTACTTCAAACCAACCCTCTTTTGCCTCACGATTCTCAATTTAACATGCGAGTATTGCCAGATTGTTTTTTTTTTCTTTTTGTTTCGAAGAGAAAAAGTTTTCTTGGAAGCAATTTTCTTCAGGGTGCAACAATTTTTCATTAATAATTTATAAAATAGTTTTACGTTTGTCTTTTGATTTGAAAACCCTTATACCCAATTACTTTTTTTCGTATAAGGACTTTGGTTGTTTTTTGTTTTGTTTTTGTAGTGTACACCGTGAGTAAATTTGAGTTACACGTTGCTAGTTACCACGCCCTAATTTGTATATTCTTTTTCTCTTTTTATGTTTTGTATTTTTGCCATCGCTATCGTGAACACCAACGCCAACGCCATCGTCAGCGGCGACAACACACAATGTCCATGAATAACTTATGATGTTGGATTCGTGGCACTTAAAAACTGTTGAGCATACCTACATTTATACATATGTGAAAGAGTTCTGATTTATTTATTGGAAAATTGATCATGGAAGAAAATAGGTACTTAATGCTTTGAAAACAAGGAAACTCTATTAAGGTACATGCACATTAGCACATATGTAATGTATGTATGTATGTACATAGGTTTAATGTCAACGTTTATTGTTTTGAGTTGGAATAAAATTGATGAATAATTTTAGACGCGTTTATATAATCAAAGAAGGTAGAATCTATTTTGTATATTAAGTCAAAATAAAACATTAAAGAATTACACAGGCTTTGATTATTGAATTAGAAACAAATTGTTTTGAAGTTAGGACATTAATGGTTTCCACAAATCGTCTGAATATTTTGTGAAACATTTTATTTCTGCTAGGTCGAAGCAGTAAAAAAAAAACACGCGATTAGTGTTTTTTTCACTTGGAAATTTGTCACAAAATCATTGATTAGAGCTTTTGGAACTGGGATAAGATAAGTCAATTTCGGACTTTAATCCAACATGCTTAGAGTTTAAAGGCATGTATCTATAAAATATTCGACCAATACAATAAGATCTTGACCAATATTTCCAAGCGCTTGACCAGTACTTTCAAGGACTTAACAAGTGCTTCCAAGTACTTGATTAATACTTTCAAGCATTTGACCAATATTTTCAAGAACTTGGCCAGTGCTTCCAGGCATTTTAATAGGACTTCGATCTATTCTACCAATACATCCAAGCAATTGACCAGTACTTTAAAGCACTTGGCCAATATTTCCATGCAATTGGCCAGTACTTTTAAGGACTTGGCCAATATTTCCATGCACTTGGCAGGTACTTCTAAGCATTCCACAAATAATTAAAGCACTTGACCAATATTTCCAAACACTTGAATAGTGCTTCCAAAATCTTGGTCAATGCTTTCAAGCACTTAAACAGGACTTTGAAGAATTTTACAAGTACATCCAATCAATTGGCCAGTACTTCTAAGCACTTGACCAATATTTCCAAGCAATTCACCAATACTTTCAAGGACTTGACCGGCGTTTCTTAGTACTTGGCCAGTACTTTCAAGCACTTTCAAACACTTGCACAATGCTCACAAGAATTTGACCATTGCTTCCAACCACTTAAACGGGACTACCTAGCTCTTTACCAATACTGTCAACCACTTGACCAATACTGGCAAACACTTGACTAGTACTATGACAAATTCTTCCAGTACATTAAAACACCTAACCAATACTTCTAAGCAATTAACCAGGACTTTTAAACAATTGACCAGAGCTTCTAAGTACTTGGCCAATACTTTCAAGCACTTGACCAATATTTCCAAGCACTTGAACAGTGCTTCCAGGAACTTGACTTGCTTTAAAACACTTAAACAGGACTTCGAACAATTCCACCAATACATCCAAGCAATTGTCTAGGCACTTTACCAATATTTCCAAGCAATTGACTAATAGTTTCGAGGACTTGACCAGTACGTTCTAGGACTTGATCAATACTTTTAAGCATTTGAATAATATTTACAAGCACTTGACCTGGTATTTTCAAGGACTTGACGAGCGCTCCTAAATACTTGGCCAGTGTTTTCATATGATTGAACAATGCTTCCGAGAACTTGGCCAGTGCTTCAAAACACTTACACAGGACTTTAAGCAATTCTACCAGTACATTCTAGCAATGGGCCAGTACTTTTAGGCATCTGACCAATATTTCTAAGCAATTAACCAGGAATTTCATTCACTTGATCAGTATTTTCAATAGCTCGTACTTGTATTTAATATAAATTTAATATCGGTTTTGGCGAACATTTTATTTTATTATAAATAAATTTTACACTTTGGTATCATGTGAAAAAAGCAATATAATTCAAATAGCCGCCTGTGGAACATTTGTAACATGCGATCTTTTGAGGTTATTTTTAACAACTTTTTCGATCGAAATGATTATTCGATATTATTCTTTTAAGTACCGTTTTTTGAGCAGATCCATAGAACATATCTGAACATCATTTTGGTGGCTAGCGTCGCTAAAACTTAAACTTAAGACAACAGGAAGGAATAAATCGACCATGTTACGTGTTGCATATTTTGAATTTCATAAAAATTGAAATGGGAATTCACAAATGACAAGTGTAAAGTCACCAGGAAATCGATTAATTCGGATCAACATCCACAATATCACTTGCAAAAATATTTTCGAAAAAGAGTGGATTACGATGAAGTATACGCTTACATCAGTTGCGCTTTCATTAACTTATATCTTCACAGTTTTTCCGATTGAAAAGTGGATATATGTTTTAATTATCAATTTGTTATGTATTAATAATTTTTTGATTTTTAAGCGATCCATTATCGAAAATATCAAAAATTCAACTTATATTATGATACTTCAAAATACAGCTGAGTTTGACAGATGTCAAATGCCAGCGCTTCTAACTTGAAATCACGCTATAAACACGATTTCCGGAATATAGTTTACACACATCAATTACTAAACGAACCAAATAGCAGCAAAGGAGTGTGTTCAATGACTGAAATTGTTTTCTAATGAAAGCATTCCATCATGATTTGTTTTTTATTTGATATTTTTTGCTTTAGTGCTGAATTTTTTCAAAAGGTATGTTCACTTACCAAATCTTTTTGGTATTGACAAACTTTTGTTGATGAATTTTACAAGAAATGTTTAAGAAAATGTATGGTTTCCGAAAAGTTTCAAGGAATTCTTGTGTTTTTGATGGATTAAAGTTTCGAATGAAAACTGAGTGCATGTTCCTTTTTTGTGAAAAGTTTTTAAAGTTAAAGTACAAATGGTGGGTGATTTAGTGTCGAGTCAGTCCACAGTTATATTTTAGTTCATTGGAAATAAATAAGTTACTTTTAGAATTATTAGACGCTTCTTTGGAACCATTTTACTATCATTTTTTGGTTATAATTCAAGAACATCCAAAAAAAATACAATTTAAATTTTGTCTAAGCACTTGATCAACCCTAACTTTCGAAAATTTCTTCCAAAAGCACATTGCCATAACGACATAATACAAAAATAGAACAATTAAATTTTCCCTTTTCGATGGACTGCTTGGATAAATGCAATACATTCATCAAACATGAGTAAATTTAAGCAATGATATATAAACATACATAATATTAATAGCTTAATAAAAAAAAGAACAAAAAACAAACCGATAGACAGACATTTTGTTGAAATCTATATAGAATCTATACAATCCCCCTTTAAGATGAGATGCCATCATCAGCATTAGCATCAGCATTTTATGTGATGTTGCTCTTATGAAGTTCTTCAAGAACCAACCCCCATTTATAAGAATCATCAAAATATTACCCTATTCAATGCTTTTGAGAATTACCATCATTGAAGGGATTTAACAAAACAAAAAAGTTATGTCCAATTCTCTTTTTCGTATTTAATTTGTTTTTGTATTTCACCGTGTTTTATTAGTTTGGATATATACAAATCCATTTTATATCCACCCTCGTATTTTAAAAGCAAAACAAAAAGATGCTTGAACGCCAATTTTTATGTACATAATGTGTCTAGAGATACATTCGTAGGTTTGGTGCAGAAGGTATAAGAATTGAAAACAAAAAATTGGTCACGTGTACGAGGATAAATTCTCCTTGAGATTCAACTTTTTAAAGAAATAATTAAAATTTAAATCTATATTGAAAAATTCGTTTCAATATCCAGTTTAATACTCATACCCTGTGGAATTTGACACCCTCGTTATATTTCATAACTTACTTAAGCTCCAGACATAAAATTTAACAAAGTTTGTAGATCCCATCAAAAACACCAGTTACCAAACTTCATAACTTTCACTTGTATAAATGGAAGGGTTATAAAATCGAAAAAAATCACAAATCAGAGCTGAAACTTAGAAACTAGTATTTAAGAGAGAATTTTGAGTACCTTGGTGGTGTGTGAAAATATTAATATTTTAAAACTCAAGATTCAGGTTATGTGACCTTTCGTTTTCAGAAGTAATTTTCGTACCTCAGACTCTGTCTGTGATCGGATTATATTTATTGCACTCCAGAAAGTTGAAAAGTACTTAGTGATACTTAAAAATGCTTAGTAGCAATATTTTTCAAGTTCTTAATCGCATGTAAAAAACTAGCTAATATTGAAGTATCAAAGTACTTGAGCTGAGTTTTTCAAGTATATTGGAAAAGTACTCGAATAATACCTTTTTCTGTTGAATATCGGGGTTAAAAAAAAATAACACTAAGCCAACAAAATTTAATTTTGTCCATGGTGTTTTTTTTACCTGCATGGGAGATATCGATAGTTGTGTCAATGGTTTGACACTTGAGAATGTCTAAGTGTGTTGACAGTTGCGAATGTTAAACTGTGTTGATATTTTAGATTGACAAATTTATGTTGACATTTCTGTTTAGTAAGGTTTGGTAATTCATCATAAATCATTTACCGCTTATCGATGCTTGTTGTCAATGGTTTGACAGTTGCCAATGTCAAACTGTGTTGACAGTTGGGAATGTTAAACTGTGCTGATAGTCTAGAATGTCAAAACTTTGTCGAAATGTCTGTTCAGAAAGGCTTGGCAATTCATAATAATACGTTTTACGAGTATCGACGATTTGACAGTTGAGAATGTCAAATTGTGTTCACAGTTGGGAATATTAAAACTGTATTTTTAGTTTAGAATGTCAAAACTTTTTTGATATTTCTATTCAGTAAGGTTTGGGAATGTATCATAAATCGTTTAACGCGTATCGATGGTTGTTGTCAAAGGTTTGACAGTTAATAATGTCAAGGTGTGTTGATAGTTAATAATGCCAAGGTGTGTTGATAGTTTAAAATGTCACAACTATGTTCACATTTCTGTTCAGTAAGGTTTGGCAATTTATCATAAATTGTTTAACGCCAGAACAACGCTATTAAATTGTGGAAATTGTTTTGAAAAAATGTATCTGTTCGCAAAATTCGTAGTTTCATCCATTTTACGGTGGTCAATGAGCAAAATTGCTGTGTATGGAGTGAAGACAATTTATAAGCAATCAGCATACCACCATTATTTCGATTAAAATTACTGTAAGGTTCGGTTTACACGCTGCTACCGTCATTATCTGTCGTTTTTCTTTTGTAATTAGGAAGGATCTGCGGTTACGGTGATGACAAGTTTTATTGATTGATTTATTTTCTTATTATGTAAGTTGAAAATATTCTTACAAGATTGCGCAATTTGGCATACAGCGCTCTGATACATCAAATAATTGCTGTTTTGTTTAATTGTTTCACAAGTTTTGAAAAATACCATCGATATTATGGATTTACAACTAAGAGCAAATATTCCTTTTAATTATGGAACATAATTAACAGTGGATAGCTCAACAATTTTTAGATTGCTAAGCGATTGATAGTAAATGGCAAACATTCATATCCATATGATAGCTGAGTTTGACAGATGTCAAATGGCAGACCTTGAAACCATGGAATCAATTTTCCTGTGCTTAAAGCATCTTGCACATGAGCTACGAACTACGAACTACGAACTTCGAACTGTGGATGTTTGCATATTTTGACTTTTCTCTCACATGGGCTTTATTTCTATTCACAGACAGCGACGAATTGAATTACCCTTTCCTCCATATTTTCCTCAGCCATGATCTTTCACACAAAAATAAAACATGAGTGGTATAATTTTGAGGTTATGTTGCGCGCGAACAATTTATTCGTTGCAGTGTGGATGGTATGTGGAACGCGAATAGAGTTTGACAGTTCGTAGCAACCACACTGCAATTCGTTACTACCAAACTGTTTTTACAAAATTTTCCTGTTTTAAAGAACAACATGCAAATTTTATTATCCTCACATTAGTGTCAATTGGTTTCTTATAATTTAAATTTGTTTTTGTTTGAAATTGACTTTTTGAAATGTGTAAAATCACGTTTGTTCGTCCATTCGTTCAATCTCATGAGCAAGGCTCTTAAGACGTCACAGATACAAGCCTAAAAGAGTAGTCTAACGGAGATCAAGAAAGTAAAACAAAATTCGGTATTATGGCATTATATTATAAGTAAGTAAGAGCAAATATACATTTTAATTATTGAACACAACGTGCGTCGTTCAACTGGTCTACTTCCCACAAAATTGTCTCTCTCTCTGATCTGTGTGGATGCATTGGCAACATTCATCGTTTAAATAAACTCAACGAAGTAGCTGTCACTGTCATCAAATCAACCTATGATTTAAAAAGAAATCACTAGATGGCCAAATCTGTAAATGCATGTTTATTTAATGGCTTCCTTTGTTGAATATTAAGAATTTACATCGCTCCTAAGTAAAATAAATCTTTAACGAAGTTAACTAAACAATTATTCAATTGTAAAAGAGGAAGTACAAATCTATAGAAACAAACCTCCCCCTTTCGAGATAAATGTAGTTTTATTCAAAATATTCTCTTCATTATGTATGTGTAGGTGCTCATCAAATCAAGTCATTCGAGATCATTTCGTTATAAGAGATTTGTATCTATATATCATTTTAATGTCCCGAACAATAATAAAATATACTTGTGTTCAAAAATTTCTTATCAGTCAATTACACTTGTGGATTCTCTTTTTTGTTTAAAATCTAGATAACTTTTCATATATAAACCTGTACTCATATTTATTTAATTGAAGCCAGTAGAAGTAGAGAACTCAAATCAGACCTTGTACTTTTTTATTTTATTGTATTTACTACGATATAAATTTTTATTGATATAAGGAATAAATAAAATGTTTGATCGTAAAAATCAGCTCATCCCTAAACCACCTGCCCATAATGATGATGATGATGGAATAGAACGCCCAATCGAAGTCACACAACACCAGCAACAGCGCCACCACCACCAAACCAAACCGGCCAAAAACAAACTGTCAAGCATCAGAGACCACCGATTAGGTTCGTGACTTTATGTTCCGTTTATTTTTTATTTTATTATATTTTTTTATAGTGGACTTGACGTAAATGCTGTTGCCGCTGCCACTACCGCACCACTGATTTAATTGTGTTATTAATGAAAACGAACGAAAAAAGAAATCGCAGTCCACGCCACCATCGCATCGCACACTCAAACCAGCTAAAATGCTAAATAACAAAGAAAATAAAAATCCAAGATAAATTTATTGTTATGGGGTCGTTTAACCGATAGCGTTTGAAAAAATATATCATACAATAAAACCTACTGCAGGGTCGCACATGAAGGCTGACAAAAGGAAAATGGTATGAAATAATAAAATCAGGTGTAACGTACTTAAGTATCTCAAGTAGTTGTGCTTCTTTGCTTTACTACCTTGATAATGATACACACAAGATACCAGCTTAATATATTAACAAGTACAATTACTTATTATATCAAATTATTAAGTATTTGAGCAATATTTGATGTACTCGACCAATACTTCAAGTACTTTGTCCATACTTTCAATTACTTTCGTACAACACATATTAATATAATCAGAAATTAAGACAAGTGTTTGGAACTATTTACTAAGTACTACTTAAGTACTTTGATTTTTTAAGTTCAATACTTGGTATTTATAACAAAGTAGTTTAAGAAGACTTATTTAATTTCAAGTATGAGTATTATAATATATGGAGTTGTCAGGTACAAAAATACAATTTGAAGTCCCAGCACTTGTATTTGTAAAGGGTCGTTCATTTTGTGGTTTAGAAGAATACTTTATTTTATATTGGTGACCAATTGACACTTAAAAAAATTTGGTTCGAAATAAAACGTTTCTACGGTATTGTGCAATGGTCAGCAGTATTTAATTATTGTGGTGTAATTTCAACTTACATAATAAAGATACTTCTCAATCACCACTTTTATAATAAGTTTTAAAGCGTTGCACAGTGTTTTGTCCCTTAGTAATAAATCGAAAGATGAGCTGTCACGTAAAAATTTTTTCGATACATAAACTAGATTATCACTTGTCAAGTCATATTAAAACGGTATTTTTCCAAAGAAATTCTTATCCCTGGATGAGATCTAAGCTCTGGAACTTAGACACAAAGGAGAAATGGAAAACACAAAGAAAGTTGATGCCGATGTTTGAGTAGTGTTCTTTTCAATTTTTTTTGTTATACAACGTTTTATTTATTTTAATTGTGTTAAACTTTTAAAGTAATAATAAAAAAATCAAGATTTTATAAGAAAATGGGTAAGTTATAAGCTATTTTTCGGACGACTTCAAAAAATTAGTGAAACTGATATTCAAGTAAGGTTTAAAAAAAAACTCCTGAAAACACCTAGACAATTTTTTTATATTTTGTTGCCTTAACCTAATGCTAGATGTTGGAAAAATTTTATTTGCGTCTGTTTGCTTTTTCGTGATATATTCGCTTTTTTTGTACAACATTTCAGGTACTCGAAAACAGAGCTTGTTTCGAGAAATGGCGGTTAGTTAACTCCAAAGTCAAGAGTACACCCGTTTTCGATTTTGTTTTTAATTTTTATAAACTCCATGATGCTCCAGATGCAATTAAAATAAGTATAAAAAGATCCGTAAATTTATTTACTTTAAAAATGTTCAGTTATTGGAGGTCAACAGGGAGAAATGTCAAAAAATTTAATACAAAATATTGTGTTTATTTAAATAAGCCTTTTATGTTGTATGAAGATGTTTTAAAATTTTTAGAAAATAGAGCAGCAGAAATTAAGTCCCAAACGAGGTAGACCACGCAAAGATTTTGAAGGCCTTAATCTCTTGTCGAAAAAACGAAGAGTGGCGGATTTACTGCATGGCAGAGATCACAATGAAATCAAATTTGCTGCAACTGTATCAAGTAAAAAGGATGATATGAAAAAGTCTTTATCACCCTTAGACGCTTTAGCTTTGTTCATCGATCTTGATCTTTCATATCGATCATATGAAAGGCTTAGAAAGCTTATAAATAACATTCACCCTGATACATTCCCGAGTTACTATTCCATGATGAAAACCAAAAAGGATTTACTACCTCAGAATATCACTACTGATGAAACAAATGCAGAAGTAAATCTACAAGAGCTTTTACATAAAACTGCTTCATCTATAATTCAATCAAGCGAAGAAATACATTTCAATCCTTCTGCTCGCCTTAAACTTATCTGTAAGTGGGGTTTCGATGGTTCTTCGGGTCATGGCAACTATAAACAAAGATTTTCGGATTCAAATTCAACAGATGAGTTTTTGTTCATCACCGCCTTTGTCCCTCTTAAATTAGTTGAATCAAATACAGATTTAGTTAAGTGGAATAACACTGCACCGTCTTCTACCTTTTTTCTGTCGACCTATTCGTTTGCATTTTATCAAAGAATCCAAAGATATTGTTAATAATGAGTTGACCAGAATGAACCATGAAATTGATAACTTACTACCAATAACATTACCAACAAAAGAAGGCGGCTTTTTTATTGATATTAGTTTTGAAATGATTTTTACAATGATCGATGGCAGTATATGCAACATTGTTACTGATACTCGTTCCACACAAACCTGCTACATATGTGGTGCAACACCAAAACTTATGAACCAACAATATGTTGGCGATCTTCAACCAAATGTACAAACTTATAAATATGGGTTATCGACCCTACACAATTGGATTAGAAGTTTTGAGTGTATCCTTCATATTGGGTATAGATTGTCCTTAAAGTGTTGGCAAGTACGTGGAGCTGCGAATAGGGAAATTTTTGCTCAAAATAAAAAAAGGATTCAAAGGGAATTTAAAGAAAAAATGGGTCTTCTGATTGACCAACCAAAGCCTGGATACGGTTCTACGAACGATGGTAACACCGCACGAACATTTTTTCGACAGGCAAATCTTAGCTCTGAGATAACCGGGGTAAGCGAAGATTTGATTTCCACCTTTTTTAAGATTAATAGAGTTTTGTCTAGTGGCATAAAAAGTAATACAGAAAACTTTAAAAAATTACTGAATGAAACAAAGCTTTTATATTTAAATTCTTATTCGTGGTACTACATGCCAATGTCAATACACAAAGTTCTTATGCATGGTGCAGATGTTATTGACTTCTTCTCAATACCTATCGGACAATTATCCGAAGATGCCTTAGAAGGAAGACATAAGGAGTCAAGAAAGTTAAGGGAAAATCATACCAGAAAGTCTTCCCGGAAAAATACAAATATAGATTTGATGAATATGATGCTTATAACGTCAGATCCTTTAATTTCAAGTATTCGAAATAATTTAAGAAACTTTCAACCAAAAATTATAGATGAAGATATACTGGAATATTTAGAAAATTGATAAAAACCGATTCAAAATCTTTATATGTGTTACTATTTTTTTTTTCATTTTTAATAATTGCTTTTTTAGTGTAACTATTGTTTTAAAATCGGCAAAAAATATATATGAATATGTTTTTAAACTTAAAATATGTTGGTTTGATTATAAAACATTACTAAAAATGTGAATAAAAGACAAAACTAAAAAAAAACAATATCGCAAGTATTTTTGATCAACTTTTGTATGGGCTCGCAACACTGTGCGTTGGTTTAATGTTAAGCGATCCAATATCGTAAATGGTAAAACTTCAACTAATATTCTCAACACTTCAAATGGCAGCTGAGTTTGACAGATGTCAAATGCCTCAAACCAATTAACGCTCAAATGTTTTTTCGAAAAAAATCAACCTATCTACGGTGTTGTGAAATAGTCAGCAGTCTTCAATTGATATATAATTAAACGCCTTAATAAATATACTTCTGAATCAATACTTATTCTTAAAGCGTTCGATTGTTAAGCGATCCATTATCATAAATAGCAAACATTCATCTAATATTTATAGCTAAACCTCAACCGTTAGGTCGGCCAAGCTTTGACAGGCTTCTTCACGATATTTAACGATATCATGTGTCATAAAGAAGCGCGACCTAAGAATTTGCAAAACGTAATGTAGCTTCAAACTACAAAAACAAATAATAATTATTAATTAATTTATTTCTTTCATTATTTTATGAATTAAACAACAGAAGGGAAGACACTGCTACTTCACACAGATTCTGAAATAAAACAAACAAAGTTGCAATGACAATACAGTTGTCAGCTGTCAAAGCACGACAAAATATAAAATAGATTTATTCGAGCGTTGAGCTCGAGCTTACGATATTTACGAAAAAATCGAGCACAAAGCTTGAGGGAACATTTCAGATTGCCTCTTAAAATTCCATTGTTTCTATTCAATATGTCAAAGTCGGTATGACCGAAAATTGATTTAGCTATAATAAAATTTCAAATGACAGCTGAGTTTGACAGAAATGTCATCTGCCCTTTAAACCATGAAATCGATGACCCTGTGCCCCAGCCACAATCCTTAAACAGGAATCTTAGAATCTAAGGTCAAGAAATTGAAAAACTGGAATTACAAATTATTTAACCGTGTGAACTGACCTTAAATAAACAATTTCCAAAACAAAGTTAAATCAAAAATCTTCAAGTCACTGAAGATAATTCAACAACCTGTTTTAAGAAATCAGATTCTTTTTGTGCATGGAAATAAATTCTGTTTGTTTTATTTTTACGAACTTGTAACTTACCCTTAAAAAAAGGTTAAGCTACCTTAAGCTCAAAATAAAAAGAGCGTTTCACATACTTTTTGATTTGGATCATTTATATTAATTTTGTTAGAGAGTTGGACAAAGAGGATTTTTGTTGTTGTTGTATTTTTAAAGCTTTCAGCTTAAGGTATGTTCCCTTCGTATATTGGAACGGATTGCGTGATGTTTGTTTTTAGCGAAACGGGACGGGACACTTTAACCAAACCAAAAAATTTTTAAGTCTTTTAGATTCCTTTCTTCTATAAAAAAATATTCCCTTCAACTTCAACCTTACCGCAGCCAAATCAAATAAAGTAAAAAAAAGTATAAAATCCCTTTTGGCTTTGACTCAATTTCAGCATACACTTCATATTGAAACACATAAATTATTTATTTTTATGATTATCTCAGTTGGTCATTGGGTTAATGGCGTTTCATGTTCATTGTCGTGTTATTATTTTTATTTTATTTCGTTTTCTTTATACATAAAATATATGTTTTTTTTTCTTTTTTCTTCAGTCTTCAATGGTGACTGGACTGGCAATGGGAAAAAGACGCGCTATATGTTCATATCGACTTTGCAATTGCAACTTAATGAGGTCAAGTTGATATAAATTTTGAATGAACATATTTTTGTATCAAAATAAATTATTGAATTAAAATCAAAAAGAAGAAAAAAAAAAACATAACATCCAAAAGCTGCGGGATGTAAAAGGATCTTCAAAGGAATATGTTATCGAAATAATTATTGTCTACAAACAGAACCAACAACAACAACAAAAAAGACATAAAAATACCTAAACAAGTTTGAGTCAACAATTTTGAATCTAAAATACAAAACCCGAAAAATTCCAGGCTATTTGCATAAAGATAAAAGAATTATAAGTCAAATAGGATTCGATCTGTTCCCTTTTATAGCTATATAGGAAAATAAATAGGGTACCTTTACTCATGTTATTAGTGTTTTGGTAGGGAAGCGTGTTTTTTTCTTTTTTTGTTGTTATGTCATTTTTATGTAACCAGTTTTTCTGGCAATAGATAGCTCTGCAGGACACCAACGATTATAACTTGTAGTTTTGAAAATGAAAATGTACATAATTTCTTTCTTTTTTTTTATTTAATACCACCGGCCACAGCTGGTGGTTCTTATAGTCATATTTTTTGTTCCTTTATTTGACATTTGACAGAGAGGAGAAAAAAAAATGTCCAACAATAGAAACAAACAACAATTCTATATTTTAGAAGTGTGAAAGGGACACACATAATATAGTTTTTCTTTCGAATTGAATTCAATAAAACTGTAGGGCAGTTTATTTATTGGATTTTGCTTTGTCTATCTTATTTGAAGGTTGGAAAATAGGTTTGTTGGTGTTTTAATTTATTGAAATTATACTACACTAATAAGATAATCAAATGGGAGTTGTTTTATTATTGAAAGAAATCCTTTTCTTATAACAGGTAAAGGGATGGATTAACAACTCTTCTCTTTTAATTTAGGCTTGAAATGGATTATAATCACAATAAAGTAATTTTAAGGTTTGAAGTTTACATTATTATATTTGGTTAGCTGTCAAATTTCTTCATTTTTTTTAAATAATTGTAAATTAAATTTTATCGATTCTTTAATTGCAAAGGTTTTTCCAATAATGGGTTTCATATTGACAGCTGTCACTTTTGAAGACGTCATCAATGACAAATGAAAGAACTTCATTTTCAAAGCGAGTGTTTTCAATAGCTTGAAAGTTGACATAATTCTGCATAGAATACCGAGAGCTGTTAACGAGCTCTATGAGCAGAAGAGGAGAGAGGAACACCCACCTCTCAGAAGGAAAAAGAGAGAGCATGAAAAGCAAGGAAGATGTTGAGAAGTTCAAAAGTAAAAATGAAGTTCGAAAATTTAATGAGCAGGTGAAACGAAATTCACAAGTGCATAAGCTTCGAACAGAAGGCTGCAAAGACCAAAGTGGAAACATCAAAGTAGAACCGCAGTCAATGCTGAGAATATGGAAGGACCACTTCTGCAGACTGTATAATGGCGACGATGAAAAAGTTTCCATTTTAAGTAGCCGGTTTTGACATTTGACAATTAAACCTACGCTTTGACTGAAAATGAAAAATGAAACAATGTTACAATTAAAACTACGCTTTTACTGAAAACGACACGATATACGATAAACCCTAATCACAGAGTGTATTTATAAAACATTAGAAAACAAAAAACTTTTCAAAAGATAAAACAACACAAAAAATAGATTTTCAATTTAACTTAATATTTTAAGCTCATGGGTTTATGTGTGCTTCAGTTTATAAATACAGTATACACACATTTTTTTTTTGAAGAAGTGTAAATATAATGATAAGAAAATGAAAAATAAACAAAAATATAAAGTGTTTACACTGTATAATAATATTCTCTTAAGACACCTTAACTTAAAACTGATTTGCAACCACCCACATTATAAGAAGTTTATGTGTGCATACATATTTATAGAAGAAGCTGAACTACTTTAGATACCAAGATGAAAAAATTTGTTTACTATAAACTTTTTTAAAATTGTTTGTTTTTCCTAATTACTCCGACTAATTACTGTGAAAAATATAACAATATTTAGATTAAAACTTTGATTTGTTGAGAGCTTTAAACAAGGTTATAACAGAAAGGAGATGAAAGGAAGGTCCATTGGAAAATGGAATATTTTATTGGCTCTGTCAAGAAGCTAATTATGATGTCTTTATTTATTTAAATCAATTTTCAAGATATCACACTGATTTCAATTGATCAATTTGATTATTATTTCAATTTTTAATTTGACTTTTAACATTTGACAGCTAAGACTGTATTTAATGCAGAAACGCGAAAAAAACACACCTCAAATCTTTGTTCAATTGAATTAAATGCCGAATTAGTAGTTAGCTTTAAGAACAGAGATTTCAAAAAATTTTATTTTTTTTTTTTATTTTTTTCAATATTGAAAGTACACAACAACAATAAATTCTTGTTTAATCTTAAAGTGTCAAAAGTTTCTAAAATCGAATAATTCTATTTCATAGCACACTGAACGCATTCATTAAAAAATCTAATAAAACTTTCTGTCTCACTTTATCTTCATTACGAAAAAAGTAAACAAGTTTAACGTTCACAAGGAGGATTTCAAGAGTTTTAATTTATTAGTGCGGTTAAGCTTTGTGGTTTATTAAAAAAAAAAACAAAAAAAAAAAAAACTTAGAAATATCATTTAATGGGATTTTCGATTGGTAGATTCTGATTCACGTTAAAATAATATTTTGCATCCATTTTAATTGATTAATTGATGATTGCATCATGTGTAATCATTTCAAAATCTGTGTTCACATTAAGCTTTTTTAAGGCGACTCATTTTGACGTATCATCATTTGTCATAATATTCTTTTCTAATTATACAAACATTTGTTTTACTTTCTTATCTCTTTTTAACATTCAATTAAGGATAAGATAAAGTGCGAAGTGAGTCATAAAGAAATAGTCTAAAGTAACTTCGTAAAGATTTCATCATTTGGCCCAGTTTGGCGCTGTTCATTTTTAGTTCTGAACAGAGTTTGAACTGTCAAACTCGAAATTGAGTAAGTTTTTTAGTTCAGTGCGTTCAGATATTCAAAGCCATGTTAGAACGCACACAACGAGCGTTCACAAGAAAATATAACTATATTTGGATTGATTGTCAAACATATCAAATTGAAGACAAATTTTAAATGTTAAATTGAGGCTGAAGCATGTTGCTGTGAAAAAGAAGTTCAAAATTGTGATAATTATTGTGGTGTTCTATTTATTTACTAAAAAAGAATGTGTTTTGGAATTCAAGTGGAAAAAATGATAAATAATTTGCATTTCTTAAATCACAAATGTCAAATGAAGACAACTAAAAGCTCAAATGCATTTTAAAAATAAATGTGAGTTATCAAAAAAACATTCACAATAGCTTTTGTCTGGAGAGTGCTCAACATGCTTAGATGGCTGAGTTCAGATATCTGAAATGAAAAATAAAAGCGCCTAATGACAGCTGATAATTAAGATTTTCAAATTTGATTCTTAATTGAAAATGCAAACAAATTAGGGCTTTGACAAATGAAATTGATTTCTTTTACCAATAAAAATTCCCATTACAAGAAATATTCTATCCTATCTATTAATTTCAATCACTTTGATTTTATGGTTCAACCAAAATGAGGTTAAGTTTTACCCATATAATGAAATCAGGTTAAAGTTCGAAGTACACAGTTACGCTAGTATTTTTTTATTTAATCTATATAAAATTATCAATTTAAAAAATCACTTTAACTTTGTATTAATTTCTTTATAATTGTTATTTAGATAGAAATTAGACAATGCCACATGAAAAATAATTTAAACAAATTGGTTTTCTAGTGCTTCTGATATCATAAAACTCCATCGAAAAACAAACAACAACAAAACAATAGTATACCCCTTTATGTTTGTTCTACTCTAAATAATTATATATTTTTTTGATGTATCTTGATAAAAATTTAATTTGTACGTCACGTGTAGTCTAACAATTAAATAATCAATTCGTATAGTTATATACGTTTTAGTTTAATTATTATGAATATAGTTTTTGTTTTGTTGTGTCGTGTTCTATTTAAATGCATTCAATTTGCTTTTTAAGCATTAAAAAAATTATATATATTATTTAATGTCGATAAAAATTAGTTCTGTAAAACTTAATAAATTAAAAAATGTAAAGGTTCAGAAATGGATTGCTGACGGGAATAATTTTTAAAGTCAAATTTGTGTAATGTTGACTATCGTGAATTAAATTTCCTCAGTGGGAAATACCTATTCCGAGGGTAATTTAATTCACCATAGCTCCTAATATTGATCTAAACTTGCCTTAAAATAAAACAAATTATTCAAAATTTAATACTCTAACATTTAAAATGGTGCTTTAAAGACAAAAATAACAAAATATTGAAAATTGATTATGAATAACTACACAGACACCCCCATTTGTTGTGTCTATTTCATTTTTGTTTATAATATATTGTTCTGTGCTCCGTCATATTCAAATGAACGTCATGAAAAAGGATATGCGCGTCATTATACCATTGGGACATATTCAAAATTTGTATACATTGAATATGAATATTTATGTCTCCTCCCTTCCCCTCTTTCATCTCTCTTTTAAATGTTTTTGATGTGGGTTCAAAATTATTTTAACCCAATGGGACTCCTAAATACCACACGAGTCAGTTTCAATAATTCACAATATCTAAACACAAGGTTAATGCATTCTGACCGACCGGATACGGATATGCTTACACCTCGCCTAGTTGGGTTAGGGTATGTTGCGTGTTGCACACAATCGATGTGTAGTCGTAGGTAGTAGTTCACGGTATCTTATATTTTACTATAGAAATACATATCGTATAAATAACAAACAAGTCTACATAAATGTTTCCTATTATCTAATTTTATTTCACATAATGGTTCACTTTAAATATTTCTATATCAAATCGTACCAATCCAATTTCCATTGGGACTTGAGTTGATACACATGATGCGGTACAGGGGTTGGGATCGTTCGGTTCGCTGGATGAATACTTCTCCCACAGGATAACATACCTACCAGTGGTATTTATGACCCTTATAACACAACAAGTCTCTTTGTTGAGTGTCTCTAAGTAAGTGTGACCATACGACAGTGAGATAGGAAGAGCAAAACAGAGATTTACTCGTATGCAATACTTCAAAAATTCTCTAAAATTATACGATATAGAAAAGGATTCGACCAATAAATCAAATTATTATAAAGAGAATGATTTTGACAGTTCGACAAATCTGTTCTTTTTTTGTTTGTATCGCACTTGTTTCTGAAATGTATCTGGTGTTTGTTTTAGAGACCATATGGACAAAGAAGAATTTATTTGGTGTAATAATTTAATAGGTACTTGAACAGAAGGAAGTTGATATTGAGATGATTTCGTGCGTGACCTTTTTTCTAAGGACCAACCGTTTTGATTCATATTATTTATGATACATGATATTTTCCAAATGGGAACATTTCGGCAAGACAAAGTTTATATTTCTTTACTGTGAAAATTAAACAAATTCAAAGTTAAGGAACAGACCCCATATTACTAAAAATCTTAACACCTCCTGAAACCGCATCGGTGGAAAGCATCTGATAAAAAAAGAAAAAAAGGAAAGTAGAGTTAAGTTTGTTAAACAATGATTAAAAATCAGCATTACTTTTTAAGAAAAAAACCAAGAAACTTCATTTATCGGGATATTGAAAAAAAGTCTTTACTATTGATGACTTTTTATACTTTTATTAAAATATATGGTTTGCCACATGGGTCAGTTATATCTACAGGACTTTTTCTCTTTTTATATTAAAATAAACATCCAAAGGTTTTGTTTCAAGATACAAAAGAATATCCTTGTTCCTTCTTGTGATAATATGGAACAATATCATTATTATCTTGGTTTCAAAATCATAGCGCTAGAATCTGACACATGTCAAACTCAACTGTTATTTGAAAAATCATGATATTAGCGGAATATTCTTTAACTTCGATAATGGGTCGCTTAAGAATCGAACAACGCGGTTAAGTTTATTAACACTTATTTCTTCGGATAATATGAAACAATATAATTAATTTCGTGGTTTTAAATTGGTAGCTCTGGCATTTGACACCTGTCAAACTCAGCTGTGATTTGAAGTGTCATGATATTAGTTTAATGTTCGTCAGTTATGATAATGGGTCGCTTAGAAATCGAACAACGCTTTTAAATTAATAAAAACTTACAACACTTTTCGTGCATCACGCAATGAGTATTATGGTCGTCATAATTGACTGACTATGGTAAACTAGTGAAATAATTTGGGGAAAGTGGAAGTGTTGCTGGTGATGAGGCCGGTGATGAGGCCGGTGCATTATCATATCACGCTTAGTTGAAATCATTGCTGCTGCAAGTGCAAGTGTTGTTGATGATACGAATTTATTAATTTTTCGAAGCAATTGAACGTTTCGCACACCTCATTTTTGACAGACGATTTAAGGTAATGACTTGGACGATATGTGTTTCTAACAAAGGGAAAAAACCTATATACACGATAAGAAGAATTATGGCTTTATAGCGTGAGAATTTTCGTGGTCGTATAATTTCATTTCGCCAGAAAGATCATGTGATTTGCCATCGTTCAATTTGTTCGAATTAAAAACGGACGTTACTCAAGTTATGGCCCGAAATGTCTGAAAAAGTGTTAAACAAAATTCCTCAAAAGAACTGAAATCTGCGAAATTTCCTGAGCCGGCCATTTGAATATCATTTTTCTCACTCAATACGAATGTCAAAACTTTATAATAAAATACATTTTTTATCAAACATTTAGTTTAGTTCAAATGGCAACTTCCTGTACTTATTTTGACATTTAAATCTGATTTCCATTCCCATTTTTGATTCAAATGTCATTTGACTTTTTGAATGGTTGTGTTCATTGATCGCGTACAGCATTATAACACGCTTACACTTGGTTAGCACTTGAAGTTATATAAATATACTAGATTTGTACTTCATTTTCAGTTAAGGGCGATAAAATACTGTTGGCAACACTGCTCCTTTCACTCTCACAAACAAAAGTTAAAAGTTGTTAGTTTTCTGCTTTTATTTCAAAACCCAAACTAAGTAGAATAAATTAACATTCAATTTACTTTACCATTGTTTTTGTGTATCCTTTAACTAACACGGAAGCACAAAGGAAACAGATGTAAATTAAATTGTCTAAAGGGACACTTAAACTTGACACAATAATTGTATACGAATATTTGTTGGATCTGTTTGATTATTAAAAAATCCAAAAAGAGAACTATCCAATAAAAGAACACAAGTGATGTTAAATTATGAAGTTATTCAAAAATTATATTTAAATTTGAGCTAAATGGAAAAATTTCTAGATCCAGATTTTATCGGATTGAAGTTGTTTTGTTGATGCAATAGAATTTTTTTTTTATTTACAAACTACAAACTTTATCAAATGACGTTATATTAATTTATGACAGACGACATTGAAATAAATTACCATGTCAAGTGCAATAGGATATATACAGTAAAAAAAAAAAGAAGAAAAAACAACTCAATAACGGTGGCCTGACAAATAAATTAAATTATAATTTGCATACTGACCCAATTATTTATTATTGAAGAATATTAATTTATTATTCTGTCGATAGTTCAGAATTTCTTTTGGTTGCAAACTCGCAACGGAAATGAAGGAAATATACAAATAAGAGTTTTCATTTTGAATAGGACGCATTTTGTGCTTCTGTCACTTTTGACATTTTACAAGTAAAAACTACACCATTACTAAAACTGAATCGATTTAGTACTCAACGTTTCACAAGTTAAAATTGTTAAAATTCAATACAAAAATGATAAAACACTTGTAGTTACAATTTTTTTGAAAAGTTTCCTGAACGTGTTATTTTTCGAAAACGTAATCAAAATGATTCAATATGTTAAGACTCTTTTCTTTAATGGTACGTACAAGACAAAGTCCATTTAAATTCTCAACAATAGAATAGATATAGGTACATTCGAAAATGTGCGAATTTACCGTAGCCGTTAAAATATTTGTATCGGGTTTTTCAAGAAGAGCGCTACAAAATTCTGTATTCCTGTGAAAGTGCGTTTGATGCCATTATGTATGGAACTCGATTTCTTTTGCATGAACGCTGAACCCAATTTTCGACGGTTTTCAAGGATAATTCGGCCGATACTGCTGCAATTTCAAGTTCGATATTCGTACGAAGCTCATCAATCGTCGATGGCTTGTTGGCATAAACCATAGACGTTGGCATAAACTTGACGTAGCCCCATAGGAAATAGTTGAACGGTGTCAAATCGCACGACAGAGACGGCCAAGCACCTGGACCATTTCTTGAGATAACACGTTTTCCAAACTTGGTTTCCAATAAATTGATTGTGACATTCGCTGATGTGTGGCTTGTGGCGCCGTCCCCATTCACAGTAACGTGCGGTCTTGATCATCACGAAGTACGGCCCAATGACGCCACCTGCCCATAAACCACACCAACTGTAATTTTTTCGGGATACAATGTTGTTGCTCAGCCCAATTCACGAGCATACGACGACGCTTCTGGCGTCATTTTAATCTGAAAAATTTACAAGCTTTTTCGTAAATTAGCTCTTACTTGAGCTGTAAAAGTTAAAAAGTTAGAAAATTAAAAAAAAGTTAAACTTAAGAGACAAAATGCGGATACAAAAAAATGCGTCTTGAAAGTGCGGAACTATCGTGTGGAATGGTTTTTATTTCATTTTCTTTTTCTTCTTCTTCTTCAGATTTAAATTTTAAATAAAATATGGCCGGATGGGCGGGAAATTTGAAATTTATACCAATAATTTTTAGTTCACAATAGCGAAATTTTTAACAGATGTAATAATTTTAATTTAAAGTTAAATTCAGTACTTTATGTAATTCAAAAATTGAATTTTAGTATAATTCATTTTACAAAAGATTCGTATTAACGAAACAACGACGTCATAGAGATGCCCAACGCTTGAGAACGACGTGTGAGAGACACATTTGGGTTTTCTGCAACTGAAGCCTCAGCGGCGCAGTAATATTCTCGACACTACGGGCACTTCTTTGTCTCACTGGAAAGGGAACATTTTGTACTGTGCCTGTGGATTCAAATTTTTCCACTAGACGCTCAATTGTTGATCTGCTAGTACGATTATGACGACCATAAATTGGACGTAGCGCTCTTAACGTTGAGGTAACTGACTCCAAATTTCGGTAGTAAATTTTAATAATTTCGACTCGTTTTTGGCTCGCATGTATATCTCTTCATCATGAAATGGCAAACCTTATTGAAGAGAAATGTCAAAAGAGCGGCAAGAAATATGGCGTCGTTTGCTGTCCCTGTCGCTCTACTTTTGTAGCGTCCCTGTTGAAAAACCCCGTATTATTTCTTTATTACTTCTGAAATTTAAAAGCCCAATTCATGAAAAATCATTTACTAATGGATAAAGAAATAAAATAAAGTTCCACAAGGTTCTATATTTAGACCTACTTTATTTTATTGTATTATTGTAAATGTTTCTATTATACTTCAAATGCAACAAGTTCAGAAGTATATTTTCATTGCTATCATCCCTTCCTTACAACACAGGATAAAGTAGCTTAATTTCCTAAAACACTACCCCATTTCCTTGATTAGAATTATTTGGGAAGAACCGGAAATATAGCGAAATAATGTAATTCCTTTCCAATCAAGTGATTCGGAGTGTAACTATCAAAAGGAAAACAAAATTCTCTAGCATAATAGCATATCGAACAAATCTACACGATCTCTGATACTTTGTGGGAGTATATAATACTCAATTGATGAAGCGGCTAATTGTAAACATTAGACGAATCAATTTAAATTATTTATTATTGAATCGAGCAGAAAATGAAGTGGTGAGAAGACGCGACGACGCACGACGACAGAGGCAAAGTTTAAGCTGCTGAAAATTAGCAACGATGTTGATGTTGATGGCGGCCGCTGCGGTGGCGCGCGGCGTGTGGCGCTGTTATTCATTCATTCCATTCCATTCTACTGCCCACATTATCGCACGCTAATGAGGGTCTTAATTTATGCTATTTGGCGGTGTTAATATATGTTCCAAATGCTTTATTGGATTTTTCCCCTCACTCGCATCACTGTTCTTTTTTTATTTTAGTGTAAAAATAAAAAAATGCTGAATATGGAAAAACAGCTTCTGTCTAACAACGAGTTTTTAGCTGATGATTACTTTTACTGATGCTGTTGTCAAACAAAGAGGAATCTTAGAATATAGTCAATGCCAGACATGATGTAGCCACTGCGAACTGGCGGACTGCGGAGCACCAGAGCAATGTAACATAACAGCCGGCATAGTTGTCGTTGTCGTCGCCAAGTCTGAAAAGGCAGGAACCGCCAACATTGTCTCCGGCCGCACCATACATCGTCCGCGTCGTCGTATGTCCATAGTCGGTAGTTGGTCGCCGGTCGTCGTCGCTCGCCGGCACCATTACCACCACCGTATTATATATTAAGAGTGAAGCCCGATACTGTCACCGTATCGGTTGGTGGGTTGACGAATTTGCAACCACATGGCATATAGAACAGATTGAATTGGTTACCTCCTCTTTCCTTCCTCGCACCGCAACGCAGCGCAGTTTAACAATACAGAAATGTAAATGAATATAAATTAATAAAACATTTGAAGGGTAGAGCACATCGAGTTTTGAAAAAGAAAAAAAGAGTGGAACGGTTGGTCGGTGGTGGTGCGGCGGCGAATGACGAACGACGACGACGACGATGCTGATTACGCTAACTTCTGCTTCCAGATGTTTATGACGTCTTTAGTTCATTCTCGAGCCCCTTTTATTCTGATTTTTTTGCATGGTTTTCCGTTTTTGCATTTTCAATTTTTCGCAATTGCACGCAAAAATTTAAAATAAAAAGGTTCCTACCTACATATCGCCAGAAAAAGTATTAAAAAATAAAAACGTAATGTAGAACGAGTCTGATATTTGCAAAGTTCTCAGTCTCTTTTGTTTGTTTGGGTTCGTTTATTCATTTCTATTGTTTACTTATTTTTTTTAACTTTACTTTTTGTTTGTTAAAATTGTTGAGGGCATTGATTCTACGTGGATGAAATATAAAACTCTGTTCATTTATGTGGAAAATATTTGATGTTATAAAAATGCAAAAAAAAAAATAAAATAAAATTGAAAGAGAGTGTCTGGAAGTTCGAAATACACCGGTGTTAACCTTTGGGGGCCAAGGAGTTTTGTCAACATTAATACCACCGACACTACCACCGGTTGCTCTCTATATATCATTTATTTTGAGATTGAAAGTGTATATCTTTAAAGAAAAATAGAAAAAAAAAAGAATAAGAAAAAGAAGAAGACTACGAATAAGAAGAATTTTACAATGTCAAGGTATTTGACTAGAAAGTTTGAACATATGATAGGTATTTTAGATCCGATAAAGTTATTTCCAAAAAGATGAATAATAAAGAATGTTTATGGGCAACACGTTGGAAAATGTAGAGTTTTTGAAGTAAATGTTTTGTTTCTTTTTGCCTCCTGGGAGGGAAAAACAAAACACACTTAACTACACAAACTCCTTCTTTTTGGATTTAAATAGATTGACATTTCTGGTAACTGCCATTTTTTTGACACTAAAAGCCAAGTGTTTGAATGATTCGATTACAATAACCGATGACAGTTGTTTGTCTGTCATTGAAATGCATGACATTCAAATAAAAAACACTGTACAACTGTCATACTCCTGAAACAAATATGTATTCAGGATGAAATTGAAACAATATTAAGCACGTGATTAATTTAATTATTATTATCATTATTATTATTGTAAATATCTCAATATAATGCTACAAGTTTTCTCGACGACCTATATTTATCATGCTGAGTTTTTTTTCGTTTCTTGTCTCTAAAGCTATTTGAATTGCGAGGCCATGTGTTAGGGTACATGCAGACAGAGTTTATGGTCCCATTGTGCGATTATCTATATACATTTATATAGACTTGTAATTGAAATGTGGTTTCAAAATAATAGAATCACGTGCCGCACAGCTGGTGGTACAATAATAATTTTACTTCGATAAATTACCCAAAGCAGCGGGGTCAATTGGGTCATTTTATAGACGTCACAATTGGAAAAAAAAATCTTGCGAATGAAAGGGAATGTCAACACATTTAGGTTGTTGGGGGTGGAGTGGACGCACTAGTTTAGTTTTATGGTAATATCAATACTATAAAAAGACTAACATTTCACTAATCACAATATTATATTATCTTTATTCATTAGCATATAGAACAGAATTTATATAATCAAATAAAATTGTCTATTTATTTGACATTTGTATTCAACATCGATTTGACACAATATTGTACATCTCTAAGTGTTAATATGATAGTGTAATATTACCTTAAAGAAATAGCAAAGATAGGTTATGGCAACATTATTTTGGACGCCATTTTGGCAAAAAGGAATTTTGACTTTTGTTTGGGTGTGTTCGGTTACCTGAATTTTTAGTATTTGTCGTCAAAAGCAGCGAAACTAACCGATTTTAATTATTTTCAATTGAAGTTCAGGATACGTCATATTACCAAAAATATAGGGTCATTAGTTTTTCTGAAAATTGATACACTTTTGATGAATATTTTATTTCATTATACAATTTTTTTATTTTGTTTTTAAGTTTGAATGTGAAAAATAATAAAATTCAAATGACCGAGCGCCTCGAAAAACATCTCAGCATGCAATTCTTTTGAGGTAATTTAGTTTTTAACCACCTCAACATTTATGGCTGTATTTTGGCGATAACTTGAACGATGTTGGGTTTCAACGCATCTACACCTCTGGGGATTACTCACGAAAATACGATCTTTTTCCAAGCTCCACAGACAAAAACTTAACCTGCATGATTTTAGTGGTCCATTGACGTCACCAAAACGTGATTTTACGCGACCGATAAAAAAAACTCGCACGCAAAAAAGCTATAATTGATCGTGTTGTCAAACTTGGTGCTCCATCTTATCGGAATCACATACCTTCCAAGTCATAAGGTTCAATCGCCGCCGTTTTAAAAAAAGGTGTATGGCAATTTTAATTGTAATTAACGCCACCGGTAAATGACAAACAACTCTTGCACTTCCATCAGCAATATTTTCAATTGAGTGTACAATACGGTTGTTAAACGATCCATAATCGTAAATGCCAAACAATTAACTAAAAGTATGACACTTCAAATGACAGCTAAGTTTGACAAGTGTCGAATGTCAGCTCAACAACTTGAAACCTCAAAACAAATATCAATATATAATATTGACTCTATCATTTGTGCATTTCACCATATTTAATTCAGTTTATTAGAGGATGTACTGCATTTGTCAAATTAGATGAGAAATAGTTTGAAGTTAGACGTGATCAGCATTCTACAAGCTTTTGGCCAATAATTTCATTCTTTGATTGTGGTTCTTGTTCTATAGATTATTTGAGCGCAAAAATGAAACAAATTTTTGTTCATGTTTTGCATGAAAAAAACAACATATTTTTTCTGAACTCGCTTTTGATTAACTTTGAATGTGTTCATTATTCTAGAAAGTTGCCGTTCAACATTAAATCCTCTCTCAGATTGTTTTTAGAAAACGACGAGCAGTATTTTGCGAAGAAAGCTTTTTAAATTTAAAATTGACGAAATCTAAGTTCGTAAAATTTAAAAGTGTCAAAAATTATAAATGGCTGCTTAAGTGAAGCAGAACAAAAACATTATATGTTTAAATTTCATACCGTATTAGATCCGCCATTTTTTTAATTTCATAAATGCGCAAAACTGATAAAAGTGAGAGCTTTCATAAAGGGATTTATACTAAAATTGAATAAAACAAGTTGTAATTAAGGTATCAATTAGGTTTTATCTTTTTTTGAGAGCCCTATCAATGTCATTATGTGTAAAATATAACATCGTTTAAATGGTTTCGATGACTTTAGAGCATAAATCAAGTTGTATTTGACCGACGGTATCAATTATGTTGTCTATGAAAACCACGGTGGTTTGCGGCTTATTCGCACAGACCTGCGACTTAAGAAAGCTCCACAAGAAAAAGTCTAAAGGGGTCAAATCGCACGATCTTCTTAGCGGATTCTGCTGCACACTTTCAGACCTTGCGTTTCGTTGACGTCACGGGTGTTGGATGATTGTTCACTAAACCGGTGGACTCGAATTTTGTCACCAAACGTTAAATAGTCGACTTGGAAGAACGACCATGGAATTTACTAGATAACACACATTTTAATAATAAACTTTTATCATTTGCAGGTATTGCTCGACGCTGCAAAGTAAAAGAAACAATATGGCCGCCCCGATCTGTCAAAATCAATCCGTTTCTATTGAAAAACCATTTATATATACATATTTGTAGGAAATAATTTTGTTAAAGGCATTTCTTATAGTAAAAAAGTATTTTAACTTGGCCCATAAATATCGTTGATATCCCCAAGATCCGTTTATGATTTTAAAACACATACGTTCTTCTGGATAAGTTTAGAGGGGTCTATAAGCACACATCCCCATTTAAAAAGATTAATAAAGTTGTCTTCGCAAAGCTTGAATGTCTGAAGATTATCCCTGAATCCAAGATAAGACCCTCATTTGTGACTTCACATATTTTCTTCCATAACTTATATAATTTATACAAAAAAAAAAATAAAAACAATAATAAAAAAAATTATAAATTTTCAAAACGTTTCAATTATCACAAAGTTTTCAATGGTTTACATAATATTACCTATCATCTATGTCTACACGATACAATTTTGAGTACAAATCGCCGCACACGAAATAGATTCATGATGCTTTCTTATTTGAATTATTTAAATTAAAATTTCAAATAATACCCGACTTTGATTCTATTATCCAATTGAAAACCCAACGGGAGTCTAATTTCTAATAAAAACAAAATGTGGGTTGCCAGACAAAGTCTAAGTCCATAATATAGAGGGCCAGACGTGCACATATTTTTTTGTTATACCATTTGGCAATGTTTACACAGAGAATCATCTCATCACCATATTCAACAAAAAAAAAAAGACTCATTTTAGACTTTTTGGCAAATTCAATGCAAATTTTGTTTGGTTTTTGTCCCGATATAAAACTTTTGATAGACATGAGAAAATAAACCTACCATAGAAAATAAGATATACACACATGATACAAATCCAATAAAATATGTATTCCCGCGTAATACCAGCAGTTAACATATATCATTTATTTTCTTTGCGAATAACTTTACCTAACCTTACTTTTATAACAATTTCATTCACAATAATAAAACAAGAAGCATAAATATAAGGTGCTTAATTGTCATTTGCAAAAGGAAGGCTCATGTTTACATAAAACAGGAAAACAGGAAATGGGTCTGTTCTGCTGTCCATTGATACCACACCCTTACTTGCGACCATGAACACGGATATACCTAGTTTTTGTGTTTTATTAACCTACCTGATGGGTTATTTTGGATTCCCTCGAACTTATGCGTATGTACAACACAGTATACACTCAGGAAGGTATTCCACAAGAAAAGTTTTATAATCCACAAAAAAGTAAAGTAGGGAAGATTGTGTGTTTTTAACACCTCATAAAATTATATTTCAATTCCTTGTTTCCTTTGAAACACGATTATGATGATGGTAATGATGATTCGTTCGTTTGTGTTCAGGAGGCAAAAGTTCAAAATTTAGAGATCATATAAAAGTGTTTTTTGGGGATTAAAATTTAATTACAGTTTTACACGATTCAAACGAAAAGGAAAATTTATCAAGCATAATAAACTTTTTTTTTGTACACACATTCTCATAATAAAGAATAAGTTCACTTTTCTTTGCGAGAAAAACTTATGTCCTTCAAGGAAGGAAGAAAAACTTTCTTTCAAAAACTTATAGCACACACTCTCTCCTTTTTTTTCTGTTGGTTGGTTGTTTCTACTTTTTAATTTTTTTTGTGATAAATCGAATCGGGGAAAAAGAGTTTTCCTCCTCGGGAACTCACTCGAAAAAAAAGAAAGGAAAACTGTAGGTATATGCTCACATGTATAGAGAAAGAATTATAAGGATCTCCGAAAGTTGTCATCGACTCTCGGTTATAATTCTTTTATTTGAATGCGCCCTCAAAACAGGATACGCAGGACAACAAAAGCCACATATACACACATTTAGTTAGACCGAAATACAAAAAGCGACGGACACTTATACACGGAGACGACGACGACGACGACGACGAGGACGAGGACAACACCAAGTTGACGATGAGCTTGTGTCACCCTGTACCAGAATTAAGCCCCCCTATATGTTTTCTGTTTTCCTCCCAAAAGAGGCCAAATTAAGTATGTATACATTTCATGTGAGCGAAGAGTAAAAGAGACCGATAAATGAAAAACGATAACGCAAAACAAAACACGATGTCAAATAACGACAACGACGATTAACTCGGTGTATTCTCTCACAATAATCGATTAAGATGAACTTCCAGTTCCATGAGCAAACTATATGCGACGAACGACGCACGACGACATCAAATACGTCGACTACAACAACGCGACGTTGATGACATAAAACCACATTGCGCGACACGAATGATATGACAGTTTAGTTTAGTGTAGTGTACTGTTGCCGTTGCCGTTGCCGCTGCCGCTGGCTGACATACATGTTCAGTCATCGACACACAAATTAGAATTAAAGGCTAAGGCACCACGCAGCAAGCAAGCAAGCAGCCAGTAGAACCCAGAACTAGAATCTAATTCCAAAAAGTGTATAGAGAAAAGTTCCATGTACCTTTGCCTTTGGCTCTGCACACTCTGCAACAGCAACTATCCTATGAAATCAACCACCCTCTATTTTACTGGAAGTGGAGTGTTGCCATCGGCGTCGATTTGTTTTCTTCCACACAATGTATACCAACGTTTTTATTTTTTGTTGGAAATTCAAGGGTGAATAATAATTTCTTAAAGCGGGAAATAATCGTAATTTTTGTGTTGTTTTTACAAAATCTGCTTGTAATGTTCGTGAATGAATGAATTATTTGACTAGTATTTGATTTTACACTGATTTTAACTTATTTGACGTATCTCTCTCCCACTTTTCAAGTAAGTGTATTTTTTGGATGTATACAACTTCCGATATATGTCAAACCAGCTGTCATATTTATGACTTATGTGCCTGATTTGTTTCGGTATACTTCAAATGCAAATCACCAAGCAAGGACTTAAGCGAGAAGAACGTTTAAAAATCATGGAATATTTCAAAAGTTTGCGCACTGTAAAACACTTTATCGTCGTATCATCGATTCACTGATTGACGAAAAAATTAATGTTTGATGCGATCTACACTCGGCCTTATCGGTCCATTTTCCTAAAAGCAAAAGATGTAATGTCATTGCAAAAAAATGTGGAAAGGAAATGGTTTTAATAAGACGGTGCAACATTTCATACAGCAGTATATGTAAAATTTTCTAATAAAAGGAAAATGTATACGTGTAATTCCAGCCTTAAGCGGTCTTAAAATTTAAGGAATATTCACAAAAGAACGATGAACGAACGAAAAATGAATGAATAAATGTAGTTTTAAATAATTTATTAACTTAATTCTGTGCAAAATGTAAGCAAAAAAGTAAAAATATAGCTTAAGTTATTCTTAAGGTAATATAATTAGCTTTTTAGCATTGCCAAAATGAGACACATTTTAGAAAACAAATTTTTCGTCCCGAATTGTAATCTGATTGTAACGAACTGTCAAACTCAATTCGCGTTCCATATACAATCCACACTTTCACGAATAAAATGTTCGCGACTACAAATTTTATTCTAGTCTTTGGTGTGTATCTGTAATGATGAATAAAAGCAAGCCATGTGAAAGAAATGTCATAATGGACGCATATTCGTCCATTTTTTGGTCGCGTCCATGTGAATAGTGCTTAAATGTCATTATATTGACCGACTATTGTTTGTGTTCGGATGTTTGATATAACCATACACAATGTATTCAATACAATATCTGCGTTATTTATATATTTCAATACAAATTGACATAAGCAATTTCGTTGGCAGATATCCACAATTTAATCTCCTTTTTTATTTGAGTCTCATTTGGAGTAGCAATCGATAAACAAAATTTTATCGAAATTCGATTATCCCAACACATCTTAAATTAAAGATGAGTTTTGCTAATATTTTGAATCCGGCAAACTTTCAACGCTTAACGCAAAGTTAATGTCAAGTAATTAAACTGTGGTCACAACTCGCTCTGATGAGGATAGAAAAAAAAAATCAAACAAATAAAGGCGATAACTGAAAAAACGCTTGTAAATAAAATACAAAAATAAGATTGCTCATTATTTTTTCTACATTTTGTAAATTATGTAGACAAATTTATGACGCCAATTCTGACAGTTCTCCATTTTTTTTTTAAATCTAGCAAACGCAAATCAAATATAAAGTTAAGCTCTTATCAGTTCTACAAAATGCTCTGAAATTCCTTAGTACTCAATGTGTTCAAGAAACTGAACAGACCTAGTAATTTGAATCAATCAAAACCACGCAACGTATCCATTATGTCACCCAATCCGTTTCGTTCGTACATTAATGTCAACGGATCCATTGCCATTTTATGGGTCAGCAATTGAAGTATCTGAGTGTTTGGAATATACTGAGCACGCCCAATCAAAGTCTGCTCTAAACGCTTACTTGACATTTAGATTTTGTTTTAAAACACATTTGAGCATTTAAAATTCAGGTATTCAAATTTTCTGTTGAGCGTTTTTAGTCAGAACACTTGGTCTTTTCTTCGATCTTGTTGATCGCTCTCTAACACTTAGACACCGTCCACTGAGCGAAAAAAAAAGTAATAAAACTTTAAAGCTACGAACACACTAAACAGAATAAGACACACACAACAGGTCTATTCGCTTACTCTAAAATTCTGAGAACATTGTTCATTTATAAAAAAAAAAAATCAAAATGACAGAACTTAAAAGTAAAACAAATATAAGTTTTCACGTATTTCAAAATATTGGATAGTTCAGCTTTTGTTTCGTTTTTGTTTTTTTATCAAAAATAGGCAACACTGAAATCACAGCGCAAAGGGTAATCATCATAACAAGAGTTCGTCTTCATCCCTCTTTATATTATGGAGAAGTGTAGGTTTATCCATGGAGTGGTTCCAGAATTATATTCTGTGTGTATTGTGACATGCGAATTACGACGATACGATACTATACAATAAGGCAACGAAGATGAGGGACGAGTACGACGACGACGACGACGACGGTAAAGAAAAGTGTAACGAGAAACAACAAAATTTACATTTCCATATTGCTTCGCATCGCAGCAATCCAAAGCAAACAACGAGAGTCGAGGAGAATCGAGAAGAGTGTACCTATGTTTTAGACTTGGCTCGGAGTGGCATACAAAAAATTAATCAATTTTTTGATGCCGCCGTTGTCGTTGTCGTCGTCGTAGTGGCCGCCGTCGTCATTGTAGCGCGTAGTCAGCTCTTCGAAATCGAAATAAACAAAGCAGGAAAATTCTGTATGCATGAAAAAAGACAGAACTAACTACAAAATGTATCTAAAAGATAGAATAAATGAAAGAGATGGATGACACATCCGCCAACCGCCATCACCATCGCCATCGCCGCCGCCACCATTATGGACAAAAATTACATTATTAATTTTTTTGTTTCTGCCAAGTCAATGAGAGATAATTAAATAATTATTTAATGATAATAAGATCAAGGGATACCAACTATAGTAAATAAATGCGATTTGACATTTAAGTTCGAATCTATCATAAAAGCCTGAAAGGCAAAAAAGACTTGTCGCTGCCGATAAAAGAACACAACTTAGTCCCATAAGATAATCAGAGATAAGCGCGACAGCAAACACTTGTCCAAAGTTCAGTCAGGCAAGTAGGTTTTTTGGTTGCGGGTAAGAAGGGAGGAGGCCTTAGGGTGATGCGCTTTATGTCTTTGTTGCACCCACCATAGTAAGTGGGTGACGTGAGAGGAACAACAATAGGCCGTCTATTTAGGTGTGTCATGTCGCCGCGTCTCGTTGTCGATTGCCGATATCAAAATGTCAGACAAGTGTACCTCTGAAAATAAAATTTTCCAATAATTTTCATGAAAGGGTTGTTTTTAGCGTTATTCCTTTCTTTTTTATTTCACCATTGTGAATAGTTTTTTCGACTATCCAAACAAAAAGGTGTAAGCAGAATGGGGGTTCTTCCATATCCCAGAGCTGGCGCTGCTGCTGTCATGTTTATTTTGTGTTATCCATCAAAAAGTGGTGAATAGTAATTCAATATTCACAGATTGTTGCCTGCATGAAAAATTCAAAACAATAAATCGCATGATTATTTATTTATTGTCTGTAGGTCAGGGTTAGTTTTAAAATTGGGTATGCCGGAATAAATTATAATACTTAAAAACAAAACCAAATAAAAAAAAAAACTTTTGTTTTTGGATAGGCGCTTCGTTTTCATTTTCTATCGTTTTATTATTATTTAGGAATCTTATCATTATTTTATAGTTGAACTGAAATTGTATTCCCAATGGAAATTAAACTATTTTTGACGTTTCATATGTCAAAGAGACATACAGGTAGTTCTTAGTTCTGACAAAAAGAGGGTGTGCCAGAGCCAGTGTCATTGCTGTTGCTCTATAAATTTATGGTGTGTTCGTTTATTTTTTTGTATTGTTATGTTACGTGCCAGTGCCAGAGTCTCGAATACGAGTCGAGAGAATTTTTCTCGGGCACGGGCATACTATAACTATTTATGGCTTATGGTGGCGGTGGCTGGCAGCAGGCGGCAAAAATTGTGTGCTGAGTTATTGTTAATTGGAATTTTTTTTATTTTTATTCAACAACTGATGAATGCGATGAATTGAGGTAGGTGTAGTTTAGATCGTCATGGTAGTGAGTGGGTAAAAGGTAGAATTGCTTGTTGAGTGTGGTGTATTATGATTTGATTTATTACTTAGAATTATCGGAATTTGATTTTCATTTTTATTCGAATGAATGAATATGTTAACTTATGCCGACAGAAATGCGGCGGGCAATAGAATGGCGTTATAATGCCATTGGGTAACTTAACTATAGTTGAATAGTTGAAATTGATTGCAAACGATTGATTTTGAGCATATCATATATGTAAATGTTGAGAGTAAACAAACGTGACGAGTTGGAATATATATGTATATTGTTTTCGGTATTCGTATTGGGAATTATTGATTTTTCTTTTTTAATATATGGAAAAGGTGGATAAGACGAAAGTCATATCAGATAACTGCTAAAATTAGATATATTCCAATTAAGTTTTCTTGGAAATAAATGAATCTATGTTGGTAGGGACAGAATCAATTGAGACACTTTTATCTTCGTTTTGTATGTTTATAATTTATTGTTAAGTGCCAAAAATAGTTCAGACACCGTTTTAATGCGTCTATAAGTACCTACAAAGTTGTAATCGCATAAACAAAATTGCAACGTATAAATGAGCTGTGGGTGACTCTAATTAGTTTAACTAAGGGATGGCCATTGAATGTTGGTTAAATCCCTAAATAAATTTAAATAACAATTACTTCTTAGAAAATAATAATTGATACTCAATTTTCGAAGAGGGAAAATCAAATAACAAATAACAAAGGACATAAATTAATATAATCTTCTTAATAAACTCTTTTCAATAAAATTAAACAGTTGTTATGAATTATTCCCAGACCAATGTTATATTTCTTTGTCTACTTTTAAGACGAAATTTTTGTTTAGAAAATATTAATTACTTTATTTATTCAACTGTTCATGGTATTTTTGAGGTTTCTAATATTGTGTCACTCACAAAAAAAAAAACTGATTAAACATGCATTGCAAAAGAATCTAGACTGGTTTTGGAATACATATTTGAAATTAATTGTAAAATAAGAATCAAAAAGTGACATATTGTTTAGGTTTTTGTTATGAAAAAAAAATTGTCTTTTTTTCTCATCTTATTATTTGCTGAATAGATTTTACTTGAAACAATTTATAATATCAGAATTTCATGCCATTCAAGAAAATCTGGAATTTTTAATAAAATCTTTCAACTTACATGAAAACCTGTTTGCAGCATCTTAACCTGATTTAAGATCTAGAAAACCTTTTTTGAATTACAATAAATTGAAACTGGTGTTTAATAATCCGAATAAATGAAATCTTGACTCATTCGACCTTTTTTCAATCTGTTTCGAATATTTGAACTGTGAGAAAAAATCGAGGTTTTACCAGAAAATAGCAAGATGAAAGTTTATTTGTTTATTTAAGAATACATATTTTTATATTGTATTAACGATCAGGATCTGTAGGGTGACCTTTAGTGGTCTTCTGGACCACTTCGAATCTGTGATTGTGACTGAACAATTAAAGCTGTCCAAAAGACCCACAGTTTGCTTAAAACACGTTGTACAATGTCAAAGATGGACGTTACAGGGCATTGTTGAGCGACTTCTTTTTAATGAAATTTAACACATTGATGACCTCTAGTTCATGTAGGGTGAAGCGCTCTGCTATACAGTTCATGCCACAATATTGTTATAAGCCATCTTGGTAATGTCAAGTGGCCGTCTCGAAGCTGCGATATGAGCGCTTTGGATCTAATTTGTCGACAAAACATGAGAGAGAGAGAGAGAGACGGAAACGATTCAAGCACTTTAGGCCAATATATTCCAAAATAATTATTATTGCTACAGCGCGAAACTATATCAACAAGTTTTTGATAAGGTTTAACAACAGAATGCGCTACTGCAAAGCCCGCCGAAACAGCCACTTGAACGGCGTTGTGTTTAAGTAATATTAGCAAGATCTGCTCTGATTAATAAAGTCATTTTCAAAAATAATCTTGTATTCGGCCTGTCCTATGATTCAGAAATTGAACCATGAGACTTTACTCAAAGCGAGTGATCATGCTTTGTTCTGCACAGTTTTATCTAGGTAAGACCATATTTTTCTATGAAGACACTGGTGTGACAGTGACTGTTACTTAATAGTGTTGGAGGAGCTTCCTAGTGATGCCCAGTGCATACGTACCTCCCTCAGAAGAATTGGGTTGCAGCAAGATTTGAGGCCGGGTATTCCATCCAAAAATTCCACTAACTCGAAGATCACATGACATGACTGAGTCTGTTTTTTTTTATGAAGTGATGACACACAAAAGGTGCACAAAGATAATAAAGAAATGTGTCCGAATTAAAGCAGCCGAACAAGAATTTAACTTGTGACGATTTTGAGTTCAACCCTTCAGGTCACAATGAATAATTTATAATTGATGTGAGCAAACTTGAGATTTATGATAATAGACTCTTTAGATCTAGCCTATGTGGTGTAGCACAATCAAGTTTTTGTTGTAGCATTTTGGATAAGTATTGTATACTTCTCTAGAATTGGCTCTAAATTTCATAGTTCTTCCTTTTAGCAAGATCTTTAAAAAACTTCAATATTTGGGAGAGAAAGGAGAGCTAGGGAAATTCACATTTTTCCAACGTGTGATCAGGCCCTATACCACGTAAACCAAAAATGATTGTTTTCTTCGTTTCTAAACCTTAAGACGTCATCATATCGTTCTTAAACTCTTTCAACGTTGTATATCTTAATTGTGGACACTAGACGCTTAATTTCCTTGATTAACCAAATCAAATAAAGGAAAGTTGAATTTTCATATTGTTGATAATTTTATTTGCTATGATTGAGAATTTTGGTATAAGAATTCATTGACTTTGAGGTCTATTTAGTTAAAGTGAAAGCTGTCATTTTAATGGCACACTATTGCAATTGGTTATTTGCTCCATGGCTTATAGCTTTGTGTCCATACAGAAAAGTGAAACATGCCGTATTAGAGCTAAGCTTTCCAACGACATAGACCAAAATGCTCATTCTCCTTTCTCAAGCGATTTAAGGTTGTATAAGCATTTTTTTCCTATCCTGATAAGAATTGATAATTTGACAACAATTTCTAACGATAATCGTTCCTAATAGGGCCCATACACTACACAAACTGTTTGAGCAAACGAATGTATTTTGTTGTTGTAAAAATGTTTGTGCAAACTGTTTGAGTAGTGTGTAGCGATGATGCGTGTTTGCGCAAGCGGTTTGAACAAAATCAAAAAAAAATTAATTTTCCGTGCCTGCACAAACATGTTTGTGTTGTGTGTATTGAATTTTGCTCAAACCGATGCCAATTTTCATGAAGTTAACATGAATAAACAAGAGGAACAATTTTTTTTTATACTGAAATGATCTTTTTTTGTACCACTCTTTACACCAAATTGCTTTTTTTTTGTTTTTTTTCCGTTTTTTTTTAATAGCCAAGGCAATAATCAAAGCTGCACATGCTTAATCACTCGATGAAAAACGTCACGCAACTAATATCTCTCAAACATGATTGTGTAGTGTGTGGCGAAACTATGTTTGCTCAAACACACGTTTGAACAAACGTGTTTGCTTAGTGTATGGGCCCTATAAATGAATCTTAGATGTGAACAATTTGACACTTGAACAATTTTGTTTGACATAACAACAACAGTAATAAACTAAGAAAAAAAACGGATCACTGACAGTGGCCAAGGATTTTAAGGTCAGTTTACAAAAGTACAGAGGTTAAGTACTTAAACGTATGCAGTTTTAAAAAATGTTTTGGTTATACCTAGGTAGATAGGATTCCCAAGTGTTTTTGCCTGTCTCAATTTTTAAAAGTTAAAAAATAAATAAATTGGGTGGCGCAACAGTCCGTTGAAAACTAGGGCCTAGTGACAACTCTCAACCATTCCTGTGTGCGAGTACTGTTGTCTGGAGGGGACCTACAGTTTTAAGCCGAATCCGAACGGCCAATTTGAGAAAGCACTTTTCATGACAAGAATTACTCCTGGAGAATTTGTCAATTCCTCGTAAGAGGCACTACCCGTGAAACAAACTTTAGATGGCATAGGCAGGGATCGAACCCAAGACCTGTGGCATGACAGTCCAACGCACTAACCATCATGCCACGGGTTTTAAAAGTTATTTCCACATTTTAATCCAATTTGACTGTTTATCTTCATGACATAGAACTGCAAACTATAACTTGACATCCTCCGTGCTTTACAGTGTCACATACATTTTTGCCAATACCTCTGTGTTTGACTGCACCCAATCGTTTGCCTATCGATCCATGAAGATTGAATTTTCTTTTGTCTGTAAAAATTATACTGCATCACATAACGTTTAATTTGTAAATATAGTTTCGAGCAAAGCACATTCTTAAAACTTTATTTCTTGTATTGATAAAATGCTTTTTACGGGAACTTCTTACCAAGAAAATCGGCATCTCTAAGTATTCTTCGAATTGTTTCAAAACTGCAAATTTTACTTAAATATTTGTCTGCTTCTTTAACTATTTGAGGCGCACTTCAGGTCGGCTCTTTCTTAACTTTTCTTACGGCCGCTGTCAACAAACATTTTGTTCGGATCTTCCTTTGCTTTGCTAACCATTCGATTTTCGCGTACATATTACTCATCTTTTAAAAACTTAATTTTAAATATTCCAACAATTTTTCTTTGGCTAATAGGTACCATCTTTGTATTGTTTAATAACTAACTCGAGACTTTAACTCGTACGCGGACCAATGTTTAAAAAAAGAACATTTTATCTTAATTCACGACACAAATTGATAAACTATTCACAATAAATGTTAATAATTTCTATTTTGTGCTTAAAACAAAAATGATCGTCTAAGTTATGTAGGTGCAGAGCAAATTTGATGAGTGTTACAGTTTTTTACCACAGGACTTGAGTAAAAAGAATAATGGGTGACTATTTATTTTCCATATGAACAACTACTTCTTAAGTAATGTATAATATACTCGTTTTTTGAAAACTTTTTAACATATGTATTTTGTCTATAAAATGTAAGCTTTTTGACAAATAAGAACACTGCATTATTTAAGCTGAGAGCCACTGTAAATTTGATTAAAAATAAATAATCGCATAATTATTTCTGCTCTAAAAACAACCTATACCTATGTACCTCATTCTAAAAACATTAAAAGCTAAAAATAACAACTAAACAAAAAAAAAAAAAAAAAAAAACAATAAAATCCAACAAAAATAATTCCTAAACAAATTCATCTAAATAAAAAGAAGAAAATTACGTATAGGTAGTTTTTTCTGTACATCAAATCAACTTAACGATTTGTTTACAATTTCGCAACGGTAAAAAAGAGCATAATTTATTTATTTATACCTATTCCACCTTTCCTCTGCTCTACTCGTCTAGAGTAAGAGCTAATAAGATAAACATTGTTATTGTGAATTGCATTGTTGCATAGCGGGTGCAGTGCAGACTGCACTACTGCAGAAGTTTACTTACAACTTTTTGTTTTTCTACCTAGAAAATTCTCAAAGTTCACAGATTGGCAATGGGAAAATAACAACAACAACAACAACAAAAAAAATAGAGAATAGGCAACGCCGCTTTAAAATATACAAAATAAAATAGAACAAAACAAAGTACAAAAAAGAAAAACAGGTAAAACAAAGTGTAGGTATCCATCCTAACGAAAACGGATTTTTGTTTTGTAATTGGTACCTCCATTTCATTTCATCGGTGGTGTATCAAAAAGATATAATAAAAAAGGGGAAAAACCAGACATGGGAAAAAAAATGGCGACACTTTCCTCGACTGTGTAAAGTTTTTGTTTTCATCAAGAATTTAAACTGCAAACTTGAAAAATTGTTTCCATAAAATTTAGCCAAAAATAACAAATTAAAAATAAAACATTTATTTCTATGGACTTTTCGGTACTCGATTCATAAAAATAAGAAACACAACTTTTCATTGATGAAAATCCATTTATAAATTTTCCTCTTAAACAAAAGCACAGGCACAGTATTGCCAGAAGTTTCTGTCAGTCAAATAAAAATATTTGTTCGTTTCGTTTTTCGTATCGTAGAGAATTTTTGACAAGAGAGATCAATGGCTGCTGTATTGACAACCTGCTGTCATCAGAGCAAAAGAGACGAACCGAGAATTATTTTATTGTGAAAATATGCGTTTATTTTTAGCACACTGCGCGGCGACAACACAGAAAGAGACAACTCGTTCTCGTTTGTCTTTTATAATTCCTCGTTTTGTCCCTTTTGCTGAGACTGAGCACTAGCACTGAGATTGAGATTTTCTTTTCGTTCTCGTTCTCATGCATTTTTTCTTTTGCATGTCTGACACTTTCTACTTTGAAAAATTTTGTTTTTACAATAAAAATAAAAGAAAAACATAAAATATTTTCGCACCTGGTCGATCCAAGGACTGTCGTCGACTCATTGGCGGTTTTCAATTTTCTTAGGAAGCGGCAAATCTCGTCGGGGCCCAAATGATTTTCTTCATTCGCTGAAAATTCAGGGCAATTCCGAAAGACGAGCAACAAAACGAATTACATTTCATTACACTCACAACACGCACGACGGTTGGGCACAACACCACACAATAAAAACCTGAAAAATATTATATTTTTCTTTTCCTTTTGTTTCGCTTTTCACATTGAGGTTTGAGGATTGAGCAGACACAAGAATGAGAGTACACTTTTGGTTATCCGTTTTTATTTCTTAAAATTTTATTGAATTTTTTTATTCTTTTTAATTAAATAAGCACCGCAGCTACAGCAGAATTTAATTCACAGGAAACTTTATACAATATTAAACAGAATAATTTATTAAATTTTGGAAATTTGCTTCTTTTTCACTTAATTTTTAAAAAAATTATTTGAACCTTGAGTGAGTTAACATTAAAAAAGAAAAAAAGACTTGAATTCCTTGTTAGTGCTGTCGCAGTCGCTGTCGCAACTCGCAAGTACAGCAGCTGCTGCTGTTGATGGTGTGCTTCTCTTCTTCTTGAACTAGGAGGATGGTGAGAAGCAGATGAAGATGGAGAAGAGATGGTTGAGGTTGGTTTGATTTAATCAACGATTCAACGACTCGAATGCGAATCGAATCCGAATGGTGCGTGCAGAGGTCGAACTATGTAGCCGCAGTAGAAATAGAAGTAAAAGCAGAAGCAGGTACAGCACCAAAATATTGCATTTTGAATACAAATTTTATTTTGCAATATTCTATGTTCACACTTAATCCGATAGGAAACACTTGTTTGGATGCTTTAATGCATTTCTTTGTATTTTATTATGAATATTTTTTTAGTTTTTTGACGATTTTTAACGAATTTTCACACGGGAGACCGTTTGACTGTCGTTCGTCGTGATGTTGTGGCAGACTTCACCTTGCTTTTTTTTAATGTGGTGAAATATAATGTAGGGTTGTGTGAGGAGGACAAGTATATAGATTTGTATGGTGGTTTTTTGCTTGCACCATCTTGTTTGGAATGTTGTCCCTTTTTGGCGCGATTGTGGTGTGGTAAATTTTGTTATGTGAAGGTTGGATGCATTTGAAATTCAGGAAAACTAAAAAAGGAAATTTGCAAACCTTCAAGTTCGAATATTAAGGAAACGCTTAAACGTGTACTTAAAGTTTATCAAAAATTAATGGTGGACTTACATGTATCTGCATTTCGGAGAATGGATAGAGAGAGGAGATCAAAAATGCAGATTATATGAAATCCAATTAGGATTATATAGTGAAGTCATTTTTATCTTTATTATAGCATCTTCGTCTTCATCAATGTAACCACAATATAGCAAATGTAACAAAAGCTTTACATTTCTCCTTTATTTTTGAATTTTGTTACTACGTTACTTTTTTTTACATTTTATTACACCTGTTTTCAAGAATTTCATTTAAATTCTCTTTTATTTGTGAGGTTCATGCAACTAATTGCAATACTTTTCTTGCATTAGTGAGATACTTTTCTGAATTTGAATAGGTTTTTACTATATAAAGAATTCAAAGTATGCTTTTACTCTCCTTTTAAGAGTGAAGGCCCAACTATAATAGGCATAAGCTAGCATATGCGCGCATAAGTAAACGTACGAATACAAAGAATCTAATACGAGTTTCCATAATGGAGTCTAGCTCCGTTTAGTTCAATTTTTCTCAGTTTCGTTAACCCAAGCAAACTTAAGCAAGAGCGATCCCAGTCGCTCACCGCATAAGTAAATCTGACAGTTTTGATCAAATACACACAGGCCAACTCCACTGCAGATAATTTCTCTCAGAATGTTTATCATAACCGAAATCAGCCTCATAAACTTATTCATAGTGTGCGTGTCAATTCTCCTCTAATTTATGAAATTTTACCAAAGAACTCATTAGTTATTTCTATGTATGCGTGGAAACACGTCAATTTTTCTTGTTGAATTTTCACATTACAAATACAACAATGTAAACAAATGGGTTTTGGAGGGTGATACGTACGAAGGATTAATATCTTCATATAGAGTGTTTTTGCATGAATATCTCATTCTGTGTATCTGTTGTGTATTCTGTTGACATGTAGATACGTGAGCAAAATTGCATTATGGCTATCCGCAGTAATTTCACAAACTTAAGTGAATTTTCGTTGGGTTTTTGACATAAGCTTATGTTTGCTTATGCCTATTATAGTTGGGCCTTAAGGAAAAACACTGTGTACCTAAAGCTACGTTTTGACTTTGTTATTTTTTATATATTTCATTACACTTTCGTTTAGGATTGCGACAACACTTTACTGTCAAAAACTTATAGTTTTGTATAGGAAGTAAAATAAATTACCACTGGTTTGTTCCAGTGGTCTGCCACTTTCAGGTTTTGAAATATATCTGCTTCCTTCTACATGTAAATCCACTTTAACACGATAAAAATTGCGTTGGAGTGTAAGAACAGTTGATATACTCTAAATTGTGCCTATTTAGTTATAACTTTAATTTTGGAATTCTATTCGGTTCTGTCAAATATTTAGTTTGATTTATTGTAATTTTTGGTGTTGATATTCTTGTATAAAATTTGCTATGCTATTTAAATAGTCAAAATCTTTTATGAAATTTTAACAGAATAATATTAAAATTGGTTATAAATTGTAAAAGAATAAAAGTCAAATTTTTGAAATGTCTATCATATGATATTTGTTTAGAAATATAAGAAACAAAATTAATCTTTCAGTTTTGTTTAAATATTTTACATTTAATGAAAATATGTCTTTACATTCTATTCATTCTTGCCCTTGTATTTATATTAATGTTTGAAGCGGATTATAGTAACAAATTTAAGGTCTGTCTTAGTAATGGACTTTATTTTTGAACTTTCATAACAAGATTTTATAAAAGACGAACACTTGAATACCATTTATAAAAGAAATATTATCCTAAGAATATTTATATATAATAAAACACTTCATATCAGAATAATGGTGTTGGAAATATGTCCTAAATATCTATGTTTTTCTGTTCTTTTAAAGGGCCAGTTATATCTGTTATTCATTATAAAGGGTGGTTGCATTTTAAGAGCTGATGTGATTTTGAATTAAACACAAATTATATTTGTATGGTTCAATTATGTATGGAACAAAATATAGGACAAATGGCCGCCGCGACCTGGACGGAACACCTCTATCCGATGGTCCAAATTTTCGAAATTCAGCTTATTGAAGAACTCACTGAGGTGAAAATTTGCCTCATCTTGCCATCATTTCATTTCTTAACATCATTCTGACCTGGCCATTAACGTCGCTTAAAATGGCCAAGAGGCTTTAGTTCTTGAATCAATTGCACCTTGTGACAGTGTAAATGCAAGTCTTGATGCATAATGTTATCACCAACGAAGAGCTTGAGAGGTGCAATGAGTGGGCACGACGACAGGTTCAAGTGAACGTCTCTTCAGAAAAACTATCGTAAAAAGCAGCAACATTTTCTGCAGCACAAGCGACATGAGCATGCACTCGTGTTTTCACATCTACAGATTTGGTTCGCTCAAATTGTTCACTATTTTTCTGATTGTACGCACATTTCGACAATTAAATTTACTGAAAGAATCACGAAGTGCACGATATGCATTTTGATTTGAAAGCCCATTCTCATAATAAGCCTGAATAACTTTGACGATTTGCTCGATTATGTACCTTTCTAAGGTTCAAATTGAGTCTCAGTTTAAAATTTAACCACTCTTCAGTTATGAACATTATTAAAAACTTCTGCCATTGGATACAAGTTTTATGGTTGAAATCAAGTTTTTACTGAATAGAATAATAGATTTTAGATAAGATTTGATCATTGAAAGTAAAACTGACAGGTTGGAATAGAAAACAATGGAAAGTTTTCAGAGGAACGATTTTGTTCTGAATTTTAAACATAAAGTTCAGCTGATACGAATGAAAACTGAACAGATTCAAATTAACTGACGAGTTAAATAAAGTATTAAAGTAAACAATTCTACAACTCATTTTGAATCTAGAAACAAAATTTTTCATGATAACAACCACTGATACTGACTATAACTGGCACCTAAAGTCCACAGCCCTGCAGGTCAATGTCAAAAGTACCGCGTTCCTAACATCATAAAACCATGTTGTAATAGACTCTATGAAGACATTTATCTTTCGCGAGTGTCTTAGAGAAATTTAACTAAAAACACAAAAAAACTTCATGACTCAAAAGAAAATTAAACACAATCGAGTCCGAATTTAAATGTAAAAAATAATTTCAAACAGATTTAGTTCGATGTATACTTAAGTAGCATTCACATGAGCGCGACCAACGAACGACGAATGAATTACAAAATGTGATTTTATATACGTTTAGAGACATATTTGAACACAAAATCTTAACAAAACGATAGCAATATAGTTTCTACTTGATTTATGATGCATAATTTTACTTTTCAATATCATTATATTAATAAATTTAAGAAAACAAATTTATTCGTCGCGAACAAAATTCTAGTTGATACGAACTGTCAAACTTTATTCGCGTCCCACATACCATCCACACTGCAACGAATAAATTGATCGCGTTCCACATACCATTCACACTGCAACGAATAAATTGTTCGCGCGCTACATAACCTAAAAGTCAAACTTCATTCGCGACGAATTAAAAACTCTCATGTGAAAGAAATGTCAAAATCTGCGAATATTCGTTCATTCGTTGGTCGTTGGTCGTGCTCATGTGAATAATGCTTTAGCATTAGAAGAAAATAGTCATTTCTTTTTTTCATTTCTGTCTGGATTCTTCCGTTTTGAACACATCTGAATGAACTCACATTTATATCAAGAGTAACAACTTTGAAAATCAAAATTTTTTCTACCACAGCTAATTTTGATTGTTTTGACATTTCCATCAAAACTCACCTCTCTATCTCCATATATTTATTATTCCTGATTCCGAGTTCAAAGTTTAAACCTATTTCAATTTGTCGGTAGTCCAAAGTGCGTTCTTATTTACATTTGCCTTTCAAGAAACTTACTGAGTAATTTCTTCACAACTGCACAACTCAAAGACTAAAAATGGCAAAACGATTAAGCAAATTAGACCCAAAGAAAACTTTGTTTTTGCTTTGTGACATTCAAGATAAATTTCGTCCAGGAATGTCGCTGTTTGATAACATGGTGAAAAACGCGAATAAATTGGTGAGTTTAGTTTTGAGTTGAATTGCCATTTCTCATTGTCTGTTGAGAATGAATTTCCCAGAGCTCCCTAAACCAAATACCTTATACACAAACCATATAACTTATTTTATACTCAAACCAAAATTTCAAGGTGAATGCCGGAAAAGTCCTCGAAGTTCCTCTAATTGCCACCGAACAGTATCCGGAAAAGTTGGGAAACATTGTAAAGGAAATTGATGTTAGCCATGCAGCTGGAATAATCCCTAAAACGAAGTTCAGCATGATGGTACCTCAATTAGAATCCAAGATTAAAGAGTTGTTTCCGAATGAAAAACCCAAAGACATCGTTTTGTTTGGTATAGAGGTAAACTGATTTGAATTTTATATAAAAATATGAAAAGTATAATAATACATTGCTATTTTATCTCCCTCAAGTCTCACGTTTGTATCGAGCAGACAGCAATTGATTTGATTGAAAACGATTACAAGGTCAATCTTGTAGCAGATTGTTGTTGTTCTCGTCTCAATCAAGATCGAGATTTAGCTTTGCATCGATTGAGGGAGTTGGGATGTATCATCACTACCAGCGAAAGCGTCATTTTCAATTTGATGCAAGACAAGAATCATCCCAAGTTCAACATTGTAAGCAAGTTCCTTAGGGAACCTTCAGCGGACATGGAACTCTCAACAGTTGGTTCGGCTAAATTGTAAACATTTCAAAATACTTACTGGAGTATTTAGATGAAAGGAAGTGCATTTTAATGTTATAAATGTTTTTTTGTTGTGTTATTGTAAATTTTAAAGGGAAAATATATTGGAGTTGTTAACAAAAATACTTTAAATAAATAGCATATTTCGGAAGTCTTTCTGTAGAGTGCAAATTATTTTCTTTACTTATCGGGCTCTCGTTCCATGAAGACAATCACGAGGATAACTATATAAAAAGCCAGGCATTAGCACAAAATTTTCTTTTGTCAATTGTGCTAAAGTTTTGACAACACTTTCTCCCAACGCACGTCCCTTTCAATATTCCAACTTCGCCGAAGCTTTGCGAACATTTCAAAAATGGTTACACTACGATATGAGACATATTTCACCCAATTTAAAAGTTTATTTTCAATTTTAGGGTTATGGAAACATTAAATGGGAAATATCAGTGTTGGGAAAAGATTTTCAGACAAAAATTCAATTTAAAACACGTTTTCAATTATGTACTTAAAAATGTAATTGAAGAATTTCAATTACTAATTACATGTAATTGAAAAGCGTCGCTTACTTACAATTTAATTACATATGAATTTGTATTTAAAAACAAAAGTAATGAACAGAAAAACAGTAATGAGTTCTCTTTTCAGTAATTATTACACAAAAATAAAATAATATATTATTTTTGTGTGTTGCTCTAATTCAATAAATAAATAAAGGAATTAATTAACTTTAGTGTAATTTTAAAATGCTTGAACTTGAATGAAAACTACTTATTACAATTTCCAATTACATGTAATTAGAAATACAAGTAATTGAAACGTATAGGGTAATTGTAATGAAAAAAGTTTAATTGCTAATTACTTGTTATTGGATACTTGTTATTGAACTGAAAGTTGAGATTAATTACGAAAAGGTTAAGGTAGCTAAGCCGCTGTTAGGCTTGTAAAAGAATGGAATTTCTTGGGAATGCAATCATTATAAATCCGCGCTAGTTCCTTTCGCCCAAAATCACATCATTTAAAATTATTTGATTAACATTTGGGCGATATTAAAAATGGTATATAGCGCAAAAATGGATCTATCGCCCAAAAACTTTTACAGAAGAAAATGCCACTAAGCCCAAAATCAAAGTCAAAGTGCCTAAATCAATTTTAATTTATCATAACTCCCAAATTACTAATCGAAATATCGTCCAAAAGATGTCATGTGTTTCAACATTTGGGTATTCTGATTACATTTTTGTTTATTTTGGGTACTGCGACATTTTGAGTTTTAAATTTTATAACCTAAACGCAAACATTTAACAAAACAAATTTCAAGAAAGCGTAGTTTTCTTGCGCACAGTGCTACCACCCAGGATTATGGCATATAAAGTTGGGTAATAAGACGAAAAAACTCGAAATAAGTCAATTAGGCAGACGGCAAAATTTTTGTCAAGCTTTATAATTCTTATATCAACAAATTGTAAAAAAAAATTATCGAGAAATAAAGAATGTATTAATAATAATAATAAAAATAATAAGACGAACGCCTATGTCCCAAAAAACCAAACCAATAAATTGATTGTAATTATTTGACACCACCTGAAGTCTTTGCATTCTTTTGAAGTCTTTGAATTCACTTGAAGTCTTTGCATTGGGCAGGTTCAGAAAACATAACGGACTTTATTTGCAGTCAATTGCATTTTTTGAACGTAAAATTTGAACAATGTAATTAGTTAGTTAGTTAGTTTTAAGTGTCATACATTTCAAACTTAGAACTTTACTGCACCTCCAGTTCATCGTACAGAAACTTTTTTTTTTGTATTTTGTATTTTGTATAGTCTTTATTCAATTATTAAGAAAAAATTACAATAATTACTTATATAACTAGTAATAATAATAACAAAATTAAATAAATAAGTGACATTTTTTGTTTTAAAAAAAAAAAGAACAGAGTTAAATGTCACATCAAAGAAAATTAAAAACTTCAGTGAAAAACAAAAATTAAGTATTAAGTGGGCGAACTTTTATATTTTTAATGACTTAAACTCTAATATTCTTATATAGGTAGATATATGTATGTATATTTTTATTTTTTTGTACTTCAAAGAAAATTATGTACATAAATCAATTCATTTATTTGAAAATTCAAGACAAGAAGATATAGTGAACTATAAACCAATCAAAAACCATTTATATAAAAAGAAAAATATCAGTGATGATGCTGTATTCTCGAATAAGTGTATTAGATTAACAATTAAATAATTAATGGCAGCACAACTTTAATTTGCTCGTGATTAAATTCAAAAAGCCAAATTTTTACTTTTCTTAAGAAAATAGGCAACGATCTGATGGATCGTATATCGGCAGGAAGCTTATTGAATAACTTAAATGCGACAACAGAGAAAGAGTTCCTGAAATGAGTGGTTCGATAAGAAGGAATACAAACGACAGAACTAGAGACACTACGTAGATACTGAAAATCATAGATTGGGCTTTGTAAATAGCCACTTCTTAAAAAGAAAAGTTTCAGTACTTTAAAATAGAAAAGATGTTTTATTGGCAGAATTTGTAATTTTTTAAAGAGTTCAAATGAATGGGCAAAACGGTTGCTCCTACAAATTTTTCTTGTAACGTACTTTTGCAGGACAGAAAGAGGTTGAATTTTTGAATGGTACGCACTACCCCAACAACTTAACCCATACTCTAATTTAGAGTGAAAAATTCCAAAATAAACCATACGCAAAGTTTTACTATCTAAGAATTTTTCTAGGTGATACATGGCACGAAGAGATGACTGAAGATACTGTTTCAGTTTCAAAATGTGATAAGACCATATTTTGATCAAAAAGGATACCGAGGTATCTAAATTGATCAACGACATCAATCTTGAAGCAAGACGCATTGCAAGTATATTCAGAATTGAACCAAATTTTTGAGCTAGCAGGATCGCATATACAAGTAAGGTCACAATGTCGTTCACAATTAGAAACATGAAAAACAACATCCAGATCAGGACATTCACGGGAACTCAAACTAAAGTACATATGTAAGTTTGGTTTTATTACTGACAGTTAGCTTATGACAGGCAAACCATTTGCGTAAAGTATTAACATCATTATTAATATCTGCAATTAAATTCAGAGGGTTATCTGAAACATATGCAATACCCAAATCATCAGCAAAAGCTTTCACTTTACCGGAAAAACTTTGATAAAAAAGAGAGTTTATGTAAACAAGAAGTAAAATAGGTCCAAGGACAGATCCTTGGGGAACACCTAGGTTAAGAAAATTACTCGCACTTAAGCTTTCACCAATTTTAACCTTTTGCAATCTATTCTTTAGATATGATGTGAACCAACTTAGGATGAAGCCACGAAATCCCGCACTAAATAATTTGTCCAAAAGAACATTGTGGTCCACCATGTCAAATGCCTTCGTTATGTCTACAAATAGACCGGCGCACAGTGGTTTCAAAGTGGAAAAAAACCCCAAATGTCAAAGAATTTGCACAGCAAATTTAATATGATTATTCGATTCTGCATATATATAAATAAAGAATGCACTCAATTTTGTATTTTTTTATCACTCAAATTCGCAAAACCGTTAGCCCAAAGTGGCTTCTTTCTAGATTCAAAGAATTTAAAGATTTTTGTCAGTGGTTTTCAAGTGCTTTTTTTTAGTATGATGATCGTTTTTAGTTTAACATAAAAGGTTTATTTTATTAATTATATACTTTGGTTCAATATCTCATTTACCGTTTGTTAAAATTCCTTACCAATACAAAAATATATGGCTCTAAAATAGAGCTCCATCAAGAATGAGTAACTTTTGTTAATTATTGGACTTTACATAAAGAGCTAAGTGTTGCTAAGTGTTGACACTAACATTTCTTGAGAGCCTATTCCATGAACTATGTATAGTGCAAAAATAAAAGGTCACTTTTAGTCACTTTGCTCGCAAGAGGCTTTTGAGTGCAGGGGAGCGTGTTGCTCATAAAGCACTCAAAATTGAGTTTTTTATTACAGTTTTTAATTTTACAGCTATTTGAATTAAAAAAGTTGTTTACATAATAATAGATCAATAGGATCTTCATTGCAGTTTTGCTTAAGCTTTGGTTGAGTTAATATTAATTTTGAAAGTCTCATAATGTCTAATTTTGCGATAGAAAAAAGAGTGTTATGTGATTTCTTTTTCAGTCAAAAGATTAACTCCCTCGGAAACTTTTTAAATGAAAGGTATCCTAATTTAGAACCTTATAAAATTTCCCAAATTATATCTGAAGTTAAAAAAAGATTCTTGCCAAACTTCAAAAAAAATTATAAGTCCACTCGATATATTAATTCAAAATTTTTAATTAAACATAAAGAATGGGTTAAAGGAAAGTTTTCGGTATGTTTTAAACAAAACGGTGTTGATTTTCGTTTAAATGACTCAAATGTGGTTACAAGTGGTAGGCCTAAAAAAATGTTTGAGGAGTGCTGTGATAGGACACAAAAAAACAAAGTGCGGGAATTAAAGGCAAACACATCCCAAAATCTTATAAATGCTGCCGCTGCTTTGCCCACTACTCTTAATTCATTTTTTAGTCCTGACAATGCCTTAGCTCTCATAATTCAAACTAAACTTAGTAAATATCAATATGAAGTGATTAAAAAAGCAACTGATGACATTGGTCACAATATTTTTCCATCATATAAAAAAATTTTACAATCAAAAGCACAGTGTTATCCTGAAAACATTAAAATAGCAGAAACATATGCTGAAATACCCTTACAAGACCTACTTGACCACACAGCAAAGAGAATCATCAACTCAAATGAGATTGATAAAATTAAAGAAAAAAAAAGCTTTAATCTTACCCTTGTGACTAAATGGGGTTGTGATGGATCCTCAGGCCAAAGTGAGTTTAAGCAAAGTTTTTCGGATAACAATTTAAATTCTTCAGATTCGCATTTATTTATGACGTCAATTGTACCCCTACAGTTAAACGTCACAAATTCAGAAGATAAAGTTTGGACAAATCCACGACCTTCTTCTACACGTTATTGTAGACCATTAAAATTTCAATTAAAAAAAGAATGTTTTGAACTTATACGCGAAGAAAAACTAAGGGTAGAAAATGAATTTAAAAATTTACATGAAACAATAATACATTTTGACTCCCATGTTATTAATGTTAAGCATGAATTACATTTTACCATGATAGATGGTAAGGTGGCTCAGGCAGTGACGAATACGTCTTCGTCAAGTAGTTGCGTTATTTGTGGCGCAAAGCCGACCGATATGAACAATTTGTCTGCCCTGCGAACCAAACTCTCAAATCAAGAAGCACTAAGGTTAGGATTATCTCCGTTACATGCTCGAATTCGGTTCATGGAATATATATTGCATTTAAGCTACAACTTAAATTTTAAGACTTGGAGAACCACAAAATCAACTATTGATATGAAACTAGAAACAAAAAAACGCGTTCAAAAAGAATTCATTGAAAAATTAGGTTTAAAAGTAGATATTGTGAAACAGGGATTGGGTACAACTAACGATGGTAACACCTCTCGAAAATTTTTTGGACATGCAGCTATAACAGCAGGAATAACTAGGATAGATTTGAGATTAATTGAAAGACTAAGTGTAATCCTGGAGACTATATGCAGCACTTTTCCTATTCAGCCAGAAAAGTTTGGAGCTTATACGGAGGAAACCGCTATTTTGGCGATTGAGCTGTATCCTTGGTACTATATGCCAGCCACTGTGCACAAAATTTTACTACACGGAGCTGAAATAATAAAAGCAGCTGCGTTACCTGTAGGATCACTTTCCGAGGAAGCACAAGAAAGCAGAAACAAAGATTATAGACACTACAGAATCCATAACACCAGGAAGTGTTCCCGCTTGGCAACTAATGAGGACATTATTCATCTTATGCTTTCATCTTCGGATCCCAAAATTACGTATCTAAGGCCTGAACCGAAAACAAAGGAATCCATTCCACTAAGTGAAGATGCTCAGAATCTTTTGCATTAATTATTTCCTTGTACATACATACATATTATATAGGGAGGTTCTATTGCCCCTCGTTTAGGTGGGAGGGGCAATTTTCTAAAAACTTGAAACAGAAAACAAATTATTATAAAACAAGGGCAACACTTGTAATGGCCCTGTTATAACTTTTTGCAAAACAAGAACTCTCAAACAATGAGCTATAACAGGGCATTAAAAGTGTTGTCGTTGTTTTATAATAAATTGTATTCTGTTTCAATCCAATTTGACCCTTCCGCCTAAACGAGGGGGAATAAACACTCCTCACATACGACTTTTTTCTTGTATCGACCACACATACATTATACATATTCAAACTTTTTGTCACACCTTAGTGGATCACTTTGTATAATTTAAAAAAAAAAAATAAAAAAATTAGATCGTACGATCTTGTAGCATTACTACGATATTAATTTGAAGACTATAATTTTTTTTTATTTTTTACATAGCAAATTGGAACGCTAAAAAGTGAACTGAGTTTATCAAATCAACGAAAAAAGCGTTTTTATACAAATTGTTGGTAAGCATGCGTAATTTTTGAGTTAGATTCAAAATTTTTGTATCGTGGTAAGAACTTGTTCTACAGAACTCACATACCAAAATTTAACAAATTCGGTCCACCCGTTTGGTTTTTGTAGAATTTTTTCCACTTCATCCATAGAAAGAAACCACTGTGCGGCGCATGATTTTTTGTCATCTAAACCTTTGTTGATTAATGAGCAAAAAGCCATGACTGCATCTTCAGTTCAAAGACCATCCCTAAACCCAAATTTATCAGGACTGAAAAAACTTATAGCCTTAAAATAATGCAGCATACGACTCTTCATTGCTTTTTCGAAAACCTTAGAGATTGAAGATAGTAAACAAAAACATTGTCTACTAAACACTTCTCAGGGAAGCTGCAAGTTCACAACGATTTATATTTTTTTTTTTTTTTTTTTTATATATACATATATCTATATCTCCAGCCAAAACAATGAGTGGTAGCACCTTTAAGTTGTTGTTGTTGTTCAAACATTCAATGAAATTGACGGAATAAAGAATGGTCAAGTCTAACAAGCTGACATTCTAGTACGAATAGTACAATAAAATAACAATAATTTGTATTTTTATTGGAAAGAAATATTACTTATTTCTTTTCCAATTTGACGAGAAACCCTTTAACACAAAATATCAAACGGAATTGTGCAGAAAATAAATTAATAATATAGTAATAAAGTTCAGCTTTCAGTTGAATGGAAAAACATGATCAACTGTCATTTTGACATAAATAGATTTGACTTGAGAGTTAGGGAGATTTTTCTTGACTAACTTTCCAGTCACCTTTCCAATAAAATTACCTTGATTGGAAGGCATTTTGTTGGCAGCTGGCCAATCGGATATTAGAAACTTGCCTTACTTTCACGTCCTTATGCCGTGTGAACCTGCCTATTCACTTGAATTCATTGGGCAGGGTCATACAATATAAGGGACTTCATTTGAAGTCAACTGCATTCTTTGAACGTAAATTTTGACCAAGGCAAGTAGTTAGTTGTTCAAGTGTCATAAACTTGAACTGGGAACTATTCTTCAGTAACCTCTACCTGCAGTTGATTGTGCAAAAACTACCAAAAACATAATTGTCTACAAAACACTCCTCAGGCAAGTTCAAGTCCACCACGATTTGTATTTGATATTGGAAAGAAATATTACTTATTTCTTTTCCAATTTGATGAGAAACCCTTTTACCGAAAACATCAAATGGAATTGTACAGAAAATTAAAAATAAACCATAAAGTAATAAAGTTCAGCTTTCAGTTGAATGAAAAACATGATCAATTGTCATTTTGACATAAATAGATTTGACTTGAGAGTTAGGGAGATTTTTCTTGACTAACTTTCCAGTCACCTTTCCAATAAAATTACCTTGATTGGAAGGCATTTTGTTGGCAGCTGGCCGATCGGATATTAGAAAGTTGCCTTAATTTCACGTCCTTATGCCGTGTGAACCTGTCAACTGCATTCTTTGAACGTAAATTTTGACCAAGGCAAGTAGTTAGTTGTTCAAGTGTCATAAACTTCGAACTCGGAACTATTCTTCAGTAACCTCTACCTGCAGTTGATTGTGCAAAAACTACCAAAAACATAATTGTCTACAAAACACTCCTCAGGCAAGTTCAAGTCCACCACGATTTGTATTTTATATTGGAAAGAAATATTACTTATTTCTTTTCCAATTTGATGAGAAACCCTTTTACCGAAAACATCAAATGGAATTGTACAGAAAATAAAAAATAAACCATAAAGTAATAAAGTTCAGCTTTCAGTTGAATGAAAAACATGATCAATTGTCATTTTGACATAAATAGATTTGACTTGAGAGTTAGGGAGATTTTTCTTGACTAATTCCAGTCAACTTTCCAATAAAGTTGCCTTAATTGGACTTGCCTTACTTTCAAGTCCCTTAAGTCGCCTGAACCTGTCCATTGCATTCACTTGAAGTCTTTGCATTCTTTTGAAGTCTTTGTGTTCTTAAAAATAAGTTCACAACACAAAATATTCTTAAGGGGCCCATACACATCGCACATCAATTTTTCGTGTCAGATACAAAGAGATTGAAATCAAAATTTAAAAAATTGTGTAGCGTAGTGTACGTTTCACTTAAAAATGCAAAAGAATGCAAAGAATTCAAGTGACCGCAAGGACTTCAGGTAGTAATCCTTTACCTATTCCTACAATTTTTCACTATTGAAAAGTGAAATTCAGAATAATAATAGTTTGCAATAAAAATTAAGTTACTTACATATCTTTGAACTTAGAATCCAATTTTAAGATTTCTGTAACTCTCGGACAGCGACAGTGACTCGGTCTCCACTCTCAAGTGCATGGCGTACTTCACCCACTCTTGACCCAGATAAAATACATTCTGTATATTTTCTTCAATGGCACCCACAAACCAAAAACATCCACTTTCTTCATGAATTTCTCTTTCCTTACATATCGATCATAAATAGATTTCCGAACTTCTTGTCCTGTCCATCCGGCTGGCGCGGCATTCACATAAAAGAAAACCGAAACGGCGAAACCGATCGCCATACATGAGTTTAGCTGGCTTTCCACGCATTCGCCTTGCACATGTCAGCTGTGTATTTGTGTCCATCGCCAGCCGCCGCTGCCATTGCCTTTACCACCCGCCAGCACGTTCCTGCTGTGGACAAGTAGCGAAGTAGCTAAAAGATGACAACCCACATTAGGTGCATCATAAAATAATATCCATTGAGTTGTCTCAAATGAAAAGGGGTATTTTATTACCGCCTACAGAGATTACGACTTGTGTGTCATAATAGAGAGGACAGGACTTCGGATTCATATTCGAGTTGGGGCCACCATATTATAGACGCAGCATTTGCCCACCAAAGGACACCCAACACAGTGAGAACAGCGGACACATGCGGCAGAGGCGACTGTGGCAGGGTATGTGGCGGAGTTGCTTCAATAAAATTGTTCTATATGACATCCACGTCATCTACGGCTCCTTATCGGTAGTTTGGATTTGGAATGGTCATTCATTGGTTTACGAGCCGCCTTTGATATGGAATGTTCGTAGAAAGAATCGCTGCACGCTCTTTGGGCTCGGTGGTGGCGGAGAAGAAAACGAAAGGAAGCACAAAAGATTTATGACTGCGAGCCAAGACTAATCCCTTATTCAAACATTGTTTTCAATTAGCTTTTTGCTCCAAATTGGATAGATTGTTGGTGTTCTTTTTGCCTGTTCCAAGGTTCCAAAGGAGTATAAGCGAATAACCAGCATCTGAATATATTGCATATGAACGCTGGATTCATTGCCGCCTTCGCGCGAATCTAGACATGGCAGGAGCAATAAATTTTACACATCGTAACCACGCCAAACAAAAAACGCTTTGCGCACCACAAAGATTCTACGCCAGATATTGTTAGTTTGATTAATATCCAATTAAGTGTATAAGTTTAGTGCAACTAGCAAAAACTTTTATACACATGATTGGGCAGAGCCGTGAGCCTTCTGATCCTGAGACTGAACCACTGAGCCAGAGCGTAAGCAGGGCGAGGCATAGCCTGCTTTAATTCAAAGCCCACTAGCCATTAGAATGCAACTGCGACTTGCGACCATAAGAGCATTCTCTTTGAGTTCTGAGATTCAATCAGCCAGAGCACAGCATGCTAGCGCTATAGGTGTTAGAAAATAATAATTTAGATAGAGCGCCAGCCGCTTCGATGTGGATATGGATATGGATATCGAACCAAACCGTACCAGAAGAGAACACACCGCAAACATGCTTCCAAGCTCAAAGTACGTAAGTCTTTCGATTGAGGTCTCTTCATTAGTGGAAGCGAATTGAATATTTATAGTGTTGGTACAGAAAGAAGATACGAGTTGGTATTTCGACTTGCACATAAGGACGCACAAGAGTGATTAGAGAGTTCCTTGTGGTTTTTTTGGGATGCAGACAAAATGCACCATGGCATGGGTCATGAATTCATTAAGATAGTTTAGTTTGTTTTGTTGGTTATTTAATAGCACTGATTAGACACAGGCATGGTAAATAAAAACTGTATAGAAATCTACAAACTTCCGGGTTGAAATTTGTTTCAGTCTTATCCTAAGTATGTATACACAATTTGAAGATCTTCCAATATTGGCAGATTTTTCGCAAACAAATTTTAACTAATTTTATATCAACCATAAAAACACTCAATTTTATCTGTCAAAAGTGACAGAAAAAAAATTGACAGTCAATCGTCGGCAAATTTTCTGTCAAAAAATTATCCTTCTTGCAATCGTTTGAACTCATCTAAACACCCAATGCTCAGTTTCAGACGACATAAGGGACTTGAAAGTAAGCCAAGTTTCCAGTATCTGATTGGCCAGCTGCCAAAAAATTACCTTCCGATTAAGGCAACTTTAATGAATGATTTAGTCAACTTCTATCAAAATGACAGTTGATCATGTTTTTTCATTCAACTGAAAACTGAACTTAATTACCACATATGTATGTATATGATTTATTTATTTTCTGCATAACTTTATTTAATGTTTTCTGTAAAAGGGTTCCTTGTCAGTTTGGAAAAGAAATAAATAATATTTCCTTAAAATACAAAATACAAATCGTGATGGACTTGTAGCTTGCTTGAGAAGTGTTTTCTAGATGATAATGTTTTGGTAGTTTTTTACTTAGAGTAGAGGTTTGTGAATGAAAGGTCTGAATTTGAAATTCATGACACTTAAAAAACTAGCTAGTTGCTTTGGTCAAAATGTACGTTCAAAGGATGAAGTTGACTCTCCCTATTATTGTCTGGACCTCCCCAATTTCTTTTTGGATAGTGGATGATGTTCTTTCGAGGAAATTGTCTTCCAACGAGTCTACCAACGTTTTTGTTTTCTAAAGTCTTCCCGTGTAAACAGACAAATATTTATTGGAAGATACAAAATTGTCGGTAAGTGTGTTATTACACTCAGACTTTTTTGGAAAGACTCAAATAAGTGCGAAAGAGAAAGTAGGTGAAATAGAAATACTTTAAAAAGTCTCTACCCGCAGAGTTCTGGGTTCGGGATTCTTGGATTGTTTTTGACGTTTCTCTTTCTTGCCTTTCTTTGTTTCTTGGTGTTGCTTTATTATTCTTTCTATTGTTAGCGAGTAAACAAGAAATATTCCGCCGGACAAATTCAAGTGGAGCAAAGACCTTATAATGAAATTAAATGAAGGAATGATTGAAAGAGTCTAGCTTGGTAGTTTAAGCTTTGGAATGTTTCACCCGCTGAAACAAAGTGATATCCAACTTTTCTGGCCCTCAAAATTGTATTTTTTATGTCGTTTTCAATGAAAAGCAGATTAAAAGTGTCTTCATACATCCTTTTATAATTTAAAAACGATGGTTTATCATTTGATTTTAGTTCTTTTGTCAAGAAAATGAAGGATTCTCTCCAGATTTCAATCCAATTCCTATTTTTACATTATTCGGAATTATTATCCGTATTCATAATGTCAATAATCATTGCTGTAGTAAAAAGTAATTATTTTCACACTTTGACTTTGTGGATGAGAACAAAAAATGAAAGAGAAGTGTCAAAAACACGCAACCGAAAACAATCCGGGTGTAATAATGCGAGATTGACGGGATGAGTGGTCAAATGAAAATATGCGAAACACGCAGCATACAAAAAGTCTGGGTGTAATAACACACTAATTATTAGACAATTTTCTAATAAAAAATTGTCTAATATGTGGATAAAATGAACAAACCGTATAAACGGACAATTTTCACTTGATAGAAAATTGTGAATTGTCAACTAATTGGATGCTATTGGAAGACTTTCAAGTTTCAACAGTTCAAACAATATTTACTGCTTTACGTTCTCACCCAACAAACATCTTCATATACATCGGTCCCGAGCTAGATGTTTCTAGATGGCGCTACTTGATCTACGGCCTTTTTTTTTACGGCGCGCGTTGTTGTGTACTTAAAAAATAACACCGTTTTGAAAAGTCTTTTTTATTGGCTTTGAAATTGTAGTACTTTTAATGAAAATTATTCAGTTTTCCATCTTAAATAAAATATGTCTTACATCGTCGTAGAGTAAATATTTTCAAGAGTACTCAGTTCAAATTTCAAATTTCAAAATTTTATAATTGCTCTTTGAGTTGCAATATCAGCAAAATTTAAAAAAAATTTAATTCCAAGAACAATGCGCTTAAAGATCTTCTTCTAATTGAAGAGTATAAGAGATGCGGCCTTTACATTTTGACATAGGTAATATTTTTGAAAACATACGCTGTCCAAAAAGGTAAAAAAAATGTACATATTTTAAAACCTTAACATTTTAGATTTTAAAAGTTTAATATTTAATACATTTTTTGAAATAACCCCCCTTTCAAAAAACCTCAAGTTTTGAACTGTTCACTATTAAACTAAAATGAAGCTGTAGATGAGTTTCAGAAATTGCAATGATGTAAAAACTTTTTTAAAGGGAACTCGAGTTCCAAACTTAAAATGTCACTTATAGATCCGAAAAACAAAACCAAGAGTAATTCTTGTCATGAAGAGTGCTTTCTCGTTCGGATTTGGCATAAAAACTGTAGGTTCCATAAAGTCCTAAAATAACTCGCACACAGGAATTGTTAAAAGTTGTAAGTCCCTATGCCTTGGCTTTCTAAGAATTGTTGTGCCATCTTATTTATTTATTTCATTAAATTACGTTTAAACAACTAAACTCTGCAAAATGTATGGCTGAGGAGAGTTTCATGACTATCACGATTTTGGCTCATCCTTGGATCCGTCATTGATTGGAGCTCCTCTACAATTACGTCAATATCGTCAAAATAAGTGAATTATTGAACGGTCTTAAAAGATAGTGGTAATATGCATCTCTGCACTATTCTTTAAAATACAATTGTAAAGAAATCACAAGACAACGGATCACCTTTTTGGCAACAACAACAGTTTTGGTAAAGTTCTTACCAAACTTTGTCGATGAAACTAGACCAGACTAGATGTTATGCTTAGATCCTTATCCTTATTTTCAAGATCAACCAAACAATATTTAGGTTCCATTTATAGGGAATTAGCTTTTACCCGCGACTTCGTCCGCATTAGATAGTTTTTTTGGATAGTAGTATGAAAAAACCTGAGCTTTACTTTTGTGTACGTATGTTTGAATTGTGCCGAGATGGGATGAGGCCATACTAGTAAGTGTGATTGTCATAGGTCAGGCTAGGTTAGGGTTAATACATTTTAAGAAGAAGATAGGTTACTGCAATACATTTTTATATACGACGTTTTTTGTTTCTCCTTCCTTGGTTAGAACGTAAAGATTTTGTGGGTTTGAAACTCGTGAGCACGCTACATAAAATTGTCAATGGGAAAAACAGTTTTTTTTCCAAATTTACACCTGCAACTTTCAGCGTTTGCCCCCAGCTTTACTTATTGTTATTGCAAATGCTGCTTTCAGAGGAAACTGCACTCTTTTAAAGTGAAACGGCAAATCGGTTGGAATTATCGGAGTGCGGGGCGTTAAAATATTTTTTCCTTTTGCTATCCAGTCATGATTATAGCTTTTATAATATTTCGTCCTAGGTGAGTAATCTGTAGTCGTGTACCATTACATAACTTTGATACGTCAAGATTTCTCATTAACAGGACTGGAAAACCAACCTTCAATCTCCACTTCTGAGAAGGGTTGGGAATGCGTTGTTTTCCCGTAATACCAATTTTATCCAAATATTATTCAAATATTTGGCAATTTAGGAGTGAAGCGATCAGATTCCCTGAAAAGTAGTTTTTCCCATGGGAATGCGTTGTTTTCCCCAGGTCAAAAGTAACTCATGTCCTTTCTTAAGTCTCAAACTATCTCCTTACCAAATTCTATTTAAATCTGTTCAGTAGTTTAGGCGTAAAAGTGATCGGCCCACCTGAATTTTCCCATGGGAATGCGTCATTTCTCCGGGTATCAAAATATCTCCATACCAAATTTCATGCAAATTGGTTCAGTAGTTTAGGCGTGATTGAGTAACAGACAGACAGACAGAGTTACTTTCGCATTTATAATATTAGTATAGAAGTATAGATTATATTTTACAGATAAGTTTGAAAAGCACATCAGTCAGGCCACCTGCTTCAGCGGCTTTATTAGACTTCAGCTTATGTAGTTATGGCAATGGCAATCATAACTTGGTCCAAGCTGCGAATAGGGAAATTGTGAGTTCCGTCGTCCTTTACGTAGAATAGATCATCCTGCCTGACATCGGAGTTCAGCTTCGTGTCACCGTTGTACAGTTTGCAGAAGTGATGCTCATTACGGTTCTTCTATAAAATTGTAATCTTCAAAAATATGATATTAATCGGCCAGAAACGCGAAACTGAAAATTTCATTAGGGGGATTCAAACTCTCAAATATGCTGTGAAACATATTTTTTCATTTAAGTTTTGAGCGATTTTGAAATTCTCGAAAGATCAATAAAATTCTAAAAGATAAGGACATTTTATTTTCTAATTCTTTAGGAAAACCAAATTAATCCAAAATCAGGTTTGACAACAATGCGATATTTTCAATCATCGAAATGTTTTGATTTCCATCCAGAGAAGAGTGTTCGTATTTTTAAATCAGAGTCAATATTGATTTAAACGATTTGCATTCACATCCGTCAAATATCATACTCTCCATTTGAATTTGACAGTTGAGGTTCTACTTGAAAGATCAAAAAATTTAGTTAATTAATAACCCCAAAAATGTTCCTGAAATACGGCTTTGTCCATAAAAATAGTCCTATACATATATTTTTTTCTTACCATATGCACTGCTTCAAAATTTACTTTAAAATTAAATTTGCGTAAGGTTTGACGAGCTTGCGTTCATATTCTCAAATATGCTTGTCAAACCACGGGAATATCTAAACATTTTAGATTCCATTCAACATATTTGAAAACCCGTGGCATGATGGTTAGCGTATATTTGAGAATGTGAACACACTAATAGGATAGAAGCGTCTGCGAGAAAAACATTGAAATAAGACATGAATCCAACTATCTACCTTTTTTTTATTTGACATATGTCACTTAGGTACCTACCATTTGTAAAAGTAAAACTGTAGTAAAAAATATTCATGGATATTTCTAAATTTCAAAGAAGCTTTACATAAAAATGTAAAGCAACTGGTCCAACTTAGTCTTCTTTGTATAATTTGACAGTTATTTTAACTTCAGTTCTAGCAGCACTTCCATCATTTTTGTCATTACGTTAAAGCCCTTACTTTGCCTTTTAATCAGAAAATTTAAATAATTTGATGTTTAAACAGGTTCCATCGTTCATTTATCTGAATACCCTGTACCAATAACGAATCCCTTTTTTGAACTTTCATCAAAGTTGCACTGCTCTCTTATCTCGAAACAGGAAGTGTCATTGGTTTTCATCAACCATGCATCGTCGTCGCTCGTCCGCAGAGCCGCCGGCAATCGGCATTAGTTCGCCTGCCAAATCTTGTATAACCTTATGCAATATTCCTCGTGTAATGTCAATCTTTGTCTATATTTATTTTTCTTTCCAGGGGCAATATCCTCTATAGCCTTAGCCTCAATGATGCAGTGGCATTGGAATTTACCTAATGATCATCGAATCCATCATCCGAGCCAGCTTTTCAGCCATATCGATTGCACGAACTGTATACACCAGGCTTGTGATATGCGCCTCATGTGTTCAATCTTCAATGTTCAGTGCTCCTTGGGTTGCTTTCGCCTTTTAACAACCTGTCCTCGTTGGACTGTGAGTGAAATTGATCTGCAAGCAATGTGACATGACAAGTCTTAACTGTGTCCGCTGACCATATTTAAAATAGATGACCATACACTCGGCACATGTCAGTTTTTGCGGCCCAAAATGAAATAGAAACCACGGTGAATAATATATGTACTTCTTTCTAGTTGATGATGATGATGGTGAGGCTTTTACTTTAACTCGAACCATAGTTCACTAGACTCGATTCCTATGAAGTATTATGCGGAAGAAGACTTGGATCTTGTCTCGTCAAAAGAATTTCCTCTTTTTCTGTCTTCTCTCTTTTCTTCAGATCCATCAAGTCTACTCGAATGATGGGTGGTACAAAATTTAATAGGATATCTCACCGCATGGCTACCTTTTGGCGCTGCTGGGTAGATGGTACCTTTGGTTGAAAACGTTGTCGCTACACTTTTACTATTGCAATGTCAGTTTGTCAATTATGAAAATGGTCAGCAAAAGGATTTGGATTTAGTTTTAGATTAACAGACAACAACTTTGAAGAATAGATTTGTGACTTTGACTTCTTTGAGAGATACAGGATTTATTTAAATGCCAATCCAATCGACTTAGTTGACTTTTGAATATTATTCAGAGCGGATATGCGTTGAGTGTTTTAACATTTATTATAATAATTGGGCTACAGTTACACTGATACAAATGAAACACAAAATGCACGACCTTTCAGTGAAAACAGCCAAATATAAAAGAGATATCGGCTAAAATAAAGAAAAATCCTGAGATATTTTGCCGACAACAAATTTAAAAATCACAATACGAGAAAGTCCAAATATTTGGGGAAGTTTGTATGACTTATCATCGGACGGTGTTTATATTGAACAGTGCTCACATCTTTTGATGTCACTCATTTTGACGTCTCATCATTGGATCTAGATGTTTAGTGATGGGAAAGTGAGTGAATGACAGCTGTTAGGATTTTAATTTGATTCGGATCGATTTGTGGCAAATAGCTTCTTCATCGTCTATTATGTACAGAACACCCTCAAATACAACTTCAACTAACATTTTGTATCTTTTTGTTTACCAACAAATACAAAAAGCTGAAATCAATTTTCAAGTTTCTTGAAATTGAACCATGTGTTTAATTAGCTGTTCTGTCAGATACCTACATACCCCAGAAATTCTTGGATACCTTTGGATTCCTTTTTTGACATCTCAGCTGTTTTTGATCAGCTGTTATTTTACACGTAAAACACTAACAAAAAGGTATACGGATACCCTATCTGTCTGAGATTGAACGCAGCCAATGAAACATAATACTCGTAGCTAAACCATAATCACACGTTCAGTGTAATATTGAATAGAAACAGTGGACTCTTATGTCTTATGAGGTAATCCTCAAGCTTTGTGCTCGCTTCAGGTGGAAAATATGGTAAGCTCGAACTCAACGCCCGAATAGATCTATTTTCTACTTTGTCGCGCTTTGAAATCTGACAACTACTGTCATTGTATACTTTTTTTTATAATTTATTGAAGAATCGAAAACAAAGAATAGATATAAAATAAAGAAAAGAACAAAAATGTCTAAATTGAAATAAACAGAAAAGTAAAAATGTATTAATTTGTGCGTTTTTTAGTCCTTTGTCTATGCCTTCCCTTGTCTAAATCCACCAAACTCAACTGCAATTTTGGAATAGGTTATGTCGATAGTTCTTCAATAAAGTGCCTTGCCTTGTGGCGGTAGCGTCGCGAAATTCACAGTAACTGAATAATGTAAATTGTCAAAACAAAAACCGTCTTTTTGTCACGTTTTTTCTTCAATTTCTGTTTCTGTTAAATTTGCAACTTCATAACGCCCGAATTTTGAAGCCATATTTCCTTTACAATTTTAAAGGTAGCTTTTTATGACAGATGAAATCGTAAAGTCGATCTAAAGCCCTTCAAACTTCGACCGACTGAACGGGTGATTGTGATTTGGCCATCCATAACCCTCGTGAGAAAACAAAGCGATTATATTTTTATTTTCAAACACATGCATATTGAACATTATTCCCATACAGGCTTAGTCTACGTGAATAACCCTCTATGCAGATTTTTGTTCAAACTGTGGGCACCAAATTTTCATACTTTTTGTTCTGTCATGTAATTTGCCAGTTTTTCTTATGCTCAACTGTCAGCTATAAAATTGTTTTTCTTTTATTTAGGTTTGCAACATTTTATCACAAAAACGTGCGTCGGGATAATTTTAAATGTCTAGGATCTTGGATTGGTTGTTTTTTAAAGATCATTTCGAAAGAAATAAGGACAACTAGTCAATTTTATGGATAAGGTGATTCGCTTATGCCTTAAAAGGGTTGACCGACCCATAGAATCAGTCACATGTTTTGAGGCAACGTATACATATACATAACTGACAGCTCGTTTACACAGGATATTGTAAGAAGCAACTCATTTAACGAAAGTAACGCAAAAAGCAGCTGAACTTTTAACTTTTCTCTCCAGCAGGTCCGTTGACACTAGTTTTCTAAAATAGGCATGTTCGTTAACGATGCATCGCTATGTTACGATGAGGTTTGATCAAACTTTTTATTTTATTTTAAAATTGTTTATGTTCAATAAATAACGTTCATTGAAGGTAAAAAGAAAGTATATGAAAAAATAATTCACGCTTTAAGTTAACTTATTTTTTATAAATAATTCATGTTTAATCTTTGTTTTATTTGTATTTCCTTCTAATCAAACAAAGTGTTTTAAGTTTGTATGTTTCATGTTTCGAATTAATATCAAAGATATCTGAACGAAAAAAAAACAAACAAACAAATAAAGTCTATGACTTAAAATTTTGTAAACAAAATACCAAAATGATTTAACTCATCTATAAATTATGTTGACAGTTTTATGACACCGATGCTGATTTTTTTTAAATCTAGCAAACGTACAAACAAAATTAAATGTAAAACTTTTATCAGCTCTCTAAAATAATCTGACATTTCTCAGTACTCACCGAGTTCAAAAAAATGAACAGAGTTAGTAAAGTAATTTAAAGTTTGTCTTCTATTCGTACTGTCAAAACAACGCAACGTATCTATTGAGTCACCCAAATTTGTTTCGTACGTCAATATCAACCGATCCGTTGCCACTACGCATTTTACGGATTCTATGGGTCAGCCCCTTGTGGATAGTCTCCACTCCATGATGACGCATGGAGTCACGACACCTGTCAGTCAGCAAGTGAATAACAACAGTACCTTAAAAAATAGAAAAAAGTTATTGCTACATTTTTGCGATCTCACAGGTTGTGTTATGTTATGTTTTTGACATATTTTCCACATACTTTAATATGTGTATAATTCATTTGTAATAATAGTATTGATACCCGTTGATATAAAATAAACATTTTTCGAGACACTTTTCACTTTTAGCTTATGGTAAATACATTGAACGTCAAATGGCAAAGTAATCTATGTATCTCCATATTGTCAGTACACGCTCTGAATTCCTGGTGATGTGCGAAGCCATTTGATAGAAATGAGCTTCTCACAATGAACACATAATGTCAACACAGTTTGACATTCTCAACTGTCAATAAGCATATACAACAACCTTCTAAACTTTTCATGTAGCTATAAAAAACATGTAGCATCTCAAACATTTCTACAGTTATGATAACTATACAATTTTTTGATTTTTAGTTAGATCAACTCAGTTACGTACATAATTTCCATTGGGAGGAAAATTCTCTTCCTCCAGTTTAATTCCACAGAAAAGATTTTACCACGACAGTGATGAGCAAAGCAAATATTCAGAAGCTCAAACTAGCCCCTGGACTATGCATTGAATACTACCAACGCAACAATTTAAATTGCTCCTAATGCAACTTATCATCTCCGACGATGATTTGAAAGATAATGACAATCTATACCCGAGAATTCCTGAGGAGCATTTTCAACTTCAAGTCGATTGAGTCTATGCGTATCATATATTTAACTGCCATACAATTCCATGAATTCGATATGAACAGAAATTAACCTCCTGATTTTCAATTTCAAATATCAGAACTTTAAGTTAATGTGGAATTTATTTTGTTTATTTTTGGCTAATTGCCTTTTTGAAATTGAAGATTGAAGATTGTGCAAACGATTGCTCGCTGGGGCTCAGTGCTCAGCTCATTTCTTAGCGACTCCACTACATAGCACATAGTCTAAGCCGACATCATAAGAGATTAGTTCCGCATTGAAGATTTCTGCTGAGTAGAACTTCTATTGGACCTGCTGCTGCGGGAGCTTCACTAACTAAGTAATATGGTCTTTTAACAGCAGCGGTGCAGTAAATAGCTATATAAGATTATTACGTTGATTGGCAGGTTGTAAATGATTATTAACCCGTTGATTGATTGCTAATTGATGGTTAAAAAAGTATCGTGTCGATAGTGATTATATACCCTTATCCATCATATATTGGTGGTATTTTAACAACTTAAAGGTTCATAAATTTATAAAAAATAATAAAATTTGCGAAATAAAAGAATTTAGATTTTTGTTTACCTTTAAAGGACCTATTGGAATTTAAATAGGGGTATTATGTTATTTGCCTTGATAAAAAAGTAATAAATACAAAGTTAAGTTTTTGTCATTGTATTAGTGTAAATTCGTGTACGGGATAGATCTGTCAAATTATTTGCAAGATGGGTAGAACTGCAGAAAAATCCAGATCTGCTGATTTGATCTTAAATTAAAAGTAAAACAATAAGTTTTTTGACAAATCTAGATCAAAAATTAATTGATTTTTTTACCTATGAAAAACCCCATGAACATCTGTCATTTTGAACGATCACAACAGTAAGAATCAAAATACACATTGATGAAAAGTAATAATAATTGGAAATAATAGTAAATCATGTGCAGGGCCCTTAAGATCCAAACCGCGAACCGATAAGCGAAGGTCATGCGACTTCAATCGCTGAGTAAATAAGACCTTGCAAAAAAATAATCCGAGTCTACATCGATAAACTCGAAACTTTTAACCACTTGGAGAACACCCTTCGCTGTCCTGGAAAATGTCATCGAAAATTGGATCAGTGTACGTCCTTTGCCAATCGTGGCGGTCATAATCCAAAACTCATATTTAAATAAATTATAATTTCAGAAGATTTAAATCAAAAATAAAAAGCTACATAACTAAAGCTCACAAATCAAGTCAAACTTAGTTTTTAGGTGGGGAAAATCAATTTCTATTTAAAGTTAAAGCAGGCCGTAGACAGTCGAACATGGTGCGATTAAACTTGGCTTGAAAAAACTTCGCAGATTTTTTATTTTTAATTTGCATACTTCATCAAAATTGTTGGTGAAAAACGTTAAAATAATGTTGCTTAGGATCTTTTTGGAGGGTGAAAGTTGGTTTTCTAGTGTTTACTAAACTAAGGTTAAAAACAATAAGGCGATAAACAAAAAGATTGTCAACCTTGGTTTGATGATATGGACGTCGATTTTCTTGAATGGTCGGGTCACATAAAAGTGCAAGCGTCATTACATTAACTTATTCAAAGGCTGTTTTTAGAAAAAACAAACCAAACCGACAAACAGATCCTTGAACGGTGCCGTTTTCGCATTGTCTTCTTGCTTCTCGGTTGGCATTACTTCCATAATAGCTATTGGTCTGGTTTATAGCTAAACCACAATCAAGCGTTCGATCGTGCCGACTTTAACACATTGAATAGAACAGTGTACTCTTATAAGGCAGTCTGAAATGCAAAGGCGCATGTATGCCATTTAGTGTGGAATACGACGTCGTTCAATTGCCCGCCTCGGCTTCTTACGGTGGCACGGATCCAAGTGTCCAATTTTCAATGACTCTTCCGCATAGATCCAGCTGAATTTGAGCCATGGCCTGTGTTATGTTACCCTTTAGGGCATCGGTGGATGTGGTTTATTTGCATAGACCTTCGACTTTAAGAAACCCAATAGGAAAAAGTCTAGCGGGGTCAAATCGCATGACCTTGGTAGCCAATTCACATCACCCCTGCGAGACATAACCTTACCCTCAAATCGTTCATGCAACGTATCAATCGTGGCGTTTGCTGTGTGGCACGTAGCGCTGTACTGCTGGAACCACATGTCGTCTAGGTCCATATGGTTCAATTTGGGCCATAAGAAATTATCGTTATGTAGCGTTCGCTGTTGACGGTGACCGCCTCACTAACGTCGTTGTCAATTTTGCTTGTTAAAACAGCCATTCATCCAAAAATGCGCCTCGTCACTAAAGATGATTTTTCGGCCAAAATTGGGGTCCTCTTCCAAACGACTCGAAGCCCAGTCAGCGAACAAACGGCGTTGTCTATGGTCATGAACTTTAAGCCCCTGGGTCAGTTGGATCTTGTACGGGTGTAGACCCAAGTCCCGACGCAAAATTTACCAAGTTGAAATCTGCGAAAGGCCGAGTTCTTGTGCACGGTGAGGAATTGCCTGCTGTACACTTTCATGGACCGCGGCGATGTTCTCGGCTGATCTTGTGTTCCTTGAACGTACAGGTGTTGGCTGATTGTTTACTGAACCGGTCCTCTCATATTTGACCACCAAACGTTGAACAGTCGACTGTGAAGGGCCACCGCGTCTACCTTAAAATGTGCGCAATGCGCGCAACGTTTGCGTTAACGAACATTCAATTTGATAATAAAGTTTTATCATTTGAACGTACTGTTCAATCGTGTAACTTGCAATTATGATTTGGCATAAACAACTGAATAATAAAGAAAAGATTTGACAGATGTCACCAAAACAAAATGGACTTTTGACAGTTCGGCCAATATTGGAAGATTTTCCAATAGTGAGTATTCATCATTCCAAGCGACACAATTTCAACCCATATAAAATCTTCAATATTTATTCTCTCTCTCTCATCTGGAACAGATTATTTAAAAAATGTGCTGAGCAAACGATATTATAAAACCGATAAGCTATTACCATGGCACAGGTTTTCTAAGATCCATGATAGTAGTTTCAATCCACCTTCCGCGTTGCAGTCTTTAATATGGAAACTTGATACTTGTAAATTCAACTATTAGATGGCTCCTTCTCATAAATTATATCATTAGCTACTTAATCATAATACGGTCACTTTATATTCCAGTTTTGTACGTTGTATGGTGCAAACATGGAACCGAATCACTCCTTTTTTTATATCTAATAAAAAATAAAATAAAGTGACTCACAAGCATAAAAAGTGTCTATAATCAAATCAAGTCCAATTGAAAACTACTTAATTACAAGACCAAACCCAAAGAAAGGCGAGAAAAGCCAGTAAGGCAACCTGCAACTATACGACTTTGACAAACACCATTTTATGACCATCCATCATACGCAATGCAACTCTACAATGATGGCCAAATGCAATGTTGTTAATATAAAAATTATTGTTGTTAATTAATAAATCTTCTCTATTTGATCCGAATTCCAGCTGAGATTCCAATCCCGCACTAAGTCCATAGCTCATCTTCTATTCCGCACATATGGCAGAACAGGCTTATTTATTATAGAGAGACCGATATATGTAGGTATGGTGAATATTGTGTTCTGACCATTTCTCGTTGCGTCTAATGAGCGCCCGATACTTGGATAATGCGTCTGCGCACCATATGCAACACGTGAGCAATCAAGGTAACTGCATGTCTGGTCTGGGATGGTATACCTACGAAAAAACGACCGGTCGGTGCGCCGCCGCGGCCGCTCCGTGTGACCAACGCACAAAACCTGACTTTTAATCTCAACTAAAGCAAAGCAAAGTGAGGTGAAAAAGGAAAACAAAAAAACGTAATTTAAAATTTCCGTTTCAATTGACCATTCAGGGCGTTTGCTTGCCGCCTCGTGGTCTGTCTTTGGAAATGCTATTGGAATCTCTTCCAGAAATCTCCTTTAGAGCAAAAACACATACTAAACCAGATCAGTAAGAAGTATACTAGGTATAGAGATTCATCTACAAAAGGACCGGCAAACATATGTTCCTGTTTTTAGTTTACAAGGCTTTACAATGTTTATTTATGTGTTGCCATAAATCTTGCAACTTAACTTTGCCATTAACTGCTGTCATAATTATTGTGCAACAAGTTCTTGTTAGGCAAAGGTACCTTCTTCAATCCGTATTTGTTAATCTTGTGGAAGAGTTATTGTTTGAGTTATTTTTTGTTCGGAAGATACAATTCCTTAAAAATGATGCTACAATTGTTCGTACTTTAAGTACTTTAAATTTGACATTTTCTCATCAATTGAAAATAAGTTGCGTTCTTTTAAGGTTAGCTTTATCAACTATAGAGTTGGAGAAAAGCAGGATTTTCAGGGTTTAATGTTATCCTGCCAAGCGGTATTATTGTTTCACGAAGAATGTCCGTAAAAAATATTGATTTTAAAGACAATTGTTGACATTTCCGCATTGTTACCATTTTGAAACTTACTTATGTAAGGTGGCGCTACAGTCCTGTGCGAACTAGGGCCTCACGCAACAAACTTCTCCATGTAGCTCGTTCCCTAGCTAGATGTCTCCAGTTTTGCACTCCAAGTTGGGTTAGGTTACTTTCCACTTGGACACGCCACCTGATCCGCGGTCTTTCTATACTGCACTGTCCTGTGGGTGTCGATTCGAAGACTTTCCCGGCCGGAGCATTGGTTTCTATACCCGCGGAGTCTAGGTAGACAAAGTCCTTAACTACCTCAAAGTTACGTCTGTCTATGGTGACGTTTTGACCGAGACGACGACGTCGTCATGAGGCCTTTGCGTCAATACTCACAAAAGCCCCATTGACATCACGCTGAGTTCTTCCGATTATGTCAATTTCATCAGTAGTAATTGGACAGAGTTTTGAAAGATAGTGCCTCTAGTGTTGTCGTGAGAGCTCTGTACTATTCTTTCAAGGACGATGTTAACGTCATAACCTTGTCTAAAGCTTTTTTTGGCATCGAATGGTAATGGTAAAAATATGGTAATCTTTACTTCGTCTAAGTCGGGAAGACGGGATTATTGGCTTTCGCTTGTAACTCGTTCGGAGGAGGATTTAGCGATCTCTTGCCTCCCTGTTTTGCCTTGGGTCTGGAAACCCGAAGTGCCACCTTGGCAACAACGAGGTAGTGGTCCGAGTCGATGTTAGCTCCTCGGATGTTTGGACATCCATGATGCTGGAAGCATGTCTAACGTCGATAGCAATATGGTCAATCTGGTTGACGGTAGATTGATCTGGCGAACTCCAAGTTCCTTTGTGGATGTTGAGGTGTGGAAAACGCGTACTGGCTACCATAACGTTTCACCCCGCAGCAAAATCTATAAGCCTGAATCCGTTGTCGGAAGTGTTGTCGTGCAGGCTGTTTTAATCGATTATTTCACCAAAGATGTCTTCCCTTCCTAGCTTGACATTAAAATCTCCCAAGACAAGTTTCATATGGTAGCTAGGGCACTGCTCGTATGTTTTGTCTAAGAGCTCGAAGAACGTATTTTTTGTGTTGTCATCCTTCTCTTCCATGGTGGACTGTGCGCATATTAGGCTAATGTTGCCGAATTTAGCCTTGATGCGGATGGCCATGAGGCGCTCGTTGATACACCCATACCTCAAGTCTTGTTGTCTAAGTCTGGCTCTAATAACAAAGCCGTATCCAAATAAGCGTTGTTGGTTTTCTTGGTAGCAGTCACCATAGTAAACATCACAGTTTTCATCCCCTTTTTGCCTGGCCCAACGCATTTCTTGGATGGCAGTGATGTCTGCTTTATAGCAGTTTAGGGCCTCCACTAATAAAGGGACCTAATATTCCACGTGCATATCCGAAGTTTATTGTCCTTAATTCGTGGGTTGTCAACAGTAAATCCGTCCGTATCCGAGGCTTGTTGTTGCTTCGCAACTGGGTTTTCTTTAAGTGGCCAGGAAGTCACCCTGACGCACGACCTTCAACCTGAAGGACCAGGTCCTTGATTTAACTCCAAGGGCAAGAGCCCTTTTAGTCCTGGACTCCAAATAATGTCGTAGTAGCCCTATAAGGTGTTTACTAAGTAGTTCAACCTAACTGGAATTGTAGACGCCACCGTTGATTCCATCTTGGGAATTCCTCCGCTGCCGTCTGGATGAATCCCAACAACTTTCCACTGGGGTTGGAGCCCAATCTGCAGTTGAGGTACTAGGCACCCGATGTTCACCACGGGGAGGTGAGAGTAGGAGTTGATAGACAGAGGTGGGTTTTGACAAAAATCTGTGGACGCTTGTGTCCTCTTGAATGCACATGTCTACCATTTGAATATATGAAACTGAAAACTTTCTAATTGGTCAAAATTAACGTTCAAAGAATGCAGTTGACTACAAATGAAGTCCCTTAAGTTAATATACAAGCCCTTATATGACTAAAATAGCGTAGGTACTACCTTCATGAAACACCTGATCAATAATTGGTGTTATTTAATTTCCATAGCGACCTAAGGTGAAATTTTTATCATCTGGCCTTAATTCGCGGCACCCACAACGAGTCTGCTATAAATTAAAAAAAAAAGTGAAAAATAACCTTAGGATGAACTTTCTCTATTCCCCGAAATACAAACTAAATACTTCTTCTCTATTTCTTTCTTTACCAATTTAATTAAACTATACTACATCCGTTTATATGAAAAAAGGTACTCGAACTTGTGTGATTCATTGCAAAAATATCTAACAGCAATATTTTCTAAAGATTACGACATGCACAGCACATGAACATTAAACATCACATCATGTTCCTCGCGTTCCCACATATCCTATAACTCTTTGGGTGCTAACGCTAAGTACATTTATATAGAGAATGACAAAATTCCAGCATCATGTGAAAGCGATGTTTGTTTAGCCTTCAGCAGCCCTGGGAGATTGCTGATTAGTTGTGTCGTCCAGAATCCCAACCTCTATGTTTTCAAATTCACTGATATAAATCTACAAAACCTATCCGATTGCTAAGTAGTTGTGATCGAAGTCTCCGAATGGCTTTCCCTCGCGCTAAAGACCTAAGACCATCAAGAGGCCGCATATAAGAGCGCACACGTTACGACGAATGGACGACGACGACATTACGATGCGATGGCTTGCGCCCCAGGAGAGTTTTCATTATCTTCGGCACGATGAAACGCCAGGCGCGTCATCACTATGACCAGTGCAACGCGGCGGCGGCGCTGCATTATAAGTTCCATTGGATATTCAGCAAGAGAGAGAGATGGAGAGATCCTGAGGGATTTTGTAGGTTATCACGGGAAACTTTTAAGCAATTTTATGCGATACCATTTTCATGTTTGACTATTATAAACCAGTAGCAATGAGCACTTAAGCATCAGGCCAGGAGCACCTGTGGCAAAAGCGATATCCAATCAGCTAGGTTGACAGCAATTTCCCATCACCTTGCTGTGTCGCGTCGCATCGCTCCTTATTCTCGTTGTCGACCAATGCCAGTCAAGTTCTTAGCATATTTTCATAATATGCTTCCGCCAGAGCCTGCCGTAGGACAGCGTTGATGTGAAAACCATACGATAAGCATCTTGTCTGATTTCTTGTTTGCAGGATGAAGATGACGATGGTGATGTTGATGGCGATGGCGATGGCAATGGAAGCGCGGCGGTGGTAGAAAGGCCTATCGCATGCCCATCGTGTCCACTTGCTTGTGAATTGAAAACTAAAAAGATAAGGCTCCACTATCGAATCGACTCGACAACCAACGACCGACAACGATGCGACGTATTGCTAAAGTGTCACTTGGCAATAGCAAGATGGGTCCTTGAATGTAATTACGGAAGTCCATTGGAAAAATGGTCAGAAACTTCCCCACGACCCCAGGTTCACGTCCGCGTCGTCGTTCGCCTTCGCGTTCCCGTTCTTACAACATTTGCTTCCAAGTATTTGTTTTTTTTTGACATCTAAATGAGCTGATCGCATGCCAAATGTCCCGATCGAGAATTTATGAGCTCAATGGACGTTTTCCACTTTGTGGACAATTTCACTTTTTTTATTTCATTTTTTCAAGTTGGGACTAAGTTGGAAAAAGAAATAATGTTCGCTAAAAGGTTTTGCAAAATTATTACCCGCAGTTATGTTATTGAATCCATAAACAGAATTGACAGCCAAACAACGAACGTTTTGGTACCTATACGAGTATAATAGACCGACCGAGTGATCATATATAGATTCAAGTTTTAGAGTCAGGTAATAAATTTAAGAAACCACGAATATTTATGTTTCTTTCTATGGAATGCTATATGAAGAAGTTGAAGGCCTTAGAAAAATATGTACTACTTTGCGCTCTGATGATTTTGGAACTTAAAGTCAATAATCACAAAGAATTTTGCGTAGTAGCTAGGTATAATATGACAACAAATAAGACTAATTTAGAACTTGACCATTGGCTGCGTTCAATTTGGTGTTGGATTATGGAAATGTGGATTTGTAGATACCTTAATAAACGTGTTGGATACCTTAAATGAGATAGCTGGAGCAGACAAAAGATTTCTCGGTTCAAAATTATTGTAAAATGAAATTTTCAATCTGAAATCCATTTTCGGGTTCCTTCAAATTCAACCATATCAGCTGTTCTGTCAGAATCAGCTGTTCTGTCAGAATCAGCTGTTCTGTCAGATAAAAACATATACTACCCGAAATGTTCGATACCTTTAAATCCCTTTTTTGACAGCTTAGCTGTTTTGGATCAGCTGTTCTTTTACATGTTTAACATTAACAGACAGGTATATGGCTGCAGGAGTCGACCCACAGAATCCGTTGTATGAGTTGCGGAAACAGATTCGTTTACCCAATGGATGCGTTACGTTGTTTTGACAGTTTACCTATATTTTGGATTACTGGGCCTGTTTAATTTTTTGAACCCAGTGCGTACTGAGGAATTTTAGAGCATTTTAAAGAAGTGATAAAAACTTTACTTATATTGTGTTTGCGTGTGTGTTTTTTCGTTTTTTCTTTCAAATATATTTGATTTTAATTCTACAGATGAAATCTTCTCATTTGTAAAGATTTAAAACACTTTGTGCTACTAGAAGGAAACAAACAAAAAACAGAGATTAAACATTGCTGTCGTATAAAACAATAATAATATTTATAAGAAATAAGTTAACTTAAAGCGTGAATTATTTTTTAATATACACCTTCTATTAACCATCAGTACACGTTTATTTATAAAAAAAAAATCAGTTAAGAGAAAACGAGTTCGGAGCACAGTGATGCACCATGTTATCGAACATGCCTATTATAGGCAACTAATGTCAACTGACCACACCCGGAGAGAAATTTAAAAGTTCATCTACTTTTTGGGTTGCGTTCGGTAAATGCGTTACTTATTTGGCGTTTTTATATAGCTTTATGCTACTAATCGAGCTGACAGTTGTTAAAGTTACCGCAACCCATCCGACGAAAACGCAATAAACTGACAGCAGCCGAGATTTTATAAGAAACAAATGAATGCTGCATACGTTGCTAAGCTAAATATAATTCTAATTCATATTTTTGATGCTAATATTTATCTTGGAGTTGACTCCAAATTGACCCTAAAATTTTGGTGAGTAAACGCGAGATTAAACAAACACATGTTTTCGACAGAAGTTTTTTTCTGTTTTTTTTTTTTTAATTTCCTAAACACTACAAAATTAATGAGTTAATGGTTTTCTCTCATTTGTTAAAAATCTAAAAGCAAGTCTTGTTTTCTCTGTAAATTAACTGTCTGCTTTCTGTGTTCCAAAGAGACTTATATCGGACTTCTCCTTCTTTAACTGTGACAATTACTTTTTGACAGTATAAATCTAAGAATTGACTATGGAAAAACTTAAATGCCTGACGTCTCAGGAGTTCTCATTCTGCTGAAAAGTGATTACTCCTTATGACCCTGATTACACGGGATGTTTTTTCGTTCGTTTTCGTCTTTCGTCTTTTTGACAGGTACCTACCCTCGTGATTACACCTTTCCTTTTTTCGTTCCTTTCGTTATTCCTCTTTTTGACGTTTGTGACCGAATTGTTTTTATTTTACTTTTTATATCCGAAATTGTAACACCCGGTTTGATTTTTAAAAGCTCTTTTCGAATAATTTCAAGTGCCTCAATTCTTTTATTTCTATTTTTATAATTTTTGTTCAGCTTGTTATACAAATTGGGCCAACTTTGAAACAGCGTTAATAATACTTTCGTTTGAGTTTTTGTCCACATTTCTTAAATCGTTTAAATAAATAATTAAATTTACATTATTTCACGTTTATATTTGCCTTTACTACACCGTACTCTGGAAAACTGAACTCATAGCTGTAAATTATGCATTTTGTTTTTTTTTATTGGTTGTCAAAGCATAAACGTCAAAGTTCAACCAAAAAAAGTCCATACATTTTCAGGACTCTTTTCACGACTTCTTTCCCCCTACGTTTCTACACCCCTCACCCGATCTGTAAAAAAGACGAAAGAGGAAACAACCGAAAAAACATCTCGTGTAATAGGGCACTATGTAGTATATTTTTGACATTGTTCATGTCAAAAATACTCTACAGTATTTTTGGTTCATTTTGCACTCTTTTGAGACTCGTTTTGAATTTTCATCATTTCATCTCGTAAGCAGAAATTTAATTTTACTTGAAGTTAAATGGCATCTACAAGAAGTCAATTTAAAATAAATTTAAGCATTCTTAGAATTTTTATTCATGAACATTTTTTTTTTCAATTGAGAATGCAAGCATTAAATAATGTTTCATTGTGAAGGGTTTTCCAGTATAAGACGTATATACTCGCTATTTGGGCAGCTGTCATTTTTGAAGATTTACTTTTAATTTGACATAAGACATGTAAAAAAACTCCTTTATTTAAAATGGAACGCTTCAACAACGCATTTAAATTTAAATTGTTGAAATTCACTAAAAAATTGTGAATATTTTGCATTGCATATTTCACAAAAAATAAAATCAACATAGTATATTAATTTCTTTTAAAAAATAATGTTTTATTTTAAATATTATAAAGAAATTTCTTGATGTATTAAGTAAATAACAAAAGGGAACTAACTTCTTGATTTCTCAAAACTTCGGTTATCAGTTTAACTTTTTGAAAATCTAACTACGTAGGTACATATATCCCAGAAACGGGGCTGTTTTATACATAGGTAAGTCAATGTAACATGCAGCATTTGACAGTTTGGATTATAATTTGGTGGATATAGTTGTAATGTGTTTTCTGTATACTTTTACTATTAGTAGTTGAATACTCTGCTGAGGGATTTTTAAAATAAGGTTTCACGTATTTGTAACAATTGAAAAAATGGCGGATATAAATTATTTTCTTTTTGTTTACCTGTCAGTTTGGCATCGCGTTAGCAGCCATTCATAATTTTTGACACTTTCAATTTTGAAAACCTGCACAATAAATGCGTTTAATCTCAGACAAATACATAGAATATCCGGATACCTTTTGTTAGTATTTTACCAATAAAAGTGCAGTTGATCCAAAACATATTACAGAACATCTGAACCGAAAATTGAAGGAACTCGATGGAAACTGATTTGAAATTATCCATTTCACAATAATTTTGGAACTCGAAATCTAAATGCTTGTCTGCTTTTTGTATACAACTGAAAGTTGTTTTTATTTTTTGACAGCTATCTCAATGGCTGCATTCAATCTCAGGCAGATAGGGTATCTGGATACCTTTTTGTTAGTGTTTTATGTGTAAAATAATAGCTGATCAAATACAGCTGAGATGTCAAAAAAGAAATCCAAAGGTATCGAAGAATTTCTGGGGTATGTAGGTATCTGACAAAACAGCTGATTCAACACATGGTTGAATTTCAAGAAACTTGAAAATTGATTTCAGCTTTTTGTATTTGTTGGTAAACAAGAAGATACAAAATGTTAGTTGAAGTTGTATTTGAGGATGTTCTGTACATAATAGACGATGAAGAAGCTATTTGCCTCCGAATTTTAGAAGGTAATTAATGATCTAGTTTTTAAAACTTCAAAATTGACTTATTTTGTTCTCGTTTTGTAGATGACCAATTTGCTAGGTCTTACCTCCAGTCTAGTGTCCAGCATTCTGAAGTTGAAAAACCTCATCCTGTTCCAGAGGTAGAACAAAACACAGGTAAATATACATATAATAATCTCGTGGAAATAAATAAATCTAACTTTTTTGTTTTTATGTATAAAAGCAGACAGAGGCGTAATAGCTTGGGATTTTACTTGAGAAATATTGTTGTAATGTTAAACAGTTGGCCATTTAATAATAATCTCCGAGCAATGAACTGAACATACCACTTGGAGAATTTCGCTGAATGCAAAATGAGCAGAACTCTTAGCTAAATTAAACCTGTCTCCAGCTGATAAGAAACTTTTTTGCTTACTCAAGATCCAAACAAGAAACAACAGTTTTTTCTCCAAGTTAAAAGTTCTTTTATTTTGCTGCACTTTGTGCAAGAGATTCTAATAATTTGAAATCGTTAATAAGCAATTCATTATAGATATCAAGACTAGTTTGTTCACATTTTATTGGCTATTCTAGTTGATGGTGCCCCTTGAATGGTTTTTAAAGAAGCTTTGGATAACCAAACGGATATATCATGCAACGAAAGTTCTTGCGTTGGTCCCACCATTAAGCTAAAACTTTATCTACTGTGAACAAACCAACTCAAAATCTTACCGCAAAGCAACTTCTGCTCATTCAGAAATGAGAATCAGTTGAATTATACATTAAATTTTTTATCTTGCAACAATTTTGACTTCGGAGCTTAAATGTTTCTCTGCGTTTTGTGAACAGCTGAAAGTTGTTTTTATTTTTTGACAGCTATCTAACTCGTTCAACAAGGTATCTAAAAATCCCCCTATCCAAGCTACCCTATCCAACACGAGATTGAACGCAGCCAATCAATCGTTCATGAAGGTATGTAAATACAAATTCAGCATGTCCAACGAAAGATTGAACTCAGCTCAGTTAAATTTGTGTACTGTTTTCTTTTGACGTCACGTCCATCAAATGATACCTTTTTGCAGCTAATTTGACAGTTTCTAATAAGACTAACCGCTACCGTACACCTCTCGAAATATTAGATATAAGGACAGCTCAATTTGCTATTTCTTAATATAAGTATATATTTCATAAGTTCTTAGTTGATAAGGCTTCGACTTGATACAGTTTTCTTGTTTGAATTTTCCCGATTTCTATCATCCAACGTGTCTTAGAAAGGCTTCGTGTCTTAGAAAGGCTATTTAAGGGGGTGTTCAAATCATGAAATCAATTTAAAGATGAAAGAATTCTTCGTTGTTATTTTTATCTGCAGACAGCTTAAGCTCCAATTTATTCATGACCTCGTCGCAACATAAAGCTCATAATCATTTCTTTTAATACCAGACTTCCATTCATTTATGTTTTGAAAACATTGTTTCTTCATCTTATTCAAAAATCTTTATTTTTATTCGAAATTTTCTTTTCTCTCCTAATTATAATAATTACCACGAAGTAAATTAAAACATATATTTCTCCACTAAAGCCGACAACAAGTCCAAAATCCCAGGAATCACCACATCAGTAGCACGCAAATTGTTATACAAATGAACATTTGAACAATCCAAAACTGCAAATCCGCCACAATAAGCTCTTCCCTCTTAATGCTGCCCGTATCTTATGTCTTGTCTCTTTATTCTATGCTGCTTATGGACTTCTTTGGTTGGGACTGGGACTCGCGCTGCGACTTATCCCACATTCAATGCCAATCCCCATCAAGCACACGTAGTTCGTGCGCTTCTTGCCCTTATCATGCAATAAGATTAAGCGATGTTGATTCCTCTTCCGATCCTATCGCGCGTACTGTGTTGCCTGCCGAAAAAATAAATAAATAGGTATACCTTACCTACACCCAGTAGTCGATTCTTAAACTGCGATTATTACCACGCTGCGCTAGCTGGTTAGATATGGCGATGAACGGCCGGCAGCGCGCGCCGCTCCCGATCCAGAGTCCTATTCAAGCTGAGAATCGGCCATAATATGCCATTTGAGATCTTGAAGACGCATTTCCTAAGAATCGTGGATATTTATGCCCCACGAAAGGTATTCCACCAGAACCAGAAGAAGAAAAAAGCCAGAAGCCAGAAGCCAGGAAGCCCAAATCGCACTATCTATGACCACACACTATCGTCCCAAGAATATGTGCAGATCAGTACGGGCGGAATTTACGATCTATCTGGAATCTAATTCGGGATTCTTCTTCTTCGTTTTGTTGTTGTACGTTAACAGCCATTACCAAGTCCTCGCGGGTCCTGGACATTCTCCCTCGAGCGGGAACAGGAAGGGGAAGCGGCTGAGAATAGAAAAAGAAATACAGATTATTGAAATTAATTTTCCGCTAAGTATGTGAATTAGACTGTGGGCGGAGAGCCTCAAGCACCGAGCCTAAAGCCTCAAGCCTCCGCCGATCCGGTATCGTGCAGGTATCTTGGATCGGTTTGTTTATTGTATTGGCATGAAGGTACTTTATCGCTGCGAAGGGTCAAAATGAATAATTCCAAGATAGGAGGTGATTTTATAATTAAATTCAATAAATATCCTACAGCGTATATATTTAAACTTCGCGCGAGCGAATAGCTCTGAGCTCTGAGAACGTGAAGACACTAGCAACAGAAACAACACTATCGTGTTACTGAGATATATGTTGGAGGAAGTTTTGAGCGAAGCGCCATGACTTCTGTGTGTTTTTAAGTGAGAGGCGTAAATTCCGAACGTTTGGTTTTTTTCTTAAAATACTTTTGTGTGCGATGGTATTAATCTGAGATAAAATTCTTCGTGCGTATCCTCTTGCATCCTCGCTGCTTTGGTTAAGGCTACGGCTGCAAGCTCATACATCCGAGATCCTACCAATGCCATGCTTCTCTTTTGGCCATGGTCACAGTCAGCCAGCCAGCCAGAAGAGTGTGTGCCTTATCTGATTGGGATTTCTGTCATTTGTAAGGTTGTATGTCGGTTGGCATGTTTTCAAAGCATTTGGTGGAAGTTCGTACTCTTTCGAATCGAATAGCTATAGCGCACGCGGATAAATGTTGAACATTTATTTCATGCGATATGCCTTTACGGTAAAATGTCCATAAATAATTAATTAACTATTTATGTATCTTTCTATTGGAAACACTCAAATTAAATAAGAAGCTCTTTTCAGTGATGTTCTTCTATAAGCTATCTTTGATAACACATCAGTGAACAGGGAACGAAACAAAAGTGTGTATGGAACTTGTAAGACTGATCGCGCGAGGGTATATTTGTTTCCAGGAGGAAAAGACTAGGTTAACACCTACTTAGCTTCGTTTAAATAAGTTTTAGATATTTATAAGCAATAAAAAGTAGGATAAGATCTAGGATAAATGTCTGTAGACTATATGCGACATCGATAACAAATGCGCATATGTTAGGTATGCGTTGCATATGCTTAAACAGGATTTAGAAATAATCTTATTTAAAATCATATAAAGAAAGTTGATTTTCTGATTTAAATTATTCGATGTTGGACGATAAAGTGAACAGCAATTTTTTAGTTAGTTTTACATCTGATAAACATCCCATTCAAAATTTTAAGATATAATTTAAGAAATTGAAATACAGTCTGTTCAAAGGGTTATTTAAGTTCAAAAAAAGAAAACCACCGCCTTTTTGGGCTGTGTTTTAGGAAATTGTAGATATGACAAAACAAACAGACGAGATATGTACTAGGTATGTAGGTGTAAAAAAATAAAATGGCGATTGGCGAAAACAAATGAAAAGCAAACGTCATGTCAGTCTGAATGAATGAGTTCAGTGTCATTTTCAATATGTGAACTTGTCTATGGAGAAAACACATTGATAATTTTGTTGATGGAATAAAAAGATTGTTTGGAAAATATTTTGTTTTAGAAAAAAGAAAATATACGATATGCGGGCTATTTCATGTTGGCCGGGCCAAAATAAAAAACTTAGTATAAAATAACCCGATCGGCTACATTTTGGCAACGCTGGTCCCTAGCAACAAATCAGAGAATCAAAAGTTGGCCTAAGCCTGTCCCTCATGCATTTTAAGGAGTGGAGGGTGAAATAAACGGGGGAAGGAAGAAGGTATTTCGGGTTTTAAAATTTACGAGACGGTACTGTAGTCGAGGTACTACCTGTGCTCGATAATTCTCCTTTAATATACACAGGATTGGCACTCAAACTAGATAAAGGAAGAATGATAATGAATGAAAATGTTGTTGCAAATTTTTTCACCTTTATATTGAACCGACGGACTGAATATAGTTACGATTATGTTTAAACAATATTGGATTTTCGAATCCAATATTGTCGAAGATCGAACGCGAATTAAATGCCTTTTTATTTAAATTAAACAAAATCAAAAGTGCACACCGCCGATGTGCCGCGAGAGTTATTATGACACTTTAGGAGAAACGTCAGTCGATATGACAAACAGGTGAAAGAATTCACCACAGGTAGCAATAAAAGTATTGCCAGCACTCAGCTTAAGGGGGGGTTTCGATTAGGTGAATATTCTATTAATCAAGGTGATCAATAAAATTGAAATAAAATTGATATCAAAATGATATCGAAATACAACGAGGTGAATTTCTCCAAGTCGTATTGATTAAAGTGGGCGCCAGGAAACTTTTTAGTGGAAGTTTACCATAACCAGAAGCTGAAAAATTAGTCTTTCAAATCAAGTTAGGAAATAAAAGAAAGGTTTTGTTTTCCAGATGGGAAATTAAAGTTATGTTTTATTGCGTGAAAAACCTTTTGGCCGAAGCCGGGATTAAAAACAAATTGAATTATTGAGATTGACAGAAGGTCAATTCTCGATAAATGTAGTGCAAACAAAAAAAAGAAAAATTATGAATACAATAACAAAACCGATAAAAGAAATCACTCGAAGAAAATTATTTCGATAAGACAAAAAAAATCAATAGCGGTAAACAAGTCTCGCAATATCGGGAAATTAACACTCGAAGGTCAAAAGGACGAATTAGAAAAAAATGAAGGACACCAAAAAGCAATATTCTTAGAAAAAAAAACTTACCTTTTGCGACTTCCCCAACAGCTATCGTAGTCTTTCCTCAACAACTTTTCTTTACAGCAGAACACAAAAATCTCCAACTCAATAAAACTTTAAAAAAAAATCTATCGTTCAAAAATTACGTCTTTTTAAAAAATTCCTTCACACAATTTTCGTAAATCTTCTAATCGCTTTGGGCGCAATCCAAAAAGTGGCCATCATCATGGCGAGCTTGACCCTTCCGGCTATTTACCCTCAGGCAATCCTCTCGGATCTTTTGCGTGGTGATCGATCTGTCTCGGTCCCGTAACTTCCTCCATCCATAAGATTGGGGTGTGCGATCGAGAAGCCAGGTATCTTTCATCGCACGCGATCTCTTTAAAAAGGTGATGCGATCACCCAGTAGCTCAGTGAGTGAGTTCAGCTCTTCACTTTCGAACCCATTCCAGCCAAGATATTCTGGAAAATCGAACCCATTCCAGCCAAGACTTTCTGGAAAATCGTGTGGAATTCCTCGCATTACCGAGTACCTACACGCGCTCGATTTCTGTTGAGGAAAAACTACTTATGTCGTGTTGAAGGAAGTCTGTAGCCAAGCCTATAATTAAAATGAAAGTTATTAAGATATTCTTGGAGTGATTTTTCTATCGTTAATACTTTATGGTGGGCCTCGGCCATACTATATTAAAGTTGTGTGATTTTTCTACACATATTGTTGGGCATGGGTATCGTCTTCATGCCTTGACGATATTGTTCAACCAATATGTGGGTCAACCGTCGCACAGTTCGTTGGTGTGGAATCCTTTCGCACACTTTGGTAAGACCTGTTAAATCTACTTTCCCAAAATGCTAGAAGAGCAGGTCACTGGCTGATGGTCCAGGTTTCTATTAAACTCTTCCAGAATTTTGAGGCCGCAGTAAGAATTGTTAAGGTTGGTTAGCAAAAAGGGAGATGAAACTTGTTGTGGTAAAATTTACCACAACAATGTGTTGAAATTTCACTTCGCTATATGAAATAATCTGTGAAAAGAAACTGTGAATTGAAAGCAGGTCAATAACAAAAGCTATACCATATTCTTGAATTAAACATGTGAGCAAATTACCGGGCTCATATCTAGAACATTAGTAGTGTTTGAATACTACAACAACAACTTGATTGTGCTAACACAATGCTGGAATTACATATGTTTCATGGGTGCCAACTGCCAACCGATCATCAGATTCCTTTATTTGTGGTACTTAGTCGTTGGTTCAATCATATTAATTGAAAAACTTTCCTACCTTCACTGGGATTCGAATACTAATGGAGTAGTTTAGGGCACTATTCATCACGCTACCACAGCTGAATGTTTGAGGTCCTCCCATAGCTATTTATAAACATAGAACCTTGCATTGGGAGAAGTGAAACGCTTCTCAACCATTTCTGTGTGCTAGTTATGTCAGGGATCGAGGGTACCTACAGTTTTATGCCGAATCCGAACAGCTTATTTGAAATGGCATTTTGCATAACACTTGGAGGATTTGTCAATTCCGCACAAGAGACAGTTAACGTGAAAAAACTTTAGGTGACACAGGCAAGGATTGAACACAAGACCTTTGGCATTAAAATAATCAAAGTGAAACCTACAATTTCAACATAACATACTTGTTGGAAGATTACCAAGGACACCGTATGTTCCCGAATTCCGATACATATCAACGCCAAGGCGAGGAAATAAGACCGATTATTTGTAAAATGGCTCGGCTTTTCATCTGATCACAACTTTTTAAAATTCTTAGAATTCATTGCAAAAATGTTGAAAATCTTACAGTGACAGTACGCAGTTTTTCAAGAAAATTTTACCAATCGTGCTATTTGTCGAATAGGTGATCATATTTACCCACCGAGATCTAACCAATGGCGGATCATGACACCTACCCCCCCCCCTTTTGAGATAATTTTGTTTGTATTTTTTTAGGAATTCCCTTTAATTCAAAAATAATCGTATTGAGTTAATGGATACGACCCTATTATATTTTGAATTATTTGAAAAAAAAATTGTATTTTACTTTTTAAAATTTTGTTTCCAAAAGTACCACTTTTAACTGAAGACTGGACCAAGAACATAATATGAATCGGAAATTCAGGAAATGCTCAGCACAAATTCATCAAATTTTTACCAATGAACGATCCAGAGGGGGGGGGGGTCAATGAGCCATAAAGCTTACACAGTTAAGTTGTATAAGTAAAAATTTCATCTAAAGATTTGTTAGTAATTTAACCACCAAAAAGTGTTTTGCTGTCAAAAACAACTAAAATTTTTGTAACTTTAGTGATGGTTTAAATTATTTTCATAAAATTTGTTTATAAGAAAAAAAGCAAATATTCAGGTTTTTTAGAAGAAACCTTGAATAAGAGATCGTCAATTTTATATTAAGTTGCCTTTAAATTCCTAAAACTCGCCATCAATTCGATCTTTTTTTTTTTGATGCACATAAATGGTGAAGATTGAATTGATTTTTACTTGCGACACATAGGAACTAAATGGAAGTATTGCATTCGTAAAAAAATTTGAATCAAACATGACATTTTCAGGCGTTTTTTTTATTTCTTTAATACTAAAAATAACAGCAGTCCCCATACAAATGTTTTGGTTAAAAATCGAAATCGAAAATTGTTTTTTTTTTTCAAAAATTAACCTATAGATTTTTTAAAAACTTTCTCTATTTTTTTCTTTTTTCGGCTTTTTCTATAAGAAAAACATATTTTGGTATTGCTCCAGAAGTGTACTCCTCATAAAACCGTTATTTTATTTTTAAGTTTTCTCAAGAACTAATCGACCGATTTCAGTAATCTTCTCTTTCAGTGCAAGCTCTTGTCCATGATCAAATTTTGAAATTGATAATGATCAAAAATGGCATTATTGATTTTCAAAAAAAAATTTTTTTTGGAAAGCTTGAAATCATTATTTTTTTTTTAATTTAAAAAAAAAATTTAGAGAACTTGATATTTTAGAAAGGGGTAAATATTTTTTAACGAAATTTAAATGCATATTTATAAGCACTAAATAATTGCATACCAAAAATATTTTAAAGACAAAATTTAAAAATTATATATAAAAATTAAAATTAAAAAAACCACTCTAATGATTTTCGAAAAAAAAATTTAGTTAATCTAGGTTTTTTGAGAAATAAAATGGCATTTAATTTCTTGTGAAAAACTTATTTTGCAGATATATTTTTAAATCTTAAAATATAGGAAATATTTTTAAACAGACTTTTTTGAAGATATAGGCAAGTTCTAGCGACCCAGTCGTGCATTTTATTTTTTTCGAAATTGATTTTCAGTTGCATACAAAAACTTTTGAGATCTTAAAAAATTAAATAAATCTACTTTTTGAAGTGAATTTGCTTGGGGTGCTCTAGAACTGAGATTTAAACACGAATTTCAAGAATATAAATGTCCCAAAAACAGCAAAAGTGACACTTTTGTTAAACTAATGGCTAATTGAAAAACAGCTTTGAATCTCTTGAGATTTTTCCCAACTTATTTTTTTACCTTAATTTGTTTTTATTAAATTTTAAGAGAAATTATGTACTTAAATGTACCTATTTCCTTAAATTCAAGAACCAAATATTTTTCTCTCTACAATGTTTAAGTTTTGTTGACTCCTTTAAGATCAAAATATTTTCTAACATCAGACTCCTGAAAATTGAGTCCGAAAAAACAACGTCAAAAAAAGAAAAAATTCTTGATATCAGATTCTTTCTCATTTTCTGGGTTTTTGAATTTTTGTAGCCTTTTTCGCTGCAAAAATATAGAAATGCCAACAGAAAACAATATATCCTTTTTAGGAAAAAAGCTAAGTTTAAAAAAATTTCTTATATTTCAGCGTTCTAAAATAATTTAATAACTAAAGTTGTTACGTTAGCCTTTGAAATATGTACATTGTACATTTAAGGTTAAGATACATATTTTGTTATTTAAATTTTGTTAGCCTCCTTTACAAAACATTAAAAAACATTTTAAAGGGGTGAGAAAAATAATTCGTCTATATGTTAAGCGTGCGACCACCCCCTGATTAAAAGTCTGGATCCGCCCTTAGATCTAACAGCTGTAAACTTTTTTCTTTGGGCGGGCTCCCTTAAAAGACAAAGTCTATACCAAGACATAAAAGATGAAATTCGTAAAGTTTTCGAGGACATACAGTTTCCATTAATAAGTAATGAAACCTCTTATTGGAAAATCCTATAAAATTTCAAAACTCAATTTCATAGTTCCCATTCACTACTGATTCTCATTATTCCAAGTCAGATTCTTTTTATCACGCTTTTCATGTACTTATAACATTTTACATAAAAAAGAATAATATAAAAGGCTCACTTTGATTGTTGAATATTCATGTTTATCATTCAATTATTTGTCACCCTATACTTTCCACTTGTTTTCTTATACTTAATTACTTCTTTTGCTTTGTGGTTTCAATACAATATTATACCAATCATTCTATGTACCAATATGTTAATTATCAGTATAATAAACTATGTTTTAGTTCACACTGCAATCTCAGAACAATCGGTCGTTTTTATTACAACAGGTTATGGGCCCAGTCACCCATAGGCGATCATAAAATATACATATTTTTTTGATTGTTATTTTTTTTGTACAGTCGTATCGTACACTCGATAGCTTAGAGCCCGGCAAAAGTAGTACAGTCGTTTTGTACACTCGACAGCTTAGATTAGAGCTTGGATTAAATCGTACAGTCGATTGTACACTCGATAGTCTATAATACTCTATATTTTTTTTGAGATCATCTGCAGCATGGATAGTGAACTCGTCAAGATTGACAAACTTGTCAATAGCGAAAATTGGAGCTTATGGAAATTCCAATTGAAAGTTATGATGAAAGCGAGCAAAACATGGGATGTTGTAACTGGTGTAAAGGTGAAACCAGAATCTGAAACCAGTATGGCGGAATGGGTTGATCTGGATAACAAAGCTCAAAGAATGATTGTGACGACAATCGGACAGGAACCTATGCTACACATAATGAACTACGAGTCATCTGCGGATATGTGGGCTAAGTTAGAAAGCGTCTATGAGCAGAAATCCGAGACAAGCATTCACTTGTTACAGCAGCAATTTTTCAACTACTCGAAAGAATCGGACGATTCTATTGCAGTTCATATTTCGAAGCTTCAAAAACTTGCGCAGCAGCTAAAGGATCTTGGTGAAGAAATCTAGGAAAATATGCTCATCACGAAAATCCTCATGACTCTACCTGAGAACTTTAGTCATTTTTTTACGTCTTGGGAGTCAACTGAAAAAAAGGAGCGAAATTTGAGAAATCTAACTGCTAGGCTGTGCATGGAAGAATCTAGAATTGGTGTGCAAAATGGAGTATCTGGCGCCTTTTTTGCTAAGAAGCAAAAGTCAAAAGGTGACGGTACAGGTGGTGGTTATTTGCCAGACAATAAGAAACGTGGCAAATGCTTTATTTGCAAGAAGGAAGGCCACTGGAAGATCGAGTGTCCGAGGAGAAGAAACAAGTTCAGTAGTAACAGAATTGGCGATGCCTTTGTTGGTGAGATAAATTCTTGGGCTACTGCTGAAAAAGATAGTTGGTTCTTAGATTCGGGAGCCAGTGACCATATGTGCTTTAGGAAAGATTGGTTTCAAGATCTGAAACATTTTGAGAAGCCAATGCTCATTAGAATTGGAAACGGAGATGTCATAAAAGCAGAAGGAAAGGGATTGGTTAAGATTATTGCATTTAATGGTAAATTTTGGAAAGAAAGATACTTATCTAATGTTTTGTTTGTTCCAGACATTAAGCTTAATTTGTTTTCATCAAATTCCACTTTGGACAAGGGTTTTAATCTAGTTGCAGATAACAATCGCTGTGAAATTCGCAAGGACAACAAAGTTGCAGCAGTTGCTCTTCGGGGGGAGTCACATAAACTCTTTAAGATGGTTTTTAAGGTAATTTTAGCAAAGAACGAGGGCACAGCAAATGCTGCCATAGCTATGTCTTTGGGATCATGGCATCAGAGACTTTGTCATCAAAACATTGCACATGTTAAAAATGTACTAACTGGTCAAAACATACTCTTCAAAGACGACGCAAGTTTTTTTTGTGAAGCATGCATTTTTGGTAAGCATCATCGAACTTCATTTAGTGCAAGTAGCAATAGGGCCAAAGTAGTAGGTGAACTCATCCACACGGATCTCTGTGGTCCGATGCAAGAAACATCATATGGAGGTGCCCGTTATATGTTGTTATTTCGAGATGATTTTTCCAATTTTCGAAAAGTGTATTGCATTAAATCTAAATCGGATGTCAAACATTATATTGCGCTGTTTTTGGACCAAGTTCATATAGATACAAACTTACATGTCAAAACATTGCGCTCAGATAATGGGCTGGAGTTCGTCAATGAAGAAGTGGATGCTGTGTTACGTAGATATGGAGCTCGACACCAGAGGAGCACACCTTACACCCCCGAGCACAATGGTAGAGCTGAGCGGGATATGCGAACCATCATTGAATCTGCTAGGTCAATGTTACACGCAAGATCGATGACCTATAAATATTGGGGAGAAGCAGTTACAACAGCAGTGTATACCATTAACCGGACTGGGTGTAGCCCAGAGAAAGGTAAGAGTCCTTTTGAATTATGGTTTAACAAAACTCCAGACATAACAAATCTACAAATTTTCGGTTCTGATGTATATGTACATGTGCCTAAGGAAAAAAGGCGAAAACTTCACGCAAAGGCAACTAAAGGTGTATTTATCGGCTACGAGGAAAATACGAAGGGTTATCGTATATGGTTACCTGATAGTCAAAAAGTTGTCATTTCGAGGGATGTAATTTTCAAGGAACCGATATTGCCCGTTGCAGTGGAAATCCTTAACGAGAAAGCTGGGGGTGAAGGTGGGATCGTAGCGAAAATACAAGGTTCACCAATAAGTAATGAATGTCTGCATCCAGTGGAAGAACACGTAGTTAAATCTGAAGACAATTATAAAGAGCCTCTTACAAGTGAAGCGCGTACGCAAACTGATAACGAAATAATTACCATTAAAGAAACTGAAAAGGGTCCTGTCTTGAATCAACGTAAAGTGCGTAATAGAGAAGGAATTATTTTAGCGGAAGAATCTGTCTCAGATGAACGAAAACTGCGTTCGCAAACTGTTAATGCCTGTGCTCTGAATGAAGGCTTTGCTTATTTGGCTGACTGTCAGGAACCACAATGTTTTGAAGACGTGGAAAAATCTGAATTTTGCAATCAATGGAAGATTGCTATGGACGACGAAATCGCTTCACTTAACCAGAATCACACTTGGGATCTTGTGGAACTACCTCCTGGGAAAGAAGCCATATCAAACAAGTGGGTTTACAAACTTAAACTCGGAGCAAACGGTGCAGTTGAACGGTATAAGGCAAGGTTGGTGGCAAGAGGATTTGCTCAACAGTATGGAATCGACTACGAAGAAACCTTCAGCCCTGTAGTGAAATTTACTTCAATTAGGATGATTCTGGCCTTATGTGCAACCGAAAACCTAAAACTCAAACAGTTTGATGTAAAAACTGCCTTTTTACATGGAAGATTACGTGAAGATGTTTACATGGCGCAACCAAAGGGATATGGCGACGGAACCAACAAGGTATGTAAGCTACGAAAAAGCCTCTACGGGCTCAAGCAGGCGTCTAGATGCTGGAACTTCAAATTTACCGATTTCTTGAAGAAATTTTGTTTGAAAGCAAGTGCGGCTGATCCGTGCGTTTTCGTAAGCAAAAGAAATGAGAAGAAAATTCTACTAGCTATCTATATTGACGATGGATTGGTTGCAGCAAACGATGACAGTGATATTGAGTCTCTGATAGTATATTTGAGCCAAGAATTTGAAATTAAAGTGTCAAATGTTAACTACTATCTGCGATTGGAAGTTAATGTTTTGGATAACGGAAACATACAATTGAAGCAAACATCATATGCTAAAAGAGTTCTTTCCAAATTTGGTATGACAGATACAAAATCTGTTTCAACACCGGCTGAAAACAGGAATGCATCACTTGATACAAATTTGAATGTTGATATGAAGTATCCATATCGTGAAGCTGTTGGCTGCCTTATGTATTTGGCCGTAGGTACAAGGCCGGATATAGCATATGCGGTAAGCTTGGTTAGTCGTCACTTAGATGATCCAAAGTATTGCTACGTGGTTGCGGTAAAAAGAATTTTTAAATATATTCAAGGAACTATCCACCATGGTCTCCTTTTTTAAGAAAACTAACTTGAAAATTAATTGTTTCACAGATGCTGACTTTGCTGGGGACTTAGAAAACCGAACCTCAACCAGTGGTTACGCTCTTATAATGGGTGGAGCAGCGGTCTCATGGTCTTCACAACGTCAAAAGTGCATTGCTCTTTCCACCACCGAATCGGAATACGTAGCGGCCTGCGAAGGTGTAAAGGAGCTGATTTGGGTACATCGCTTATTTTCTGAACTTGTCTCGAAAGGTGCGGAGGTTCCAACTCTCAACATGGACAATCAAAGCGCTGTTAAGCTGATTAAGAACCCGGAGTTTCACAAGCGCACGAACATATTGAGGTAAAATACCATTTTATCCGCCAAAAATTCGAAGAAGGACTTTTTACTCTCAACTACGTTCCAACAAATACACAAACTGCAGACATTTTTACGAAGCCATTGCCTAAAGATCGTTTTGAGTCACTACGAACCGCCTTAGGAGTTCTTAAACTCTAACTTATTATTATTAATTAATATTGATTTGAATTTGAATTATGTAATGAACTTAAATTGAATTATAAAAGTGGAAGTGTTGAATATTCATGTTTATCATTCAATTATTTGTCACCCTATACTTTCCACTTGTTTTCTTATACTTAATTACTTCTTTTGCTTTGTGGTTTCAATACAATATTATACCAATCATTCTATGTACCAATATGTTAATTATCAGTATAATAAACTATGTTTTAGTTCACACTGCAATCTCAGAACAATCGGTCGTTTTTATTACAACATTGATAAATGCTCATAGTTTAGTTCAGTTATCAAACAAAAAGTTGCAAATCCGGCTTTATAATCTGTTCATCCAACGATTTATAGGTCAATTTTGAGTAAGGAAGCGTAGATTGTGGAATTCTTGTAATATAGGTATAAATGTTGGCGGGATAGACTCTATATCCATCCATCCGTAGCGTAACCAACATTCATTTGCAGTAGCACCTAGAGCAGCCTGTAGCGTATAACAGCTGTATAGCTTGCATATGTGATGATGAGCTAGGTTAAGATACTTTGCATCCGTACAACTCTATCCACACTTCGTCGATACCGAAAAGACGCAACGCCACGGACGCACGACGCGACGCGACCAAGACGTTAAGCGCAAATGACTCTATTTTAGCCCGAATTCGATTGATAGAACCTGTTCGCCCAACAGCATAGCATCATCTGCCTATTAAAAATTCTGAGGTCATAATTCAGTTCGACGAATAAAACGCTGAACGATGAACGCTCCGCTCCACACTGAAATGATGCGAGTTCCTATATTCTACGAGCATTTATACGAATATGCATCCTTTTGGACGCTCAACTTTGACTATAGGAATATAATAAATGATAATTATGTTTTGTTTTGATTAATGCCGTCATTAAGTTGCCACGTCGAATGCATGTTCCATTGGAGAATGTAATTGAAATAAATTCTCTACTTGAATGCAAGCAATTCTGGGCACTGCACTCGCGTCTTTTTCTGCAATGCTGGCAAAAATACCAAGCGTGAAGAAAGTCGTCTTCCTCCTTTGAGGCAGCAGGCATCAGGCAGATGATCGCACAGTTCGTAGTTCGACGCGAGCGACGACATGGTGGCAATGGTATAGCGTTGAGCAAGGTTCGATTTCATGGAAGTTTAGGAACCGAATTGCTTAGGTATACTTATCGCCGGACTCCTATAGAGCTTCACTGCAATAGCGATGTCGATAGATGAATGAATAGATTGGTGAGCTACGGTATGCTATTATAATGCGTTGATATATGTTTCCGCCATCAAGATGCACTGCACACTGTTCTGTTCTTATAGCTTGGCTCGGGACTTGAAAACTTGAGACATGATACTGGGGGAAAATGGCCAATAAACGAACAGCAGCAGAAGCGACATGGTTCTCTGAGAGTGATGGATGCCCAAGTGCAACCCAAATACGGAATTTATAAACGCTATCATTTAATTATGGCTCTGATGACGTGGCTGGAGGACACGGAGTGACCTAGTGGGTAGTTTAGTTGGAGTTAGAGCTAGAGCTTCGACTTAGAAGTCTAGAAGAATATGGGTATGATATGAATGTGCGGTTTCCTAGTTGGCCCTTTGGGGTGATTTGTGGAAACGATGATCCCCTTGTTGAGGATTTATTGATTGCTTGGAATAAGCCGCCGCGACGAACGCTCCGCTGCTCCGTGTGTGTTGCTGGAGCTGGATGACTCTTCGATCTTCCTTTTTCGATGGATTAAGTGGATGTTTGGATTAGTTGTTTTATCTTTTTATTTATGCTTTCGAGCTATCGAAGTGAAGTTCATATGGACAGATTGTAATTGGATACAGTTAATCATGTGATATTTGATGGATATATGATTATATGAGGATTATGCAATTTGTATAACTATATTTTTCATCATCATGAGTGTCGATAATTTATCCTGCTGAAGTTTAAATTTATGAACTTTTAGCTTTGGCAGCAGGGGCATAAAACAGCTTCTGTACTTCCGAACTTGTGTGTAGAGGGAGATTCTATGTAATTAAATTAATTTGCATTTTCAAATGTATATCAAAAATCAGGGCTGATGGTTTATTTAAACAAGTTATATTAGAGTTTGGCTTGGAGTGGCAATTTATCAATACCTTTTTGGATAATCAATGGATTTTGTTATTAATATAATACATTTCTGAGCTCTATGCACCTAGAGCAAATATCCAAAACAAGTTTGTATCAAATATCAAGCCCATCCTTACTCAGACTAACTTCCTTAAGTATATGCCTTACTCACCTTACTTTGTTCTTGTGTCTCTGCCTGTGACTACGCGTTTGTTTGCACGTTAAGGAAGATAAAGTCTTAATAAAAGATTGAGCATTTACATAATATGGCTATTAAATTCATGAATAGGGTTTTTAAATAGGCGCGGGTAGACTTTGGCGCCCCCTGGCGTCCATTTTGTTTTGGTGACATCTGTCAAATCTTTTCTTTATTATTCAGTTGTTTATGCCAAATCATCATGGCAAGTTACACCATTGAACAGCACGTTCAAATGATAAAACCTTTATTATCAAAATGAGTGTTCGTTAACGCAAACGTTGCGCGCATTGGGCCCATTTTATGGTAGACGTGGTGGCCCTTCACAGTCGACTCTTCAACGTTTGGTGGCCAAATTTGAGACGATCGGTTCAGTAAACAATCAGCCAACACCCGTACGTTCAAGAAACGCAAGATCGGCCGAGAACATCATCGCTGTCCGTGAAAGTGTACAGCAGAACTCGATGCAGTCTATTCCTCGCCGTCAACAAGAACTCGGCCTTTCGCAGATTTCAACTTGTCGACTTGGCCTAGGAGCTCAAAATTCATGACCATAGACAACGCCGTTTGTTCGCTAGCTGGGCTTCGTATCGTTTGGATGAGGATCCCAATTTTGGCAATCTTTAGTGACGAGGCACATTTTTGGATGAATGGATGTGTTAACAAGCAAAATTGCCGTATATGAGACGACACCAACAAACGCGAGTTTCACCAGGTGATAATGCATCAAAAAAGTTACCGTTTGGTGTGAATTTCGGTCCGTACTTTTTTGAAAACGACGTTAGTGAGGAATTCACCGTCCTAAGCGAGCGCTACATATCGATGATAACTAATTTCTTATGGCCCAAATTGACTAGACGACATGTGGTTCCAGCAGGACGGTGCTACGTGCCACACAGCAAACGCCACGACATCTACCCGCCGTTATTGAAAAACCCTATTCAATGTGTCAATATTTGAAATATGCTTAAATTCGTTAAAAAAAGTGTTTGCTAAGTAAGTAAAGTAAATGTTTTGGGCCTCAGTTCCAGATTTTCTCAATAAATTTGATATTCTCCACTTTCAGTTAAATTTAAAACTATAGTAAGAGAACCGTCAATCGACGATAACAGCGGTATTAATTAATTGAAATCGAGAGACCTGGATGAATTGCTCTGGTTTAAATGAAGAACTCGTCATTTAAAGATGCAAGTATAAGTGCAAGTAAATGTTGCAAGCACACACAAATCCTTTGTACTAAATTGTATAGTACTGAAAAGGTGTTCTTCCAAGCAGTAAGAAAAAGCTTTTTCATCCATCCGGCTCTGTAGGGACTTTTCAGAAGGAAAAAGAGAGAGCAGGAATGAAGTTCGAAAGTTTTATTAGCGGTGAAACCAAATTCATACCGAAGGCTCCAAAGACGAAAGTAGAAACATCATAGTGGAACCACAGTCAATGTTGAGGATATGGAAGGCCCATTTCTGCAGACTGTGTATCGGCTACGACGAACCGAATTCCGCTGTCAGGTAGAAGGATCACGTCTTCCCGACTTAGACGAACTAAAGATTGCCAATCTAAGCTGAAGTCGAACAAGGGCGCTGGAGCAGATGGCTTGAATGCAGAGCTTTTTAAAGCAGCAGGAGATGAGATAAGTTGGGAGGACGCAGTAACTTATCTGTAAAATATGGCCGGAAGGAAGCATGCTCGATGAATAGAACCTCAGTATTGTTTGCCCAATACTGTATCCTCTATAAACTGTGACCAACTATAGAGGAATCACTCTCCTTCTTCCCTGCCGTAATATGTGAACATCTATAAAGCCCATCGTCGATAGTCGATCAAATATTAAACATTATGACAGATTCTGGAAAAACACAAGAACAAATCGATACCCATCATCTTTTTTAATCGATGACAAAGCCGCATATGACAGCATCTTTAGTTACGAACTGTATAGAGCCAAGTCTAGTTTTGGCATCATGGATGACCATTGAGCTGCATAAAGGTTGGAAATAACTTTACCGAACCTTTCGAAAACAAAAAGGCTTTAGACAAGGTGATGCGTGGTCATGTGATTGCTTTTACATCGTCCTGCCACGTAAACACTAGAGGCACTTTCTCTCAAGAGTCTGTCTAATTCTCGCTTATGCAGATGACATTAACATAATCGAAGAACTTAGCATGGCGTCAATATAGCTTTTGTGAGTACTGTGACAGAGGTGTCAAAAATGTGTTTAGCGGTTGATGAGGGCAAAATAAAGCAAAGCAAAGTTTCGATCAAAACTTCACCACCGATAGACGTATCTTTGAGGTAGTTAAGGATTTTATCTACCAAGGCTCCGCTATGAACGCAGAAAACAACACCTACGGTGAGATCAAACGAAGAATTACTCTTGCTGTTTCTTTGGGCTAAGAAAGGAATTGAGTAGCAAAGCCCCCTCTCGAGAGATCAAAGTGTCCTATATAAGAACTTTATCATCCCCCTCCTGCTATAAAGTGCAGAAGTATGATTAAAGGTAAAGCGGTTGAAAGCACCTTGGGTCGTTTCTCGAATTTCTTAGTCCCGTATGCGTAGAAGGTGAAAGAAAGGAGAAGATGGAACGACGAGCTGTACAGCAACGTAGACCTAGCTAGAAAGATAAAAGTGCAACGACTGAGTTGGTTGGGTTATGTAAAGCGCATGAAAAGCAATGCTCCGGCCTGGAAGGTCTTCGAATCCACGCAAATAGGACAGCAGTAGCGCCACCTTAAGTATATTGCAGCTTTCACAACAATAGCACAATTGATGATCGCATAGTTGTTCTCATTCTCACCGAACAGTGGAAGATATCTTTAAAAAAATAAAATAAATTAGGTGGCGCAACAGTCCGTAGAGAACAAGGGCCTAGTGACTTACAACTCTCAACCATTCCTGTGTGCGAGTATTTGCAGAGATGGAGGGGACCTACAGTTTATATGCCGAATCCGAACGGCTAATTCGAGGAAGCACTTTTTCATGACAAGAATTACACTTGGAGAATTTGTCAATTCCTCGCAAGAGGCAGTAACCGTGCAAAAAACTTTAGGTGACACAGGCAGGGATCGAACCCAAGACCTCTCGCATGACAGTCCAACGCATTAACCATCATGCCACGGGTACTACGGGAATAATCTTTACAAGTAAGATATTACGAAATCATCAGGATCTCTTAATCAAACATTCGTGCTTTCGATAGTTGGACTATAAATTATCATTTGTACCGAATAGTGCAGTAATATTGGATAGATTTAGGTCTGAAAATCACAAAATAAATGCTGGTGTACCTCAGGGCTTAGTTTGTCTCCAACACTATTTCTCATTTTTTGTTGATAATCTCAGGATCATTACAAGTACAAAAACCAAGGCCGCTTAATGTCGTTAAACCATAATTCACCACCTTCGCCACTATCCATAAAAGAGCGTTCAAAATGAAAGGTGACAAAACCTTGATTAAGTTACGTCAACTGAACACCGTCGTAATGTCCTTTGTCTCATTCTTTTTACCGTTATTTCAACGGCTCTAGTAAATCAGAAAGTTGCAATAAACAATTAAAGAACCTCTAGGAATACTCATAAATAAACCCGCTTGTAAATTTTTTTCGTATTGTGAAGTGTAGAGATTTGTTTTTTAGCTGTACTACACGAATGTGGCTTGCTTTACAAAACTATGTCTTGACGAAGAGACGCGACGAACAAAAAAGCGACTGTAGAGACTTTTGGTGATTGTAATTTCATAAACCCATAATTGTCAATTTTACTTTGACGTTTGTGACATTTCATGAATAACTTTAAACAAGACATACCTATTTCGGTTGTAAAAATTTCACCACATTGTATTACCAATAGAAGCCAAAATTCCAATAACCAATAACACAAAGGAACGCCCATACCCTTCCGACAAGAATGTCTCGATATAACTTCATGCGCAATTAAGTGCACGCTTTTTAGCGTGAATCGCATAACACAAGAGGTATACAAGTCGGGTACAGTAGCATGCCGCAAAATCCCGATGGATTTACGTTAAATAAATCATAATATTAAGGAAGCTATGACGTGCACGTTTATAGAAGGCGCAGGTAAGTTTCAAAACAAAGGCTTTTCAACACATTCGCAACAAAAAACCAAGCTGGTAACAAATTCTTGACCAAAAGGTGGCGAATGGCGATACTATGCTGCTGCTGCTGCATTCATCTTGATAGCTATAGATCATTTGTAATAACAAGGCTGTGACTGCCGATAAACATAAACTCTATGTACCGCTGCACGCTGCTTGTTGTTGCTCCTGCCTTATCAGCCACGGCTGTCAGTGCGGAATACGCTTTGCGCGGCGCACAGCTGTAAAGCTTACCTACCAACAGCCTCACATATCTAGTCCATAATATACAATTGAGCGCACCTGTGTACTCCATCTGGACCATGTGCTGGCAGGCAGTGTCCACGAACTACGATCCCGTTTTAGTATGCCAGAAATGCCGCAACATCGTGATCACTGCTATGCGCGCACCAAAGCAAAGCACCAACCTATTGGACGATTTAAGATGCGTGAAATTTTCATTCCCTTTTTTGGAAGCGCACCACCATCCACCACTACCGACCGACCGGACCGTCCACCACTCGAGACAAAGACTCCTCTGGGTGAAATTTGCCTATAGGAGATAATTCCATCGGGCTCAAAAGCTGGTAGTATCTTGGTGGATTGGCTTACTAGCTTGACTTTGATAGTGCGGTGATGGCGGGCGGGCGGTCGGAGTAACACATGGCAGATAATGAGAACCTTTGCATCTCGTGTGGCTTAGTTTTTTCCAGAGCTTATGGCCAGACCGAGAACAATCGACGCGATCATACGCATCGTTGACCATGTATGATAATCAGATAGCACCGTGTTTAGCATTTTCCAAGCACTGCGGCAAGGTGGTCAGGTTTAATATGTATGGTGGTAGTCCTACAAGAAAGCGACTCACATGGATCTCTGGCCAACCGAGCGACAAGCAGTGCGGCGGTGACGACAACGACGGCAAGCGACGACGGATGGCGCGGCATATCGAGTTCGAAATACAAGCCTTAGCACGAGGAACTAAACACCCTGATGAGTTATAGACTATTTTATTGGCCGAGTTTGTTAGCTGGTTTAATGATGGACTCTTTGGTAATTTTTATGCGATGCAAGTCTATAAATTATGTATACCTATGCGCGGGCAGAGCGGCTCTACCGTACAACAGCATCACTGCAGCTTAAGTTGGGGTGGATTGTTGGTAGCAGCAACGCACGGACTTGATTTATAACGTTTAGTAAAAAGCGCACCATAATTGTTTGATGGAAAAATGGGAAAATGGTGCGTTCCTTGAGAAAGGGGGCTACATATGTGTAATTATTTTCTAAGACAGAGACTTACGAATACAAGTCTGAGGAATTTTTCACAAGAAATAAAGGACGTTTACATAAGCTGAGATATAATGGAAATGTTAACATTCCAATAACTGTTTCGATATAAAAGCTAAGAACAAAAAGAAAATTTCCTGCTTATACGGTCAAACGTATAGACCAATTTCACTGACCTTCCCAAGGTCGCTGAATAATTGTAAGAAATATCTTAAAGAGCGAAAGCTTCTTAAAAGCCGACACTAAAGCTTTCGTAGAAAAAGGTCCACTAATGATCTCATGGTTTAGCGTACCGAGGAGTGGAACCAATCTTTACATCAAATTAGAGAGAGCAAGATTATTGCATTTGATAGAATTTGACATCAAGCTCTGTTTTTGAAAATGCGTGCATTTGGTTTCGATGGACAAACGGTCTGATATTTACGAAATAAACACTGGTGTGCCCTAGGGCTCCGTTTTGTTTCCGATACTTTTTTATTCTTATAAATGAATTTCTATCTGAAATTTCTAATCCGCTTAATTGTTTTGCTGATAAAAGTATCGGGTGATTTTTTAAGAGCTTGAGAACTTTAAAAAAAAACAAAAACGCATAAAATTTGCAAAATCTCATCGATTCTTTATTTGAAACGTTAGATTGGTCCATGACATTTACTTTTTGAAGATAATTTCATTTAAATATTGACCGCGGCTGCGTCTTAGGTGGTCCATTCGGAAAGTCCAATGTTGGGTAACTTTTTCGAGCATTTCGACCGGAATAGCCCGAATTTCTTCGGAAATGTTGTCTTCCAAAGCTGGAACAGTTGCTGGCTTATTTGTGTAGACTTTAGACTTGACATAGCCCCACAAAAAATAGTCTAAAGGCGTCAAATCGCATGATCTTGGTGGCCAACTTACCGGTCCATTCCTTGAGATGAATTGTTCTCCGAAGTTTTCCCTCAAAATGGCCATAGAATCGCGAGCTGTGTGGCATGTAGCGCCATCTTGTTGAAACCACATGTCAACCAAGTTCAGTTCTTCCATTTTTGGCAACAAAAAGTTTGTTAGCATTGAACGATAGCGATCGCCATTCACCGTAACGTTGCGTCCAACAGCATCTTTGAAAAAATACGGTCCAATGATTCCACCAGCGTACAAACCACACCAAACAGTGCATTTTTCGGGATGCATGGGCAGTTCTTGAACGGCTTCTGGTTGCTCTTCACTCCAAATGCGGCAATTTTGCTTATTTACGTAGCCATTCAACCAGAAATGAGCCTCATCGCTGAACAAAATTTGTCGATAAAAAAGCGGATTTTCTGCCAACTGATTTTGGTAATAAAATTCAATGATTTGCAAGCGTTGCTCGTTAGTAAGTCTATTCATGATGAAATGTCAAAGCATACTGAGCATCTTTCTCTTTGACACCATGTCTGAAATCCCGCGTGATCTGTCAAATACTAATGCATGAAAATCCTAACCTCAAAAAAATCACCCATTACAACCAGATTTTCATAATGAAAGCTATCGGGTTTTTCAATAAGAGCGCTACAAAAGTTTTTTTTGGATATCAATCAAATTCTTTATTTCTGTGAAAGTACGTTCGATTTTATTATGTATGGAACTCAATTTCTTTTGCATGGCCACCACGGGCACGCTTGCAGAAGTCCAGACGCTGAACCCAACGTCGGTTTTCAAGCACAAATCGGCCGATACTGCTGCAATTTCAAGTTCGATATTCGTACGAAGTTCATCAATCGTTGCTAGCTTGTTGGCATAGACCACAGACTTGACGTAACTCCACAGGAAAGAGTCCAGCGGCGTCAAATCGCACGACCGAGGCGGCCAAGCGACTGGACCATTTCGTGAGATAACACGTTCTCCAAACTTGATAATTAATAAATTGATTGTGACATTCGCTGTGTGGCTTGCTGCCTGACCAATACCGCATATTTTGTTTATTGACGAAGCCATTCACCCAGAAATGAGCCTCATCTCTAAAGATGATTTTTCGATGAAAATCCGAATCATTTTCAAGTTGTTGCTGAGCCCAATTTACGAACATACGACACTTCTTTCAGTGGCTTTATTTCTTGCGTCAATTTAATATTGTAAGGATATAGGCCAAGATCTTTTCGTAAAATTCGCCACAACGACGTCACAGAGATGCCAACGCTTGAGAACGACTTGTGAGAGACTCATTTGGGCTTTCTGCAACTGAAGCCTTAGCGGCAGCAATATTCTCGACACTACGGGCATTTCTTTGTCTCACTGGCACGGTAACACTTTGTGGGTTTTTTCCACTAGACGCTCAATTGTTGATCTGCTAGGGCGATTATGAGGTACATAAATTGGACGTAGCGCTCTTAACGTTGAGGCCACTGACTCTGAATTTCGGTAGTAAAAATTAATAATTTCTACTCTTTGTTGGCTCGTATATCTTTCCATCATGAAATTGCAAACCTTACTGAAGAGAAATGTCAAAAGAGAGGCAAGAAATATGGCGTCGTTTGCTGTCCCTGTCGCTCTACTTTTGTAGCGTCCCTGTTGAATAACCCTGTATTACCGACCTATCAAAAAACTTCCAATGATGAAACTGGCCTTTAAACCAACTGCACAGAATACCAATTGATTAAACGAAATAAAGAACTTAAAAATTACTAAATATTATTCTGTGGAACTTTATTAAATGTATTTTAATTGATATTAAAAAAATATATATATAAATCCCTTTATTTAAGACCATGACAGCACTTGAAATTCTGTTGGTTAGAATTGCATTGTTTTTGAACACAGCTACCACACTTTCGAAAAGAAGCAATTTGATTGAATGTATTTGCTTGATCTTTCGCACACTTTCTCACAATTGACAGCCTAAGTTTCCCATCTTTATAAATAAGTAGATTTGGTTTCAACAGTCTGATTGGCCAAATTTTATCTGTACAGCGTTCGGTAGGGTTCTGCTAATAGTTTAAGGTGAGTCTACATCTGATCTCTTAGAACAGGCGAAAAATTATTTGGGAACAACAATTGCATTCAGCTATTACCAACTTATTAATATGCAATTGCATTTCTCAAGCATTTTATTTTCCGAATTCTATGCTGATGGGAATGGGAATATTCAAATCAAATGACCATTATCAACTAGAAAAACATAATTCATGGTCTATGACACATGAGGGTACAGAGAACCTACTTCCCTGATGCTTACTTTGGCTATTTCTACAAAAGAGAGTTCCCCTTCTTGTGTGTGAATTGAAATTCTTAATTTAACACTTCCTGATGTCTTGACTCTGACTCTGATGCTGCCCAAGAAGCATCAGCAATTTCAGCAAGAATGTAAAAATGACCAAAAGCTTCAATGGGCGATCGGACACTATTAATTTGTACGGAATTCAGTTTTATGCTTCTAAAGGCTTGAAGTTAAATAGGAATAGGCATCATAGGTTAGGTATCTTTATGGAAAAGGAGAAGGTGAAGTGGTTGTATAAATATGTAGATTCATCATGGTACTGCGCCTGTGCGCCATGTAATATGTCATCTTGTGTGTCGATAGATGATGTACAATGTCGAGGCCAGCAGAAGTGTTATCATATGGCGGATAAACTTGATCTTCATCGCGCATGAATATAACCATGGTTTTGACTTTGACTCTGGCTTTTGCATTGGCATTGGCATTGGCATTACGTGAGCTCAGACAGTTTCAGCCGAATCATGTTGGAAAATAGCCCATAAACTGTGTGCACTGCACACACTCGAGTGCCGAGCCAAAGCCAGAGCCACCATCAAAGTCTTGTCGATGATGAATAGCTTCTCCGTGCAATGGAGCGTGCCTCATATTCTACACCATCATCGCCATCGCTTCGCCCGCCATCATCATCGTCATCATCGTCATCATATTTATGGCCAAAGTTGTTTCTAGAATCTCATCTTTGTTGTTCTTCTATATGTATAAGCGAAGACGATGACGATGAATACGAACGACAACAACGACGACGACGACTAAGACGATGGACGTCTTGAAGCATGCTAAAGCCACCAATGTGTTCTCGCACTGTTCATATACATAGGTGCACGCCGCCGTTGCCGTATAACTATTGCACTGTTCTCAATCTGAAGTGTACACAGAATTGAGCATTTTGTCGATTCTGTAAGTATCACCTGAAGGCATCATATATTATGAAGAAGTGGATTGGACTATTGTGCAACAATTTGGTTCATGAATTGAACCGTTTTTGATTACATGAAGGCGTGAGTAAGTGAAGATTGAAACATTCGTTTCAGCAGCGCGGTACGGCGGCGGCGGCGTTCGGGTGGCTGGTTTTCAGAATTCAGCCCATTGAGTCGCTGCACCGGTTTGCTTTGTTATGCTTATGAGGAGGGGTTGGGTGATTTGTTTTTGCCTTTTAATTTGGAATGTTACGTAATACAATTTGAAATATTTATGATTGACTTGTTGCACTTTCGACCAACTTAACTTAACATAACTGGACAACAAAAGAAGGGGCAGTCTTTGGTGGTCTGCAGAGTTTCTACATATTTTTAGAAATTCTTGAAAAATTTGAATAACATACAATACCATGCTTAAATGTCTAATAAGTATCTTGAGACAATTGCCCTTAGAATTCTTAATTACTAAAAATAAATAAGGTGGCGCAACAGTCCGTTGACAACTAGAGCTTAGTGACTTACAACTCTCAATCATTCCTGTGTGGGAGTCATTTCAGTACCCGTGTTTTGTTGGAAAATCTATCAATAGTATAGTAGGATTTTACACGAATAACAAAAACAATATCCGTAGTATGAATACTACCGATAAAAGTTAAAGTAGAATCTTACTACGGATGGGTTTTTGACATTTATACGAGTCTCGAATGGATCTTGTGGGAAACGGCTCATAGAATTCAAATAATAATATAAATAGATAATTTGAATAATAATAATAATAATAATAATAATAATGATAATAATAATAATAATAATAATAATAATAATAATAATAATAATAATAATAATAATTTGAATAATAATAATAATAATAATAATAATAATAATAATAATAATAATAATAATAATAATAATAATAATTTGAATGATAATAATAATAATAATAATAATAATAATAATAATAATAATAATAATAATAATAATAATTTGAATAATAATAATAATAATAATAATAATAATAATAATAATAATAATAATAATAATAATTTGAATAATAATAATAATAATAATAATAATAATAATAATAATAATAATAATAATAATAATAATTTGAATAATAATAATAATAATAATAATAATAATAATAATAATAATAATAATAATAATAATAATAATAATAATAATAATAATAATAATAATAATAATAATAATAATAATAATAATAATAATAATAATAAATAATATTAATAATACCAAATCTTCATAATACTCCAGGAAATATGTATAACCCAATAAGTCAACATTATAGCCCAGACTATTATGATAGATGATACCAATAATAAAATAAATCTTAATACAATTGATTTCAGTGTCAACGATAGTAACAGTTTTTTTTTGGGGTTTTTGTACATCGACTCCACATGGAGTACCTCTAGGTTTCAAACATATCGCCTGACAGTTTAACAGTTTAACCTTCTGTCAGTATCCTCTTCTCTAGCAAGGACCGCTAAACGCTAAAACTGCTAGAAAAAAGGCGGAGTCTAACAAAGTTCGATTTGCGTATGATAACTACTGTTTCTAGCCAAATCAGTTGGAATTTTTTCTCGAAGCAGCGCGGGCGGAAGACTTTAAATCTCCATAGCGAAAGCGTTTGACGATATAGACAATAGAACAAAAGACAAAAAAATAAAGAATCAAAAAAAAAGTCATCGCGACGGTTATTGTTGCACCGAAAAATTTTATTCGTGTAATAAAGCCCTAAAATAAAAAAAAAAAAAAGGAAAAGATCTAGACATTTAAGCCTCAAAATAAATAAAATTGAAACCGATGTTATAAAATGAATTAAATTACCCCTTTCAAATAATTATATATAACTTCCTGAAAGTGTCGGTGTAAAATTTCAATATAACTATAAATTCAAAAAAATTAAAGAAATAAAAAAATTAAAATACAATTAGTGGTGTATTAATATAATCCATACATAAAAGTGCTTATCCAAACCCCCCCCCCTGCTAAACGAAAAAGAGAAAAAATTTGAGAAAAAAAGACACACAAAAAAAAATGATAAGTGAACCCTAATTACTTTACTTACCTTATTGCCTTAACCTACAAACAAAAAAAAAGGGAAACCATTTTAAAACCTGAAAAAAATAAAAAAACTTATAAAAACAAAACAAAACTTACCACGGAACATTACCTAGAAAAGAAGAAAAAAAAATAAAACGAATCATATTAAAATTAAAAGAACCAACCTACTTTATACTTACCTACTATCGAACCATCACTCTACCCGAAGTTACTTACCTGGAGTCCTGAAAGACGTAACATTAGAATACAACCGGAAAATACTTACCAGAGCAGCACCCTACAACGGAGCAGCACCCTTAAAACCAAAATACTTACCTTGTGAAAAATAATTGTGTCCATAGTGTTCTTACCGTATACATACCTACATAAATACCTACCTTCTTCAACTTGGTGTTTAATCCCCCCTTCCTTCCTACCTCTTGTGTCTAGTGTGACGTTAGTGTCTTAGTTTTATAAGGGTAAAACAAAATAAAACTAATTAGGTAAAGTGGCCAAGTGTAATCAATAATATATTTATAATTTTATTTAAATTAGAAATAAAATAATTTTAAATACAAAAAAAAAATTTGATAAGAACAAACGAAGAAAAATATTTAAATTTACAAATCGAAACAAAACAAAACAAAACAACATACCTTTAATAAAATTACAGCTAGTCATCGATAGGTTAAGGACTCCAAAGTGGTGCACCTCCTTGGCAGAACGACATTCGGATGGCAAAGTAAGTTTTTATATATTTTTTTTTCTCAAACACAATACTTACCCTTAAACCATTTTTATTTTTTTGATTTGTTTTGTTACATACATATAGACCTATAATTTTCTTACCACAAATATATTAAATGATAAAGGAAACTACACTGAAAAAAAAAAAACTGTACAAATTAAAATTAATTAAAGAAAACAAAATATAACTAAAATAAAGTTAAGATTTTGTAATTGTTCATACAACAACAAATAAATTTAAATAGATACCTACACTACACTGAAGAAAAAAAAATAACTACAAATAAAAATAAATTAAAGAAAAAATATAACTAAAATAAAGTTAATATTTTTGTAATTTGGTGATACAACAACTAATAAATTTAAATAGTAACTACACTACACTGGAAAAAAAAAATAAATTTACAAATAAAAATTACCTACAACTAAAATAAAATAAATATACATACATATTTGAAATTTTACCTAAAATCTAAATCTACCTAAAATCAATAATCTAATTTTTTTTTACTTTAGGTAATACCTTTTTTTTTTTATTATTGTATTTTTTTTTAATCTTGATTTTTTTTATTGTTATGTTTAAAGACACATATGTACTTATTGTTCAAATCAAAACTTGGCCAACTTCAATAAAATTACGATTTGTATTTTTAATTATAATCGAAATGTCGTTGGTATTTTCTTTTATGGATTTCAACCTGTGGTTTTCAGTTTTTGAATGAATGACGAGCGGTATTATAGAAGGGAAGATATTTCGCTTGATTTCTTTATTTTAGGCATTGGTTTGATTTAGGATGGAGTCTTAAACCTAAGGCTTGAGGTGGAAGGTGACGCGCAACTGAGGTAGGTGTCGATGATAGGATGAAGTGGTAAGCTGGTACAACTTAGGTCTGGGGTTATTGCATAATATGGGAGGAAGCAGTAACCATGGTGGTATCTGTGGATACATTGGGTGGGTTAAATCCTCTGGAGGGCCAACAACATCATGGTCTCTCTCCCCCTATAGGAATTACACCCTTCTAACGGAACGGACTCGGGTCTCATTATTTTATAATGAACCAACGATATTTTTTTTAAATCTTTCTCCGGCATGAAGTCGTAACGACAGTTCAGTGCTGCGGTAGCAAGAACCCCCCCGCCGACGAGCTAGTGTGTGCATATGCAAGCATGCCACGCTACCGTAGCCTGAACACCCTCTCCTCCTTGCTGCCCGGATCAGCCTCACGTTTCCTGTAGACATGGGGTTGTAACGGTGGTATAGGGAGGAGAGGTCGGATTCTGAGATTGGACTTGGGGAAAAGGGGATTATTTATACCCTCGAAGTGGTAAGCCCTGACCTCCAATCAAGGAATCCAGCCGACAACACCTCGGCTTTGTTACAGGTGGCGCCCAACGTGGGGCCCGAATTCGTTCAATTTTAGAACATCTTGAAGGAAAGTTTGGTTGGGAATACATCGGTGAACATGCTGCGGACACGTAGGGTATTTTGGACAAGGGAAATGTTTTGTTTTTAAAATAGAAACATTTTTACTAATGTTTTGATGTTCTTTTGTTTGGAACATCCGATAAAAGGGGTTTATGTACCCAACTTTATGCAGTTGTGTTCCTAAATTGAATTTGAATGAACATTATATTTTTTTTCTTTTTGTTGTTTCTCCGGAACGTCCGGTGAATTGGGTCTGTTGATCCACCGTTACGCAGTTGCGATTTCGCGAATCAACAAATATATCATAACACCTATACTTAAAATCTAAAAATTTTTGAAGCCTAAGTTTGGAGACCTATTCCGACTTTAGTTGTTCAATTTTTTGTTAGCCTTCTAAGTCTAATTACGATTCTGTTTTATTCGTGCAGTGTTCTTGCGGCTTGTCTGTCAAATTGGCTTAACAGCCAGTTGAACAAAGCAAGCCCAAGCAATGTCATACGATTCGTCCTAGGTCCGGAATGCATTATTGTGAAAGCAGTGTGTTTGCTTGTATCCTGATCAAACTTACGTGAATCCTTGGGGGGGTACCAGCCTTCATCGTCATCTTGCTTCAGATCCTTCATAGGGTTGTGTCACTTCCACCTCGACTACATTTATGAATTTTTTTGAACTTTTAAGAAATTATTTTTGATTATTCTTTTAAAATTTTTTTTTTAACTTTTGCTTTCATTTCGGTTTCTGATAATAAATTTTTTTTTTATTACCTAATCTTAATTTATACTCAACTTTTGAGATTTTATTTTGAATTTTTAGTTTTCATTAGTATTTTCATTTTTCATTCACTTTTTTTTACATTTTTTTTTGATTTTTTTTTTTTTGTTTGAATTCTTATTTTGAATTCAAAACTTTAATTTCCTTTTTATTTCTCCCAACGGTATTTTTTCTTTTTGTATTCAATTTTGATCTTCAACATGCCAAGTCGATTACCAAAAGCCAAGGGTAAGAACCCCGCTATAAGACGTGTTCTACGGTCGGGTTTACTTACAGACTCCTTTGCGGACCTAGCGGCCACAGCTAAGAGTCCACCTCTACCACCTCCACGACATTCTTTAGATGGAGTAAGTGGTAGCGAAGGAGCTGCATCATTACTAACGCAAGCTATGGGTGGGATTTCTCAGAGTGGGCGACCATCACCTACTCCACGACCACGCGAATCGATAGCCGGTGCGACTGAGGAACAGTTAACCGGATATATACAGGATGTGGTCACTGCTGCTGTTGGTGCGAGTCGAGCTGAAGATTTCCGGTTCTTCACGGGGGAGATGGAACGAACCAGGAACGCATTGCGAGACGAGCTGGCAGGGATAATGCGTGAGAAGCTGATGGAACCAACACCTGAAGTCATACCTCGACTTTCACCACGAAATACAACTCAACGAGAGGAAACGCATCATTCCTCTAATGCCGTTAATGTTCCACCAAGATTCCCACACAGCAACCGTTCGCCAACGCGAAATGAAACTCCATTTCGCCCTCCTCGATCACCTCCACGTGGAAACGCAGCAGCTGATCACTCCAACATGGATGAATTTCTGCGCCAATTACACAATCTGACCTTGAGTGACCCCGTCAACACCACTCGGGCAGTGCCTCGTTCCCATCGACTACAAAACTTTCACAAATGGGGGCTTAAATTCGATAACAAAGCAATGACCGTGGATGAATTTTTGTTCCGGCTAGAGAGGATGAAAAAAAGCTACAACGCGACCTGGGATGAAATCGTCATCAATTTTCATCATTTCATCTCTGGTGGAGTTGAAACTTGGTTTTGGGTATACGTGAAGGCGAACCCGGATGTACCCTGGATTACATTGAAGGACGCACTAGTAGAGCAGTTTAGGAGTCTGGAAACGGATCCAGAGCTGTCGAGAAAGCTATACGACAGACATATGGGCCAGAATGAAACTTTTGACGACTTCTACTCTGCAATACAAAAATTGAACAGTAGGTTGAGAGTTCCTAAGACAGACACGGAAATTATTGACATTCTTAAAACCAACGTTCGACGACAAATGGGATTGCTATTGATTACGTTCAACACCAGTAATTTAGCTCAAATGGTCCATGTATGTAGGAAAGTGGAAAAATACATTCTCGACCGTGAAGCAGGAGCGCTAAAGCCACGGATTGGACCAACACCTCCTCCACGTAGAAGCGCTGTCTCGGAGCTCGTTGCTGAGGAAAGGGAGGAACAGGATCTCGTTCCCGAGATAGAGGCATTCCACCCTAGGAAGGAAAGGGATACTCGCAATTTCACATGTTGGAATTGTAAGGGTAAGGGCCATTCGTTTTTTGAATGCCCTGACCCTCAGAGATCCCTCTTCTGTTACAAGTGTGGTTGGGACAATATCACCTCTCCGCAATGTCCTCGATGCTCGGGAAACGAGCCGAAGAGCAGTTTGAAGCCCCGGGGGAATTGCTCTCTGGAGAAGAACCCGGATGCCCAGTAAAATTGCCTGCTATTCCTCCTCCTTCCTCCAGAAATTCTGAGTCCGTTCCAGTCACCAACTCTGCTTTACCACCATCACTTGCACTAGCCCTCAGAATTTTACAACGTCCGTGTCCACCCCCTCAAATTGAAGATCAACAACCACCCGTTGCTCCCAGAATGCCAATCAAAACCCTACACGAAAGGCTCCAAAATTACCTCGCCGTGCGTAAAAGGATTTTTGGTGACCAGAATACCATCGTTTCCGAGAAAGTGGCTAAGCTGAGGAAGAAGTTTCGGGAAAAGAAGAAGGCGCACCAAGCCATTGAAGCCACCACTTTATGCAGCTCAGAAGATCCGCGACCCTACGCTACGGTGCATATTTTTGGAGAGCCTCTGCTAGGTCTTCTCGATAGTGGGGCCAGCATAAGCTGCTTAGGGTCGAATGGTATCGAATTCCTTCGAAAACACGGCCAGCATATCGCGAAACTTACTTCCGAAGTGAAGACCGCGGACGGAAAGAACCAAGCCATTGTGGGAAGAGTCTGTGCGGAGGTTACCTATAAAGGGATGAAGAAAACAATTCCTCTTTATCTGGTTCCGTCCTTGCAGCAGAAACTATACCTGGGAATCGACTTCTGGAGGGAGTTTGATATCGCTCCTCAGTTGATCTCCGAAATCTCTTGCACAAATGAAACGATACAGAACATAACAGACCCGAATGCCCATATATTAACCGAACAACAGTCCAAACGGTTAAAAGATGCCATTAGCTTGTTCCCATCCTCTGCTGTTGAAGGCTTAGGAAAAACCACGCTAGAGGTACATACGATTGATACAGGGGATGCCGAGCCCATTAAACAGCGCCATTATCCGATTTCTCCAGCGGTACAGAAACTGCTATATGAGGAATTGGAACGTATGCTTAAACTCGGAGTCATCGAAGAAAGTACCAGCGCGTGGAGCTCTCCTGTAGTTCTAGTGCGTAAGCCCGGCAAAAATCGCTTATGCCTAGACTACAGGAAGGTCAACGCCAAGACAAAGAAAGATGCGTATCCACTTTCTCATATAGAAGGATTGCTATCGCGTCTTCCAGATACACATTTCATTTCGAGTGTGGATCTGAAAGATGCTTTTTGGCAGATCCCGCTTGAGAAGTCGTCACGGGAAAAGACAGCGTTTACTGTGCCCGGTATGCCCCTGTTGCAGTTTACGGTTATGCCCTTTGGCCTCTGTAATGCACCACAACGCATGGTCAGATTAATGGACAAGGTGGTTCCGCATAAACTGAGAGAGAAAATCTTCCCGTACCTGGACGACTTGTTGGTTGTATCAAGCACTTTCGAGGAGCATATTCAGTTGCTAGAGATTTTGGCCGGTCGACTGAAGGAAGCGGGTTTGACAATGAACGTCCAGAAGTCAAAATTCTGCTTTAAGGAATTAAAGTACCTAGGATATATTGTCGGAGATGGTTGCCTGAAGACGGATCCAGAAAAGGTAGCCGCCATAGCAGACTTTCCCACTCCGATTTCGGCGAAACAAGTGAGGCGATTTTTGGGAATGGCGGGATGGTACCGACGATTTGTGAGGGACTTTTCTTCTCTATCAGCACCCATCACCGATACGCTGAAGAAAGGGAAAAAGTTTGCTTTCACTGAAGATGCGATCGATGCTTTCAACAAACTGAAAACTGCCCTGACTACTGCTCCGCTCTTGGTGAATCCAGACTTCTCAAAGGAGTTTATAATTCTCTGCGACGCTTCGAATACCGGAATTGGTTGTGTGCTTAGTCAATTGGACGAGGGGGGAAACGAACGACCTATATATTACCACTCACAGAAACTCAACTCGGCCCAGCGCAATTACAGTGTGACCGAGCGTGAATGCCTGGCCGCTGTCATGGGAGTTCAGAAGTTTAGAGCTTACGTTGAAGGGCATGCCTTTAAAATTGTGACGGACCATGCGAGTTTGAAGTGGTTGATGAGCCAGAGAGACCTCAGTGGACGGTTAGCGAGATGGAGCTTAAAGCTTCAGGGATTCGATTTCACCATCGAGCACCGCAAAGGATCCCAGAACGTCGTACCCGACGCACTTTCACGAGTACATGGGGTGGACAGTCTGGTTTGCGATGTTTCGACGTTGAAAGATCCCTGTGATGTGTTGCATATTGATCTTGAGGATCCTAGTTTTAAATCTACGGAATACCTCAAGCTCATAGACAGCATCAAAGAACAAAAGTTAAGGCTACCTGACCTTCAAGTGTCGGAAAATTTCGTCTACAAGAAGGTCAAACATTGCACAGGGAATCCTGTAGAGGATGACCAAGTATGGAAGCTTTGGGTTCCGGAACCCCTGACGGAACGCTTGATCGCTCTGGCCCATCAGCCACCTCGGGCTTCGCATGGAGGAATTGCTAAAACCTTATATCGACTACAGCAACAATTCTTCTGGCCTAACATGGCAGCACAGGTAAAGGAGTTTATCGGGATGTGCGACATCTGTAAGGCTTCGAAAGCCCCAAATGCAACGCTGAGACCTCCGATGGGCAAAGCATTTTTGGCTGAGAGGCCATTCCAGATGTTGTACATCGATTTCCTGGGGCCGTATCCACGCTCGAGAGACGGCAACACTCACATTGTGATTGCGTTGGACCAGTTGACCAAGTTTGTGGTCGTAAAAGCTCTTCGAAAAGCAACAACCGATACGGTATTGAAGTTTCTGCGAGAACAAGTTTTCTGCGTTTTTGGAGTCCCAGAAACCATACTCTCCGATAACGGCAGACAATTTATCAGCCAGGAGTTTGTGAAGTGCATGTCGATGCTAGGGATAAACCATGTCCGGACCGCCGCCTATTCACCACAAGCGAATGCTAGCGAGAGGGTTAATAGGTCGATTCTCGCAGCGATTAGAGCCTACATTGATCCTGATCAAAGGAACTGGGATAGTAATTTGCAGTCGACAGCTAGCGCCCTTCGTACAACAGTTCACTCGGCAATAAACATGTCTCCGTACGAAGCCTTATTTGGACAAAGATGCGTAGAACATGGCTCAGACTATAAATTGCTCCGTAAACTCAATGGACTTAACAATTCAAACATCGATATCGTTTCCAAAGCTGCACATATGAACATTCTGCACGCTTATATAAAAAACTCTCTAGCCAATGCTCATAACAAATACGAAAATACCTATAATCTGAGGAGCAAGGATGTAAAGTTTGCGATCGGAGATGTGGTCTTTCGCAGGAATTTCGCTTTAAGTGATGCGTCGAAGAAATTCTGTGCGAAACTCGGTCCAAAATTTGTCAAAATGAAAATTTCAAAGATAATTGGAAACAATCTTTACGAACTGGAGGACCTAAATGGGAAAAGAGTTGGGATTTTTCATTGTAAAGATCTAAAAAAATGAATTCTTTGAAGGCCCGGCAACAGTCAGCGCATGAGACTCGAGAAAAGTAGCTGGATTGTTTCTTTTCTTCCTCTTTCAACTCGAACGATCTCGTCAAAAGACGAAGCTTTGTGGGAAACGGCTCATAGAATTCAAATAATAATATAAATAGATAATTTGAATAATAATAATAATAATAATAATAATAATGATAATAATAATAATAATAATAATAATAATAATAATAATAATAATAATAATAATAATTTGAATAATAATAATAATAATAATAATAATAATAATAATAATAATAATAATAATAATAATAATAATAATTTGAATGATAATAATAATAATAATAATAATAATAATAATAATAATAATAATAATAATAATAATAATTTGAATAATAATAATAATAATAATAATAATAATAATAATAATAATAATAATAATAATAATTTGAATAATAATAATAATAATAATAATAATAATAATAATAATAATAATAATAATAATAATAATTTGAATAATAATAATAATAATAATAATAATAATAATAATAATAATAATAATAATAATAATAATAATAATAATAATAATAATAATAATAATAATAATAATAATAATAATAATAATAATAATAATAATAATAATAATAAATAATATTAATAATACCAAATCTTCATAATACTCCAGGAAATATGTATAACCCAATAAGTCAACATTATAGCCCAGACTATTATGATAGATGATACCAATAATAAAATAAATCTTAATACAATTGATTTCAGTGTCAACGATAGTAACAGTTTTTTTTTGGGGTTTTTGTACATCGACTCCACATGGAGTACCTCTAGGTTTCAAACATATCGCCTGACAGTTTAACAGTTTAACCTTCTGTCAGTATCCTCTTCTCTAGCAAGGACCGCTAAACGCTAAAACTGCTAGAAAAAAGGCGGAGTCTAACAAAGTTCGATTTGCGTATGATAACTACTGTTTCTAGCCAAATCAGTTGGAATTTTTTCTCGAAGCAGCGCGGGCGGAAGACTTTAAATCTCCATAGCGAAAGCGTTTGACGATATAGACAATAGAACAAAAGACAAAAAAATAAAGAATCAAAAAAAAAAGTCATCGCGACGGTTATTGTTGCACCGAAAAATTTTATTCGTGTAATAAAGCCCTAAAATAAAAAAAAAAAAAAGGAAAAGATCTAGACATTTAAGCCTCAAAATAAATAAAATTGAAACCGATGTTATAAAATGAATTAAATTACCCCTTTCAAATAATTATATATAACTTCCTGAAAGTGTCGGTGTAAAATTTCAATATAACTATAAATTCAAAAAAATTAAAGAAATAAAAAAATTAAAATACAATTAGTGGTGTATTAATATAATCCATACATAAAAGTGCTTATCCAAACCCCCCCCCCTGCTAAACGAAAAAGAGAAAAAATTTGAGAAAAAAAGACACACAAAAAAAAATGATAAGTGAACCCTAATTACTTTACTTACCTTATTGCCTTAACCTACAAACAAAAAAAAAGGGAAACCATTTTAAAACCTGAAAAAAATAAAAAAACTTATAAAAACAAAACAAAACTTACCACGGAACATTACCTAGAAAAGAAGAAAAAAAAATAAAACGAATCATATTAAAATTAAAAGAACCAACCTACTTTATACTTACCTACTATCGAACCATCACTCTACCCGAAGTTACTTACCTGGAGTCCTGAAAGACGTAACATTAGAATACAACCGGAAAATACTTACCAGAGCAGCACCCTACAACGGAGCAGCACCCTTAAAACCAAAATACTTACCTTGTGAAAAATAATTGTGTCCATAGTGTTCTTACCGTATACATACCTACATAAATACCTACCTTCTTCAACTTGGTGTTTAATCCCCCCTTCCTTCCTACCTCTTGTGTCTAGTGTGACGTTAGTGTCTTAGTTTTATAAGGGTAAAACAAAATAAAACTAATTAGGTAAAGTGGCCAAGTGTAATCAATAATATATTTATAATTTTATTTAAATTAGAAATAAAATAATTTTAAATACAAAAAAAAAATTTGATAAGAACAAACGAAGAAAAATATTTAAATTTACAAATCGAAACAAAACAAAACAAAACAACATACCTTTAATAAAATTACAGCTAGTCATCGATAGGTTAAGGACTCCAAAGTGGTGCACCTCCTTGGCAGAACGACATTCGGATGGCAAAGTAAGTTTTTATATATTTTTTTTTCTCAAACACAATACTTACCCTTAAACCATTTTTATTTTTTTGATTTGTTTTGTTACATACATATAGACCTATAATTTTCTTACCACAAATATATTAAATGATAAAGGAAACTACACTGAAAAAAAAAAAACTGTACAAATTAAAATTAATTAAAGAAAACAAAATATAACTAAAATAAAGTTAAGATTTTGTAATTGTTCATACAACAACAAATAAATTTAAATAGATACCTACACTACACTGAAGAAAAAAAAATAACTACAAATAAAAATAAATTAAAGAAAAAATATAACTAAAATAAAGTTAATATTTTTGTAATTTGGTGATACAACAACTAATAAATTTAAATAGTAACTACACTACACTGGAAAAAAAAAATAAATTTACAAATAAAAATTACCTACAACTAAAATAAAATAAATATACATACATATTTGAAATTTTACCTAAAATCTAAATCTACCTAAAATCAATAATCTAATTTTTTTTTACTTTAGGTAATACCTTTTTTTTTTTATTATTGTATTTTTTTTTAATCTTGATTTTTTTTATTGTTATGTTTAAAGACACATATGTACTTATTGTTCAAATCAAAACTTGGCCAACTTCAATAAAATTACGATTTGTATTTTTAATTATAATCGAAATGTCGTTGGTATTTTCTTTTATGGATTTCAACCTGTGGTTTTCAGTTTTTGAATGAATGACGAGCGGTATTATAGAAGGGAAGATATTTCGCTTGATTTCTTTATTTTAGGCATTGGTTTGATTTAGGATGGAGTCTTAAACCTAAGGCTTGAGGTGGAAGGTGACGCGCAACTGAGGTAGGTGTCGATGATAGGATGAAGTGGTAAGCTGGTACAACTTAGGTCTGGGGTTATTGCATAATATGGGAGGAAGCAGTAACCATGGTGGTATCTGTGGATACATTGGGTGGGTTAAATCCTCTGGAGGGCCAACAACATCATGGTCTCTCTCCCCCTATAGGAATTACACCCTTCTAACGGAACGGACTCGGGTCTCATTATTTTATAATGAACCAACGATATTTTTTTTAAATCTTTCTCCGGCATGAAGTCGTAACGACAGTTCAGTGCTGCGGTAGCAAGAACCCCCCCGCCGACGAGCTAGTGTGTGCATATGCAAGCATGCCACGCTACCGTAGCCTGAACACCCTCTCCTCCTTGCTGCCCGGATCAGCCTCACGTTTCCTGTAGACATGGGGTTGTAACGGTGGTATAGGGAGGAGAGGTCGGATTCTGAGATTGGACTTGGGGAAAAGGGGATTATTTATACCCTCGAAGTGGTAAGCCCTGACCTCCAATCAAGGAATCCAGCCGACAACACCTCGGTTTTGTTACAATCTTATGTGATTTCGTTCTCAAATGTTGGTATGATTGATATTGCATTTGTATCTCGATGACTGTGTTCGTTGAGTAGTTTTGCATTTGGAATCATTTGTTTTCCATTGGGGAAAAAAATCAATCTATTACTGTTAATATTATTTAGTTTTGTTAGTGAAAATGGACTAACTGGGCTTATTTTGCAAAAGAAAACAATAGAAAAGATATTTATGTTTTGCTATGTTTCCACCAAATGTTTATCTCAGTTTAGATTAAATAAATCTTTTTGGTGTTTCCACCGCACAAGAAGATTTAAAAATGATTAAGTTTGACAGCACTTTCTAAAATGCAAATGTTTCTATGTTTCTTATGAAGTGCAAGTGAGATAGTTTGATTCGTGTTAAACAATGAAAAACTGAATAGTTCAGCACAATATAAGAATATGCTACCTACTCCATGTGCAATTTTTTTTTTAATTTGATTAAAACAAAACAATATTTTTTGTATACAACAAATGCAAATAAACAGACCATAATGCTTTATCTGTAAAACCAACTCCTCCACACAGGTTTTTCTTCACAAATTTTGAATCCACTCCGATCCTAGACCGAAATCGAGGCGAATCAAGCTCATTTCAACTCGATTCAGGTATATAAAGAATTTAGACGAGCTTCAAGCTCGCTTCAACACCACATGTTAATGTAGTAGTCTACGAACAAACCCCCTTCTTGAAGTTTTTATTTTATGTCAAATTGTTTGGTTAAAGCTTTGAAATCGACTATTACATTACACAGACGTATTTTCTTGATTTTGATAGTCAATTATCAAAAATCAGCTTACACGATTTCACCCCTGCTGGTCTGAATTTCGCTATTTTTTTTTTGAATTTTTTGATAAATTATTCTGGCAACTTTCAAATATAAAAACCGGACTACTGCGGATAGTTTTTTTTGGCAATTTATCACTGTACTATATATGAAATACCAAAAAACACGGCTTGTGATGGAGGGGACCTACAGTTTTATGCCGATTTCGAAAGGCTATTTGAGGACGTAGTCTTTGAATGCATGCTGCTCTATTAAGGTATAACTCTGAGCTAGTTGAGGACTTTGTGTACATAGGCACCGCTATAAATTCAGATAACGACACCAGCGCTGAAACCAAAAGGAGAATAACTCTTGCAAATCTTCCTTCTTTGGGCTTAGAAGGCAATTGAGTAGTACAGTCTTACCGCGAGCATCTAAAGTCACCATCTATAAGGAACTCACCCAGTTTTCATTTATAGCGATAAGACTTGGACCTTGTCAAGGTAAGATGAGAATTCTTAGGATGGTTCAAGAGAAAAATTCTCCGGTTGATTTCTGTGCAGGTCTGAATAGATGGAGAGTGAAAAAGAAGATACAACGACGAATTGTACGGGCTGTTCAGCGACACTGATCTGGTCAACAGAATACAAGTTCAAAGACTTAGATGTCTGGGTCATGTAGATCGAATCAGCGCTCCAGTCCGGAATGTCTTCGAATCCAATCCTGAGGAATTGGGCAGTGGAGGAAGACCGCGACTTAGGTGGCGCATGCAGGTGTGAAAATACCTCAACCAACTTGGCGTGCGAAACTGGAGAAAGCTAGCTACGGACAGGGCTGGCTGGAGACGCATGTTGGCTGATGCCCACGTCTGTTCATGACTTGAGTGTCACGTTAAGTAAGTAAGTATTTTAGATCCTCAAACCTAAAAAGACCGTGGGTTTTCCCTATAAGAACATAGGGCCTCAACTTCTCCTATGCGCCATAGTGATCGGTTTCTTGCTATGTGTTTCTATGCTCCTTCGAGCTTTTCCTCATTCGATTGTTTTTTTTTTCGACGTACTTCTCGGTCTTCCGAATCATAGTTTTGGCTTCAAGCTGAGAAAGCTGTTTTCGAAGGCTTGGTTTCCCTATACGGCTAGTGCTATTTTGTTCTCGTCATCCTTCTGAAGAGATAATTGTCGAACTGCCTGAGCCTTACAACCTCTGCGGTTCGATGCTTTTTCGGAAATAAAAACTTAATGAAGGTAACGCCTTGTTCTGCGAACTTGGTCTATCGAAATTCGTATTTTAGTTTTTAGTCTATAACGAACAGTGCAGGTTTTTTGTATTGCAATTTTATCGACTTTAAATTAATTTGCTTCATTTCGGATGGAAGGTCTCTTTTTTCTATAGTTAAATTGCAGGTTTCACTGGGCTACAGATACAATAATACTTCCAAGGTACTGAAAACCCCTACTTTCTGTAATGATTGCTGAGCAATGTTTATCATCAGAGTGAATGACTGAAAGATTCCGAGACTGTTAATATTTCTTTCACATTGATTTTCAGCTCCACTATTTCTGCTTTCCTCTAAAACCTTATGTAGTACCCGTGGCATGATAGTTAGTGCGTAGGATTGTCATGCTAGAGACATTGGTGCCATTCAAAGTTTTTTTTTCACGGGAACTGCCTTTTGCGATGAATTGACAAACTGTCCAAAAGTAATTCTATGCATGAAAAGTTCTTTCTCAAATTAGCCGTTCGGATTCGGTAAACAAAGCTGTAGGTCCCCTCCATCCTAGAAATTTTTCTCATGTAGGAATTATTGATAGTTGTAAGTCACTAGGCCCCGGTTCTCTTCGGACTGTTGTGCCACCTAATTTATTTTGTATTCTAAGCCTTTAATTGTATGTTGTCAAAGTCCACTTTAATCCTCCGTTGCCTGTCAAGACTACCCACAGCATTTCGACTTTCGACTTCTGACAACCTATTCTTCCATGTAAGCCGTGAAATTTGTACCTTGTGCTGAAGGTTCTAGGGAAATGCCCTGTTCTTGTCTTGTGAAAAGAAAAATCGTGGATCTTCACATTTTAAAAACGATTATTTGTCAAAGCGTGACCATAAAAGTTATTTAGAAAATTTTATGGCAAAGGAGGTGGTTTCTGCGTTGATTAAAAAACCTAAGGATGGTAAAAAAGCTTTATACAGCCACTCATAAGAACTCAAGAGATCTTGGAGCATTCAATTTGAATAACCTGCTATTTGGAGAGCTGTCACTTTTGAAGCTGTCATCGTTTGACATTTGACAAGTATAAACATCTATTGATTTCGTTTAAAAAGGAAGATAAAACTTACTATTGGAAAGTTTTCAGCTTGATTCATCAAAGCAATAGCAATATAGTTTGGGTAATACCGTTTAAGATATGTATATATTTTTGAAAATTTAAGCTTGGCAACCCTGACCTTCTATTTTGCTTACTATATTTCCGATTGAATATATTGCAAACTAATATTACATAATAGCATCATTACCCACTGCATCATGATGCATACCCCCTGCTTATATCATAAAATATACCTTCGCCGAATTCCAATCCAAAATAGATAGAAGCATATGATGATAGACTTAGAAGACCCTAAGTTCATAGTCATCACTGTAAAATGGCATGTCAAATGGTTGTCCTCCCCTGTCGGCACTGCAATACCTATCACCATCATTTACCTACTTAAGGGAAAATAACACCAACAACCAACCACAATAAGAACCCTCAATCCGCCCATACTTAAGCATCACTTTAACTGACCATTGCACCAGGCAGCCGCAGTTTTAGCCACAGCCGCAGTCGAAGTCGTATACCTACTTGTAGATGCAGTCGCTTGCTGCTGCCGCCACCAAGTAGGTAGAGAGGTACCCTGTCCAATGCAGATCAGCTAGCCAGCCAGCCAGCCAGCCAGCCTCCTCCACTGGAATGGTCAATACATCTTGTTTAAATGAACCAAAAGGTGTGCATTCAGAAACGACTGATTGAACCCTGAGTGGATCGGTGCTGATGGTGGTCCAGCACACCAGCGCAGCGCAGCGCTCGTTTGTGCGCCATGCAGAAAGCTAGAGTGCTAGTGAACCATTAACCTAAGCAAACCATTGCTGGCAAATGTTAATATCAGTTCCACAACTCCAAGTCCACACAGATTTTCACATCACAGCATTGGAGCCTCTTTTGATGGTGTACTAAAGTTGGAGCTGATGCTCTCTAACAGTGTCCATGAACAATTTACAAAATAAACATTTCTCCCAAGGCCTGCCACAGCTTTTGCAACCTGAAAAGACGCGACGGATGAATAGATGGCTGGCTCGATGGATGGTTGGTTGGATAGATGGATGGATGGATAGATGGATGGATGGACGGGAAGGCGTCCAAGTTTATGGGGCATCGGGAGCGTAGTGGCGTGGCGGCGGCGAGACGGTGCGGTGTGGTGGCAGCCAGCAGAGTTCTCTGAGTTATGCAAGACGTGGACCTGAATGGACGTACAGACGGACGACGACGACGTGACGTGGAGCTACCTGCTCTCGAGTTGTTATTCAAATTTGGATTTGTTTAACTGGCGGGCGTGCGAAAGTCCTTCTTTGGCTATGTTCATTGGATGGTTTCGGGGTAAGCCTAACTGTAAATCACATTCTTGTAGGTGTTACCGCGTCAACCCTGGAGCACTTGGTCAACAGCTGTATCTGTTCGATGGTCTTGTCTTGGTCAGTGTTTCTTTTTGGTGGGTTGTGTACACGGACGACGACGACTAACGCGGGTGGCAGTGGGAAACGATTTAATTAAAATTGATTTGATATGCTGGAGCATGATGGATGGTCCACGACAACGTCCCAAGTCCAAGAAGTCGAGTCGAGAGAGCACATCGAACCTACATATCTTTATGTATATGCATGCATTGCATTTATGCTGAACGGGCTTGAGCTTGAGAAAGATAACTGTTGACCACATTTGGCTGTAGCTTGGTCAATGGACACCACGAGGAGACGACGACGAGGACGACACCGACGACGGACGAAGATGATGGTTCATATGCGGTTGTAAAGAATTGCGCCCGCATATGGGAGCGCAGACATTTGATTTATGGCGATAATGTGATTGCTTTTGGATCAAAAATGGTCACACGTCCCGCTAATATGATTATCCTAAGGAATTGGAACACTTTTAAAGGTGGCGGATTGAGGACTGCGAAATCTTTCAATTGTTTCGAACGATGGCGATGATGGTCGAATGCAAATGTGAAATTGTTCGCCGCCAGCTATAACAATACCCAAGGGATTGATTGTATTATTACTTTCTTGCTCTGATTTTGTCCGTACATTTCATGCAGAGTTTTTGAAGAAAAGGTTCAAGATATATCGGAAGAGTTATTGGCGATTGTCTTTTAAGGAAGGTGTGCCTAACGGAGTTTTAAAGATTTTGTTTTTATTTTTTTTTTTTGAATTTATTAAAAATGATGGAAGAAGTAGAACATTGGGTGAATGACCGTTGACATAAGCCAACTAAGAGAAGGCAGTCGATACTTAAAAAGGAATTTTTGTGTGAGAAGTGATTCCGGAAGCCTTTCTGCCTTCACTCTAGGGACAATATGGACTATTTTTGTCTAACTGAATAAAGTCAGGCAAGTCAGTTAGTTTTTAAATACATATGATTAAATAGAAAACTACTGATACTTTTGAATAAAATTTCGGTAAGATAAAAAACAACCAATGACTTGAGAAAGCTTAGAATATGTCCAAAACTGGAGGAATTGGTTTAATTCTGACCTAAATCTTAACTCTGAAGTCTTAACTTTTAAAGTCCTTAAAAAAATAATAATGGATTCAAATTTTATTATTCCCCTAGTTATGAAGGTCATTTTTTGAAAGTTTTGAAAGCAAAACAACTTCGGTTCAGATGGTGGGAAGAAGGTGTTCAGGAATCCTTACACAGGATCGGTAATCACTTTTAAGGTAAAAAACGAGTTTGTTTTGAAATTTCACATCACATTATGAAATTTAATGTGAAAATTAACAGTGAATTAAAAGCAGGTGAATGCAAAAGTTATATCATATTATATTTCCTCGGCATCTTTATATGTGTATGCTGTTTGCATGGTTATATGTTATACAAAATCCACAACGAAAGGTTACCAAATTATCTACTCTACACAGCACTCTATGCACAGAACTAGTAGCTTCTTGTAATGGGTGATTTTTTTGAGGTTAGGATTTTCATGCATTAGTATTTGACAGATCACGCGGGATTTCAGACATGGTGTCAAAGAGAAAGATGCTCAGTATGCTTTGACATTTCATCATGAATAGACTTACTAACGAGCAACGCTTGCAAATCATTGAATTTTATTACCAAAATCAGTGTTCGGTTCGAAATGTGTTTCGCGCTTTTTTATCGACAAATTTTGTTCAGCGATGAGGCTCATTTCTGGTTGAATGGCTACGTAAATAAGCAAAATTGCCGCATTTGGAGTGAAGAGCAACCAGAAGCCGTTCAAGAACTGCCCATGCATCCCGAAAAATGCACTGTTTGGTGTGGTTTGTACGCTGGTGGAATCATTGGACCGTATTTTTTCAAAGATGCTGTTGGACGCAACGTTACGGTGAATGGCGATCGCTATCGTTCAATGCTAACAAACTTTTTGTTGCCAAAAATGGAAGAACTGAACTTGGTTGACATGTGGTTTCAACAAGATGGCGCTACATGCCACACAGCTCGCGATTCTATGGCCATTTTGAGGGAAAACTTCGGAGAACAATTCATCTCAAGGAATGGACCGGTAAGTTGGCCACCAAGATCATGCGATTTGACGCCTTTAGACTATTTTTTGTGGGGCTACGTCAAGTCTAAAGTCTACACAAATAAGCCAGCAACTATTCCAGCTTTGGAAGACAACATTTCCGAAGAAATTCGGGCTATTCCGGCTGAAATGCTCGAAAAAGTTACCCAAAATTGGACTTTCCGAATGGACCACCTAAGATGCAGCCGCGGTCAACATTTAAATGAAATTATCTTCAAAAAGTAAATGTCATGGACCAATCTAACGTTTCAAATAAAGAATCGATGAGATTTTGCAAATTTTATGCGTTTTTTTTTTTTTAAAGTTTTCAAGCTCTTAAAAAATCACCCGATATATACTTTTTTCGAAAATGTATGTTTAGAGCCTCAATAAGTTCTTAGAATGAGAATTTCCAATTTTTGTATTAATAAATTGAAGAGCCACTTTTAAAATGCTTGTAGCCCCATACATACATAATATAGGATGCGTAAAGTATGATAGGCTCCGAAACTGCTTCACAACACGGAATTTACTGCTATCCGCAATGAATTTATTGGCGAAACAAATTTTCCGTGTGGCATCAATGGAATTTTTAGACCTCGCAACTTCCTCCTTCAAACGATTTTCATGCTTAAATATATTCCTACAACACTGCTATACTCTCCCTTCTTACATTTGCACAATTTCTTCCCCCACCATTTTTAAAAATCATGACTCTTGATTTGTTCAGGTTCACTTTGAGACTCTATACAATTCTAGCGAACGAGCAAATACCAAAAACAGTCAGAAAGATCCACGATGTAAAGTGCGAATAAAAGAGGGTTAAATACACACCCTTGACGTACCCCTGATTCGTTTTGAAACCATTCAGACAGTTTCTCTCCTCTCCTCTACTACCGCATTAGTATCACTATAAAGGTTTTGTAACACTCTACCAAACTTTTTGGGAATTCCTAAATCAAACAGCTTGTATATAAATGCCCGTCTGTCCACCGTATCAAACTCGAAATCACTTAAATTAAGTCGAATTTCAGTAAATATTTTATATAAAGCATTCAGAAAACTTATCCCACTACAATTTTCAGGACTCTTCTTGCAAATTAAAGATTCCACTGCTGCGGAATAATTCCGGTAAACTGGGTAGGTACGTCGCTAAAGAACAACTTTGAATATTGCTGTTGAATAGTGTTGACGAAAACTCAGATTTGTCGATTCTCCTTTAACATTTGGAATTTCACATTCCAAAAAAAACTTCGTTACACCGTATTTTGATATTTTACGTTCTGACTTAATTCTTGAAAGTTCAGTCCAGCAACGCCTTATCTTCGCTGATTGTCCTCTTAAAAAATGATTAAAGCGATCCGAATTTTCAACGAAAAATCATTGTCAGTACGATCTCCTTTCTCCAATTAGCAAATAGCAGACTTTTCACTAGGAAGATCCAAGAATCCAAGCCTCTCCATCTTCAACGTGACACTGTTTTCTGTGGCTTTGAGCTATCGGTGTAATTAGGTCTTACCTTTTCTAAAATAAAGGCCGATGCAACTCCTACGGTGGATCATTTTTATGACCAGAATTTAAAAATATTAAAGCCACGAGAAAGAAAAGTTCTTTGATAATACTCCACAATCAATTCAAAACCTTTAAAATAGAATTCGTGAATTCATCGAGGACATACAGCCGCAAATGTGCGAATTTTTCATGTAAAATTTCATTAAATCGATATGATGGTGTAACAATAGCCATGGCGGCCATTTTGCTGTTACGGTTTTTCTTTTTTATTTTTTTTTAATGGCCAACCTTCGTCCTTGCAAAGAAATAAACATTCATTGATTTATATATAAAAGAAAACGAGGATGAAACAAATTAAATTGTACAGGTTCTTGCCATTCGCTTACTCTTAATTCACAGTATCTTTTGACATGAATTTTTATATAAAGAGGCGAAGTTTCAATGCAAAATCTTAATGGACAAGTATCTCTTCCAAACAGCCACTAAGATCACGGAAAGATTGAACAACCACCAAAACGAGCTAATCAGAAGGATGAACTCCCAGCAACGTCACTCTGAACTATGCTATGGATATACTGAGCGAGGAACTTGAGCCCACCATCAAAGAAGTATATCTTCAATTTTACGCTGACACGGAGTCAGCTTACTACCGCGGCTAACAGCCCATCAAACAGACAACCGATGATTTATTAATTTGTCATTGAATTGTTTATCTCACAACAATAATATTTTAGTTTATTCTTCAATTTCTCAAAACACACAATGTATAGAGTTAGGCTAGGTCCCCTAGGTGCCAACTATTGCAGTGGGAAATAATATAAACAAATATAGCTCCGAACTTATTGAGTGAAATTTATTGAATGAATATAAGTATGTAATTTAGAAAAAACTTAAAATATAAACAATTGAACATAGTGTTTTATAAACAAGTAGTTTGATGTTATCTTTAACACCAACAAAATCTTTTATCATTTAATATTTAATTATAAGTTTAAGTTAAGACAATTGTAATATATGAAAAGTTCAATAAAGATAAATGTAAAATGTAATGCAAAATCTAATTTGTATTCTGCCATTACTCAATATGATTACATATCTTGTTTACATTAAAGGAAATAATTCCCGAGCACAAGTACAATTACAGGACCGCCTTGTAAGTCACAGAGGACTGGCCAAAATAGGCTAGTAACTTGTGGGTCCGAAATACCTTAATAATACTCTAAGAGTATGACAGATAAGCAGGCTAAGGCCACAAGTTTTTTCTCTAGTTTGCTATTGGGGTGGGGACAGGGAGCTTTTTCTCCCAACCGATTATTCGGTAGCTACCTTCTATTAAGGACGCAACGAAGATAGCTTGTACTTTGAGGCAAAGTACCACTTATCTTCTGGTTTGATTTTGCTTCCCAGGAGCACGAAGGGAATTTAAGTTCTGCATATACAATATTCGTACCTTGTTATCATAGCTATAACGATTAAAAGACAATAAAGTTGGGTACAAATCGGAGTTTGAAAACTGTAAACTTAAGTTTGTTGCTTTTTTTGGATTTGGAAAGAACCCTGGACACCAACGAGTCTACCTCAGCCTCTTCCAAAAAAAATATCACTTGTTAACCATAGACACCACAAAGGGCAGTTATTAACAAGGGCATTATTGAGAAGTTATACGTGTGGATCGGTTCGGCCTCTTTTTTGTTTTTCATAGTCTCTAAAAAATAAATGCAATTTATGTGTGTTTTTTCAAACAACCATTTTATATTCTCGTGGCTTCCGTAGTGGGAACTACAACACCGATAGAAATGTCTATCCAATCCAAACATCAAGCAGCAATGGGTTGAATACCTTAAATGTGTCCTGTTGTGGTTGCACCACATAAATGCTCTAATTTAATGTTTTGTCTTAGTACACTTCCGCCAATAAAGAAAAGATGTGAATGAGACTAAACATTCCTCAAGTTAAGTAGGAAGCTAACTTCTATAAGTAAAGTTTATTTATGAACATATAATTTTACATAATAAAGGTAGATCCTTGATTACACAAATCCATCCTCATTTCAAATAACACCGAACAAGTTACTGCGGGCCTTTAAGGAGGATATGTATCATCACGCTCAAATTAAACATCATTAGCTTAAACACATCGGCACTAGAGCACCTCAAAATACAAAACCTCATCCTATAAGTTGTGTACATCTATATATGGAATTAGTCCAAAACACTCTTCTAAACTAATGTTTATCTTTGCATGTTTCCTGATAACTTAAAACGGTTTACGATTAGAAGCAACACTTCTACGATGAAGAGCATACCTAGAATGAGAACATTTTTTCTAAACTATAACAAGCCTTAAAGAACTTTATATCAGATAAGCATCAACGCACTTTAATGACCAACATAAAAAAATGTTTCTAATTATTTTTGAATCATATACAAACATGAACATTCCTCAAACTTCAAAGACCTTGTTGTTGTTGTTGTTATTTGGTTTCATTATACCTTAAAGGCATAATTTGGTTTAGAGTTAACATCCTAATGGTTGGTCTTAGTTTACATTTAGAAAGATTATCTTAACAAATAGTGATATTGTTATGAGCCATTGCTACCGATCCGAAAGAAGATAATAGCGTGCTGAGATACATATAAGTCCTAAAAATTAAATATTGTTACATGTAACTTGAAGTGATTAAAATTTGAAGAATTTAAATTGGAAAGAAATAATTTATATGCTAAAATGAATGAACCAAGTCAAGTCGTGGGCTTTGTATGATGGATATTTTCAATAATAAAATGTAAGCTTAAACGACTAAAGGCATTTTCATGGTTCTCAGTTAAGGAATTTATTTTTTTCAAAAAGAGGCTGGAATGCGACCCACATCTTTCCATCTGTTTCCGTCTGTTGATTTTTCTAAGCCTTTAACAAAATACAAATAACAATATTTTGTGTGGGATGTAAAAATTTGAAGTCAATATCTTTCTTTGTTCCCATAAGAGTTGAGTCGAAAACCATTTCTCATCAATTTGTTATTGTCCTTGTAGGTTTCATGTTTTTGTAAACAAAAGTTGTCAGTTGATTTTTTCTAAGAAATTTACTGAAAGTTAACAACAATTTTTACCAATTTTTACGAATTTAATGTAATAACTTCTTATAGGTTTGGGTAAAGGTTCGAACGTCAGCTCTTTTGTTTGGATTTTAGAATAATGGCATTTTTGTTTACTTCTTAAGAGAAATATGTAAAAATAATTCAATCCTTAAACATTCACTCCCCTTTGCTACCGAATCCTACGGTTTTCAATAAGATCCACCAAAATCCAGTTTACTCTCAAGACTCTATAAGTCTATTAATTATAGGATACACCTACTTTCCATGCAAAATCTCATTCGAATAAAATTTTAATTCCATTTTAATAGCTAAAAATGCTCATTGCCCATCCACAGCACATAAACATACTTACATACCATTAAACTGTGCATGAAAATCTGCAATAGGAAAACTGTCAGAAAAACTGACATATGCTAAAGATACTCTATACGCTTAGCTTATCTATTTAAATACGCGCACAGAAGAAAACGAGTAGGATGTGCTTGTGCTGTTTGTTCATATATAAAGACTTAATTAAAATAAACGATTTATGTCTAATTAAGATTCAAATTAGCGTGTGTTTCCAATCAAATAAGATAAGATTAAATAAAATAAATAGAAATAAATTGAAATAGAAATAAAGTTTAAGAAAGTGAAATTTAAGAAAAAACTAAGTCGAATTAATTTTGGTTTTCCATTTACAGAAATACAGTTTAAGAATAAATCAAATAAATACTCGTTTATTCAAATTTAATCCAATTAATTGCTGAAGTATAACATCTTGAGTTCTTACGAGTTTTAGGTCAATCTTTTACTTTGTAACTTAAAGAGTTGATGAGTATTTGTGCTCTAATTGTTTTTTTAAGTGAATTCTGATATACTATAGTAATTGTAAAGATCTTTATCAGAGGTGTTAATAGTAGAGTGTATATGTAGGCTATCTTATAAATTTGAAGATTTGGAATAATTACATCCGGTTTTAAACAAAAAATTAACAAGGTTAATTTTATTTAGTTTTTTGTTTTTGTGTTCAATCAAATATGAACCATGCGTAGTGTCTATCATTCTCAATAAAATATTTGTTTTCATGCTATTCATTTGATTATGGTCATACTGAAGGATTGATGATGATTGATTTAATTCGTATTGGTTAGATTCGTATACATTCATGCACATTGATTACATTCATGTTGATTGAACTCCAACTAATTTAGTTCATCTTTGTTTTCGATTAAATTCGATTTGATTAACAGGAATTTAATTGCTGTGGCGATTCTTAATCATTGGGAATAAGTCAGGCGAAATGGAAACGGTCCTTTGAAATATGTATGTGTTGATATATCTGGCGAGCTACTGATCCTCATAAAAAGTGGGCAACTCTTCTTCATTGTGGAGTACAAGATCTTTAAGATATTTAATACAATTTTCCAGGTGAAAATGTTGATCTAACCTAAGACGCCAACAAGGACATTGATGTCTACGATGTTTGCGTTAAGAAACTAGAAGATTATTTTAGCCTACTATACAGAATAAAACGTATGAACGACTTGTTTTAAGACAAATGTTTCAGTAAAAAAACCCGAATTATTTGAAGCTGATATTATTCGCTTGAGACGTCAAGCATCTAAATGCAGGGCCGTCGAGAGGAATTCCAGGCCCGGGACGAAAAAATCTTGCCCCCCATTTTTTTTTCAAAATTCATGCCTACTGATATGGTACGTTCTAAATTCAATTACGAATAGAATGAAATTGGTTGGAATTAACGGAAATAATAATTTGTTTTTGCAAAGTGAACCGAAAAAAGCATTAATCATCAAATCAATCTCATGAGTATCGTCCAGTTTAGTTGGAATGGAGGATGGATAGAAAAAAAGAGGCTGGGATGCGACCCACACTGATAACTTCCCATCCCGTCTGTCGATTTGTCGTGCTTAAAAGTTTGTCTATATGTATCAATTTTTACCCAATTTGCGTACTATTTTTTGTAGATTTTATTTTTTATAAAAAAACGCAGTGTTGGATTTTTATAAAAAAAATACTGAATATCGAAAACAATATTTTTTGTGAAATAAAATAAGCTTGAAGCCAATATTTTTAATTTTTGAAAAGCTATTTTTTTTAGTTTTGTTTTTTTTTTATTTTTTTATTTTTTGTAAAAAAAACTGTCAATTCGATTTTTCTCAAAATTTGTCCTAATGTTGAAAACAATATTTCTTATAAGATTAAATTAGTTAGAAGCCATTATCTCAAATTTTTAAAAAGATATTTGAGTCGACAATCAATTTTTACCAAATTTTTTTTAGGCTTTTAATTTTTTGTACAAAAACTTTCAATTCGATTTTTCTCAAATTTTTTCCTAATGTTGAAAACAATATTTCTTATAAGATAAAATTAGTAAGAACCCATTATCTCAAATTTTTAAAAAGATATTTGAGTCGAAAATCAATTTTTACCAAATTTTGTAAATTTTTTTTAGGCTTTTAATTTTTCGTACAAAAACTGTCAATTCGATTTTTCTCAAAATTTGTTCTAATGTTGAAAACAATATTTCTTATAAGATTAAATTAGTTAGAAGCCATTATCTCAAATTTTTGAAAAGATATTTGAGTCGAAAATCAATTTTTACCAAATTTTTTTTAGGCTTTTAATTTTTTGTACAAAAACTTTCAATTCGATTTTTCTCAAATTTTTTCCTAATGTTGAAAACAATATTTCTTATAAGATAAAATTAGTAAGAACCCATTATCTCAAATTTTTAAAAAGATATTTGAGTCGACAATCAATTTTTACCAAATTTTGTAACATTTTTTTTAGGCTTTTAATTTTTTGTACAAAAACTGTCAATTCGATTTTTCTCAAAATTTGTCCTAATGTTGAAAACAATATTTCTTATAAGATAAAATAAGTTTGAAGCCTTAATCTCAAGTTTTTAAAAAGATATTTGAGTCGAAATTTAATTTTTACCAACTTTGAGTAATGTTTTTTTTAGGTTTTTATTTTTTATAAAAAAACTGCCAATTAGATTTTTCTCAAAATTTTATCAGATGTCAAAAACATTATTCTTCGTTGCCGAAAATTTTTTTGGAGATGAAATCATATTTTAGTCGTAAAATTTTCGAGGTGACACATTTTTTTTTCAGTTTTTTTTATTTATAAAAAAACCGTTAGTTGGATTTTTTTCCAAAAATATACTTGTTTTGTATCACGTTACAATATATAATATAAAATTTAATTCAAGTCTTTAGCGTCATTGGTTCATGAGATATATAGGTTTAACCAAAATTTTCACCTTTTTTATAAACTGCTATGTTTAAAAAACCACCCACGCAATTTTCTTGAGAGCCCTTTTTGAATCTTTCTGCCTTATTATCTGTATAGCTAACCAAATTTATTTGAAGTCGATATCTTTTCTGGTTCTTGAGCTATGGGCGACAAAAAAAAACGTCGCGAACGTACGTACACACGCACGCACAGACATCTTTCTAAAAATCTTTTATTTCGACTCTAGGGACCTTGAAACGTCGAGAAATGTCAAAATTTTCAATTCTACAAATCGGACCCATTACAATAACTTCCTATGAGAAGTTAATAATTCTACATGCAAGTAGATCAGATACCGAACAGAATCATACATTCAATTCGATATTGCCAACAACATTATTAGTAACTGAAAATACGGTCGATTAACTATTAAAAAAAAATAGCATAAAGATCTATTACCTAATATGAAAATCAAATAGAGCGAAGTAAAAGTATTTGAAATTTGTCTTTAAAAAAAACTATGTATTTTAAAAGGTTTAAATTAAGTACTCTTTATTGTTTTTCTTTATATTAAAATATTATCACAATGTTTTCATTAGAGTAAGTTTGCATTCAATGAAATATTTTCTTTTTGCAAATGAGCTTTCCTAGCTTTCTGAGCAGAAAAACAACTTATAATTGCATTGAATTTCAATTTCCTTACCAAAGGTGCTTCGATGCATAGTGTAGCAAGTCCGGAAAAACGATCTTGTGATGAGCACGAACGATGAAAATTCTTTTTTCTGGCAAGGACGCTAAATGAACGTTCGGCACTAACGGTTACAGGTATGGTGGAAAACACACGGAGAGCAACACAAATATCAGCAATTAAATTAATATCACTGAAGGCTTCTAATGATGCTCTAAGGTTTTTCAGATGATTTGAAAATGGTTTCACTGCTTCAATTCTAGCTGACCATCTTGTATCGGAAAGTGTGTGAAGGGATCCGGGCACATTTTTCTTAAGAATTTCCCAACGTTGGCCAACATTCCACTGAATCGACTCCACACAAGTTAAGCTGTAAGCTGCACATGGTGATAATAATCAGTGGCCCAGAGCAGCAAGCTTGTGACTGATGGATTGATAGATAATATGCAAATAGGGGCCCGATTGCGATAGCATGAATGATTTTAAATTGTCGGGCCACTAAAAATAAGTGGGAAAAGGTATGTTGGCGATGAATATAGGGTATATTGAAAAAAAAACACTCTCCTCATTGCTTTCAATTTTACGGGCCCCTACAAAATCCCGGGCCTGGGGGTTTCCCCCTTACCCCCTCTCGACGGGGCTGTCTAAATGTGCATACATTTGATTACCTAGATGAACGCATCAAAGACCAAGTGGTTGAAGAATGTTTTACTGAAAAGCTAAGATGGGAAATAAAACGAAAGATTCTAATAGTTTAAATGATGTTATTTTTCTGCCTAATTCCTTAGAAAAAGTTGAAAATTTAAAATTTTAATAGAAAACAGAATAATAACACCATGGAAATTCATAAAATTATAAAATTTCAGTTTAGAAAGTTTGAGTGCTTTGGATGTGGTTCAAAGGATCATTCCGTTCAAGATTTGTGTAGGCCGCCTCATATTTTCCTTCAACCTGTTCTTTCTCATTTTTTTTATTATCAATAACCTACAATTTCTTTTCTCATTTAAAGTCTCACTTTAAAAAAAAAAAAAAAAATATTGATTTCCCAAATAGTAATGCCCAGACATAACAAAATATTACTGCCTTGAATTTAAAGAATAAACATATGTACCTACACATTTTTGCTCATTGTATACATACATTTTTAATTCCGATTCTGAAAGACGATTATTGCTGAATGCAGCCATTCGTCCATGTCACCCCGCTTGCGAAAGCTCGAGCCTCGAATGATTCTCCAGCCATGTTAGTCGATGGCTGTGGATTCTACTTCCTCTTGATTACTTAACCACCGTCGAGTGAAGACCGTCTCATCGCAAAAGTTCAGAGCTGCCCACGCAGCAAATAAGTTGCTTAATACTTACTAAGGTACGAACAAATTCTAAGTTCCCATAGAATTAAAGTTTTTTTTCTCAATTTGTGTTACTTCGCAAGTAGCAATTAAAGCGAGATTCCTGTGATATCGCGTTTTGAGACCGCTCGGTATCAAGATATTGATCTAGCCATCAATTTCATCTGTGCTAAAGGAGAGACTGTTACAAGCTCGATTTAAGCCTAGGAGAGGGAACAAGTAGCCACGTGTTTCGCCATCTTCACGCGGGCTAACCTATATCCACCTAACCTACATTTAAGACAACCGGTGCCACAGGTTAACCGGCCAAAGCAAAAATATCAGAAAATTGCGACTCCGCACAAGGTAAGCCCATAAAAAAAACAAGTATTACGTTGTAAGCGTCATTTTAAGGTCACGTACATTTGTCTTAGGAAAAAGTTTCAAGGCGAGACTTTTATATTCGACGCGGCCGTGGGTGTCGTCGTCGACACACGAGCCGCGACCTTGTCCATCGGAGCACCCCTGTGAAACCTACAGCTTCTGACCAAACCTCAAATTTGGCAACACTGACATAAGTTGGAGAATACAATTTTAAATATTGAACATGAACTACTTAACTTATAAAACTTAAACACTACCTACATTTATATAAAAAAAAAAAAGGCATGCGATTAAAATAATATTACAACACTGCATTACAACACTACATTACAACACTACACTACAACAACAAACACACATCATCATATTCGACCTGCCTAAACGGATCGGACAGCGACAACATCTTATCCGGCAGCATCGGCATCCACTGATCAAACCACTCTTTCAAATGATGGTTTCCTATATGCCCAAGCATAGAATAGCGAAATTAGACTAAGCTTATATTGTTTTTATTAAGTAGAACTCTTATTAACCCATCTCACTCAAGAGCAAAAAGATAAGTATAAAAGTTCCAACTTGTTCCTCGAGAACACTTTTTAATGCATATATGATAACATACAAAATTTTTCCCCATCGTTTAGCTTCATAGTAACAGAGTTAAAAGAACTCAAAATTGCAACACCCCCGCCTTCCCGTAAAGACGTGCGCACCTCTTCGGTGGAGGAGACAAATTATGTAAGTGGTGAGTGCTAAAATTAAGTTATTTTACTAGAAATTTTGATTGTTGACATATGTGTATGAAGGAATATATTTAAAGTGGAATAGTGCTAAATAAGAACATTGAGTGAGGTAGGTCAAGATTTAATTTGATGAGATCGATATTTAGAAATTATGATTTAGGTGCTCTTTCAAATTAGTTTCATTTTCTATTGAAGTTTCTCATTTCGTTCCGACCAAAAAGGTCAATGATCTCAAAGAATGATCAGCTGTGAAACAATTAATTTTTTGTATTATTGAACTAAGAACCTATCGAGATTTATGAATTCTAGAACTCTAATGTGAATGGATATATTATAGGTATATAGTTTTTTTTTGAGATTATGATAACTTTTAATGATAAAACCTTATACTTTTGATGTTATATTCCTCTTGAAACAAAAACTATTCAAATAATCTTAGACTTAAGTTTATGAATTTTTATATAGGTATTAATTATAAATAAATAATGAACAGATTTTTGAAAGAATAATGAATATTTTTCGGTATTATTTTGTGGAGATTATCGATATTAGTATGGATTGCTAAAGCAAGGTAAGAGAGCCTAAGGAAAGGGTAAAGCGAAAGGGTAAAATGAAGGTTAATGTGTGATTAATTTCATGACGTCAGATAAGGGGTCATTGCTGGAATATAGGAATAGGAGTGGTGCAGTGACCACGGAGTCACTATATATGTAGCGACTTAGGGGAGGGTTACACTCCAGGGCTAAGAACACCTATAAGCCCCAATGAAAAAGCTTTTGTTGTCGTTAAAATGAGTTAAATTAGAAGGAACGAGATTTAGAAGATTATTTTGTGGTAAGGCGATTTTCGACTCGAGGCACGTTATTCGACGGTAGTCCAAGGGAAGCCGCAAGATCCCACCCCTCCGACGAGCAAGCCCAATTGGCCATGCTAGCGTGCCTACCCGCAGCTCACCCCTAGGACAACCTACTCAACATACACCCAAATTCCTTGAGATCCTGTGGATCAGGGCTATAAGGGTATATTTGCATACAATCGCACCTAGTTGAATAGGAACAGCTTAAATACCGTTACAGATTATGATCCTCCGCAAATGTGGATTAAGAAGTAATTTTGAATCCAGATGTCAAACTAAATCAAGGCAAAACTTTTTTGAGAACACAATTTGAAACTAAGAGTTCAAAATCGAATTGATATACATACATACATAGTTTGTTGATGAGATGAAACCGTCAAAGAAATTGGAGTTCTGAAATTAGATTTGCACCTTTTAAGTTCAATTGAGAAAACAACAAAACAAAATAAAAAGTATTTAGGTTATTATGACTTTTATGATAGAACCCAATTGATTTTGGATGCAAGTCCTATAGCATTAAGCGCAGTTTTGGTACAGTTTAAAAATGATATGATACCGAAGAACATGTTTATCAAATTGTTAGTAAAAGCTTTCTAAAAGCATTCACATTAAATAAAATTGACACGATTTCTGAAAATAATCAAGAATTTGTAAGTGTTAAAGAGAAACAAAATTAACAAAGATGTTTTAAACTTCAAAGTATTTGAAAATAAACTCTGTTTTTATAGAAACATACTGCTACCACAAAACAAAATTGTAATTCCACAAAAGCTTCGTGAAAACGTAATTGAATTCCCTCATGAAGGACACCCAACCCAGGACCAGGAATAGTTGGAACAAAAAGAAGGTTGTGAACTAAAGTCTGGTGGCCAAAATTGACCAAGATGCCGAAAATTATGAAAAGAAATGCAAGAGTTTTCTCCTTTTTTCAGCACCGACAATTTCTAAACCGATAACACGACGATCAACTCCAATAGACGTTTGCATGGATTTAATAGGTTCGCTTCCAAGTGGGGAAGATCTATTTGCTGAGTTGAACAACAAAATCGAGATATACTTAAAAGACTAAAAATAAGCAATACTATAGGTTCAAATTGGAAAGAAGATTTACTGGATTATTTGCTTAAGGACCCAGCTAAAATGTTCTACGGAAGGCTTCACAAGGATAAAATTCTGTCTATAATTATCAATCAAGATCAAGATGTCAATCAGGAAATTATGGACTAATATGCAATCAAAAAAGAAAAGGGAAATTTGTAAGCTGACGAGAAACGACGAGCTGCTTGAAGTGAACTTCCTATTGGTGACCAAGTGCTGGGAAAGAAACTTCGAAAAGAAAATAAGTTGGATACAAATTTTAGTGAAATATTACTCGAAGTTATCAAAAATAAGGGAGAGGATGTTTTGGTGAAGAACTCTAGTTTCAATCTATTCTTCAACAATAATGTTATTCCCACTTTATTTTTAACCTTTTACCCAATGCCTGATTATCGTTTTTCTATCTACTTTTTTATCCGCATGAACTTTAACTTTCATTAGGTTTTAATTGTCAGCTTAAATAGTTTCCACCAACAGTTTAAAGTTTAAATAATTCTTCTTTAATATCTCATTTACATAAAAAAAGCGTAGTCCCCAGAATTTGTGGACTATTTTTTTAAAAACATGCTATTTTTATGTCTTTTGACATTTTAACAAAAGATTTTGTGTCATTATAAACTAATAATAAAAGTGAATATTTTGATTTTTATTAGATCTTTTTATACACACTTTCACTTGAAGCTAAAGATCAGGCTAATAGAGTTACTAATTAGACCTAGCTAATATAAAACGTTTCTAAATTTGTGTTTAAGCGAAATTCGAGTCCGTTAATACCTCAAAGAATTTTTGCAAATTCTTGAAGATTAATTGAAGCGTGTCCGCAATAAAATTAAAAAACCCAAACGAAGAAAGACTAAACTTAAATAAAATCAATAGAAAAATATAGCTTCAATATGATAATCATCATTAATATAGATTTGAAGTTAAAACAATAATGATGTCTTCATCATTATTACAAACAAAGCAAATGAGATGACAACTTTATTATTATTAAATTATTAATAGATAAAAAGTTTATTAAGCTATTAAAAATGATGAATTGTTTTTAACGATGTCGGAGAAAAGTGAGAGTGAAGTTTTGAGAACATTAAGATAAATTCATTCATTCATAGTTTTTGAAAAACAAAAGAAAAACTTTCAGATACTCATTGTGTGTTGAGAGACTTAATTGATTATAATTTTATTCAATTCTTTTATTGCATTGTTATAGTTTTGTCAAGTTGTCAGCACAAGATAGCAACTCGCTCTGATGAATTTTGTTTTATTAAGAGTTTTAATGTAATAAATTAAAAACATACTATAATAAATCTTTTGAATAAAGAATAAAAGAAATAATTAAGAATAGTTTTATAAACATGGATGACATAAAAATGAGTGGGCTTATAAAATGTTTATGTTTTGTCTTTTTGCAAGCTTTTCTTGTTTTTGTCATGGTGTTTTGTAAGAAGTATAGCTGTGAAAATATAACCAAAGCCGTTAGGTCTTGAGGCAGATATTACATATTTTGAACACAGAACGCTATACCTGCCATTTTTTCTTCTCATTAAAAGTTATTTTGATCAGTTCTATTTGCCAAATTCAAAATATTGAAATTTTTCGACTTTTCAAGATCTTTAGAGCCAAAATCTATTGCTTTAAGAGAAATATCTGTAAGTGCCCATTCACGCAGGCGCTGTACTTTCGTACCTTTCGTACGATCGTAAGCTTCTTGCATAGTCGTAGGAAACCTAAATACTCAACAGCATTTTTGACTATGTCAAATATGTGCTCAATTCACAAGGGATCGATGCAAGTACCACGTATGGATAGTGGCATCGGAGGAGGGTTACGCTTTTGGAATAATATACAGCATTGGATTTTCAAAGCATTGAATTCTACACGGTTTTTATTCCTCATTTGACAATGCTGTCAAGATCAGAATGTTATGAGTTTATCATAAGCTTTCGTTAATAGCCCGTAGTGCCCGTAGCTTGATGGTTAGTGCGTTGGACTGTCATGCAAGGGGTCTTGGGTTCAATCCCTGCCTGTGCCACCTTAATTAAAAAAAAATTCACGGGTACTGCCTCTTGCGAGGAATTGACAAATCCTCCAAGAGTAATTCTTGTCATGAAAAAGTGCTTTCTCAAAATTAGCCGTTCGGATTCGGCATATAAACTGTAGGTCCCTTCCATCTCTGACAACATTACTCGCACACAGGAATGGTTGAGAGTTGTAAGTCACTAGGCCCTGGTTCTTCATGGACTGTTGTACCACTTAATTTATTTATTTTATTTTTCGTTAATAGCCCACATCCAAAAAACAAGGATGAGCTTTTTAAAACAATTATGAAAAGCTGAGGATACTCTAATCAGTTAAACAGTTAAGTGTGTTAGTAGTTTCAGAAAAAAGATAATTTATAAAAATATGGAAGAGTGTCGTAGACAAAACAAAGCCCTGGGGCACACCAGCGTTTGAGTTGTGGATATCAGATTTGAACCCATCCAATACTACTTAAATTGAACCGTCCGGAACAAAGAAGATATTCATCAATACCAAATGCACGTATTTCGAATCATGCAATAATCTTATTTTCTCCAAAATGATGTACAGATTTCTTCCACTGTTCGGTGAGATAGACCATGAGAACACCAGTGGAAGTTTTGCTTCGAAAGCCAAACTGTCAGTTATTAAGAAGGTTTTTTTTTCAGCGTTTCCTTGACCTTGGAAGGAAGGGACGTAAGTGGAAATTGGACGAAAGTTAGAAGGGGAGAATCTTTTGCCTTATTTTAGGGACAGGCTGGAAAGAGACCTATAGATTTGGACTGATGGAAAAGCTTACGGTCTTAACCGCTTTGAAAAAGATCTCTTTAGAAGAAATCCAGACCAATGAATTTGTGAATATCGAGATCCTTAAGTACTCTAGGAACTGCACGAGTGCGAAAGAAGATTCGACCAATAAGATTGTTAATGCTTACAAGTACAGGATTAGACTAGACATGTCACTCATTGGAAGCATTGAATTAGCAGCAAACTGTTCTGCAAGTAAATTGGCCTTAATCATCGAGCTTACAAAAGGTGTTAATGTAAACCAGAGTTGGAGCCGACGATGACGTAGTGTAAATAAGTCAATGTTCAGGAACTTCAAAAGCATACATAAGAAACTTAAAATTATGATGCCATCAAATGATCAGATTAAATTTTTAACTCTAAATATTACAAACCTTTTCAATACTAACATTCCCTTAAAAACGAAACTTCTTAAACCAAACAGAAAATGATGGTTTACACAAAACATAAGACTTTTAATGCAAGAAACGTTACAGTTTGAATGATCGTCGTGTTAATTGTTCAATTCGCAATAGGATTGTAGAAGAAATATGTACTGCAAAATCTCTCCACGTACTCAGCACGTATTTAAACGGACGTCACTTGTGAAAAAACATACACAACATATAGGCATTGCCCTTGTTTTGGTTTTTCTGCAATAGCTAAGAGTATACCCTAAATTATAGACGGCAGCTAAAATTATGACACTTCCAAAAACTGCAAAAGATGGTGAATTCAGGGCCATTTCCATAAAAAAGCTAACCAATGCTTATCTCACTGGCAACTCAATGCTTACCCAAAAACAGTGTTTGTTTCGTAAGAAACACAGTTGTATTCCTGCGCTTTTAAAAGTCACTGATGACCTATCGCTTTTAGTTTTACTTGCCTTTTCAAAAGCTTTCTATACAGTCAAACACGTCACATTATATTTTATATACATAGAAAGCTTGTTTAACTTTTAAATTGTCAATTTACTCTTACTTGACTAATAGAAGGCAGGCATTACAAGTCGGTGATAGCCTGTCTAACTTTCTGCCAAATATTACTGGTGTCCCTCAGGGCTGTAATTTTGGACCTCTTTTGTTTTGAATATATTTTTATAAACTTTTATCTTTAATTTCAAATTGTACCTCCCATATGTACGGAGATGATTTCCAGCTGTACTTTAGTTTAGTTGCCATCTTGGCCTAATTAAGCATGGAGCTTTGAATGAAGATTTGAATAGTGTGGTAAATTCGAATAGACATACTCGTATTTTAAACCTTACATAATCTAAATGCCTTGTGATATTTGGAAAATCTCTTGACCATGATTATTTTTAACTTCCCATATGAAGTTATTGTAATCGATCCGATTTGTCGAGTTGAAAACTTTGACATTTCTCGACGTTTCAAGGTCCCTAGATTTTAAATAAAAGATTTTTAGAGAGATGTCTGTGCCTGCATGTGTACATACGTTCGTACATCCTTACGTTCGCGAAGTTTTTTATGTCGTCCATAGCTCAAGAACCAGTAGAGATATCGACTTCAAATAATTTTTTTTTGTACAAATAATAATGCAGAAAGATGCATAAAGGACTCTGAAGAAAATTGAGTGGGTGGTGTTTTTACCATAGCTATTTAAAAAACAGGTGAAAATTTTGGTTAACCCAAAATAGCTCAAGGACCAATAATGCTAGAGACTCCAATTACTGTTTTTTTTATAAATAAAAAAACCTGAAAAAATACAATTGTCACTTAGAATATTTTACGAATAAAAATGATTTTGTCTTCAAAATAATTTTATGGAACGAGAAATAACGTTTTTGATATCTGGTAAAATTTTGAGAAAAATCGAATTAACAGTTTTTTATAAAAAAAAACTAAAAAGAAACATTACTAAAAGTTGGTAAAAATTGACTTTCGACTCAAATATATTGTCAAAAACTTGAGATATTATGTTCAAATTAATTTTACCTTGTAAAATATACTGTTTTTAACATTAAGTAAAATTTTGAGAAAAATTGAATCGACAGTTTTCTTACAAAAAATAAAAAACTTAAAAAAAAACAATACTTAAAGTTGGTAAAAATTGATTTTCGACTCAAATATCTTTTCAAAAATTTGAGATATTGGCTTTAAATCAATTTTTTTTATAAACAATATTGTTGTAAACATTCAAAAAGATTTTGAGAAAAATCGAATTGATAATTTTTTTACAAAAAATAAAAACCTAAGCCCTATTATGGTTATCAAATATCAATACGATATTTGATAATAGTTGATAATTATCAACAAAATTAATGAATCGGTATTATGGTGATCAATTATCAATATTTTTGATAAATTGTGAATTAAAAGATCTATTGTGAATAGCTTTATTGATAAACTCGGTATTACGGCTATTAAACATATTGATACCCATCAAATATTCTATCAGCTACAAAATCTTCGTTGACAAATGTATCAAATATTCGTAAATGGTAAAGAATTGTAATTTAAATACGATTTATAAAAGTTTTTTTTGTAGTTTTTATTGAATATACAAATTGAAGAACGAAATGCCTTCACTAGAATTGTTGTTTGAAGGCAATTGTACTGAGGAACGAAGGTTTATCGTGCAAGCAAAAATAAACAGTATTACGGGATGCTTCAAACCCACTGGACAAATTATAAATTCATGAATTAAAATAAGCAAATTAAGCTTGGTATTACGGCTGTCAAAAATTATGATATCCATCAAATTTTCTATCAGCCACAAATTCTTCGTTGATAAATAGGCATGTACCATCAACTGAGAGCTCACAGATTTATGCACAAATGTCTTTTGCAACCTCAGGATTTTCCTCCATTAGTTCCACAAGCCTTTCTATTTGTTTTCTGTTGCTAACTATTCTACTCCTAAATAAACAAAATATTATTAAGAAAAAAGAGAAATGTATTAAATGAAAACAACTTACATACATTATTCCGCCGAAATTATTTATAGACCAAAACACAAGAACTCAACACAAATGACAAACGTCAAACACCAAACAAAACCTATTCACAATCGTATATTGATTAGCATTCACAATGGGTGAAAAATTATCATTTGATGCTCATAATACCAAATTATCAATAAATTGATAGAAGTTATCAGTTATCAAATAATTGAAAGTTGATAGCCATAATAGGGCTGTAAAAAAGCCATTACTAAAAGTTAATAAAAAATTTACTCTTGACTCAAATATCTCTTCAAAAATTAAAAGTATTGGCTTCAAAATAATTTTATCTCGCAGAACATATTGTTTCCAACAGTTTTTTTTTTTATAAAAACTTAAAATCTACAAAAAATACTACGCAAATTTAGTTAAAATTGATGTTCGGTTCTCGATATCTCGTGAATAATAAAAGATATTGACTTCAAATTAATTTCATTCACCAAATTTGTATTTTTAAGAAATGCTAATAATATTGGTAAAAATTGGTTTTCGAATAAAAATCTCGTTAACAAAAATAGATTTAAAAATTAAACTCTTTTATCATATGCAAAATATTGTTGGTAATTTTTAATTGTTTAAGAATAATTCAACTGCAGACTTTTTTAACAAATCTCGATAACCTACAAAACTTTTAAGCAAGACAAATCGACAGACGGGATGGGAAGTTATCAGTGTGGGTCGCATACCAGCCTCTTTTTCAATTGTTTTGAACAATGTTCCAATCAAATATGTAGGTTGAAACAGCTAAAAATCTCAGAGTTGGATAACAATGTTAATGGACTCGTAGACAAGATATACCCGAAAGGTTCTTGCTAAAACCCTGGTAATTATTATCTTTATATAAGGATGCGGAATTTACTGTAACTGTAATTATATAAGAAAACGAAAACTCAAATTAAATTTAACAACTTCAAAAATATGTATTTTAACTTCTTTCGACAACAACAGACTAAAATGTATTTCCAAATTGATACCACTTTGATAGCTGTCACTTTGAAACACCTGTCATTTTGACACACGTCATTTCTGACATCTGCCACATTACTTCGTTCTTAGCTTATGTTTTTAAATTCAAAATTGTACAAACCTTATACGCTTATAACGACTTGAATTTAATTCATGTAAATCTGTTCAAGTTTCAGCCTCAGTTGTAAACTGTTTTAAAAGTTTAAATATTTTTTTTCTGAAATCAGCTAACAAAAATATAAGCTTCTTTTTCTTTTTAGCAGAACTCTTATGAAATCGAGGGAGCATACTCCAGACTCTTAATCCAAGGACCTTATATGGATAAATTACTCGAAGTCTATTAAAATAAACTGTGTTGAATGCTTGACCACGTTAAGCCGGAAAAATATTTGAATACTAGCTCATTTTAAAAGATCAAAAACAATTTCGTAGTTTCTTAAAGTTTTTTTTGTGTGAGTTGTTTTATCTTTTGACTGATATTGGTATTTTCGTTTGCTATAACCGGTAACTAATTAAAAATTATTTTATTTCTTTAACATTCACCTCTTTTTCAACATTTCATCACTGAAAGCATAACTAAATTTCTTTACTTACTACAATATAAAATATTTATGACCACCATTTTAGACTTTTAGATTGCAACTATATAAAAAGCTAATCACTTTCCATCAAATGAATGCAATTACAAACATCCAATTAAAAATAATAATTCCAATCCTCTAAGTCTCAACATCATGCATTAGGAGAATACAAATCATTCAGCAAATCAACTTTAGGAAAAAAAAAATCCACTTGATCTATGAACAACAACTCTCATCCAAGTTGTAATCTCTTCATATTTAGATACCCACTGACCCATATCTCACACCGTGCATCATAATCGCACCAAACAAGACCGAAACTATTCCCACGAATAAATTGACTTGCGAGGCGCGAAAGTGTGAGCCTCAGCCAAAGCTAGAGCCTAAGCCAAGCGTCTAACGGATAAATGCTAATCGATTCGAGCTGAACTGGTCTGATGGTCAATATAGGAGATAGCCAAAGTTACTATGAACATTTCTTGTCCATTTGCCCAAAGACTTCCTTTCGAAAATCGTCCATCGCTTAAGGGGTGATTTGGCAGGACTCTCATCGCATCATTACTGATGCCGGACTGTGTTCCACACCGTCTTCCCTCTTCTCCTATGATGGATGCCGGCCGCCGTACCACCGTTCCGAAGCAATTGAGGTCTGAGCTGTATACCAATAATAAATAAGCGTTCATCAGCATAATCATCATCAGCATCGGCATTGGCATCTCTCTGCATCCACGTCCACCATAGCGCATTCACATCTCCTCCGGTCAGATTCCAAATGGAATGTTTTACCAGCATTTTTATGATTTTCATTGCCCTGGCGCTCGATTGGATTTTCTCTTTCTTCTGATGATGTCTCTGAAGTCTCTCAACGCTTCAGTGTGATTTTATGTTGAAGCTCATCATGAAGGCCGACGGCGTTTTTTCGCACCTTTTCATTGCAACTGCATCAGCTTCAGCAGCTTAAGCAGGGTAAGCGTACCTACAAGAAAAAAACACACAAAAGTTGAAATTGCCTAGTGATCGACAAACATCGGTTAATGGTTCTTTATTGAACCTTTGCATCGGCACTTTCTTGGGGCAAATTGAATTTCTTCGCATTAATTACGTCCAACTATAACATTGTAAATTGCCGCTGAACTCTAATACACGAGTGGTATGTATTTATGCAGCAGATGGTATAGATGTTGCAAGGAGAGAACCTAATGTTGGGTAGGTAAATCAAGAATGGAGAAAACCTATCGGCTAGAATAATCTATCTAATCGTATAGTCGAGTATTTATGTAGATAAGGATTTGGCCCTCATCAATTTGGGACTTAAGTCGATTGGAACTCTCAACAAATAAAGCCGCCTTCTTCTTCGTTTTCTTCGCTATCGGATGCGGATCGTTAGTATGGTGAAATAGTTGAGTTTTTTCTACACGGTGGGCTAAAAGTGGTTAAGATGTTCATATAGGATTTTTAAGACAATTAAGGAATCCATTTACATCAAACATCAATGGTACCATACCTTCGTGTGATGGTTAGTGCAAAGGATTGTCATGCCAATAATCTTGGGTTCAATTCCTGTCTGTGCCATCTAAAAAGCTTTTTCACGGACACTGCCTCTTGCGAAGTATTGAAAAATCCTTTAAGAATAATTCTTGTCATGAAAAGTGCTTTCTCAAATAAGCCCTCCAGATTCGGCAAACAAATTGTAGGTCCATTACTGAAATGCGTCGCACACAGGAATGGTTGGGAGTTATAAGTCACTAGGCCCTAGTTCTCTACGTTCTTTAGTAAACTTTGGTTTTCTAAGGCTTCAAAAGGTTTAACATAAGATTACTAGCAGAAAGATAGAAAGAGTTAGAGAGAGATTGGACATTCGATTATATTGAACATACATAGTTCCTACTAAAATTAACTTTCATTGTTGTTGTTGGGTATTTCCTAGACCTTCGGCGGTTTCACTAGTTGTTGTTAACAGCTTTCTCTAGCTATCATGGTTTTCACCGGCTATCAACTTCTTGTTGTTTCACGACTCCTGATCACTACCTTAACCTTACCTTTTATTTCTATTCTAGAGGCTTGTTCTTACGGAGCTAGGTTGTTACTCGGTCTACCACTTTTAGTCTTCTTCGCCATTCCTTTTCTTTATTTGATTTCCAGTCATTCTTTCGTGATCTTATGGATATCTAAGAGCCTTTTTTTTTACTTGACGAAAAAAGTAGGTGTGAATTCAATCACAAATATAAATTTAATATTTCATAGTGATGTATGCGTTCCATCATTTCACCACGTGTGCTCAATTTATCCTTATCATAATAGACTTCTGCTGCAGGCTGGAAGGGTGATGATGTGTAATATTCGAATAGGGTGTAGATAACCTTTTAAGGTCTAAATTAAGCACGTTTCAGTGGAAGAACAACAGTGACAGAACTTAAATAATTGATAAGAGTTGAGTATGGCTTCAGAGACATTTTTGCAGTTTCTGCTTTTAGGAATTTGCGTGTGAAAATTTGACTTTCAGCAATTTCGACAAATATGTATGTGACTGTTTATCTAATGCTTTATTTAAATTCTTTATTAATTTCTTTTAATTGTTGTCTGGCACAATTTCCAAATTTTGTTGCTAAGTTTCCAAAAAAAATCAGGTTCTTTTTCCAATTTAAATCAAAACAGATGTCTTTTTCCAAAACAAAATTTGTACGTACTAATTTGTTGGAACTTAAGAAATTTCAACATATCGGTAACGTAGTTTAAAAATTATCACAGTGCAGTTTTACAATTTTTATGATTACAAAATTGTCAGTTCATCCCAAATGCAATTTTAAACATTTCAACTCAGTTTAAAAAATGATCGAAGTGTATCGAGCCATTTCTGAGTTTTCTATCTAGACTAACGATCTTAATGCGTATGAAGTTTCCAGACAGGGTGACTTTTTTGTTGAGCTTTTTAAGAAAAATGAGATGTCTGATAAGTAAAATAAAACTATAAACTTTCTTTTCTTCTCTATCTCTTCTTCTCATTTGGATGGTGACCGAACAGGGCATTCAGCATTGAAACTGCCGTTGAATTTGCAAAACACTGAGACACCAACATAAACATCAGCAAAAACTCTGGAATGGGAAAAGTACTCCAAACCAAAGACACTCCACCCGATTTAATTTATTATCCCTATATTCTGCATTAGACTATACAATTCATTCTTCGTATTTTTCCATCAATTCGTGGTGAATTGACTGTAGCAGTGGTGAATTGACTTTAACAGTGGTGAATTGATATTAGAATAGAACAGCTTGTAGGCAAACCAGAATTACAGATTGGTTTCTGGTCTTTATATAGAGTGTCGTTGGCCGTTGCTCTAAACATCTCAAATTGTCATACGGTATGAATGTCACAAGAAAGCATTGGAAGTGCTATACTGCGAGATTTGAGAGGAAACAGACGGATCTTCGGTGTTGCACTCATTTTATTGTCTGGTGATTTTCGACAAACACTAGCCCAAATGTGCTGATGGGAGAGATTCATCAATTTATCTCTGTAACATCGACGAATTGGTGCAAAAAGTTTTCCCGAACATTGTAAAAAACTACAAAAACTATCAGTGGCTCAGTATGGAATACCCTACCCAGTGAATTGACAACATATAAAGTCAATCGATACTGTAGAGAATCAAGAGTCTGTCAACTATCCAACTGAATTCTTAAATTCGCTTGATGTGCCGGGCATGCCACCACACGTTCTTTTATTGAAAATTAGTGTGCCAATCTTTTTTCTTCGAAATATAAATCCACCACGACTTTGCCACGGAACCAGACTCTCAGTCAAGAAAATGATGAAAAATGTTATCGAGGAAACAATTTTGAATGGTAATTTAAACGTGTCACGTATCTCAATGACTCCGACAGATATGCCAATCGATTTCAAACGTTCAATTTAAGTGATGCCACTTCGCTGCAACAGCAATAAATCTACTGCACTTTTCGCAAAATCTAAATTTGCTGCCACTAAATTCAATCTTCTGCACTCTTTTATGTTTAATAAACCTTCTCTTGGATAGGTGTCCAAAAACATATAAACAAATAACCGCTTTAAAGAACGGCTGAACGAAGCCAATTGTGAACTTGGAAACATTCTCTTATGACATATGAAATTAGTTGGACGGTTTCATTCACGAAAAAAATTTGAATTTGTATTTCTATTGTGTGACACTGACAATTCCTCATTTTACAAGAATTATTATTATAAAAAAAATTAAATACCTATTCCAATCAAAGTACACTCAATTACGTCCATCTTCTTGGACGAATTTTAATCTCTTAAGAGTTTTATAAAGCTTTAAAATCTGTATTTTGGAATAGAATTTCAAGAATATATGTACATATAAATAAAATAAATTCCATGAAATTGCAACTGATAAAATAAAAAAGGATGGTTTAATTTTGTATGAAGAAATTTGTAACCAAGTGAACAACGTTTTAATTTTAATGACACAAAACTTAACCATTTATGTAGAATCCTTTTTATATACCGATTGCTTCGCAGGGCTTAAGTTTTCTATTTCAAGCCAAGTAAAAATTGAATTACCAAAAACAAACATAAGGCAACAAACAAACTCTTGCTAAGGTCATTTTTTGTAAAGAAATGACTAATGGTAGTAAATATCAGGCTCTCCTCGGCTTTTAGAGTATTTCCAAAATTTTACTTTTACCGATAGAAAGTCAATAAAAAAACGATTAAATAATTAGTAAGTATTCCAAGATTTAATACCTAATCGCATAAAAATACGTATTAAGTAAATATGGTTTTAAACTAATTATTTGTATGTTTTTTGTTCAATAAAAACCTACTGCAGAAAAATCCAATCTACTGCTTTTATTGTAATAATCTACTGCGCTATTCTTTTCTTGAAGTGGTAACGCTATACAGTTATCGGTGCGACCAAAGCACAAGACAATCGTTAAAAGTTTGTGGACTAAATTGTGCTTCTCAAATAGACAGCTCTATGTGGTTTGGTCACTTTTCGGAAAACCTGATTTATTCGTCTACTCACCAGATGGAAAAACAAGAAATATTGGGTACCCCACAGCACTTCAATAAACATCGAATTGAACTTTGTAATGTCAAAATTTGTTCGAAATAAACAAAATCAACAAAATGGCTTAGAATGAATTGAATATTTGTGTACTGATTTTTCTTTAAAATTCTTAAATTTATTTTACTTGTTGGCGTAGCAACGCGCGCCGATTATAGCTAGCTTTTTTATAAAAAAAAAAACAGTTCCTTCAATTTTTCTCAAAATGCTACCAGATGTCGAAAACGTTATTCTTCGTTGCATAAACGTATTCTGGAGGTAAAATAATTGTTTGTCTGTAAAATATTCGACGTTTAAAATATTTCTTTTCATTTTTTTTTTGTATTTATAAGAAAATCGTAAGTTGAATTTTTTTTTCTCTTTTTCTTTAAATTATTTCGAAAGTTCTTTCTGCATTTCTGGATGTTATCATACAATTGATAACACAATTGTATTTGAATTCTATATCTTTCTGGTTCTTAAGATATAGACGATGAAAAATGGTATCCCGAACGTACAGACGGACGGACGCACGAACGTACACACGCACACACAAACATCAATCTAAGAATCAAGGATTTAGATTTAAGGGATCTTGAAAAGTCGAGAAATGTTAAAATTTCCAATTCAACAAATCAGACCGATTACAATAACTTCCTATGGGAATTAAAACTTAGAACTTAATTTCTTAAAAAAATGGATTTTTGAATGTTTAAATTAAACCGTTCTTTCCATAAAAACATTTCTTAATATCTTAAAAACGGCTTGAATTATTTTAATTATTTCATCAACTATGATAATAAAAACATACAAAAGTTTAAAAGTTTCAACTTTAACTAAATTAAAAATTTTACCCGCTTTCCTACGTCAAAACCAAAAAACGAAACAAAACAAGAAAACGTTTAATGGCTACATCAACAATTTAAAAAAATAATATCGCTTGATTATCCACCGAAAGAAAATACTGCTTTATTGACTTCAATATTATATTGTTTAAAACTCCTTTTTGGCCTCACTGTCTTCTTCAAAATTCAAACATTAATTTATTTTCAAACAAGCTGAACGCGCGTGCTAGTAATTGTTTGGTTGCTGCTAAGGAGGGTGGTCAAAAACTCAACGAAAAGATCATTTCCGTCCATTAAGCCGCAATCGACCCGATCACCGTTAGAAGTTAGATCCACTAGACTGTGCATGGCTAATGAATAAGTGAATAAATTACAACTATTTCCATGCTGCTGAACTGATAGTTTATTGTTCATTTGTAATTGGGTGAATTGTGTTCCTATAAGTTATTCATTCACACTTATGACCTTTTGGAAACTAGCACAATTTTGATCTTGTAACTTTTTGGATATATGATGATCACCATAAGAATTGGTACTGATGATAAAATCGACTTAATTTTATCAAACTTCATTGTAACAATCTTTACAATCTTTCCATAAAACTGCTCTAGAAAATTACCTTTGCAATGGATATTAACATACTCCTTTTAAAATGACAGCAATTGACCATAATAAATAAAATATATTTCCAACTTTTGTGCAATGACATTGCCACCCCCAATTGAAATTTCCCACTTGGCTCCACTTGTGTCATGTCAGCACTTTATTTCAGACAAAGAATGCGGCACACAATTACAACCGATTACCCATCGTTATCCAATTTCTCCTTCTCTGTCCTCCTATCCTTTTTGTAGCTTAGAGCCTTATTCATGGGATCTGAAAAAAAATATAGAAGACAAAATTCCACCAATAAATCCTACGAGAGAAAAATACAAAAGTCCAACAGCACCAGCACCATTGCATTGGTTCGCTATGGCAACCATAGACCGCGCAAGCGGTTAGCAAGCAAACGAGCGAGTATCCTCGCCACCGCGCCGATGCGCTGACAGGGAATAAATCATGGTCCAGTTTATTGTCATCCTTTTCCGGCAATAAAATCGCAAAACTTGTGGTTATCCTGTCCCGGCGGGAACGATGATGGCATGAGGTATCAATTGTTCCTGACGCTCGCTGCTAGCTTCTAGCTGCACTACTGCTTCCGCGTCTGATGGCCTGGCCAACAACTAAAGGTTGTTATAGGCTGCTAACTGGTATATGATTGTTGCTTTACTTGGCCGATGGTGGCGCCATTAATAACAAAATCTGCCACTAGCAATCCCAAGCCAAGCCAAGCGAAGCACTGCAGCAGACTGTGAGTGGAGAAGAGCGAGACAAAAGGTGCGAGCTCTGGGAAGCTCTGCATATTGTGTCCAAAGCTGTCGCAACATCGGTAACAGTAGTAAATAAATCGATCTCGAGATCAATAGATCAGTATTGTGAAGATTTTGGGATGGGATGAGAAAACCGCTTCGCGCTCAGTTTAGTTCAACTTAGTGCTGTGCAGTGCAGTGGTGCATGGTAGGGTAGTGCAAGGCAATGCAGTGCAGTGCAGTGCAGCGCATCTTCCAACCACTATATCTTTTTGCACTTTATTGTCATGGACGGGACGTGCCTGGGCTTGGATGGAAAGCCTCGGCAATTGCCATAGATTGATGCCATTTTATTGTCCCGCTGACAGGTAAATAGTGGTGGTGAAATGTTCATCTTTTACGCGCTCCCGCCTAGCTTAGCTTGGGATGCCATTGAAATTGCTTGCTCGTAGATCTTTCTTTATGGAAGTTATTAGGAGGGCTGCTGAAGCTAAGGGCAGCCTCTAGGTTATTACCGCCGCCTCGCCGCCAGCCGGCTTTCTCTTTCGTTCGCTGATGCTTCCTTCCATTCGTTGTCGGATAATTTACATCAAACAATGGAGGATGGCGGTATGAGTTTGTGCTAAACCTGACGGAGCAGAAGCTGGAAAAGTGGAGATGTATAAAGAAAACTGGCCACATTGCTGGAAAGTTATTGCAGACAATTTGTTACCGGGACGGTAATGGTGATCATTAAATTTCGCATTTGCCGGAGAATCCTTTGGTTGTTGGCGGCGATGGTGGTGCTTGTGTTGCTGGTGGTGGTTGTTGCAGCAGAGGATTCTATATGATCGACGTTGAAGAAGAACATCATTGCGCTTCGACGTGGAAGTCGTCATCATCATCATCATCAGAATCAGAATCAGAACTCTGAAGTTAAAACGTGAGTTCGAACGTTGTTTCGTCATCATCGTCATCGTCTTTGTCGTCCTTTTGATAGGCTTTTGTATTTTGTTACCATGATGGCCTGGTCGAAGTGCCCGACGACGAGGACGACGACGCTGACGGTCGTATCTTGACCGCAGTTGATTGAAATAGTTAGGTAATAAATGGTCGGTAAGTGTGTGTTGTCGGAAAAGCCATTCCGGTTGTTGACTTTTGCTTTGACTCCTTTGCTTTATTCGAGATTCGAGATTGTTGTATAATTTTATGGATAGTAATTTGTCGATAAAGGAATTGATACGTTTATGTCATGGAGAGGGATTTAAAGGAAAAGAGTTTTGTTGTTGCGGGATATGTTTCGACGGGCTTGACGATGTTGATCTTATTAAATATTTGTAAGTTGCTTTCGGTGTTAGGTGTGTATTTTTTTTATGATTCTAACGGTGGTGGTGGTAAAGAGGTTGGTCGATGGAATTCTTTGAGCTAAATGTTTGTTTTGTTAATAAGTTAATTGATGGTTGTAATAATATTATAATTGTCTATTAATTTATTAGTTTGCTTCCGGTAAAGTTTGACTTTAAAGAGGGCATTTAAGTGTCTTGATTTTAATTGATTTATTACATAAAATTCTTCACTAACTTTATTACTTTACAACAGGTAAGCATTAGCAATCAAAATAATCGTGTATAGTTGCATTAAAAAATTAAAAATTGTTGTATCAATTAGAATTATTACATTTCTTAAATAAATGTGGTTTTAGGATGCTGTAACAATTTGTTTCCCTACTTTAAACTGATCAAGATTTTCATCAAGCATTAGAACCAACATCGTCAAATATTTGTATATAAAGTTAATAAGCTGATAAATGTAATAAAATGAAATTCTTTAAGTTTAAGAATTTCTTCTTAGTAAGGTTAGGTAAGGCTAGGGTGGTTGCATGAAAGAATAAACCAACATCACTTAGACCGATAGTTGGTCCGTTGAGATACCACATGGATCTAAAGATCTACCTTACTCGTTGAAACCATTTGATTCTAGCTATGCAGCGTTTGAGACAATAAAAATGTCCGAATTTTTCAGATCGCTTGTATCAGATTGCAGAAGAACCCTGCTAAGTAAAGTCTTCGTCTTTTGATAGGGCAGGACATGAACATAGAAGGTGTCTCCTCTTTTTCGTCATCCATGCAGCTTTTGTAAAAATCTTTTGCAGGTGCTTCAAGTCAATAACCATGCCTATATCCATTAAGATGACACTGCCTATAACCTAAAACGGACTTCATTTTCAATCTATCGACCGAAATGAGTTGCTTTGAGCGTTTAGCATCAAGCAAGCGGCGAAATTAGTTCAGTTGTAAGTTCTATTTTTTGTATGGTATCATTCTTTAAGATAAGTTTACAAATAGCTGAGGCTATACCCATTACCCATGTTAGATTTTTTGTAGAACAAAGGTATAAATGTTCAACAGATTTGCTGTTCCCTGAACTCACCCAAATGAGGTGAGTATTGAACTATTCTGACCGACATTTTCGCACTGTTATTGTGTTAATGAAGGGGGATTCCAATGATTTTATGGCAACTTGAATGGTTGTTGAATTTTCCTTTAACTTAAAATGTTTTCCAGATACCGCTATGGCAACACCGTTTGCATAGGAAATCATTTTGAACAATTCCATTTCTAGAATTGTTAGTAATTTGTTGACTACTAAGTTCCAGAGGATTGGAGAAATGACACCGTCTTGCAGTGTGACCACTGACACTTCTTTGAGTAGTACAATTGTCCAGTTTTGAGTTGATAATCCTGCTTATCAGCATATGATTTATCAACTTACTGATCGATTTATCTAACCTTAGGATGACAGCTCTGCAGAAAGTTCTCCAAGTTTTTCTCACTTCTTGTATAAATATCAGTCAGATACTTCTCCGCAGGTTTTCGCTCTGTTAAAGAGTTTTCTGCAATCTTTCCTGAACGGACCTAGCCCAGAATTTCGCTAGTGCGGTTTCTTTTAAACGTCTATTATATATATATAGGAGGACAAGAAGTTTCCAGTGATATGTATGTTGAGGGCCAATGTGGGGTCTTTTTCTTTTTAATTTTTATCAAGTATGTCCTGTATGAAACTTGTAATCCTTTCTCAAACGACAATACCCTCAGTTTTTAATATTTATTCCTTAATTCACAACTATACTCTTTGGAGGTGGATCTTAAAGGAAAATGTATGATAATGTCATCTGAACTTGACAGTATAGTTAAATAGGGAACCCAACCTTCAGTAGTATTTAATGATTCGTAAATAAGCACCTTTACAATTTGCATCAAAGAAACTGAATATATCGAATTCACGGTATGTGCGATGTCGCCTAAAACAATTTAAACCCTCGAGTCCTGCTTCAATGGTAATGTGAAATATAGAGATTCATTTTTTAGTCGTACAACGAGAATGTGGAATGCTATTTCATTATTCAGGAATTCAAAACTAATGTCCATCGACACATATGGAAAGTTTAAAGTCAAAAATTAAATAGGTGAATCTAGTAGATAGTAGTAATAGCAGTGAAGAATTCCACATTCGTGTAGTACGGGTAAAGATCGAATATCTTTAATTCAAAGTAAGACCCAAGCAGACTGAAAGGTTAAACTGATGGGCATTCCTAAAAGCGTGAGTAATACGGTTGAACTGTTTAAGGGGACTAATAAGCTATTTCACTAAAACAAGTAATTTTTAGATTATTCTAAATAGATGTGATGATATGATATTTTATCGCCCATAGAATCAACTACAGATTTCCAGATTTTTGACCAATTAATGCAGTTTTAGAACAATAATTGTTTTCCACAAATAATGTATGTATAATGTATCACATAATTTATTCGACGACATTAAATTATCATTAGCTTCGAAAATAGAACTGCCTATTCTTCTTACATTCAAACTTTTCACAGAGTCCTATGCTTAAATTTAAGAACCAGCTTTTAATAGGAATATTTATCTGAAATTGGGAACTAAATCAACTTAGGGCACATATAAAGAAACTGAGCGTTAGATTTTTTCATCATAACACCGTTCTCAAGGTAATATGGATAACCAGCCCACTATTTTAGACAAAGTAAGCTACGCTAGAGCCATTTACAAGCGTTCAGAAAGGAATGTTGGTCTTTGATCTTCATCCCGGAAAGTTGTATTGTGAGAGATACCCAACTTTTCGGCTTATTCTCCTATTGGTTAGTGTCCAGTACATAGTGTAATGACCTTACGAAGTGAGTAAGTGATTCGTGAATCGATTCAGCTAGGACGTTATTGAAAGCAACTTCTGCGTCTAGGAAGGTAGTAACAGTAAATTTTTGTATATTGTATTGTCCTTTCAATGGTGCGAACTACCACTTTCTGGATCGTTGTTTTGGATTTCCGATCCATTCACCATATTGTAAATTTACTGGCGGATTCTGGGGTTTTGTATTAAAGGTATTTTTTTTTGTAGCTTTTCATAAGAATAAAGGCTTAAAATTTAAAATTCTTACTTATTTATATAGAACCCAGTTAAGCAGCCAAGCGAAAACTGAACCTTAGAAAAAAGAACATCAAAAATTATAGACAGATAGACAGACATGAAAGTCAAAACTTCAGTGGAACTCATACCTTCAGATGACGTCAAATGTGGAATTTCTACAGAAGGGACCAGTTATACAGGGTTTTTCAACAGGGACGCTACAAAAGTAAAGCGGAAGGGACAGCATATGACGCCATATTTTTTGCCGCTCTTTTGACATTTCTCTTTAGTAAGGTTTGCCATTTCATGATGGTAAGATATACGAGCCAACAACGAGTCGAAATTATTAGATTTTATTACCGAAATTCGGAGTCAGTGGCCTCAACGGTAATGATTATGACGTTAGGGTCGTCATAATTGTCCTAGCAGATTAACAATTGAGCGTCTAGTGGAAAAAGTTGAATTCACAGGTACAGTAAAATGTTCCTGTGCCAGTGAGACAAAGAAGTGCCCGAAGTGTCGAGAATATTGATGCCGCTGAGGCTTCAGTTGCAAAAAGCCCAAATGTGTCTCTCGCACGTCGTTCTTAAGCGTTGGGCATTTCTGTGATGTCGTTGTGGCGAATTTTGCGAAAAGATCTTCGCATACATCCTTACAAGATTAAATTGACTCAAGATCTGAAGCCGCTTGACCACCAGTAGCGTCGTATGTTCGTGAGTTGGACTGAGCAACAACTTGAAAATGATTCGGATTTTCATCGAAAAATCATCTTCAGCGATGAGGCTCATTTCTGGCTGAATGGCTCGTCAATAAACAAAATATGCGGTATTGATCAGGCAGCAATCCACACGTACCCCATGAGTTTTCATTGCATCCCGAAAAAATCACGGTTTGGTGTGGTTTATGGGCCGGCGACGTCATTGGGACGTTCTTCTTCCGTGATGATCAAGACTCCAATTGGATGATATGGACTTGGAGGACATGTGGTTCCAACAGGACGGCGGGCGCCTTAAGCCACACAGCGAATGTCACAATTAATTTTTTTGGAAACCAAGTTTGGAGAACGTGTTATCTCAAGAAATGGTCCAGTCGCTCGGTCGTGCGATTTGAAGCCGTTAAACTATTTCCTTCGGGGCTACGTCAAGTCTATGGTCTATGCCAACAAGCCAGCGACGATTGATGAACTTCGTACGAATATCGAACGTGAAATTACAGCAGTATCGGCCGATTAATGCTTGAAAACCGTCGAAAATCGGGTTCAGTGTCTGGACTTCTGGAAGCGTGCCCGTGGTGGCTATGCAAAAGAAATCGAGTTCTATACATGAAGGCATCAAACGTTCTTCCACAGGAATAAAGAATTTCATTGATATCCAAAACCGTTTTTGTTTATTTAAATAAACTTTTATAGCGCTCTTATTGAAAAACCCGATAAATACAGCCGGATCTAAAAGCTGTTTTCGATTAGAGCTCCGTTTCATTTATTTAACAATAAAACCAGCATGATTTAGATTCTTTCAATAATCTGTACTCTATGTTTTACTATGCTAATATCAATTCAAATTTGAAATCCTTATAAATCAATTTGATTTATTTGATTAAAAAAAAAACTATTATTTTGAATATGCAGTTTGTTTTCTCACACTGCCCCAGCCCAACCTTGATTTTTTTTCTCAAAAGAAGTTTCACTGAATTAATTAAATCTAAACCTTTTACTTTCTATGTATGAAAACAAATGTTGAATGATGACAATCATAATGATATCAGTTTTCAAAACTGTCACGCACTTCTTTTTTAAATGCATCTGCATCTATCTCACTGCAACTTCATTTCACTGCTGCTGATGATGATAATGATGAAGCTGACCTAGGGAAAGTTTTTTCGAAATATTTTTCATTTGACCTCAAAAACTGTCTCATGTCGCATAAAATAAAGAACAAAAACAACATCAAATCTAAAAACAAAACGTGCAAAATTTCCTGATTATAATTCCATCTCACGATTATAACTTTTATATCATGATTCGTTATTTATTGCTCTGCATTGTGTGTGATGATGAGGGAATTTAATGTTTAAGTACGCAAATGTCCAAACTAAACCACAAAACTCTGATTCACATGACTTTCCAGCCATTCCCATTGCCAGCTATCATCGTGAAAAAGTGGTCACTACCACGCCACGCCACGCCACAAGCACTGCAATGCAGACCGACATCATAATAAAATATTTCTGTCCCAAGTCCAAGTCCAAGTCCAAGACCAACGACAACTTAGTGCGTCCGTCTCAAGTTTTTTATTCTCATAATATGACCAGGCTATATCTCAAGACCCCCTTTCATTTTCATTGCACACTTTGCGCGTGCTGGCTTCACGCTTCAAGGCAAAAACCACTCCATCGGCAATGACCTTTAACCGCGATCTTCTGTATATAGCCATGTAACACTGTAACATAGTAACATGTCGTCCATCGAATTTGTGTGACAAATGTAGTTCTTTAGGACAAATGAGAGTTTCTTATAAAATATTTTAGTTTGTTTTTGTTTACTTAACTACTTTGACTTCTTCTTTTTCTTAAGTCACCGCAGCACCACCGGGGCTTTCACACTTTCTCATTGTCTTGGACAAGAGTCATGTAGTAAGTATAGTGATCAATAAGAGGTCAATGATGTTAATCCTAATTAATGCAGTTTCTGCAGACCGCCATCGTCTATACGCTATTGCCACCGCCCTTGTTGTATATCGAAGTTATGCGCACAAGAAATTAACGAGACTTATTGGCTTTTTTATAAGTAAGTTTTATACGAGAAGATCGAAGACTTTTGTGTAGTAAAAGTCACAAGGTTCATGTTGTTTGTTGGTCATTAACGAACATTTTAAACAAGGAAAATTGAACACATTTTTTTGTTTGCTTTGTCTGAAAAGAGTAGGAAAGGAATTCGAATTAAGAAATACTAGGACAGGAAATAGCTGATACTTCAATACCGACGATGCCAATAGTAACCAATTTTTTCCTACGACAATTTTTTAATACGAAAAAAGTTCAGAAAATTCAATTGGGAATGGCAGGGTAGAATAATTGTGTAAAGAAAGTACCTACATATTTCTTAGTGGATTTAATGAAACTTTTACATTCTTACTCAGTTTAGGGGAAAAGACTGGAAAACCACATTGAGCAAACCACATCGGTAAACATGAAATTGTCCAACTAACGCACTTGCAAAGGTATGTTTAATTTATTGCAGAAACAGATCCGTTTATATATTGACCTTATTAGCTTAAAATGGCCCTACAGTCTATGACAACCAACTCGGTTCCTAGCTAGCTGTCTCCAGTTCCGCACGCCAAGTTGGTTGCGCCATCTGCATCCCCCACCTGAGTCACGGTCTTCCTCTACTGCGTCGTATCCCGGGATTGAATTCGAAGATCTTCTGGGCTGGAGCGTTGATGTCCATTTGCTCTTTGCTCTACATGACGCAGCCAACTAAGTCTTTGGACTTTACAGCCCGTACAGTTTGTCGTTGTATCTTCTACTCCACTCTCCATCTATGCAGGCAAGACCAAAATCACAAGACATTTCTTTTTCTCGAAGCATCCTAAAGACGCTCTTATCTTTCTTTGACAGGGTCCAATCTTCAGCTAGTGTCTTTAGCGTTTGCTGTGTGTCACTTAGCACCGTCCTGCTGGAACCACATGTCGTCTAGGTCCATATGGTTCAACTTGGGCAATAAGAAATTAGTTAGTTAGACGGTGACCGTCTCGCTAACGTCGTTTTCAAAAAAGTACGGACCAATTACACCGAAATCCACACCAAACGGTAACTTTTTGAGGATGCATTATCACCTGGTGAACCTCGCGTGGGTTGGTGTCGTTCCATATACGACAATTTTAATTGTTAACACAGCCATTCATCCAAAGATGATTTTTCGGCCAAAATTGGGGTCCTCTTTCAAACGATTTGAAGCCCAGTCAGCGAACAAACGGCTTGACTATGGTCATGGACTTTGAGCTCCTGAGTCAGTTGGATCTTGTACGTGTGTAGGCCCAAGTCCCGAAGAAAAATTCGCCAAGTTGAAGTCTGCGAAGTCTTGTGCACGGCGACGACGGCGAGGAGGTTCTGCTGTACACTTTCACGGACCGTGGCGATGTTCTCGGCTGATGTTGCGTTCCTTGAACGTACGGGTGTTGGCTGATTGTTTACTGAACCGGTCGTCTCAAATTTGGCCACCAAACATTGAAGAGTCAACTGTGAAGGGCCACCACGTCTCCGGAAAATGGGCGCAATGCGCGCAACGTTTCCGTTAACGAACACTCATTCTGATAATAAAGTTTTATCATTTGAACGTGCTGTTCAATAGTGTAACTTGCCATGATAACTTGGCATAAGCAACTGATTAATAAACAAAAAATTTGACAGATGTCACCAAAACAAAATGGCCGCCACGGGGAGCCAAAATGTACCAGCGCCAAAAAAACCCATAGATGGAACCTTTAGATTTACTACTTCTAAGTCCATAGAAGCAGCGAATTGCAAGAGTTATTCTTCGTTTGATTTTGGCGCTGTCCATGGTGACGTTTTTCTCCGCTTGCGTAGCAATTCTCAAAAATGCACCACTGACATCATCCTTTGCTATCAATATCATCGGCGTATCCAAGTTATTTGATAGACCTTTCAAAGATTGTCAACACTAGAGTGACGGTGAGATCTTTTACGACCTTGATAGAGCAGCGTTCATTCTCCATAGCCATTCTGCACAAACGGACAAGTTTGACAGGGATGCCAGAATTAGATATTGCTCTGTAAAGCTCTTCTCTATAAATGATATCATACGTGGCTTTGAAATCGATAAAGAAAAGATTGGTTATCGATTAGAAGTGTGTGCGTTTTTTTTTCCAAAATCTGCCGTAATGTGAATATTTGATCAATGGTGGACTTTCCTGGTCTGAAACCACACTGATATAGAAGTATCAGATTGTTGACGAATGGCTTCAGATATTCATATAATACAGCAGAAAATATCTTATGTGCGATGTTCAGGAGAATGATGGCTCTGTAGTTGGGGCAGTTCAAAGGATTAGGAAACTATGCTTAGATTACACTCAATCCACCAACAGAAGTAACATTTTACATTTTTCGAAAAACTGCAAATGAAAAGGCTCAACAAAATAATGGAAGAAATAAGACTAATAGTTCAAACCGTCATGACGCGTCAGTTTAGATTAATAAATAAAGACGCTAAGATAGACCTTGTGCATCGAATTACGGATGTGGTGGAAAAGGCACTTAAAGAAAACCAATTATGCTCGGCTATATTCTTAGATATTGCCCAAGCCATTGATTAGTCTTGGCACTTGGGACTTCAGTAAAAACTGAATAGAGATATTCCAAGGCAGTACTACGAAATATTGAAATAATTTGTTGACTTTTAAGTACAACCAACATTACTCGGAACTAAATAAAGTTGAATCCGGTGTACCACAAGGATATATCGTAGAGCCAACCTTGTATCTTTTATGTACAAGGTACATTCCAGTGGACATCAATGATATCATAGCCGCTTTTCCTGAAATATGAAATGACTTATTCTGAAGTCTGAAATATTAAAATTGCTTTCTGGTTTTCGTCGACGAATTCGAGGTGATATTTTAGGCTAGAAACTATCTGGAAAATTTGTGTTGCTTTTGACTTCGATAACGGTTCTTGTGTTCATGAATTTATTTAGTAGTTTACGTATCTAGCTGGAAATCAATTGACGTATCCAGCAAAACATGCAAAATATGCCGAAAAACTAACTAAGTATTTAAGAAATCAACGTCCAAACCCGTCAAAATCAACGGACGGCCAGACCCTGCTAAGTAAACAGACGTATCCGGTTAATCGGACCAAGAAACCCATCGCTTCTATATGAAAAACTGCGTTATAGTTGCTTAGAAGACCTTACCCCACGCTACACTCGTGATTTGAAAATTAATCCCCAACAGAATAAACTTGCAAGTTCAAACATTTCCTAAGAGCCCTAAATTCCCTGACAGTTTGAAAAGTGTATGTGGAAAGATTAAATTTATAGGTTACTGTTTTATGTTAGCATCTGTTGACACAAAGCCAACAATCTGATCCCGCTTAATGATGAAATCTGCGAAACAGATAGAATAATCTAGTTTAAGATTAAAAAAGGTACAAAGAAAAGGCCAAACTGTGAAAAAACAAACAATTAAAGTCTTCTGTCAGCCATTTTAACGATTTGGCATCACTTTACAAACCTTCTTATACTACTTATACAAAAAAAAAAAAGAAAAACTTCACCCTCTTATCATCAAAGATCATCAATCAGCACTCTCAAGACAACCAACCAAACCAACCCCCGCCCTCCTTCCTAAAATGATACTCTTAGTTTAAAGCTTACATTTCCATGAATAAGCAAAAACGAAGTAAAAATCTTCAACTGACATTAATTCCATCACCAAACAACGTCAGCCAAATGTCCAAATACCGTATTGCAACGGTATTACAAGCACCTATTGTATAATATCCCACCTAATTGCGCCAACAAACACCAGCACCACACCACTGAACTTTTATTACGCCTGGTTCAGCTGCCCCGGGGCAAAACGACCGACCGACGACCGACGAGCCGACGACCAGGTTGGCTCTTCTGATGATGATGGGCTGATGTGATGGGCTGGGGTGCACAAGCGCAAACATTGAAACAAGAGCATTCTAAGATGCAAAAAGAAACTACCTAAATGACGCCTGCCTGCCACTGCACCACCACCACCGCTGCCAAGTTACTTCGAAAAAATGAAGGTGGAGGTGCCACCGGCAAAGAATATAGAGATGCCCAATACCAGCACCTTTTTGTGTTTATTTTGGCAAGGCTCATTCTCACCAAAGGTACATTAACTTTTTTACAAACAAAGATTATCCAGGAGCGGATTTACTATCAACATGCAAAGGAAATATGGCAGGGGCGACAAATTTAAGAGGACGAGGATGAAACACGAAAAATAAGGGAAGCATATAATGTAGTTCTGAGGGAAAAGTCAAAGTATTGAAACTGGTTTTAAAAAAAGAACTCAGGGCTTAGGGCCTCAAGATATGTCGCAGGTGGAGCCTTAAAAACACAATTTATAACATAAATAACTAAAACTACGAATTTTAAATGCGAAGGTTGTTCCCACTGAAAGCTTCAACTGATCCTAAAAATCCGTTAAAAAAAAACTGTTTGAGGCATTTGATCTGTCGTAAATCCGCCCCTGCTCAAAACCATTGAATTTGATTCCTCGCGCTACGTTTCACTATCTTTCATCTTGAGTATTAAGGAAGTCCATTGAAAATTCAAATATATTCCGCGAGCTAGTTTGCAAAAATGCCATTTGCATGGTCTTCCCCCATCCAAGTCGAAAAATTGTATGGAAACACCTAAAACCTTAAATACACCCAACAAGTCGGAGACAACAACTTCTCTCGTCCGCTCTGCCACGTCGCCGCCGCCGGGGAAGGAATCCAAGATTCAACAAATACAAAAAAAGAAGAGCAGAGGCAAATAAAATCACAATCTTCATCTTCAAAAAGTTGGTAAAAATGAGTTCAGGAATTGTTTTCACAGGCCAAAAGACGAAGATGTGCCCAAACGCCAAAGAAAGCCCATTCAGCAGAGAGGAAGAAGGGAGAAGACTGCAACTAGAAGGGTAATCTTTCCAAAAGCAAAACAAGAAGAAGTGCAAATGGGTATTCTCGCAAGATTCTTTTACTATAGTTCTGATGATGGTTTCATGGTTGAGGTTGATGTAGGAAGGTTTATAGGAGGGTAAAGGGTATAGCCATAAGAGCCACTGGTATAAACGCTAAAGCTGAACTGTGCTCTTCTCATTCTCGTTTTTGCTGGCAGATCGAATATCACTGCCGGAAAACATATAAAAAATCGTCTCTTAGATCTGTTTATTCCGTGGGTCTTCTGAATCTGAATCTTTGAAGTGAGCCAACAACCTAGACCAAGTACCGACACCAACGACACACCGCAACCGACCGCTAAAAAAGGTGCTCATTCAGATCGTTCAGGTACCTCCTAATAATCAACTTAGATGAGAGTTTAGTGCGCGGGCATAAAAACTCCTATGGTCCTATGCCTAGACCTTATAGACCTATAGTATATTCAGCTACTATACAACTTTTGCCCATCTTAAGCATGCACATGCCATTTTGCATCTAATGATTTACTATCTGATCAAGAATATCTAATTTATTGTATTATGCATGTGAACCTGGGCATGCAAGTGTAGCTTATATTATATCCAGAGTCCAGACCTAGAACCCACCATAAGAACGCTTTATCTATCTTATAAAAATGTTGCTCTGAATTAGAAGAAAATTACTCCTGTTTTATTTTAGGTTTCCTGCTTTCTGGGTGTTGTCTTATGTACCTCGGTGTCTCTATATGATATGATACACCTCCTCGTATACTCATATGATAATATGGTAAGGTGATGGCGCAGAGCTAGAGAGTTCCAGAGAGTGCCATTAAATGGAATGTGATGCGGGAGTAGGTACGAGTAGGTTTAGGCTTATAGAAGTTGGAACCTAATTGCAGCGGAAGTTGTACTATAAGACTCACACACCTTGTGATTAACAACAATCAGAATGTGAACAGGTGAATCGAGTGAGAGCTTAAGGAATTCTATATCGTATCAAAAAAAGGTGATAAAATTTGTATCTGTCATCGAGTTAGGGATTAAAAGGAGGAAGCTGTAGCTGTTTAGATAGATGCGTTGGGAAATGGAAAATCTTTTAATGTACAGAAGCAAAGAATTGCACTTGCGCATCCAGGTTCAATATTTCAAAGGTGGCAAAGTGTTTGACAATAATGACAGTTAACTAACGTAAACATTATGGCAGAGCGGATTTTGGATTAAGAGGCTTAATTATTTGTACCTTTTTTGTCAGAATATTGCACGGGTACTCCAAATTTTGTGTCCTTGTGGTTTGATGGGCGTTCTGTATGTAGGAAGGCTGGATTCATTCCCTCTCTGTGCCACGTTTTTTTTAAGGGTACTGTCTCGTACAAAGAATTGACAAACCCTATAGAAGTATACGAAATTCAGATCCCCTCAGTTTCTAACATAACTCGCAAATAGGAATGGTTGAGAGATGTAAGTTATAATAAGGCTCGTACGAGCTTTAGCGATGTCGCATTTTTCTGTGGAGCCTTATTCTGGGGCCAACACATATGAAATTAGCACCAAACGAAAGCTTACGTTCAGTTCCAATCTATTTGGCAAATACTCGTATTTTTGAATTTCACCGTGGGGGTTTTGAGATAATTGGGAAATGGAAAAAAGTTGACATTTCCTCGCAATAAAAAGTTATTGTTGCCTATAAGACTGATGTGTAGAAGGGGATCCAATCTTCGCAGACTTCGACTGTATAAGTTCCCTGGTCTTTTAAATGTTTGTCACAGTAGGATCATACGAAGTTCCCTAATGGTGAGTGTTGGAAAATTACTTAAATTTGGTATATTTGCATCGATTCGGCAAAATATGGTTCTGGTTCTGTTAAGATTAAGAAGGGGTGGGTGCAAGGAGGGTGCATGCTAAGTTTCTTTTGCATTTAAATAAGCTGGATTTAAGAAAAATTGATTTTTCCTAGGTATATCTTAATCCATATTCGATTATTACTATCAAAATAAGACTACGTAAATTCTCAAGCAAGGAAAAAATAATTTAATTAAAATATTTCTTTTGGTAATTTTCAATTTTCTTATGAACTATAAGACATCAAATCATCTAGTTTTCAGTTTTCGATCAAAAACAAATAAGAAAAATGAATTCTAAAAAAAAACAATAGTATTGTTAATGTTTTGAAACATTACACTTTAAACCTTTTTTTTAAAACTTTTTTTAGACCCCCTCCCATAGTAAAAAATGCTATTTTAACTGTTCTATAAAAATCCGTTAAGGGGGTCGTCTACCTTCGCTCTTAAATTTCGGGCCTATTATTCATGGATGGATTGCAAAAAAAGTACACATGATATTTGAACAACATTTTTTTATTTGATTAGTCAATTCTTTAACTTAAATGAAAAAAAAGGATGTTGAATGCACTACTGCCAGCCGGTGCGACGGAGTAGAACGGCTGGCACGATATCTCAGCTTCAGAACCTTGAAACAACAACAATTTTTTTTTAAACTTAATTTTTAGAACATTTATTAGGTCTAGAGACAAGCTTTTTTGAATATTTGAAAATTTAACAAAATGGCAGCGATTTGCAAAGAAAAATGCATTTTTTGACCATGTTTTTCAATCTAAGAAAGACTGTAAAAATCGAAACATTTTTTTTTTTTTTGAAAAAAGCTTGTGTTTATACCTAGTGAGATGTTTTATGAATAAGTAATGCTTTACTGCTTCAGAATATCTTCTATAGTTTCGTCAAAATTAAGCTAACAATTTTGAAAAACACTACTTTTTGGAAAACGCATTTAAAGATAAATGTTACAATGTAAATAGGCAGGGCGAGGCATGGTTTGAGGCTCGACATCTCGTAAACCAGCATGCTTCCGATCAAACCTTCACAGAGCATGTTTTTCAGTTATGTCTACATTAGAAATTTGCACAATAAAAAATCAATGTTTTCAAACCGCGAAGATAGACGGCGCGGCGGCCCCATTAAACTTTGTCACCTGAGTTATCGTACTCTCCCCTTATTTTCTCAACAAAGTCACCTAAATAACGATTTGAAGCTTGTTCTAATAAAAAGTTCGCATCAAAATTGTCTTTAAGTGGTGGATGAAACTTATTAAGAAGTGCATCTGCAATTTTAAACTCGTCCATCAAATGACCAGGAGCCATGTTGAAAATATCATGTCAAAATGGTTAAAAATCCCTTCTAAGCCACCCGTTATAACGACTCATTTGACCATAGTTACTTACCTGGATCTATTAGCTTGCTCTGTTGCTAATTGAAAGTAGCTTTCAGCAACAGACTTAGGCATGTTGGTCTTATATCCTTAAGATTCAAGATGTGAGATTACATCTCTAAATCCTCTGTCCAAAATAAATACATCATTTTGTTTAAAATATTGCCTAAATGTTTTATACTCATCTCTGCAAAAAAAGCAGTTGCGGCCTATGGCCCTAAACGCCCGGGATGTAGCACAAAATGCTTGAGTAGACTTTGATACTTACATATGTATTATGTAAGCTGTAGAATTTTTTGCTGAAACCTTAGTTTAAAATTTTTTGGAAGGAACTTACTCGTATACATACATATGTATATTAAATCGCAAATGACTTTAGATGGACGATCATTTTAATTTAAATTGATGTTTTCATAGTCCCCCAGGAATTATTCTGCTCCTTCTGGAAACTTTTTGAGCAGTAATATGCTGAAAAACGAAGATTAATGGCACAAAATAATCCTTCAATGTTGTCCTTGCAGCTCTTAAGTACCGTTCTAAGGTGTTGTGATTTTGAATACTTCGAAATTAAATAAAGTTGTTCAAACAAATTCCATAATTGACGCAATAATTAATAGTACTCAGTTTCACAGCTTTAATTCAATTCCACTTTACAATACACTTTTTTCTTATTTGAACCACTAAAATTTTTCTTAACACTTTGCAAATGGAGTCCAAAATAGCAAAAAATTAAATGCTATACTAAGATGCTAGCGTTATTATATCTATAATGGTTGTTTTTCAAACAAGTCTTAGGGTGTTTTTTTTTTTTCGAAATATAAGGCATTTTGAAAAAATCTGAAAAATGTTGGTATGTGTTTTTAAAATGTCATTATTCTTCGTGTTATACTTTTTGAAGTATACGGAATTATTTCAAAAAAATGTTTAACTGTATCCATTTCCGGCGCGCAATTTCAAGAGCTATCTCTAATTCCCTACAGTGAAATTCAAAAATGTTTACCCTGTATAATATAAAATTTAATTCAAGTCGCTAGCGTTATTGGTTCGTGAGATATTTGTTATCAACCAAAATTTGTACTTTTTTTTTGAATTGCTAAAGTAAATAAACCCCAACTAATTTTTTTGAAAATCAAAGTCCTTTGTACATCTTTTGATGCTATTATCTGTAAAGCAAAATCTATTCGAGTAGTTCGATCCCTGCCTATGTCATCTAAAGTTTTTTCACGGGTACTGCCTCTTGCGAGGAATTGACATATTCTCCTAGAGTAATTCTTGTCATAAAAAATGATTCCTCAAATTAGCCGTTCGGATTCGGCTTTAAAATGTAAGTAGCTCCCTTCCATCCCTGACAACAGTACTCGCACACAGGAATGGTTAAGAGTTGTAGGTCACTAGGCCCTAGTTCTCAACGGACTGTATGGTTTGAGTTGGAACAAGTTTTGGAATTTTTGTTTTTAGAAAAATAGAACCAAAATATTTTTTACAAATTCAAAAACATTAAGATGTTTTTTAAAGTTAGTAGTTTTTTGGCCAAGTCGTTATTCCTGCACATATATTTTTCACATTTTATTGAAATGTATGGAATAAAAAATAAAATTATGAGGTCGTATTTTGCATTTTTGAATACAAAATTCTAAGGCAATATCTTGTAGAATATACATTTCACTGTAATGTTCTAGAACAATTATTGGAACACTTTTTAGAACCTTACAAAATATAAAAAGTTAGAATTTTGAAAAACGGGGATTAGAATTTTTCGAATTTTTCTCATATCTTTTGTAATTTTAATCATGAGGTTCAAAATGTGGAACAATGTTTAGAACAACTACAACAATTTTGATGGGGGCTAGGTCAAAATAAGCTTTTTCAGTTTGTAGGTAGTTTCCAAAAAAAATAAAAATTGGAACAGTGCGGAACAAACTGGAAACAAGCTAGAACAAAGAGGGGCTAACTTTACACACCGTAGTTGTAACTATTTACTTACATAAAAGAACAAAGACCAAGAAAAGTTTTAGTGGTCATTATTGCAAAATCTTTTTTTGTAATCAAAAATTTAAAAATGTTTAGAAAGGTGATTCTTATCTGTCAATAGGATAAGGCTAAGGTATTGGAAATCTAATTTCTTCAGAAGTCTTAGCCTCTGATTGTTTTTTTTTTATTTAGTTACGTATTGTTTTGTCGATAGTACAAAGGATCCACCCTGATCACTGATATAGGAGTATCATATTGTACCATAGAAAAGGGTGCTAAAAGGTTGAGTTGGAAAGAAAAGTGGATAAAAGTGAAAAGAAGAACTAGTTAACTAACTAAACAATTACAATTTTGCAATTAACTTTCTTGACCTTGTTATTTCTCAAAAAGGTGATGATAATTTGCCTGACTACCGAGAACTTGAGATTTAACATCCTAAGACTTTTTTCTTTGAGGCCGCATGAAAGTTAAAGTCTATGCCAATGCTCCAAAATCGATTCAAGACCTTTAAGATTGTCCAGGTTTATGTTTTACGGTCAAATTAAATTAATTAATTTATATCCATTTGTCCATCATACTTTTATTGATGGCTATGATGGCCAAAGCTGAAGCTTGATGAATTCTTCAATTATTTTCGGCTTCTGTATTCTCTCTCTCTTAACCTTAACGAAACTTACTACAAGATACCTAGAATCCATTATTCTTCTCCTCATTTTCATTGATTTAATTTTTATTTTAACATGACTAAAGCGATTTAAGTATAATGAAATGCCTAACAACTGGAGCTCCTTCAGAAAGTTGTAATTCTTCAAAACGAATTGATTTCCTTATGTTACTTTCGATGCTTAAGGTCGAAACTATCTCCTTCAAGTAGAAGATGTAGAAAATTAGTTACGCGCCGGTAATTTAAATTAAATAGTGAATGGCAGAAATGTAAAATTTTCACTGCAGTTTGTAGTAATAAATGTCACCATAAATCTTTTGAGTTCATCTTATAAGTTTTGTTTTTATCGTTTTTATTTAAATTTTTAAGTGACCTTAGAGTTAGTAAAGTGAGATTCTAGCCATAAGTAGTTTAGGTAGCTGTAGGTACATACGAACTTAAAATTTAATAGCTTTTCAGAGAAATGGCCCTTCAAGGTATAGGTAGGTAAGGTAGTTCTATAAGAACAGTTCCGTATTTAGTTTTAAAGCGTCGAGAGTGTTTTTATGTAAGTGTCTGGCTGCTTCTTTATTTTAATTTAATCTTCCTGACTTAAAGCCTTAGGAAGGGTGTTTCAGAAATCTTTTATATTTTCTTTTTTTCTTGCACAAAAATCGATTTGCTTAGGTACTGCAATATAATAATGACTTTAATTTTAATGGACTTGGAAAACAAATAAGTTTTTGTTGAATGGGGAAGTCTTAATAAAACAAACATACATACTTTTTTAAATAAAACATTTTTGTTTCTCAATCTAAAGACAAATTAAGACTTAGGTAATAGAGTTCTTGTGCGGGTATTAAGTATGCAGTAGTTTATATGCTACTACGTCTACTTCTAATTTATAAGACCAAGACAAATTAAAATATGTTCGTGAGTTATGAAGTGAAATAAACTATTTATAGCGAAATATATACCATCAGTGCTAAGAAAATCTTTATTTGAGCTTATTATTCCGTTAAGTCCGCTATCCAACGACTAAAAGTGGAATTAGGACGAGAGATGTTATTTTGGTCTAGTGTCGGCATTCTATTGGTCTTGTTACGGTCTAGTTTCAATCTTGTCACAGTTTTGTCTCACAGTCCTATCTCGGTTTTGTCTCAGTCTTTTCTTCGTTTCGATCTTGTCTCCATCATGATCCAGTCTTGTCTCGATGTCTCTTGTCATTTCTCGGTCTTTTCGCGATCTTGTCTCTGTTTTGTCTCAGCTTTGTATCGGCCTTTTCTCGGAATTGTCTCGCTCTTGTCGGATTTCAAAAATTTTGCACAGAATTCAAAAAAGCGATTTGAAAACTATAAGCGATAGAACTATAGCTAAAAATGTTGTTGTCTTACAGATATATTTATAAAAACCAAGTTACGTCGTATTAGCGAGTTACATCTCCCAGCTCAAACAATTCGCCCGTAGTACTCGTACTTTGAGATATGCTCATCCGTTTACCCTTGAGCTCAATTTCGATCGTATTGTCAAGAAAAAATATAGTTTCTACATTTCACTTTCACTTGAAATCGATCGAAAATAAAATTCGGTGTTCCACAATTAGATTTCCGAGGAATTTGAAATTAACAAAAGAGACGCGATTAAATATGTAACTAAGGAGCAGCACAAGGAGCAGCACAAGGATCTCGAAAGGAGGTCGAGTTTTCGGGGAAGCTTTGTTGGAGATTTTTAAAAACCCAGCTTAAAAGCCATGGTACACCGCAGAAGGACGCGAGTGGTTTGGACAAAGTAAATAATGATAAGCAACTAGCAACATCAAAAAAAAAATGTCATGGTTTACATTTCTTATAGAAGTTTTGGACGGGCTGGAAGGGTTCAATAAGGAAGAATCTATCTCACAACAAAGTTGAGGTAATTCCTAACACGACGAATTACGATTGGGCGATTGAAACTCATATTTAAAAGCAATAATTCCATGTCCAACGAGTTCTAACAAGGAGGTCAAGAACAGGAAGCAATGCAAGGAGTCGCAGAACCTGCATTACCAGCGCCAGCAGGTACAAAGAGAAAGAAAAACAATATAGAAGATCTAATTACAAAGCAACCCAAAGCAATTGAACAAATTGGTGAAAAAGTGGAGGGCATTATGACAGCTCCCAGCAAACTTCCTCGTGTTCTAAATGATACTGATCATAGTATGAAAAAGCTACAAAAATCTGTGGACTGTCTTCAAAATTGTTTGGAAGCAAGAAACGAGAAAACGAAGAGACACAAAACTAAAATGGAAAATTTTCGCTTAGACGAAATTCTTTTGTAAACAATAAGGAGCGTGTGAAAGAAATAAAGCTCGATATCTATAAGGGAAGTGGACTGCAAGACTGATTAATAACGTCCTTAAATGTATTTTTCTATCCTTAACTTAAAATTGTAAAGAAACATTTTTTGTTGTTAAAATTTTATTTAAGCTTTTCAACTTTTAAGTTTGTACACAATGTACAGGGTTATCCAATTTTCGGTTTCAAAAGTAAATAAAAAGATTTGTCTTGCTTAAAAGTTTGTCTATATGTATCAATTTTTACCAAATTTGCGTACTATTTTTTGTAGATTTTATTTTTTTATGAAAAAACGGACTGTTGGATTTTTATGAATATCGAAAACAATATTTTTAGTGAAATAAAATAAGTTTGAAGCCAATATTTGTATTTTTTGAAAAGCTATTTGAGTCGAAAGTAAATTTTTACCAAGTTTTAGCATTGTTTTTTTTTTAGGCTTTTATTTTTTGTAAAAAAAACTGTCAATTCGATTTTCCAAAATTTTTCCTAATGTTGAAAACAACATTTCTTATAAGATAAAATTAGTAAGAAGCCATTATCTCAAAGTTTTGAAAAGATATTTGAGTCGAAAATCAATTTTTACCAACTTTAAGTAATGGTTTTTTAGGTTTTTATTTTTTGTATAAAAACTGTAAATTCGATTTTTCTCAAAATTTAATCAGATGTCAAGAACATTATTCTTCGTTGCACAAAATTGTTTTGGAGATGAAATCATATTTTAGTCGTAAAGTTTTCGAGGTGACAAATATTTTTTTCAGTTTTTTTGATTTATAAAAAAAATTGTTAGTTGGATTTTTTTTCCAAAAATATACTTGTTTTGTATCACGTTACAATATATTATATAAAATTTAATTCAAGTCTCTAGCGTCTTTGGTTCATGAGATATTTAGGGTTAACCAAAATTTTCACCTTTTTCTTAAACTGCTATGGTAAAAAAACCACCCACGCAATTTTCTTGAGAGCCCTTTCTGCCTTATTATCTGTATAACAAAATTTATTTGAAGTCGATATCTTTTCTGGTTCTTGAGCTATGGACGACGAAAAAAACGTCGCGAACGTACGGACGTACGAACGTACGTACACACGCACGCACAGACATCTTTCTAAAAATCTTTTATTTCGACTCTAGGGACCTTGAAACGTCAAGAAATGTTAAAATTTTCAATTCGACAAATCGACAAAATAAAGCACATAGAAAATGGAAATGTCTCTTGCAATAAAGCCATATTCGCTCAAGTTGTGTGGCATGTGGCACCGTCTTGTTAAAACCACATATTTTCCAAGTAGTATTCTTCAATAGCAGGCACAAAAAAGTCGGTTAACATGTGACCATAACGCTTACGATGGAACGACGACAGTCGTTCCATCGTCGTTTTCGAAGAAGTACGGTCCAATCACACTTCCGGACCAAAGAGCACTTCAGATAGCGAATTTTTTGTGGATGTATTGGCCTCTCTTCAATTACTTGAGGATTCTCAGAACCCCAAATACGACAAGTTTGTTTATTAACATACCCACCGAATGAGAAATGTGCTTCGTTGCTAAAGAAAATTTAGTTCGAAAAATCGACGTCCACAGCCTGTTGTTCAAGCACTCATTCGACGTATCTACGACGTTGTGAATGGTCAGCTGGCTCGAAATGCAGAACACTGAAAATAAGTTCACTCGATTTTCAATTTCGTTTTCGGTTTCATTTCATTTGAATTCTGGAACTTAGCTGATAGAGTTTGTTTTTTTAACCGCACATCAAGAATGTGAAATACTTAACTAACTGTATTTTCCCTCTCATTTTTATATTTAAAACTTTAAGACCAATGTGCACCAGTATATCCTCTTACGACCGACTGCACTGTTTTTAAACTTTAAACTTATTTCTGGTAGTAATAACCTCTTTAGTGTGTGCAAATTATAAAAAGATAGAAAATCATTGCCTCGTTCATTTTTAATTTTGAATCAGAAATTGTATGACGGAAATGCTTTGCATATAAAGAAGGTCATCCAAGTGAGAAACTCCAACATACAAATGTTTGATAGACTTTTATGTGCCCTAATACTATTTTGGACTCGTTGACATTTTTAAAATTCTGCTATTGTTTCAGAAAAGAAATATCAAGTTTATATTTTATGTAATGTTTTCAGTATTTGCGGTTGGGTGTCAAATCGCCCAAAACCGAATCGCCCAAAATGCAAAAAAGCGAAAAAATGTCAAATCACCCAAAAACTTTTTTGGGCGATTTGACATTTCAATTTTTTGGGCGATTTGACATAATGTCAAAATGCCCAAAAAAATAATTTTGGGCGATTTGGTGTTTCGGCAATTTTAGTTGGCCCTGTGTCAAATCGCCCAAAACCAAATCGCCCAAATCTGAAAAATGTCGCATCGCCCAAAATTTTTTGACGATTTGACACAATGACAAATCGCCCAAAAAAGAAAAATGTCAAATCGCCCAAAGTAGAAATGGGCGTTTTGTCGCAATCCAAAAATACTAATATTTAGGGTTCTTTTAACAAATCGCCCAAAATATTTATTGCAATTATACTAAAATATAAAAAAAAAAAACAAAATTGTTCAGTATTTGTGTCAGTTCCATACCAGTACAAATGTTATTTTTAACATAAACCATTCGATCTAAAAATCTCATCATATTAATGGCACCGTTTTCAAGAAGCGCAGAAGCCTCCATTATATTTTTGTTTCTCTCTATATCGATTTTTTTCCTTGATTTGGTACCAGTAGTGCCACCACTTTCTATAAGCATAGGGAAATTACGGCTTTTCATAAATTCCTCTTCTTGAAGGACTTTAAGACATTTAAAGAAATTGCCCTTTTTGGTCAACATTCGTCCAAGTATACTATTGTAGCCTTCAATATCGGATGTTGTCCTTGTTAAAAACTAAGAACTGTAGTGGCCCGATCTAAAAGTAAGTAATGGGGAAAAAAAAAACACTTTGAACGGAAATGAAGTAATTAAATGTGTTTTGTTATCGTTTGGACTTAGTTTTTGTTGTATGCTTATGCGCGAGGGCAAAACGGGGCGCGTGACGCGGCGCGGCGCGTTGCGGACGGGCGACGCGTTGCCACCCGACCGCGACCCGCGGCGCCGCCCCCCTCCCCGCGGTGGTTTCATAGTATTACCTTTCACAAACATTCACAAACATAATTATTTAAGTAAATTTATATTCATTTACATACCTTTCGTATCCAAAACTCTCATAATAAGCCAAAAAGCTGTCAAAATTATTGGAAAATTCTTCCATTTCGAGGAAATACAAAAAAAAAACTCATTCATGTGGAGAAGAACCAACATTCCGATGTGCCCTTTAATGTAACTGTTACAATTCTTCTTGAACATAATTTTTATCCCAATTTAACGAAAGTGTCAAATCGCCCAAAAATAATGCTAAATCGCCCAAGATTATTTATATTTTTTGGGCGATTTGACATTATGCTAAATCGCCCAAAAATGAAAAATGTTAAATCGCCCAAGAATTATTTTTGGGCGATTTGGCATTTTTCTTCATTTTTGCAATTTGGGAGTTTTGGTTTTGGGCGATCTGACACATGGCTATTTTTGCATTGTGACAAAACGCCCACTCTTTTTGGGCGATTTGACATTTTGGTTTTTTTGGGCGATTCAACATAATGTCAAATCGCCCAAAATTTTTGGGCGATGTGACATTTTCAAGTTTTGGGCGATTCGGTTTTGGGCGATTTGACACCCAACCGTATTTGCATAATGTTGTCAGCAGTCGTTTTTGACTCTAAAAGCAGAACAAAAAATCAATTAAATAAACAATATCCCTTCCTCACTTGTACCTTCCCAAAGAAATAAATTTTCACTGCATACCATAATTCTTCAGTGTAAAATATCCAATTCCTTCCTCCATTATAAAAAGTGTCCCCTGAAGCACTTGTGCTTCAAAGAAATGCTTGATCATAGCAGTTTTACCTGGAATTTCTATTTCCATACAATTTGATTAATTTTATTCCAAAGAAAAAAGAAACACAATTTCTTTTTAATCCAGCCATTTTTTGTCAATTAAAAAGTTGAACCTACAAGCTAACTATTTTTTTAACAACATTCTTGTGAAAACTCGTATTGTTAAAGCAACCAACTTGGATGCCATATTCCTATTTTACCATTAGAAGCTTAAGAATTTCTAGTTTAGTGGTTAAGATATAAGAAGGTTCATTTGCAAATTGTCCGACTCTATACACAACACTTATAGACTACAACAAAACCCCATAAGAAAACATGTCTCATGTCACACGAAAATCACCCAAAAAATGTGGGTCACCCCTAGACGACCGACGACGACTATGTTCATACATATATCACGGTATAGCCTACCATTATAGGATAATATACTTAACGGTGGCGGTCGGTACGGCAGCGGTGGTGTGGTGGCAGCTTAGCGTAGCGATAGCGGCGTTAACATTTCGTGTATTCAATCTGCTTCCGTATTTGATGAAACGTAATGAATCGCAACCTAAAGACATTTTACAAAAGCCTCCTAGACAAGACGTCACACCAAAGAAAAAAAAAGATAAGCTTTAGAAAAAAAGAAAATTAAAGAAGACAAAAAACTCACATCACGATCCAGAAAAATACCAAAAAACCACCAGCACAAGCCGACAAAAAAGGAACGTTTTGTCGTCCGCATATTTAATTATTTCCAAACCACCCACTTACACCCCGAACCAACTTGCGCCGCCGCTGCCGTAAATACAATCGGTGGAATCAAAAACACGATTTACACTAGAATTTCACAATTTCCCCACTCCTAATGCTGCGCTGCTCCTTTTCTCCCATAGGAGGACGACGAAGACCGAAAACTAGTGGCACTATGGAATGACAGACTTAACGACCAACCGTCAAAGAACTAGAACCGACAACCAAAAAACTGTGAACCCTATTTAAACGGGTATTAGAGTATCGGAGACTTTTTTTTTGAGATGGTGTCTTGAGTGCAGGAGTGGCCTTATGTGTTAAGACAATTCAAGGCGCTTCAAAATCAAAGTTTTAATATTATAACGGGTGTTTGTTTCTAAAGGCATAGAACTTAAAGTTGGCAGCACTTTTTTGACTGGCAGCCATTTTTTCAGCTGTCAAGTGATTTATTTTAAGTTTTGTTTGACATCTCAAAGTGAATAAACTAAAATTGAGCAATACATACATACATAATGTGCAAATTTAATGCCATCCTATTTAAATTACTTTGCCAGAAGATTATCTTCCGAAGAAAGTAATTTTCTTGTCAATTTAAAGAAACATCTTTGTTTTATTCCATTTCAAAGTTCTTTGCATCTAAAACACGTCTTTTAAACGTTATAGTAAAGCTTCAAAACTAAGACGATTCCTAAAAGAGTGCGGGTGAGCAAGTCAGGGAGTGAATCAGAAAGTGAATTAGAGAGTGAGTTAGTGAGTGAGTCAGAGAATGAGTTGGGGAGTGATCTTAGAAGTGAGCCAAAAACTGAGTCCACAACTGTGACAGAAAATAAGTCTAGAAGTAATTCAGAAAGAAATGATTCAGAACATGTCTGAAAGTTAATCAGGGAGTAATTTAGGGTAATAAGCCAGGCATGAATCAGACAGTCAGTTAAGAAGTGAGTTAGGCAGTGAGTGATTCAGAGAAGGAAATAGAGTCTCCGGATCTCCTGTAACGCTATAAAGTTTAAATATTTTCGTCCGGAGGTCTTTAATTTAATTCTAAGGTATCAGTTCCTACTTTGGAAATAAGGCTCATTTCACGAACTAAGAGTTAATTTTCAATGTAGTTTTTCTCCTACAGATTAAAAGTTAGTTATTGATAAATACTTCTAGAGTTTATTCGAAGCATTCGTGTCGTGGCTAAAAATTGCTGAAATAAAGCACCATCTATGTAGGCATGTAGTCGTAAAATGATTAATTCGTAGAGAGATTCCAATTGTGCGTCACTGATAGATCATACCAGTTTGTAATAAGGCTGTAACTCTTGTCAAAAGGGATCTTTTTGCGGAAGACTGGTTTCTATGTGGATGGCACAATTTGGCGTGTTCCTCGGCAGTCCAAAATGTCTTTTTAAAAAATTTCTCTGAACACTTTTCAGTTCTTCCAATTTCTCGTATCCGTTTACTTAATTACTTGATTCCTAAAAATTGAACTAAAACAACTTAATGACGAATTAAGTCCTGATCCTGATGGTCCCTCTGGCATTTTTCTAAAACATGTTATTCCACACTTTCCCTTCCTTTATCAAAAATCTTTAGCCTATCCCTCAGCCAAGGTGAATTTTCGAGGGAAGGTGTTAACAATTATCGACCCATTGCCAAGCTTTCTCATATACCTAAGCTTTTTAAAAGTATTTTGAATGAAATGTCCCTTAAGTAACATATTTTTCTTAAATGCAGGTCTACAACTAATAACCTCATTTTATTTGTTTCTTTACAACCTATCTGCCTTAGGAAAATGTTACGAAGTCGATGTTATTTCAACAGATTTCAGTGAGGCATTTGTCAAAATCTCCCATAGACTTATGCTCCTGAAACTGTCCATTCTTGGCTTCGAACTATTTTTTATAAAATGGATTTCTCTTACCTTGGAAACAGCTTTCGTTTCAGATATGTCACCATATTCCTTTTTAAGCTACCTCTGGTGTTCCCCAAGGCAGCCACCTAGGCCCTATTTTGTTCATTCTTAAAATCAACGATCTTAAAGGGATATAAAGAATTCTTCTATCTTACTTTATGCTGATGACACAAAATTTGTCAATACCTTTTCATTAATACATGACTCTTCCTTTATTCAACATGACCTTGATTGTTTTTCGGCTTGGTGCCTTAACAACAGCTTGGAACTTAATATTGCCAAGTGCCAATCAATCACTTTTTCACGTAAACTCTAAAAGACTTCTACCCATCTCTACAATTTGCACACTCAACCCATATATACTGTTAATAACAGTAGGGACCTTGTCATTTTATGTGACCAAGAGCTTATTTTTTTCAACCATATAGACGATATCATTCTCAAAGCCAACTCAGCATTTGGTGTCGTTTAACGTGGTTCCAAAGAATTGTCTCACCCATATGTAACACAGTCCCAATGCATAACATTTGTTTGCCTACTTCTCGAATATGCTTCTCAAGTTTGGTCCCCTTTCCAAAGTGGATTCCTTCGCTTTACTTTTTGTGGTTAACCTTGGAATAATCCTGTTTTTCTTCCTCCCTACGTTGACCGCCTGAAAGTTTTAACTTGGACACTGGGGCAAAATGTCTTAATTTGTGGCATCAAATCAGCCGTTACAGCTAGGAACCTAAAATTTTGCACGATAGCTTGGGAGACCATTCATAAGATATTTGATTTGATAAATTGACACTGTAAATATTTGCAAAAAAAACTTTACAGATTCTAAAACTAGACAAACCACTTGTCAATTGATACAACACTAAACTTAACGTCATGTCACGGCCAACACATCTAAAACGCTTAGATAATTTACTAAATACAAAAATTAACACATACATTTTTTTTTATATTTAACCACATATTAAAAAGACAAAAATAAAAAACTTCTTAAAAAATTTTAAAAAAATCAACACACCTGAGTTTACTGATTCCATTGTATTTTTTTTTTATTATACATTTTTTTTTTGAAAATTGCACCCAATTTACTTTTGTCACTCAAAACAAAAAAACACGTCTGGCTTCTATAAAAAAAATTACCAAATGCTCCATTCTTAACGATTTGGCAAAGACCACGTGCTCTGAATTAACTGTCGCATTCTCATTTTGTATTCTCTATCATATTTACAACGAAAATAAAACGGTAGTTTTAATCAAAGCTCAACTTAAAAATTCTGTTAAATGCCAGCTTTAGTGGTGTTTTGCCCCACGCAAATTTAAGAAATTCTCTTTATTCAGCGATTCCTTTCTGGTTCCGTAGATTGCATTTCCCTCTACAACTCTATCTCTTTTAATACTAACACTCGTTACACCTCCTCGAATCGACTCTTAAGCATCTTGCACATGAGCAACGAACTGCGAACTGTGGATGTTCGCATATTTTGACTTTTCTTTCACATGAGCTTTTATTTCTATTCGCAGGTAGTGACGAATTGTCAACCCTTTTCTCCATATTTTCCTCAGCCATCATCTTTCACACAAAAACAAAACAAGAGTGGTATAATTTTGAGGTTAAGTTGAGCGCGAACAATTTATTCGTTGCAGTGTGGATGGTATGTGGAACGCGAATAGAGTTTGACAGTTCGCAGCAACCACACTGAGCTGCGATTCGTTACTACCAAATTGTTTTTACAAAATCCTCTTGTTTTAGAGAACAAAATGCAAATTTTATTATCCTAATATTAGTTTCAATTGGTTTCTTATAATTTAAATGTGTTTTTGTTTGGAATTGACTTTTTGAAATGTGTAAAATCACGTTTGTTCGTCCATTCGCAGTTCGCAGTTCGTTGCTCATGTGCAAGGCACTTTATATGTTCCTTTCCTAGCCTATGGCTTCACTAAACATATGTTAATTCGCACTTGGAATTTTTTGATTTAAACCTCAGTACTGCTTCCTTAAAACTCCTCCACAATTTTAGCTTAAGTTCTTAGTTTGTTTTAGTAAGATTAAGAATTAGCTTGTATTAAGCCAAGTTAATGGGGGTTTTGCCCCCCTCCAAAAAAAAATTAAATTAAATTAAAATATATACAGAACAGTTAAGATTTCAATGTGGGGAACTCTTTAACCGCCCTATAGTCTCTAAAAGGGCGCTATTTGTCAACTAAATACACCCATGTAAACTGTTATCCCAAAGATAAAGTTTCTCACGTTTTTCGATTTTGTCGTTGGGCCGCGTGCACCGATGGTAAGCATACAAAACGACTTTTCATCTGTCCTCAACTCCGCAAATGTGTAATGGAATAGTAATGAAATGTGTCAATAATTAATTGAATTTAATTAAAAATAAAGGAAACCAACAAAAATAAAATCAAACAAACAAACAAAACAAAGATACATTTGGATTCAGATCTGAATTCGGCTTTTAGTTAGTATAGTGGAAGACCTGATGCTTTAGAACATCATCCATCGAATCGAAACAAAAACCAAAAGACTCCCGCATCCACCAACAAGACAACAATGTTTAGACTTCTCTGAAGGTAAATACACGAATTTGCTATTAAATTTTAGTACAATCTCTTGTCGTTGGTCGTCGTCGTCGTAGTCGTCGTCGTCAACGCCGCCGTCGAGTGTTGCACTTAATTAAGATGGATCCGTGTCAGTATCTGGAATTAGTATAAGGTCATCCCGTCATGGGGGATGCAAAATAATGGCAAAATGGTAAAATGGTATAAAATGCCTTTGGGAATTTCTCTCTTAACCTTAACTTTGATCCCGAAATGTAAAGGTATCTTTGTATATGCAGTTGCACGATAGCTCTGTTTGGTCTTGTATTCCGATTGCCCCGTACTTACGGATGGAATGACGATGCATGGTTAAAGTTTGGAACGCACGTCGTCGGTCGGTTGTCGTTGTGAGTCACAACAGCCACGACAATTTTAGTAAAAGTGCAAGAAGTTACTTTTTTTGCAATTAACCCAGTTCCCATGGTGGCTAGTTATGCATGCAGCCGTACAGAAGCCATGGAATCCAATAATTGTGGGTGGGAAGACTACCTTCCCATACTTAGGTACTCATCAGAGCCATCTGACTAACTAAGTAGGAACATGTCCAGCTGAGCAATCAACATGACATTTGCGATTATTTGACAAAATGAAAGTGCTTCTTGAGTTGTGATTATGGAGACGCCACACGCGGGCGTAGAGTGTGTTTCTGCTTATGATTTAAATCTCACCAAAGGTTACCCCATACTCGGCCCCCTAGTCGAAGACAGAGGATAAGGAGTAATGTCATTCGCAATTCAATTGAATTCTGCTGGCGGTATGATGATGAAGATAATGATGGATCATCAGCCATTAAAGGTACAAGAGAGTGGTATAGGTTAAGGTAATCCAATGCCGCCAGCAGCGTCAGCCACCAACTACACCTGGCAGCAGTCGTCGACCGGGGCTCGAGTTCTTGCTCTTGCTCTGGCTCTGGATCTGGCTCTGGTTTCAGCTCCGGCTCCATTGAAGGGGAAATTATTGGTTGGGAGATGATTTTAATGGAAAATTGATTCATTGATGGCAAATTATATGGAAGAGGAATGAAAGTGGTTTCAATTTTTATACGATGCGGGGGAATTAGTCAAGGTTTCTCGCTTGATTGCCTGCCTGACATTGTTGCATGATGAAATCAAAATTATAATTCTCACGATATAATTTAATAAAAGGAATCGTTTTTGAGGTCAAGTTCTTTTTTCTTTTTCTGTTTCTATTTATGTTTTGTGATACCTTTGGAAGGATGGTTGATGTGAGGAGCCAGTGGCATTTTTAAGAGCGACTTCGCAAAACAACGAATTCGCACACTCAATGTTTAATAATTTTTGCCTCCAGTTAACCTTGTCAATTTTTGTTCCTCTTCTTCTTCGTCTTCTGGGATTTTATAGAATTATTCTAAATTGTATCACTCTAAATAATTGATCTTGGGGGATGTTTGATCTTGTGGGAACTTCAATAGATAGAATTTACAGGTAATCTTCGTTTTGAGATCAGTCATTAAGAAATTTAGCAACTATTATAACATAATCGATTTAAATGTGTTCATTTTCGCACTTAAATTTCGATTGAGTTATTAAAAGATTAGTGATTTCATTCTCACTAAGTCCATTGGTCTTTTATTTAAATATTTCTTTTTTATTGAATACGAATGAGGAACATTTATATTTTTTCTTTTATCAATTTAAAGACACAAAAATACTGCTGGATTGGTTTAACAGGAAGTGAAATGTGTGATAATATGGGCTTGGGAGTCCTTCGTCATAGGCAAATTTCAAATTCTTCTAAACGCGTATGATCTTCACTATTAAATGTAAGACTAGCTCATTAAACTCTAAGCTTAACTCATTAATATTTTAGAGGTTTTTTGTACAGCTTATCAATAAGCTATTTTATCTAAAATGCTTTTAAAGGGTCTTCTTATAAAGGTTTCTAAGCTATGACAATTAAAAGAGGCGATTTTGTTGAAGTTACATTTGTCAAATTCGATGTTATTGATTTGCCAAACTACCATAAAAGGATTAAGCTGTCAAAAACATTAGGAAATGATAAAATATAGAGATTTCGAATAAAAGGTTACATTTTGAATATCCCACTATTTAAGCAGCTGTCACTTTTGAAGCTGTTATATTAATTCATTGTAATTTAGATTAATTCTGGTACTATTTAAATATGATTTCTGCCATATGACCGCCACGGCATTTTCAGACGTCGCGTCGTAGTCTAAACTTGAGATTGAATTTTCGATGACTTTTTCTATTTAGGGCTCTTTTTACGAATAATTAGGAACCTATGAATGAAGCTCACCACCAGAGTTTAGCTTTATCTTTGTTGTATTTCTAACCTTTTCGAACTTGTCCTGGACTTTGAAATGCAATACTTTTTTGTAAAGTTTTAAAATTTTATTTAAATAAAGGCTTCTTAATACTGGAAATGGAAGCAGAATCTCTTTTTAAAAACAGACACAACAAACTTTTGAGAATCCTACATATTTCTTGAATAAAATTTTAGTAAAAAAGACCTTATTTCGATAGAATTTCATACAAATATGCATGATAAGTTTTTTAAGTTTTAGATGCTTACTAATGAACAACATTTGGCAGTCCATTGCGTTAACTTCGTTCCTAATTTTGCATTTATGTTGTTCAGTACTAGAGGTTTCTGAAGAGAAGAGAAAGTCACGCTCCCAAAAATAATACCTTATGAATTTCGAAATCTTAAGAGTTCCATACGTTTAACCTTCGGATCTCAAAATAATATTGGAGATTGTGTTGAAGCGCATAAAAGCACTTCTATTAGCAATACTTTGCGCTTATCCCAATCCCAATAACACTTTAATTATCAAATTAACTCAAAACTGGGCAACTCTTCTGCTAGAAAGTTCTATAGAAGAGGGAGACCGCAAGGTGGTGTTCTATCCCCTCTAGTCTGGAACTTGGTGGTAAATGAAATTCTAACTGGCCTGGATGCAGAAGGTTTCAGAGTGATTGCCTATGCGGATGCCGTTGCTATAGCGATTTCAGGAAAGCATCTTAACACCCTAAAAGAACACTTACAAAAATGCCTCAGGCAGACTAATACGTTGGGCTGATCGTTGTAGACTGGGTGTTAGCCCACACAAAAAAGAGTTAGTCCCGTTTTCGAGGAAACACAAAATTCCATTTTCTAACCCTCCCTTTATTAGAGGAATCCAATTAAAGTTCTCAGACGAGGCTAAGTACCTGGGTCTTATTTTAGACAAAAAACTAAATTGGAAACGCAATATATAAGTAAGACTCAAAAAAGCTACTGTAGCTCTCTTTTCTTGGAAAAAAGCTATTGGCAATAAATGGGGCTTACAACCCCAAATCACGCATTGGTTATACTTTGGTTATATTTTAATGTACAGTATGGTAGTATGGTGGACGACTTTAGAAAAAGCTATAAACCGCGACTAGCTAAATAAAGTCAAAAGTTCAGCTTCCTTATGTATAAGCGAATCGCTTCGCACGACCCCATCTGCGGCACTGGACACCCTACTCTACCTAACACCTCTTGATATACTTAGCAAACAAATGGCTGCAAGCTCTGCTATTGCCTCAAAGCTTCATCGCAGTGGATCGACAACAACATTGGCCACTCAGTAATTCTTAAGTATTTAGAATCTATTCCAAAAAAACACAGACCACCCCATCTTCCAACTGCAATTCTACAGAAACTTCCTGATTTCTATACCTTCCAGATCTTTCTGGGAGGGTTAGGGCATCCCTAGAAGACGAGTTAGTCTTACATAGATGGTTCAAAAACAAATGAAGGGGTTGGTGGATTTGTGTACGATTGAAATTAAGTCGCTTATTCTGCCTTCCTAATCATTGTGGCGTATTCCAGGCGTAACTTTTAGCGATAAAAGAAGTCTTGTCCTGGCTTAAAGAAACCGTGATATCAACATCTGATACTCGTATTTTCTCAGATAGTCAGGCTTCTATCAAATCTCTGGACTCTGTCTCTACAAACTCTAGAACAGTCCATAACTATCGATCATCTCTAATGGAGATGATATAACAGTTTAATATTCACCTTTGCTCCCAGCCTGCCCATAGAGACATTCCAGGAAATTGTAAGGCAGATGAACTCGCCACAAATGGTGCAGTACAACCCATTCTACCACGTTTGTCTAACGGTGGCATACCAATTGCTACATGTAAGCTATTGCTAATGCAGGACTCTATGAAGAAGGCAAACATCAGGTGGAATAACATTACCACATGTCAAGTCACAAAAAACATGTGGCCTACACTAGATTTAAAGCGCTTAAGGTGCTTCCTATCTCCTAGCAGATCGCATTTAAGCTCGATAATCGGTGTCAAAACCGGGCACTTTCTAACGGGAAAGCACGCTACGCGGCTAGGCGTATTCTCAAATGACTTTGGCAGAAATAGTTTGTATGAGGAAGAGAAGGAAACAGCTCTAGCTCAAAAAATCAAGAATTTCCTAAGAGAATTCTTCTATTACGATCTAAACGATCTCAATCATAATAACATAATCAGCCTCTCACGTTTCGTAAGGGACTCAAACTGGTTGCATTGAGCTTAGAAGAAAGCCTCAAGATTCATGGGGTATCACAATGGGCCATTAAACTATCCCAAGTGTGTCCTACTCCATCACGGACAGCTACTTTAACCTAACCTAACCATCAAGCCACGGGTATCACACCTACCTACCGGCTACATTATGTTAAAGACATTTTTATCGGTTTTAGTATTTTTGCATCAGCTTACTTAATTTTTTGTGTTAAGCGTATAGATATGTTTCCTCAATTTTATTAATATTTTCGTAGACTAACGAAATTTAAATTGCATTAAGCCTGTAATTCGTTTGTTTTATTCGATACATGTCTTCATATATTGTAACGAACTATTAATTGAATAAAATATTCGCTCGCTCCGTAACCATAAAATTTCATTCTAGTCTTTGTCGTGCATCTGTAATGAAGAGTAAAAACAAGCCATGTAAAAGAAATGTCAAAATGGACAAAATCTATGTTTTCACGGTATGAGCACCACCAACCATCTCTTGCCGAATAATCACATGTGCGATGTCACCAAAATAGCTGCAAGATGTTTGGGTTTTCTGAGACGATCCAGGAGATTTATCTTCTCTTCTGATCTGACAGCAATCCTTAAAACATGCATATGTTCTGAGCTTGAAAATTATTAATTAGGCACTTGTAACAATAAATTCACTTTCTCACTTAGAGCCCGTTCACACGATCCCGAATCGGCGGTTTTGCCGTATTGGCGATTTAACCGTATAAACCAGTGGCAATATAATTTAAATGAGTATATTCAGACGATACGGCATTTAACCGTATACGGTAAAATCACCGATTAGGTCGATTTTGTCATTCGGTTTTGTCTCTGCAAATCGTTTTCGGTCGTACGGTAAAAAAAACCGAATCGGCTTATCGTGGCAATGTATTTATATACAGTGCGTTCAGACGATTCGATATTTTGACCGAAAGTGCGTAATTTTCGTCTGGGCTACTGTGGAATAATGTATTGCTAGAATATAGTCGTTTTTGTGTTTTACACCGAGTACGGTGTAGGGTTGAGTACGGTGTACGGTTAAATTACCGTAGGGGAGCGGGGGGCTAGTTGTAACAATTTTTTGTTTTTTGGCTCTGAAAGCTTACTTGTTTCGTTTTTAGGAAATCTAGCAATACCATTCCAATTTACAACTTTTTAAATATCGATTTCAAAAAAAAATGTAATCAAACCTGTAACGACTTTTTGTAGAAACGATTTTAAAAAAAAATGACGAGTGTTACAACTTACCCCGTGATTGGGGCTAGTTGTAACAGGCTGGGGGCAAGTTGTAACGTGAGGAATAAAAGACCAGTTTTATATTTTATAAAGTTTTATTTTGCGTGAAAGACTTCGGACACGCTCAAAGATTAGGTAAAAAAGTATACAAAAATAAACAAAAACATTTTCATTCTTAAACTTAAAAGGAACTTCATTTCTAATGTTTAACCTAACACAAAAGTATAAAAAAATTAACAAAAAATATTCAATCTTAAACTTAAAAGGAACTTCATTTTTAACAAACAAAACAAAAGTAAACAAAAATTAACAAAAATATATTCTTTCTTAAAATTAAAAGGAAGTTTAGGCTCATAGCCCTAAAATTAGTTGTTATCATCGGAATTACAATTGAGACACACAAATGAGATCTTATTTCCCGTTGCACATTTTAAATGTGCCCACATCTTACACATAATGCATTGTATCCACTCCACGTTTGAATTTTCATAAGCTTCTCCACAAGCTAAACAAAACCATTCCTCAGGTTCAGATTCCGATTCGGACCTTAAAACTTTCTTTTTTACTTTTTTGATCCCTTGTCTTTCAGCCAACTTTCTCTTATTGTACATGTGAATGATGGTTGTCAAGTAATAGGAGGACAGGTTCTTGCGCCGAAGGTTTGACATACTTGATGAAATGGTCTAGAAATAAAATAAATTCTTTTTCCGTCATCCATCCAGAAGAATTTCCGGCTCCAATACATTCTGATGGTCCACCTCTTACAAAAATATCAGTGTATCTGAGCCTTGAAAACACAAACATAGGCGGTATGGAGTTTCCTGAGGCATTAATGGCACATGCTAGAGTGACGAGGGTACTTCTTTCCGCAGAAGTAATAGCCCCTACTTGTTTTTGTCCTCGTGGAGCCACAATTTTCTTTGGTTTATGGACTGTCGTTACTCCAGTTTCATCGATGTTATATATATGTGATGGTGAAAATTTATACTTATCCATAACATCTGTAAGCTTCCCAAAAGAATCTTGAACGTTGGTTTTATTGAATGATGTTGCGCGGCTCAGAGATGTAGCTTCAGGGGTCCTTATAGACAGTCTTGGATTCCTTTTCATAAAATTTTTGAACCAATCGGATCCAGCTAATTCATTTTCACGCCATGACGGAGGTAGGTTTTTCGCTTTAATCACAATAGCACACTGGTATGCCAATTTTCTGACTTCCAAAGGCAACAATCCAAAGTAAATATTGGAGCAATTAACCAAGTACTCAGATATTTTAGCTTCTTCTTCCTCTTGAAAAACCAATCTGGGTTTGACATAGCCCACTGATAAAGGTTTACCATTCTTCTTCTTTTTCAAATATCTAGATAGCGATACATGACATAAATTAAACTCCTTAGCAGCATTTCGTAGACTGGTCTTATTTTCCAAGACTTTAGCAGAGGCCAATTCGAAAACATCTTGGCTTTGGGTAGAACGTGCAGTTTTTCTTTTGTAGTGTCTCATTCTGAAATATAGATAGAATCACCAAATTTTAATAAAAAAAGTATGCAAAACATAAAAAGAAGAAGTGTAAGTCAACCCACGTAATTTCAAAGAACTAATACAAAAAGTACGGGGCAAGTTGTAACATGTTACAACTAGCCCCATAAAAGTGTTACAACTTACCCCACAGGGACTTTTTTTGAATAAAATGTTATTAAAAAAAAAAAATATTACTTGATGTCAAATTAAAGTAAATAATAATCAAGCTAAATAAATGCTTAATATATTTGTATTAAGCAAAAATTGCTAAATAATTTGAAATCTACGCTAGTCAAATTCTTATAAACAAAAAAAGTTCCAGAAACTTACCTTATCAGAGCGCATGCACACAGCCGCTTCCTGTGACGTCCAGTGGGATACTGACTGTGCTTATATGATGCATTGCGCATTAAATAAAAGTTTGAGTTGAAAAAAAAAATAAAATTGTTCTATTATATAGGTAAAAAATGCGTGTTACTACTTACCCCTGTTACAACTAGCCCCCCGCTCCCCTACCGTCTGAACACTCCAACCGAAAGACACCGAATCGAGAAAATATCCGATACGGCGAAAATACGTAACTCGAACATCATCGTAAGGTTTCTTGTCTCATCCTGCCATTATTTTAACGGATTAAATAGTCAGCTGTGCTGCCCTTAGATTTTTTACCCTAATAGTCGTATTTCTAGACATGCATTACAGATATCCCTTTAGCTTCGGTTATACTCTGAAGTACAGATATTCGTTCTTTAGCCGTACTGCGAGAATGTGAAATGCCCTAGCATCTCTGTCTTACCTTTGCTCAACCTACCTTTTTTCCTAATGTTCAAACTGTGTCTCTGACATATTAAAAGTATTTGAAACACTTTGAGTTTCGTCTAATTATAAAAAGGCAATATATATCAGCCTGATTTATGTGCCAAAATCATTGAAAATTAAGCAGTGGAAATTTCACCAAAAGAACCGAACGGCGCGCGCGGCGGCGTTGTATTCCATACAAACTTCAATAGTTCTTGCAAACTAATGAAAAATCTATGATTTCTCAAGTACACTTTGTTGTATTTTAATAAAAGCAATAAATGTAAGATTCTGTACTAAACTTTATTAAAAATGTAGAGTTTATTGTCCAATTACAGAAATTTAAAAAGGAACTTGAGGGTGCGTGATACACCCATCTTTGGTTTTTTACCGAACCGTTTTTATTTATGCATAACATATTTATGGGATAGAACGAACAAATTTAAATTATAAGAACTAATTAACTGTTAATTAATGAAAAACTAATAAATCAAAATTGTTTACATACAAAATTTGTAAGCTGTTTGGGGGTGTTAACTAGGTTATAAGTTTGTAAAGCAAAAGTAAAACATTGAACTACTTGTTATTTTTCGATTACTAAATTTTGTTTTTCTAGGTTCACACTCATTTTGAGATTACATTTTTAACTTCAATGCACAACTAATAGGTTTAAAATCCCTGTTATCACCTCAGAAATTCGTGACACATCTACATTAGATTCCAACATTTGATTTTGTTTGAAATCGCCTGAAATGTTTTCAATTGGCTTAACCTCTGATTGGTTCGATTAGAGACAAACATAAGTACCTACTTAAAGATATTAAATAAAGTTAAATTTATAAAATGTTATGATGATGATTGCCATGTTTTTCAAGCCTCTTATCATGCATCTGTAAAATAAGTTTCAAAACTAATTCTTTCTCTACGAGTACGAGTACAATGTTGCATGTTAAATGATTCATGACATTTGCATTCCATTACGCCATTAACAAAAACTAAAAGCCTCATCTCCATCTCAGTGGCATTCGCAGTCGAAGTGGAAGTCGCAGTTGCTAATATCTCAAAACTATCTTTCTTCACTTTGTAAGATGGAAAAAACCTAAGCTTAACGGTCTTAAGAAAAAAAAACCAAAGTATTTGTTCAATTTATTTCGCATTCGTGTCTTTTACTGTCCTTTGGCATATCTCTCTCTCTCGTAGCCTTCTAGTGCTTCAGGTAAGCTACACAAAATGGCATCATGCCATTCTGTAAACCAAAAACCAAAGACCAAAAACCACACCAACTACAACAGAATCTGTAAATAAAAACCCTTGCTCTTAGCGGCTGCTAGCTGCCTATACCTCCGCTTCTAGCCATTACAGCACTCTCGGTCTCCCCGTCCGTCCGGCCCCAGAGCAGAGACGAAGAGTCGACATTCAATTGCCAATTATTATGAAATAAGCAAATATTTACGTCGATAAGTATCGCAGATTCGACAGCCAGCATAGTCAGAACAATACCTTGGCTTGCGTGCCAGCTGACCACCAGTTGCAAAACCTATAATCATCTTTTGTATTGGGTTCCTTCCTCTCAGATCGGCTATAGGCCTCGACTCGACATCGGAATCCGGCAAGGAGGATCAAAAAGAGTCCATAAAGAACCATAAAGACCACCACCACCGCATCACCCATCCTCTTGAAGCTGCTGCAGTCATTATTAGCACCGTTTTCCGGTGGTGCGCTGTAGCTGTAGCTTGTAACTGAAACTGAAGCTGAAGCTGTTCGCGCTACGCAAATGGACGAAAATCACGGTGGCGCAGCGGCACTCCGATTCGGGAGAGGGTAACCTTGCCCAATGAGGAAATCATTTAAGCTATGGCCAGTAATCTTATAGCTCATATCTATCTATCCGCGTTTGTTGGTACGTCCGCGTGTCGTCGTTGGTTGGCCCGTACGTTTGTTTCACCATCCGTTCGATGGTTCGTCCGGTGGTCGTCCGTCCGCACTATCGCGGGGTCAAATTGCTGTGAATCACAATCACAATGTTGTTCCTGACGCTACACACATAACATTGGTTTTTAAGGGTAACCAAAGACGCCACTATCATCAAATGGATTTCGGTTTGGTTTCGGTTTGAAGGAGGGAAACAGTAATGCGAAACAGCACCTACCTTTAACTCTTCTGAGTTCTTAGCAAACACAAAACAAAAATATCTAGACCTTTCGAAGATGATGATGGTTGTATGAAGTTTCTTGGTTTCATTAAGGAAAATATTTTTATTTGCGCATTGCAGTGCAATTCAACTTCAACTTCAATTTCAAGCCATAGCATCTGAACAATTGGTGGTTTCTGGTATTCTGGTGTTCTCGAACTTGATTTGACAGAAGAATTCCATTACTTTGAAGATTCGATTACTTCTGTTACTTCTGTGCACTGCAGCGGCGCAGGACTCTTATACTCTTTCGATGTGACCACAATTGGAATTTTGATTTCTTTCTGCAACAATAAGTCATGGGCCTTGACTTGACCATCATGGTTGGGTAGATTTTTAGTGTATACGTCTTCGTCTTCATTGAATCGAAGTCGAGCACGTTGAGTATTTGGCGTCTCCCTCTCCGTCGTCGTCGTTGCCCGATTTAAACAATACTTTCTTTTGGAATCTTCAATGGTTATGTGCAGGAATTTTCAATCATTTTAATTTGTGTAACGGTAGCACTGTTCTAGTAGCTAATCAGATTTTCAATGAATGTCTTCAATCAAATCGGAAGCAGTACCTTTAGAATAGGAGCAGGAATTTAGGTTTTAGTTTCCGGGGAGTTATTTTAAAGTTTATTATTTCTTTTTAAAAAAGAGGCTGGGATGCGACCCACACTGATAACTCTCCAACCGTGCCCGTCTGTCGATTTATGTAAAACTTTAAAGCCTAGTACGCAGCTGAAGTGAAACGAATTTTTTCGGCGGTCCCCAAGTGCAGAGCGAAATGAAAACGAAAATCGCAGCGGAAAAATATTTGTGGAGAGTTCTGTCTGGAAGTTGAATTTCACTGCTTGTCTTCATCACTTCTTGCACATCACCAATAACATCCTGAGTTTCCGATTCAGAAATGCAATGTTGGAACACATTAGACAAATCCATTTTATTTTAAATTTTAAATCAAATATAAATCAAAGTCAAAACACCGAAAGTCACGAGTAAACAATTTTTTTTTCAATAAAAAAATTAAACGTCCAAATTTCGCAAGAAAATTAATGTGCTGGGCAATTAAATTGAGAACGAAAAGAGTGGAGAATTGTACTAAGAAATCTAGTACAGCTCTCCACTAAAATTTCACATTTCGTCGTTCAGCAGCGTACTAGGCTTAACAAAATATTAATCACAATATTTTGTTATAGAGATAAATAAATGTTAAGGTAATATCTTTCTTTGTTCTCATAATACTTGAGTGGAATATCATTTCTTATAAGTCCATAAGTATATAAGTTGTTTTTCGTGTTTTGTTAAAAAAGTTTTAAATTGAATTTTTATAAAACATTAAGTAAAAGTTAGCAACAATACTTTCATAAGATAAAATAAGTTTGATTTCAATACCAAATTTTATCAATTTTAGTTATTATCTTCTTAGTATATATAAATTACGTGTCACGATGTTTGTCCGCGTTGGACTCCTAAACTACTTAACCGATTTTATTCAAATTTGTACACAGTGTGCAGTTCGATCCAACTTGAAAGATACTTACTTATTTAGGTCCTCAGATCTGTTAAGTCCATTGGGAACCTCTTAAGGGGCATAGGGCCTCTACTACGCCTACTCGCCATCGTTTGCGGTTTCCAGAAATGTGTTTCAGCTGCCTCCAACTCTTGCCTAGTGACGCTGATTCCTCCTCGACTATCCTGCGCCATGTGCTGCTCGGTCGTCCAGCTATTCTTTCTTGTTGTGTGAACGGATTCAACTGCATTGCTTGGCCTGGAATGCAGTAGTTACCTTTTCGAAGCGTATGTCCAATCCATTGCCAATTACGCCTTCGTCTATAGCTTCCTGACCTGTCCTTTTATGAAGGACCTCATTGGATATACGGTTTGGCCAGAAAATCCTTAGGATATTGCGAAGACATCTATTCAAGAAAATTTGCAGCTTTCTTGTAATGGATGAAGTAACCTTTCAGGTGCTGTACCCATAAAGAAGCACAGATTCGACATTTGTGCGAAACAGTGGTAGCTTTGTTCTTAAGGTGATAGAGTTATTCCTCCAAATTTTCGACAGCATACCGAACGGCGCCGCTTTTGCTTTGCCGATGCCGCAGATGACGCATTTAATCATTCTAAGGGTGCGAGTTGCATATTTGAAAACAAAATTCAAGCAGTGAAAGTTAACCTTGTATGCAACCTTACCGTGAAATTCAACAGATTGAAACTAAATGCCAGAATTAAGTTCAACACTCTTTTTTCTTAGAAGCAAGTTAAAAAGATTTTAAAAATTTACAGGCAGGCATAAAATAGCTGCCTATGAAGATGCGGAATTTGCTGCGATAAATTTTATAATTCAATAAAATTTTATAACCTTTAGATTAAAACATAGTTTCAACTTTAAGTGTGAATGTCTTTTAATATAATCGAAATGGAATATAGGAGAGAAATGAGAGTTAATTAGAAAACAAAAACAATAATTTTAACTTGTTTTTAATTTAGCACTTTCATTATGACTGACCTGCGATCGCAGAGCTCAACTGAGCTGAGCTAAACAGAGCTGAACAGATATCATACCTTACCTTGCTTCGAGTATGTGGTTAAGTTATCATATGATGTCTCATTATTTCAAACCAATTCCACTTTCCTCTTCGATATATTGTTTAATTAACAACCATTGAGCAGTGATGCTGAGGCCGATGTTGATGCTGAGATGCTGTGGCCCAGTGTTGTGCAGACATCAGAGAAATTAATCGGCTTTAATATTGTTTACCACACCAACAAATAACAGTAATTATTTCATTCTTCTATATTATTTTAGCTGCTGGCAATGAGATGGTCGCAATTAAAAATCTAACAAGCTTATAACCAGCGGCCATGGCGCTCTTCCCTAAGCCTCCTCTCGTCTATAGATGAGTTGGAAAAAGGAACGAAGGTGCATTCCAGATGCACTGCAAACTGCGGCACTGCGCAGAGTGATTGGACTTAATGGGGCGATAAGAATCCTCTGGTCCAACGTCTCCGACTCCGACATTAGCTTGCGGTCGTCCGTCGTCGTCGTTGCGTCGTAGTGGTCGCTGATGGCCATGGCCATTTCAAACACATTATCCACTTCGATTTAATTCCGCCGTTTGCGGAACATTTCGTCTACTGACCTAATTTTTTTTTAAGAGGGGCTTTCATCTAATAGTCTCAATCCCAGTCCCAGTCCACTGACCATTGTAACAATAACGCAAAGAAGCTTTGCATGATGCATAAAATTGTTGTGCATTATTAACCGCACGTTCTCAGACTAATTCTCACTCACATGGTTTTGAGATGTTATCGGATCTGTTCTGGAGTTGTTGGTTTTTGTTTTTGTTACCTTCTGTTTAGTTTTAAGGTTTTCCTATCAAGATCCCAGCACAGAGCATCGTTAGTGGTTATATGGAAAACGCCAGTGGCACACATGTGGAATCGTATATACCTTGCCACAAAGACGTCGTCGTTGGACGACCCTCTGATGACTTCCACGACACACGCTGGTATTACCTCATAAAGTTGGCTAAATTGCAAATTTAAATTTAGTGCAAACAGTAAATTTTGGCAAAATCAGGTCAACACCACGGATTATAGGCTTTGCGCTTTGCTCACACTTATACTTTGGATTCTGCTGAATAGCTGAGATGAAAAAAGTCAACTTTTGAGGTGAGATTTTAAGGCTGCGACGATGATGACGACGACGCGACGCGACGATGAAAAGAATGTGGAGTATGTAGAAGTTAATTTAAAGAAAATATGTTTATGGATTTTTCGTAGCTTATATGAAAAAAATGTCAGTTCTTTCGTTTTAGAAAAATTACAATCTAAATAATTCCTATTTTATGGAAAAAGTTCTTAATTTTTAGGCGATAAGACGAAGGAACGAATTTTAAGAGTTTCTTTCCGCAATCGATTTTTTAAAACTTTGATTCTAAAAGTTTCTAATGCTTAAAACATTTGACATATATTTCATACTAGCTGCGCCCTGCGGCTTTACTTGCGTGATTCATTTAAGAACAAATTTGATTAGCATAAAAAAGGTAATTGATTAGATTGATTTTTATTGTTTCCGTTCTTGTTTATATTACAAATTATTTTACAAAAAATCGATGAGCATGGCTTTGCCGTCTGCCTGATTGACATTAAAATAAATATTTAGTATTAAGTTTGTTTCTATTTGTTAGAACATAATGTATAAAAAAAATAATTGTGGTAAAAAAATACAAATTTGTTTTGTTGTTAAAACTCTTCATTGATAATTTGATTGCGAAAGCGCATAGCATATTTATAAAAATAAAATAGTTGCTTTAAATTGTTCTAACAGTTGAGATGTGCTAAGACTTCTTCTTCCGATAACTTGTTACTTCCAAGATAACTTCTTCGTATTTCTTTCAAAATAGGGCATCTTCCAATGAAATGCATGACATCTTCTCTCTCCGATAGGTTGCAAAGGTTACAGTAAATTGGTAAGTCAGGACGGTGGGGGATATAATTAAGACGAATAAGTTCTCCTCTCATTTTGGAAATAGACGATATAATTTCCATCACATTTTGGTTGTGAAAATAATTTCTTTCGTGCTAATTATGATTTAAAATGCTGTATGTAGATCTGTGGACTGATGCAGTAGCTAAGCTTATACAGTCAGCTCTGTATTGTTCATCTACTTTTGAAATAAGGTTTTGGAAAACATCTGTGCAGTACCTTCCATTTCCATTCACGAGATTGAATTCTATTCCGCCGTACGTTGCAAGCTCCTCTAGTTTTTTAAACCAAAGAGTTCTTCTTTCAATTGTCTTTCTAGCAATTATTTTTGGAAGTCTATCATCTGACATTTCTAGAACTTTCGTTACATAAGCAACATGCAGTTTTAAGGTTTTAATAAAAAGTGGTGGTAGTCCTGTTTCTATATTTATCATGTAGTTGGGCGTTGTATTTGGCAGATTGAAACATTTTTTGACGTAGTACCTTAGCAGTTTCTCAACGGTTTCGTACTGATAGTACCCCCAAGATTGTGCTGCATACAACATCACAGACTCAGATACAGCTTGAAATACTTTATATTTTACACTGTAATCAACTATGTATGTTATTTGAAAAACATCTTTTCCAGGTTGCGGATATGGCACTTTAAGCTTTTACTAACTTTTCTTTAAAGTGAGGTTCCATGCTGAGATTGTTAGTTATCGTGACCCCAAGATACCTGTATGCTTTTATAATTTCAATGGGCTGTCCATTAAGATACCATTTTTCGTTTCTGCAAGCTCTGCCAGATCCCTTTTTAAAAATCATTATTTTTGACTTCGTAAGATTCACCGTAAGATTCCATAGTTGGCAGTACGAATCAAGACGGTTAATCATAAGTTGAAGAGAATCTGGTGAGTATGCAAATAAAACTACATCGTCTGCAAATAAAAGGGCCTTTATAAGAACTCCATCTATCTCTATGCCACCTGGTAGAAAGTCGGTCAGGTCATCGATGTACATGGCAAAGAGATATGGACTTAGAGTGCAACCTTGCCGAACCCCCATTGTTGTCTCAAACCATTCTGAAATCTGAATTCCACTCCACTCAGCCGATTGATTATCCTTATAGATGTTTTCGAGAACCCTTCCAAACTTTTTGCTCATTCCAGCATTATATAGCTTATATATTAAAGCTTTTCGATCGATATTGTTGAAGGCTGCCTTGAAATCAACAAAAAAGGCGAATAATTTTTTGTTTTGTTCGACAAATGTACCCGCGATATTTTTCAGTATGAAGATATTATCTACGGTTGCATAACCACTCCGAAATACGGCTTGACATTCCTTAATCAATTTATGGCTTTCGATCCAATTTGTCATTCGAAAATTTAGAAGTTTAGTGAATAACTTATATGAAGAGTTCAGAAACGATATTCCTCGATAATTAGTTGGATCGGCAAAATTACCTTTTTTGTGTATGGGATATATGATGGCTTTTTTAAACTGTGTTGGTATATTTCCCGTTTCCAACATTTCGTTAAAGGTCTTCGAAATTTTCTTGATGAAGTTTGACGTCGCATACTTAAAGAATTCTACGGGGATCCTATCAACTCCTGGTGCCTTTCCATCTTCGAGTTTCCTTAATGCCTCCACAACTTCTTCCTCTGTAATAGGTGCATCTAAAATTTCATTTGTAATGCAGGGTACTGCATATTGAATGAGTGGCATACTAGTTGTTGTGTTCAGTAGCCTTTGGAAATGGTCCATGAGTGTCCTTGCATCTAATTGTACGCTAATTTGTGGTTCTTTGCCATTAAATTTATTTATTGCAACCCAAAACTGTTTAGTATCCTTACAGCATGTAAGTTTGAGAGCCTCGATTTCTAAATATGTTTTCTTTTTGTCCTTGCAGATTTGTTTAAAGATTTTATTTGTCTGAATATATAATCCTTTAAAATATTGACTACCAAACTTTCGAAACACCTTGAGCCATCCGAATGATTTTCGCCTCGCCTTTTCACAATCCGTGTCAAACCATTTTTCTTTATACTGGCACTTTTTTGTTTCTCTCTGAGTTGAACCACCTAACTCAGCTGGTCAACGAGCCCACTCGAATATCGGACGTTGAAGGTCGAGCAGAAAACACTCTTGACTTGTTTCTTACCTCTGACCCTGATAAGTACACTGTTAGTGTTCTATCTCCTCTAGGCACATCTGACCATTGTGACATATCAGCAAATTTCTCGTGTAAAAACTCTCCAGTTAAAGAAAAAGCTCCTAAGAGAACCGTTTGGCAATACGAGAAAGTCAACTGGGACGGTCTCAATAATTACTTCAGGATCTTTAACTGGTCACTATGCTTCCCCGATAGTGACGTTGACGCCAGCGCTGATATGATCACAAGTTTAATTCTCCTGGGAATGAGAACTTTTATTCCGAATAGGGTTAAAAGTATCAGACCTAAGGAAAACGCATGGTATGATGCGAGCTGTAAAGAGGTTATTAGGGTCAAAGAGGTATGTTTCCGTTGCTATAAAGCCAACCGTACTGAGGAAAGCCGGAAAAAGTTCAAACAAGCCAGGAAGGCCTGCAACGCCCATATTCGACGGACCAAATTTTTACATGACCAAAAATTACGGCAAAAAATACTGCAATGTCCCAAAGGCAGTCAAAATTTTTGGTCATTTGTAAAAAACATGAGGAATTCTTCCTCTTCTTCGGTTCCTACGCTCGTTGTCAATGACACTCCATTTGTTAGCTCTTTAGAGAAAGCTAATCTCTTTGCTAGGCAGTTCTCCGCCAATTCTACGCTGCCAGTGAGTGTTATGACTCCGCCTGTACTTGAGCGAGTTAGTGATTCTATGGGACCAATCTTTTTTCGCACTCGTACTGTGGCAAGAGTCCTAAGAGATCTAAACACACATAAATCCGCTGGTCCGGATGGTATCCCCGCTATTGTTCTGAAGAGGTGTTCTTCAACGCTGGAAAAACCACTGCGTAAGCTTTTTCATCTGTCCTACTCCTCTGGTCTCGTTCCGAGCGGATGGAAAACTGCATTTGTCCAGCCTATTCCCAAAAAAGGCGAATCTTCCTCACCCTCTAATTATCGGCCGATTGCACTTACGTCCCTTCTTTCCAAGGTCATGGAAACGCTGGTAAATTATCAGCTTAAGAAATATCTCGAAGACCGAAAGCTTCTTAATGACCGGCAGTACGGCTTTCGCAGCAATAGGTCCACTGGTGATCTCATGGTTCATCTCACCGAACAGTGGAGCAAATCTTTACATCGCTTTGGAGAAAGTAAGATTATTGCACTTGATATTTCTAAAGCATTTGATAGGGTTTGGCATCAGGCTCTCTTATCGAAAATGCGTGCTTTCGGTTTTCACGAATCCCTGCTTCATTGGATTAGTAATTACCTTTCGGATCGTTCAATACAAGTCGTATTGGATGGATTCAAGTCTGAAAACCACAAAATAAATGCTGGTGTGCCCCAGGGCTCTGTTCTATCTCCAACACTCTTTCTCATTTTTATCAATGATCTCCTGTCTGCAACATCTAATCCAATACATTGTTTCGCTGACGATAGTACTCTTAGCTTTTCATATTCGTTTTCAGACTCACATCCCTCTTCTTTGGATGTGGAACTGCAACGACAAAATATGATAAGCTCATTAAATTCCGACCTAAACAGCATTGTTCAATGGGGATTAAAAAACCGCGTGGAATTTAATGCTTCGAAAACGCAATGCTGTCTTGTATCGTTAAAGCGAGATATACCCCCGTTGCCATTATCCATGGATGGCACTTGCATCAATGAGACAGAACACCTCGATATTCTCGGTATGTGTGTCACCAACCACCTCTTGTGGAATGATCACATACGCGATGTCGCCAAAAATGCCGCAAGGTGTTTGGGTTTCCTTAGGCGATGCAAGAAATATTTCACCCCTTCTGATCTGGCTGTTATCTACAAGACTTATATACGTCCGAAGCTTGAGTATAACTCCCATCTCTGGGCTGGTGCTCCTGCAACTTACTTAAGCCTCTTGGATAGTATTGAACGTAGAGCATTTAAATTGATAGATGATAATATCATCATAAATTCATTTACTTCGCTTGAACATCGTCGTAAGGTCTCTTGTCTGACCCTTTTTTACCGTTATTTTAACGGCTTATGCTCTAGTGAAATAGCCAGTTGCATTCCTCCCCTTAAACAGTTCAACCGTAATACTCGCGCTTCTAGGAATGCTCATCAGTATACCCTCGAGCCCAACTTCGGCCGTACTGTCAAATACAGAGATTCGTTCTTTAGCCGTACTACGCGAATGTGGAATGCCTTACCACACTCTGTCTTTCCTAGTCATTGCAATATTCAGGAATTCAAAACCAATGTGCACCGACATCTCCTTTTAAACCCTCTCTCCTCTTCCTAGTGCTCACACTGTGCATCTGCATAATAAGGGTAGTAATATCCCCTTGAGTGTTTGCTTATTATAAAAAAAAAAATTGCGAAATGTCAAATGAAATGCAGAACAAAAATTTACTTTTAGGTGTGGTTCACTTTCAAAATCGGCCATTAAAATTTATCCACCCTTTATTATAATCTGCCACGTTTTCGTGGGATCTTAAATCACAAGAAGTTGTATATTGTAATGTGTATACACTCTTTTAATAATAAATGGCAACATCTAGTGGTAGTAATAGGAGAACTCGCTTCTTTAAGCATCGAGAAACATCTAGTGGCTTAGAGGGAACTCATTCAGCGCATACAAGAACCTCGAAAGGGGTAAGCATCTAGTGATAAAGTGGAGAACTTCGTTAAGCATCGAGAAACATCTAGTGGCTTAGAGGGGAACTCATTCAGCGCATACAAGAACCTCGAAAGGGGTAAGCATCTAGTGATAAAGTGGAGAACTTCGTTAAGCATCGAGAAACATCTAGTGGCTTAGAGGGGAACTCATTCAGCGCATACAAGAACCTCGAAAGGGGTAAGCATCTAGTGATAAAGTGGAGAACTTCGTTAAGCATCGAGAACAACCTCATAGATTCTCGAACCGATTTGAGGTATATAAATAGGCGCTTGGAAGCGAAGCGGTTCATTATGGATTGTGAGTTGCTATAAAGAAAAGACTGTGTTTGAAAAGACTGTGTTTTAAAAGTAATAATTGAAAGTATTGAATAAAGAATTTTTGTGAGTAATTTAGAAGAAAGTGAATTTGTATTTTTATTTACGAATTTTGAATAAGTTTTAACTGTCGGACCAAGCCGAATATTACAATATTTACCAAAGTTTTATATGAATTTATTTTAGATGAAAAAGTTAATTTGCTTGTTTGTTTGTTTGTTTGCTTGTCCGTTCTTCACGTCACAACGGTGCAATATTGTAATATGATTTTTTGTGTGGAGATAGTTACAATCTTGGAGAGTGTTTTAAGCTACTTTTTATAGAGTTAAAATATATTATTCACAGCTCATTCAAACAGATCCATCGGTAATAGTTGTAATAATATTCCATATATTTTTTTGTTTAGACGATAGTTAGTAGCATATCATTAGGTGCTGCCTGCTTTTGGACTTTACATCGTTGCCTATCATTAGGTGTTTCTTATAATGACATTGAGGCACAAAACTTAGCCAGTTATCATACAAAAGCAATTATCTGCCATTTTTAAAAAGCTTCTTTGGTATAATCTTTGGAAATATAAATTATAATATTAAACCTTCATAAATGTTGAAATTAGAGAATTTAAAGATCCCATTATTTCTTACGTCAGAGTTCTGTATAGTAACGTCATAATATAAGTTTGTCAGCTTAAAGACAAAACACAAATGTTATTTAGTCTTATGAATAATTCCATTATAAGTTTTTTGTTTTAGCAGAATTACATTATATACTCCCTTTCAAATTTTTTGTGCGAATAAAGCAAGATGTTTTTTTCACTTTAAGCCAACAAAAGGCTGTAGTTTTCTTGTGTCTAAAAATAGGTTAATCGACAATTATTCATTTATGCAGTCAAAGGTAGATTTTTCACATACAACAAAGTTAAACCTTATGGAATGGAATCAATGCCTCCTTAATATTCTTTTAAAAAAAAACCCTCAGCTCAGCTTAGATTTCCAACATAAAAGAATTTGTCTACATTTCATATTGTTGCAATTGACAATACTCGTATCTCAGAGGAAAATTGAAAAATTACGAATTCCTTCTATGTCCTTATGCTAACTTATGGGAAATAACATAATATCCCGTGGAGTTGAGTTTCGTTCCAGATCTTTTTTGAATTTTTACAAAAATTCTATTATTACTCTTCTTGTCATGTTCATATCGATGTAAAATTCCTTTTAACTTTAAAGAGCTGCTAAAAAATATCCATCGTTAACTTTTTCTACGTCATATTGACAAACCATATAAGGCTAATTTTTTACCCAATACCGCACAATGTCAAACAACCTTAAAAAAACAATTGCTCTACATGGAACAAAACTATTTAAATAGCTGCTATATCTTAGGAGTAATAAATTCCACATGATTATGGCAACTGAAAGATGCTTGAGCGAGCACCTTTTTGATATGGGTGATCGGTGAATAGTCAAGTGGTTGATGACGATGATGAGGATGGCGATGGCGTCGTCGTGTCGTCCGCGTCATCATCATCATCATCGTCTTCGTTCTTCTATACGCTACTTGTCAATTTGACTTTAAGGCATAGGTAAGGTAGGTAGACTATAGGAGACGTGATGTGACTTAGAGCATCAATTGAAACGGAAGCCCTTTATTTCGTCACGAACACCAATATGTCAACCTGCCATAGATCGTGTTGGATTTATGGTCTGAGTGATATAATAAAATTTTATCCATCACATCATATAGTCAGGAATAGACGTCATCGACATCGTCTACTGCACCACCAGAGAGTGTAAACGGCGATGTTGAAGTTCTTCTTCTTTTTCCTTTTCTTAAAGAAAAATCGTGATATAATTTTGCCTAAAGGTCTGCGATGCTCGCACAGATCAAATAGTATCATTTGTCTTAACCATCAGAAGATAACAATGGATGCATCTTAAGAATGGAATTAAATGAAACAAAAAATGTTATACGTTACTTATCACATCAAATGCGGAAATGGCTCGACGTTTAACTTAAATTCAAACTCAAAGTTTTTTGAAGAGTTTTACTGAAGCCTGTGTATTGATCTTTAATCGAATCTTCATAACACTCAGAAAGAAGCACGTAGAATTTAGATGCTTGCAGAAACAGACGCATATTCATAATTATCAAAAAGCTAGAGTCATTTTCAATTACTTTTCTCCTTTGGTTTTGAAATTACCTTTCAGACCGTTAGTAGTATAGGATGAATCTTAATACTTAATTAGTTCCTAGGAACTATTCCGAGTACGTTTGTAAAATTCCTTATACAAGACAGTTCAGCTCGCTCTATTTCTTCCCCATTTGTGCTGATTCCTGTTGGACCGTTCCTCGCCAAGTACTTTTAGGCCAGCTTATTTTTCTGCCCTCCTGCGTGAGCAAGTTGCACTGCTTCGCTTGACGGGTATAGCTAATCGACTGCCAGTTTTATCTTCGTATAATAGAGTCGATGGGTTCCCAGACTGCTATCGCATGAAGCTCACTATTGGAGTGTTTCAAAGTTTGTCCATTAAGAATGTTTTGAGCTTTTTTGACAGTGTGTATAACTTTCCAAGTGCTGCACCCCTAAAAGGGGTACGGATTGATAATTAGAACAATAGAGTCGTATCTCTTCCGAACGAAGCCTTTGCTTTTCTGAAAACATCTGGAGTTTTCTTGGAAATGCTATCATTTTGATTTTTGTTCTTGTGTTTGCATAAACTCCTTCCACTCTGCCTAATTTCATTCTTCTACAACACTTAGAAGCTTAGAAAGTGAGTGGATGTATATTGATTTCTACTACTCCGTTAAATTTCATCAATATACAATTATCAGAAATGATTGTTGTAAATGATAACATTCGTACATAAAAAGTGGGTGGATAGCACGCCCCTTTAGTGGATAACCTTATATTTTCTATGTTTGGCTTTGTGTGTGCATCAACTCATCTCACTCTGTATAATTTTATTGTTCTAAATTTATAATTTTTTGATTTTCTTCTGCGAAGTCGTGAAATGCTTCATAATTGTGCTGTTCGGTCAGTCAGTCAGTTACGGTAACTTACGAGACATAGTCCAGAGACTTAAAAGCGGCCTGACTATCTGAGAAAATACGGATATCAGAATGTTGATATCACGTTTTCTTTAAGATAGGACAAGACTTCTTTTATCGCAAAAAAGTTCCCCGTGGAACACGTTACAATGATTGGGAAGGCAGAATGAGAGACTTAATTTCAGTCGTTCAGAATACACACCTCCACCAACCCCTTCATTTTTTTGTATCCATCTGTATAAAAGTGTAGTACCTCGTCTTCCAGGAATGCCCTATCCTCCCAGAAAGATCTGTGAGGTATACAAGTCTGTAAATTTCTGTCGAATTGCAGTTGGGGAATGGTGTAATCCTGCGAATAGCAGAGCTTGCAGCTATTTGTTTGCTTAATATATTAAGAGGTGTTGGGTAGAGTAAGGTGTCCAGTGCCGCAAAAGCGACTTTATTGATTTTGTCACGGTTTATAGCTTTTTCTAAAGCGGTCCACCATACTGCCACACCGTGCATTAAAATCGGTCTGATTACCGATGTGTATAGCCAATGCATGATTCGGGGTTGCAAGCCCCATTTACTACAAATAGCTTTTTTGCAAGAAAAGAGAGCTATAGTAGCCTTTTTGACTCTTTCTTGTATATTGCGTTTCCAATTTAGTTTTTTGTCTAAAATAAGACCCAGGCACTTAGCCTCGCCTGAGAACTTTAATTGAATTCTATAGGGAGGGTTAACAAATGGAATTTTGTATTTCCTCGAAAACAGGACTAATTCAGGGTTGTGTGGGTTAACAAACAGTCCACACCGATCAGCTCAAAGTATTAGTCTGTCTAAGGCATTTTGTTCTTTTATTGTACTAAGATGCTTTCCTGAAATGGCTATAGCATCTTCATTCGCATGGGCAATCACTCTGAAACCCTCCGCATTCTACGAGACTCCCTTCTTATTTAGATCAAAAATAAAGTCGCATCTTCACCTCTACTTGCCTTGTCTTGGTTTGTCTCATCTCTTCTTGTCTTGGTATCGTCTTGGTCTCATCATGATCTAGTGTTGGCCTTGTCTTATTCTCGTTTTATTCTTGTCTTCATATTGTATTGACCTTGTGTTACCCTCGACTAGGTCTTGTCTTGGTCTCATATTGTTCTTGATATAGTCTGGTCTTGTGCTTATCAACTTGATTTTATCCTTATTCCGTCTTGGGCAAGTCCTGGTCTCATCTAGGTATAGTATTGGCCTTGTTTTGGTCTCGTGTTGATCTCTTCTTGGTCTCGTCTTGATTTCGTTTTTGTCCCGTTTCGGTCTGTCTCAGTCACATCTCAAATCAGAATCGTCTAGTTCTGATTCATAATTGCATTGCACATGGCTGAGACTTTTTTTTTGGCTAAAAAGAGAGAAGGAAAGCCTTTTACTTATTCCGCTTCTGTATTAGCGAAAGAATCGTTTAGGATATCGTTAAGGCTTATCAGAATGATTATATACAAGTTTAAAAGAATTATCGAGAATTTGAATTATACAAGTTGACCAATTTGTTCTTTGTAGAACAAAAGTTCTTATCCTTCGTCAAATGGTTACAAAATTTCTCTCTCAAAACTGTGATTTGTGTGGCCTTCTTTTTGTTTCATTACTTGAGTTAACGGTTCACTATAGATACATTGTAGTTTTAAGTGCTCTTCGTCTTCATGACTTATGCAATTATTTTATTTTGTAGAACTACATAAAATAAAATATAGGTAACTGGGTTTGTCCTTATACCTATACATTCAATACCTAAATTTCAATAAACTTTCAACCTATTTTACTATTGGAGGAATATACCAAGCTGTAACCACCAATCTAGTATAGGTACGCGAGTTAGGCATAAGTTGGTAAAATTGCTCAAACTTTATCTCAAACGGTCATCAAACACTTTGTCAAGTCAACAGAATCTCTTCACAAAAACACAATCCATTGCACTTCGAGAGCTAGAGTAGCTTGTTAGTGGGATTTGGATTTGGATTTGAATTTGGTGGAGTCACTTGGTAAGATTCTATAAGATGACACGTCAAAGTCTTGTTTGGCCACAAAGTCTATCATCATCTTTGCAGTGTGTCGACCGCTGTCGAACTTGAAGTTCTGAAGTTGAAATTGAAGTTCCTCCTCGCGGACATAACAATGCACTTCGAGCTCAGAAAAAGAGTATTTCACATCTTGAACTGGGTGCCGAAGTCATCGATTCCAATTCCGATGCCGGTTTCATTTGGTTTTTTTTTTTTTTTAAGATTAAGGGTGGCGGTGGCTGTGGCGTTCCTGGTGGTGCTGGTGTTATGGCCTGGTGCAGCTTGTTCCATACCTCAACCATGTAATGAATGCAAACGAGTCGCGATTAATCTCGCATCGTGAAAACACAAACGACACAACAAGAAAATGAAGCATTGCAGTAGTGGAGTAAAGACTTAAGTTTTGGTACAGTGACAGGGGGAAGGGGGCACAGGAATAGATTCCGAAGGTGCACAATGACAGCGGGCCAATTTGATTAGGGAATCAACAATAACACACGGGGCTTCTGCAAGAAGGAGAAGTACACAGCGACAGCACCAACAACAACAACAACTCTTTGACTCTTCATTTGGGTTTTCGGGTTCGAATTCAAATTCAGCTGGCGATGCTTCGATCAATTTTAATGGTTCCATTGCACCACCGACCGATGCGATACGATGGAATGGTTAATGTGACCTGAGTTCTGTGAGCACAGTGAGCAGAGCACAGAAGTTGTTCCGATTGCCTTTACAATATTCAGCTGCTCCTGATGATGCCTTGGCTCTTGTCTATATAGCTCCGGCATGGATGCTACAATATTTTTCTCTAATTTGCATTCGATTTGGTGTCGGAGATGCTTGTGGCATTCGTTGGTCGTCCTCGTCTACGTTGTCGGTCGTCGCGTAATGAGGATAAGTTGAAGCTAGAGCTGAAGCTAAAGTGTGGTGCCTTTTTCTCACCTGATGGCTGGCAGCCAATTTATCGAAAAGTTCGAATTCATTATTCTTTTTGTTTCGACATTTTGAAGAACAGCAACAGCTACAACAACAGAAATGCAGGCAGCGCGGAATTCACATTGATCTAAAAGGTACTTCGATACGTCCTCCGGCTCCGGGCCACCACCCCCCTCATTCACTCAATCGCAGCTATATATGGATGGTGTTTAAGATTCTAATTGGATGTGTTACCTGGCAGGAGATTATTTTAGTTTTTTTTTTTACATCTTTTTGGTTTTACTTGAGCCGAATAATTGTTCTCTTAAGTTTTCTAGGTTGCAACTTACAAGAAAGAAAAATGTAATGGGTGAAGTTTTATTTTGATATTTTGTTGCAAATTCTATGCGAGTTTGTTTCACGTGCTCTGAAAGTATAGAATAAAGTGCTAGGTATAAGAAAAGCCACTTTTAGGCTTATTTAGGCTTATCTTTACATTGTTTTTGAGAAAGTAAGATTATTTCATTTCGATATAGTTTAGCCTTTATCAACCTTTCTTACCAAAAATTCATTTGTTTGAGAGTTCAAATTGTATATCCCCAAAATAAACGCTGGTGTGCCTCAGGGCTCCCTTTTGTTTCCAATAATCTTTCTCATTTTTATAAATGGTCTTTTAATCTTTATTCACTGACGACAGTACCTTGAGCTTTTAAATCTGTCGTAAGATTCAAATTCTTGTCTTTTGAATGCAGACTGTAAACGCCACTATATGATTAGCTGAACGAATTTTGATCTTGACATCATTGCCCAATGGGAAATCCAAAAATTCGAACTCGATTACGTATATTGTCGAAGAAGTTTTTTTTTCCACTTCTGATCTGAATGTAATCTGAAGCCTTTATTCGTCTGAAAATCGAGTACAATTCTCAAATCTCGAAAAGTGTCCACTAATCAACTTGAATCTCTTGGACAGAATCAAAAACAGGAACTTAAAAAACGGCAGATGACCTTGGGTCTAACCGAAAAATGGTCTTCCTCTTTTTCAACTCCTCTACCGAACATTTTTCATTTATCATTATCTCAAGGAACATTTCTCAGGTATCATCATTTTCATAACACCATTTCATTAAAAAAAAGGCCAAAGGTTGCTAACATTTTTCATGTCCCAAATATGTTTCAAAACTAAGTAACACGGTTTATCTGAAGATGGATGTTCAACCATTCACTCTTTGAGCCTTAAAAAACGGAAATAAAGTTGACTTCAGCAAAGCGTTTGACAAAATGTCCAAAAATGTCTCCATTTTAAGTTTTGAAGCCATTTTCCAGAATTGAATTACTCCTTATATTCAGTAAATAAATAAGTAAATAAATAAATGGGGTGGCTCATCAGACAATTGAGAACTAGGCCCCAGTGGCTTACATTACAACTCTAAACCTTTTCTGTATACGAGTAATGTTATCAAGGATGAAGGGGACCTAAACAGCTAATTAGAGAAAGCACTTTTCATGATAAGAATTACTATTGGAGGATTTGTCAATTTTTCGCAAGAGGCAATACCCATACAAAACTTCAGATGGCACTGGCAGGGATTGAATCAAAGACCTTTGGCATGACAGTCCAACGCACTAACTCAACAAGGTATTACGATAGGTGAGGGCATGGTTGCAAAAACTGACCACGAGAGCCGCAATAACTAGTAGGCAATTGATGGTTGAGGCTTTTGTAGTCAAATTCTGATTACATATTTTGTCGTCAACTTTAGCTATGATCATTGAAAATATATCCTGTCAACTGTACGTTAACAAAAGTGTGATGTCATGCGATAAAGCCAATTGGTTTCATTCCCTGAAAGGAAAAGCATTTTTCTAAATGATCTAAAACTTTTGATCTATGAAGATTATTTCTTCTCATAACTTTTATTAAAAAACTGAATGTGCTTTCATGTTTTTCAGATAAATGGGAGGTTAGCTAAATTCTACATGTATGGCATAGGATGGAATAGAGTTCGGTAAATGGAACAGTCGCATAAAGAAATATCTTTGACCAACTTCAAATTCTTCAATGGGATTGACCCTAAACGCCTGCACTCCATAAAACATATACGTTTTGACAGAAGTGTTAAAGACTTGAAATTTAGAGGAAAGATCAACATTTGGATTTCCGAAAAACTTCGACCACATGCGGTTTGAATCTTATGATAAAAATACAATATTTGAATTCGATCACCCTATCTATCTGCTCATTATTGAGTCGCCAAGTGTCTTCCCGTAGTCTTCTTCTCTGTCGATTCTCGAAGAGCCTGATTTTCGTTCTCAATATATATGTTAATATGAAGATCCCATGGCTTTCGTTTAGTACGTTTGTAATCGATTTATTTGAAGTTGAATCGAAAAGGCCTTATAACAGGCCCCATTGTAATACATTTCTACTTTGAATCCCGAATAAAAACATCATAACTCAAGTCGTACTAAAAATATTTGCTACGAAATTCGGAGTCCGTGAAAAGTGGTATCACTACACCCGAATTAATAGGTACTTTAACAGTTTTTTCCACGAACAGTTATTTAACTTAAAACGCCACAAAATTAAATAACATAAGTTTAAAATAAAAGAAAAATGTAAGTTTTTGAAATATTTAACATCTTTTATTCTTTTAAGGGCAAGTTAAGTTCAAACCCAGTTCCAAAGACTTTTTGGAAATTCTTCAAGAATAGCGGAAAACCGCCCAAGGATATACTGAAATTCCCAAGAAGAAAAAGTGAATACCTTTTGGGAGCAGGTTACAAGAGAGTAAAATAGCTGAGGTTCACCTTCTGAGGACGCCACTAGATTGAGAAAAGTGAATTGTATAATTTCGACATAAATATTTTACAATTGGTAATTTCATTCAATTTTTAGGTGTGGTTAGATTGGAAGGCATATATAAAAAGGAAATTAGTTCAAAACAAAAAAGAATGTAAGGCTATAGGTGACGACGGTGCAAATAGAATTCACTCTTTTATCAGCCTTGAAGAAGGTGTCACTTATTTTGGGCTTTATTCATTTGAGCCTTTTGATTCCAATGCCAATTCTAAAGAGAACCAACTTGCGGATGTTTCGATGCTATCAGACGGCGGCGCGGCATTGATTTAAGGAGTGTTCTACGAAGTTTTCCAACTACTTTCCGTCAACCACATGATTCCACTAGTCTTAAGAATCGATAAAGCTCAAGAAAATTTCTATCGCAAAACAGAAGAGTTTTTGGTATAAGCAAGAACAAAGTTTTGAGGGTATTTCAAGTAGTTTTCGCTGAATCTATAGAGGAAAAGACACATTTTGTGAGATTGAGGAAAAAAGTCTCGAAGAAAGCAAAAGGCACAACCAAGTAAAAGAAAAACTTTTGCAGCAGAAAATTGAAATTAAATTGAAAATGGTACAAATTGAAGAGTCAAGATAAACATTTAAACAATTTTTAAGTCTTGAATTATTTAATTTATTTTATATGATTTATTGTACAGGGTCTTTCAATTGGCACGGGTAGATTTTGGCGCCCTTTGCATCCATTTTGTCTTGGTGACATCTGTCAAATCTTTTCTTTATTATTCGTTATGTTCGTTAACGCAAACGTTGCGCACATTGTGCCCATTTTATGGCAGACGTGATGGCCCTTCACAGTCGACTCTTCAACGTTTGGTGGCTAAATTTGAGACGACCGGTTCAGTAAACAAATGGCCGACACCCATACGTTCAAGGAACGCAAGATCGGCCTAGAATATCTCCGCGGTCCTTGAAAGTGTACAGCAGAACCCGAAGCAGTCTATTCCTCGCCGGGCACAAGAACTCGGCCTTTCGCTGACTTCAACTTGGCGAATTTAGCATCGGGACCCGTACAAGATCCAACTGACCCAGGAGCTCAAAGTTCATGACCATAGACAACGCCGTTTGTTCGCTGACTGGGCTTCGAATCGTTTGGAATAGGATCCCAATTTTGGCCGAAAAGTTATCCCTAGTGACGAAGCGAAGGATGACTGGTTGTGTTAACAAGCAAAATTGACGTATATGGGACGACACCAATCAACGCGAGGTTCACCAGGATAATGCATCCTTAAAGAGTTATCGTTTGGTGTGGATTTTGGGCCGGCGGCGTAATTGGTCCAAACTTTTTTGAAAACGACATTATTCAGGCAGTAACCGTTAACATAACGATGATAACTAATTTCTTATGACCCAAATTGAACCATATGGACCTAGACGACATGTGCTTCCAGCAGTACGGCGCTACGTGCCACACAGCAAACGCCACGATTGACATTTTGCATGAACGATTTGAGGGTAAGGTTATCTCTCGCATGGGTGCTGTAAATTGGCCACCAAGATCATGCGATTTGATCCCGCTAGACTTTTTCATGTGCGGTTTTTTAACCCTAGAAAGATAATCATATTTTTTAGTGCGTGAAAGATAATCATACGTCTCAGAGACGTATAGCACTTATTAAGCGCGTTTAAAGATGACCATTGATTTTTCATCATTATTTTGTATTTTAATTATTTTATTTGGGTTATTTTAAGTAAAATGAATCAATAATTAAGTACAAAAGAAGTAAAATTTGAGCAAAATTTATAAAAAATCTGAAACCTTGAAAACAGAACGAATAAAATTCTTTATTTTTTAAAGAAACCTTTGAGTTGACTTTGAGTCTTAATATTTGGTAAATTACTTCATTGAGGGGTAAGCTAACTATAAAAATAGTTTTAGTAATTTTTGGGAAAAAAAGTTGTTTCCCCATATACTTTCGTTCAGTGCACAAAAGTTTCATAAAAGATAATCATACGTCTCCCAGACGTATTACATAGTCAATAGTCATTACTGGCCCTAATGCATCTTCAGCGTGAATTTTAAGATGCGCCATGCAAGCTCTGACCTAGTCCTGAGCAAATTTAAAAAACTAATATAATACGGCTTATAATTGAAAAGATATAACAATTTTTCCCCGCGCCATACGTCCCGCAGACGTAGATTATCTTTCTAGGGTTAAAGTCGCAGGTCTATGCAAATAAACCACAATCGACCGATGCTCTAAAGGTGAACATAACATACAGGCCATCGCTCAAATCCAGCCGGATCTATGTGGAAGATTCATTGAAAATTGGACCACTCGGATCCGAGTCACCGTAAGAAGCCGAGGCGGGAATTTGAACGACGTTATATTCCACACTTAATGGCATACATGCGCCTTTGAAATAAAAAAAATTATTTTGTTAATACCTCACATACAGCTTGTTTTATTCCATTTCAACATCTTCCCGCCCTTTAACAAGGCGAACAGAATAGCACTCAAAATGCATCCCTGTGGTAAGCCTGCACAGTGCACACATATCAAACCATTCTAAAAACTTCATCTGAATTGCCATCACTCGCCGGAACTTTGTTGTTCTTCATAACCCTAAAAGTGAACTGAAGTTCTCTTAGTGTTATGGCCTTTTCAGAATTAAAGATCAATATAAGAAATATTAGTTGTTTTTATTTGATCTCTTAGTTTTCGAATGAATCTTAAAATTAAAATTATATATGACAAACTCAGCTCATAATATATAAAAAAAAATAAAAAGTATTATTGAATCAAAGTAAATTTAAAACAGGTACTCTTACAACTCGGCCATCCTGACCATTTTGATCGACTCGATCAAGTTGTAAATGTTAGAAATTTACAATCAAATTTAAAAATTATTTTAAAAAATTAAATAAAAAACAAAAAATAAAATTATTTTAAAAGAATGTGATATACCTAATCTAAATGTATTACCTTTCTGAACTAGAATTCAAACTATGTGAATCCCTCCAATCAACCCAGGAACGTATACGTGAGGCTTCAATTACACCGTCATAAGGAATTTGAGTTAACTGACAATTTTCAATATCTCTGATTACGTATCGATCATTTGGGAGAGCTTTATGCACTTTGTATGGACCGCGGAATTTAGGGATAAATTTCTTGTTACTACCAGCTGTTGTATCAATGTTTCGAATCATTACAAAATCTCCTTCTGAAAATGTTACGTGTGGTTTATGCACATTTGCATAGTATTCAGACATTTTTTGTTGATGCAACTCTATACTATCGCAAGCTTTCTTTCGTAATGCAGCTAAGTCATGTTCAGAAGTCAAAAATAGTTTTTCGTCTAAATATTCAGAAAGTGTGTCAACATCACGTCCACGTTGGTTTACACCATATAATAATTGACAAGGGGAAACACTAGTAGTAGAATGAATAGAGTTATTAAGAGCGTATTCAACTCTTATCAAAAGTTTTGACCAATCGGAATGTTGAATTGGTTCAGTTATTTTAGCTAACATCGACTTAAGAATGCGGTTGACACGCTCAACCTGACCATTAGCTTGGGGTGAGGCTGTGGCTATTTTAACATGTTCAATATTGTTTTGAAGTAAATATGAACCAAATTCAATTGACGAAAAACATGAACCACGATCACTAATAACTCGACGAGGTCGACTATAATATTCGAAATACTTATCTAGGCAAGCACATACTTCTTTAGTACTTGTTGAATTTACTGAATATAATTTTACATGTTTTGTAAAAGCATCTACAATGACAAAAATGTGTTTTCTTTTAGAAATAATTGACGGGAGAGGTCCAAAATGATCAACATGAATGGTATCGAATGGTATAGGCTTTTTTGGAATTTGGTGAAGAGTGCGATTGGAAGAATGTGTTGGCACAGAAAACGTTATACACTGAACACAATTTTTTACATACTTTTCAATTTTTTCTTTCATTTTTGGAAACCAGTAGTGTAATTTAATTTGATCTAGACATTTCGAAACACCCATATGACAAAGTTTTTCATGAGACAACCTTATAATTTGTGATTCCATTTCTTTCGGGACATATAACAATAAACTTCCATTATCCAACTTTCGGTAAACTAAGCCATCATCAAGAACAAATTTTGGAACTTCTTCTTTTTCTAACCGATCCCGTATTCGAACAATATCATCATCTCTGTTTTGAGTTATTTGCAATTGCATGTCTATATCATCCGGATTAATTACTGAAATAACTTGTTTAAGTTTTTTGGAAGTTTGAACACAAGCTGAAGGATAGCGACTCAAAGCATCAACATGACCCATTAAAAGGCCACTTCTGTGTTGAATACTGTAATCATAGTTCTCAAGTTCAAGTGCCCAACGAGCTATTCGAGCATTAACACTTTTACGGTTCAATGTCATTGTAAGAGAGTTACAGTCCGTTACAATCTTAAATGGAATACCCTCTAAATACACACGAAACTTTCGTAACGAATATATTATTGCTAGGGTTTCCAATTCGAAACTATGAAATCGAGACTCAGAAGCAGTTGTACGTTGTGAAAAATATGCAACTGGATGAAATTTGTTATCATCTTGTTTTTGCATAAGTATTCCCCCAAAACCATCAGCACTTGCATCACAATGCAATTCTGTATCGCGTTTTGGGTTATACAATGCCAAAACCGGTGACGTTATTAACTTATCCCTTAAATTAGAAAATGCTGAAAGGCATAAATCATCGAAAACAAATTTAACACCTGGTTTTAAAAGATTCCGTAATGGCATAGCGATATGTGAAAACGACGGGACAAACCGGCGGAAATATGAAAATAAACCTAAACATTTTTGGACTTGATCTAAATTTTTCGGAATGGGAAGATGCTTTATATTTTCAATATGTCTATTATTGGGACGAACACCCTTTTCATTGATGGAGAATCCCAAAAAATCTATTTCATTATAGCCGAATTGGCACTTTTTGAATTTAAGTTCAAGTCGAAATTCAGCAAGTCGTCGTAATAATCTTTGAAGTACATCTAAATGTTCCGAAATAGTTTTGGTAGCAATTGTTATATCATCCATATATACAACAACAGTCCCTTCATTAATAAATGGACGTAAAATATTATTAATGAATCGTTGAAATACTGCAGGTGCATTTTTTAAACCAAAAGGCATTTGCAAATATTCAAATTGTCCATCTGGGGTTACAAATGCTGTATATTTAATTGAATTTTCTGAGACTTTTACTTGGTGAAACCCATTTTTTAGATCCAAAGTTGTAAAATATGCCATGCCTTCCAATTTCTCTAGACAGTCATCAATAAGAGGTAATGGATAACTATCCCTTACCATAATTTTATTCAGAGGTCGATAGTCAACACACATTCGTTTCTCGCCACATTTTTTTGAAACTAGAACAATTGGAAATGCATAGGGAGAATTACTAGGTCGTATTTGTTTATTTTTCAAAAGGTCGCTAATCATATCCCTGACAATACGCCGATCTTCATAAGAAAGTCTTCTAGGTGCTGAGCTTATTGGAATATCGGAAGTCAAATGAATTTTCATTTCATATTTCTCTTCATTAGAGGTTGGAATATTTGAAAGGTCAAGGTAATTAGTCTCAATAATTGTCTGAATCTCTTTCCGATAAAATTGATTCAAATTAACATTTATATCTATACGTTCTGAAAACATTTTATCTACTTCAATTGCAAAAATGTGCGGAACAAAATGATCGATACCTAACAAAGTATTGGTCGATGCAACATGATTTGTATCATTCATGTTCGAAGGTTGACATAGATCACAAGTAGTTAAAAGATTTGAATTCTCATTTTCAGTGGAACTATACACACAATGCAACACTTTATTTGATATTTTAATTTTATTTTTATTCGAATCATCCAAAATTTCAACATTTGTTTTGGGAATTTTATTAAAAGTTAAATCAATTATCATAAATTTTATATTAAAAATATTTAAAAAGTCCCGACCCAACAAAAGTGGATATGGAATAACTGAATCAGGAACAACAAAGATATTAATTAAGTTAGTTAACTTGCGAAACGAAATTTTAATTTGAATTTTTCCAAATGTACATAATTTTAAATTTCCCAATCCTTTATAACCAGAATATTGAGTCCATTGGTTAACTAAATCATTTGGAACAGCAGATTTTCTCATTAAACTAATCGGACTACCAGAATCAAATAAAGAAACGAAAGTATTGCATCTATGCATAGAACCATTAATCAAAAAGGTAACACTTACATCATTTATTTCGGAAATATGATTGTTAGCTTCTCTATTTGTATTTTCGATATTCTTCAACTGGAAATCATCTACTAGGGCCACTCGTTTAGTAAGTTTTTTTGGACAGTCCTTTAAAATATGTTCTTTAGAACCACAACGAAAACATGAACCTTTTTCTCGTTTGGGATGAGGACATGAACTTGCAAAATGCCCAACATTTGAGCAATTGTAACACAGTATCTTGGAATTATCAAAGCTCGGTTTCAAAACTGGTGCTTTTGTCTTAGTTGCGTTTGTTGTAGACGGGGTCTTAATTGATGCTTCATTTGATTCTCGTTGACTACGTAATTGGCTATAGCGATGTGATAGTTGTTTGAGATGTTGTATATTAGAAGCCGGATACAACACAGCAATGTTCACAGAATTATCTTGAAACCCCTCTATTATAAATTGAATGACTTGCAATTCATCAATATTCGCACGTGCTGCCAACTCTTGCATTTTGAGAATATATCCCATAACAGAGAGTTTCGAAGAACGGAAAGTGGTTTTTCGTAATTTGTCAATCACTTCTGAAACAGTATACGCATGACCAAAATTTGACAAAAAATTGTTACGGAATTGAAGATAATTAGTAGAATTATCCACACGAAGAAACAATTCAGCAGCAGAATCCGTTTTCATCAAACGTCGGATTGATTTAAGGCGGTAAACATCGTCACCATTTACCGAATCACAAGCTCGTTCGAAATTTTCTAGCCATTTACGGGCATCATAAGCTTCATCACCAGCAAATGGAGTAATATAATGTTGGATATCTTCGAACTTTGCGTTAGCCAAAACATTCGGAGTGGAAGCCAGTTCTTGTTGCAATTGTTTCAACCGACGTCGTTTTTCCAAAACTCTAAGCTGTGCATCAATATCAGCTTCTTCTTCTTCTAAAGATGCAAACTGGATTGCACGATCAAATACATCTTCTTCATTATTTCCGGAATTATCTGAATTTTCATTTTCGACGGAATTGTTATCCCTTTGATTTAACTCCCTGAATTTTTCATTGTACAGCTTCCGCAATTGCGTCAATGTAGCTGTTGTTGAAAAATCAACGTTTTGCTCCTTGAGCCAATCTTGGATTTCAGATTTGTTCATTATCAGAATTCTTATAATATAGGTAAATATTAATAAACAATTTTCGGAACTATCCCACTTCTGAAGTTGTTATGGCCTTTTCAGAATTAAAGATCAATATAAGAAATATTAGTTGTTTTTATTTGATCTCTTAGTTTTCGAATGAATCTTAAAATTAAAATTATATATGACAAACTCAGCTCATAATATATAAAAAAAAATAAAAAGTATTATTGAATCAAAGTAAATTTAAAACAGGTACTCTTACATTAGTGAAATTTGAGAGCCAAGTTCAGACACTTGCACATCCTGTAAAGCATAGCTAAAAGTATGAAGGTTATCCCCCGTTGTTAATACAGTTTTAAAATGAGCCGCCTTTATATCAGCCTCTAGAGCGTTCTTCATGCCATGGTAACGCTCCCCCCCCCCCCCATTAGCCGAAAATTCCTTAGAGTTTTTGGAATGATTTTGGATTTTGTCGGAATTTCCTCTTTTAAGGAACAAATGTTTAAACTCCTTATTGGCACGCAAGTACACATATCTTTAATTCAATATTAACAAAGTCCTGTTACCCAGCACTATGGAAAGCTTCAAAAATATTGCCAATTCTTAAAAAGTCAAATTCGCAACAAAAAGAATACCGACCAATTTCTATCCTACCATTCATCTCAAAAGCGTTCGAAAAGATCGTTAGTCAGCAGATAACAGCATTCTTGGAAACACGGAATTTAATTACACCGACGCAATCTGGCTTTAGACCGAAACACAGCTGAACGACTGCGCTTCTTAAAATAAGCGACGACATACGACAACAAATCGATAATAATAAAGTCACAACTCTGGTTCTCCTTGATTTCTCTAAGGCGTTCGACACTGTTTCACATACAATTCTTCTGAAAAAACTGAATTCTTTCTTCTTCTTTGAAAACTCAGCCTTAACCCTCATAGCACAGTATCTAAGCCATCGAACTCAGGCTGTTTTTGCTAACTCTAGGCTGTCGGATTTCCTCCCTACCCCTAATGGTGTGCCCCAGAGATCGATTTTGGGACCACTCTTATTCACACTTTTCAATAATGACCTTCCATCTGTACTCAGGCATTGCAAAATTCATATGTATGCTGACGACGTTCAAATTCATTTGAGCTACAAAACCGGCATGGTTGAAGACGCAACTGCCAGAATAAACGAAGATTTTATGTGTATAAACCAGTGGTCCAGGGAGAATCATCTTAAACTTAACCCTAAGAAATGTCAGGCAATCGTCATCAGTAACACTGCAATAGATACTTCTTATTTCCCTAGTATTGAACTTGAGGGGAAAACGTTAAGCTACGTTAGAACAGTTAAGAATCTTGGGATTGTTTTTAACCAGAAACTTACATGGGACGATCACTTGACTTGTGCCGTTGGTCGAATATATGCTGCTTTGCGGGTTTTATATATATCTGCCAGTTGTCTTCCAGTTTCAACAAAAATGACTATAGCAAAATCTCTTGTCCTACCAATACTTTTCTATGGCAGTCCCATTTTCTGTGCCCTTGACAGCGCTAATAAACGAAAACTTCAAGTCGCGTTTAATAATGTTGTTCGCTTTATTTATGACTTGCGACGGTTCGATCATGTTTCGATGCAAGCAAGTAGTGTTTTCAACATGACCTTCAACAACTACATAAACTATCAAACTTTGACATTTCTTTTTAGACTTATTCATACTAGATCTCCTGAATATCTATACGAAAAGCTTAGGTTCCCAGTATCACAAAGAAGTAATGTTCTAATTGTCCCTTCCTTCAAATTCAGAAATTCAAAACAACAGTTCTTTGTACACGCTGTTGCCCTATGGAACTCCTTGCCTGCTAACCTGAGAGGGATACACAGCAGCACTCGTTTTGAGAACTCTTTAAAGAACTTATACAAATGCTGAAAATGTTTCCAAAATAAAAATCACTTTGTCTTAGAATTTAAAAATGTATGTTATTTAATTTTTTTTTTCTCTTGTGTACATTGTATATAAAGGATCATGTCATCATGACCATTTATCTAAAAACAACTTTTCTCTTAACTTCAAGCAAATTGTAAATTTAGCATACTAATTTGATTTCTCTTTTAATTTGATAAAATTTAAATCTGAACATAATAAGTATTAAAAATAAGACTCTATGTTTTAAAATGCTTAATGATAATAAATAAATACAAATAAAAATAAATACATATTTTTGAAAGCAATGGCGTTTGCTAATCTAAATAGTTTCCAAGCATTTAAAAGAAAGTTTTCTAAGGTTGCAATAATTCTTGTAAAATCATTTGCGTTTAGGTAAAAGTGCACCGTTTTCATTTTCATTCGTTAGGTATTGTTTAAAATCTATCAAAGGAGTTCAAACGTCTGTAGTCATTGATGATTTCATTACTTCACTTCTACTACTTCTGTTCTTAAAAATACCTTGATAGTTAAGCTATGTAGAAACATAATAATGGAATTTATTATGCTACCGAATAACGTTCAGTACAAAGTGACCAACTTGAACCCTTTAAGCAGTGCTTCAAATATACGCTCTATGAACCTATGGTCATAAATTAAGTAAAGAAAAAGGTACTTTTTTGTACATAGTCAATTTCACTAACCTTCTGATTTTAAAATTATCCTTATTATTTGTAAAATTATATCCATACGCCCAGACCGTTACTTAACCAGACCATAAATTCGCCTTGGAATGAAAAGTGACCATTACAACAGTGACCAGTCCAACAAAATGACATCTATATTATTAAACATCATTTCACTTTTAGCTTCTAGGAAATAATTTACAGCCAACATTTATTAGTGTGTTTCATGGTTAGAGCCTTCGCAGATGATGTGTTTGGTTTGGCACCCGACCCTCTTCCCCACTATTTTTCAAACATGCACCACATCAAAGTATGTAGAACTAACCAAAGGACGCACGACGACGCGACGCCGAGGACCATTTCTTATGATTAGGTCTAAGTGTGTCTAGTTTCTAAGCATCAGGAATTTTTTTTTTTATTTTTTAAATGGAATGTCTAAGTTTTACTATTATGCACTTTATGGCCCGCCGACCTTAAGGACAAGAAAAACCTCTTCCGTCTGCATGTCAAAATTATGTAATTTAAGTGCCTTTTGGCGTTTTGGAGTCTTTTCAAGTGCGCGGGCGCGCTCTCGCCCGTATATACACAACAAAAATGCCTTATTCTGTGTGATGGACATGAAGCAAGGCATGTGGCATGATGCGAATGCGGTTCCTCAAGCATCACTTCACTTCAATACAAATTGCATTTGCGCAGTTGTTGTGAACAACAACGCAAACGTGGCAAACGTAGCAACGCGCCACATTTTAACTCAGGTGTGATGGAGATTACTTAACTGAAGTCATATATGAGTGGATGAGTTGATTGGATTCGCTTTCATTGATCTGTTCAGCAGCGGCGATGTAGTGGACTGGCGGGTGGTGTCCGGCGCGTTGTTGTTACATTATTTAATATCCTTTCAGTCTTGTTCAAAAGTATTATTACACCGCCCGTTCTTACGGTCGAGTATTGGTTTGAACTTTTACGTATGGAAAAGGTCTATAGCAATGTTTTCGCATGTACATACATACATACTTGAAATAAATATAGTCCTTAAGGTAGGAAGTTAGAATAATTGTTAAAATATTTTTGGACTTCTTAGTTCTCCTACAAGTTAAGTCTTAATCAAAGGCTGAACCACTTGTGACAAAATATGTTGTCAACAGAAAAAGGAAAAACGGTTCCAAGATCTATTATAGTGAGTTTTTGAAATATAACATTAACATTAACATTAACATTAACATTAACATTAACATTAACATTAACATTAACATTAACATTAACATTAACATTAACATTAACATTAACATTAACATTAACATTAACATTAACATTAACATTAACATTAACATTAACATTAACATTAACATTAACATTAACATTAACATTAACATTAACATTAACATTAACATTAACATTAACATTAACATTAACATTAACATTAACATTAACATTAACATTAACATTAACATTAACATTAACATTAACATTAACATTAACATTAACATTAACATTAACATTAACATTAACATTAACATTAACATTAACATTAACATTAACATTAACATTAACATTAACATTAACATTAACATTAACATTAACATTAACATTAACATTAACATTAACATTAACATTAACATTAACATTAACATTAACATTAACATTAACATTAACATTAACATTAACATTAACATTAACATTAACATTAACATTAACATTAACATTAACATTAACATTAACATTAACATTAACATTAACATTAACATTAACATTAACATTAACATTAACATTAACATTAACATTAACATTAACATTAACATTAACATTAACATTAACATTAACATTAACATTAACATTAACATTAACATTAACATTAACATTAACATTAACATTAACATTAACATTAACATTAACATTAACATTAACATTAACATTAACATTAACATTAACATTAACATTAACATTAACATTAACATTAACATTAACATTAACATTAACATTAACATTAACATTAACATTAACATTAACATTAACATTAACATTAACATTAACATTAACATTAACATTAACATTAACATTAACATTAACATTAACATTAACATTAACATTAACATTAACATTAACATTAACATTAACATTAACATTAACATTAACATTAACATTAACATTAACATTAACATTAACATTAACATTAACATTAACATTAACGAAGGTAAACATACCAACAGTTTTGTTAACGAATAGAAAACCCAATTGAAAAACAACGTGACTAAAAAAATATAAGAGATAAGTGGAGACTAACAATTTAATTAACATTTAATCGGAGAAAAGAATGTTATCACCATAATTAATGATTAATTTTTTGGCTGATATTGGAAAACATGCTTTTCTCATTGACCATTCTCAGTCAAGCGTTTCTTTAAGAACGGTTTTTATTTTTCAAATCAAACTAATAAAATAAGTATATAATTAAATTCATTAAATTTTCTTTAATCAAACAAATCGCATAGCTGCTCATTTTTCGAACAACTTAATTATAATTATTCATGAATTTTGCTGTCCCAGTTAAAATTTAATCACACAGTTTACCATCATACATAAAAGTCATATTTAAATTAAATCTAAGATAAACTTAAGCTGGCTTCTATTCGTAATACTGAAGCGCATACATTGTAGATACATAGTTAGTTATAATATTATTTTCGCATTCAAAGCAACAACATTAACTGTTAAATAAAAAAACAATGTTTAAAGCGCCTCAATGTGACATTTCTGTTATACCTGTCACTAGTTGCACAATATAACGCTTTTAAAAAATATAAATAAATATGTACGAACGACCAACGACGCGACACATACACGGGATGGAAAAAAAACACACAACTTCATTGTTTATTTAACAGCTGGTTGGACAAGCGGCAATCAGGAAGGCATTTCCAGACAATAGGATGACTCTATGGCATATCGCGCACCATAATATACAGCTAAAGCCAACCCAAACTGAATTACAATAGTTACCGTTTATGTCGTGCATTTTGAGCATCCCGCAGTCTCAAGTCTTAGCTTAGGTATACCTATGTTATGTTACAATAGACCTAGCTGTGAAAATGTGAAGCTGTGAAGTTGAATTCTGAATTCTAAAGCTGAAGTCGCAAAGTTGCGCCTCGGGGCAGCACTTTGTGCTGCGAAATTCTTAAAAAAAAAAAACAAACAAAAAAAAGAACAACACAAAGTTCAACCATTTGGATTGCGGATTCCATATCGAGATAAGCGTCTTCGTCTTTACGTAGAGTCATCGTCATACTATAGAAGTTGTAGTCATAGTCGTCGCTCGTCGCGCAACAACTTAAAGAAACGACAAAACAATAGTGTTGCTTTGTGTGTTATATTGGAATAGGGAAGTTCCAATATTGCCAAAGTTGCTCTTTTTCGATTTTTTGAAATTATCCTTTTATCATCATTACTTTGAGTCTTAAAGTCTTGACGGAACCTACCTTAACTCAAATCACTTAAATCAAAAATTTTACTGAACTATGACAAATTAACTGAGGTGGCAACCTTGAATGGACCATTATTGTTCTTCACAAAACATTACTTCTAATCTCTTAAAGCATCTACGGGCATCTTGTTGTAAGTTGTCAGTGTCTCGCTTATAGGTCTTGTTCTGAATTTTGAGTTCTAGACAAAAGTTTTGACAGCTTCAGCACACTGTAGTTTTTTATTTGTTCATCTCATCAGCAAAAGGTATCGCGTGGTACCCTATAACACTATACACAGTTCCTGGCAAACTATGGTAAGATCGAAAAATTAGGACAACACCATCCAGATCAAATCAGCTAAGAGATGATGCCCACGATGGGGATGAGGATTAGGATGACGATGACGATGACGACGACGACGAACAAGAAGACAAACAACACATTTCTCATTCAGTCTACGCCAGATTCAAATTCAATCACGATTTGGATCTGTGGCTGTTGCAAAGTCGCAGATCTAGCTTGAGACCTATAGTCAAGGGCGAGAAAGAGGAGGGAAGGGTTTTATTTTTGTTGTCTATGTTGTGACGCCCACAAAAGGGATTCACAACAGCAACAGCAGCAGCATCTTTTGTCATCTAGGCGTGTGATTAAAATTTAAATCAAGTAATGTTCATCCCGCTGCTACTTCTGCTGTTGTCTCCTACCGCTGCTGGCTGCCGATAGCTACAATGTAAAGGCCACTGACCATGGGCATCTGAGAACAAAGTCGTGTGTACATAACATAATACTCCTATCTGCTATCCTTATAATATACGACTAGAAGCGCACTCAACTCAACTTAACTAACATTTTATCGGTGCGGTGTTTCTCTGTTTTCAGGACTTTGCCACAATCGCATTGGCCCTATAATCCAAGAGAGTCCCTTTAATTTGATCAGCTGCGATTGTTGCTGCCGCTTCTGTTTTGCCTACGTTGCGGGCATACGTACATATATAACTCGTATATTGCGGAGCTTGGTTTTCCTGGTTTCACGTGTTTCGGTTGTGTGTCCAATTAAGAAAAGTCTCGCAGATAAAAAACTACAGATTCTCCCACTTAGATCACGTTCGATGTTTCTGGCCATTCCCAAAACAAACAAAAATACTATTTATCTATCTATCCGAAGCCACTCTCAGTGAGGTAACTCTTATATTCGAGCCGGTAGATCATTAACAAAGTATTGGAGTTTTGTCGCCAAATCGCAGAATCCCACAAACCTATACCTAACGCAGTACTAGTGGATACTATTGTCGCCGCATAGGACAGCAACAGTAACAGGAACAGGATATGGTATACAATCATATCATTTGCAGGAGTATACCTCCCAGAATGTGCTATCGAGCTGCAAAATTAGTGCTAATGGATTTGCTGTGTATATATTATATTCCTTACGAGCCCTGAAGCGTATCAGCAGCTATAGTCGGAGCTTATGTAATCTTTTTGTTGTTGTTGTTGTGTGGCTATAATGTGCGCATATAAGACTAAATCAACAAGGACAAGGTTAGGGCGGATATTCATGCTATTTTATTACATCCAAATGTGGGCATTATGATGAAACGCGCAATTAAAAGAACAACATAAATTGTAGTAACTTCGCACCGTTCGTAGTCGGGGTAACCAAATAAGGGCGTGATTGGCAGCACATACAAAATATAATAAAGGGCTTGTCCAGCAGATGTGTTGTTTGGGCATTTGGGTTTGACTAAAACCTAAGCAACTAGACAAAAGTGTGATCGGAATGTTTATGTTGGATGGGATATAAAAATTAAAACAATAGAAAATCTGATTTTATGGAAAATTTGAAAAAGTTTTTTTATTTTATTTTTATTTTTGAGGATGCAAAAGGGCCCTTAGTCTCGATATCTATCACTAGATTTTCAGTTCTTTCAAAAGATTAATTTTTTACATAAAATTAAATTTCTTAAAGTTTTTGAGTGTTAGGTTTTAAAATAACTTTTTTTCTAGTTCTGATGTCAGCTCTTTTATTTTTCTGGGAAATGGAACTTTACATTTTTGGCTTATGGAATCAAATACAGAAACAGAGAAGTTTGGTATGTTCTCTGGTTACGTTAAACTTACATCCATTTGTGCGTCATAAATAGGACGACCGAAAAATATATTGTTTACAAGCCGCAAATCTGTATAGATTTTAGTCCTTTAAAAAATATTAATATTTGTCAGTGGAACATCTTACAATTCAAAATGGATTAACATATCTGATAGATATATTATGACCAATAGCCTTGTTAGAAAGAGTGATGAGTCCTCACGATGAAGAAATTAAGTATTTTGATCGCTTCTCGGGACGCATGGCCACTTTAAAGGTGAAACTATGAATTCCGTATACTCTTTGCATATATTCGAAAACACAGAGATTCCATGAATTGAGCAAATACTTACTTACTTACTTAAGATGGCGCTACAGTCCTGTGTGAACTAGGGCCTCACTCAACAAACTTCTCCATCTAGCTCAATCCCAAGTTAGATGTCTCCAGTTTCGCGCTCCAAGTTGGGTGAGGTCACTTTCCACTTGTGCGCACCACCTGATCCGCGGTCTTCCTCTACTGCGCTGTCCTCTGGGTGTGGATTCGAAGTCTTTCCGGGCCGGAGCATTGGTTTCCATGCTCTCTACTTGACTGAGCCATCTTAGTTGTTGGACTTTTACCCTTCTGGCTAAGTCTACGTCGCTGTACAGCCTTTACAGCTCGTCGTTCCATCTTCTCCTCCACTCCACTTCTATGCATACGGCACCGTAGATCACATAAAGAACTTTTACCTCGAAACGACCCAAGGTGCTTTCATCCGCTTTTGTCATTGTCCACCTTCTTCTTCTGCCCCTATAGCGGAACGAGGATGATGAGGATCTTATAAAGCGACACTCTGGTCCCTCGAGAGAGGACTTTGCTACTCAATTGCTTTCTTAGCCCAAAGAAACAGCGGTTCGTTTGATCTCAACGCTGGTGTTGTTTTTTGTGTTTAAAGGGGAGCCTAGGTAGACGAAGTCCTTGACTACCTCAAAGTTACGTCTGTCGATGGTGACGTTTTGACAGAGACGTCGGTGTTGTAAGTCATTTCTTGACGACAGCATGTACTTTGTTTTGCCCTCATTAGCCGTTAAACCCATTTTTACCGCCTCTGCCTCAATACTCACAAAAGCCCCATTGACATCACGCTGAGTTCTTCCGTTTACGTCAATGTCATCAGCATATGCTCGTAATTGGACAGACTTTTGCCTCTAGTGTTGACGTGGGAGTTCCGCACTATTCTTTCAAGTACGATGTTAAAAAAATCGCATGACAGCGCATCACCTTGTTTAAAACCTTTTTTGACATTGAAAGGTTCTGTTAAGTGCTTTCCAACCTTTATGGAGCAGCGCGAAGTCTCCATGGGCATCCTGCACAAACGGACGAGTTTGGCAGGGATGCCAAAACTAGACATGGCTCTATACAGCTTGTCCCTGTAGATGCTGTCATATGCGGCTTTGAAATCGATGAAAAGATGGTGGGTGACGATTTGATGCTCTTGGGTTTTTTTTCCAGGGTCTGCCGTAGTGTGAAGATTTGAACGAATATGGATTTTCCTGGTCAAAAACCACACTGATAAGGACCTTTCAGGTTGTTGACGATGGGCTTTAGACGTTTACATATTACAGAAGATTTTGTAAGCGCTGTTAAGTAGACTGATTCCTCTATAGTTGGTGCAGTTTAGAGGGTCTCTTTTTTCAGAATTGAGCAAATAATGCCAATTGTATAAACCAGGAAGATGGTAAACCATACCAATAAAAAACATGACGTGATTAAACAAAAATGAATCCACTTGAAAGATCGATTAACAGATCGATGAAAGACAGATGAATAGCAAATAAGGTGATACAGAGATTATAGTATCAACATCTAGAGGAACACCTCAGGGAAGGGAGACTTCTTTGAAGCCTAGTAATCAAAGAAATCCTTACAAAACTCGAAAACTGTATGGTATCAAAGTAGTAGCCTACGCTTACAACGGCGCAGCTTTACTCGTCACTATAAGTGAACAACTGAAGCAAGCTTTATCCAGAATTTATACATAGACAAAAAAATGTTTCTTGACGAATAACCCCCTTAAAACAGACCCAAGTACTCTTTAAAAATAAGAGGAAAATACCAGATTATGTAATCCCTAGTATAGATGGAACTACGCTCAAATTATCAGATCAATCTTAATGCCTAAAAGTAATCCTGGATAAAAAGCTGAATTGGGACCATTAGAGAGATCCAAAAAAGCTCAGATTGCATTCTACTCTGTAATAGGATCAGTAGAAACTGGGGACCAAATCCTTAAACCATGCTATGGATGTACACTGACAGTTGTCAGTTCAGTTCTCCACTTATGATAACATGTTACAGTGGAATACGTTAGAGTAAGAAGCTGAAAATCTAAAAATCCACATAAGGGTACATAGAATTGCATGCATAGGCATAACAGGTGCTATGAGGACCATTCTTACTGCAGGAATGGAAGCAACACTCATGAAATTGTTGGGCCTGGCTGTAGTTCTCTAGATGCATTAACTTGTTCTAGATGGCTGCATGTTACTTAATTTAAACTAGGTTCACCTCGTAGGTACACATGCTTTAAACTTGTAAATAAAGGCATTTCTCCATCTAAAATTAAATACGTTAACTTTAAATTAAGGGTTCCTTCAGAATGTTTTGATCATCTAATGAGTGATGCTTTTTTATTTCCTTGGGGTGTTAAAGTAAAACCATTCGGAAATCACCCAACAAACGACAATGTTGCCTTACCAGTCAATTTAACCTTACGTGCGTCGTTTGATGCTGACGGAGATGAAAATCTCGGTATGCAAATTGTTCCTGTTTTTGCTTCTGCTGCTTTTGCCTTGCCGAAGGTTTTGTCAAGTAGTTTTGAAAACTTATTTTATTATTATCAAAATGTTGGTGGATTAAGGACTAGATGAAATCATATTTATTTATCATTTTCTTCAAATACGTATGATATTATTATCTTAACGAAAACTTGGTTAACAGATAATCATTAAAGTACTGAATGCTTTTCCAACTATTATATTGTATTTAGAAAAGATCGATCTAATTTAAGTACATGTATGGAAAGAGTTGGAGGAGTGTTGGTTGTGATTCGTGCTTCACTGACAAGTAGTCAAATTATTTTGGAATTAAACTCTTCCAACTTGGACATTGATATTGATAGAATTGTTTGTTAAAATATTCGAATCGTAGTACTTTAAAATCAATATTGGATAATCTTAAAAGTTCACAACATATTTTAATTTCAGGTGATTTTAACTTTTGTAACATTGAATGGAAATTGAACTTGGAAGACAAATGCTCACTTACTTACTTACTTACTTAAGGTGGCGCTACAGTCCGGGGCGGACCTGGGCCTCAACCAACATGCGTCTCCAGCCAGCTCGGTCCCTAGCTAGCTGTCTCCAGTTTCGCAGGCCAAGTTGGTTGAGGTCCTCACCCACCTGCACCTTAGTCGCGGTCTTCCTCTACTGCGCCGTCCCTCGGGATTGGATTCGAAGACCTTCCGGGCTGGAGCGTTGATGTCCATTCGCTCTACATGACCCAGCCATCTAAGCCGTTGGACTTTTATTCTGCTAACTAGGTCAGTGTCGCTGTACAGACCGTACAGTTCGTCGTTATATCTTCTCCTCCATTCTCCATCTATACGTACGGGACCAAAAATCACCCGAAGAATTTTTCTCTCGAAGCATCCTAAGACGTTCTCATCTTTCTTTGACAGGGTCCAGGCCTCAGCGCCATAAATGAGAACCGGGATGATAAGTGTCTTTTAGATGGTGATTTTAGATGCTCGAGAGAGGACTTTACTTCTCAATTGCCTTCTAAGTCCAAAGAAGCAGCGATTTGCAAGAGTTATTCTTCGTTTGATTTCAGCGCTGGTGTCGTTGTCTGTGTTTATAGCGGTGCCTAGGTAGACAAAGTCCTTAACTACCTCGAAGTTATAGCTGTCCATGGTGACGTTTTGTCCAAGACGTCGTTGTTCAATGTCCTTTTTTGATGACAGCATATACTTGGTCTTGCCCTCATTGACCACTAAACCCATCTTCTTCGCTTCCGTCGCAATGCTCAAAAACGCTCCACTGACATCACGCTTTGATCTTCCAATTATGTTAATATCATCTGCGTATCCGAGTAATTGGATGGACCTTTGGAAGATTGTGCCTCTAGTGTTGACGGTTGAGTTTTGCACAATTCTTTCCAGAACGATGTTGAAGAAGTCGCATGACAGTGCATCGCCTTGTCTAAAACCTTTTTTGACATCAAATGCATCGGTGAGATCTTTTCCGACCTTGATGGAGCAGCGTGCATTCTCCATCGTCATTCTGCACAAACATATAAGTTTGACAGGGATGCCAAAACTAGACATTGCTCTGTAAGCTCTTCCCTATGGATGCTGTCATATGCGGCTTTAAAATCGATAAAGAGATGGTGGGTATCGATTTGAAGCTCCTGGGTTTTTTCCAAGATCTGCCGTAGTGTGAATATTTGGTCGATAGTGGACTTTCCTGGTCTGAAGCCACACTGATAAGGACCTATCAGGTTGTTGACGAACGGCTTCAGACGTTCACATAATACGGCAGAAAGGATCTTATATGCAATGTTAAGGAGACTGATCCCTCTGTAGTTGGCGCAATTTAAAGGGTCTCCTTTTTTATGTATCGGGCAAACTATGCTGAGATTCCACTCATCGGGCATGCTTTCTTCCGACCATATTTTGCAGATGAGTTGGTGCATGCTCCCTACCAAGTCATCGCCTGCTGCTTTAAATAGTTCGGCAGTGATGCCGTCAGCTCCAGCAGCTTTGTTTGACTTCAGTTTAGATATAGCTATCTTCACTTCGTCTAGGTCGGGTAGGCGGAATTGTTGATCTACGTCGCCTAAGACAAATGCTTATAGTTAGTTTTAATGTTTCAACTGAATTGGAATCTTTTGTCATAGACTTCTTGGGTCAGTATAATTTAATTCCGATTAATAATCAAAGAAATGACCTTTGTGGATAGTGAATTTAAAATTTCTCTTAACAAGTCCAACTTCCCGATCATTGATAATTCTATCCATCATGTTGCAATTGACGGAAATATTTGTTTTTATCACTTTTTAAAGCTGACTAAAATCAAACAGCAATCATTTTTGAAATTTAATAATTTCAAAGCGAAAATCAAATGGCATACCTAGTTGTATGAATTATCTCGACACCACCACTAGTGATATTCCAAAAATATGCAACTTATTCGCTGATTATTTTCAATCTGTCTATTCATTAGATGCTCCTTACATTCAGGAGATGCCTTTGGTAAATAGAATTGTCAACATGGGCTCGGTTAAACTTAGTCTTTTAGAAATCGAAGAGGCTATATGTGGATTAGGTCCTAATAAAGGTGAAGGACCCGATGGAATTCCTGCTAGTCTTTAAAAAAATTGGGCAATTGCGTTAGCTGAACCACTTTCGATAATTTTTAATCTTTCATTTGCCGAAGGCAAATTTTTGGATACCTGGAAATTTAATTTTTGTCTCAAATTTTTAAATCGGGATCGAAGCAGGAAATCTACATATAGACCAATATGTAAAATTTCTGCATTACCAATTTATTCTAGAAACTAGTTTGTAAAAAACCTTCAGATTTGCTTCGTATTCACATATCAGATTTTCAACATGATTTTATGTCAGGTAGGTCGACCGCGGAAAAGATGTGCCAAACTGATATTTTCAGAGACTGATTACCTTCCTAGGTATTCACTCTTGTTTATTGAAGTGGCTAAAATCATATTTAACATTTAGAATTCAAAAGGTTTAAATTGATCGCTCTTTCTTATATAACATCACTGTTTTATTAAGGGTTCCACAAGTCAGTCATTTAGGGCCATTACTTTTTTTTGTTGTTTTCTAATATTTTCAATGATTCAAGTTGCCTCCTTTTTGCGGATGACCTCAAATTTTATCGTAAAATAAGCTGTGAATCTGATTGTTTTCTTCTTTTGAAAGATCTAGCACGATTGGATTACTGGTGTAAACGGTATCACCTTCTCCTTAATATTTCAAAGTGTCAAGTCGTGTCTTACTCCAGGAATTAAAACCCAATTTTGTTTGATTATATAGTATCAATCACATTAATTTAGAAAAAGTGAGAAAAAAGAATGACCTAGGAGTTATCTTAGATACCAACTTGTCATTTTTATCTCACAATCACTATATGGTAAACTAGCGGCCCGTCCCGGCTTCGCATGGGTAGACATAAATAGGTACAGATATTTAAATGCGATAAAAGACATTTTATGGCAATTTTTTTTACACCTTCGGTTGGTTTTAATAGGAATTTCTAAAGATTTCTATACTAATCTAGTACTAAATATAGCCTATGTTACTAAGTGATAATGTAGCTTTCTAATGAAGAAAGAATTGTTAAAATCGGTCCAGTACTTTTTGAGTTTATTCGTTACATACAAAAATACACATCTTTCCTCTTTATAATATTAGTGTAGATAAAGCTAATCAAATGCTTGGAATTACCAAAAAAAAAATACTAGAGAATTCTCAGATCCCTATATACCATAAAATCACTAAACAATTCTTTAGTAAGGTCGATTTTGGAGGATTCCAAGATCAGCCTATAGTATTCGGTGTTTGCTGTTTGGAATTAAATCCAAATGAAACACTCAATTTTTGCCAAATCATTCAGACTTCGCGATCAAAGCAGTGACTTGCCAGTTGAGGTATTGGTAGTGACAAACGTTGCAAAACGGATCTTAATGATGGCGCTATCTCGAGTTGATATCACCATTTTCATTAATAAGGATGCTGCAATAAAATCGATTTCAGCCACAATAATTTAAATGCGGCTTAATACCTATGTTTGAAAGGGCTGTTGTAATGAGGAAGAGCAAAGAAGACACTTCCCACTTTTTATGCAACTACCCATCACTTTTTCAAACTAAAAATAAAATAAACTAAACTTATTCAGACACTTCTTCGAAAATCTTGAAGAACTCGAAGACATTAAAGGAAACAGCCTAGTAGGCTTTATAAATGCCTCTAAACGGCTATAACAAGACAATCCATAGGCATCATCAGTTTTAATTATTAACTTCCCATAGGAAGTTATTGTAATGGGTCCGATTTGCCAAATTGAAAATTTTGACATTTCTCGACTTTTCAAGGTCCCTAGAGTCGAAATATAAGATTTTTAGAAAGATGTCTATGCGTGCGTGTGTACGTACGTTCGTACGTCCGTATGTCTGTACGTTCGCGACGTTTTTTTCGTCGTCCATAGCTCAAGAACCAGAAGAGATATCGACTTCAAATAAATTTTGTTATACAGATAATAAGGCAGAAAGATGCAGAAAGGGCTCTCAAGAAAATTTCGTGGGTGGTTTTTTTACCATAGCAGTTTAAAAAAAGGTGAAAATTTTGGTTAACCCTAAATATCTCATGAACTAAAGACGCTAGAGACTTGAATTAAATTTTATATTATATGTTGTAATGTGATACCAAACAAGTATATTTTTGGAAAAAAATCCAATTAACGGTTTTTTTTATAAATCAAAAAAAGTGAAAAAAAAAATGTGTCACCTCGAAAATTTTACGACTAAAATATGATTTCATCTCCAAAACAATTTTGTGCAACGAAGAATAATGTTTTTGACATCTGATAAAATTTTGAAAAAAATCTAATTAACAGTTTTTTTTATAAAAAATAAAAACCTAAAAAAGACATTACTCAAAGATGGGAAAAATTGAATTTCGACTCAAATATCTTTTCAAAAAATAAAAACCTAAAAAAAATGTATAAAAGGTGGTAAAAATTGATTTTCGACTCAAATATCTTTTCAAAACTTTGAGATTTTGGCTTTAAATTTTTTTATCTTTCAAAAAATATTGTTGTCAACATTCAGTAAAAAAAAATCTAATTGACAGTTTTTGTACAAAAAAAAATAAAAACCTAAAAAAAATTTGACAAAAGTTGGTAAAAAATGATTTTTGATTAAAATATCTTTTCAAAAATTTGATATAATGGCTCCTAACTAATTTTTACTTATAAGAAATATTGTTTTCAACATTCGGTAAAATTTTGAGAAAAATCGAATTGACAGTTTTTTTTACAAAAAATAAAAACCTAAAAAAAAACAATACTAAAACTTATTGGTAAAAATTTACTTTCGACTCAAAAAGCTTTTCAAAAATTACAAATGTTGGCTTCAAACTTATTTTATTTCACAGAAAATATTGTTTTCGATATTCAGTAATTTTTTTTATAAAAATCCAACAGTTCGTTTTTTCATAAAAAAATAAAATCTACGAAAAATAGTACGCAAATTTTGTAAAAATTGGTACATAGTAGACAAACTTTTAAGCAAGACAAATCGACAGAAGGGATGGGAAGTTATCAGTGTGGGTCGCATCCCAGCCTCTTTTTTCTGTTTTCTTTTAGAGAAGTTCTATATATCAGGGTATCACAACTTTACCTGACCTAACAGCATGAAAATTTAATGTAGATTTAAATTTTGGTAGTACTAAAGCTTGAGCAGAACGCATTGAAATTTTTAAAATTTGTTACAAAAATTGTAGAAATTTCGCAGTCACATAGCTACCAAATCTAAAGAACAAGCAAGTGGAAAATATATTTCTTATTGATTAAACCCATTTTCGCCTTGGAGGCTTATTAAATTAAATAAATTATTGGGTACATTTTGGACTCGGAAGTCCAGTGTTTTGGCTGGATGGTGGTGTGTTCAGACCTTATATATTCGAAATAATGATATTTTATGGCTATTGTAAGATATTCATGTGAACGATGAGAGGTGAAAATTGGCCACCCTAATCTTGTGATTAAAAACCTTTAGACTATTTTTTGTGTGGCCACTTGAAAATGTAAGTGTTAATGTTCTAACAGTCAATTTAAGATATTATAGATGGAGTCTTTGAAGTAGTTGAGGACATTCTGCAGCGCATGTGCGAACTGGTCATTGAAAATTTCATCAAAAGGATATGATGCTGCAATCATAACCTTGGCGGAAATTTGATTTTTATTAGTTAAAATTGTATTAAGAATATTTTCTTCTTTGCAACAAAATAAACATTAATTGATTTTTTTCACAAAATACTCGTTTTTATTAAATATTATAATAAAACCTCTTATTGGAAAATCCTGTCTTTTTAAAGACGTTGATGCAGGTATTCGAACATAAATCATTTCACTTTGTTTCAAGTTTCAATTATTTGCAAAAAGAAATTGATTTGGCTTAATGCTTTTAATACTTTTAAAACAAAGATTATGTTTCAAGTTCTTACGTCAGCTCTTTTGTTCTTCTGAACAAAAATAGAAATTAAAATGTATTACTTATTAAAAGTAGCAAATCAATTGCGTTTCAACTGTAGGATGGTGCCTTAAAGTGGGAAATGTAGCTACCTATGTATGTCTCGACAAACAGCAAAATCTGAAACTATTAAGATAAGTTTATTGTGACATTCTTAATCTCAAAATTTGAAACTAATTAACGTTGATCTCATGTTATAAAACTGCAAAGTAGTTAAAAAAGAAATTCATTACACCCAGTTTACAACAAACCAAAGTACGAAACGTGTGCTACACATAAAAGTCGAGAATCCTTTAGAAACAGAACCAGATTTTTTACAGTTTTCAAAATGTTAACCCAATTTCTTATCATTAACCATCTTGAGTGAAATTCTTGACACGCAATAAAAATGGAAACCAAAAAGACATCACATCACTATATATGTAATTATATCCAAATAACATTCATTCAGCTTTGCTATCATTGTCCCATTTAAGCACTACACCGTCTTCATGCTCCAATAGTTAACACCGAGCTGAGTCGAGCAGAGCAGAAAACAAAACCATATAATATTCTTAAGTTTCAGTTGGTGTAGGCGGGCGGTCTGAATGTCGACCAAATAAATTTCAAAATCGCCGATGCACGAACACATACCAAAGCGATTAAAGCGGGCACCATCAGCATCATATAGGCACGCATTGTTGTAGCTCCTCTTGAAATGTATTCTTTTTCAAACCTCACAAAAAGCTAAACATGCAGAATAACATGCCATCCTGTCCCGCATGACACAGTCCTCCGCACAACACTCCAAACAAAATTGAACAAATTTGCGCATTCCACGGACTGCTCCGGCTCCGGTCGGCATACTACCAGCTACATGCCATCAGGCAGCAGTCTCGTTAGGTGACATAGAATTTATATGTTTAAGTTAATGGCGTACCGATTACACCGCCGCCGCCGCCGTCGGCCGCCTGCACCGCGCTAACATAACCATCGCCATCGAACCAGTAGGCGGCAGGATCAAATGGTCAAAGCGACTAATTTCTTAAGGTATTGCTTTTCCACTCATAAAATTCTATAAACCCTGCCCTGCCCTAAATGACTGCCAATCAGCGGGCTTGACCCTATTGGTATATCACCATCAATTGGTATGACGATGACGTTGGCCTAATGCCTAAGTGTGACTTGCACTTAATTCCCGATAAAGGATTACCCCAATCCGCCAATATTCAGTCTTCTCTTTGTACAGAAATAAACTCTGATGGATACGCCTAATCGGTAGGATTGGATTGCAGTTCGGAAATGTCCCACATTTGTGTCCACTGCGTCGTCGTCGTCGTCGTTATTCTGTTATGTCATAAACATAAACATAAACATAAACACATATTTGTGCGCCCACCATCGTCATAATCTCAGCTTCTCCGGTCTCCAGTCTCTGACTCCGGAACGGAATCCAAGTCAAGGATACCACTCCAGTTCCCTGAGTCTAGGCCAAAAACAAAGCGGAATATCACTGCCCAGTTAAACTAATGGCTTACAAATTCGCACAAGCTTCAAGGCGCGATATAAGAGGCTTAGACGATGGTGATGCTGTGTGATGAAGTTCTAATGGCAAGACGGGTATGAAGTTTAGATATATAAAACAAGAGGTAATTCCCGCCCGTTGACGATGACGCCAACCAACGACGATAACAACGACTCTTTGCCACATTGGTGCAGAGGTCACACGGTGTAGGAAGTATAATATTTTTGTGAACGGATTGTGATGAAATTTATGGCTGCGATTGAATGACGCCTCTAAGGCGTTTCTTTTCACATGCAACCATATCGCCATCGCTCGAGAAGAAGGTATTCGTATAATTGATTTGTGCCCCGTTCAAGGCGTTTTGTCAGTAACTAATGGAATTTCACCCAAGCGATGAGCTTTCGATGATAAATGAACAAAATGAAATTTGTTTAGACATTTTGATTTTATTACTATTGGACTTTGATGTGATGTGCTTTGAAAAAAAGGCTATAATTTAATAGCGAATAGAAGACTATAACTTGAACTCACCGCCACGCTGTATAAGGAAAGTGATCTGTCGCCTTAAAGGGATATGCCACGGAACATAGGGTCTTTGGTTTGATTAATAGTTTTTGTTTTTATTCATTTTCGGTAGATGCGCGCAGAAGTAATTAGGAAAGTTTTGTATTTAATTTAATATATGAACTTTTCTGTGAGCGATTGAAATTTGAATTTTCGAACTTCTTCTTCGCCTTTCTGTGGTCTGGTCACGCGATAAGAATCTATGTCGTCACAAATTTGTTTGATTGTTCAAGGCACAATATTGGTTTGAAGTCCATATTAGTCTTTTTTTATACTGTAATAATGATGACGCACTCAAGGGGTAATGAATACCCTTATAAAAAATAATGACAGAACGCAGCAATAAGGAGAGGGGGAAAGAAATAAAAGGAGCTGTCGATTCACAGTGCTATGAGTGCAAAATATTGAGCCTTGTAAAGCACACAATCGTGTTGTGTGGCTTTAACAAGAATCTTTGTACTTAACAGTGCAATAAAATCAGAGAGAAAGAAACTTAGGTATGAAAACTTTTTTAATAGTTTCTTTATGTTTCTGTTAAGAGTTGATGTTTAACAGATGGAAGTGGTCGCGATAAGGGGTAAGATCAAAGTATTTTCCGATGGAAAATATTTTGGTAAACTAGGTTGAGAAATTGTCGAGATATGTTTGAAGGAGAGATATGCCTATAATGGGTTTGCATCATTAACGTAAAGGGATACTTAACAATAAGGAGAGGACCTAAATAACTACCTTGGTGCACTCCAGAAACGTCTACAATAAAATTGGAAGGCGTGAATCTAAACCATACATAATATTCACATGACTCAAGACAAGAGCAGTACCCGTGGCGTAATGGTTAGTGCGTAGGACTGCCATGCCAAAAGTCTTAATTTCAATCCCTGTCTGTAACATCTACAGTTTTTTTTTCATGAGTAGTGCATCTTGCGAAGAATTAACAAATCCTCTAAGAGTAGTTCATGTGACTAAAAGTGCTTTTTCGGATTCAGCATAAAAATGGTAGGTCCTCTCCATCTTTGAAAAGACACGCACTGAGGAATGGTTAGTTTTCAACTTCCTGTTGCGTCATCTGATTTCATATATTTTTAGCGGGTTAGAAGGTGGAAAGAACACCTTGCTTCGGTCTTAAACCATGACTTTAGCAAGTCTTTGATAGTCTATTGATAGGAAAATCTATCAATAGTGTAGTAGGATTTTACACGAATAACAAAAACAATATCCGCAATATGAATACTACCGATAAAAGTCTAAGTAGAATCTTACTACGGATGAGTTTTTGATATTTATACGAGTCTCTAATGCATCTTATGTGATTTCGTGCTCAAATGTTGGTACGATTGATATTGCATTTGTATTTCGATGGCTGTGTTTGTTGAGTAGTTGTGCATTTACAATCATGTGTTTTCCATTGGGGACAAAAATCAATCTGTTACTGTTGATATTATTTAGTTTTGTTAATGAAAATGGACTAACTGATCTTATTTTGTAAGAGAAAGCAATAGAAAAGATAATTAAGTTTTGCTATATGTTTCCACCAAAGGTTTATTTCAGTTTGGATTAAATAAATCTTTTTGATGTTTGTACCGCACAAGAAGATTTAAAAATAGGTAAGTTTGACAGCAATTTCTTAAATGCAAATGGTGTTTCGATGTTTCTTATGATGAGCAAGTGAGCAAGTGAGATAGTTTGATTCGTGTTTAACAATGAAGAACTGAAAAGCTCAGCATCATATAAGAATATGCTTCCTACTCTATGTGAAATTTTTGTTTTTTAATTTGATTAAAACAAAACTATATTTTTCGTACACAAACTTGCAAATAAACAGACCATAATGCATTATCTGTAAAACCAACTCCTCCACACAGGTTTTTTTTCACAAATTTTGACTCGACTCTGATCCCCGACCGGAATCGAGTCGAATCAAGCTCATTTCAACTCGATTCAGGTATATACAGAATTGAGGCGAGCGTCAAGCTCTCTTCAACACCACATGTTAATGTAGTAGTCTACGAACAAACCCCCTTCTTGAAGTTTTTATTTTATGTCAAATTGTTTGCTTAAAACTTTGAAATCGACTTTCACCTTACACGTATTTTCTTGATTTTGATAGTCAACTATCAAAAATCAGCTTACACGATTTCACCCCTGGCCTGAATGTCGCTATTTTTTTTTAGAACATTTTGATAAATTATTCTGGCAAATATTCAATTGTATCAACTTTCAAATATAAAAACCGGACTACTGCGGATCGTTTTTTTGGCAATTTCTCACTGTACTATATATGGAATACCAAAAAAACACGTCTATAGTATACGAAGGGGCAAGTGGCATTGGGTACGCATCGAAAATATTTTAACTGCGTTCGAACATAGGAAATGCAGTGGAATCAGATCACCCAATAAGACAGAAAATTCGGGAGACCAATAATCACGTTATTTCAATTTTCTTACTAACTTACTTAAGGTGGCGCTATAGTCCAGGATAGACCTAGGCCTCAACCAACATGCGTCTCCAGGCAGCTCGGTCCCTACCAAGTTGGTTGAGGTCCTCTACCACCTGCATGACCCACCTAAGCTGCGGTTTTCTATTGGGAAGACCCAACTCGAATCCCTCTGGATTGAATTCAAAGACCTTCCGGGCTGGAGCATCTACAATCTACATGGCCCAGCTATCTAAGTCGTTGGGCTTTCATTTTGTTTGTATTTTCCCCTCCACACTTAATCTATGCAGATAGCACCAAAAAAAAAAAAACACTGAAAAGGTCCAAGCCTCAGTGCCACAATTGAGAATATATAGATGATGAGTGTCTTGTCTATAAATGGTGACTTAAGATGCTCGAGAGAGGACTTTACTACTTAATTGAATTCTAAGTCTAAAGAAGCAGCGATTTGCAAGAGTTATTTTTCGTTTGATTTCAGTGCTGGTGTCGTTGTCTGAATTTAAAGTGGTTCCTAGGCAGACAAAGTTCTTAACTACGAGTATCTCAAAAATAAAGCTTTTGCCTCTGTAAAGCTCTTTCCTATAGATGCTGTCATAAGCGGCTATAAAATCGATAAAGAGATGGTGGGTATCGATTTGAAGTTTTTGAGTTTTTAAAGGATTTGCCATAATGTGAATATTTGGCCAATGATGGACTTTCCTGGTCTGAAGCCAAACTGATATGGACTTATCAGGTTGTTGATGAAGGGCTTCAGATGTCCACATAATACGGCAGAAAGGATCTTGTACGTTGGGGCAGTTCAAAAAGTCTCCTTCTTTGAATATTGGTCAAACTATACTGAGATTCTACTCATCGAGCAAGCTGTAGATGAGTTGGTTCATGCTCGCTACCAAGTCATCGCCTGCTGCTTTGAATAGCTCGGCAGCGATGCCTTCAGCTCCAACAGATTTGTTTGATTTCAATTTCGATATATATAGTTTAGTTCACTTCGGAAAAGTTGGGTAGGCGGAATTGTTGTTCTGCGTCGCCTTGGTTGAATTGTTCTATCTCCCTTAATGTGGAATTCGATCGGCATCGCCGTTATATAATTTGGTGAAATGGTCTTTCCATATTCTCAGCATAGACTAGGGTTCTATTACGATGTTCCCTCATTGTCTGTTAAGAGGTTTTTTTATATTCCTGCATCCAACTCGATATCGTGCTTCTTATGTTCCCTTTTTTTTCCTTCTAAGAAGCCGGTGTTCCATTTTCCTCTTCTGCTCGAAGAACTCGCGAGCAACTTTGGTCCGTCTATGTTTTTTAGCTTCGTGCTCTTGCCGGTACTCTTCGTCAAACCACGTGTTTCACTGTGGTGGCCGCGTGAAAGCTAGCACTTTAAAGGCGATATCTCTGATAGCTTCAACGCAATGTTTTCACTTGTTAAAGACACAATTGGAAAAGAACATGGTAATCTCTTGCGATTGTAGCCATCTATCGTCGAATCTTCTCACAGTACTGCCTTATTTTGGCTTGGATCGGTATATCCGTAGCCGTATCTTGGCTAAAACTAGCTAGTGGTGCGACTCAATGTTGGCTCCTCGGAATATTCATACATCCTGTATCCTGGAGAAGTATAGTGCGTTGATCGCAATTTGTTCAATCTGATCCACAGTTGATAAAAGATTTCCATATCTCTTATGGATTTCGTTCTGTGTGCCCTACGTTCTAATCTGATCCACAGTTGATAAAAGATTTCCATATCTCTTATGGATTTCGTTCTGTGTGCCCTACGTTCTAATCTGATCCACAGTTGATAAAAGATTTCCATATCTCTTATGGATTTCGTTCTGTGTGCCCTACGTTCTATCAGAACGTCCCGCCCCGTATCGAAATCGATCAGCTTAAATCCGTTGTCAGAGGTAGTGTCGTGCAGGCTGTGTCTCCCCATTGTGCCACCAAAAATGTCCTCTCTTCCTAGCTCGGCTTTAAAATCTCCTAAGATAATTTTAATGCCATAGCCAGGTCACTGCTCATATGTTTTGTTAAGGAGCTTGTACAATATGTCCTTGGTCTCTGCATCTTCCTCCTCTGTGAGGGCATGTACCCCCACACTGCTAAATATTAAATTTTCCTTTAAAATGGGTTTTGAAAATTTACACAAAAATCGGTTAAGCCGTTTCGAAGAAGTTTGGTCTCTGACACGAGAAATTTATTTATAGAAAGATTTATTTTCGGGTTGGGATGGAGTCCTTAAAAACAAATTAATGACGCTTTTAAATAATCTATTTGTATGACTTCATCTCCACTGTAGGATCGCTTCACAGTGTTTAAGGCTTTAAGAATGGAAATCATCAAAAAAATCTTGCAACCCCAGTGCAAGGAACTCTTAAATAGATCTTTTTACATTCCTTATGCTAAACATACGAGAGTAAAAACATAACATCAACTCAAACTAATGTTCCTTGTCCTTATACACCAAACATTAATCTCCAAAGGCCAATAAATAATCCCAATGTATTTACTGCATGTTGTACTACTTTTGTATATTTTGATGTCTCAATATGTGAACAAGTTAATGGTATTTAGTTGTGGATGAGGACCCCGAGCCCGAGCATTGAACACCACAGAGCAGAGCACCCGGAGGAGTATCGAGATGATTCCACATGGTCTTGACCTCATTTTCATTCAATCCATGTTCGAAAATTCTAAATTATTTTGCCATAATATTTTTTCAAATCCCTTACTCCTTGCTCTTAGCTCCTTGCTCCTAGCTCCTTGCTCCTTTATACATTATGCCTGATGTACTATACACTGTATAGAGTGTTACCTTTATGCCTGTAGAGCTTGAAAGAGTCTAAATTAATTTCAAGTGATTTACATTATATCGAACATCCCCAGATACAAGAACATCGTGCAACAGCGTTGAATACAGAATGCAGTACACCAAGATCCAACAAGGAAACATAAATCTTATTATTTTTGTTGTTGTTGTTGTTGTTGTTTTGGTAAAGTAAGGGTACGGGTAGATTGTATGGAAGAACAAGTGTTTCCTTTTGGTACCTGCAAGAGTGCTTGGTTACCAGGCAAACAAGAAAAGTTCATATCTCAGCGATGTATCAGAACAATGTTAACAGAAGTGTTACAACAGGACTTTCGTCTTTCCCTTCCTTCAAATTCTTTTATAAATCGAGATCCTTATTATTCCCTCTCTACGAATAGTACCAACACATGCCAAAAGACACGTATTGAAGCTCTCATAAGGAGAAAATTACATTGTAGCCGATTTTGGTTATAAGTTCATCCGTGGAATAAATCATTTGAAAAAGCCATCGGCACATCGACGACGACGACGCACGGTGGCGGAGGTGGTGGCCGACACATTTTAGATGTTTAGGAACTGATTGTTTCCTTCGGTTTGGGACACATTCAAAGGTTGCATTTTACACAAGGCAAGGTTTGGCTTAAGGTTAGACTGTAAAACTATATGGTCACCAAATAAGGGGGGCTTCAACATAGTTTAGCATTTCAATGTATCATTGTGGGATTTGGTGACATCCTGTGGTAGGGTTTTAGGAGAAGTGGATAAAAGTGTTATTTCACCGAATGAATAAAAATTCATCCAAGCATAAAATAGACTGGGTCAAGGTAAAGGTTAGACCTAATGTGTTTCGTGGGAAAAAAACGATTGAAATTGAAAACTTATTGAAATTAAGTTGTTTTCCAGCGTCTTTCAAGATAACGTTGATTTAAATTCGAAATTCGTTCATAACTTTTAGGGTCTAGTTATAGCTATCATTGATTTTCAACATTGAAACCAATGATTTAAATTTTTTGATCAGCTGTTTTTAGGGATTATTAAAAATGTCTGTTATTTATGGAAATCCACCGAAAAGTTTTTCTGACGAAAATCTATCTTTGGATTTGGATAAAATTGAATAACAGTTTATTTCAAAAAATTAAATTGCAATTTATTTTCATGGTTTATCTCACCAAACAGTGGAACAAATTTTTACAACGATTTTGAGAAAGTAAGATTATTGCATTTGATATTTCAAAAGCATTTGATAGAGTTTGGCATCAAGGTCTCTTATCGAAAATGCGTGCTTTTGGTATTGATGAATCTCTTCTTCGTTGGATTAGAAATTACCTTTCTAGTTTCTAACCGTTCAATACACATTGTATTGGATGGTTTCAAGTCTGAAATTTAAAATAAATGCTGGTGTCCCCCAGGGCTCCGTTTTGTCTCCGACTCTCTTCCTTATATTCATATGATCATTTGTCTGCCACTTATAATCCATTAAAATGTTTCGCCGACGACAGTACCCTCAGATTTTCATATTCGTTTCTAGATTCACATCCTTGTCCTTCGGATGTGGAACTTCAACGGCAGCGTATGATAAGCTCTTTAAATTCCGATCTTGACAGCATTGTTCAATTGGGAATCAAAAACCGTGTAGAATTTAATGTTTCGAAAACTCAATGCTGTCTCCTGTCGTTAAAGCGTAACACACCCCCGATGCCGCTATCTATGAGTGTCACTTGCATCCAGGAAACTAATCAACTATTAGTACTCGGTTTGTGTATCACAGATTATCTTTTATGGAATGATCACATATTTGACATTGCCAAAAATGCTGCAGGTGCTTAGGATTGCTCCGACGGTGAAAGAAATTTTTCACCCCTTCTGATCTGGCTGTAATTTACAAAGCCTTCATCCGTCCAAAGCTTGAATATAATTCGCATATCTGGGCAGGTGCCCCTAAAACAAGTCTTAATCTCTTGGATAGAATTCAAAAAAGGGCTTTAAAAATGATAGGCGATAGAACTGTAATCGAAACATTTACATCGCTAGAACACCGTCGCAAAGTCTCATGCCTTTCGTTGTTTTGTCGATATTTTTACAAACAATGTTCTGTCGAATTCGCCAGTTGCATTCCACCCCTTAAACGATTCAGCCGTAATACTCGCACTTCCCGGAATGCTCATCAGTTTACCCTTGAGCTCAATTTCGGGCGTAGTGTCAAGTATAGATATTCTTTTTTAAATCGCACATCGAGAATGTGGAATGCTTTGGGCAACTCTGTTTTTCCCTCCCATTTTGAACTTTAAGACCAATGTGCACCGGTATCTCCTCTTAAATCCTTAATTTTTTTCCTAACGCTCGCACTTTGTTTAAATATAAACATATAAAGGGTACTATTAACCCCTTGAGTGCCTGTAAATTATAAAAAAAGATATTTATTTTTTGTTAAACAACTGTCAGTTTGATTTTTCTCAACATTTTATCGATATTCAAAACAATATTTCTTATAAGATAAAATTAGTTTGAAGCTAATATTTTTAATTTTGAGAAAGATAATTTGAGTCGAAAATCAATTTTTACCAACTTTTATTAATTTTTTTTTAGGTTTTTATTTATTAAAAAAAACTGTCAATTCGATTTTTCCCAAAATTTTACCAGATATTGTTATTCTTCGTTACACAAAATTGTTTTGGAGATAAAATCATTTTTTATTCGTAAAATTTTCGAGGTGACAAATAGTTATTTTTGAGTTTTTTTGATTTATAAAAAACCGTTAATTGGATTTTTTTTCCAAAAATATACTTGTTTGGAACCACGTTACAGTATATAATATAAAATTTAATTCAAGTCTCTAGCGTTATTGGTTCGTGAGATATTTGGGGTTAACCAACATTTTCACCCGTTTTTTAAACTGCTATGGTAAAAAAAACCACCCACGCAATTTTCTTGACAGCCCTTTCTGCATCTTTCTGCATTATTATCTGTATAACAAAATTTAATTGAAGCCGATATCTCTTCTGATTCTTGGGCTATGGACGACGAAAAAAACGTCGCGAACGCACGGACGTATACGAACATACGGACATACGGATATACGGACATACGGACATACGGGCATACGGACATACGGACATACGGACCTACGAAGTACGTACACACGCACTAGGCTAGTTTCCCATTTTGTCTAGCATGTAAGTAGAGTTAAGTTTAAATGAATAAAAAAAAAAATGAATTATAAAAAAAAAAAAAAAAAAAAAAAAAAAACATCTTTCTAAAAATCTTTTATTTCGACTCTAGGAACCTTAAAACGTCGAGAAATGTCAAAATTTTCAATTCGACAAATCGGATCCATTACAATAACTTCATATGGGAAGTTAACAAAGAAAAACCGAATTTTATTCAAGATTATTTTTGAGTTGTTATTACGTATAATTAATTTATAACCCAAAGTAAATTGCTAAAAATGGAACATTCACAAGAAGATATGGTGAGACAAAATAAAGAAAATAGAATTTCATAATATTAATTCGTTTTAAAATTAAAATATAATTAAAATATTGGGTGGGATATGTTCGTAGATTTGGTCAGTCGTCGTTCATGAAATTAAAGTTGTTAAAGGTGGCCCATTTACAATATGCAGGGTCGAAAGATCGAAATTGAAATTCGTATGTGAAATGTGGAAGACTTTTGAAGTTTAATTTTTACAATAGGGGTACTCATGGAGCCGCGTAAACTGTCAAAATTTGAATAAATAACTTTTACTTAACTTTACTTAACTACAACGGCCATTTTTGGCAAAAAGTGGTAAATTTACAAAATTACAAACAACATTTTTCTAGCACAATTTGTTTTTACAAAAATTGTTTTTTTTTTTTACCAAAAATTAAGCTTTTTGCATCATTGTTTTTAATTTTGTGGTCAGAAAAATTAAAAAAATATTTAACTTATGTCGTTTTCTAATTGCTTTTAAAATTTTTGTGTGAAAATCTCAGATTTTTCCTGCAAATAGTACAGATACAGATACATACATACATATGTATCTAGTTTTGTAATTATTTACGAAATCTCTTCACATAAACTTAACATTTTTTAAATAAAACAATAACAAATGTTCAGACCAATGTTAAACAGAAAAGTATGTTTGAAAGTGCGTGTGCTTGTATACCTATTACCTATGTCTGAATTTTGATAAAAATCGAGATTCAGATTTTTGAATTTCGAACACAATTTTTCGAATCTCGAGTCTCTAATAGAAAGAAAAAAATGTTTACTTTTGTAAATTTCCCACTTTTTGCAAAAAGTGGCCGTTGTAGTTATACCATATATCTCGACAATAGAAAACGACATTACAGAAGAAAAATATTAAACACCATAGAGCAACTATGTGTGACTGATTCCTTGATTTGTATGTTCCAATATTAATTCAAAATAAACTTAAATAAAAGAACGCACTCAAAGTGCGTTGCACTCTGCGAACAAAGCCTTCGAGACTGTTTGAGTTATCCGATTATCCGAGTTACCAACCTAAGATTTTTAATTTTTCTCCGATCGAGTATCGATACTCGAAATAATGTCAATTATTTATCCGCAGTCAGATTTAAGTTTCAGTTTTATCCGCAGATGCGTGTTATATTTGTAATACATGGAAGCTCCCACTGCAGATACGGATAGCTGTGCTTAAAAAACACGCCTTTTTACAACGAGATCAGCAACCGAGTTCATTTTATTTGAGTTTTATACGGGTGCCTCGGATTCTCCTGCAAGGTCTAACAGACATCCGCGATGATATTCTTAACAGATCTTCTGTTTTCTTCGACTTCCTTAGTAGAATCTTTTAAATTGCACAGTTTTCAGCTCCCCTTATGAAATTCTTACGTAGTACTCGAAGTCCGAAGAATGCACATCAAGTAAAGATATTCTTTTTTCAGCCGCACATCAAGAATTTGGAAGTTTTATTTTTCTCCCATTTTTGTATTCAAAACCTTAAGACCAACGTGCACCTGTATCTCATTTTAACAATCCCTATTTTTCTAAAGCATTGTCTACCTAAGAGTTTGTTTCTATTGTGACATAGTGCTGGGCAGTGTCTTCCTTTATTTTTCCGCTTGTTTAAACTTTTTACATATTAGGAGTTCTTATAACAACTTTTGTATAAGCGTAAAATATTAAATTAATAAATTGATTGTCAGAACACCTTAAAATGTAAAAGCTCAGCTCAGAACAAAATATCTCTTATCATGAAATGACAACCAATTCGACAGATACAGCTTCATCAGCTGTGATTTTACGAAAGTGTCAATTGAAAGACCCTTTACATCAAAAACAAAACAACATTTTCCCATACATGACATTCCTATGATTCTTCTTATGTTACTCGTATTATGTATCTAATTTCTTCTCTGAGGCTAAACTGAAAAGTTAAGTAATGAAGGCAAAACGACTACTTATAAGTTGTGGTTGTGCCTTATAATCTTAAGTCATCTAATCCGAGCTAAGGCTTTCAGAGCATCAGGCATCCCAAATACTAACATTAGCTATCCTCATTGTTATGAGTTGGAGTACTTTGGCATTTAACATCTCGAATATGCCTCTCCCATCATGTGAGCATGAGCTTGAACCCAACTCCCTGACTCCCTGATGGAACTAAACACACATAACATAACGACATTGTTCCTGATGAAGCATCCTTTGCAACTTCTGATGCTGCTGCTGGCTGCTGCTACTGCTTCTGTTGCTGGTACACTATAGAATGTGTGCTGTCTGAATTCCAATTTTCGTCCATAATTTTAAGTCTTTATTGTTGGCTCGGTGCTCATCTTCGTTTTCCTCGTATTCATTCACGAATTGGTTTGAGTCATAAATCACATATATCCGAAGACACGCAACCGGCAACAGCCAGCCCCGACCATAAGTCTTTATTATGAACCTTCTGATTGAACTGTCTTAGGAGCTTGGAGCCAAAAACAGCAACATGTTGTTCAAGGAATTCTGACTGCTGCTGCTGTTGCTGCAGGTAAGATCATATACGGCAATGAGGGAATAGAAAATTCCCACAGCATCAACCTTTGTCCTATATTTTATGACTTCATCTGGAACACACTAGAGCTCTGGCCGACCACATACCTACCAACTTTATTCCTTAAATCTCATGAGAAGTTTTGGGCTTGCTTGCTTTGCTGTTGCCATTGCCACAGGAACACTCAACCCCAAGTTGTTTTTTTTGTAGACATAGAGAGATGGAAGAAGCTTCCCGAATTCACTTGCTTTGCCATTGATGGAACTCCGGCTTCAGCCTTAGCTTCAACTTCATCAGCATCAGGATGGAATCATGCTTTGCATGCATCTCACGCTTCTCCTTTCTTGTGGCATATTGCTCATTTTTGGAGTTTTTGTTGCAGTTTGACATCGCTGCGCTGCGCTGGAAGAAGAAGGCTTGTTGACTCGTCTCGATTCTGGATTCTCGACATCATCGACATCGTCATAGACTCCATCTCTGTCTCAAGGCATTTTCACGAATAAATCACCTCTGGCCTTTGGCCCAAGTTCGATCTGTGTTCGATTGGTGGTTGTGGTGGTTGGTGATGGAGATGGTGGTGCATCAGCCTCATGAGCACCAGCAGCAGCAGCAGCTAGAAGCAGTCAGCCAGTATTACATCCCAATTCACTCGAGAACTAGGCAACTATTGAGATCCATGCCCAAAAACCTATCGGAAGTGTGCATCTCTTGGAATGTTTTTTTTTTTGTTCCATCGCTTCGGTTGCTCCTCCAGGCATTTTCTGTGGCTGGATGCATATTGAGAGGCAACTCCAGAATTGTGCCAATGATGTGGAATATTTTTTGTAATAACAATAATTGTATATGGCATATCGGATGGCATTGTAAAGATTGTTGGTGCTGCTGTCGTTGTCCAAGTCCAAGTCCATGTCCATATTGCACCTGGATTGGATGTTACTTTTTGTCTCGCATTGTTCAATATTTTTTCAGTGTATAATTTTCCATTATAGGTTCTATATGATGATGATGGTGATGATTATGACGTGGAAGGGGATGGCTTTGGCAAAGTGAAGAATTGCTTCTTCAGGGAAAAGGTCAAAGTTTTCCAGGTGAAGATCAAAGTCAAAACTAACTATAGGTGGATCTTCTTCGTTCGTGAAATGAAGCATTTTGTTTTGCTGACCTAGTTGCAATTAGGAGAGATAAAAATTAGAGTTTTCAAGCTCTATAGAGCTATAACACTTGTAATTGAACGGTTAATGCTTGAATCGTGCTCAATCATTATTCTACTAGAATAGTGAGCAAAAATGTATGGATGTATGTGTACAAATATACTGTAGTTTTAAGTATTTAAATATTAATCCTTATTAGAAAGCTTGGAAGAAGAGGTTGGGTTGTTGGGAAAGAGAAGTTTGTAATTATTAATCTAATGTGATCATTATAAGAGGTCAGGTTACCAATGAAGGTCATCATATACTCACTAATGAAACAAATTGGAAGGCGCATATAACTTACATTTAATTAGATTAAAATATTGTTATACCTTTTAAAATACTATAGAAAGTTGTTTAAATCAGTTTGATATATCTAATTGAAAATTTTGACATTCATCGACGCACGTTTAAAGTTCCTGCATCTTTTTAAAAAACCTAAACATCCACTAAAGGTGGTGTGTCCTACAACAAATGAGAATATCGAGATGTTGAGTCTCATAGATCCAATGTTTACAGTGGTGTTCGAAAAATTATGGTCGAACATTTTATTACCCTTTTCGAGATCAGTTCTTAGAATTTAGGAACGCTACGGGTTTTTGTTGCTCTAGTTACTCGTAGCAACATGTTGATTAAACACTGTACACTGGGCTGAATATTGCTCAATAAACTGTGGCATGGAATTTGGAAAAATATATTGAGACCGGGACTACTAGCAGGAAAAAAGGCTCAGGAAGGCCAAAAAAGACGACCCCAGTGGAAGATCGATTTTTGGTGTTGTACAGTCGTCTGCATCGGTTCAGGACTTCGGTGGACCTTAAAAACAATCTGTGTCGAGCTACAGACAAAGTAATTTCGTCAAGCTCATTGAGAAAAAGGCTCGTGAAAGCTGGACTTAGAGCACTCAAGCCGGTACTGAAGCCGGATTTTCCAAAAAGAGTCAAAGAAAAACGATTGCTCTGGGCTCAGGAGCACCTAAATTGGATTCGAAGCATGTGGAACAATGTCATCTTTTCGGACGAATCAAAATTCAAGCCCATGTTGGAGATTGCAGTTTTATTTTTCAACAGGACAATGTTCCTTGTCATACAGCCGAAATTGTTTTGAATTTTTATTTTTACCAAGACTTACTAATTAATAAGCTTTAAAAACAGCTTAAACTTTTATGACTAAAAATTATACTTGGATTTTTTTTATTTCTAAGGTTCAAAAGTACTTTAAAGAAAATAATATCGATGCACTAAGTTGGCCTCCCTACAGTTCAGATCTCAATCCAATTGAGAATATTTGTTTCTATTATGAAACTTGCGAAGAAGCGCCCAGAGTTAGTTGATGAATTAAAAAAAAAATACTTACCCGGACCTGGAACACGATACCTTTTTTTTATTTTTTTTTTTTTATAAAGTACAGGCACTCAATAGGATATTAATACCCTTAACACGTTTACGGTTAAACACAGTGCGAGTATTAGGAAAATAGGGAAGGTTTTAAGAGGAGATACTGGTGCGCATTGGTCTTAAAATTTTGAATATTGAAATGGGAGGGGAAAACAGAGTTGGGTAAAGCATTCCACATTCTCGATGAGTGATTAAAAAAAGAATCTCTATACTTAACAATACGTCCGAATTTGAGCTCGAGGGTAAACTGATGAACATTCCTGGAAGTGCGAGTATTACGGCTGAATTGTTTGAGGGGGGGAATGCAACGAAGAAGAGATTCATCAATACCATAAGCACGCATTTTCGATAAGAGAGCTTGGTGCCAGACTCTATCAAATGCTTTTGAAATATCAAGTGCAATAATCTTACTTTCTCCAAAACGATGTAAAGATTTGTTCCACTGTTCGGTGAGATAAACCATGAGATCACCAGTGGACCTATTGCTACGAAAGCCGTACTGTCGGTCATTAAGAAGCTTCCGTTCTTCAAGATATTTCTTGAGCTGATAATTAATCAGCGTTTCCATAACCTTGGGAAGAAGGGACGTGAGTGCTATTGGACGATAGTTAGAGGGAGAGGAGGATTCGCCTTTTTTAGGGACAGGCTGGACAAATGCTGTTTTCCATCCACTGGGAAAGAGACCTGTAGAATAGGACAGATGGAAAACTTACGCAGTGGTTTTGCTAGCGTTGAAGAACACCTTTTCAGAACAATAGCGGGATACCATCCAGACCAACGAATGTATCCGTGTTGAAAACAAAAACATTGGTCCCATGGAATCATTAACGCGCTTTAGTGCAAGAGAAGTCATAACATTCAATGGTACCTGGTACGTCAAATATAGGCCTCTCGCTTCGTCAACCTATAGTTGTTTGTTGCGGTTTTTGCAAATTGATTTTGTAAAAATTTTGACTATTTCACACCCAGCGGTTTCGTCGATTTTACTCTGAACGAATTTGTATTAATCAATCGCCCAAATTTCGCTTTTTATCAGTGGCTTTTTATTAGAATTTCAAAAGTTTTTTGACGGTGTAATTTCTCGAAGAAGTAATTGCATAGCAAGATCTTGTTGTTTAACACCTTTAATATTTTTCCATGTCTATGTCTATGCCAATAGTTCACAATCAATTTAAGACCTTAGTGCTGGAATTCGTGACGTTATCGAGAACAGGCGCAATTGTGTGAATGTGTCATTTAAAATTTCTTAAAAAGATATGGTGCTGCAACCGTAGCACCGACCATTTTGAGAATTTGTTTTCCATTGCTATAAACACTTTTTTAAATATTAAAATCATACCACTTATATTTACGAAGAAAGATCGCTTTACTATCGCACAACGCATAAAAATTGTTAAGACCTACTATAAAAATGGTGATTCTGCTGCAGCCAGGACTGTCTTACGGCAAATACGTCGTAGATACGTCGAATGGGTGCTTGAACAATTTGCGGTGGATGGCGATTTTTCGAACATAATTTTCTTTAGCGACAAAGCACATTTCTCATTCGGTGGGAATGGTAATAAACAAAATGGTTGTAATTTGGGGTTTTGAGAATCCTCAAATAATTGAAGAGAGTCCATTACATCCACAAAAAGTCACTGTTTGGTGCTCTCTTTGGTCCAGAGGTATGATTGGACCTTACTTCTTCTGGTCATATGGTAACCGAACGTTTTTGCCTGCTATTGAAAAATACGACTTGGAGAATATTTAGTTTCAGCAAGACGGTGCCACATGCCACACAAATCTAGCGAATATGGCTTTATTTCAAGACACATTCAATGGCAGCGTAATTTCTCGTCGTTGCGATATTTACTGGCCACCGAGATCATGTGATTTGACACCGCTAGACTTTTTTGTTGTGAAGCTAAGCGAAAGACCGCGTTTATACAGATGAACCTTCAACTCTTGAGCACTTAAAAACCAATACCTGAGATACCGCCCAATATGTGTCAAAAAGTGGTCGAAAATTACCTCAAACAAATCGATGCTTGCAACAATTCGCGTGGTGGTCATTTTAATGATGGAGTGTTTCAGACATAATGTCAACGTTCAAACTTTATACCTACTAAAAAAGAAATATCCTGAAAACAAATATTTATAAACCGATAAATGGATAACCCTGTATAATTTCCCTTCATTTGTGTGTCTAAATATTTTCCACATATACATATATAGGGCTCTCCAATTAACAAGGAACCTTTATAACAGAATAAAATTAATGAATGATGGTAATATTGCTAAGGTTTATGTCACAGTTTTTGACACGAAAAAGGAGTAAAACACGAAACTATAAGATTCTTGCAGAAACCCTTTTTTTCTGCAGCATAAAGCAGCGGCGCTTTAATTTCTGACTTATTAACCGTGTTCTTTGAACTTCTTAATGCATAGAATAACAATATCCTTGTAAAATAAACCGCTATTTAAATGTTTCTTTCAATTTATCATTGAAGAGGAGCCCCCAAGTTCTTACAGTTTGCATAAAGATCCTCATAGCTGTGATTATTTTTCATCTTATAGCTGCTAAGAATTAATTTTTCTCTTTTCATTGCAAGTTGCAAGAAAACCTACAATAGGACGAACAACGACTCTAAGAGTAGAACGGACATGTTTGTGTTAACAATGAAACTATATAATCGGCAGGGTTTTATTATTTTATTTGCCAAAGCCGGTGTCTTCTTTGCAATAAGATCCTAAATGAAAATGAAAAAAAAAAAAATAAGGGAACTCAAAGGAGCACGCTTTCACAGTGGCAGCTTGGGCAATGTTATCTAATCATAAACAAGGAGACGAAGACGATTCACACGTTTGTCCGCGTGTTTCGAACGACTGACGACGAAGACGATGACGCCGACGTTCTTTTATTTATTTGTCTTCTTGTGTTTTTCTCCGGAAGCACAATGAAACTTACAAGAGAGGCAGGATGGAGCTTCAAATCGACCGACCGTGAGATCGTCGCAGATTTAATATTGCGATTTTATTGTTACCACTTTGAGAATAATTACATTCTTATTTTTAATAATTATAAAATTACTTATTTAATTGGTAAATGACAATAGTTTTGATAAAAAGGCTACTTTGCAAGTACTATAATAGAAGAGAGTAAAAATAAAGGATGGGTGAAAAAGTTGTGTTTCTAATTTGAAAACATCAAAACTCTTGAACGAAACGTTACACTTCTCTTCTATCACCATCAACATGCGACAGTAAATATATGTAGGTAAAGGCCTAAAGAAGTGATTTTTTACAGATGTTTGCTATTCGCGTACTCTTAGTTCACAGTAACTTTTGACAGAATATTTTATATACGGAGGTGAAATTTCATTGACTTCATGTTTAACATAATATGTTAATTTTTGTAATTTGCCATTGTATAAAGTTAGACTTAGGCCCCATTGTGCCAACTAATTTAAGTTATTGTTAAATATAATTTATGTTAGTATTAAGCCAAAATGTATATACAATTTTGTATCGTTCAATGAATTAAAAAAATTTGTCTATACGCACTACGCAGTTTGAGTATCAATCAATCATGTGTTTATTAAAGGATATCACAGTTTGTATCTGGAGTAAAGGACCGTCTCGTAATTTTTTGGTCCCGATCAGTGCTGTCGTTTTAAAAATTTCAAGAGTAGTATTTTTCTCTCATTTTGGGAGTATTTTCTTAAATTGAGGAGTAAAACAAAAAACAACAAACACATTCTTGGCCCATGAACAAAATTAAAAACTGAAAATAATAATGTCCAAATTCGAAGTTAATTAACCTAGTGCGAAGGTAAATGCTCCGAAAACAGACAAATACAAGGATCTAATGTCATGGCATGGCATATTTTTGCTTTCACTGCTAAAAGGCCAACATTTTACAATAATATAATTAAAATAAATAAACATTTATATTTGACGGTGTTTCCCTTTGATTAGAAATGAATATCATATATTGATCGATCAGAAATCACACAAAGAATTTTTTTTGAGAAAAAAAGTTTAGTTGCGCATTTATTTCTAAAAAATGCATTTTTCTATTTTCCGGACGGAAATTAATTTTCCTGAACAGCTGATACTTTTATGTTCAAAACTGAAATGAATCATTCCACTAATTTGTGTTGAAATTTTACACAGTTCCAATGACAGATTTCTGTCAGTAAAAATGTTTCGGTGGTTTTCAATCAGGAATTTTTTTTCAATAACAGAAATTTTTAAGGATAGCTATAAACGACCTGTCAAAAAAAATCCATTGTTTGTTTTCAATGATGAAAACCAATTGAAATTGTTTTTTAGAATTGTCTTAGCAGTTAGTACGGCATTCACCGTTTCTACCCTGAGCGAATTTCTTTTTTTATCTTTTATAAGGCTAACATCTGAAAATTTTCTTTCTGCTGTTGCACTACTATGGGGCAAACCGATGAATTTCTTAATCAGGGGAAACATTAAATCATTATTTGCGTTTTTTATTTGAAATATTTCGCTATCGCAATCTGGAAAGAATGGAACTAACATTTGGAATGGAAATAGAACACAACAGAGATGTTAGTAGGTAAATGCAATCACAGATGTGCAAGTTTTGGAATTATATTTAAAATTTTGGTTTTTATTGTAAACTAAATAAAAATTTCTTTTGCGTTTTATTTTGGGGAGTAGTTTTCGCCCGTGGGTAGTAGAGTAGCAGTTGACTCTCGAAAGGAGTAAAATACTACTATAGTAGCAAAAACGACAGCAGTGGTCCCGATTCCTGAACTATGTTATTCCTCCCCCCCGTTTATTCCGTTACCCATTTCTTTTAAGTGTATGATGGGCAGGCTTAGGATATCCGCTTATTCTTTAGGTTTCTGCTAGGGAAAGGGAACTAGTCCCACTCCCACCCGTTTATTCCATGGTTACATGTTTTATTCCGCCGTCCTCTTCTTTAAGTATACAAAGGGCAGGGCTAAGACCTCCTGATTTTTATCTAGTTTGCTGCTAGGGACAGTTATTCCGGGGTCACTGTTTAAAAAACCTTAGACAAGCCTAGTATCGTAGCTAGTGCTCCGCTGAGCATTCTCTAACCTATGTTAAGAGCAGAACTCAATACCCGTACCACCGTCAGCATTCTAATATTAGATTATATGAAGTACCGTGTTTTTCTATTTCTATTAATAATTTGTAAAGTATATGCAATAAATTGTTATATGTTACGAGTTAAAGAAAATAAAATTGACTAAAAATCGGAGTTTGAAAACTCTACATCCAAGTTAGTTGCTTTCCTTGGGAAGAACCCTGAACACACACATGTCTACCTCAGCCTCGTACAAAAAAGCATCACAACTTTTTTGTTTTAAATTTCTTTTTCATTTTCCTCAAAAGAAAAAACTTATTCATTTTTATTTTGAAAATAATAATTGGTTTATTTTAGCCCAAATCATTTTAATGTGTAAAATCAACCTTGTGCTCAAATGATTACGACACTGCTGGCGTGATTTTATCAAGGAGCTGTAGTTGATCATGAGTTGAAAGATTTTGCTCTGTTCGAGTTGAAACGAATTACACATTCGATTCTTGCAAGCGTTGTGAAGAGGCCAGAAAATTGAAACGAAGGAGCTTTTGTCTATACTCGGTAACGTCTTTACTCCCTTTGATACCTAAGCACTACAGTTCATCACTCAAGGTTTTCTGTCTGGTCACTATACAGAATATCTGTATTTCTTCCACCTTTAATAAGCTACTTGGATTTCTAGAGCAAATGATTTAAATGCTTCGATCTGGAACTCAGGAACAGTATATTTGGAACTCTGGAGGCAATACATTTTGTGGGAAGTTAAGTAGCTTGCCTATTTATAAGCGGATCGCTTCGCACGACCCTATCTGCAGCACTGGATACCCTAATCTACCTAACACCTCTTGGTATATTTAGCAAACAAAGAGCTGCAAGTTTTGCTATTCGCCTCAAGGCTTCGTTGTTGTGGATTAACAACAACATTGGCCACTACGTAATTTTTAAGTATTTAGAATCAATTCCAAAGCAATTCGAGAGAAACTTTCGGAATTCTATACCTTCCGAATTATTCTGTTAGGATAGGGTATTTCTAGAAGACGATTTAGTCCACTTTTACATAGATGGATCAAAAACAAATAAAGGGGTTGGTGGAGGTGTGTACTCTGAACAACTGAAATTAAGTCTCATTCCGCCTGCACAATCATTGTAGCGTGTTCCAGGTGGATTTTTTGGCGATAAAAGAAGTCTTGTCCTGGATTAAAGAAAATGTGATATCAATACGTCCTGATATCCGTATTTTCTCAGATAGTCAGGTCACTTTCAAGTCCCTATAAACTCTATAACAGTCCATAACTGTCGATCATTTCTAATGGAAAAACATTTTTATATTCTCCTTAGTGGGCGCTGGGCTGTGCAGTGATTGAGATATTTTACCGCGGTAAAAAAAGCTTAAAATAATCTCCATTCTTGTAACTACTTCCAAACAAAAAATCATGTCATAATATTGATCCGTTGCGACGTAAAGGACGGACAAACAAACAAACAAACAATCAAACAAACAAACTGACTTTCCCATTTATAATATACATACATAAGTATAGATTATTGTCTTCTCAAAATTAAAAAAAAAGTGTTCCTCCCAGTTGGCAACCATGATATTCAGGAGGCGTTGAGTAGAACTTCATCTTAACAACGAAGGGATAAATATAATTCACCATTCCACCGCACCTCCCGCCTACGACCGCACTGTTATTCTTGTTGTCATCGTCATCATCTTGCCGCTTTCATCATTCTGAAGTAGACTTATGGGCGACCGGACCGCGTGCACGTGATTCATATGCGGCATTTATTAATGTATTGACTTTTAACTGAAATCCAAACACAAAATAAACTAAAGTCCTATCCTAGGAATATAGCATCAGTTCGGCTTACAATACAAAAGCCTCATTTAATTGTTCACCGTTTTGTTAGATAATAATAGAAACACTGACACGTAATCAGTTTTATTGTCGTCTGGTCTAGTGGTTTGGTCTTTTTTACAGTAACATTTACCACTTTTATGTTTGCCATTTGGTTAAAGGTAGGTACCATCAGACATTTAACGGTGGTTTAGTTATTCAAGAATTGAAGAAGAGATGAGACCAACTTGAACTGCGAGGTCTTTTAGGGTTTAGAGCTTGAGGGGAGGGCTGCTTGATCTAAATTTCAATTTTCTTGAATTGACAACTTGAAGAGAAGCTTTAAAGGACTATATGTCGAGGTCTAGACACTCAGAGATATAGAACCACATTCCCTCAAGTGGCACCAAAGCCAAAAGTTCGATTAGAATCTCGATTGAAGTCGTACACGATCCTCAAATTCTTCCCCGGCCGCGGCCTCTCCAAATCCACCGAGTTACATGTAATTCCTGAATAAATTTGTTCACTATTTATGCAAAAATTAATCCACTTTAATGTCCGCCCCCTAAAACTGTGATCCCGCACAATATAATGGTCTCTTGTAAAACGTGGACATATCAGCTAAAGACTATAACTGTTCATTCGCCAAGTATGGTAAGGTAGGCACCACCTAGGCGAAAGTTATAATTTTCATATCTTAAAAAATAAGCCTTGGAGAGTCTTGGAGCATAGTACATACATAATATATAGAAAACTCAATGCAAGGCCATAAGCGCAGTGCTAGGTTAGCGTAGCTTCTCTATGAATATAAGAGCGGTACCTCAACGTTTATAAGATGAAGTTGGCGAGCTGCAAATCGGTCTCAATTGTGCATCGAATCGATTGGCCCTGACACGAGCAACCTAAATAATTGCTATGTTAACAAATGTAAGCTGGTTTTCGATCTGCGATCGTTACTTTATGAGGCGAGGAACTTAGCGAGATTCCGGTCGCATCCGTTGCATCGGTCGGTGCGGTGGTTTATGTAGGTAAACAGTGTTTGAAGAAGGTGGCTCTTAGCTATTTTATTTTTTAATAGTATATCGCTTATACCTATACTAACAGTTGGGTTTATATGAATATCGTATGTACGAGAATATGGCTTTGGCTTTAGCTTTGGAAGGGTTCAGAGATCGAGATCTGTGAAAGTATCACATCGTTGTCGTCTTCGGAATGAATTTTTCGGTTGGATGCCTCTCGAGAGCCATTGCCTGCCAACGGATGTTTACTTTTTTGTTTTTGTAAATTGAATTCCTCGCCAAGTTGATCAGTTATATCTCCGTATTCCGTATGTACCTTACCTACCTACATACCTGGTACCTGAACCTGTAAGCATCGCACATAAGTCTATACACCAGCTCCAAGCTCCAGCTCATGATGATGATCGGTTTTCTCGGTTCGGTTTGGTCCGTCGCGTTGTCTATGTCGCTTTGGGAATTAATTTTTAAAATACCTGTAGACATTAGAGCAGGGAAAATGTGAGAAAATGCCACGAAGGTCAGGTTAAAAAAAAAAAAAAAAAAAAAAAAAATGTATGAATTGAAATTGGAGAAATTGGTTTGCAATTCGTGTGAGAGATGATGCAGCAGAGAGAGCGGGGCCAAAATTAAATTAAACAAATACATAATGAAAATATCTAAAGCCTGCAAATTTACGTATCCCAATGTTGTATATGAATGAGTCTGGTTCGGTCTTTATGAATGCATATTTTTAAAGATTCCTGCACGAAATTTAAGGAGTTCTTCAATAAAATAACATTCTCTAACAAGTTTAGATCAGCATGAAGTAAACATTTGGTCCTGTTATTTTGTGGAATTTGTATGCAATAAAAAGAAAATGTTCTACATTCTAGATTATACCTACACGTTTCATAAACTTACCATACACAAAACATTTTAATATTGAGTATCAATGGTTTTAGAGGGTCTTATCCTTTAAATGCTGTGTGGAATACATTGAAAAATACTCCAATACATAGAAGCTAAAGAAACACCCGATTCAATATTCAAAAACAAAGTTTCAAAAGGTGACAGAATAGATGCTGAAATATGTGATGATAATAACAATAATTTAATAGCATCGAGTATTAGTAATGTTAATGATAGAAAAGCTTTCTGAAAAATTGTAAGGACCTTGGAAAAACAAGGCAAATTATGGCTGAGTATACTTCAAAAATCTTCTGAATTATTGAGAATCAATTGACAACCCCATCTTATATGCAGCGCTATTTATAACCAACAATACCTTAGACTAACAATTTACCCAATTAAAAGTAAACAGAATTATAAATCGTTGTAATGAAATGAAAGCACCAGGCTTAGGACTGATACCACATGAAGAGTCAAGAACAAGAACTTTCAACTGGATTTACGACAACTTAAAATCATATTCCTTATACTGAGAAAGGAAATCCAATGAACAAAAGAAATACAGAGGCGTATCTTTTCTTAACACTGTTACGAAGATCTTTACAGGACCGTTATTGGAAAGGCTCACTAATTGGGTAAATGAAAAGTAATCTACTCAGTAAATACAAAGCCGATATCCGTAAGTGCTATTTCACAGTAGACAATATCCTTATCGTGACAAGTATTGCCCGAGCCAGAAAACGGGAAGAAAAAACTATATGCCTATATTCTTCTTTGTGTTCTTTCTTTGTATTCTTCAATGCAGCTTTCGACACCATTGGTAGAAAAGCCTTATTTTAGAAATTTTTTAATCTAAGCATGCATACGAAGATGCTTAAAATACTGCAACAGATTTACCAAGAAAATCGTTCAGCTGTATAGGATGCTTTTAAAGTATCGGAATGGTTTCAAACAGAAACAGGAGTAAAACAAGGCTGCCTTCTTAGTCCACTTATATCTAACGTGGAAACTAAAATCAAAGTTCTGATGTACGCAGATGACTTAGTAATATTGGCTGAAAATAAGAATATGATGCAACTGATGATCAACAAACTGCAAACTTATTGTAACTTATGGAACTTGAAACTAAACACGAGCAAATCAAAAATCTTGACTATCCGAAATGGAACTGTATGGTTAACTAGAAATAAGAAATGGTACTGGAGAAACCAAGAATTAGAAAAGGTTAAACAATATAAGTATCTAGGCGTCCTGTTAATCCATGAATCCATCAAATTTCCTTCAAGAGACTCACTCGGAAGAAAAGCAGAAAGAGCGATAAACAGCAACTGACAGCACCTAGAGTAAAATTTTCAAAAAAGAAAACATTGTGACAAGTATTAAATGCAGAATATTTGAAGCAGTGGTTCGTTCAATTATTTGCTAAGCAAATAATTGAACGAATCTACTTCGTAGAAGTAGAAAAACTCCAAAGATATTTTATCAAACAAATATGCAGACTTCCAAATAACACTCTACAAGCTATATCTTGACTACATGAAGAAGGTAATGAACTAACCATTAGATTGACTTACATTTAAAATTGCTTTGCACAATGCTTCATTAAATGGCAACGAAGAGAATACAATATTAATGATGCATATTTGTTTTTAACATTGTAATTGGTGGGAAATATAGAGCCTGGTAAAGCATTCCACATTCGTGTAGTGTACTTCACTGTGGGTCTGACATTGGGATTAACGGTAAACTAATGAGCATATCTAGAAGTACGTGTATTACGGTTGAATTGTTTGAGCGGAGGAATGCAACTGGCTAACAAGAGCATCATTAGCGAGTTAAACCTTGTGGCGGAGTTCATAAGAGAAGCAAATGTCTCAGTAAGAGAACTATTGCTTATCATCTTTAGAGCTCTTTTTTAATTCCATCCAAAATAATCAAGTTCTTAATTAAAATATGAGAATTATACTCGAGTTTTGAACGAATAAAAGCTTTGCAAATTATAGCAAGATCAGAAGGGATAAACAAATTCTGGCATTGTCGGAGAAAACCTAATCACTTAGCAACATTTTTGGCCATGTCAACTAAGTTATGACACCACAGGAGATGGTTTGTGATGCACATACCTAGAACTAAAGGCTGGTCGTATCCCCGGTGGATGCAAGCATCAACCACGACAGTAGACAGCATTGAGTTTTCGAACATTAAATTCTACATGGTTTTTTTCCCCATTGAAAAATGGAGTCAAAATTAGAATTGTATAAGCTTTTCGTATATAACAGGACGGGGATGATGAGGGTCACTTTGGTTCCTCGAGAGAGGTCTTTGCCACTCATTTGCTTTCTTACCCAAAGAAATAGCGGTTATCAAGAGTTATTCTTCGTTTGATCTCAGCACTGGTGTTGTTTTCTGCGTTTATAGCAGAGCCTAGGTAAACGAATTCCTTGACTACCTAAAAGTTACGTCTGTCGGTGGTGACGTTTTGACCCAGACGTGAGTCGGTTTTTCAAGTCCTTTCTTAATAACAGCATGTACTTTTTTTGCCCTCATTAACCGCTAAACCCATTTTTGCCGCCTCTGCCTCAATACTCACAAAAGCCACATTGACATCACGCTGATTTCTTCCGATTATGTCAATGTCATCAGCATATGCTAGTAATTGGACAAGATTTTTAATAGTGCCTCTAGTGTTAACGTGGGAGCTCTGCACTACTCTTTCAAGTACGATGTTAAAAATATCGTATGACAGTGCATAACCTTGTTTAAAACCTTTTTTGACATTGAAAGATTCTGTTAAGTTGTTTCCAACCTTTATGGAGCAGCGTAAATTTTCTATGGTCATCCTGACGGACGAGTTTGGCAGGGATGCCAAAACTAGACATGGATCTACATATACAGCTCGTCCCTGAAGATACTGTCATATGAGGCCTTAAAATCGATGAAAAGATGGTGGGTATCGATTTGATGTTCTTGGGGTTTTCCAGGATCTGCCGTAATTCGAATATTTAATCGACTGTGGACTTTCCTGGTCTAAAACAACACTGATAAGGACCTATCAGGTTGTTGACGATGGGCTTAAGACGTTCACATATTACGGTAGAAAAGATTTTGTAAGTGATGTTAAGTAGACAGATGCCTGTTGTTGGTGCAGTTTAGTGGGTCTCCTTTTTTCAGAATCGGGCAAACAATACTGAGGTTCCATTCATCGGCAATGCTTTTTTCCGACCATAACTTACAGATAAGGTGTTGCATGCTCCTAACCAAATTATCTCCAGTTACTTTGATAGACTTCAGCTTAGATATGGCAATCTTTACTTCTTCTAAGTCGAGACGACGGGATTGTTGGATTTCGTCATCTTTGTTGAATGGATCATCCTGCCTGACAGCTGAATTCGAATCGTCGTTGCCGTTTTACAGTCTGCAGAAGTGATCCCTCCATATCTTCAGCATTGACTGCGGTTCCACTAAGATGTTTCCACTTTCGTTTTTCCAGTTCGAGGTTTATGTACTTGTGAATTTCGTTTCACCTGCTCATAAAACTTTCGAACTTCATTCCTGCTCTTGAATATCTCAACATCTTCGACCGCACGCTTCTCGTGCTCTCTCTTTTTCCTTCTGAGAAGTCGGTGTTCCTCTCTTTTCTTCTGCTCATAGAGCTCGTAAGCAGCTCCCGTTCTTGAAACCCAGCACGTCAGAGGCGGTTTCTTTTGATTGCCTCTTGGCAATGTTGCTATTGGTTGTCGAAACATTATGTTGGCGGCAGAGAGCGTCGAGAGAGGTTACTTGTAACTTGGTTGGAGAAAAATGTTGAGGTGTGGAAAACGCGTACATAGATATCTTCCCTTCCTAGCTTGGCATTAAAATCGCCCAGGACAATTTTAATATCGGAGCTAGGAAACTGCTCATATGTTTTGTCTAAGAGCTCGAAAAACATATCCTTGAAGTTGTCTTCCTTCTCCTCTGGGGGAGCGTGCGCGAGTTACGTCTTAACATAATTATGTTCGTACTTCACTGCATATCTTATTTTTGTACCAACTCATCAGCTCATCAAAGTACAATCCAACAAGTGGAAATGTTTTGCACTAACCGCTGATTCAATCAAAACATAAGATCAGCTTAACAGAGATGATGGCAAATTGGGAGTGGCTTACTGGATTAAGAGTTTTTCCGTATTATTTTAAGTTAGTGATAGTTCAGTCTAAGTTGGAAGTTCATAAAATAAAGATCTATGTTATGTATATTAAACAAAAATTGGTTTTCTTTAAACTCGATGGCTTAAGATCCTAACTCGCGCATATAAGGTCAATGTTGCGAATTTAGCCTTGATGCGGATGGTCACGAGGCGCTCGTTGATGCACTTATATAGCTCAAGACTTGTTGCCTACGTCTGGCTCCAATGGCAAAGCCGCATCCAAATAAGCGCTGTTGGTTTTCTCGGTAGCAGTCACCACACCATAGCAAATATCGCAGTTTTTCATCCCTTTTTGCCCGGCCCATCCCATCGTATTTCCTGGATGGCGGTGGTGTCTGCTTTATAGCATTCTAGGGCCTCCTTCTTCGCTGCACGTGGTCTGTTAAGGGACCTAACATTCCACGTGTATATCCGAAGTTCGTTGTCAACAATATGATGGAACAGCTTATACAGTGATTTGTCCAGCGTTGAAGAACACCTCTTCAGAACAAAAGCGGGGATACTATCTGGACTAGAATTTCAAGATCGAAAGAAAGAAAGAAGATTCGTCCCATAGAATCGTTGACGCAGAAGGATTCATGTCACTCATAACCATCATCAAATTAACAACCAACGGTGCTGCAAACAAATTGGCTTTATCAACCGAGCTTATACAAAAGGAGTATCATTGGAAACGAACGTGCGTCGGAACCAACGCGACGATGACGTGGTGTTACGCACATTTTTTACAAATTGTTTACCACCACTAGGACATTATTGTTTTTTTGCTGTGGTAATTTTTGGTAACATGTCTTTCTAGCTTTTTTCCTGAAAATGCACATCTTTCAGCCTTATAATATTAAATGCCCGAAATTATTAAGCTTGAGTTTAAATATCTGCTCCATTTATGGTATTAAAGAACGGAATTTTAATATTCAAACTTATCTTCAAACTAGTTATGGACCAAATGATTGCCTATCAAAAGGTTTTGTGATAAACTTGAACTTAATTTTCAAAATTATTAACTGAAGCCAATCCAAAAGAGTATTTGAATATTTCTTAATTACTATTTCTTCTAATTAACATGCTTTCTAATGTAAGTTATGGATCCATATAAATTATATATAGATATAAGCTAATGTGTAAATGTAATCTAATCGTTTTATGCTTGGAGAGCGGCATAAATTAACAAATTAAATTAAACAATCGAACATTTTTGAAATACCTTCTTCTTGAAATTCTAAGCCATTTGTTTATTTAAAAGGCCATATGCGTGACATCCAGGTGTGCATTCCACTAATTCTCAACATCACAATATGTCATTCAAATGCATATTTATTACTCCATCAGTGAATGTAGTTTGAGGTAATTTATGGAAACCACTTTAGAGGAATGTCTTTAATTTTAAGACCATTTCAATTCTTATCTATCGCTCTATACATCAGCATAATACAGTCATTCTGCTAATAGCATCATTGTTCCAAAACCTGAACACCTAAATCAACACTCTTATATAAGTATTTCTAAAGACCTAAAAGTTAATTTACATGTCTGGATTTTTATCCATAAAGCCATAAAACACCTCGTAAGCCTTAACTACTTTTTGCCATCTTCGGCACGTATACCTAACTCTTCTCAATGCCCCATATCACTGGGTGAAGATCTTTCGCCCACAAACGTCAAGCGGCACGCCATCTCACCATCCATCGCCATATTGCCACCAAAAGAGATGCTATATACGAGTACTTACTTATTTGACAACAAAGTCACCGGCCGCTTCGGCAGCGGCGTGGAGCGGCGGTGGCAGTAGTAAACTCGTCACTTAATTTGCTATATCCAATCCAGTATGCCAGTCAGCCAGCTACCGGGTAAGGTTAGTACGCCGCCGCGCCGCCGCTGTGTGTTATGATACTTTCTCTGACATCACACAAACCAAAGAGTACCGTGCGTCGTCGCGTCGTTGACGTCGTCGTACGCCCTTAGTGTGTCACGTGTACAAATTGAAACCACCTCATAATTCATTTAAATGTGCATTCCACCTTATGTGTCGCCTCCATTCCATAACCTGCATCGCTCTTCTACTCTGGTACTTATATAAACCTATTCCAATTGCCGCGCCGTAGAGTAATCCATTATACGGAAGACATCAATATGGAGCCCTGGAGCTGAAGCTGGAGCTCATAGAGTTGGAGCAGAGCAAGCACACGAGCCGCGTCACCACCACCGATCGACCAACGCGACGACCGCACCGATTCTAGATTCTGGATTCTGTATCTGTAGGTATTGCTCGCTGGGAACTTCGCATGAGTTAGATCTAGGACAAAGATATGTCTCGCGTTCGTCGTAGCGTCGCGTCGTTGCTTCGAGTCGGTCGGTCGGTCATCCATTCGCTTGCAGTAAATTGTGCGAAGTATCTTTTCCATAAATTTCGATCACAATCGATTCTGTAATCCGAGACTGTAGGTGTTCGGAGGTGAGTTGTTGTATCTTCGTCTATGGCTTGATGTGGTCGGTGCGGTGCGTGGTGGTGAGCACGACGACGACGATTGACGATCGGTTGGTATAATATGCAGTGCTGCGCTGCTGATGCTGATGTTGGATTATCCATCTGCAACAATTGGCTAAAACAAGTGGTTTGTCGATACGATAGTGTGACGTTATGTGGGGTGTTCGTTTTTCTCTTTGAGTCAGCAGGAGATTATTTGGCTATGTGGAGCAAAGATGTGACTGATATCCGAAGAACTATGGCTGCTGCGTAGGTTGCTTAGGTTTTAGAAAGAAAGAATTCTTGAAACTTTGTTGTCGACAAATGTTGAGTTTGTTTATTTTTTAAACGCCTTGAGTTTTAATATTTTTGCGGCTTCCTTTATTATTAGTGATCAGGTGAAACTTGCCTATTGTAATTTTATGTACATACTTTGTTAGCAATATTACTCACTGAATTAGTTTAGTGTATTTGGAAATCAATAACAAATTAAGGTTCTATTTAGATAAATTGACTTTATCTTGGCTAAGTGAGAGTTATAAAGGGTCCGCCATCCAACGTTTTTTTTTCAACTAGTGCTTATTTCGTGAATGGTAACACTTAGCTCATGTCACTTAGCTCATTTGACAGATAATTAGTTTTATCCTTCCGCTGAACGAATATGGTTGTGTATACGCTTGAACAACGCTGGGAAATATTGCGACATTACTTTGAAAATCATGGTAATGTTGCAGAATTTGTGCGAAAATTGCGTACGGATTTCGGAAGAAGCTTCGTATGTTCGTTATCTTGTTGAAAAAGTGAAAGAAACTGGCATCCTCATTGATAAACCAAAGCGTGAAAAGCCAAAAACAGTGCCTACACCCGAGAATATTGCTGCTGTGGCAGAAAGTGTGCATGAAACGCCATCAACATCAATTCACCGTCGTTCTCAACAATTGAATATTTCGGAGACATCATTGAGACGAATTTTGCATAAAGACCTTGGTATGACGCCATACAAAGTCCAATTGGTTCAGGAGTTGAGGTCAACTTTGCTAGCGTTTTTCAGGCTGAACTGCTGGCAATTAGGGAGGCTTGTAGAATACTTAAACAAAGCCCAAACCAAAACCGAAATGCGGCTATCTTCACAGACAGTCAGGCAGCTATCAAAGCCATTAACTCGGCTACATCCTCATCTAAATTGGTCCAGCAATGTCGCGATGAGCTTGCGAGCCTGAACATTAACCTCGGTGTCACCCTGATCTGGGTTCCGGGCCATAGTGGTATCGTGGGAAATGAACGGGCTGACGAGCTAGCCAGGCAAGGATCGGCCCTTCATAGCTCACTTGCGGAAATGGTTAACATTCCTCTTGGTGCTTTGAAGGGTAAAATCTTTTCCATCTACCAAACTGAATCAAATCGAAGGTGAATTTACCCAACTGCATTATATCTAGGAAGATATGGCCCACCTATAATAAAACCCGTACAAACGATCTTCTATGCAGGCCAAGGCAAGACATAGCCAGGATTGTTGCGGTTTGTACCGGACATTGGCCTATAGGAGTTCATGCAGAGAAATTGGGTATCTCTTACAACACATTTTGCCGTAGTTGCTTCGACCAAAGAGAAAGTGAAACGATAATTCATTTCCTCTGCAAATGTCCTGCTTTGGCAAGCACTAGAATGAAATGCTTTGGGAAAGCATTCTTTCACGAACTGTATGAGCTATCTGAGACCTAATCTCTTTTCTCAATGCGACAAAATGGCTCTAATTTAACCGCTATGAAGCTTCTCTATAAATCTTTTCCTTGCTTTCACAGGTCAAACGAGTTTTGTTATCAAAACGGCGCACTACAGCGCTAATTAGATCTCAGGCTAGGTTGCCCTGAGATCGCCATTTCTACCTACCTACCTGAGGTCAACTGACCATCCAATGCGTTTTCGCTTCGCTAAGTGGGCCTGCGATCGACTTAGAGAAGATGCCGATTTGGCAACATTTGGTTTCAATAGGACGGCGCTACGTCCCACACAGCCGAAGCTACACTCGATGTTTTGCGCCCTGTTTTTGAAGATCGCATTATCAGCCTTTAAAGGACAATATTCGTGAAGCCATTGGTGCACGTTAAAGGTACCAGGCAAACTGCCCCACCTCCAATTATGATCTCCGGATTGGCAATGTTTGGCGAGCTAAAGAGCATAGTAGAAAAATGAACGAATAAGGCATGTAAATATACATCATACAATAAAGACAATTGGAAAGTCATTGTTGAAGACGCCGATGCGTATAGATCTGTTACTGAAGAATTAAACAAAAAGAAAATTCAGTGGCACTCGTACGAAAATAAAGCTACAAGATCGATAAAAGTAGTAGCAAGAGGCCTTCACTCTTCATGTGTTGCCAAAGAAATTGTCGAAGACCTTATACAAAAAGGCTTTCAAGCTCTCGATGCCAATAATCTTATTAAAAATGAGATAGTAAAAGACTCCACTGGGGTATCAACGACAAAAAAGAGATCTCTACCTTTATTTATGCTCACGTTTGAAAATAAAGAAAGTCTCGATAAGATTTACAGTATTAAATCAATTATGGGCATAGTTGTCAAAATTGAACCACTGCGAAAGTCGAAAACTGTTCCACAATGTAAGCGCTGTCAAGCCTTTGGGCATACACAAAAATACTGCAATCGCGAGTTCGCTTGTGTTAAATGCGAAGGCAGACATGCGACTAAAAACTGTCCCATGGGCAGAGAACAGAAAGCGAAATGTGTTAACTGTCAAGGCAATCATCCTGCAAGTTACAGAGGATGTCCAGTAGCAAAAAAGTTCCAAGACACAAAAAGAAAAAACAAAACTGGGAACAAGCTTAGAAACTCAACCAACACAAAACCAGTAGTTGAAAGCAAAAAAGTAACGGTCGATAACACTACTAAAAATCAACCGGGAAAAGCAATTGCACTAAGCAAAAGTGATGAAAATAAATCCTATTCGCAGATTATAAAAAATGTGCGGAAGAATGAGGAAACTTCTATAAAAGAAATGCTGGAACTCATCCTGAAAAGGATTGACCAACAAGATTTAAACATAAAACAGCTAAGCGAAGAAGTCGCTCTTAAAAAACAATGATGGACAGAACACTCAAAATCGCAACATGGAATGCAAACGGTCTTTTACAGCATGTATCAGAACTAAACATCTTTTTAGACATAGAGCATATAGACATTTGTTTGGTGTCCGAAACCCACCTCGCTATTGAACAAAGTCTTGATAATAAATTACCAAACTATACATGTTTTCACGCTCCGCACCCAGCTGACAAAGCTAGGGGAGGATCAGCAATACTTATAAAAAAGTGCTTAACACACTATGAAGAACCAAAGTTTACTAATGAAAACATGCAAGTAACAACAATTAGTATTGGTATAAAAAAGAAAGAATTTAAAATAGCAGCTATATACTGCCCTCCGAGGCGCTCTCCAACTGAAGAAGACTATGCAGAACTCCTGCATTTGTTAGGACATAACTTCCTTGTTGGTGGCGACTTCAATGCTAAACACACCCAATGGGGATCTAGGCTCATAACAACAAAAGGTAAACGGCTATACCAAGCAGGCCGAAAATACAACTGCGAATTTTATTCTTCTGGTTCGCCAACATATTGGCCATCTGATACTAACAAAATACCAGACCTTATAGACTTTTTCGTAGTTAAAGGTATTAAACGAAATCATATAAGTGTCGAAGGTAATTACGATTTATCATCAGATCATACTCCAGTAATTTTATCACTGAGCGAAACAGAAATAATAGAAAAAAGTAATCCCAAGCTCGTGAATAACAGAACAAACTGGAACGAATTCAGAGACAAACTTGAAAATTTTATAAACCTAAGATCCCCTATGCAAACAATTGAACAAATTGATCATGAAGTAGAACAATTTATTGCTGATGTGCAGAAGGCTGCAGAAGAAAGTACTCCAACTATTTCGAATGCGAGAGAAAAAGAAATAAAATATCCTATCGAAATAAAGGAGTTGATATTGGAAAAAAGAAGAGCTAGAAGAAAATGGCAATCCACGAGATTCCCAGATGATAAGGTAGTTTTTAACCGTCTTAACAACGAATTAAAAAAAAGAATCTGTGAGTTTAAAAATGATTCACTAAGTAGATTCCTGAAAAGTCTGACGACGGATGCTTCTACAGAATACTCCTTATGGAAAGCAGCTAAGCGCCTAAAAAGACCTCAGACACAAAACCCGCCGATAAAATCTCAAGATGGTAAATGGATCGGAAACCCGAAACAAAAGGCTGATCTCTTCGCTGAACATCTCGCGGATGTTTTCAAGCCATTCCCAGCAAGCACAGCTACAGATCCCTTACAGTTTGTTGACAGAAACGACGAATGTGAAATACCTTTTGTCACGCACAAAGAAATAAGAAGCATGTGTCAACATAAGTTGTCAAACAAAAAATTACCAGGGTACGATCTTATAACTGCTCAGGTTCTAAAAGAAATGCCTCTTATAGCCTTCAAGAAACTCCAATTTATAATAAACGCATGCCTTAAACTAAGATATGTGCCACATCATTGGAAAATTGCAGAAGTCATTGTTATACCTAAACAAGGTAAGCCACCAACAGAAGTTACATCTTACAGACCAATATCGCTTATACCAATCATGGCAAAAGTTTTTGAAAAACTGCTACTGAAAAGGCTTAGCAAATAATTGAAGAAAGAAGACTAATTCCGAGCCATCAGTTTGGATTTAGAAATAAACATTCTACGATAGACCAAGTGCATCGAATTACGGATGTTGTGGAAAAGGCACTTGAAGAAAAACAAGTATGCTCGTCTGTATTCTTAGATGTTGCTCAAGCTTTTGACAAGGTTTGGCACTTGGGACTTGAGTACAAACTGCATAGGGACCTCCCCAGGCAGTACTATGAAATACTGAAATCCTACGTTACCAACCGACTCTTTAGAGTACGGTACGACCAAAATTACTCGGAACTTAAGAAAATTGAAGCCGGTGTACCACAAGGAAGTGTCCTAGGACCAACCCTGTATCTGTTATATACAAGGGATATTCCAGTGGACATCAACGCTATCATGGCCACCTTTGCTGATGATACTGCAATATTGGTGCCAGATAAATCCGTTACGAAGGCTACACAAAAATTGCAAAATGCAGTCGATAAAGTTAGTGATTGGACGCACAAATGGCGTATCAAATTAAACGAAACAAAATCGACGCATATAAACTTTACAAACAAAAACATAAACAATGTTCCAATATTTATAAACAGTACAGAAGTACCTTACTCCAATACCGCCAAATACCTTGGAATGAATTTGGATGCAAAGCTTAAATGGAAAGAACACATCAAAAAGAAAAGAGAAGAACTAAACTTGAAGTACAGAAAAATGTACTGGTTAATAGGAAAGAACTCTGACCTATCTATCCAGAACAAACTAATGTTATATAAGCAAGTATTGAAACCCGTTTGGACATATGGCATCCAACTATGGGGCTGTACAAAGAAAACAAATGCTGAACCCATCCAAAAATTCCAAAGCAAGGTCCTTCGTGGAATAATAAATGCCCCTTGGTATATAAGAAATAGCGATCTACATCGTGACCTTCAAATTGAAATGGTTACAGAAGTGGTTAAGAAACACGCTGTATCACACAATCAGCGACTGCAAAGTCATACTAACTCCGAAATGGAGACCGTATTAAATGTACGAGACAATGTTCGGAGATTAAGAAGAACCAAGCCTCATGAGCTGATGGTCTAAAAGCTACGGGAAAGTGTTATAACCTTAAACTTCCCCCAATGCGATTTAAAAATTAAGAAATAAAAATCATTTGTCGATCTTTCATAGATTGGTCCTGATTCACCGGTGGTTTTAGTGCGGTAAGAGTCCCACACTACTCGGTACCGATTCTTACCGAGTGTCTTTTGAAGATTTCCATCGGATAAAAAAAAATAAAAATTGGTGCAATACAGATGCACACAATCGAAAATGTCCTTAAAAATTGGACCGATCGTGTAGGCTACTGCATGGCCAGCCGAGGCAGGCATTTGAATGAAATTATATTCCATTATTAAATGGAAGGATTGTACTTTCAAATAAAAAAATAATTTTGAGAAAATATTCAGTAATTTTTTTTATAGCATTTTCAAAAAAAAAATTATTTGGCGGACCCTTTATTAAGGATTATATGGGAAAGCGATATTATTACATACTATTAGTGCCAAGTGTCTCCATTCACCAATCCAAATTAGGTCTAATTATACCGCTGTTCAGCATGCAAAGTACTCCAAAATATTTGATGCTGAGGATGAAAAGGCTTTACAACAATGATTTATGAATTTTCCTAGTTCCAACGTAGTTTTCGAGATACAAATAAGCGATCACTGTAGATCATCTTTGTATTTTTAAAAGCTTTTTTAAATATACTGTTGGACAGGAGGGTTATTCACGATAATTCCAAAGTACTTAGTTTTCCAAAATGTGAGTGTAAAAGTTCATCAAATTTTCTTCCTCTAGGCTTACTTTTCTGGTAACTCTCAAGCTTTTATTTGTAACAATCAAATAATGTTTAAGTAATACTGTAACACAAGGCCTAATCACAAGGGACAAGCTACAATGGGCTCTCAACAGCTTCAAACCATTTGAATCTAAAGGACCAGATGGTGTAATACAAGCCGAAATCCAAAAAGTCTCAGAGTTAATTGCACCAATCCTTGAGAATATTTTAAAAACCTGTCTATTTCTGGGCCTTGTTTCACCAAAGACTTTTCACTTTTTGCTTTGCAACTTTGCACTTTTACTTTGCAAAATACGTTTCACTAAACTCAAATTTGAAAAATGCAAAGTATTTTTGGTATAGTACTCGTAACATGATGGTTAGTGCGTTGGACTATCATGCCAGAGGTCTTGGGTTCAATCCCTGCTTGTACCGTCTTAAGTTTTTTCACGGGTACTGGCTCTTGCAAGGAGTTGACAAATTTTCCAAAAGTAATTCTTCTCAAATTAGCCGTTCGGATTCGGCTTAAAATTGTAGGTCCCCTCCATTCCTGAAAACATTACTCGCACACAGGAATGGTTGAGAGTTGTAAGTCCCTAGGCCCTAGTTCTCAACGCAACCTAATTTTGTATTTATTTAGTACTTCACATCCTCTGTACATTCCCTGCTCTAGCTCAAAAACGCAAGGCCTACCAAGGATAATTCTTCTATAACGATCCAAACTAACTAAATCGCATTATCATAATCAATCTTTCACGTTTCGCAAGGGGCTCAGTATTGGTTTCATTGAGCTCAAAAGAAAGCCTCGAGTTTCATTTGGGATGAGCAAATGAGCTTAGAGCAACCAACTTTTTTTTTTATAAGAAGCGCACACTCAAGGGGATACAGTGTTAGCACTAGAAAAGGGAGAGAGGGGTTGAAATGGGGTGTCGGGTCGGTGCACATTGGTTTTGAATTTCTGAATATTGCAATGGCTGACAGAGTGTGGCAACGCATTCCCCATTCACGTAGTACGGCTAAAGAACGAATCTCTGTACTTGACAGTACGACCGAAGTTGGGCTCGAGGATATATTGATGAGCATTCCTAGAAGCGCGAGTATTACGATTGAAATGTGTAAGGGGAGGAATGCAGCTGGCTATTTGACAAGAAACTTTTCGACTTAGAAAACCCAAACATGCATTTTTGGTGACATCGTGTATGTGATCGTTCCACAAAAAGTGGTTGGTGATACACATAAGGAGAACATAGAGATGTTCAGTCTCTTCGATGCAAGTGCCATCCATTGATATCTCGTTTTACCGATATAAGACAGCATTGGGTTTTCGAAGCATTAAAGCCGTCAGCCAAACAATGTATTGGATTAGAAGTTGTAGACAGGAGATCATTAATAAAAATGAGAAAGATTGCTGGAGATAGAACAGAACCCTGGGGCACACCAGCATTTATTTTGTGTATTTCAGACTTGAATCCATCCAATACAACTTGTATTGAACGATTCGAAAGGCAATTATTAATCCAATGAAGGAGAAATTCATGAAAACCGAAAGCACCCATTTTCGATAAGAGAGCCTGATGCCAAACCCTATCAAATGCTTTTGAAATATCAAGTGCAATACACTGGCCTGTATGTGTCTTACTCCATCCCGGACAGCAACTTTAACCTAACATAACAGTGAATTGTAAAAATTTCCATGCATTCTTAAAGCGTGTATCGTTCCGTTTTTAGTAATAACGTAGTTTGAAGTTATCAAATGTCAAAAGATAACAGCTTCAAAAGTGACCATTAATGCACAAGTAGCAAAATAAAACCTTTTATTGGAAAAGCCATTACAATATTTGATTTAATTGTAAATTCTAAGCTCCGAAGGTTGAAGGCCTTAATAAGTTCTATACAAGTATAAGGCTTATTCTTTCCAAATAACGAAAAATAAACTAGAAATATTCCAAATTGGTTTTAAATCTATCTACATACATATGTCTATTGTTTTATAATATGAATTAAAATAAGCAAAAAATTTGATCAGCTTTGAGATTGAAAAGTTGATTTGTTTTTGTTTCAAGTTATTAAAATAGTATTTTTTATTTGATAACAAAGCTTTACCTTGAACTTTGGCAATTAACATACATTTATTCCTTTTGGACCCCATAACCAAAAGAACAAGGTGATTCATATCCAAACTTAATAGTTTCTAATTTAACTTGTACTTGTACCACGTCCTTATCGAAACCCAACGGTTAATAGTGTTTTACATTGTCTCAATAAAATCTTGAATATATATTCTCAACAGCATTCTGCCAATTGACATTACAATCGTACACTTTCATTCAATGACAAACGAGAAAGAAATATATAAAATAAAAATAAAACTCTAGAACATAAACCATCACTTTAAAAAACCATCCACACTGAAAAAATCCATGTCATGAATGTCGGGGCTGCGATATGGCATCCCATATCCATATCCATATCCGAATCTAAATCCAAATCCAAAATTGAAAACTTGATCTTCTTCATTCTTTCTTTCTTTCTGCATAGCCGGCTCTCGAGCTCATATTGGTCAAATTCGTGACTTGAAATCCAAATGGCAGCCTCCAGAGACCTTGAAAAATCACCATCAACTTAATCAAATATGGAGATATCCGGACTGCACTCCGCGCACCATCAACTTCGGAGCTATGGAGCTATAAGCTAATCGGTGCCAAAAACCATATGAAAAGCTTTTCACTTATTATAACCACTGTCACTATCACGATTGCGCGCGCGAAATTCGCCATTAAATTCATATCGTCTATAAGTCTTTTGTCGATGGATGGCGGTGGTGGCGCGGCGAGCGGTGGTGAAATAGCACAGTAACTATAGAGATGGGACCATACACGCACTGCTTAGGCTGAAGCTGAAGCTAAGGCTGAGGCTGATGGCGCGTTTCACGTCCAATTGACATTATAAATAATTCATCAGACGTAAGACCGCTGCTGATGGTCTTCTTCAGCAGCGATCAGCTTGGTGGATGGTGGTGGTATATCTTCTGCATGGCGTATGGTAGCAGGGTCACATCGCTTACCATTTTTGCGTTCGATAGAGAGCATGATGCAGGAGTGAGCATTGAGCAAAAGCCATTCAAAAAGTTGACCCTGATGCTGTTGCTTCTACTGGCTGGCCTGGAAGGAAAGTGAAGTTAGCCATCCCGGAGGTAACTTTCTTCAATCTTCACCACTGCTGCAGCCACTGCTTGCGCAGCTCACAGAGAGCGATCTCAATTATCCCTAATCCATAGAATATGGGAAATGATGATCATTGCGCCTTCATGGTCGCTTGCGCTGCAGCTTCACTCGTTCACCTTTCCTTAAAACGACGACGACGGGGAGGTATCTCGACATCACAGTTATCCACCATCATCATCGTCATCGTCGTCGTTTGGTTGTCGTTGTCATCGTCGTCGATAGTCACAGCCTTTGAATTTGTTTATCTCAACTTGAGAACCGGACCGAATAATTATTATAGCTGATGTTGTAGCTGCTGCTGTTGCTGCTTCTGCCAACAGACTTTTTATATTGCAAGTGCTCAGTGACATAGGAAGATTCCTCTTCCCAGAAATTTTATGACCCACTTTCGATTGGAGTTCTTGACTTTGGATCGCCAAATTGTAACAAAAACCATTCCATGCAGTACCATCTCTGAGTGTGTCTTTAATGGCAGTAAAAATGTCAGGCCCGGACTAGAGTGATAATATAGACGCTTTATACGATAAATATTTGGCTTAAATTAACAATTTAACAATTGTTGACCTCAACAAATTTTCTTTTTTAAAAGCCTTTATTTTAACATTGAGCATTAGAGGTATGAAAAAATAAGACACGAGGGAATTTGTTTAGTTTAGCTGCTTTGAAGCATAAATTATGTAATTCTAAGTCGTTAATATAACAAGTTGTGACAGTCTTAATAGTGTTCTTCAATGTTTTGGATATTCTTTTTCCCTGCTTCTTTACTTGGTAGTAATTTGCAGTTAATCAGTAGTTAATTCTATGAAAATTAGGTTAGATAAATAATACCTTTGAATATTTAATTGCTCAATAACTTGTAGTTAATCAGCAGTATAGACAACATTTAGCTTATTTAAAATAAGATTTAAGTGTTTTGCTTTCTACATACATACGTTTATAAAAATTGATTGATTGATAGATTGCCTTAAGACCTCAACTGGGGTACAGGTATAAGCTCTTTTGGATGCACTAATTTTTCTGAGCCTTTTCTTATAATGTGCACGTACTCACAGGATTACAAATACCCCCGAGCAATTAGGAAAGGAGTATAGGATTAGGAAGGAGATATCGATGCACATTAGTTTTGAATGTCTGCACATTGTAATGACTGGGAAATATTGAGTCTGGTAAAGCGTTCCCCATTTGTGTAGTGCGGCTAAAGAAAGAATCCCTGCACTTAACAGTGCGTCCAATATTGGGCTTAAATTTTTCGCGATGTTAAATATGTGATCACTCCACAAGAGATAGTTTCTTATGTACATACCTAGAACTGACAGCTGCTCAGTCACCTCTGCGGCAGTAAACTGACAAATTCTACACAGTTTTAGATTCCCCAATGGACCATGCTGAGCTTATATATAATACGCTGCCGTTAGTACTCCACATCCGAAGAACGAGGATGCGAATCTAAAAAAGAATATGAAAAGCTTAGGGTACTTTCATCAGCAAAATAATTTAGTGGATTAAATATTTCAGACAAAAGATCATATATAAAAATAAGGAAGAGTGTTGGAGACAAGACGGAGCCTTAAGTCACACCACCGTTTATTTTGTGAAAAACAGATGTGAACCCGTCTAATACTACTTGATTTGAACGGTCTGAAAGGTAATTTCTAACAAAACGTAAAAGAGATTTATCAATGTGTGATGCTTCTTTATCTTAGGCTGAGGTAAGCTCGCCGGACTCCAGGGTCGTCTCGAGAAAGCACGAAACTCGAGTATAGAGAGTTGACCAGACTACTCCTTTGAAACTCCATGAAACTCAACAACTTTCCCCAAAGAACATAGGTCGAAATATGAACAAAAAATTTGGTAAATTATCTGGTGGTGGGACCAATTGTGGAAATTGTACTTTGTCTCCAGCACAACATACAAATATCATGGTTGTGTTCAGAAACTTAATTTGTGATAAAACTTAAAATTTATCAAACTTAAAAAAATAATCTGATACAGTTACAACTGAAGTTAGCTAAAATTAATTTTCGCGAAGCCGACCAAATTAATTGGAAATCAGTATTACTAATAGTTTATTACATTTTTTGTCGCGTTCGCGATTCACTTTTGTTTATTTTCGGAACGCGACGTTAGATCCTCTAAAGAGCACGCGAAGACTATTTTCATAGATATGATTGAATTTGAACAGAGTTTTCCCGGAAATTATTCGATTTTTTCTCGCCTTTTAAACCATCCCTAGACCTCCACGAACATTTCAAGATAAGATAAGATATATCCGTTCAGCCGTTCTCGAGTTTTAGTGAGACTAACAAACAGCAATTCATTTTTATATATATATATATAGAATATAGATATATAGATATAGATATAGATATAGATATAGATATAGATATAGATATAGATATAGATATAGATATAGATATAGATATAGATATAGACATAGATATAGATATAGATATAGATATAGATATAGATATAGATATAGATATAGATATAGATATAGATATAGATATAGATATAGATATAGATATAGATATAGATATAGATATAGATATAGATATAGATATAGATATAGATATAGATATAGATATAGATATAGATATAGATATAGATATAGATATAGATATAGATATAGATATAGATATAGATATAGATATAGATATAGATATAGATATAGATATAGATATAGATATAGATATAGATATAGATATAGATATAGATATAGATATAGATATAGATATAGATATAGATATAGATATAGATATAGATAGATAGATAGATAGATTAGAGTCTCAGAAAATCCTGAACTGTTGTAGAAAACAAGCTTTGCATAAAATGTTTCAACTTCGGTAATTTGTAACTTAGTCCGTTCGGGATACTTTTGAAATTCTTAGAAAATGTAGACTGGGCCATACAAATTCTGAAAAGTATTTTTTATCTTGTATCTGATGTATTTTGTAATATATTTAACTAAAGTGTAAATAAGGGTATTTGTCTTGATTCCTTAAAGTTGGCGATTGTGATTATCCGTTACATCAAATGTTATATACCCATTTTGGTCTTATCACTTTTTTTCTAAGGTCTTTGAAAAAAGTTTAAGATCAAGAATGTTTTCCTTTTCAGATAAAAATAGTTTTTTTTTAGTAATTCTCAGTTTGGTTTAAGGAAAGGAAGGTCTACAGAAAATGATGTTCTGAAGCTATGAGATAAAGTTTATCAAAGCCTTAATCAATCTGAGGTTTTGACTTGACCATGGACAGTTGCTATATAAATTGTATAAGGCTAGTTTTGTGGGCTGGTCCTTAACTGGTTTAGTTCTTATCTTAATAACCTTAGACAAAAAGTAAGAATATAAAAGATGGTAGGTAAGTGATGAAAAAAGTTTAAAATTAGGTGTTCCACAGGGTTAGGTATTGGAACCAGTTTTATTTTGAATGTATGTTAATCCATTTTTTGTTCAAAACCTTAAGCGTAAAATAAATGCCTTTTGCAAATGACACAGTGTTAATGTAATACACAATTGTACGCCATTGGCTTTTTCGCATTGTATAAGTAAGAAAACTACTTTCATGTTATACAGCCTTTTCGGTGCCAATTATAACGTTTTGGTGTTCCAATTTCTTTTTCCAAGGTGTCCTAAATATCTCCAATGCAAATGCAAGACTCTTGTGAGGTTTTGAACAAGTTAAAAGTTTTGAATATTTAGGTATTAGTTTAGACTGTAGATTGAATTGGAAAGAAACTTTAAGCCTTACTAAAACTTCAATACGGTTTTTACCATCTTAGCCTTTATGGTAGCCAAACTATTTTAGAATTAGTTTATAATGATCTATTTAAATAAGTATTGGTCAACATTCTAGAATGCAAGTCACCGGAATAAAATTAATTCTCTTCTTATGTATAGCTAACCGGAGAACTCATAGCTTTGATTCACACTAAACGCTTTTATATAGAATAACTTCCGCTCGCTTATTTAATAATCTTTCTGAAAATCTAAAATGCGATTGCTCTTTACTTTTGATCATTATAATACCAATATTAAAAAAAAATATCGTTTAGTGTCCATGCCGTAGCAGTTGGTGTGTAGGAATGCCATACAAGAGGTTTTGAGTTCAATACCTACCTGTCCCATCTACATTTTGTTTTCACTTTTTTACAGAAAAGTTGGAGTTTGTCTCTGTTTTGAAATTAATTTAAGTTGCATCTAGAATTCTTTCGCCTAGTTAGCATTGGAAATACACTCCTGTGTAAAATGTGATCCTAAAGAGCCTTGTGTTCTTCGATGTCATCAGTATCGCGATTAAAGTTTCTAACAGGTATTTATTCCAGCGCCTTAAGCCATCCCATGGTGCAGAGGTTCTTTTGCGTTCTCCTTACCTTTTGGCATCAGCCAACCAACCATCCAACCCAGTCAGCCAACCAACAGTCCACGAGTTCGATAATGATTATTGGCATTTGGCTTCGCAGATACCACTGTTATTGTTGTTGCTGTTGGTAACAGTTGATGCATAGTGCATCATCATCAAAAGAAGGAGAGAATGCTCTTCTTCCTCTTGGCTATTTGGCGGATGCTAGCGCCCGCTGCCGAGCCGTGCTCGACTGGGTCATTTAATTCACGATTATCGTCGCGATGCATTTTTATGTTGATTTTGTTTTTGGTTTACTATTTTCTGGGGTAGGCAGGCAATAGTCATCGTCATCCAGCCAGCACCAATATTGGGCTCTTTTTTTGATGATGATAATTCAGGACACGATCCTTATTTTTGGTTTTGTTTTAGTTTTAGTTTCGGTGTTGTTGTTGTTTTTGATGATGATTTTTGGTTGGCTCAATTTAGTTCAGCTTGTTTTTATATATGATATTAGCATAGTCGAGTTTGATAGTGAAATATAATTTTGTTTTTTCTTTTATTTCATTTAAGCTGCTGGACGAACGTGAGAACCATGAATCTAACAGAAAAATCAACAGTTTTTTAGGTCTTGATGGTGATGGTAATGGTGCAGTGAAGGTGGATGGAATAAGTTATAGACAACATCTTAGACACGACCATGGACAGAAATGACAAGCAATTACCAGAATTTCTAGATATCAATGAATGATGTTTTTTTCTTTCTTCGAGTTGTTGTTGTTTTGGTTATTCTTTATTTTTAATGTGGCCAACTTAAATGCGTGACAGTCAGCCATAGCTATAAAGACACAGTGTCGGGGGTACATAATGTTGAATTTGAATTGTTTTTCTCTATAGGCATTAGGCATCTTATATGAAAGTAGTTGTGTTTGATTTGCATAGTAAATAATAATGTAAGTATACCAAACTTAGATATGGGAACGCATTTTGTTCCGTTTCACATAAAAATAACATCAACAATCAGCAATCAGCAACGGTAAAGGTCTGATAGTAATTTTTCTTCTGCTTGTTTTTTAATTTTGTTTTTAAACTCAATTTCTTGAAATCATGATGAAAAGATCTTTAAATTGCTAAATGTTTTTTGTTTTCAATTTGTTATTGGGGGAAAATGGTACTTTTACTTAACTTCCTAAATAGTACGCACAAGTATTTAAAATATTTGGATGTTTAGTGAAAAGAAAAAAAAAACTCATTCGAAAATAGAACGTGACCAAGATAAAACTTTCAAGGGGTCCTATAGTTTCATGTTTACAGAATAGTAATTTTCTTCTCAAAAGTTTGCCAAAAAACATAACAAGTGATTTTACAATTCAGAAAAAACTCATGCAATCTTTATTTGAATCGATCAAAGCGGTCTTGTTGATAAAGACATGAGCCATAACATAGCCCCACAAAAAATATTTTAGAGGCGTTAAATCACAGAATCTGGGCGGCCAATTGATCGGTCCTAAATATGAAATTAACTGTTCACCGAACTAATCCCTCAATTGGTCTATTATTACGCGTGCTGTGTGACATGTGGCCTAGTCTTCTTGAAACCACATGTCATACAAGTCCAGCTCTTTAATGTTGACCAAAAAACGTTTGTTACTATCGCACAGATGCGCTCACTATATACAGTAACGTTGCGATTCTCATAATCTTTGAAGAAATACGGCCCAAGCTCATAATTCGCACTAAAAACTGACTTTGTATGGATAAATCAACAGTTCTTATAAGGCTCCTGTATGATTTTTACTTCAAATACGACAGTTTTCTTTTTCTCGTAACCATTCAACTAGAAATGAGCTTCGTCGCTGATACAAAAGTGTATCTTCGGCCAACTTTTCAATCGCATATTTAGAAAAGATTCGGTCGGCTTTAATTCTTACAGCAGCCGTATTTTTAAAGGTTTCAAACCTAAATCCTTCCGCAAAATTGTCCGCGTAGTGTAGCATCAGAGGCTCAATGGCTGCGAATGGCGCCAATACAGCTGCGACATTTTCTTTCGCTCGTAGATACTTTACGTAAGCGTGTTGGTAGTTTAATGTCCAACAATGTACATTTGGTGTGAAATTAAGTCACAATAGTCGATTAAACTGACCATTTGATTGAAGAAGCGCGCGATGAACTTTCTTAGTATTTGTATAGTAAAATTCAATATTTTGAAAGCATTTTTCGTTTGTTAAAAAGATTCAATTATAGACCAAACTGAAGATATGTGACAGTGACACAAAACACGAAATGTATTTCACCTGTCAAAAACCTTGCTATGAAAAAGAAAACAGCAAAAAATCACCCATTATTTTCATGTGTTTGATTTATACTAATTTTAGTATGACTTTTACACTCATTTGTGGCTTGTAAAGTTGGAATTAGCTCAATTCCATTCAACTTCTTCAAAACAAAAAATATATTTTCTAAAACAATGAGAAAGGTATTAAGTCTTTCAAAGAAAACAAATTATATACCTACCGTAGAAACATTAGGTATGGAAACTTAGGAACAATCTTTTGTCTTTGGTTAGACATAAGATTTGGCACTTAATGCACTTGATGCGGAATTTCCCTTTGCATTCAGGTCATTTGCAGCGCATTTCTGAGCTGTTGTCATAAGCTGGAAAGTGACCAAAACCATCTCGAGTTATTTAACTTAACGGATTCGGTTCTCCCGGTCTTCTTGGAAGAATAACCGGTTAGATTCCTTTTAGCATCTTAAATTTTATTGCGTAGAACAAAACTTTGTGCTAGATGTTGGCGAAAGTAAAGAAGTGTCAGCCGTTTTATTTAAGGTATTTCGAGCAAATCATTATCTATATTAAAATAACGATATGCTTAAACGACCGCCAGATATGAATCTTGAAAAATCAACATCAAAGACCACTTCTTCGACTTTATGAATGTCTTTTTATAGCATATTAGTTGATGTAAAACCTCCTTTTGCATGATTGTACTTTTTGACTATTTCAGGCTTCTCAACTTCTATAAAATTTGTTATCTGTTTTTGACCATCTTTTCATCGTATCCTTTTCTCCTATACAAATAAAGTTAGATAAGTTGGCTGGCCATTTGACCATACAAACACCCCCATTAATACTAGTAATCTTCCTCTGCAAAACCTCTAGCTTTCTTTTTTATATCTTTATTACTGACCAATGGTGGCCTTGAAAATCTATTGACACGAGTGTACAAGTAGCCATTATACCTTCGTGTTTTTAAATTTTGAGCATGTAATAGAACGAGAAATAATTATCACAGTATGTCAGAACAGTTTGATTCCCCAAGGACAAGACTAACCTTTTGCATATTATTCAGCAGAATGCTTGCCTGTAAAAGGAACTATTTGTTCATCGACGTAATTCTTAGTAACGGCTGCAAATTCAATTGTTATATTGGTCGGACTCTGTAATATACATCACCGAAATTTGGGTTCTTTTTTAAAGTTATTCTTTAAATGTAGATTGTCATGGAGTTCAAAAAATCTCGTAACATACTTTTTATGAAAAAGCAATACCTTTCTTATTTTCCCAGAATATTTTCAAAACTGGATAATTGAATATTTCGGTCACCATATGTAAGCCAAATAATTTTTCTATTTTAATTGCTGGACGTAGGCCTAAATTTTTCTGACTAGCTGTTTAGGGACATATTTATAAAAGTAATCAAGGGGATCTTGCACAAGTGCTATTAGTGGCAGGAAATCGGTCGGAGTAGTGTTATGAGGTCTATGAATCCACTTGTACCAGTCATGCAGTAGTACAGTCGATTTTCCATAACTCGAACTTCCTCAAGTCGAATTTCTCTATAACTCAAAATTTTATTGAGAACTTTGATTTTCAACCTTATTTCCATAATTCGAACTTCTGTAAGTCGAATTTCTCTATAATTCGAATTTTTTAGATTCTGTTTGATGCCAAATAGTCTCTTTAACTCGAACTTTTTCTCCTATTGGGGAAATCCCATTTTATTTAACCTCTTTTTCGAAATTTACTAAGGCTACTATAATTATTTTAGACATTTGTTCAGTAGATACATTCTAAATTCTTTGCTCTTATTTGGGAAACCCCTTTTTGTTTCAATTTTTTGAAAAATACTTGAGTCTACTGTGATTAATTTCTGTAGTTTTGTTTGAAGAAGAGGGGTGGCTATTCAGAGTTTGTTTTTCATTTGAACTTCGGTTTTGAACGGGTTAACTAGTTTTTTTGCGCAAAAGTTCCTAGTTTTGTTTATTTTTTTTAGTTAGAAAAGCAGCAATTCACGAATTTAAAATGTCAGCAAGAAAATTAGAGCATCTTACTTTTGAACAAAAGCTGAAAGTCATAAATGAAGTTGAGAGTGGTGTCAAAAAGAGAATCGTAGCCATAAAATATGGGTTTTCGCAAAGTACACTTTCCAAAATATTGAAGAACAGAGAAAAAACAAAAAAAAAAGCTGAAACTTTACGAAACGAAAAAACATCAATGAGAAAAAAACCTTTAAAATATGATCGTGTTGACAAGGCTGTCTCCAAATGGTTTACGGAAGCCAGGAATGGAAACCTTTCAATTTCAGGGACAATTATAAAGGAGAAGGCTAAAAGATTTGCAATAGAAATAGGAGAAACTGATTTTGCTGCAAGTACAGGTTGTCTTGATAAATTCAAAAAAAGGTAGGTTCGACGTGACAACAAATTGTACATACAGAGTTTTTATGTAGATATGTTTACAATATTTTTTTGTTTCAATTAGAAATGGCATTGTTCAAAAAACACTATCTGGAGAGAGTGCCTCAATTAATCAAGAAGACTGCGAGCATTGGAGCAAAATGTTCCACCAAAACTAATCGAAGGTTACAGTGAAGATGACATCTTCAATGCCTACGAAACTGGACTTTTTTATAAATGCCTTCCAAATAAAACATTGGCTTTTAAGGGTGAGAAATGTCACGGTGATAAACATAGTAAAGAGCGGGTAACATGTATGATTGCAGCAAATATGAGTGGAAAAGAAAAACTTAAAATTCTTTTGATCGGCAAAAGCAATAAGCCACGATGTTTACAAGGAGTAAAGTCTTTACTTGTAAACTAGCGAGGAAACAAAAACAGAATTTTAAGTGCTTCTAAAGAAAAAGAATCATCAGCAAAATACTTTCCTCGCTAGAGGAGGGGAATGTTAGTCCAAAAATTACCTTACTGGACTGTCATGGAACTGTGATGTAAAAAGCTCCACAATACGAAATTCATTTATAAAAGCTGGATTTGGCAAACTTTCTCATTGGGATGAAGAAGACGATTTAAGTTTGGCAGAGCTAAGAGAAATTCACACAGACTTTGGCGTGCCCATAAATGCGTTCAGAGAAAAGCAAAATACACAAGACATAATATGCAGCCTTCCAGAGTACATTAACTTGGATAGTGAAATTATTGTTTGTCATAGGCAGTCTGATGAAGAAATTTTACTTTCGGTTGCATCTGATGAAGTGGAAGCCATCAGTGACGATTAAGTTGATGCTGATGCAGATCCAGTTGAAGGCTTAACTGTGCAGCCGAAACAAGCTAAGGTCCATGAAGCCTTGGAAACAATACGTGATGCTCTTCTTACTGAAAACAACCCGCCAGATCGTTTTTTCAACGTAATTAACGATTTTTTTTAAGCTTCTGTTAATCACAAACCATTTTGTTTTCTTAAATCATATTCCATTTAATAAAATAAAAAAAATTAAACTAATTTTTGTCTCATTTCTTTAAATCGAAGTTTGTATAACTCGAATTTTTGTTCTTTCATTTTGAGAGTTCGACTTATGGAAGTTCCACCAAACACATCAAGTATTTCTTGTAGTATTCATCATTGATTGTCATTGCTCTTAGAGTTTCATATGTCTATCATTATGTTATACAATTTAAATTTAAGCTAAAAAGAACAAAACTTTATGTTTCTAAGACTTTTAAAAATTTCATAAGGACTATTTTGGAAAATAATCCACATCCATGATGTAGGTGCAAGTCCTTGTGATCAATTTCAAGATAGTGGGAGGATCCTACTAAAATTTCTTTCCCATAACAAACAAATTATTTGAAATTAATATTAAATTTCTATTTTCATGCCACAAAACAATTGCTCTGATTTAAGTCTTAAGAACAAGCCGTGATGTTGATTTTATAAAACCATTAGACTTTATAATTTTTTTTCAGGCATTAAACCTAACAACACGTTTAATTACTTATGTGTCTCCTTAAACTCTACGGAGGATGAGGCGTCAATTTGCGCTTCACATCATCTTGTTTTGTATCCTGAAATCCGTTTAAGATCATATTAACTTTTTTACGTTTACTTTGTTTTGGTATTGGATGTTTTACCTTTTAAACATTGAAAAGAGAGTAGACCAAAAAGTGAAAGCTAATGCATGAGTCTGGATATATAAAAAGATTCAAAATAATTATTGTACTTTTCTTATTTTCAAAACAGAATTCTTCAAGTAAAAAATCGTATTAAAATCAAATTTTATGTTTTTCAGCCTAAAAACTAAAAATATAACGAGATCAAAATACTACAAAGTTCTTTTCTTACAAAGGAGAGATTCATCACCATTATAGTTTTATTTTGTTCAAAAAGTTCTTATTACCGGACACTTAAATAAAAATAACAAAATTGAATTCAAAATTCCGCCTCAAATCAAATTAAAAGAATTCAAAAAGTAGTCAAACTCGTTTCTTGACTTGTGGTAAGAAAATTGGTATTTGGTGTTAAATTTTTTTTTTACAAGTTTCAAAGGAGATACAACTTTTTCAAAACAAAAAAATATAAGTTTTCGTCTAAATCCTTAAAAGTTTGTCTAATATTTTTTCATGACAAAATGTTCAGACACCATTTTTCAACATATCAAACCATTTATGCACAATAATCCAAAAGTAGAAAAGGCAAAAATAGCAATCCCAATTAATGAGTGGAAAAATAATTTAACATCAAGACGCTAATTTAATTTTTCGTTTATAAACCACACATTGATCCCTGAATGCACTCTCTCAAGTGAAATTAAAAATAAAATCAAGTTTGCCTCTCAGCTCTTTCATTTAACCACATACAACTAACAACCTAACCATGTTCTTGACACGGAAGTTCTTGTATATTATAATTAAACATTTAAAAGCGACAATTTTAACCTTCTCTAAAAATAAAATTCAACCTCATACTTAAGTAAACTATCTCACCAAAGCAAACATACCACCAATTATAATGTCCTATAACCATCCGGATCAAGGGACGAAGTACCTACTTGTTTTCCTGCATTCACATCTCATCAAAAACATAACATTGCATTTTCTTTCCCTGCAGAGATTTTTCTCACAAGATGCACAAGAAAAGTACAAACATAAACATAATTTAATAAGAAATTAAATGGGCGTATCATTAGGTGAAGAAGAAGAAAAACGCACGAAACCTTAAACAAAACAGACTTAAACCAAAAAAAAACTTGATTCACTACAGAAGTAACACTTCCTGGTCATTAACTCAAGGTCATTGCTAAGACAGATTGCATGCCAAAACTCGATTGCATCTTCATAATCGACCACAACGATGACGATGACGACGAAGACGACGACACAGTGATGCACATAAACTTGTTATTATAACATACAACAAGTGTGGGCCTGGGCATAGAAAAATTACTTGAGGCATTTGAAAATCTGGAAAAACCTGACAATCGATGTCAACACACCCTCTCTAAACAGCCAGAGCCATCAGCAGCGGCACGGCTCCGCGGCGGCGGCGGCGTGGTGTTGCATCTGCTGTGAAAAAGAAGCCACCAATATATCGGTCAATCAACAATCACTCGGCCTGATGATGAAGAATGACTGAGTGAATGGTCATGACATATCCTCATCCAACATCTTCAACTTGTGTTGGATGCCAATGTGTCGGATCTTAGATGATTGTTGGACGTTTTTGCGATGCGATGCGTTGTACCCGCAATTAACTGCTGCTGTTGCTGCTATAGGTTTGGTGGTGGATGGTGATTGTGATGGTGATGGCAATGGCAAATGGCAACCACACCATCATCGTCTCTGTAGCACTTAACTGTGAGATTACGTCGATGGGAGATAGCATTACTCAACTTTATATAGTCGACACGTTATCTTATCCAAAACACCTACCTACATACCTACCTAACTTACCCTAAAGCTAAATGGACATTTGATATAGTCGTTCGACGCCCGCGTTTAAATTAACTACAACCAGTGTTGCCAAAGTAATGAGATTTTCATCAAAACTGAATTTTAACTAAATATGGAAGAACAAGACACTAGATTGTGAGTTGATTTTAACCTAAAAAGATTCATTTTTTAAAACGCTTTTTCCGACAACCCTTTCGAACTTTAATCAGTGACCTCACCAAGGTCGAATGTGGGCCATTTTTTGTAGAGGAATGATTTAAAACTAAAAAGGTTACTTTTTCAAAACGCAGTATTTTCAAAAATTCCAATGATCCCTTTAGACCCTCCTCGGAATCCGTTTTTCAATTTATAGCATTTCCAAAGAAATTCAATGGTATTAGCAATGGCAACGCTGACCACACCTGTCTGACGGCCAATATTTTAGTATATGAAAATAACGCCGTGAAGTGTATACCTATATTAAGTGATCTCAGCGCGCCCCTCGATTGCGAACAAATTTTACAGAAATTATAATTAAAATATACCGGTGCGAAATGCAATAACCGACTCTCCTATACTATCATATATGTATGTTATGTAGCTCCTGGTCAGCAGCGCAGAGCGTCGGCCAACACTACTCTGCGCTGCACTGACCACGCGAACGATGAGAGACGACTACGACGGATGAGTCCATCCGTATGATAGCTCTTGACGCGGGGAATGTAGGTATAATTTTTCCGTGGTATTCAAATCAATCGACAAGAAGCGGTAATCGGTGTAAATTGACATGCACCAAGCACCAAGCACAAGCCTTCATCAGTATACCTAACTATGTCTACTCCACGAAGACCAAGTGTAAGGTATATTTCATTTCAATTTCCATGCCAATATCGAGCGAAGTTATGTTCGTGGATATTCTCAGACTTTGATGAAGACCACACCTAGTAGCTGATAGAGAGGTGAGGTCAGGGTCGAACCAAGAGTGTTTGGGCGCCTCGTGGACATAATTAAGGCCCACTTTGTTAACTTTGAAATCTTTTAACAGCAAATTTCTTAAAGAATAAAAAGGTCCAAAAATCTACTCAAGAATAAGTTTTTCTAGATTAAGTTGAATTCCATTGTGAAATTTGTCTTTCAAGGGATTTGACGCTCTTTTACCAACATAAATCCGACCATGTCCGGAATCACGTTGTCTTGCGCGGTATATGGTGAATGACCGAGTGCCTAAGTTTATTCTCGCCAGGTTGTAGTTTATTCTTGATTGTATATTAACACCTTGAGAAAAATGCTCTAAAACCGCAAAAACATTACAAAGCACCAAAACCAGGACCGAACGGTGTGGTGCGTGGTGCTTATAGAGAACGGTTCAACCAAGCGTGTTTTCTTTTTTCCTTTTAAAGGTTTGTGCAAAAGTGCGTCTTTCCGCTTCTTCAAGTTTCAACACTTTTACTAGCCAAAAGGAATTTTTATTAGCAATTCACTCGGGCCAGGTGAATTTTTAACTATGGTATACTCGTTATATAAGCAGGAACCTCTCTATTTCAAGATTGATGGAAAAATGTTTATAAATAATAAGCTGGGGTTTAAATGATGATTGGTGGCTTATTAATGGATGGGTTTGATTGAATTTAACTGTGGAATGCACTAGTTTTTTTCTTCCTTTTTTGTTTTTGTGAAGATGAGGTATCTATAAGAGAACGCTTGTGCTTTTGATACAAGAAGGTTAAGATAATTGAGGGATTTTATTGAAAGGAATTATTTTAATGCGTTCCAGAGTGTTTAGAATAATTGAATAAGACGTTAATAAACATGCACAAGGATATGTAATTTTTTGTTTTAATGTGTAGAATATTATAAGTTGCAAATTTTATACTACTCTCTGTTTTTATCTTATAAATTCCACGTGTTCGCAAACCAAGCATAGATGATTTTACTTACTTAAGTGCATCTTTGGTAATTTTAAAACTACATAGCATTTTGTAGAAAATTGTCTTATTATAACTTTAACTGCGATTAAAACAGGTCTTGGTCAATTTCATTTATGTCAATTTGTATTTCTTGAGGTAACATTTAATGTGATTATAAGCTCAAGATATTAAGATAATGAGATATGTGTATTTATTTTGAATTTCTCTCAATTTAATAATATGCCTTTGCTAATAACCAAACAATGTCCAAGATTCAACAAACCATTAATATTGTTTAGATTCACTATAAAAATTTTGAAAATTGGTCAATTCGCAAAGCTAAAGCACTTTTGGGTAGGTTTCTCGGTTTCTAGTAAATTTTTCGAAAAGGGTACTCCAAAAACGACTGTATAGTGTATTTCGAGGTATTAAGGTTCTTAAGATCAATTTAACATTCACATCGTCGCACAGTGGAACTCACTGTATGGGAGAGTTGCCCAAAAACTCATAATTTTAAATAAATACAGTTATGATTTCTCTTATCATATTTGGTTAGTGTATGCTCTCCCACTTCTTTTTGTAAGCTTTTCATTATCATTAAAGTAAAAGTAGTGACCAAGCCAAGGCTTCATAGTTCAAATTCTTACGTGGTTAAGTTTATACAAATGTATTTTATTATAATTAAAACTGTTTTTTTTTTAGTGTGTTTAGCTAAAAACGAATTAATAAAATATTAACTGCTTATAAAAACTGTAGTTGCATATTAACGAGAGATAGTTATAGAACAAATACCAAATTAAATAAAAATGCACATTTCACTTTTAAAATGTATGGATATAATTTAAGCATTAGAATGTTCTTAACACAAAACTGAAGTCAAGAGTAAAAGGGACCTGTGCAATTTTTTTAAATAATTTTTTTCTCTAATAAGTCTAATACTCATTTTCCGCAGTTTTCTAGAAACTGAGCCTAGAACAAAAATTAAAAGAGAAAAAATGTTTGAGGTATTTTACAAAAGCAATTATATGGGTTTCGATGCAAAATTTAATGACATAATTGAATATGTAGCTAAAGAAACGAATTGTTGTTGAACAAAAAGGGCCAAATTGTTATACGAGTTGCAATTTTAAAAGCCAATTAAAAGCAAAATGGGCTAAACACATCAACCATCATGATAATTTCATTAAAAATGAAATTGCCTGGTTAAATGGAAGGTGCGAAATTAATCTTCACACCCCAAACAAAGGTGGTAGGGCCGAGCTTTCCTTTGAAGAAAGTAGCGAAAATTAGAAACGCAGTAAAACAGCAGATATTCGTGCTGAACATAGTTCAAATCTAACGCCATATGCAGCTCAAATGAATTTGAGAGCTGAGGGTAAACAACTGAAGCTGATGTTATTAAAAAAGTTTCTAATATTCCAACTTACGCTAAAGATTGCATGGACGTCAAATCGTCCGTTAATATTAAAAAAATTACGCCCCTTGAAGCTCTTTCAATAATTATTGAAGCTTAACTAAGTGGGAATCAATATAAAATTATCCGAAACTATACAAAAGATGTTTTTCCATCTTACAAACTGGTGCAAGCAGAAAAACGGAACTCCTACCCAATGATCTAAAAGTTACAGAATCAGAAGCGGAAGTGCCTTTGCAATCACTTATAGAGCATACGGTTACTCGAATTTTACAAAGCCAAAACCAAGTTGTTGCAACAAAAAGTGCTGAATGTTCCAAAATGGTTTGGTTTTTTAAAATGGAGGTTTGATGGTAGTTCAAGCCATAATCAGTTCAAACAAAAGTTTTGTATCTGAAGATGCGGACGACAAATACATGTTTTTGACTTGTCTGGTGCCATTACGGCTAACTATGGAAAAAAACGGAGGCAATTAAGTTTTGTGGCAAAATCCTAAGTCATCTTCACCCAGATATTCACCCAGATATTTTAGGCCGGTATGTCTTCAATACAAAAAAGAAACAACGGAATTGGCGCTTTCGAAAAAAGAAAATATGGATCGTCAAATCGATGCATTGATTCCTACTAAAATGACATTAGATAGTCAAACATTTTCCATTACACACAAACTTATGTTTAAAATGGTAGATGGAAAGATATGTAACGCGGTTTCCGGTACTAAATCTTCTCTAAAGTGCTTCTTATGTGACGCCACTTTCAAAGATTTTAACAATATTGAAATGGTTTGTAGAAGACCTATAAACGCAGATTAAGTATCATTTGGTATTTCAGTATTGCATGCCTGGATGTGACTGTTTCATTACTGCATTGGAGTTACAAGCTACCAACTATTTCTTGGCGCTTATCAAGTGAAAACAAAGATTTAATGAAAGAAGCGAAAAAAAATATTCCAGAAAAGTTTAAAAGCCAGCTGGGACTTATTGTGGATAAACCAAAACCGGGTTTTGGAAACTCGAATGATGGCAATGTAGCTGGAAAATTTTTTCAAAATCATATAATTTCATCTTCAATTACAAAAATTTACCCGAGTCTAATAAGACGATGTTATATAATTTTGCAAACAGTTTCAAGTTGATTCAAAATCAACCCACAATAGTTTGAAGAATATTGTTTAGAGACGGCTTCGCTGTATGTATACTTATATCCTTGGATTCCCATGACTCCAACTCTACACAAAATTTTAATTCATGAGTCTTAAATTAAATTGATTGAATGGATAGTAATATTGGGGGGAGGGTTACGCTTTTGCAACAGTTGACCCCATTGAGTTTTCGAAGCATTAAATTCCGTTATGCTTGACGATGCTCTCAGGATCAGAATTTCATGAGCTTATAATACGCTGCCAAAGAACAAAGATGAGAATCTTAAACATTCAAGTGGGTTAGAAGTTTCACGCAAAAGATCATTTATGAAAAATAGAAAGAGTGTCGGAGACAAAAAGACATGGGGTACATCAGCGTTTATTTTGTGGATATCAAATTTGAACCCGTCCAATACTACACAAGATTTTTTCCACTGTTCAGAGAGATAAACCGCATGAAATCACCAGTTCTTTAAGATATTTTCGGAGCTGAAAATCAATCAGCGTTTCCATGAACTTGGTAAAAAAAGATGCAAGTGAAATTGGACAATAGTTAGAGGGTGAGGTGGATTCGCGTTTTTTGGGGACAGGCTGGAAAAATGCTGTTTTTCATCCACTCGGAAGCAGACCTGTACAGTAAGACAGATGCAAAAGCTTACGCAATGGTTTCGCCAGCATTGAAGATCAGCCCTTCAAAACAATAGTGGCAATACTATCCGGGCCATCGGATTTTTGAATGTCAGAATTTTTAAGTACTTTCGTAACTATACGAGTTAAAAAGGAGATTCATCCCATTGAATTGTTTACGCTTTCAAGTACAGGATGAGTCATGCATGAGGAATGACGTACTTTATTCTTTTTCATCCACAATATAGGAAATAGCTAACAATTCTTCGAATCAAAAGAAACAAGGCTTGTAAAGATCTCATAACAATTATGTCCCTGAAGTCAAATTTATGCTTTTAGAAGAGTTCAAATGTCTCTCCAGTTTTTTAAATGCCAAGCTTCATACATTTCAGCTTTTGAAAACTTGTTAATACAAAAAGTAATTCTAATGACTATCCAGTCAATTTCATGCCTAAAGATGGTTATTTATCTGAAGATGATGATGGAACTTCTTCAATTGTCTTGAAAAAATGTTAAACTGTAGTAGAATCCCCCCTTCTTTGCATATTTGAACTCTTTTTTAAGCTCAAATACATTTTCAACCATATGAACGAAAGTATTTATAACATCAGTTTGACATCAGTAATTGGAGACCAAGTAGTAGCTTCTTGAACAAGTAGTTTGTGATATTTTATATTTTTTGCATTTTTCCATACATTTTTAAATACCTTAAAAAATGTTCAAGAGCTTGACTGTATTTACATTGATTATTCTAAAGCTCTTGACCAACAACTTTCATAACATTTAGACTGAAGGCACAATTGGGTCTCCTTCTTAATCAATCACATGGATCAGGTTTTATTCAGAAGTTATTTTTACAAACCTTTCATTGCGAAATCATTAGTTCTTCAGGGTAGTCATTTAGGACCACTACTCCTTATCTTAGGTATCGATGATGTTTAAATTATTTACGCTACACTAACATTCCAATGAATAGATGATATGGAAATCTTCAATAGCAAACAATCACTAAACGATCGATTAAAACTCCAGGAAGATATTAACAACTTGTTTTTTTGTGAAAAAAGAATGGGCTCAACTTAAACCCAATTAAAAGTCAAACAATGACTTTCTCTAGACAATGTACTCCTTTAATTCGATTGATTATAAAATATCGCAGCCAAGATCTTGGAGTTCTTTTTAATTCTAACCTCTATTTCACCGAGCATATTAATTCGATCTTTAGTAAATCAAACTATAGTACCCGTGGCGTGATGGTTAGTGCGTAGGACTGTCATGACATGACCTAAATAAAAAAAAAAAAAATGATTTCTCGGGTACTGCCTCTTGCGAGGAATTGACAAATTCTCCAAGAGTAATTCTTGTCACGAAATATGCTTTCTCAAATTAGCCGTTCGGATTCGGCTTAAAAACTGTAGGTCCCCTCCATCCTTGACAACTTTACTCGCACACAGGTATGGTTGAGAGTTATAAGTCACTAGGCCCTAGTTCCCAAGGGACTGTTGTGCCACCTAATTTTTTATTAAATCGAACTCTATTTTATGACTTGTTTAAAGCTGGTCTAAAGAATTGCGAGATTTCACTTTAAGAGGTCTGTTATGGTCTCATCCTCAGAACTTTTTTTCCTCATGAACTTCAGACAAAGCTTCTTCAAATGTTACCCCCTCTTAACATAATTATGGTATACATGAGCCATTTACTCGCTTGTCTAAACTTTTGAATATGAACTCAAACCTCCATGTATAATGTATCAAAAAATTAATTCTGAATATTTAGGATACCATCTCACTTGCGCCTTAAACCATACAAGGCTCTTTAAATAAAATTCATCCCAATTTCTTTTTTGCCATAACTTAGACTTATCAAATTATAAAAATGATATTCCCTGAACTTCACAATGGACATTCCAACTCAACTCGCCTCTAAAAAGAAAGTAGCAACATTTTAAACATCCAACATCCACCTACAAAATGCCTATTTGCATGTTTTCACTGATAACATCATAAATGGTTTCGTTACACAAAAACACGTTCAAAATAAACCTTCGTATATATAAACAGTTAGCGTCATAGTTGTTCTGTTTCCAACAGTTCGACTATTCGCCATTACTTCCAAATGTGTACAGATTGTAACTCGTACAATAAGGAACTCGCGTCCACGCTCCTATAAATGTGAGATCCTGTCAGCAAAATCATTATAATAATATGAACATACCATAAGTTGCTGAACGCTTGCTTGCTGAGCACCAAAAACAACCGTAACTTAACTATATACATAGCTAGCAATAAATTCCTCCAATTTTCAAACAAATGGAACACATTTTGGACATATCTCACCCCAAGCAGCAGCAGCAGCAGTGGCAGCCCCGCACCAACCAAAGCAGCATCAGCCATCGCAAAGCGTTCCACTTCATCGCTGCAAACACATGCGATATTTTTAAACTTGCTTGCGCAAGGAAGGAGGTCCTCCATAGAGTTGCATGATGGTATGGTATGGTAATAATAACAATAATTCCCCACACGCAACCAGCTCTGTAAACAATCATCATGATATACGAGCAATGATGCCCGAAAATGGTTCGAATAGCTCCTGAAACAGAGTACCCCAAAGATGATGCCCACTAGGATCTATTTATATAGACCGCCTTGCCAGGCCAGTGCCACTTGTGGCACACGTTTGGCTCTAACCAAAAAATCGACAAACTATTAGCCAAACAAGATTGCATCCGATGTATGCTAACAATGCGTTTGAAATGTGCTCCCAAAAGTGGATACAATGCAACACCAACCAGCATCAGTTGCACCAACACTCTGTATGCAAGAATTTAGCTTGTTGGGGCTTCCTTCACTTTCAGATCAAAGATTGTAAAAGTGGACAATGATCCTCGCTAGGCTCGCTGCCGCTTGCTGTATCCGCATAATGAACAAAGAGAAAATGTCCCTATAGTTCCAAATAGTGCGCGACTATCATATGACCATTGGCCACTGGCCATGGAAGAGCGGGACAATTCTTCCGTGTTCAGTTCATATGCGAACAAATGTCGGGCAGAGTAAAAGAGGTGCGTGCTGGTATGTCTTGAATAGGCTTTGCTGGCCGCGCTGCGCTGAGTACTGACTATTTCCAGCATCGCAAAAAGATGATTATTATTATTGTAGTCATTAAGGAAGAGAAACAAGCATGTTCGAGCTTTGTCCATTTGGCGGCTTGCGGCTGTCAGCGAACTCAATGGAATTCCAGTTCGTATATAACATAAAACTTCAAAGGTATTTTTCGCTGCTGGGGGAAACTGAGATTTTTCAACGTTAAGGAATTGTAATCCTAAAAGGAGCGAAAGATTCAAACAAAACAAGAATTAGGAGTGTTGAGTATTATTGACTAAAGAAACTATTGTAGAAGAACCTCAACTTTTGATAAAGTGACAGAAGTTAAATGGGTTAATTTTTGGATGAACTTGTTGGATTAAGAGAGGACTATTTGTGATTTCTTGTTTTATAGGCCTGGCTTAAAATCCAAGTAACTACTTCATGAATGTTAACCCTAAGTGGCTTGTCCAAACTCCCATTTTACTCATTATTTTAGGGTAATTTTAAATTGTAGGTAGTTCTTATGAAAAACAACAACTTACTTACTATTTTTGTCAACTTGGCCAATGACTTAGTCATCTTTGTCACAACCAGAATCCGGTCGTAGACTCGTTCAACATGCTCCTCCATTTTTTCTGGTACCACAAAACACTTTTCGGGCGGGTTGTTCTTCGCTCATGGGCGCTACGTGTACCAGTAGTGGAGTGGACTTGTTGACGATTGTCCCTTCGGTAGAAGTTTCAGAGTCTCGGATGCTTTCTCCAACAAAGGATCCCTTAACATTAACATTAACATTAACATTAACATTAACATTAACATTAACATTAACATTAACATTAACATTAACATTAACATTAACATTAACATTAACATTAACATTAACATTAACATTAACATTAACATTAACATTAACATTAACATTAACATTAACATTAACATTAACATTAACATTAACATTAACATTAACATTAACATTAACATTAACATTAACATTAACATTAACATTAACATTAACATTAACATTAACATTAACATTAACATTAACATTAACATTAACATTAACATTAACATTAACATTAACATTAACATTAACATTAACATTAACATTAACATTAACATTAACATTAACATTAACATTAACATTAACATTAACATTAACATTAACATTAACATTAACATTAACATTAACATTAACATTAACATTAACATTAACATTAACATTAACATTAACATTAACATTAACATTAACATTAACATTAACATTAACATTAACATTAACATTAACATTAACATTAACATTAACATTAACATTAACATTAACATTAACATTAACATTAACATTAACATTAACATTAACATTAACATTAACATTAACATTAACATTAACATTAACATTAACATTAACATTAACATTAACATTAACATTAACATTAACATTAACATTAACATTAACATTAACATTAACATTAACATTAACATTAACATTAACATTAACATTAACATTAACATTAACATTAACATTAACATTAACATTAACATTAACATTAACATTAACATTAACATTAACATTAACATTAACATTAACATTAACATTAACATTAACATTAACATTAACATTAACATTAACATTAACATTAACATTAACATTAACATTAACATTAACATTAACATTAACATTAACATTAACATTAACATTAACATTAACATTAACATTAACATTAACATTAACATTAACATTAACATTAACATTAACATTAACATTAACATTAACATTAACATTAACATTAACATTAACATTAACATTAACATTAACATTAACATTAACATTAACATTAACATTAACATTAACATTAACATTAACATTAACATTAACATTAACATTAACATTAACATTAACATTAACATTAACATTAACATTAACATTAACATTAACATTAACATTAACATTAACATTAACATTAACATTAACATTAACATTAACATTAACATTAACATTAACATTAACATTAACATTAACATTAACATTAACATTAACATTAACATTAACATTAACATTAACATTAACATTAACATTAACATTAACATTAACATTAACATTAACATTTTAAAGGACACATTTGACGTTCTCGGTCACATCAAGTTCAAGGTGAATCAAAGATATGATTTAACCGCGAATTCTATGAGTTTTAAAAAGATATCACTTAGAATAATTAATAATATCCATTTGACTCACGTAGCGAATGGAAAAGAGGATTTTAGCAAAAAAGATCTCTGATTCCTAGGCTTAAGGCAGCCATTATATGAAAGCGACCAGAAGGTTAATGTGTTGTTTTCAATAACTGTGTTAACGATTTTCGCATTTTTTAAAATTTAGCTTCGAGTGAATTGAATTTTTTCTAAAAACAAGTAACAAATATCTTAATCTTATTCGCTATGCCTTCAACCACTCAAATAAATAAACCCAAATAGTTATGTATCTTAACGGTTACATATTTGCTAACGCTAATTTCCATATACCCCTGGGACCTATGGAACTAACACACAAAAGTAGGATGAGTAATAAAAACATTTGTCTAGAACTGTTACCTACCTTTAGGGCAAAGTTTTAATTAAACCTACCCACCATCCGTGGCGCATGCTGCCAATACCAAACCAAGACAAATCAATCAGACCATCAAAGATCCAACACACGCCATCGCATCGCATCATCGCATAAGAATACAACAAAACTTGCAAATTAATTCTAACTCCCCGCGCGTAAGATATCAATTTGTCATAATACACCTAAGCTAAGATATTTTTTCGTATGTAAAGGCAAACATACAAAACCACACAACTTCTAACCACCTCTAATTACCGCAACGGAACTGCCGGGTATAGGTATCTCTGCAAAACTACCAGTCGAGGCTAATTAAACCGAAACCCTCGCCTCACTCAACAAAAGAGTATCTTTTACCTTAAAACATTTGTTTATCTTTTAGCCACAAAGCTATACATAGGTACATATATAAGTTTGTGCGCCTCCTGCGCAGCTCAAACGTAAACGCAGAGGAGTTTACTCGAGCATAAATATCACCGTCGTTGTCAGACTGGAGTCCGCGATATGCATATATGATGCAAGTTGTGCATATTCTGTTCAACGGGAGACGACGCGGACAGACGAACGCGACGCAGTGCGACGGTGGTAGTAAAGGCGGTGGTAGACCACGGACTACGACGACGACGACCGAGACGATGGTCTCTCATTAAATGCAGACATCCTTCTGCATACACTCGTATGCACACAATCTATAGCTTTGAATTGTAGGGGTACCACTCTGTGTGACATGTCCCAGATAACCAAACTGCGGCGAACTTTTAGTCCGGATGATCGGGCATACGAACGAAACGCGTGCGCTCGCGATCGCGCTCCACTGCCATGATACTGCTGATTCTGCTGCTGTTGTTGCTGTTGATGTTGCTGGTGCTGTTGCAGTGGGATGGCAATTGACAGCCGCCTCAGTGATTCGATTCGCCTGACCAAGAGACCGTTTGTCAATTCATTAGGAGCACTACTCTCGTGAATGACCCACTGAACTGGTGCTGACGCCAACATCTCAGTCTCAGAGTAGGTAAGATGGTGGTGTTGCGATGTACAGTGGTTTCGAATGATATTTTCGGGATCAAAATGAAAAAATAAGAAATAGTTAATAAGATCTCGTGATAACTAACGATTGGTTCAAAAAATAAATGCAAAGTAGGAGTGTCAGTGGGCGGATTTTTCAATTTTTTATTCTTATTGTCAATAAAATGTCAACATATTGGGACCTAGAATCTTAACTTTTTTTTACAAAAATGCCCCAAAAGTAGGCGTGGGAAAGACGTACTTGCCGATGTTCTTACGATGTCAAACATTGTATCTTCATCTGTAAAAACTTTCTGCTCCTTAGACTTCTAGCCACATGTATTTAAATCTTGCACCACTGTACGGCCTGTTGCTGCTGTTACAGCAGTGGCTAGCTGCTTGCTGCTATTGACTTTTAGATGGATTCTCCGCTAGAGGCGCGTGGGAATTCGTGACCACACGACATTCATGACGAGAGCTGTCGATGAGCAGCGTGTGCGCTGACACGTTAGGAAGCCGAAGTAAAAATCTAAGTCGAAACCGAAACCGCGAAGCCAATGCATTCCGGGACAGTTTTATTTGTGTTTTGGCCAGCCAGTCCTGGTTCCTTCCGCGTGTGTATATTCTATTTGCATAAATTCCAGCGATAAATTCGAAGAGTGTTTGGTGCCGGTGAATGGAACGTGCGCCACTGCAGACTGGACCACAGAAATGATTTTTAAGGTAGTCGAAGTCTTCATCCAAAAGACTGAAGTTGACTGATGTTATACCAAACCGATCGACAGCAGATTTACCGCTAATTCGCTCTTCTTCGGCCAAATATACAGAACGCCATTTTTGTTTTAATTTTTTAATTTACTCCATCACTTGGTATGGTGCTTCGTCGATTCTCGCGTTTCGTCCGTCGTCCGTCATCCATCGTCGATGGCAATAGATCTCGTGCATAGTGAGCTCTCACTCAGCAACTCAGTGTAGCTTCAGCGCACATTTCATCATCATCATTTAGAATGATCAGCAGCGCAGCGGTATAGTAGATGTGCCGAAGATCACAACTACCGTAGCTGGTCAGATTTCCACGGTTGTGGTCTTCCTGGGTCGCGAATGGCGAATGGCGGATCGCGGTGCAGCCGTATAAAACAATCATACACCATGGCTAACAGAACCGTAAATAACCACGGCTAACCGCGACTTTGTCAGTCATTGGCCGCTGTTTTCTATTTTCTGGGTTCTGTATTCTGGATTCATGTTTTGCTGCTGTTGCTGCTAACTGCTGCTTTCTGCAGCCTTCGCAGATAAATCACATCTCTCAGGCTTGAGAATTTGCATTCGAAATTGTATTGTATCATAGGCTTTTTGATGCCATCTTATATATGTATGTATGTATGTTACCTATGTAGGTAAGGTAGATTATACCGATATACCAATGACTTTTGAAGACAACACACCAACAGAGGAAAGCGTGTGAGCGAGCGAATTTAAATGTTAATTTGTTGTCTTGATATTCATTTCTTGTAATTTGCCTTCTGCTACATTGTTTACTTTGTAAGATTGCTTTTCATTGCAAAACTAGGAAGTGTAAGACCGGAAGAGCTACATAATGTAGGTAAGGTACTACAGTGCCAGAATTTGTATACATGTTCTGTACAATTACATACCGACATCTGTTGACTGGCTAACTTAACTAAGCTCTTCTGATGGTTAGTTTGCTGGAGGGCTACTGCCAGTCAAAAGATGGTAGAATGATACAGTTAATTAACTTGATTGGCAATAGGGGAATTGTTGTTGTTATTGTTGCTGTTGTTAAAGGTCTTTTACAAATTCTTTCCATACCTAAGTTCTAAGTACCATTGAACTTCTATACATACGTAAAGCAATTTTCAAATCGTTTTCCTAGGAAACCAAAAAGGAACACATTTAAGTCCATTTGGGTTGCCCTGAGGCTTCTTTAAATTAAGACAACTTTTAGTCTTTTGTAGATTTGCAAGGTGATTTATATTATTGGATGCACAATTTCTAATTCGTATTTATCATGTTTTCATTTCTTTTTGGAAAATATTCGTTCGTAAGATTTAATGACAGTTTTTTTTTTGTTGTCTTTTATATTAGTGACAATGTTGTGTTGTTGTTGTTGAAGCTTTCGAATCGTAGAATTTTTTAAAGGCATACCGAAGAAGAAGACATTTTTATTTTAAATAAAACTCCAACGATAACCGTTTGGCAATATGAAAAAGCCAACTGGGACGGTCTCAACAAATTTTTCAAGAACTCTAACTGGTCACTATGGTTTCGATAATGACATGGATTTCAGTGTGAATTGGATATGATTACAAATTTAATTCTTTGTCGAATGAGAAATTTTATCCTAAATAGGGTAAAATCTATATGAAACCAAAAGAATATTAGAATATTTACTTTGCTATAATTTTACTGTGACAAATCGAAGTTTGCTTTGTATAATTTTTATTTTTAACTTCCCATAGGAAGTTATTGTAATCTGTCTGATTTGTCAAATTGAAAATTTTGACATTTCTCGACGTTTCAAGGTCCCTATAGTCGAAATAAAAGATTTTTAGAAAGATTTCTGTGCGTGCGTGTGTACGTACGTTCGTACGTCCGTACGTCTGTACGTTCGCGACGTTTTTTTCGTTGTCCATAGCTCAAGAACCAGAAGAGATATCGACTTCAAATAAATTTTGTTATACAGATAATAAGGCAGAAAGATGCAGAAAGGGCTCTCAAGAAAATTGCGTGGGTGGTTTTTTTCCATAGCAGTTTAAAAAAAAGGTGAAAATTTTGGTTAACCCTAAATATCTTATGAACCATTGACGCTAGAGACTTGAATTAAATTGTATATTAATAAATTATATATTGTAACGTGATACAAAACATGTATATTTTTTATATCCAATTAACGGTTTTTTTATAAATCAAAAAAAAAACTGAAAAAAAAATTGTCACCTCGAAAATTTTACAACTATGTCAAATATTTTTCATCTCCAAAACTAAAAACAAAAAAAAAAATTAATAAAAGTTGGAAAAAATTGGTTTTCGACTCAAATATCTATTCAAAACATTGAGGTATTGCCTTTTAACTAATTTTATCTTTTAAAAAATATTGTTGTCAACATTCAGTAAAATTTTGAAAAAAATCGAATTGATAGTTCTTTTTATAAAAAATAAAAACCTATAAAAACATTACTCAAAGTTGGTAAAAATTGATTTTCGACTCAAATATCTTTTCAAAAATTTGAGGTAACGGCTTTTAACTAATTTTAACTTATAAGAAATATTGTTTTCAACATTCGATAAAATTTTGAGAAAAATCGAATAGACAGTTTTTTTTTACAAAAACTAAAAACCTAAAAAAAAAATTAATAAAAGTTTAAAAGTTGGTAAAAATTGATTTTCGACTCAAATATCTTTTCAAAACATTAAGGTATTGCCTTTAAACTAATTTTATCTTTTAAAAAATATTGTTGTTAACATTCAGTAAAATTTTGAAAAAAATCGAATTGATAGTTTTTTTTACAAAAAATAAAAACCGAAAAAAAATTTAACAAAAGTTGGTAAAAATTTACTTTCGACTCAAATAGCTTTTCAAAAATTAAAAATATTGGCTTCAAACTTATTTTATCTCACAGAAAATATTGTTTTCGATATTCAGTAATTTCTTTATAAAAATCCAACAGTCCGTTTTTTCATAAAAAAATTAAATTTACAAAAAAAAATAATCAAATTTGGTAAAAATTGATACATATAGACAAACTTTTAAGCAAGACAAATCGACAGACGGGATGGGAAGTTATCATTGTGGGTCGCATCCCAGCCTCTTTTTCATTCTATGTTTTGTCTCTAAATAAGAAAAACATATTATTTGAATTCGCCAACAAAGAAAAGTCATGGTTTGATTCAAGCTGTAAAAAGGTGATTAGAATCTAAGATGTAAATTTACCGGCTTACAAAGCCAATCACACTGAGGAAAACCGACGAATATAAGTTCAAACAAGCTAGAAAGACCTTTAACGAACATATTCAACACATTTAACTTTTGAATGAACAAAATAGACCAAAGATAGTGAAAATGTCTGGTCATTTGTAAAAAATGTGCGTAACACTAGGTCGTCATCGATTCCGACGCTCGTTTCCAATGACACTCCTTTTGTAAGCTCGATTGATAAGGCCAATTTGCTTGAGGCACAGTTTGATTGATTTTTATTGTACTTAAAAGTGTAAACGATTATATGAGATGAATCTTCTTTCGCATTCGTACAGTTTCTAGAGTACTTAAAGATCTTGGCATTCATAAATCCGCTGAACCGGATAGTATTGTTGTGAGGAGGTGTTCTTCAACGCTGGCAAAACTACTGGTGAGATTTCCATCTATCGTACTCTAAAGGTCTCTTTCCGGGTGGATGGAAATAAAAAAAAATTAGTTAAGACAATTCTGATTTGGCCTTCCGCAAAGTTGTGAAAAGCGAGAACCTTATTAGCACCATTCACAGAAGGATTTTTATTGCTTAAAAAAAGGTTATCAAAAGTCTTATCAGGAGCCCAATTTTAATGTTTTTTTTTTAGAGAGTGTGTCGAAATGTTAACTGTGCTAGAGGCCGGCGAGTAGGCGGGCAACAGTCCATTGATAACAAGGGCCTATTGACTTACAACTCTCAACCATTCCTGTGTGCGAGTACTTTTGTTAGGGATGGATGGCACCTACAGTTTTAAGCCGACTCCGAACGGCTTATTTGAGAAAGCACTTATCATGACAAGAACTACTCTTGGAGGATTTATCAATTTCGCATCCACATTAGAGAATGTAAAAGGTATACTCTTCCGTCTCCTCGTCTTCTCAACTAAACTTTTGTAATAGGTACATCAGATGCGTTGTTCATGTGGCTAATATTTTTAGTTAGGATAACAATCTTTATGGGTAATTGAGGCCTATTTATTCGTAAAAATTTGTTTTTCTTAAATACAAAATATAAGAAATGTATTCATAAAGATGAGTTCAAATGAATTATTATAACATTTTAATAATGCTGAATAAAATAAAAATCAATTGTCAACTTTAAAAAATTTCTAGCGGTTGAACATATTGTACTTTGAAAAAGTGAAATAGGTCCATATTATTTTAAGAAGTGAAATAGGTCCATATTATTTTAGGAAATAAAACCAACATTTTTTTGCAATGAGTATAAGTAGTAAATTTATTTAATGAATTATAAAGCTTTGCACAAGCTTCACAGAGTAAGTATACATTTCTTATACCTACAAGAGTTATGGTCAAAAAAAAAATATTGATTTAAATATGCTTGATAAATTTACTCTATGGTCAAAGAAGTTTATATATGTATTTAAAATTAAAGTAATTAAATAATTTAAACATGCTAGTTAAAGGAGAACATTTTTCATAATTAGTTTGACAGTTTGGAATAAGTTTCAAATCGGTTAAAGTTAATACGAGCCGTAAGGTGCTAAGATTCAATTTTCCCATTTTTCTCTTCATACTCGTTATATCAATAAGTTTTAGCTGTGCTGATATCTTGGTATATCGTAGGAATCAGCCCATTTTACCCCCTCAGGAAAATCTCAGGAACTTTTTTTGTCCCAGTTTTGGTCGGGATTTATGACAAGTATATTTTAGATCCCATGAACCGACAAGAGAATTGGACGAACAATTGTCATAAAATCCAGCTTTATAACATAAGGATCAGAAATCGATTCTCGCTTAATCCAATTAGTTATTGAGTTAATTTGTTGTGAAAATTTCAATTTTCCCTATGGAATAACACACCAAGGTCAGATATTTCATGTTGATACTCCGTCAAATAAATAGTTAAAATAAATCACAGAAAGCTTTCTCGTAAATCTCATTTTACATTTATTAAAGTTAAGAAACTGAACAAGCCTCAAAGAGCTTAGGAATAATAGATAATCAAGCAGTAGTTGTTAAATTTTTAACTTCGTCTGTTTAACTTCCCATAGGAAGTTATTGTAAACGGTCCGATTTGTCGAATTGAAAATGTTGACATTTCTCGACGTTTCAAGGTCCCTATAGTCGAAATAAAAGATTTTTAGAGAGATGTCTGTACGTTCGTACGTCCGTACGTCCGTAAGTTTGCCACGGCGACATTTTTTTCGTCGTCCATAGCTGTAGAACCAGTAGAGATATCGACTTCAAATAAATGTTGTTATACAGATAATAATGCAGAAAGATGTAGAAAGGACTTTTAAAAAAATTGCGTGGGTGGTTTTTTACCATACCAATTTAAAAAAAGATGAAATTTGTGGTTAAACCTAAATATCTCACGAATAAATAACACTAGAGACTTGAATTAAATTTTATATTATAGATTGTAACGTGATACCAAACAAATATATTTTTGGAAAAAAATACAATTAACTAAAAAAAAATATTTTTCACCTCGAAAGTTTTACGAAGAAAAAATGATTTTATCTCCAAAACAATTTCATCCAATGAAGAATAACTTTTTCAACATTCGGAAAAATTTTGAGAAAAATCAAATTGACAGATTTTTTACAAAAAATAAAAACCTAAAAAAAAATTAATAAAAGTTAGTAAAAATTGATTTTCTACTCAAATAACTTTTCAAAACTTTGAGACATTGGCTTTCAACTAATTTTATTTTTTAAAAAATATTGTTGTAAAAATTGAGTAACATTTTGAGAAAAATTGAATTGACAGCTTTTTACAAAAAATTAAAAACCTAAAAAATAATTGACAAAAGTAGGTAAAAATTGATTTTCAACTTAAATATCTTTTCAAAACTTTGAGATTTTGGCTTAAATCTAATTCTATCTTATGAGAAATATTATTTCCGATATTGGATAAAATTTTGATAAAAATCGAATTGACAATTTTTTGACAAAAAATAAAAACTTTAAAAAAAAGCATTACCAAAAGTTTGTTAAAAATGATTTTTTACCCAGATATCTTTTCAAAAATTTGAGATTATAGCTTCAAACTAATTTTGATTATAAGAAATATTGTTTTAAACAATCCGTAAAATTTTGAGAAAAATCGAATTGACAGTTTTTTTTACAAAAAATAAAAACCTAACCAAAAATTAATAAAAGTTTTTAAAAATTGATTTTCGACTACAATATCTTTTCAAAACTTTGAGGTATTGTTGTCTAATTGACAATTTTCTTACCAAAAATAAAAACAAAAAAAATAAACATTTCTAAAACTTGGTAAAAATTTACTTTCGACTCAAATATCTTTTCAAAAATTTAAAAAATTTGGCTTCAAACATTTTTATTTTATCTCACAGAAAATATTGTTTTTGACATTCAGTACATTTTTTTTTTAATTCAACAGTCGTTTTTAAAAATAAAATCTACAAAAAATAGTACGCAACTTTGGTAAAAATTGATGTTCAATTCTCGAAATTAATATAAAGTCAATATCATCTATTGTTCATGAGATACAATAGATGATATTGACTTTATATTAATTATTTCACTCATCAAATTTGTATTTGTTTATATAAGAAATAAAAAATTTTAAGAAATGCTAATAAAATTGGTAAAAATTGGTTTTCGACTAAAAATCTCGTTAACAAAAATGATTTTGAAATCAATCTATTTCATTATGGAACATATTTTTAGTAATCTTAAGAATAATTCAACTGATAACTTTTTTAACAAAACACGAAAACCTACAAACTTAAAAGCAAGACAAATTGACAGACGGGATGGGAAGTTATCAGTGTGGGTCGCATCAAAGCCTCTTGTTTTATTTTGTATTATGGAAGGGGTTTATAAAGGAACTTTAAAAAATAGATGTTAACACACAAGAAGATATTGTGAAATTTAAAAGAATGGACAAAGGAAACTACAGATGACTAACACAGCTTTTCAAAATAAGAGATGGTATAATATCATCAGGACCTTGTATAAAAGTATCGTCAAGATTAGATATAAACTTTGCAACGTTGTCAGCGTTAATATTAAAGTTCATATCAGTAAAGTAAGCAAAATATTTCAATAGATCAAAGTTTTGATATAGTATGTATGTCAAATTTATCATAGGTTAAAATATCAACGTTTATGGTATCACAGTTTAAGGTTTCACTATTGAAGGCATTTTGAAAGAAGTCCGAAAAAAGTTGAGTGGATCTTTTAATATTTATAAACTTCCAAAAGTACCTGAAATTATGTCTTTAAAATTATTTTCATTTGGAGGCATTTTGTATTGTTTCTTCGATTTCTAAAGCTTTTATTTTAATCATTGCACCACTCTTGAACAAAAGACTATGATTTAATATCTTGATGTTATTTTTTTTTAAACCATACTTAGTTTATTATTTGAATATCTCTTTTTATTATTAAGATAAAGTCGAAAAAGGAATCCCCTACGTACGAACGTAAGAACGTACCTAAATAACCTAGATACGAAAACATAGACATCTAGTTTAAAAACGATGGATTTAGACTCTAAATGATCTTATAACTTTTGGGTAGTCCCAAAATTTATATTTTATCTGGCTTTTTGGGTATTTTTCGAAATTAGTTTGATTATTTTTAACCGCGTCTTCGCACAATTTTTTGTGAGGTAAAATGTTCTGAGTTTTTAGAAGTTTTTGTCTGGATGTTTGTTTTAAAAATAATTAATTGAAAATGATAAGAAGTAGGCAATGAATTTTTTTTAATATCAGTTTTATCTCATTAATATTATTTTAATTGAAAAAATTGATAATTCTCCTAACAAATAATTGCTTTTGACCTTAATTCAAGGAGTACACCACCATAAATGGTAATTAATGGTCTGTAGGATAGAATCTTATTATTGGAGTAAGAATTCGGACTTTTCTAGAATTGCCCATATCTTCCATTAGTGACTCATCACTTATATGCCCAACCCAATATCGCACAAAATCCAATTATATGATGGTCAAAAAATATTTTTGCATGGCAAATCTGGATCTAGACTAAAATTGCTTATATTGTATCTTCAATTGAAACATTAATCTTCTATATAAAAAATAAAAAAATTCTTCTTCAGTTATTTCACTGACAGTCAAGTTCACTGACACAATCAGTTCGCTTACGCCCTCACAATTTCTCACGAAAAAAAAAACAACTTGGAAAAAATGTTACAAACATAAAAGATGTAAAACAAACCGACAATCTATCTTCCCTAATTAAAAACCTTTCGTTCTCAGTTCTCACGCAGGCGGGCACAAGCGCAGGCTCAGCGCAGTGTGGTCTTGCTCTTGATTCTGAATTGTCTGACACCCATGTACACTTTTGTACACACCTACTTCAACTTCTTTTGCGTAACCTAATAATTATGAACTGTTTTTTGATTTGCAGCACAACATTAGGTCTCTTATGTACATAGAACTTATTCTTGGATTCTTTATGTTTATTATGGCAGAAACTGTTAGGCCATCTTCTTATAATTGTTGATGGTTGCGCTCCAAAAACCAAAAAGTGTAACCCTTCCGGTTTGGAGTCGGTGCATTAATCGCAACAAAACGGATGATTACCATCGATCGGTCATGGTTACCATTGCCATTGCTACAATCTAACACAAACAAAAATACCACCTTACCACAAATACGTTTTAAGAGGTGACAAAGTAAACGTCAACAGGCTATCAATTACACCTGCTTGGCCAATGGCCATACGGCAACGGCACTCGGCACTATGAGCACTCGACAGTGTGGTCAATAACTCGATCGCATATCGAAGAGCACAATCAAAACAAAGTAGTTCATTATGTGAATTGTGTCAGGCGATTACCATAAATGTGCTGTGAACATACAACTCCGCTGCGCTGGCTGTGTCGCGGTGTACCGCGCTATAACACCACTGTCCGTCCACTCACCAGCACCAGCACTAGCACCATAGCCATCGCCATCGCCAATGGACGACAGCAGCGACGACAACGCTAACATCATCAAGAACAACATCATCATCATCGTCATCTACAAACTACGCAAACTTCGGAATGGTTCTGAGAATGCGGGGGCGTTTTCCAGTTGCGCAGTGGAATTTCGCTTAATGTCGCCATGTGAACTGTCAATATACGGAATACGGTTCGACTTCGAGCTTCGAGACTGTGGCAATGACAGTTCGACTTTGGCATATCTACCTGTCGCGCAGTGGCGAGCAGCGGTGGTGGCTTGGATATGGTTTAAGCCAGAGACGGTTAGCCTTAGCCTTAGCCTAAGCCTATGTATGTGTTCAAGCTTGAGCATGTGCAGCTCTATCGAGGTAAATTGGACGTGACCATCGCATTAACCGTGTTACGGAGACATTTTTAGCTGCTTGTCCGTTCTTCTATATGGACTCGGTCCGATCTTGTTCGGTTGTCGTACTCCTAAATGACCAGACCAGACTTCGCGCATTCGATTCGTAAAATTTTGTTCCTTTTAGCTTTTTGTTCGACTTAGTTTTTTTGAGCGTAGGTAAGTCCATTGGAATTGGTGGTGCTAAAGGAAGGGGGGAGTTTTTCCGCCACCGCAAACGATATTGCCATCGCCATCACTAGCGAGAACGACAACGACAACTTCGACTGATACCAAAGTCACAAAAACGGATTCCGACCAACCGATTGCATGGCGCGCATTACGGATTAAAGAAGTAGAAAAAGATGAAGCTATATGGTGCTGCGCTGGCTTGCTGGCTGATGGCTTGGGCTATAGCTGGTGGAAAAACAACTTTCTTTTTATTGCGCAGAAAGAAGATGGAACGTTCTTTGTTGTTTTTCCAGTGCTTAGCCGGCCTTTTATGGCCATTTCTGTTTTTGCAATTTTAATTTTTCTTTTTATTCATCTGACCACAAAGAGTTGACAGGTTGGTTCTTCGCTAAGCCATGGGTTTTTTTTTTATAGATAGAGAAGCTCGCTCGCAAGAATGAAGAAGTTGATATTCTTAACCTTATGTAGTGATTAGATGAGATTATTATAATTTTTGTTGTTGTTATAAGTTGTTTCTGGGTTTGTTTTATTACTCTATATGTTTTTAATTTTGTTTAATTGGTCAGACAACAACTTTCTCCTATTTTGGTACAAAAAATGTTTCCTTGGATTTAAAAATATGCATCAGAAGACAGAGAAGTAGCAGTGTTTTGGGTGACATTAATGAGTTGGTTGTGGTTCTAATCAGGTATTATTTACATATGCAGGTTTTTGTTTTTGTAAAATGAAAATGTAGGTAATTTCTTTACATAAAATGTAAACTAATGAGCTTTTTTAATGGGGGAAAAATTGGAGTAGATTTTATGGTTTCTTGTTTGTTTGTTTGTTTGTTTGTTTGTTTGTTTGTTTGCTTGTTTGTATGTTTGTTGTAACCTTGAATATTTCTGCAGAAATTTGTAACACTTTCATACGTGTATGAAAATGATTTATGACTCAAATGAAAGCAAAATTACAGATTCTTGTTGCTTGAAAAAGGCTGAGGCAGGCTGGAATGTGTTTTTTTGTAAATTTGTATCTTTTACAAATATTAATTTTAGGCAGGTTGTCAATGAATCAATGTTACTATTGATAATGTTGTCCATTTTGTTAAGTTTTTATAATTGACGCTTACCAGTTAATTTTTGTGTGTTGAGGTCTTTTAAGGCAAATACGAAAAAAGATTGGTCCGGCTCGAAGGACCAATGAATATTTTTACTTAATTTTGCAGTATAAAAAAATAATAAAGAAAAGGGAAACTAATCGTGGAGATATGAATTTCGGATTGATCAAAGATACGAGTAAATATGCGAATAATTATATGCGGCTAATAATTGCGGGAGCTATGCCAGTATCAGGTAATGACCAAAAATTATTTTTCCGAATCTGAGCATTGCAGACCTTTCTGGCTTGCTTTAAAATGTTCCTGGCTTCGTTGATTGGGTTGATAATAGTGTTTCTTGGAGGTATTCCAGTATCTAGAAATAGTCTTTAATCCTAATAAGAGGTAAGGTAAATAAGCTGGCGATTGAACACGTTATCTTTACACTTAAAACAATGTAAATCCATTGTGATACCCTGATGAATTGAACTTCCCTAAAAAAAAGATATAATTAGAACATATGATGCCTATGCATTGTACTGTTCTACTTTTTAAAGGGCTTTGATAAAACCTAATAGACTGTTTCCTGGAATGTCTTCAAGTTCTTCAAATTTTTCAAATGTCTGCCTAAGAGTTTATTTCTAATGTGACAAAGTGCTCGGCAGTGGCATAAGACGAATGCAGTATCTTCTTGCTCTTCCTCGGCACTGTAGCCCTTGCACATATCATTGGTAGTAAGCCGAATTTTTTTGTATGTTAACCCAACAGATTGTGACCTCTGTTATTATGCTTTAAAGCAATCTTAGGGAGGTTTTGTCAATTTTGGGATATGAGTGTCTGGCCTTCACACCGGTTTTAATGCTTTTGTGTCTCTCATTGGTCTCTTGTATTATCTTGTTACCAATGATCTGTTTTAGCTCACAGGATGGGTTGTTTGTACTTGGGTCTAAATGGGATTGGGCCAGTGTTGTACCTATCCTCTCCAGCTTATCAGCTCATCAGCTCATCAGCTCTCTCGTTCCTAGCTACGTCACTGTTACTTGGTACCCAGCAGAGTTTGATGTTATGTTGTGAACTAGGAATCGTTAATTCTTCGCGACAGATTTAATTATTGTGGTAGAAATCGATTTAATTGCTACTTGGTTATAAATGAAAATGGTGATATGAGCTCGTGATAGCGCCACCATTGAGACTTGTTTTGCAGAGTAAGTCACATTCAATACCTTGGCTTGAAAGACACTGCTTTGATCGGGAAGTCTGAAGGATTTGGCAAGATTGAGTGTTTCAGAAAAGAAACCTGAACCTTCTTCAGCATCCGTTTTTGAGCAAAGTATATATGGATATTGTTGACTCACTAATGTGTGGGTCACCCATCGAATTTCAGTCATGGCGTCATATAGTCTGTGCTTGCATTCCTATAACTGGTCTGGCTTAGCCGAAAGGTGCTCTTTGCAGTAGTTCCCTTTACCTAAAGGTCAAGGGGATAGAAGATTGAGTATTGTTACCAATTATGCAGTGGTGGTGGTCCTCATCGCCTCTGTTATGCATAAACATGCTATTCTCGTACCCTTATAAGGATTTTTAGATTTTAAGCTTTGTCTGACGCATTTCACCATAACACGCTACCATAAGTGAGTACTGGTCTGTCTGACGATTGCAGCTTACATCCAGAGTATGATTTTAGGATTTCGTACCCGGTTTCTACTGAAGATCCTATTGCATGAGTAGAACGCGATCTGAGCTTGTTTGGATCTCTCCAATGTATTTGGACCCCAGTTCAGCTTTTAGCTTGATTTTCTAATTATAAGTGACAGCTTTTTTGACTGCACTTTTTTGTACGTTGTTAAAGGCATCTTCTATGTCTCAAACGCGGACAATATATACTCCTTATCATAGAGTATTTTGTCTATAGTTCTCACCACGCAGTGTCAGGCCGTTTCTACACCTTTGCCTTTAGAATAGTCGTTCTGCGAAGTAAAAGGGCCTAAGGGTGCTGCGGATGTGAATGTTTAGTAGTCTCTTTATCGTTTTAAGTATAAATAATGTGAGAATTATTTGTCTGTAGTCTGTAGCACTAGTGTGGCTGAGTTTACCAGTAATAATACTACTCTGACCTAGCGCCACAACTTGTTTACATATCCCCATTTTAGGATATTTTGAAATAAATGGCTAAGGTTTGGTGTAACGAGATAAGTTCTTTTTTGTAGCATCATAATGAAGATGTTTACGGGACTGGTGATTTGAATGGTAGAAAAAAGTTTAGAGCCCATTTTATCCTATCCAACATTATCATAACGGTTGTGACTACATTTTCCGAATAAGACATACATTCTAATTCTGAAATTTTGTATTTATCATAAATGAATGAGTTATAAACTTTCCCGACAGGATCCTGTCCATTGACCATTGGGATTTTTTAGAGACTCTATTGGTGCTGGTTCTTGTACCAGAACCTTTCAAAGTCTTGTTGACTTATTGGTGTTGGTTTACTATTTCGTTACAAAATTTTGAATTAAATATTCTATAACTTAACTTGAAAGAGACTTAACTTCAAAGCCTTTTTTGTTTCGTTTGTTATGTTGTTAAGCTAACTAGTTTACAAGGGTGGTTTCCTACCTGATTAAGAAGGTGATTTCTGATGAAGCTCTCTTAGAACGCTCCTCGCAAAATTATTGTGAGTTCGGTTGTTTTTTTGTCTAAAAGTTTTGGCTCACATAAATATTAGACGAGTCCGTCCAAATAGTTTCCAATTTCCTATTAAACCTCTGTAAGTTAGTATTTATGTTATTCATAAAAGGTTTGCTAATGTTTGAATTTTTTAGAATTAGCGTTCTTCTAGTATTCTCCATTGGTCTATAAGTGTTTGAATTACTGGTTACAGAAATGTCAAGTACTCTCGACTCTTAGTAACAAAAGCAGGTTTATTACCTCTATTTTCTACTAAAAGATTGTTTTCCAAAAAGTATTCGAAAAAAACTCAACCCTTTTGTTTGTCAGTGCTGCCCCACTGAGCATGATGAGCGTTGGCGTCGGACCATATGTGCAACTCTGGATTAAATTGTATAAGACCATTTTAAGTCATTGGTTTTTGCTTAAAAACCATCAACTATTGAAAGTAAGAAATGACATTTAAAAAATAAATGCAGTAAAATTAATACCCCATTTTAAAGCTTATTCCAACAATACTTTTGTCTTGTATTGACATTTAAAGTTCTCAATCTCTTAAAAAACAAAATGATTTAGAAATTTTATTTTCTCCAATAAACATACTTTTTTTTTCAGATAAAATTAATGTGACGTTTTGTTGCATGAAATGTGTTTTTAAAATTTTTGTTTCAAAAATATTGTCACAATAATTTCCTTTGTCCAGCGGCTTGTAAGAATTTGAATGGTAGATGATTAAAAAAAAGAATAATAAACAAATTAATAATAAATAACAAATGAAGAATTTTAAATTTCTGTTCTTCTTTGATGTCTTAAAAATATTTGCACACAAAATTCAATAAACCATCAATCTTAGCCTAAGTCTTACGAATTCCACTCTCTAACCCTTTGGTAAGTTATCTTCTTTTTGCCTTTCAACAAGAGTTATTGAGTACTTAATTAAAATGCTAGTAATTCCCTTTTTTGTGAGCTAAGCTATAAGTCTATATAGATACCTTCTATATAAGATCCATTGCCACCTTAAGAAATAGTCTTCAAATGACTGCTTTTAGAAAGATATTTTTATTATCTATTGGCTTGCGTTACAAGTCTTCATTAAATTAAATAATACCGCGATCCAAGAGTGAGTCTTTGGCCTGTGCTCTTGCTTGGCTTTGGTTCTGATTCTGATTCTATACAAAGCCAAAGTACTCAGCAGAGGCAACATGGCACACCGCACATGCACTGCGCAAAGCTATTCAGGGGAATAAATTTGATAGCATTAGTACCGAAAATTATTGGATTGCCTTGATCTGGTCATAAATTTGTTTGGGGGATCTTGAGAGTTTTGTAATATGGGGGAAGAAGTAAGTTAGTTAGTTATGCCACATGCAATCGAGCATCAGAGAGCGGCAAAACTATTGAAACTCTATAGCCAGGTGATGCTGTTGCTGATGCTGATGCTGCACAGGAGTCTCATTGGAATGAACAATACCGTCCCGTGTGCGGATGCAGCGTGATTTAAGACTGTAATCGACAGCCAGCGCTGCGCTGCGCTGTTTCGCTGTACAGTGTGCCGCCAACGCCGTCGTCGTCGTTGTTGTGCAAACGTTTATATTATGGCTTGTGCTTGTTTGTCTTGGGCTAGTTATGTTTGATTATAGGGGAGTTGTTGATGACGACGACCACGATGACGCGGTGGATGCGACGGTAGTGATGGTGGTACCTGGTGTGGTAAAACGAACTGATAGTTGATTGAGAATTGATGTAATTACTGAAAGGAGGCGCCTTGTTTTTCAAATCGATATTTTTTAAACTTCCAATAAAATTTAATATCATAATTAAGTTAAAAATAGTACTTGTCATGGGAAAGTTTATTTAACGATAGTTGCTTTATTCAGCTTCTATGTTTTTCAACTACCTATGTCTAGAGTATAGTGTTCGGCTAACTTAATATAAAATTACGACAAGACTAAGTAAAGGGGGTGGCTCGGAGTAATTTTACTTTAAAGAAAATTTATTTAACTTGAATAACTTTCTTGAGAGGTTGTGAATTAAATTTTAAACAATTGTTCCTGCTTTATTGTATTCAGTATTTTGTATTTTGAACCAGTTCTTTTGAAAAAAATCCTAATAAACCAAAGAGATTGAAAATACATGTAAACGATTTTAAATTTCTATCGAAAGTTGCTTTTCTGTGAATATTATTTTAAATCATTTGCACCATCCATGTTTCTATCTAAAACCATTTCAAAAATAAATAAATAATTGTCATCAACAACAAAACGAAAAACAAAAAAAAAACACTAAAAGCTTGATGGTTCACCTCAATCACGTTCCTATATCCAACTACTACTTATTTTCGCCACAACAAAAAAAAAGAATAAAAATAAAAAGAACAGATAAAATAAATCAAACAATGGAGATAACAGTTTTATTCCTACGCAAAGATATCCGTTGCAAAATCTTCTCACCAAACATTTTACCATTTTACCACTGCCACTGCCACCCACTAAATGCTTGACTTTTCCATGGTAAAAGACTCGTTGTGAATATTCAATTCAAATGAAAGTTGTGCACCCATCTGCTATTAATATATCCTCTCCCTCCCCGTACCACACCACACAACACCACAGTGTGGATCAATTGCACATTTAAGATATTGTATAGGTTAGGCATAGTGGGAAGATAGTTTTAAACAATTCGCAAACAAATTCTTTTCTTTTTTGTTTTGTTTTGTTCTGTTCTTTTTCGTGGTTTCAATAAAATTGATTTAATAACAATTTTGCTATAAATGTGCCTTTGGGCGAAAAAAGCTCTTTAAATTAGTCGTTGAAGTTGAAGATCAATTGAAAAGGTGCAATCGCCAGTAAAAAACAAAATAATCTCGATCGAAATTATTTTAAGCCCTCCAAACACAAAATCACTTCTGCAGCCCAACAAAGACCAAAATCATTATTATCATCATCTCATGAAAACCATAAATAAATCTCAATTCCAAACTAGAATCCAGATAAGCAGGTGCGATCAAACCGTCGCGTCGAGTCGGCATCGTCACGTCTCACCGCCGCCGCCGCCGCCGAGCTGTGCCGCTGCCGTAGTCTCTGCCATGCAAACAGCTCGCTGTCAGCATTTTTGTAGAATCTTGGTTGATAAATTGATTGATTAGTTGCGGCGCCGCCGCCGCTGTAGAAAAAGAAGTTTCGGGGTTGAAAAAAAAAAAATCGCAATCAGAAATGGTAGATTAATGATACTTCAGTTTTAAGGTGCGGTGGTAGAATACCAGGGTACTGGAAATTATAAACTGCAATGGGAAAACTTGTTAAGAGAGTACTTCTTCTAAAAAGTACCGCTAATGTTTGTTCTCATTGAAAAAAGTATATATATTTATTCTGAGTTTAGGTATTTTCAAGAAAACGAAAGAGTTGATGCACAGACTCGAATTTAGATTTTTTCAGTTTCAAGCAAATAATCAAAGCAAATCTATTGACTTTACTAATTTTATTCAAATGTAAATACAAGTTTTAAAAATTTTATGAAATATTAACAACACCGTTGATGCGAAAGTTGATGACACATTAAAATCTGCAAAAAAAATCAATGGATGAATTAGAAAACATGAATATAATTAATAATATTTTGTATCAAAACTAATCTTACGGATTTGAATAAATTTAAAAGGAAATTCCGAGTTTATGTCTTGTCGTCTTGTTATACCGGGTCATTAACTTGAACAATACGTTCTTTTTATGAGTTCACTTTCTTTATTTATTCACGTATTTAAAGAAACAATTTGTAATCAGATTCACTTTGTTGAAGATTCTTTTTGTTTTATTAAAAAAAGGTTTAAGTCAAACAACAAATAATTTTGTAATAATGTTTTGTTGTTAGTTCTCTCAGTAACTAATTTTATGAATCTGTTTTATTGTTTATGTTTTTTTGTCTATGAATTTGTTATTCATTAAAACAAAATTAAAATAAAACAAATTAACATATCTTTGATACACAATGTTCATAGTTTAGTTTTTATTACAGTAGTTATGGTTTTTACGTGATTGTATGTGTTAATAATAATAACAAAAATACTATCTTTGAGGAATGATTGAATAATTGTTCATTTGTATTAAATTAAACTTTGATGTTATAAATATTTCACAATCCAACTTCATTCATTTTTATTGGGAATTACTTGGTAACTGTTACATTTAGGAAAATTTTGATAGTACTCTTTTAACAAGAAATATATAACCCTATTTTGTCGTTTTAACATAATATTTACTTTTATAGGGGAATTAAGTGCTACTAGAAAAATATAGGTAAATATTTTAAATAAACGCGGGTTTATTTTCGGACACGAGTTTTAATAATTTCAAATTAATTATTTCTTTATGATGAATTTTAACAATTTGTTTTTTAAGAACACGGACCGGACATATCAATAACTGCTGTCTGACGGAACTGACATTCCATATTATGACATATAAAAATATGCATAAATAGTTTAAACACAACAATTTGAATAAACTTTAAAAAAGTTAATACGCTTTGAAAATATCAAACTTGATATAATGCAGTTTTTTTAAAAATAGTAAAAATATATGTATGCAGTTAAGATAAGTCTTTTTCAGTTTTTACGTGGTTTGAAAAACAAAAAAGAGTTTAACAATTTTTAAATGATTTGAAAAACAAAAGAATACAATTATAAATGTAACTTAAAATTAAATATTTAAAGGCTACAATAATTGGCTAATGTACTTAATTAGAGGAAACTGTTACGTTAATTAAGAACATGTTGACAAAATGTATATAGACTGAGCAATGCTCCATTTAAGATTTCATAACACTTTTGTATTGAGATATAGCTGAAAATATAATCGACGAATTTCTTGTAAAATTATACAAACAGCTAAAAAGTGGTAAATATCTTTGTTTTCTCTTCTGTTACATAAATCACAAAGCTGCGGTTAATTCTCTCGGTGAGGGATAAAATCTTAAAGTAAATTTTAAAAATTGAGTATTCAATGCGAAAATAATTGTCATCGGAAATCAATTTATAATTTAACATTCTGTAAATATGAATGCGGATAAATTTGCTTTAGAAATAGTTTAAACATACATATTGTAATCGAGTCTAGGGATTATATCCTCAAAATGGTCCCGCCATTAATCTACATTGGTTTCTGACGTGTTTTTTTTTCAACTCAATTTTATTAAGGCATAACCTAGGCCGTCACCTCAGATGGCAAGTAAATAATAATGTCAAAATTTTTATAATTATAAAAATCTTAAAGAAAAAAACTAAATTGTAAGTATAATTATCAAAAAATAATAATGGTGATAATAATAACAAAGAGCATGGGCTAGGTTTAATGTGAAAAAAAAACAGAAACCAGAATTCTTCAGCTATTATTTTGGCTCTGTAGCTAGTGACTTCCTTGCAAAAGGCGGTCAGAATCTTTTATCATTTCTTTCCGTTTAAAACACTTATTATCAAAGAAGACTTTTCTGATCTCCATAAGGATAGGGCATACTGCTAGGAAATGGAATATGTCCCCCGAGCTTTAAGATAGCATAAAGTGCAAAACAAAGGAAGATCACCCCTGCATGGTTTAAAATTCAAGTTAAAGCAACTCTCCTTTAGCTTTTAATATTGTTGATATGTTGAAGATACAGTTTTTATCCGAAAATAGTTGAGTTAATTTGAGTCATAGTTAAGTTTGCAGTAATATTGTCTGAGTGATCGTTGCGCTTTGTCCTCAAACTCCTCTCTCAGTTTTTTTTGTCCAGATTCCTTATGAAGATGAACAATTTATCTTTCTAATCTTACATATTGTTGACCGAAACATTAAGTTGTAGATACTTTCTTCTTGCTATAAGGCCCCAATTTTTATTGAACAAAGATTTTGAAGAGATTGCATGTGTTACAATAAGTTTTGTTAAACGGTTTTCTGGATGAGATGCAGCCCTAATAATTTAGTCGAGAAAAAGCTTTAAAGTTGAAATAAATAGGCATTCCCGTTTGACATAAAAACATATAATTTGGGGAACTGAATGGGAGTTTAAACACTCGTTTCCGAAAAAATTTAAGCAGTTTTTTAACTTCTTTATTTTGCTGAAAACGCCAAACTTGAGCGACATAAAACAGAACTGATTTAGAAATTGCCTCGAACAGTTTATACTGCGCACTTAAACTGAGTTCATTTGTATAAATTTGTACTATTAAGTGCTGTTTTAAACTTGATGGAAAGATGGCTATTCATATTTAAGTTTGAGGTTACTTTCATTCCTAGATAATCATACCCCTTAACGATTTCAATATCTTTGCCACCGAATTTTCACTTTTCGTTTCGGACATAACTTCTACCAGCGTTTCGGCGTACAATTATTTTCGACTCGCTAAAATTCACTGTGAGATTCAAAATCTCACAATATTAGGGGGCAATAACAAGACTATATCATCAGCATACGTAAGTACTTTAAACCTCATTTCGGCCCACAAAATTCCACCACAAAGTACTTCACTTAAGTCATCAAGAAACAGGATGAACAAGAGGGTACTTAGCACACACCTTTGTCTTACTCCCATTGTTGTTGCAAACCATTCTGAAATATGCTTGTCATTCCATACCGCTGATTGTGTGTCCAAGTACAAGAGCTTAAGAACATTTGGCTTTTTTGTTGACATTCAAATAAATGAAAGTTTGTAGAATAATGACTTTCTTTCAATAGAATCAAAAGCGGCTTTAAAGTCTACATAAAGAGTATATAGTTTCCTATGTTGATCTTAAAACGACTGCGCAATATTCATAAGAGTAAAATTTTGGTCAATTGTTGAATGATTTTGTCTAAAACTAGCCCGAAAATAACCTAGGAAGCACTTAAAGGCATAATTTGGTGTTGAATTCAGCAAACGAAAAGCCGCTAAAGAAATGCCTTTACACGGTTTCAAAAGCTTCGAGATTCATAATATATCCGACAATTTGTACACCATAGGACATTACATGAGCTACAGTTATATTAAATATTTCATATTTTGACAAAAGATCAATATTTAGCTTGGAAAAATAATTTGGCCACTGTTCAGGATTAATCAAACTAAATTTAAATTCAAATCATTTATAAATTTAATTAATTTCATTTCAAGTTTATCATTATTGATCAAACAATGTTGAACATCATCATTGTAAAAAAAACCTGCTTGGAAGATTATTCGCGCGACTCACTCAAAGAAACAACTTATAATCCGCTTAATCCTCATCCAAGGCCAATAATTTGCTTATTGTAATGCATTGAATTTGGATGATTTGCTATAGAAAAAAACCACTATGTATGTATCATTCGATGCAAGACAATTTTAAAGCTTTTTTTACCCTAATTGGTAACATTTTGTCATTATACAATTAAAACATAAACTTTATAACGATTTTTTCACTATACAATTAAAACTTAAACATTATAACTATTAATTTAAATCTTTCGAACTCTCAATCAGCCACGTTATATTTAGCAATTTAGTTTAACACTATTTGCCTTAGAACGCTTAACATAGCTTAAATTGTGTGTTAGTAAAACACCAAAATATTTAAAATCTTCTTCAATCTCTATACGTGTGTTATTAAGGAAACAAACATATTCAAATCGTCAGCGTATACTAATTCCTTAATGTCAACGTTGGCAAAAAGAACAAAGAATACAATAATGGACTTGAATTACATCCTTGAGAGGTCCATGATCAAATCCGGGTGGAAACCAGCTTGGAAAGTACTTACACGACTATAATCATCAATCCATTTTCTAGTCTTTCGTATATAGAATAGCAGAGAAAATGTGTCCTATTTTATTTAATTGGCAAAATCCACCTCGAAGTCATCCAACAAACTAAATCAGTTTCTTGACATCGCCACAAAATCAATAACTATTTTCACTGATACTGTACTGCAAATTTCTAAATACTACTTGACATGAAATCCAAGAGTATCGACTGTATCCCGAAAAAGCCACTCATTAGCGGCGCGTTACCGTGGTTTCGTCATAAGAGTTTCCTGAAGTTTCAGGTTTATGTTAATAAGCCAAAAACCACAACTGACTTCCAAGGTCAACGTGACCTATATGTCATCGCATCGTCGAAATTCAACTTGATACCTCATAAACAGTTTGTTTTATTTAAATTTAAAGACATTAGGCTCTAAAAGTTAGACTCTGTTCTTTCTTGATTTCGTACTAAATATCATAAATGCACGAAATTTTAGCTTAACATCTCCTTTCTCTTGAATTGAAATTTTATGACTTAGAATTTAAAAATTAGGCCTCTAACTAATTAACTCGAAATTGCCCTTAATTACAAATTATTTGGGACTCTAACGACTTACAATAAATATCTTCCTTTCTCTTTCGATTCATTTCACTCTTTTTACTTTTGGCTTTATACCAGTATATGTTGAAATTCTAATTGCCGTATTATTTCCATTTAATAGCTCTTAAAAAAAACCTGCCCTGGGAGAACTTTCTTGAATAATTGAAGAATGATATGTTTACTCGAACTGTCTCTTTCATTGGCCCTTTACCGAATCGTAAAAACTTTTCATCATCACATCAGTTACGTTACAATTTGCCTAAGCCTATATTGAAAAAAGCCATTCCCATCGATTTCTTTACTGCATCTTCCGGTATATCAGACCAAATCGAATCCATATCCCAGCTATAAATATTCAAATACTTGCAGTCTCCAGTCCCCAGTCTTTTCTTAGAAAAACAAAAAAACCATTAGTATCTTAAATGAATTTGCTTTCGTTTTCATTCAAAAGACCACCACACAATTGAATCGTAAAAAATTCCCAACGGAAGTTCTGCGCAGAAGTTCGAAATACAAAAACACATCTAACCTAAATAATAATGTCTTTGATGGATCAATTTCTATGCTTGTGTCGATCTTTTGTGTGTTGTCTTCAATTGGGAATTGGAATTGGAAATAAGATTCTTTTTATCCGATAAAAGGTCTCGATGCACATAAATTACAGAGTCGACTTGTAAGTCACTTATCGACTGACTGCAAAGACAGTCGGTGGTGAGGCCGGCACGACAACGACCGACGACGGACCGATGACGTTCTGGGTGGCAGAAGATATTGTAATTCGAAAATGAAGACTTTAAAACAATTTCGAATCTCTAATTTAAGTCAAAATAAATCCATAAATGAAATGGGATTCTTATATGTTTTTATTTTGTATGTCATCTGATTTCGAGAATTATTGTCCCAATTAACGTGGGAAACATTTAACTTTGCTTCCCATCGAGCGTTAGGTTAAATTTATTTTTCTTCTTCTTTTTGCATTGATATCTTTATTAAATTTATTGCGATGTCCGATAGAGTAAGTAGCACCTCGAGGGGTAATAAATGAAAGATAAATTCGTTTAGTATCAAATTTTGTCTTTCTTTGACAAATTGTATTATGATTTATGTTCTTTTTGGGTCATGAGAATACGAATTTGCAAACAAAAATCCAGAAGCTGCGGTTTTTTAGAAAATCATATTGGATGTTGATTTTGTTCTCAAGATTAATATTCTACACTTTAAACTGAGATTAGATATTCATTAAAATTTAAATATCATTAATGAAGTTTACATATTACTATGATCCCACAATATACCTATAAAAAGAATGTTGGGAAATAATCTTTATTTTAGAAATAGGTTAAGACTTTGGTGTGGAGTGTGCTGTGAAGAATTAATTTATCAGAAATCAATTTAAGAGATTTATATGGGAAAATTATTGAATAAGAGAGATAAGGGTTAATGACATTATAGATAATATTTGGATTTGGTTAATAAATTTTAAGCGTTAATTTTAATAGGCTGTTAACCAAACGGAAACAAAAAAAAAGGCTTTTCAATTGGAAAATAATTCCTGAGAAGCATCAAAAATATGTTTACCATATTTGTGCAGTAAAATTAACACAGTCTACAAACGATTAGGAAGTTTAGTTTTGAATTTTTTTAAGAGTACGGTTTTGAGAGTCTATAAAATGTAATTTCCAAAATAATAGTGTCTAGATTTAGTCTCAGAATTAAAAGGGGTATTGCCTATACAATTAATTCATTAAAAGCTATGATTTTACAAAGTCCATTGAAATCCATGCTTTAAATTTTTGTTAGTTCAGGTGCATTTAAGGAAAGGTGCCGTGAAATAAGGTCAAGTGAAATAAGGCGAACATTCAGAAATTGGCTATTGATAATATTGCAATTTGACAAGGTCAACATTGAGAAATAAGATCAATCTATTTTTAAACAGTGATTTAATTCTCTTTGCTTATGTGTATTGAGGCACTATTAAAGTTTACAAAAAAGGAATAGGGCTAATTCTTGAAACCTGTCCTCATTTTATTAACTTCCCATAGGAAGTTTTTTTAATTGGTCCGATTTGTCGAATAAAAAATTTTGACATTTATCGGCGTTTCAAGTTTCCTAGAGTCGAAATAAAGGATTTTTAAAAGGATGCCTGTGCGTGTGTGTGTACGTGCGTTCGTACGTCCGTACATCCGTGCGTTCGAGATGTTTTTTCGTCGTCCATAGTTCAAGAACCAGTAGAGATATCGACTTCAAATAAATTTTGTTATACAGATAATGATGCAAAAAGATGCAATAAGGACTCTCAAAAAAATTGCGTGGGTGGTTTTTTTACCATACCAATTTAAAAAAAAGGTGAAAATGTTTGTTAACCCCAAATATCTCACGAACCAATACCGCTAGAGACTTGAGTTAAATTTTATACCATATATTGGAACGTGATACTAAACAAATTTATTTTTGGAAAAAAATCCAATTAACGGTTTTTCTATAAATCAAAAAAAACTGAAAACAAAAATATTTGTCACCTAATTTATTTCCAAAATAATTTTGTGCAACGAAGAATAACGTTTTTAACATTTGGTAAAATTTTGTGAAAAATCGAATTGATAGTTTTTTTTACAAAAAAATAAAAACCTTAAAAAAAACATTTCTAAAAGTTGGTAAAAATTGGTTTTTGACTTAAATATCTTTTCAAAACTTTGAGATATTGGTTTTAAACTAAATTAATGGAACTATTTCATCATATGCAAAATATTGTTGTTAATTTAAACAGTTTTTTTAAATAATTCAACTGACTCCTTTTTTAACAAAACACGAAAACCTACAAACCTTTTAAGCAAGACAAATCGACAGACGGGATTGAAAGCTATCAGTGTGGGTCGCATCCCAGCCTCTTTTTTCACATTGTCACATTACACTATGAAAATTGGCTTAATTTCAGTTTTGTAAAGTGCAATAAGGACACTTTTTGGAAGTTGGTCATTTTTCAGTTGAACTTATTTTACGACACCAGCAAGTCAATAACGTTAAGATATTTTTTGGGACATTCTGCCATACAACACATGGTTTTATTGCATTTTCCTGTAACAAAGCGTTACACATCTTCTCGATCACCTCCAACCTGAAACAATGAATATGAAACATAACACCAGTCGATGCAGTTCGCACGACCATTGCATACACATATAATGGCTAAATCACAAACACGCTTCAGCTTCGGCTTCGCCTGACGTTTACGAGTTCAGCCATAGGAATTCAATGTATGCTATCACAATGGAGCTTCAACCTCACGTTTCGTTTGACAATCGTAAGGAAAAGAACTTAATGTAACGTAATGTGACTCCAAACGGAAGCTCTAGTTCAATTATCTGAACATTTGCTTTGTCTGACAGCTCAACAGCTGTACAAAAATGTCAACATAGAAAATATTTGCTTTTTGGAGGGATGAAATAATAGAAATGTCATTCAAAGCAACCTCGAAGCAGGCCCGCCGTTACGCAGACGAAGCCGAAGCTGAAGCGTGTTTGTGATTCAGCCATAAAGATGCTTGATGCCGAGAAAATATATACACTTATGGTAGAGCTTTTGCCATTCATCGGCTTCCAATTCACAGTGACTTTTGACAGAATATTTCATATAAGTAGATCAAATTTCAACACAAATCACAAATTCGTCTACTGCTTTTGGCTAGTTCGAGTACCAATCTAGTGTACATTAATAGAAAGAGTTCCCTTTCCCTAGCAGAATTACCTACTTCGCTTTCAAAGTGTATACGGACAGGCTTAGGATACATGTGTTTATTTTCTACTTTACAATTTTGAATAGTTAATTGAGAGCCAACCCTTTATTATTATTTTATTACATGTTAGCCATTTTCTAAGGAAGTTACAGTTTACAGACATTGCTTGTCACCTTCTAGCTATACAACAGACAAGGCTTAGGAAAAGACACTCTATAAAGACCGGAAACCAATCTGTCATTCTGGTTTGCCTACAAGCTAATATCAATTCCCCACTTCTAAAGTCAATTCACCACTGCTAATATCAATTCACCATCACCATTGCTAAAGTCAATTCACCACGAATTGATGAGAAAATACGAAAAAAATTGTTTAGTGCTTACCTGACCTTAAATGGAGAATTTTGTTGCAACATTGGTTGATAAGGAAAAACATATTAAATCTAATGCAGAATATATAGGGATAATAAATTAAATCGGGTGGACTGAAAAGTGTGTTGTATTTTGTGATATTGTTTCGCATATCTTTTTTGTAGGTAATAAACTTGAAAGAAAACTGATGTAATGTTAATAAAAACAAATGGGTCACTAAAATATCATGTTTTTAATTTGATTCAAAATGTATAAGTACATATATAATGTTAACTTATAAGAATAAATAATTTTCCTTTCTTATTCCTTATAATTTTTATGTTAAAAGAAGAATGAAGTAATATTGACGAAGTATTTAGGACACAGTTATAGCTACCATACGTTTTCAAAAAAAATAATTGTTTAGCGTAAAATAACCTTACAAGAGTAAACTTCTTTCTGAAACAAAAATGCTTGTTGGGACTAAGAAACAAGAGATGGCATTTTAAAATTAAATCAAATTTGTTTTACCAAACCAAACATACATACATACTTTAGCAGGTGGAATCTTTGGATATAAAACCTATAGTAATACTTCCGTGATTCTTAAGGGGGCGGCAGCACCTAGTGGCCTAGAGGTCTTTCTGATTGAAACGGGCAAGAAATTGTTAATTTGTAACTTCACTACATTTAAAAGTGTGTACTGAGTATAATACACTTTCCAATTCAATAAAAAGTTATAATTGTCTGAACAAGAGATTTGTTGTATTATGTAAAGAAAACTTGAAAAAAATATTAGCAAAAATGTAAAACATTGTTTTGTTTTTTTAAATTTTAAATGTAATATAAAGAGTTCTGCTCCAGGTAAAATTATACGTTCCAAAAAATTATCTTTTTTGAATGTTCTAATAGTTTTTTTGAATTTAAAAACGATGACTATTTCATAAAAGTATTTTGATAATTTATAAAAAAGTGAAAAAGTTTTAACAATTTCACTATAATTTAAGTTTTTCAAACTAAAAAAAAAACACATAAAAGTGTGACATCACCTCAATTAAGAAATTCTAAAATCCTCACCTTAACCTTAATAAAAAAACAACAACATCTGTCAAAACAAGTAAATTCACCGCATCGAATTGTTGTTGGACTTCCATTTTTAATGGACATAATGTCAAAATTACAAATACAACAATGTAAACAAATGGGTTTTTAAGGGAGAAACGTACAAAAGATTCCGGTCCGGATGACCGATTATTCTCTATATCTAGTTTGCTGCTTAGAACAGGGGATGCAATGCAATCCTATCTGATTATTTTAGCGGGTCATTGTCTAAGAGAACCTCCGATAAACCTAATGTTGTGTTGTGCTTGTGGCTAGTGCTCCACTGACTATTCTCTAACTTTTGCAAGGGACAAGTGTTAAATTTAAATTTAAAAATAAGTCGAAAATCAATTTGTACCGATTTTTAAAATTGGAAGTTTCTCAAAATTTTGCCAGATGTCAAATTTTTGATTGGACGAATTGGAACTATTACATTAGTTCCCTTATTCTTTTGAAATATGCATTTTATTCGTTTTTAAAAGTCATCTCTGCAAGTCTACAAAACCACGACAATAAAAATCAATTCTAATAATTGCATGGTGTGGGGGATTTTCCAAGACGAATTAATAGAGAACGACTTGTTTCGCTTGAATGATATTTATTAAGTGATTTGACAAAGCTGTACATCGATAATGAGAACTAAAAATAATAACTTTCGGTTGGATCATTCGATCATAAGGCCCAATCATAATTTTTGAACAACGATTTCTATGTACATTGACACAAGTAAATAACGAGTGCTTGCAGTTAGGCATAGTGCGATACAAAAGTTTACTGACTACTTTGGAATAAAGTATGCTACAGCTCGGCCAGCCTGATCGAGTAATCGCCCCGATTACATTTTTAAAAATAACTGAAGATTCTTAATACAGCGATAATATATGTTTCATTTTAATAGATAATAAACATTTAGTTTTTTGTAAAGTTAATAATGTTAATAAAATAAATTGTCTTTTGATGAACATCGAATATTTACATTTTTGAAAAGTAATAAAATTAAATGATGTTTTTGTTTTATAGAATTTTCATTCTCTTAAAATAATACGAAAGTTTGCATGCAATGAAATTAAAATATCGTGAGAATTTGCATGCAATTATTCATATAATGGATAATACATTAAAATATACATACATATGATTATATATTTGTACGAAATTACATTATAAAACATTAATACAGATATATATGGATTATTTATTAATAAATCGAGATCTGAGAAAAATTGTTTGGTTTTTATCTTTCGGTTTTTTTTTTTCTTTGTATTTGGTAGTAGTAAAATTGTTTTTTTTTTTTTTATTTATTAAAGTCATTGATATCATGATCTCCAACGTCATCCGCGTCTTCGTCATGTTCCAAGATATATTTAGCCAAAAATGGCCTCATATTAGAAGGTGATGAGACTCCCCTATATGGTAAACGGGTTAATTGTAGACCATCAATATCTTTTATTAGGTACCTATCGTTAGGCATTACTTTCTTTATTTCGTATGGACCCCTAAATTTTGCAAATAGTTTCTTATTAATGCCAGGAGTGGTTATTATATTTTTTACCATTATGTAGTCTCCTTCTTTGTACACATGGGGTTTCTTATGGCGCTTATCATAATAAATCTTGTTTAAGTTTTGGCTTTTTTCTATATTTTCACTAGCTTTATTTCTCATGTCTTCGAATCTTACTCTTTTGGAATCCAATTTAACATTTAAAAACTCTTTGACGCGATCACAAAACTGTCCCTTCTGGTTCGTTCCGAACAAGAGTGTACTGGGCGAAAAACCTGTGCTACGATTCAACGTATTATTAAGAGCGAATTCAATTTTTGCAATGTTCTTATCCCACCCACTAGTAGTACTAGGATCACATTCTTTGGCCAACATGGGAATAAGAATTCGATTTATTCTCTCTATTTGGCCATAAGATTGAGGAGAATGTGTTGCAACTTTTGTATGATAAATGTTATTTGCACTGATAAAATCTGAAAATTCCTTTGACGTGAAACAACTCCCACGATCGGATATAATCCGATTTGGCCTTGAATAGTTTTCAAAATATGACTTTAAACAGATGATGGCTTCTTTAGTTTGGGTAGTTTTAACTGGATAAAGCTTAACAAATTTTGTAAAACCATCTATTACGCAGAGAAGGTGTTTTTTGCTCCCAGATGATAATGGACCAAGGTGGTCAATATGCAATGTGTCAAAGGGCATATTTCCCTTAGGTATTGAATGCAAAGTTCCTTGAATTTTTCCAGAATCAGGAGAAAAACAAATACATTTAAGACAGGTTTTAATATAGTTTCTGATTTTATCCTTCATTTTAGGAAACCAGTAGGTTGTGGATAGGTGTTCGAAACACTTGTCAACCCCTAAATGGCACATTGCTTCATGATGAGTTCGAATTACTTGGTCTTCCAAATTTAGAGGGACATAAAAAAGAACCTTTTCTTTAGTTTTTCGGTATATTAGACCATCTATCATCTGATAAATTGGGCTTTCAGATTTTTCTAACTCTTTCATGATTAATAATATCTTAGGATCCTGTCTCTGCACTGCTGCTAAAACAAACTCAAATGATTCATCTTCAACGTGGAGTATATTAAATGATCTACTAAGAGCATCAACGTGATTCATCATGTTCCCTTTACGGTGCTCTACCTTGTAGTCAAAACTTTGTAGCTCTAAAGCCCAACGAGAAATGCGCGGATTAATTGACTTTTTCTTTAGAGTCAGTGTCAGTGCTTGACAGTCTGTGACTATTTTAAAAGGTATTCCAATGAGATATATTTTAAACCGCCTTAAGGCGTAAATAATTGACAAAGTTTCGAGCTCGTAACTGTGGTATCTACTTTCAACTTCTGTGGCTCGCTTCGAAAAATAAAAAATCGGATGGAATTTGTTATCGTGTTGTTTTTGGAGTAAAACGGCACCGAAGCCTACACTACTCGCATCACAATGCAACTCCGTTACGTTATGAGGACTATAGATTGAGAGAACTGGAGATTGTAAAAGCTTGGTTTTTAGCAAATTAAAAGATTCTATTTCATTAACACCAAAAACAAATGGTGCGTTTTTCTTCAAAAGGTCGTACAATGGTTTGGCTAAATTTGAGAAATTTTGTATAAATTTTCGAAAATATGAACAAAGCCCCACGTAACTGTGAATCTCTCTTGTACTCTTGGGAATTGGAAAATTCCTTATGGCGTTGGTATTGGCATCATTTGGCTTTATACCATCTTTATTTATTTTATATCCCAGGTATTGGATTTCGGTTTGTAAAAAAGAACACTTGTCTAATCTAAGATCAAAACCATTTTGAATTAAAACCTGAATGACTTCTTTTAAAATATCTAAATTCTCTTCTACAGTTTCTGTAGCAATTAAAAAATCGTCTAAATATGTCAGAATTTTACCTTTCGCAATCAAATCTTTAAATACTTGCTTAATAAACCGTTCGAACACAGATGGACCATTTTTAAGGCCAAATGGCATCTTTACATATTCAAATTGCCCTAGAGGCGTCGTGAAAGACGTGTATTTAATTGAGTCTTCCGCCACATTAACGTGGTGGAACCCATCTTTTAAGTCGAGGGTTGTGAAAAACGTTTTGTTCTTAAGACGATCAATGTGATCCTCTATTAACGGTAAGGGATAGTTGTCTCTTAAAGTTATCTTATTTAATTCGCGGTAATCAACGCAAAGCCTAAGCTCCCCACTCTTCTTCTGGACCAGAACTATGGGTGACGCAAATGAGGAAGTCGACTCGCGGATGATGCCTTTTTTCATTAAATTTTCTAAAATCTCTTGAAGTTTTAATTTATGCACATACGGCAATCTCCTTGGTGGACAATGAAATGGAGTTTCTTTGGACAAAACTATTTGCATTTTTAAAAAATCATTTGATGGCTTATTAACTTTCGAAATAGAGAAAGCTGGTGTAACGATCCTAATAACGTTTTCTTTTATAACCTCAGGTAAATGTTCATTAATATTATGATCTAATTTACTCACATTGCAACTCAGGTCAATATTCATAACCTTAAAAACAAAGTTGACATCATCACCTGTACTTATCAGCTCATTATTTTGACTTGTTGCTGGAGCATCGCGAACGCCAGATGACACTTGGAGATCTCGATCAATTTCATTTACATAATTCTTCTTTTGTTGTTGTAGAACCAAACCATTTTTGCCCATGAAATCTCTACCTAAAATTACAGGATAAGACATTGAATTATTCTTAACAACTAACATTTGTAAATTTATAAATGAATTTTCAAAAGATATGATACAACTTATACTTCCTAGTACATCCAGCGGGCTGTTGTTTACTACAACATATTTATGGCTTCTCAGGTCTAATGTTGATATCAAAACCGGAGGTATATACTTAGTTTGAACAAAACTGATTGGAGACCCTGAATCCAAAAGAGTCAAGAGTGTTGCTAATGAGTCCATTTGATCACTGACAAAATTAAAGCTGATGTTTTTCTCGAATTCATTGCTTGATGGTTCACTCTCTTCACATGTGTTCACGCTGGCTGGCAAATTAATTTGTTTTTTTTCTTCGGCTCGATCATTCGTATTCACAATCATGACTGATTTCTTCGCAGAGCAGTGCGGTGAAATATGTCCCTGCTTCCCACACTTAAAACACGAAACTTCTCTCTTATCAGGTGTTGTTTGAGTGCTGATTCGATTAAAAGCTTGATTTGTGAGATTTGATCGGCTTGGTGTAATGTTGCGTGCATGAGAACTATTTGGTGGTATACCTCTCGATGGCCTGACGTCAGAAAAATTGTTTCGGCAATTGCGCTTTAACTTCTCATACTTGCGTAAAGCTGATTTTAGTTCAATGATGGTGTTGGCGTTATACAAAATTGACTTATTAATTTCAACATCTGCTATTCCTTTAATTATAAATTGAATAATGTCTTCTTCTTCAATGTCACTTTGTGAAGCTATTTCCATCATCGAAAGAACGTATTGCTGGAAAGTCTCGTCATGACGTTTTTTTCTATTTTGAAGATCGCTGTATACATCAGCCTTAGTCACGTTCTTTTTAAACTCATTGACCAAATAAGTTTTCATATCTTGCCAACTTTTTGTAATAATTGTTCTGATGTATAATTTGGCTGTACCTGTCAAAAGTCTTTTGCCGTAAAGAAATTTACTTCTTTCATCCAGGCCTAAGATTTCGGAATAGTCTTCGAATTGTTCTATCCAACGTTGCACAGGTAAATTGTCGTCGCCACTAAAAGGGGGTATAGAGTCTTCAATATCCCTAAAACAAGCTGTAGTCGATTTGGTACTGGTTGCAGACTCCTCGAGTTGGAATTCTTGAAGCTGTTTTTGTAGTTTATGAATCTCCTCTTTCTTCTTAAAAATTCGATGAAGTTTTTCTAATTCCTCATCCAGAATTTGTTCCTCCGAACGTTGCTCCTCGTTGTTGTCCTCAGCATCAGAAAACTGTTCGTCGGCAGATTCAACGGCGGATTCTCTAGAAGTCTCTTGTATGAGCTTTCGCAGATCGTCTTCTGTGAGATCTTTTACTCCGACTTCCACACGGCGCTTTAATTCAGCTTTTGAACCACTGGTTGGAAGCAATAAAGATCTTAACACAGCTTTGAGAACAACGATTGTTGCTTCATTTAAGAACTTTGTCCACGCTTGTGACATATTTAATTGTTTTCATTAATTATTGCAAGAGAAAAAAAAAACACTATTTTATTTCGAAGAAGAACACAGACAATTTTTTTTCACAAACTATTTTAAAACGTGGTTTATCCTACTTCTGATGAATTGTGGGGGATTTTCCAAGACGAATTAATAGAGAACGACTTGTTTCGCTTGAATGATATTTATTAAGTGATTTGACAAAGCTGTACATCGATAATGAGAACTAAAAATAATAACTTTCGGTTGGATCATTCGATCATAAGGCCCAATCATAATTTTTGAACAACGATTTCTATGTACATTGACACAAGTAAATAACGAGTGCTTGCAGTTAGGCATAGTGCGATACAAAAGTTTACTGACTACTTTGGAATAAAGTATGCTACAATGGTCAATTCCACATTTGGAAACTAGACTAGGCAAACACGATACCTATACTTATAACATCAACACATCACATTCTCAAGAATACCTACATTTTTATAGTAAATTTAGAAACTAAACTTTTTTTGAAACCACATAAGATGATGTAACATACTCGGGGAAATAAAGTTGCTTTTTATTCACAGATTTTCAGTAATATTTATTTTACTTATTTATTAAACTTTTTTTAATTATTGACCAGCTGCACCACGCAGCGTTACTCGTGTAAATACCAAACAATCAACTAACGAAGGTATCAATTAAGAAGAATTTTTAATAACTAATTCACTGAAAACAACTCTTCCGTAGGGAGCCGACCACGCGCCTGAGTTTGCTATTTCAAACCGCGATATATTCTAGGATAGTAATTGAAATAAAATGATGTACAATTCGAATCAATATCATCTTTATGGATACCTTCACAAATAATGCTTTATTTAAGAATAAATTTGGTTAGCATAAGAATGGTTATGGTGAACCAACTTTAAACAGATTTTATTTAGAACTATTAAAGGAAAACAATTCTTTCATTCAATATTTTAGCAAAACTTTAACCATTTCCGCAGTGGTAGCTCTTAAAAGTAAAAAAATCCGTGGTTTTGAAATTTTAGCGTGATGTTATTGAATCTGTAGTCTTCCTTAATAAATGTGATATCTAAAAAATTTTTTTCAAATCGGACCAGTAGTCCCTGAGATGAGCCCGTACAAACAGACAAACACAGAAGCAAGCAAACAAACTCTTCAGCTTTATAATATTAGTATAGGTTTAAGTAAACATAAATGTACAGGCAGAACTTAAAAGCTTATAAGTACCAAAACTTTAAGCTGTTTTTCATACTCATGTCATTTTGTGTTAGTTTCTTTGAACATAAAGTTAAATTTTAACTGTACGAGGTTATCAACAAAAAAAAACAACAAAATTATAAAGCAAATACATAAATTAAGTTGACTGATTACCTATTAAAATCTCATTTTGACAAAATTCCATAACTTGCAACTTAATCTCATTGACTATAAAATTACTTACACCTTCGATTTGATTGACATACATTCTGACTTTCATTCTGATTCGGTAATAATTCTTTGATGTTATGATGATGCTTTGTTGAAAAGCCAGACCTTAACCTAAATCTAAGTGATGCATTTCATCACGATAGAACTTTGTCGAATTAATGTCATTTTATTTGTCATTATAGATATACTTACATTCGTATAGGTATGTTTAGTTAAAAGACATGAAACATTCTTGGCACATATCATTTCCTGTGAAAAAATCTAATGGACCATCAACACAAAACCGCCACTTGCAACATCGGATGGGATATAAAGAAGAGTGGTAATTTCATTGGAACTCTCTATGATGAACATTTCAATTATCACTGCAGCATTACTTAGACGCAGACGCAAGAATGTGCTGAGCTAATAATGGTATATAGAAGCCTTTGTGTCTGCCGCGCACAATAATGTTGTGGCATAGGTACTACACTACCGCGCGCCACCAATGCTGCGTCTTCCGAGCTGAATGTACTCGTACTCAGTGACAAAGTCTTAAATTGCATGCATCAAGCTACCGTCGTCTTCGCGGTCGTCATCGTCATGGTCGTCATGATGTCTTTTGCTTTGCTCCCAATTCGCGCAACACCCATCGGGGACAATGGAATCTGCATCATCAAAATCCCTGAATGGCACACTACCACCGCCACTGCCACCGCTCTGACGCGCAATGGAAAAAGTATAAATCAGTCGTGGATGGAGTTGGAGTTTGTGGCTTTACTCTGACCTAAATAAATAAAACTAAAGCACTTAAAATGCAACCTGATTCAATGTTTTTTTTTACTTTTCTTTGTTTCTTGTGTTGGGATTGGGAATTGGGCTCTGAGTTGCAGGAATCCAAATCCCTCGCTGGCTTCAGCCGAAAATTCTTTGCCATTAACACACTTCTTTTGATCCTCCAGATGCATCGCGCCTCAAACAAAAATAAAATCCTTTCACCTTTTAATGGATTTCGCATGTCAGGAGGAAGTGTCTTGTTTTATGTATATACCTCTGTCAATATGTACATATATTTGCTTTAAGACCGTAAAGCCCTTTATGTTGAATGACATGCAACAAGCACATCCAAATCGATAACTACTATGCACGGACACACAATGTATTCTACACCGAATCGAAATCGACGAGAATAATGACCCCAATACTATAAAAAAAAGAGAGGGAAGTCCTTAATTTCTTTTTTGGGCGTTATCTTTCACATGCAATATTACAAGATGCAAAGATCCAAGATTCAAGATCGAAGATGAATTTTCCAGTTAATTAAAGTTTACTGACCCAGATTGTGCCTCAAGGAAGAAGCAGGAATACATAAGAAAGAAGAAAGGATAAGACAAAATAAAACATTAATAATAATTAGGGACATGAGTGCATTGATTTAAATTTCGGTGTAAAAGGAAATTTGGGTTAATGGACTGGAATTTGACAGCTTCGGTGTTGGATGGCTTGAGCCTGTACCTGCGTTTTTGTGTTTTCTGATTGTGGTTTAAAAAAATGATAACCATCGTTGGGATTCATGTTCTTTCTGTTGGTATAACGATTAACAATACTTTGATTCCATCTCAAGATATTAAGTTTGTTTTTGTTTTTTTTTGGGTTTAATGAGTAACATTCATCAGAGAGGCCGAAATTTACTTTCTGAGATGTTTTGAGAATGTATGTAGATATAGGATGAAGAGAGATACAAAGGGGATTGCTCATTTTATAAGGGACATCCGGCCCGGAGTGTACACCAAAGAATTTGGTATCAAATTAAAGGTTGTTCTGAGCCGGATATGTCTGCAAAAATATTTTGTCGATAACTCATGGGAGATCCGAGATATTTGAGATTGAAGTTCGAAATGTCCAACCATTAAAAATCAGCACTTTTTCGACATAAATGCTAATATCTTTGGATACAGAAAAGCTAGAAAAATCAAAAAGGTATCAAAATAAAGGTGTCAAAAATATCTTTCAAATGAAACTAAAACTACATTTCTATGATTTATATATTTTGAGTTATTTTTAATCAAACCTTTGAATAGCAGCATTTTTTAGGCAAAATTTTGTACAATAATATCTTTTAAAATTCAATGATGACATTTATATTTTTTGGCACCAATAAGTAGCTTTGTCCACAACCTTTATTTTCATATATAATTTTTTAGGGTTTCTTCAACAATTTATTCATTTTGACAATAATAATTCAAAAATATGCTCTCAAAATACAAAACAAATCTTATACCTAACACTAAAATAAAAATAATTCTTATAGTAATAGTGGAAAAATTAAAACAAAAAATAAATAATTCTTATTGAAGTGGTGGAAATATTAGAATAAAAAAAAGTTGTTTTTCGGCTTGGTATCTTAAAAATCTTCTTATAACTTTATATTGCCAATTGCTAATCAATCAGTATACGCTTAAAAAATCTTCTCCGTCTCTATCTTTTGTACAATCAACCCAAACCTACTGTTAATAACATTCCTCTTATGTTAACTGCCTGAATTTTTTTAACTTCAACTCTATGGAAGAACGTAGGCAAATTGCAGACTTTCTCTTTATTCATTGACTCCTTTCAAACTTTAAAACATTCCATAGCTGCCGATCATCTCTAATGAAGATGGCACAATTCCAGGAAATTGTGAGGCAGATGAACCTATTTTACCACGTTTGGCTAATGCTGGCATACCAATCGCTACATCACAGCCCTTATTACGAGAAGCGAATCGAACGTTCGACTGAAAGCGAACGTTTTAGAAATCACTTATGTCGTAAATACCACTTCAATATTCACTTCGAAAGCCAACTTTTTTGGAAAAAGAGATGTTAACCCATTTGAACGTCGAAATTCACCCATCTTAATTTTGATCTATATTGGATTTCTCAACCGTTAGCTTTAAGTCAAACGTTCTCGACTTAACGCTTCTTGTTATAAGGGTCGTACACTATTGCTAATGCAAGACGCTATGAAGAAGACAAACATCAGGTGGAATAACATCACCACGTGTCAGGTCACGAAAAACATCTGGCCTGCACTAGATTAAAAGTGCTCAAGGTGCTTCCTATCTCTAAGCAGATCGCATATAAGCTCGATAATCGCTGTCATAACCGGGAACTTTCTAATATAGGAAAGCACACCACGTGGCTAGTCGCACTCTAAAATGACTTTTGCAGAAGCTGTTTGGATGAGGAAGAGGAAGAAACAGTTCTTAACCTCTTCTGTACATTCCCTGCTCTAGCTCGAAATGGCAAGACTTACCTATGAGAATTCTTGTATAACGACATATCTAAACAATCTGAATCATATACACATAATCAGTCTTTCACGTTTCGTAAAGGAATCAAACCGGTTTCATTGAGCTCAGAAGAAAGTTTCGAGATTCATGTGGTATAACAAATGACCAATAAACTAGCCTAAGTGTTTCAACTTCTTAATTCTACCACCTTTGACTTTAAGTCACAATTCCTTTTAGACCCAAACAACCTTATACCTGAAATAAAAGCTGAGAACAAAATTACCAATAAAACAAACATTCAAAGGCGTATGCTCATTTTCGGCCCGGAGTGTACATTACAACTTTTAAGTACTTTTTACAAAAATGTATGTTTAGATAATTAAATATTATATAAGAATAACTAACAAGAAACTTCATAATGTTTTCGTTTGAGGCATAATTTGAAAGATTTCTTTCTTATAATTAATTTTTTTTAAAGAAAACACAATAAATTATATATGAAAATAAAGGTTGTGAACTAAGCTACTTATTGGTGCCAAAAAAAATAAATGTCATCATTGAATTTTAAAAGATAATATTATTGTACAAAAGTTTGCCTAAAAAATGCTGCTATTCAAAGGTTTGATGAAAAAAAACTCAAAATATATAAATCATAGAAATGTAATTTTAGTTTCATTTGAAGGATATTTTTGACACCTTTATTTTGATACCTTTTTGATTTTTCTAGCTTTTCTGTATCCAAAGATATTAGCATTTATGTCGAAAAAGTGCTGATTTTTAATGGTTGGACATTTCGAACTTCAATCTCAAATATCTCGGATCTCCCATGAGTTATCGACAAAATATTTTTGCAGATATTTACGGCTTAGAACAACCTTTAATTTGATACCAAATTCATTGGTGTACACTCCGGGCCGAAAATGAGCATACCCCTTTAAGCTACTTATTTCTGCACATGGGTTTTTGTCAATGTAATGTATTCATTCAGTAGTTTGAATTGAGAGTTAAACATCTTTCCTTTAGTCCAGGATTGACCCACTACTGAAAATAGAATGTGGGTTAAACTTACAAATGGTTACCTCTGAGCTAAGTATAAATAGATTTTTTGACAGCTTTGAACAAAAGTCTATCCAAATTTAGGATTGAATTCGAAACCATAAAAAAGGCAGAATTTATTTATTTAGGTATGTCTAAGCACAGCTCTAAAGAAAAAATAACAACAACTATTCCGCAACCCGTTCATCATCATCCCACAAAATGCAACACGAATAGAGGTACTCCCGTTTGCGCAAGGCAAAGATAAGGGAGTATATTGCAATTGTATCAAAATTTACACTTTGTGAATTTATAATTTACATCTACTTTCAACCAAATGCATAATATAAGGAGGAGTTATATCCAGTGACGTAGCTAGACCTTTGGGGGCCCTGTATCCAATTTTTTTTTCCACTAGCTTTTTTGATCCTTGATTTATCTCATCATTTGAGAACGATAAAAGCTTATCCGGTTCCAACCCTTCAAACATACTACTAAGAATATGAAGGCTTTGAAATCTTTGCTGAGTTTTTCCAATCAAAATGTCCAAGCAGGAATAATAAATATTGACTTTGAAGTAAATTTCGGGTTCAGAAATTCTATGATCTGCCAACTCATCAAAAAAGCGCTTCGTTATTTTCCTCCTTTTATTTTTGAAGACAGGCGTCACTCACCAATCGTTGGCTAAATCCTTGGACTTTTTAAGTAAATCACTAAATTTCTAAAAGATTTTGAAGCAAAATACTTGCTTTTTGTAAGTCATTTTCCTAATATTGAGGGGCATTGAAAACTGGACTTATAATATCAAACAGCGAAGAAAAAAATGACATCAACACAATAAAGTCGTAGGACTCTAAAATGTTTATAACATTTTTACATTCGTCTCGTTCGTCTTTTTTTGTTGAGGTCAAATTGATTTGGTGTAAGGTTTTCATTACCAATGTATAGTTTGATCTTATACCACATAGTGCATCATTTCGTGACGACCATCTCGTAGAACAAACTTTTTTAAGGGTAATTTTGTATTTTTCCAATGAATCGTTGTGCAGCAAAGACCAGCGCTTCATACTGTTACCAAAAAATGTATATATTTTCTCTAAATTATCGAAAAATGTTGACACTTCAAATATATTTTTTGCTGCATCATTAAGTATCAAATTTAATGTATGTGCTGCGCAATGAACATAGTCGGCATTTGGAGTGTTCTCTTTTATAAGGGCTTGTAATCCTCCATATACACCCGACATAACATTCGCTACATCATAACCTTGTCCTCTGCATTTGGATAAATCAAGTCCATATTCACTTATTGTTTTAAAAACTTCTGTGTTCAGCCCTTCGGCACTAGCATCAGTAATTGGTACAAACCTTAAAAATGACTCGCAGATTTTTATATCTTTATTTACTTTTTCATCGGTTTCTGCTATAGAAATATATAACTAATAACAACAGACAGTTGGTCAATTTTCGATAGGTCTTGTGTTGTAATTAAAATTATAGATAGAAAAGGACCTTTTTTAATTTCTTAAACAATGCTAACGTGTTGAAATTCGTTTTGCCTAGTTCACTCAGACAATTAACGGGACTTTTTTTTGGTTGCAGATACATAAAGTTTTCGGAATGGAGTATTCGAATTTTTCAGCTGTTAGTTCATGCAAGTACCTTAGTATTTTTTAATCTAACGCTGGTCCCTGGTTTGTATTTCTGTGTGATGTTGTAGTTGGTGGCTGTGTCAGGATATATTTTGAAAGCTCGAATTAAAAACGTGTTTGCAGGTTGAAGTTGTAGTATTGTTGGTTGGTAGGACATAAAAAAAAGAAAAAGATACACAGGAAAACAAATATTTGACGCATGTAAAAAATGATCATCGGAACATTTTTTTTTAATAAACTTTATTAAATATTTAAGTGAATTTTTTTTCACACGTCTTGTGCTCTGTATCTTTGGGGCCCCTATATCTCGGTGGCCCTGTTACATGGATACAGCTGATAGAGCGGTAGCTACGCCACTGGTTATATCCAAAGAGCCAAGGACGGAAAAGCCCCAGGTGAAGATGGGATACCCTACGGATATTTTAAAAATACAACACCTACTTTTTATAATTATCTACATACACTTTTTAATAAGATTTTTGATAGTGCTGATGTGCCGTATATATCTTCATGAATGTCAGTCAGATATTTTCGAAGATATTTTCATTAACAGGCTTGAAAATTGGGTGGATGTAAACAACATTCTTACAGAGGTTGGAGCAGGCTTTAGAAAGAACTATTCGACGGTTGACCACATCTACATATTTACTTTAACATCAATAGTAAAAGCATTTCAAGCCAGAAACAAAAAAGAATACACATTGTTTGTCGATTTTAAAGCTGCATTTGATTTGGTGAATCGAAATGCTTTATTTTTTAAACTTTCCCAACTCGGAGTGTCAACAAAATTCATCCAAATAATCCGTTGTTTGTACACAGATACTTACTGGAGTAAAGCAGGGATGTCTACTCAGTGCTCTCCTATTTGCTCTTTTTATTAATGATATAGCTACGCACATTCCAGGAGGTGTCCGAATTGAGGGTATCGTAAAAAATTTATTACTCTACGCTGATGACCTTCTTATGTTATCCTAATCAGAAGAAATCCTGCAACTGATGGTAAATCGTCTTACGGACTATTGTGTCAAGTGAGGTCTAGTCAACACAGACAAAACGAAAGTAATGGTCTTTTCGCGTTCTAATCGGAGTGAAGTTAGGAACACCTAGCTACTTAATGGAAGTCGTTTAGAAGTATCGAAAGAATACAAGTATTTGGGAGATTTACTAAATCCAACCCTGGATTATAGGAAGCACCTTGTAGAAAAAGCAAAAACTTCACAAAGCTTAATTAATTTTACTTGGAAGAAGATTTTCTCTAACGATCACATAAACCTTTCAACAAAATATAATATTTTTAATGCAGTCGTGAAATCTTCGCTTTGTTATGCGGCACAAATATGGGGTAAGCAAGAATACGAGGAAATTGAAAAGTTTCAAAGAAATTTCTTAAAGAAAATATTCAATATTCCCTTAACCGCACCAAACTATTCAATTTATTTGGAAACAGGCCTGCCAAAACTTTTTACTTTGAGTATAAAGTTACAGGCTGATTATTTAATTGAAGTGTTTGGTCTACGGGAAAATTGGTTATGTAAGATAATGATGCTCTACGAAATTCGGAATAAGGACTGGTGATGTGGTGGATGAGAACATGGGAAAACATTGCTGCTTCCTGTGGAGAAGTTGTGCATATCAATCTCAATAATAGTGTCAAGATGAAAACGAATTTCTACGAAATCATCCAAAAACTTGAAGAATCTAACCGAAATCAGATGATTGAAAATGCCCGTCAATCGGAGAGCAGATTACTCTATAGCCAGCTTAATTATAACTTGTGTGACAAGAACTACTTCCAAGATTCTTTTTCCTATAAAGATATTTCCCTAATTTTTCACTCAAGATGCGAACTTCTACATTTAAATGGAAAACCATACAACAGAAGCTTTGACCAATTTTGCAATATATGTAACTTGAGAGCTAAAGAAGATTGCTTCCATTTCATCAGTGTGTGTCTAATTTTTAACCAGCAAAGAAGAGTATGCTTTGGTAAACCATCCCTATCAGTACAGGAAACGATTGAAATTTTAAATGGATCAGATTGAACGGACGAACCTTGTCAAATTTGTCAGAGCTAGCTACCACTACAGAATGCTTATAGTAACGGAATATACATAAATCATATAATGCAAATATTTATACAATGAAATCATACCTTTTTTCCTTTTTTTAATTTTATACCATTATACATATGTACTTGTTCAATTGTATACTTAAATACTTTAAAGTTACCAAACGAACTGACGGCTAAGCCAATGCTTAAAAAATTTATAAAAGCTTTTGTAAGATTTATAATGATTACTTCCAATAAATGAATATTTGAATTGAAATTGAAATTGAATAATGTAAGGAGGCCTCTCAACACTGAAAAAGTATGACATAAAGTAATGATGCGGAAATTGTATTTCCTATACAAAAATACACTTCCTAAAGATGACAATTATTTATGATAGATATATCCACTCTGCTGCGTAAAAGTGGGATGGCCGTGGTTTACCACCTATCGGTTCTCTCACTCAGTTTGGTGGCGAAAACTATATTCTCAATGACAGGTAACCTTGTTTGGTGCCTGTTGGACTTGGAATGGTTTCTACCTAAGTGAAACCAAACCAGACGAATGGTCTGGTAAATTAAATGCAGTCAACAAGAAGTCACTCTAGATGGAGAATGGCCCAAGGCACAAGGCCCAACATAAATTCCACGAAACTTTGGATGCATATTTTGAAACTTTTTGTTTGAAATTCACTAAAAATGCCTTAGCATGAATTTAAAATATTAAGATTAACTTAATTTGCTTTATTTATAAAATAGAAATGTAGAGTCTAGTAAGGTATTTATTAACTGTGGGACTAATAGACAGCTAAGTTATTTACAAATAAAATCCTCATATTTACCGAGATTGACCAATCCAAGATCCAGAGTCATTATGTCCTCTCTTTCTGAAAACATTAGCAGGTTCTTGAGAAAATACGTACATATGTATATCGTCTTCGAATTTTCTTGTTTTTGGTTTTTCGTTTTTTTTTGGTCGTCGTCGAGGTTAGAATTGGAGGTGGCTGAAAGCAGCTTCTGGAACTGTCCTTAACTGGAAGTAAATCTAACGGGTGGCGAATTTAAGGATGACTTGCAATGAGCTCTGAAAAAATAGCGAGTAATCAGGATCGCGAGAACCTCATCACAAGTTGCTCTAAAAAAAACAATCTCCGATGTTGTTGATGATGTCATAGAGGTCCTCCATTCCAGATTGGCTGAAAGCTAAAAATAAAGACGAAGAGACAAGACAGATCTTGGCATCTACCCGTTACTTCACTTTGAGCCATCAAATTGAAAGGACAATAAAAGTTTAACAGAAGAAATTTTGTATTGACTTTCCGGTTGCTCTGGAAGGTTTGCAATTTCCTATTAAATTTTTTTCAGAAAAAATTGCTGGCACCCTTTTTCTTACTAACCGTAGGAACGCTACTGTGGGAATTTAAATTTATTTATATTAAAATAATCTATATCTCACTCTCAATAAGCTCGTCGTGGTGGCAGCACTTTTATTGCTGCCTGTTGCAATTCTTGCTGATCTTCCTTGTCGACTCTTCCATGCTGTCGTTTGACAGATCGGCAATAATTCTAATTCCAAATTTCTAAATTTTAATTCACAAGATCGTTCTTTTGTTTGTCTTGTGTTTTTTTTTTATATTCGGTCGGGCAAAGAAAAATAATAAAGTAAATACTTAAATACTTGGCTTTGCTATAGCCAAGACTTTCCACCACCAGTAGTAAGGGGTCTTGCTTGTAGTAAGGAAAAATTAATACTTATTAAGCCTTTCTTCTTCACAAGCTGGAACGCCATCAAATTTCTTAGTTAGCTTTGGACTTTCGTAGTATTTACTTCCCATAGGAATTTACTGTGATCAGTCCGATTTGTCGAATTGAAAATATTGACATTTCTCGAAGCTTCAAGGTCTCTAAATCAAAGATTTTTAGAGAGATGCTTGTGTGTATGTGTGTGTTTGTGTACTTTCATACTTTGGGGAAGATTTTTTCGTCGTCCATATCTCAAGAACAAGTAGAGATATCGACTTAAAATACTTTATGTTTTACAGATATTAACAGGGAAAGATGTATAAGGGACTTTAAAAAAAATCGAGCATGTGGTCGAATAACGTTGTTATAGCGAAACGCTCCTCTCTCCAGTGTTCCTTGATATTTTCTGTAGCACTGCTTGATTGCTAGCTTCGGATCCTGATGATGTCCACAACATTGTTTGACTCCTCACCCTTTCTCTCCGTTAAAATATTCCTTCACAACTGGGATGGATTCAAGGTGTTAAAAGACCCCCCCCCCCCGGTGATCAGCCTCTCTAGGGGCCTATTCAAAAATAGCTCAGTTGTTAAAGGAGTATCCGGAAATCTACCGAATTTCGGATTATGAACAACGCAAATCTCTGTGCAGACGGACTGCCCTTTCTTCTCAACTCGTGGGATCAAAATACATATAAAAAACAATAAAATATAGTTGATGTTTTTGAGACCGGTTTGGCTTCAAACCATGTTGCCATTTATCCTGCGGCAAAAAATATTCTTGTGACTAATTGCAGTCCCTCTTCTGTTGCTAGTGGCAGTGAAAGTAATATATATTTCTAGTAGTGACAGGGTTGTGATAAACGGTCCTACCACTACTAATGAGAGAAAACTTCTCAACAAAACATAAAGAAGGGCATCCCTTTCAAAAGCTCCTACAAGCTGCGAGTATCCTGAAGGCTTCTGGTGTATCATCGACGACTGGAAGGAATCCGCAGCAAGTCGCTCGTATCGAATGGAAAAAGGTGGAACAACATCACCACCTATGTCAAGCCACAAAAGTGTCTCGACTTCTTTGGATTTAAAAGCGCTAAGGGTGCTTGATATAACTAAGCAGATTGCATATAAGCACGATAATCGATGTCATAACCAGACACTGCCTAAAAAAAAAACAACGACACATGGCCACTGGCCAGCCATGTTCTCAAATGGCTTATGCAGGAGCTGAATGGACAAGGAAGAGGAAGAAACACTCAATCATTTCCTCACTACATATACTTCTTCTACAACGATCTAAACGATCTCAAACATTCTAAGACAATTTGTGCTTCACGTTTTATAAGGAAATCGAATTGGTTTTATTAACCTCAAAGGAAAGACTCAAGATTTATGTATCACAATGGGCCAACAACTAGCTTAGAAGGAAACGGAAAATAACCTATATTTTAAGTTAAGTTAAACACTAGCTCACACCCTATACAAATGTTGAAAGTGGGATTACGTTTATATTTGTCCGGATGTCTTAGAGAAATTGTTTTAAAAATCTGACTATTTGAATTAACATTTTTTATTATCAGGTTACTAAACATAAAATTATAAATTTCAGCTTGCGCAAAATTTTATATTGGTCAAACCTTAATTTTGTGTGTGAATAATACTTTATGTTCAATTCAACTTCTATATTTTCCAAATAAAACCTAGCATAACCTATAATTATTTACGTTTAACATGAATTTACTCACCTTTAACTAAACTCAAGTACCAATTAGTATCCAACTTCAAATTGGTTGTTTTATCATCATTAAAAGCAGATATCTAATTAACTTTAAAAAATATTTTCTTAAAACTGCTCTATTATGAAATTCATTTTAAACATCAAAATACCAAAACAACCCATTTAAAAAAAAAAATATAGTAACGGAGAGACCCAAGCCCCTTTAATGCTGTGTTGTGCATAATGTGCATACGAATTAGAGGTGTGCATAAATTCTTGAATGTTAAACAAGTATTATTGTATTACCAAGAAAAATAAAATCATTTTCCCATTGTTTAAAATTATTCTCATACCTTTAGTTTTTTTTTTTTTTTTTGGTTTGTATTTTGATTTCCACTTTAACAGCAACTTTACAACATAATTGGTTTACTAACTCAACTCAAAGGTTTTAACATTCAATACACAAGAGAAGAATTTGTTTTTGTTCAGGTACCTAAGCTTATCGATTTTCGAAGATTATAGTGGGTTTGGATAGAAATTAATTAAAGGTTCATATAACATAAAGCCCTTTGGACCGAAAAAAAATTGCCTAAGGGCAAATTTAATGGTTAATCGCGTTAACGATGCTCATGGTACTTATTGAAGAACCATAACACTGTTTTTTTTTTTTTGATAATCTATGAAATAAGGGGAGTGAGTTTTTTCTCGTGTGCTATAATTATTTATTTTTATTTTCAATCAACCAGATGAGAATTAAATGAACTGGATTTTTTTTTGTAATAAAATATTTAGATCGATCAAGTAAATGAAATTATGGGTATAAATAAATAATTTCTTATGGCAACGCCTTTTACTAGGAACGAGAAGATAAGAGGCCTTAAGTTGTGTCCCAAATCTGAAGGACTAATTTTATATTCCAAAGTTTCTCATATTAGATTTTTCTAAAGTCACTCTCTTATCCAAACTAAAACTAGTCACAATAAACTTTTTATTGAAAAAGACAATTTATTTAAGCTCCAACTTCCGTTTGCCATACTCTCTGCGGCAATTCAATTAAACTAAACATCATTAATGCTGTATTTTTGTTTACCTGTCCTTTCATAGACACATTCAAATAAATTCATTTGTTTATGAAGTAGAAAGTATATGCGCATAATAGTCACAAAATACCATGGAAACACGGACTGTCACACTCAACCTGCTCCAAAAAAAATCATAACATTCAATGAAAATCTTATCAAACAATAAAATAAAATAAAAAAATTCCCCAAGCTCCAATTCTCGCACTTTTTTCATGTTGAAGACAACAACACACCGAGAGATGATGACAAAATGTAATAATTCATCAAATGCAGCAAGATACCTGTTAACACCACCAACCATCGCACTGAAGATGACGGAGATGATGATGATTATGATGAACAGGTGTTCTCTATGTGATGATCCCTGTCACTCACTCAAATCCCAAAGCTTTCATATCATATCACTCACTCAAATCCAAATGGATTTGTGAATGAAATTGAAGACAAAATTCACCAACGTTACGCACGCAACCACCTTACCATTGTCGTCATCGTTCTTCGTTGGTGATTTTTTTGAGAAACAAAAGTCAAAACAAAACCGAAGAAATGCTTTCACACACATGTTTTGCTTATTTGGCGCGCTTTAACTTACACGCATGTTTGATTCATCTTTTCTTTTAACTCAAACCACACCGGGAACATGTGTATGGGAGAAAGAAGATCTCTTTTACCATCGAAGAAGCGCACCATCGAGTACCGACCGATCCACGATAGTCGTGAGGTAAAACAAAAACAAGAAGAAGAAAAGCACAACCTCAAAAAAGAAATGAAGAAGAATTCACTCATTCTAACACTTCTTAGCCGAAGAAAGTGGCCAAAAAGATAAGAATATGAAGAGAGAGTCTATCCTCAACATCATCAACAATAAGCAGCGGGCACACAGCACACTCTCTTCTTCTTCTTCCATAAAGAACAACAAAACCACTCAATTGAAGAATGAAACTACTAAAGTTGTCCGTTTTGGTTTTTGATATGGTGAACAGAAGACCAAAAAACAAAGACATATGCCAACAATATACCATCATATCATCTTTTGGTCGGCTTATGCTTTTATGGTAGCAATAGAAGCAACAAAAGCACTAGCAGCAGCTCCATCTAACAGCAGCAGCAACAACAGCAGCATGAGTGAAAAATAAGTCAACAACTGCAAAAGAAATGAAAAGAAAAGAAAAACTATAGCAACACAATACCTTGTGGCCCGATGGTAGTGGATGATGGCAATGGCAGCTCTATGTGTTGTGTTTTGTATACCACCACGGAAATATCTTCTTCGGCTTATTCTTCTTCGTTCGATTTCAAACGAAAGACTTACGTACGGCAGCACAGTGGTCTACTCGTACCTACCTATCTCTCGAGCGAGCTTGAACTTCTTAGTACACTACTAACAGTGATCTTGCTTTTAAAAGAAAAGCCTTCGAACTTATATAACTACTTATTAGCTTGGAGTATGCTTTAGTTAATCGGTCACCTTCCAACGGTCAAGTTCGCTTACCTTCCTTTTCTTTTCCAATAAAACAAAAGAAAGAATTTTTTTCTTAAAATTAACAGCGAACAAAACAAAAATTAAGGAATTCGATCCTTGCATATTCAACAAAAAATAAAAAAAAAACTTGGCCGAAATAATAAAACAAAAAAACAATCAAGCTCAAGGATATTTTTTCTCTATACCAACACAAATACGGGATTATTGTATTTTTGGTTTTCTTATATACTATTGTGAAGTGGTAAAATAATTTTTAATAAAGAATTAAGGATTTATTGTGTGTGTATCATCCATCTATAAGTGATAAGACGGATATTTGTGAAGTTAACTAAGGAGTCCTGCTTAAATAAATCTACAATAAATTGTAAGTGATAAGATATCGTAATGAATTGAATAAATTTAATATTTTTGTTTCTTAAACGAAAGACTTGATATACGAACCTGAAAACAAATATTTACTTTGAATTTAACGCTTTTTTAATCCATGCGATTGAAGGTTAAGGAAAGTTTAGAGATAGAATACTTAAATGATTTAAAAACTATTATTCTTATAAAACGAAAGACTTGATGTACGAACCTAAAAACAAATATTTACTTTGAATTTATCAGTTTTTTACTACATTTGATTGAAAATTAAGGAAAGTTTAGAGTTAGAATACTTAAATGATTTAAAACATTTTGTTCTTATAAAACGAAAGTCCTGATGTACGAACCTGAAAATAAATGTTTTTTGAATTTAACGGTTTTTACTCCATTTGATTTAAGGTTAAACTATATTAAGGAAAGTTTGGAGCTAAAAGACTATGGTTTAATGATTCAAGTGAATATTTTGTTTATAAAACGAAAGACTTGACATACGAACCTGAATTAAAGTATATTTGAATTTAACGGTTTTTACTAGACTTGATTCAAGGTTAAATGATTTTATGATTTAAATTAATATTTTTCATATTGAAACGAAAGACTTGATCTTCGAACTTGAAAATGAATATTTTTGAATTTAACAGCTTTTTACTCAACTTGATAAGAGTTTGAAATAAAGTAAGAAGATTTTGAATCAAGAGACTATGGTAGAATTAAAGAAGTGTTGTTTTTTGGGAAAAAAGTGTTACTTTTAGACAAAAATTAAGAAACATAATTTAGATTGTGAAGGATATTTTTACCTTAAAAAAATAAGTTTCCTACTAATTAATGACTATATTATATTTTTAAATTTATTTTTATTAATAAAACAAAGCTCGAAAGAAATATTTCATTTTGAAAACTCAATAAAATCGTTTCAACATATGTTGCTATTTTACATTTTTTAATATTATTAAATATTCTTACAATATTTTTAAATTTAATAATTACGTAGACAGTTTATATTTTTATATAGAAAAAGGAAAATACCATAGAAACAAATAAAGTTGTAAACATATTCTGTTTTATGAAATTAGTCAAAATGATGGTAATACGATTCTGGAATTCATAGGCTTCAATTGTGATTTTTAAATCCAATACGTGTTTTTTGGTTTTTAATTAAGTTCAAAAAGCTTTTAAAATAAATTGGTAGAAATTCAGATTTTTTTATAAAAATCATACGAAGTATTTTTGTTCAATTTCCCAACAAATACCTAAATTTTGTAAACTAGACGTCAAAGCAAAACTAAGAATTCCTAAAATGTTTGAAAGTTTAAAATGTATTTTTGAAATTATTATTTTTGAAATTTGTATGTTTATTGTGCTTCGACAGGCTTTTCAATGGATTTTACTGAAACTTTCTTAAGGTTTTTTTTGACTAATTGTATTTCTCAAGATTCAAAACCAAGTTTTTTTTAAATAAGACAACGTATTTGAAGTCTTTATATTAATCTTTGTATATCAAGAGACTCAACTTATTTTTAGAAATAAGTTTTAAAGTATACTCTACTCACTTGGACGATATTTTTAAAAATTGAAAAATTATTAATTCGATGCCGTAAATTAAAGCCAAGTGAAATAAGGCCAACTTTCAAGAATTTGACTTATTAACTTCCCATAGGAAGTTATTGTAATGAGTCCGATTTGTCACCTCGAAAATTTTACGAATAAAATATGATTTAATTTCCAAAACAATTTCGTGCCATGAAGAATAACGTTTTTGACATCTGGTAAAATTTTGAGAAAAATCAATTTGACCGTTTTTTTTTATAAAAAATAAAAACCTAAAAAAAAACATTACTCAAAGTTGGTAAAAATTGAATTTCGACTCAAATATCTTTTCAAAAATTTGAGATAATATCTTCTTACTAATTTTAACTTAAAAGAAATATTGTTTTCAACATTAGGAAAATCAAATTGACAGTTTTTTTACAAAAAATGAAAACCTAAAGAAAAACAATACTAAAACTTGGTAAAAATTTACTTTCGACTCAAATAGCTTTTCAAAAATTACAAATATTGGCTTCAAACTTATTTTATTTCACAGAAAATATTGTAAAAATCCAACAGTCCGTTTTTGCATAAATCTACAAAAAATAGTATGCAAATTTGGTAAAACTTGATACATATAGACAAACTTTTAAGCAAGACAAATCGACAGACGGGATGGGAAGTTATCAGTGTGGGTCGCATCCCAGCCTCTTTTTTTTATTTTTGTAATGTGCAATAGGGGTAATTTGTAGCAGTTGGTTTTATTACACTTAAACAAGGTGAAATAAAGCCAAATTATAATTATTATTTGAATTTTAATAAAATGATTTGCGATATATGCAAAAGAAACTTTGCATTGCATATACTCAACTTCGCACCTACTCAAAGTTCTATAGTGGAATTTAGTAGGGGGTTACAAACCTCACTTTTATACTTACCATAAAATGGGGTTGGTCTTATTTTGTCAGGCTAATTTGGCCTCATTTCAAAAGTGCAATATGGCCAAGTGCTGAAAATTTAAAAAAATTTGCCCCACTTAACTTGGCTAACACATCACCGTTTCATTCATTCAAATAATAAAATTGATTTGGTATTTCTGGAAAAATGTACTCAAATTTTGGGATAAAAAGAAATTCTTGGATAACATTTTTTTAACTGTACAAAAACGAATTCATTGAGCTGCCACATTGGACTGTAGTTACTTCATCATTCATACATCAGCCACATTTTTGTGTGTATATAGTGATTGAAATCTTTGTATCTCCCTTTTTTTCTATACTTGATTTTCTGCCAAGACAGTTTCCTTACTCAAAAAAAGAACATTTGACAGTTTCTGAAACCAGTCAATACAAAATCAGTCTTTTTTTTCTAAAGTTACATTTTTAATTGTTTTTGAGAAAAAAAAAAGGTGCAAACGTAAGATTCATCAAATTCCTCATATCATGTTATAGAAGGGCAATTACCAGATAATTTTTGTTTTCAAATAGAATCTTAAAGTTCAATTCCTTCCAATTTCTTAAAAAAAAAAAATAACATTTGATGGTATTTAAAAACTTCGTAACATGCTTATCAATTATTTTTGACACACAGACCTCTGTTCCAGAATTTAGAAGAATCATTTCTTAGATCTTCAAAATTGTAAATTTTTCAATACATTGCATAAACAATGGAAGAAATTAGAACGAACAAATAAGTTCCTTAATGGGTCATTGAAAAATTAAAGGACTTAAAGTTCATGGGCCAGAAAATATAATGGAATGACAATTCTTATTTAAAGTGTTAATACCTGTTTTCGACAAAATTTGTTTGACAACAAATATTGGAATGAACACGCTCAGTTCTTTCCCTAAGAGTTACAATTTTAAAATTTCTTGCAGTGCATCAATTTTTGAAATTTTGACATCTAACACAAGAAGGAACCGGCACTTTGAACTTAAGATAGAAATTACTTCAAATCAATTCCGAAATAACTGAGACACACAACATTTTCTTCACAAACCTCATTGTTAATTAAACTTGATTAATTTACAAAAAAAAAAAAAACAAAATCAATTAATTTCGTCAAACATTTTCTCTTAAAAATTTAAACAAATCTAAGTGACTCTAAACATCGCCAACATTTTATCAAAATCCAAATAAAAAAAAATAATTTTCCCAACCTCAAGGTATTTCTACTGTTTAAATAAATTAAATAAATGTTCACATTATTAAAAAATCATCTAATAGCTTTATGGACAAAATTGTTTCTTAATAGCTTTGCCTCAGTCTACAATTCTTGATAGATGCAATTAAAAAAAACACAAAATATGCTGCACGCACGCAAGATTTATCTCTTACGAACTTCTGTGACAGCACTTTCCATAGTTTCAAAATTCAGATAAAATCTATCTTCAGAATTATTGGATGAAATTTATTTTCATTTTTATGTTAATATTCATCAAATCAGAAATTTGTTAATTTGGCATATAATGTGTTGCACTGTTTTAAAGAGTTCCATAGATCTTGTTAGATTTGTATCTACCTGTCATCAAGCCCGCATTTTATTTATTTTATTTTATTTGACTTTCTTATAATATAGTAAGCAATACGCCCCCGAAAATAGATAACAAATCAAGATACATCTTGTGCACTGATGTCCAGCACATCATAAACACTCATTTTCTCTAAAAGACTAAAACTACTGTATTTCATAGACATTAAAATGACAAGTCGTAAAATTTAAAAACAAATCTTAAAAAATCTATTAGACTGTGTTAGACAAATTAAATAATTTCCCTAAGTGTTTTACAAATTATACTGACCAACTTTCTAAGTAAACGATTTGGTGAATGTAAAAAACTAAAATGTGTCCAACTATTTTATAACACTCAAAAGTCATTCGGTTTCAAAAATTTTAATTGTTTTTCATTTTCTACAGATGATTCTATGAGAGATAAGTTTCTATTATACTATGTTAAACAAATATCAGATCATTTTCCGAGCACGCAACTTTATCTTAAAGAAATAATTTTCCATTTCACTTTATATTGTCCACTAATCTAATACAAGAAATCTCATATCGTTCACCCATTCTTCTAAAAAGGTTTTTATGTTCTTCTTTTTTTTGGAAGAAGACCACCTGCTGATATTTTCATCAGAATCCGCAGCTATTAAAGCCTCTTCACCTTCTTCACTAAGAACCAACAAAAAAATAAGTCATAGTTCTCATCATTCTTATTTCTCATAAAAATTATCTTGATACTCTCACTATTTTTTTCATTGTAATTAATGAAATAATAATACTTCAAAAAATAGTAAAAAAAAAAACAGTAGCAATAATATGAAGTTCAGAAAAAAAACATGCCCATAAAAATAATTTTACTTTCGTTTCTTTTTCCTTTGGATTTCTTTTAACTTCATTTATTTTCCACAATTGAATAAAAGAAAAAAATGATATACTTAAAACGAATCATCAAAAAACAGACCGATATAATAAAATGTTAACAGCCTCTTTCTTATGGTCAAAGCTAGAGAGGTCTTTAGGCCAACTGCGGAAAGACTTAAAAAAAAACACAGGTACAAAAAGAAATACTAAAAGATAAAACGAACCTGCCTTACATTCCAAATCTTGGTAAATTAAATTTTTGTTTCACCTCACTTCCGCTTTACTTAAAGTTTAAAAGAAAACAAAAATGGAAAGTGCTATCTACGTAAACTGCATGATCATTTGTAGAGCTTGAATTTTTCTATTTGTCAGTTTTAATGAGACACGAAAATGCTGCTTAGTCATTCATTAAAAAAAAACATAGTTAAGATAACCCCAAAAGAATCCACCATCAGCAGCAGCGAGATGATGATGACCATTAACCTGCAGACCATTCTTTTAAAGCTCGATTGCACTATAGTTATAGTCAATCATATGACTTTTAAAATCATACACACATTCAATGATATTTGATGACAATCAAGTTCAAGAAAAATCAATCTTCTAACGGTATTTTTAACAATTCTTGAATAGTATTTATCTCCTGCATAGTCTGTGTGTTGAGATACACAAATTAATATGTGTAACAAACTGATGGACAGACAGACAAATATAAGACTGCAAGCAAATTTGATTATTATACAATTTTCTCTTAAGAAAAAATAAAACTAAACTACAATAACAAAAACAACAACAACAAGAACAACAACTGTAAAGTTGTCAGCTTCAAGAGATAAACTAGCAAAAGAAATGTTAACTGGTTTGGCATACCAATGGACACACTAATTTCTATTTTACCTGGATTGTGGAATGCATCTATTATAATGCCATGCCATGGCTTGACTTGGTTTGACTTTTTTTTTTTTTTTTAGCCAAATGGTCAAATAGCAACCAGGTGGTGTGTTTTTTTTTCAAGAAGTTGTTGTTGTCGTTTTTTTTTAATACTTCAATCAGAGAAATAAACAGGAGAATCATCTAAATGTGCAATTATTTTGAACACCAGCTTACATTATAAGATAAGATACCACCACACCACTTATACCATGAAGAAGTACATACTTATGTTTTATCAAAGGATGTTTTGTATATTGTGTTTGTTGTTGAGCAAGCTTGAAAGGCATTTTGTCTGTCAAGTTTTTCGAACGAAGTCATTGTTGATTTTGATACCTCAACTTTGAATTAATTTCACCATAAAAAAACACCCAAATAGCAACACTATTCACTTCATCACAGTAATTTTCAAAAGAAAGTATTAAAATGCTTCCTCAAGGAAATTTCAGTCTCAGTTGCATGGAATCCAATATAAGTTAAGGAAAGTTTACAAAAGCAAATATAACGGAAGACTAAATTCTTTTGAATCCAATAGTGCATGTAGTTTAAGTGTTGAAGCCCTTCTTATTGACATAAAATGCTAGGCTATTGACATTTTCTCACTAGTGCATCATGCATCAATACTATAGATATTCAATATTCAAGTAAACAAATAGTTTCGAATATTTAAGGCTGAAAACGAGGGAGTCTATAGCTATGAGACCCATTGTGCCACCTTTTTTAACTTCTGGAAAGTGTGAGACATTACTTAAGACCTGCTTGGTTTGTTAATTTCCATTTTCTGGTAATTTGAGAGCGTGTTATGCATTTGTGTTCAATACATTTCATTAACTCGTAATGGGTTGAAAAATGTCTTTTCCCCATAACTCTATTTGAATAATTCGTTTGGAATGTCGTTAAAAGGACAAGCCGATACTTCTTAACAATTCTGAAAGGAATGTTCTGCTCGAGTTCCCTTAGAGTATAATAAGTCATGTTTTGGTAAAAAATGTTCAACATTTATTTCAGAAATTAAAAATATTAAAAATTTGACTTACGATTTCTCTCTAGTTCACTTCTTTTACAGTTTAAATTTCTGATTTTTTTAACGTAACTTAAATTGGGTTGCTCTTTCAGTAGTTCAGATTCTAGTCGATATAATATACAGGGTTTGGCAAAAAGTGGCTTCATTCTGATATTAATTCACACATTCGAATGGATTGTGGAGCATTCTCTTAGAACTCATCTTTAATATCGATTTCATAATTTACATAAGTAATAAATTGTGAACACTTTGAAACATTAAAAGTCCAGAAACTTTTCCTATAATATTCAGATTGTTTTGTTACTTTGGTCGCACATCAATATTTTCTATTTCCGATAAAAACCCCAAAATCTTTGATAGCGCAAATTTCACTCACCGTAACACTTAAATCACATCAAAGGGTTTTTATTAACACTACAAGGAAATCAGCATTCCTATACCTTGACCCAACAACTCAAATTTGTCTACCATATCTACTATTGCTGGTCAAGAAGGTGCTTAACGGTGACCCAGAAGTGGTTTAGTTTTGCAAACTGTGACTTTAAAATCTACAAGATTTTTAAAGTGAGTTTAAGTAATTTTTTTGCGTTGTCAAATGTCAAAGGAGGAGAACTTCAAAACAGGAAGAACCAGGGCCCAGTGAATTACAACGCTCAACCTTTTCTGTGTTTAAGTTATGCCAGGGATGAAGGGAAACTACAGTTTTAAGCTGAATCCGAGCGGCTAGTTTGATAAATCTTTTTTCATGACATAAATAACTCTTGAATGATTTTTCAATTCACCTCAAGAGGCTGTACCCATGAGAAACTTTTATGTGGCACATGCAGGTATTGAAGCTAAGACCTCTGACGTGTCAGTCCTGTGTACTAACCATAATATCAAAGTTATAGATATCGGATATCGGATATCAGACTATTTGAATTGAAACCTTTTTTTTAAACCCTTTATAAGAGATGTAATGCACTTCGTATCCTTTCGTAGCAATAGTAATCTCATGGTTTATCTCACCGAATAGTGGAAAAAATCTTTACAAAGTGTTGGAAAAAGTAAGATTCATTAAGTTTACTTATCGGAAATGCGTGCATTTGGTGTTGATGAATCTCTTCTTTTTTGGGTTAAATTTACCTTTTCGACTCAAGTCTGATATCCACAAAATAAACGCTAGTGTGCCCCAGGGTTCCGTTTCATTATTTTTATAAATGATTTCTTGGCTGAAATTTCTGACCCACTTAATAGTTTCGCTGAAGACCTCAGTAATCTCAGCTTGTCACATTTGTTGTTAGATTTTAATTCTTGTTGATAAAATTGAAAAAAGAGCTATTGAAGTGATAGGCGATCGTTTTATTACTGAGACATTTTAACACCACCGCAAGTGCTCATGTTTTATCTATATTTTTAGAAACAATGCTCTAGTGAAATAGCCAGTTGTTTGACGGGAGGAAATCACAAATCAATCGTAATACCCGTAATTCTATTAATACTCATCAGTTTGCATTTGAGCCTAATTTCGGACGTACTGTTAAGTACAGTAATTCTTTCTTTTGCCGTACTACACGAATGTTGAATGCTTTACCGTGCTCAATATTTTACAGACATTACAATGTTCAGACATTCAAAAACATATGTGCATCAGTATCTCCTTTCGAATCCTATCCTCCTTTTTCGAACTGTCTTTAATCACTATAAGGGTATTCTTACCCCTGCAAAAAAAAAGAAGACTCATGGTTTGATTCGAGCTGTAAAGATGTTATTAGTAACACAGATTTAAGTTTCCGGGCCTACAAAGCTAACCCCAGTGAGGAAAACTGGAATACGTTTAAATAAACTAGAGAGACCTTTAACATATGTAAATATTCGACACATTAAATGTCAAAAGAAAGTATAAAATTTCTCGTCTTACGCACGTTTTCAATGAAACTCCTTTTGCAAGCTCGTTTGTTAAACCCAATTTGCTTGCAGCACAGTTTGCTGTTAATGCAATGCTGCGAAAGAGTGACATAACTTCTCGTGTACCTACTTGTACTTGTAAGCGTAAAAGATTCTATAGGACGAATCTAGAGTACTAATGGATCTCGACATTTGGAACTCTATGCTGGCCCGGATAGTATCCCTGCTATTGTTTTGAAGAGGTGTTTTGCAACGCTGGTAAGACCACTGCATAAGCTTTTCCATCTGTCCTACTCTACAGGCCCCTTTGAAATTGGATGAAAAACAGCATTTGTCCAGCTTGTTCCTAAAAAAGGCAAATCGTCCTCCCCTTCTAACTATAATCCAATTTCACTTACGTCCCTTCTTTCCAAGGTCATTAAAACGCCGATGAATTTTCAGCTTAAGAAATATCTTGAGAAACGAAAGTTTCTTAATGACCGATAGTTCGGCTTTCGTAGGAATAGGTCCACTGGTGATCCCATGGTGGAACAAATCTTTTCATCGTTTTGAAGAATGAAGCATTTGATATAGTTTGGCATCAAGCTCTCTTATTTAGAAGATGCGTGCATTTGGTATTGTTCAATCTATTCTCTGTTAGTAATTACTTTTTCGGACCATTTAAGTAGTATTGGAGAGGTTCAACAAATCTGATATCCACAAAATAAATGCTGGTGTACATGAAATAGAATTTAAAGTCCGCTGTTTCCTTTTTAATAACAGGATGTCATTTTTGTTTAAATTTGTCATGTTCAATTTCCTTCTTCAGTTGTTTAAACGTACGAAATAGTGACAACTTCTAGAATATTCTTTTCAAAAACAACAACTTAACTGTAAACATTTATTTCCGTCGGTTGTCAAATACGAAAATGACCTAAGCTAATCTACTATTTAATGTCGACTTATCAATCAATGTATTCCACATATAAGACTTTGTTGTACTAGATAAGAACAACTTTGTAATATTCATACTATCATTAAAATTAGAGTTAGCTAGTTTAACCACTAATGGAAAGTGACTAAAAGAAAAACAACTATGTCTTCATTTCATACAAAATCAAACTATTATAAATACACCGGAATAGAGTCTTTGCTGCCAAGTTTAAAGCGGTTGACGACTTTATATAAACTCGTATTGTATTATATGCAATATGCTTTGAACAATTAATTAGTTACAGAGCCAGTTTTAAGAGAATCAAGTTATGCATTCAGCAAACGTACGCGATAAGACTTAATCAAAAAGAAAAAAATGGGTCAACTTCGGTTATGTGTAAAGTGTACCTACTTTTGTTCTTGTATCTTTTTCTTGTTGTTGTTGTTGTGGTTGTTATTTATAGTCTGGTTTCTTTTGAATTCAATGAAGAAGTGTTGACCTACCGCACATTTTAGAATTTTGTTTCTGTCTCCGTTGTCTTATTTCTAGGCTTCGCGAAAGCCATCAAAGCAAACACACATCTTCCATATACAATAATCGTGATTGGTTTAATAAAATTCTTTGATATGTTTGTTCCTCTTTTTATTATTTTTTATTAAATGGAATTGAAAATGCAATACCACAGCCATGGAATTTTTATATTGAGCTGTATATAAGCTAAAAAAAACATGATGATGGTAATTTTTTTATTTTTATTGAGAATATTAAAATCAATTCAGAATCATGTATAGTTTTGGTTTATTGGAGGTTGAAAATGATTCAAGTTGGATATTTATGGTATTTTGCTAGTTTGGTGGCGTTATGGCCTTATTATTATTTTTTTGTTTGTTTGTTTGATGATTGAAAACAAGAATTTTAATAAGCAAATTTTATAGTCTGTGTCATGATTGGAAAATTTTATAATAGACATAGTAAAATTTGGGTTTATAGGTGATGGTATAGAAGAGAAAACAAACATTTTTATTTTAAAGAGACTCATATTGAGCTGAATTAATAGTGTGGCTTCACAAGAGCCAAAGACTGGTTCAAATTAAAGAATATTTTTTGTTAAGACTTCTTTAAGACGTACCTTTCAATAACCACGTGGAAGACGAACTAAATTTTTGTCATATTTCGATCATTTCACTTTTTAACCTTTTGACAAGAAAAAATGAACGCAATTTCATATTTTTCTTAACCACTTTGTCGAAGTTAAAATACATTCGACCCCTATTGTTAAAAATGAGTTCCGGTAATTTCTGTCCACCTTCTTTTCATATATAAACACCTACATAATGATCATAGACAGTTCAACATTTTTACAACTATTCAGCCTACATTCTCATCGTTTTTAAATGGTCACTGATTATGTTATGTTTTGTTTGGTTATAGATATGTATTTAAGTTACCCTTTAAAGATTTATAGCTCATAAATGTTCGAGTGTGTAATAAAAACTACAAAATTTAAATTAGTTAAAGAAAAACGGAGGTACTGAAGTCAAATATGGCAAACGCAATACCGGCTCCTCTGGGTGAGAAAGTCAAACCAATTTAAACTTCTCTATACACAAAACACACTTAAAAGTTAAAAACTTCAATCATGCATCTAGGTTTCAAGTGAAAGGAAATATTGTCATTTCTAAACATCTATGAAAAGTAGTTGTGCATGTATCTCTTAAAAATGTATTCTAACATTCTTTTCAATTTCCATTTAAAATTTCCACTTTTCCCTAATGGCTTATTAAAAATCCAGCATATCAAGTTTGTAGTTCAACTCTTTCGTTTTATTCTCATCGTACGACTTAAACTCATACGAGTATTATTGTTTATAATTCTTCAAAAATACTGCGATGGCTGGTTCTTCTTCTCGTTAAGAAGAAGAAGAAAATAAAACATTCAACATCGTTTTCATGTATCGTTTCTGTGTCATCTGTTCAAAAAGCAGAATATCAACACAACACTAGTCAATTCGTCATCTGTCAGTCAAAAAGAAAAGAACCAAATGCCAAAATGATTGAGCGATCCGCCGGCCATCATGCGCGGTCGTTGTTTTTTAATATGGCTTTTCCTTTTGGTGCATTACATTATCATATATGTACATATAGAATGTTAATAGATACAAGAACATATAGGTCATTTATTTAGAAGACAAGTCAAGAAGTGATATCATAAATCTCTTGTTACTTTGTAATGAAATCGAAGGTCGGAGAGGAAAATTGTTTGTTTTTTGATAAATTTCTTGACTGAAAATCAAATCAACAATTTTCTTTGTATGAGTGATGGTTACAAGGAAAAAGTATTTTTTGTGTCCATCTTATTTCTCACAGGAAGCTATTAAGCTGAGTCATTTTGCAAATATTCCAAACAAGTTTTCTTTTCACAAGAAGATTGTTTTTTTTTTTTGTTATTTCCAATGAAATTATTAATCTCATGGATATTTTATCTTTTTCTGCAGAGAAGAAATTCCTTTAATTTCGATTTCTTTTCTTGTGTCATCATAGCACATTTCGATTAATTTATAATCATTCTACCCATTGAGGTCAATTTAGCCTTTTGCAAAGTAACAGATTCCAAGTCTGAGTCCAAGTGCAAGTCTAAAGTTAAACTACGCCATCCAAGCCACCATGGGATACGCTAATACTAAATGTCATCAAGTAAACATCTGCACAAGATACAAGCTGAGTGGGGAGATAGATAGACACACAACTCTTTTGAGAGGATACTACTATCGTATACAATATGAATGAGAAGCCTCGATTTCATATAAGAAAAACTCCATCCTATAAGCAAGCCTCTGCAATCCGGTGATCGGGTGATTGGGTGAAAAGGATAGTCTACAGCAGAATACCACACCAAGAGATCGTGGTTAGTTCCATGGTGATGCTGGCTACAATGAAAATGGAAGTTTTATTTTATTTTATTTGTTCATCAGTCCTGCACTTCGAACACCTGCCTGCCCCAACCCCACCGGAACTCTCTGACAAGTCAGACAAAAAACTAAAAGGAAAATCTGTATGTGGGACATGCTCAGCTCATATACAGCAACTATACCGCATTACAGATACTTCGGATAGGATGTGTTGTTTTTGTTTGGCGAGGCATCCATCGACCAAACTCACTCTTTGCCATATCGGTACCCCCCCACTATCCGTCTTTGTAGCGTTTGGTAACTGTATCTTTTACACACACCTCTCTTTGTTGCTCTCCAAGACAAAAAATCCTCCATCAGCTAGTCCAATAAATTAACGAATTATTCAGATTCTTTTAAGCTGCTTGTTGTGCTGGTGTGATCAAGGTTTTGCATTTTGGGATCGCCTCTCTTACCCTCTATCACCGTCACAAGAGTTGCAGAGAAATTTCGCTGTCACTTTCTTTCTGCAAATAGAAGACAAACAAAAAAAAACTAAGATACAAGTTGAAAATCCTGGCAAAGTTCAATTTAACTTCTGATGCTGCAGCTAGATGGTGATGGTGATGGGCAATGGTTTCTGTTGTCTTCGACAACGTTCAACTACGAGGAGGAGGAGGAGGAGGATGACGACAAAAAAAAAAGAAAACAATTGCAATCCCCCTAATGAAAACAAATCATGCCCCGAAAAACATAACTTTCCCCCATGCGATGTAGTGGACGATGGACGAAAAGACGACCACCGACCGGTCGACGACGACGACGATGAGACACCATGCGAAGCACGGACGCCTAGTGATGTACGAACATCTGTTAGATACACATAGCAAACCAAATGACATTTATTCGCTAGATTCTTCTTCTTCTTCTGCTTTTGCTGATTGTTGCCCCTTATTTTGTGTGTCTGATGTCTGATATTCTTCTCGTGTTCCTTTTTAGACAAGAGGTATCACAAGATGTTATGCTGTTGTCGTTGCTGTTGTTGTTGTTGTTTTTATAATCAAAGTTCGACGGTTAGTGATGAAGTTTAAGTTCCTTCTTGTGTCCACTATACAACAACACAACACACCACATCGCATCATACTTGGTACTCAAGTATGTATATAGTTAAGATAGAATTAAATGTGGAACGTTAGAGAAACTATGTCACTGAAACGGATAGTGAGTTTGTACTTCTTGCATTCGAATAACATTCAAACAAACAAACAAACAAACTACAAAACTACATTAATTTTATCTTCGACAATCAGATGAGGGAGAAGAAATTTATAAGAATAAAATGATGACCAAGAAGAAGCAAGCAAACAAAGTTGAAAAAGCATAAACGAATAAAACAAACGGGAAATGGATGAAAATTAACCCTAATTGCTGAGTTATACTTTGCAAAGTGATCAACTTATGATAAGTAGTAGATGATTTTATGATATTTAGGTGGGGGGGGGAAGAGGGGGAGATTTTGGGTTAAGAGTATTTTTATTTTTTTATTTGAACAAAGTGTACTTTTCTAATGGGGTTGAGACAAATTACATGTATTTGCGCGCTATAATAGTGATTACCGCGTGAAGCACTTTTGCAAATATATTTAACGGACAGTTTGCAAAATTGAAGATTTTAGTGTTATAAAAAATTAAAAAGAGAAGTATTGTATTCAATTAAGGTTCCTTTCTTTTCTGTTTTTCTATTAAAAAAATTATATCAAACTATATGAAAGACTAAAATCAAGTTCGGAAGTCAGCTCTTTTGTTTGATGTATAGAAATGATAATTATGATTGGAAAATAAGAAATATTTGTATTATATTTTATGATGATACAAATGTCTTAGGTAAATGTAATTGAGCTGATTCATTATTTTTTCTAAACTAAATTATTTAATACTAAAAAAGCAAATAATAAGGAGGAATATGTTGTTTAGTTTTTTGATCATGAATTTTGTTTATGTTTATACTTTTACTAAATGCGTGAGAAAATTGGTCCAAAAGCATTGGTTCAGGATGAAATTTTCTGGACATCAGAGGGCACGTAACTTTAATTAACTTTATCGCTTTGTTTACTGTTTCATCGATGGCGGTACTAATATATGTATGTTTTTAAATAGTAAGCAAAATTATTGCTTCAAAAATTGTCCTTTATGGTGTCAGCTGATTTTTATTGATAGATTGATTACAATTTGAAGAGGGAACAAAGAGAAGAGAGTTATTAAAATTCCTGTGGCATGATGGGTAATGCGTAAAACTATCATGTTAGAGGTCTTGAGTTCAATTCCTGTCTGTGCCATCTAAACCTCTTTTCACAGTTACTGCTTCTTGAGAGGGATTGACAAATCCTCCAAGAGTAATCCCTGTCATGTAAAGTTAGTTTATGCGTGAATAATTCGTACAGCTTTTCTTTTACAGATTCTAGCCAGCTTGATACTATCCATCTGCAATTTATGTACATTTGATGTGATTTACCGATATCAAGTTGAGCTACAAATAAAAAGGCCTTTCAGTTTCCAGTTCCATACACGTCAAATTGGTGGTTGTCTTTTAATGTGTTTCACCTCTGCTGAACGTTCTATTTCATGATCTTTTCGCGTGTCTATCATAAAGTGAAAATACAGTAGATCTAACAAAATTTCAAGTCGCTAATTAACACCTATAAAGAATTTAACTCATATAGGGCTTAGAATGGTATGTACCTTAGAATTTATTTTTAGATTTGTCTAGTGAAAGTGTACTATGAACAATTAAAAAACACGCATCTTCGCATCTCAAAATAATTAGACTATCAATCATTTTACATGATTTTTTCCGTTCCTAGTTACGAGCATGTGAGATGATTAGAAGGTATTTTAAAATACGCTTGACTTAAGTCCAAGACTACATGTCCAATCGGAGTGATGGGTGTTGCGATATCTTACCTGAACCATAGATAAGGAATTTGTTCTGATTTTGTTTTGATGATAAATACTCTCATTGTTTTTATTTTAAAGAAGGCCTTAAATAGAAAAGCCTTAACATTTTAGCTGTTTCGAATAGCATTATGCCCTGTATTATCACTTCTTGAGTTCATCATGTTCTCGATCCTTCTTGAATGATTTTATTTTTGTTTAACTCGCATTGTAACCGTTTTATGAGCAGCGCTCGGCTTGATTTCTTCAAATAAAAGTCGATACGTTTCCAAGAGCTCATAATTATACAACATCAATCTGGTTCAACCAAATATACACCTAAAATAAGATTCATATTTTATAGCTGAAGCAGATTTATTTAGTGGCAAAAAACCACATTCAATGTTCCTTCAATTCATATAAGAAACACAAGTTCAATGTTTCGAAATTTTTCCCAACTTCTAAAATCTCTTAGAAATGGCTTTGAAGTTAACTTCTAAAGCTGAAAAAAGTTTTTTTCGTTTGACGCAGAAACATACGATTTAGCGTTTACGAAGACTTTTGGTGGACGGTCGTCAACATTGTGTTTTGCTACTGAAGAGCAATTCGAATTCGAGGAGTTTTAACTCACTGAGAACTTGGAAAAAGTATTTAAATAATCAGTAATATCAATAACAAAAACTCAATTTCATGTTTTTCTGTTTTTCAAAATTGTTTTTCATTTCAAAATATTTAAATGGAATAATACTTATTTAAAATCTTCCAAAATCATTTCCAATGATTAAAAACCGCCCTCTTAGTCTCTAATAATTGCAGTTGTTTTTAAAACACTTGACTCGGTCTAAACTCATTCCGGCACAGCATTTATCTTCATATCGTCTGGCTCCACCTAAAATACTTTTAATTGTTGATGATGAGCTTAAAGTTGCTTAACGATTATGAAAGAGATTGTTAATAAATCATTTAATTATCCAAGGATGTTAGGCTTGCAGTCAACTGACATTTTTATCCAACCAATCCTAAGTAAAAAATAAGAACGAAACAGTGAAGCAAGCCTTGGACGACCACAAAGTCGAAAAGGCAATAACACAGTGGATAATGTGTATGCTCAGAAAGAGACCAATTAACTCTGAGCTAGCGGAAGAAAGGGTGAGAGTAGCCACATCCAGGGGCACTCCTCAGGTGGAGTTCTCTCACCGCTACTTTGGGTTCTTGTCATGAACGGCATACTCTCTAAATTGAAATCAAGTGATGATCTTGCATTACTAGCGACTGGCAAGTTCCTACCCACTATCAGTGAACAAACCGAATACGCCGTCTCGTTGGTAAGCAAATGGACTAGGAACTGTGGGCTGACATCAATCCAGCTAAAACAGAACTAGTGCTATTTACTAACAAGCGCAAAATACCTGATTTTAAAATACCTTTAATCAAAGGCTGCCCTCTTAAAATCTCTGATTACGCAAAGTATCTCGGTTTGATCTTAGATAAAAAACTAAAATGGGGCCTGAGCACCAAAGATAGATTCAAAAAGGCATCGATTGCCTTTTACTCCTGAAATAGAATTTTCGGAAAAACCTGGGGACGAAACCCTAAAATTATCAGATGTATGTATTCGGCAATAATTAGACCAATACTATGGTAATTTGGTATGGTGGAAAGCTTTAGAAAAGATCACGAACCTGAAAACTTTGACAAAATTTCAAAGACTTGCGTGCACTGGCATTACGGGAGCAATGAGATCCACTCCAACTGCGGGACTGGAAGTTATACTCAATCTAATTCCCCTAGACTTCCTTGTTCAAGAATCTGCGGCCAAAAGTGCTCTGAGACTTATTCAAACTAAAGTCTGGATACACAGTTCCATAAGACATGCCCAGATCCTTCATAAAGTTATGGGACATAGTAATACAACAATATAAAATACCCGAACTTGATTTTCATAAAACATTCCAGGCTGCCATCCCAAGCAGAGAGGAATGGATAGATAATATATGTACCATACTCCAGTGAGTCGTCAATAGCTATCTATACTGATGGCTCTAAATTGGACACTTGTGTAGGGGCAGGCTTCTATTCTGAATCTCTCAAGTTAACCGCCTCGCTTAGGCTTCCAAATCCAAACTACAATAGCGTCTTCCAAGCGGAGGTCCTGGCAGTGACAACAGCTGCTAAAAATGTATCAATGATGGCGATACCACGAGCTGATATCACCTTTTACATTGATAGCCAAGCGGCAATAAAAGCGATTACTGCAACTGAGGTAAAATCAAACCTTGTTTCATGCTGCCGCGAAGAGCTTAAGGTTCTTGGCGCACAGCACAACATTAGACTTTGCTGGGTCCCAGGCCACAGCGATATACTAGGCAACAAGAAAGCTGGTGGATTAGCAAGATTAGGGTCAATGCTTGACGTTTTCCTGTTATTTAAAACAGGAAATCTCAAAAAGAATAACTATTAAGGCCGATGAAAGGTGGAACCTTTTTGACACTTGCGGCACTACAAGAAAGATCTAGCCCTGTTTTAACAAACAAAGAACGGACAGAAATATGCAGCTACACAAGGAATCACTTCGATCTCTTGTTAGCATAATCACCGGACATAATCTGTTAGGTTATCATATGAAAAAGATGAGAATCAGTTCAGATGATCTATGCAGAGGATGTGGTGACGAGGAGCTGCAAGAAGACACTTCGCACTTTCTGTGTCACTGTCCCGCACTCTACCATCAAAGGAAGAAACTGCTTGGCAACTATTTCTTCGGGGATTTAGAAGAACTCTCTAGTACGCCAGGTACTAACATTCTGAACTTCGTCAAAGCCTCTAAATGGCTTGACTAACTGAACACATAGGTTTTTCTTATTAGCTTGAGTAGCAATACTCACGGGTATCACAATGGATCTGTATTGATCTAAGTGTGACGGTAAAGACATCAACTGTCAGCCCCTCAACCTAACCTAACCTAAGTACAAAATATATGGCGCAACTATTCTTGTGTGCGAGTTATGTCAGGGCAACTATGCTAACCATAAAACCGATGACATGGTTCGTGGAGGTGTGTACTCCGAAAAACTAAAACTATGTCTCTCATTTCGTCTTCCCAATCACTGTAGAGTGTTAAAGGCCGAACTTCTGGCCATCAAAGAAGCTATTGGCTCAAAAAAAACGTGATATCGACTACCGATAAACGCATCTTCTCAGATAGTCCAGCTGCAATAAAATCATGGGAATGTGTCTCAATAAACTCTCTAACAGCCTGGAAATGTCCATCATCTCTTGTGGTGATGACCGAGCAGTTTAACATTTACCTTATTTGGGTGTTGGTTGGGTCATAGAGACATTCCAGAAAATTGCAAACCTTTGCATAGCCTTTGATGGGCTACAAATCTAACATCGATATGCTATTAGCTACTTGTAGGCTTATGCTTGTCGGCCAACTAAACTAATTTGGTCAACGCTTGATACTTAACTCTCCAAGCAACTCATTTCGGTTGGTAGATTGCACATTAGCTCCGTTATAGGAGTCCTTGGAGTTGGCATGCTTTTTGATTTTGAGCTCCTGCAAACGATTTTTGAAGAAGCTGAACGGATGAAGAAGAAAAGAAAACAGTGTCTCACTTTCTATGTCCAGGCCTGTAACAAAGACGAAGACTCCACTTTTTCTTACAATGATCCTAGTGATCTGAAAATTCCTACTGTAACTGGTGCAACGAGTAAGATAGATCTTAAGTTCCGCATGTCTCTGTGACAATAAGAGCGTTTTCTTAATACCCATGTGCAAAATTCTGTCCTTAAGGCAAACTAATCAGATGGTATTTTAATAATGTTTGCACTCTTAGATTACTTTAAATGCAACTCTGCAGGTCTTAGACCGCACTCCATCATTAAATAAAAAATCACTTTCATAAATTTTATTGACTCGAACGAGGCGCGTTTTCCCTTTTATCGCCGTTTTGTTGCGAATAATGAAATAATTTTCAACATCGTCATTAACATTGAGATAGTTTTTTTGACCTACATATTTCAGCATTTTTCAAAACATAACAAAAACGATATTGTAGTTTTTTCTCTTAATCGAATTGAACCATTCAAAAGCCAAATTGACAATCAAAAAAAAAAATTCCTGAAGCCGGTATTGATGCATTTTTTAAAAAACTGCATCTGCTTTCCTCCTAATGATGTTTATGATACGTGCTGCATTAAACACCATCAGCTCAGTTCCGCTCAGCAAAACAACAAACAAAATAACAAACTATTAAGACTTCGAGAGTCTTAACCCCTTGATATCGATATTGCGCTTCTGCTAAGTGTTGAGTCTTCTCACAATTTAACTATCATTCATCGAACGTTTACTGATCAATTTGTTGCATTTTATGGGATTTCATCGAACATCGAACCGACTTACCGACCGACCCAACGATGATGATGGCGATGGTAATATTGAATAAAACGTCTTTGCCAAGGTGAGGTCTGTGTATAGAAGATGTTTAAGAGGAGGAATAAGGAGGGTGTACATACCATGAGGTCATTGGTGATAGATAATATTATAGAAAGCGTTGTTAAAAGGCCATTTAATTTCATTTAAACATTGTGCTATCAACATATCCTCACTCGTATAAAGAAGTTGCAATTGCTTAGAGAGGTGGTAGGCGCTGCACTGCGCTGGTGCTGATCGGTGTTTGGGATCTAATTCTGCCTTTATTTTATACCAACAGCTATTAAGGTTAGATTGTGGATAAACTGTCACACTTTCGCTGCTGGTTCTTGTCACCAAACAAGAAATCGATCTATAATTTAACTAAATTGTATCTTTTTATATTCTTGTTGTTGTTTAGAAATAGAACCAACATAAATTTAGTATGGCACCCACGTCTGACGATGTTAAAGAATGAAAACAATTACCACGAATGACTCAATGACACCTATGAGTCGTGGTATGTGACTCTCGATCGATTTAGATTGTTCTTTTTTTTCGGTATAAATTTGAATAAAAATGCGGCTTTGAGGGCTCGTCGCGGTCGCGTCGTTATTGTCATCATCGAGGGGAAAGTTAAGTTTTGTTATTTGCAACTGTGTGATTGAACTTTTCCTCAGGAATTTGCCACTATTTTCCTGTAGTCGTCGAACGAAGAAGACGAGGAGTGCGGATGACATGAATAGTTTATGCATCCAATAGATACAAAGAATTCGCAAGTATCTTTAGAGGATAAGATTCTTATTTTGTTGCTTTTTTATTTTTTTATTGTCAATTGTGGATTCAATAGAAAGTAAAAAAAGGTCATAAAATTGGTTAAGCGTTTTTGTGTGCTTTGAGAATACAAAATTAATCTAAATCTAAATTTTCGTTTTTTTTTTTTAAATGTTTATCACTTCATCAATGGAAAACAAAAAAACATTGGAATTTGAACAAAAACAAAACAATAAATGAAAACTGTAACCACATTTGTTTGGAATCTATATGCTTTGAGTATTTGATGACTAATTTACATAATTTTGTCTTTAAGAAAGTTCTTTTTTTTTCCTTCTTCTTTCATTTATTGTTTGAATTTGTATTGGTTTAAAGATAATTATAAAAACAAATGTCAGATACTTTATACCCAATCGATCTGATAGTGTTAATCATCATCACAAAATCAATATTTCCGGATTATTGAAGCCATTGTTCGATTTAAACAAAACCAAACAAAAAATCAAAATAAAAGATTCATAAATTTCCTGTGGTGGCCCTTAGGATGGGAAAGCTTCAGTTTTACATACCTAATTTTTCCTTCTTTTTTTTTTGAGTAACGTTTCACGATTTATTAGGGGCTTTTGTGTGGTTTTTAGTTATTTTTAATTTTTATTTCATTTTATATTTTACTGAAGGGCTATTTTATTTTTGAATTCTGTAGCATTGTGTTGTATAACAAAAAGAACTTAATTTATTTATTGTTGTGGAGAAAATAGGGAAATATTTTCTTTTTTTTTTTAAAGTGTTTTTTTGGGCTACTGTGAAGTTTGAATGTTGAGAGTGTGTTTTTTGTGGTCTTAAGTATACTTTGAATTTTGGATAATGTTATTTAATTTTTGAAAAAGTGTTATGTACTAAAACTTGTCGTAAAATTTTCTTGGTGTAATTTTTGAAAAAACACATGTTTGTGGGGAGCTTATACGATTTAAGAAATATTAATGAAGTTTCAGAAAAATAGTATTTAAGCCGACATTACTTTATTAAAATTGACCAAAACATCATTAATCAAGAATACTTCTAATAATATTGTATTGAAAACTTTAGAAATTGATTATACAGCGAATAATTATTTTCATAATGTTAAATATTTTAAAAATGTTTTGGAATTTGTGGGCTCTTAAGGTATTTTTCATAATTTGTTTCTGTTTCTTGGTTATGGTACCCTTACACCAATGTTTTGTTTCCTCAGATAGGACAATTCAAGACTAATTGACGATAGTATTTCAATTGTGTTTGACTGCAACGACAAAATATGATAAGCTCATTAAATTCCGACCTAAACAGCATTGTACAATGGGGATTAAAAAACCGCGTGGAATTTAATGCTTCGAAAATCCAATGCTGTCTTGTATCGTTAAAGCGATTGCCATTTACCATGGATGGCACTTGCATCGAGGAGACTGAACATCTCTATACTCTCGGTATGTGTATCACCAACCACCTTTTGTGGAACGATCACATACGTGATGTTGCCAAAAATGCCTCAAGATGTTTGGGTTTTCTAAGACGATGCAAGAAGTTTTTCTCCCCCTCTGATCTGGCTGTTATTTACAAAACTTATAAACGTCCAAAGCTTGAGTATAACTCTCATCTCTGAGCTGGTGCTCCTGAAACTTACTTAAGCCTCTTGGACAGCATTGCACGTAGAGCATTTAAATTAATTCGTGATAATACCATCATAGGATAATTTACGTCGCTTGAATATAGTAGTAAAGTTTCTTGTAACACGCTTTTTTACCGTTATGTTAACGGTTTATACTCAAGAGAAATAGCCAGCTGCATTCCTCCCCTTAAACAGTTCAACCGTAATACTTGCGCTTCTAGGAGTAATCATCGTCATCAGTATACCCCGTGACCAACTTTGGTTGTACCGTCAAGTACAGAGATTCGTTCTTTAGTCGTACTACGCGAATGTGGAATATTTTACCACACTCTGTTTTTCCCAGCCATTGAATTCAGGAATTCAAAACCAATGTGCACCGACACATCCTTTAAACCCTTTGTCCTCTTTCTCGTGCTTACACTGTGCCTCTGCATAATAAGGGTTGTAATATCTCCTTGAGTGTGCGCTTATTATAAAAAAAAGAGGCTGGGATGTGACCCACACTGATAACTTCCCATCCCGTCTGTCGATTTGTCTTGCTTTAAAGTTTGTTTATATGTATCAATTTATACCAAATTTGCGTACTATTTTTTGTAGATTTTATTTTTTTTTTAAGAAAAAACGGACTGTTGGATTTTTATAAAAAAATTACTGAATATCGAAAACAATATTTTCTGTGAAATAAAATAAGTTTAAAGCCAATATTTTTAATTTTTGAAAAGCTATTTGAGTCGAAAGTAAATTTTTACGAAGTTTTAGTATTGTTTTTTTTTAGGTTTTTATTTTTTGTAAAAAAAACTGTCAATTCGATTTTTCTCAAAATTTTTCATAATGTTGAAAACAATATTTCTTATAAGTTAAAATGAGTTAGAAGCCAATATCTCAAATTTTTGAAAAGATATTTGAGTCGAAAATCAATTTTTACCAACTTTTATAATTCTTTTCATGTTTTTATTTTTTGTAAAAAAATTGTCAATTCGATTTTTCTGAACATTTTTCAGAATGTTGAAAATAATATTTCTTATAAGTAAAAATTAGTAAGAAGCCATTATCTCAAATCTTAGAAAAGATATTTGAGTCGAAAATCAATTTTTACCAACTTTTGTTATATTTTTTTTAAGTTTTTAATTTTTTGTAAAAAAACTGTCAATTCGATTTTTTCAAAATTTTACTGAATGTTGAAAACAATATTTCTTATAAGATAAAATTAGTTGGAAGCCATAATCTCAAGTTTTTGACAAGATACTTGAGTCAAAATTCAATTTTTACTAACTTTGAGTAATGTTTTTTTAGGTTTGTATTTTTTATAAAAAAAACTGTCAATTAGATTTTTCTCAAAATTTTATCAGATGTCAAAAACATTATTCTTAGTTGCAAAAAAATGTTTTGGAGATGAAATCATATTTTAGTCGTAAAATTTTCGAGGTGACAAATTTTTTTTTTCAGTTTTTTTGATTTATAAAAAAAACCGTTAATTGGATTTTTTTCCAAAAATTTAATTGTTTTGTATCACGTTACAATATATATTATAAAATTTAATTCAAGTCTCTAGCGTCATTGGTTCATGAGATATTTAGGTTTAACCAAAATGTTCACCTTTTTTTTCAACTGCTATAGTAAAAAAAACCACCCACACAATTTTCTTGAGAGCCATTTCTGCATCTTTCTGCCTTATTATCTGTATAACAAAATTTATTTGAAGTCGATATCTCTTCTGGTTCTTGAGTTATGGACGACGAAAAAAACGTCGCGAACGTACGGACATACGGACGTACGAACGTACGAACGTACGTACACACGCACACACAGACATCTTTCTAAAAATCTTTTATTTCGATTCTAGGGACCTTGAAACGTCGAGAAATGTCAAAATTTTCAATTTGACAAATCGGACCCATTACAATAACTTCCTATGGGAAGTTAATAAAATATAAATAAATTAAATTTTACCTTTTAGTATCAATCACAAAAATCACCAAGACTTTAAATGTATTAATTATATCCCACCTTATTCATAAAAGGGCAGAATAACGCCTGCTTAGCTATTATAAATTATTATAATAAATACATTAAGCACCATAAACCTTATCTTATCAACTTTTAAAAGATGACTCCTTCGTTAAGAAAAACAATATCATTAATAAACAATTTTTCCCCTTTGTTGAAAAAAACACCCTATATAATAAGTCATGATGTTATGAATCCCACTCATGAGAACTCAAGAAATTATGTTGTTCATTAAAATTCAAAGAAAAAATGACCACTGAACTAATTAAACTGTTTAGCATATTGTTCGGTAAAGTTTAAAAAAATAGATGGAAAATAGAACACCAGTCATACCTATAGGTATGGCCAACAGTACAACACACGATCCTTAAGTGATATCTTATATGAGTTGAATGAGGTGAAGAGTTATTATGGTCCAATTGCTTATGCAGAGAGAAAGATCACACACCAAAACAGTAGGTGTTCTTTTATTTTTCATAATATGTTAATTGTTTGTTGCATCGTTAATAACAATTAAGGTCTATTATAAAGTTAAAGTTATACATAGAGAGATGCATTATGTGGGAAAAGTTGTTGTTAACAAAGCTCTATTTTCTTTTTTTTTTTGAGAACGGTTGTCAATAAGTGAAAAATTGTTAATTACCTTCAAGTCTTCGTATTTTAATATTCATAAGAATTGTAAATGAATTGTTAGCATTGAAAAATCTTTTATTTAAATTTAATTAATTTTAAGCATTTGTTGTATGCATAATTTATAGATTTTTAACATGTTTTTTTATTTTTTTTATTTTTAGGTTCCCTATCCCTTGAAGGAAGACCGTTATTTTTATAAAATACAAAGTAAGTGGCATATCAAACAAAAATATTGACAAATTGTGTGTTTTGGTTAATTTGGATAATAGAACAACAATTTCTGCAAATGTGGTGCAGATTTTACCACCAGACTTAAAAGTTATCATTTATCAATCTATAGCTAAAAAGACGTACATTTTGTAAAATTTCAAATTTACTTTAATAGTTGTAAAGTAAAAAGTTGCCTCTTCTGACACCTTGCATCCTGTAATGCACTAAAACGATCTTTTATTCAGCTGGAGCATTTTTTGAGGAGTTAATAATATGATTGATTGAGGGACTTATAAACTTCTCTAAAAATTCAATCAAAAATGTTGACATCTTTTGACGTTTCAAGGCAAATAGAAGCCATAGTTTTCAGAGATATATTACTTATTTACTTAAGGTAACTCTATGTACGCCTACAGTCCTGTGTGAACTAGGGTCTCACCCAACAGACTTCTCCATCTAGTTCGGTTAATAGCTAGATGTCTCCAGTTGCGGATTCCAAGTTAGGTGAGGTCACTTTTAACTTGTTTGCGCCACCTAATCCGTTGTTTGCCTCAACTGCTCTGTTCTGTGAAAATGGTTTCTATGCGCTCTACATAACCCTGCCAACTCTGTCATTGGACTTAAATCCTTCTGGAATGTAGATCAAGCGAAGAACATTTCTTAAAACGACCCTTGGTGTTTTCATCCTTACTTACTTACTTAAGGTGGCGCTACAGTCCTACAGTGTGAAATAGGGCCTCACCCAACAAACTTCTCCATCTAGCTCAGTCCATAGCTAGATATCTCCAGTTTCGCGATACAAGCTGGGTGAGGTCACTTTCCACTTGTGCGCGCCACCTGATCCGCGGTCTTCCTCTACTGCACTGCCTTGTGGGTGTGGATTCGATGACTTTCCGGGCCGGAACATTGGTTTCCATGTGCTCTACGTGACCCAGCCATCTTAGTCGTTGGACTTTTACCCTTCTTGCTAAGTCTACGTCGCTGTACAGCCCGTACAGCTCGTCGTTCCATCTTCTCCTCCAATCCCTTTCTATGTATACGGGACCGTAGATCACACGAAGAACTTTTCTTTCGAAACGACCCAAGGTGCTTTCATCCGCTTTTTTCATAGTCCATGCTTCTGCACCATATAGCAGGACGGGGATAATAAGGGTATTATATAGCGACACTTTGGTCCTTCGAGAGAGGATTTTTCCACTCAATTGCTTTGTTAGCCCAAAGAAAGAGCGGTTAGCAAGAGTTTTTCTGCGTTTGATCTAAGCGCTGGTGTTGTTTTCTGCGTTCATAGCGGAGCCTAGGTAGACGAAGTTCTTAACTACCTCAAAGTTACGCCTGTCGATGGTAGGCTTTTAAGCGGCTGCTGTCTGGTCCAGTGGCTTAGATATGACGATCTTTACCTAGTCTAGGTTTGGAAGTCTAAATGATGAATTATCTACTAATCTTTCGGGTCTGAAAAATGGGAAGATGTAATTGTTGGCTTGAGTCGTCTATATTAAATAGATCAACCTGCCTGACAGCGTGAACCAGTTCGTCGTACAGTACAGAAACCAACTCAAAATTGATTTTCGACTAAAATATCTTGACATTAACATTGATAAGACATTAACTTATAATTCATTCTTTTTGAGCAGAATATTTTGTTTAACATTGTGTAAAGTTTAATTTAGTTAATTAAATTAATTTATCGTTTGAGTAAATACTTTTCTCGAAAAGAACTTGCAATATTCTTTTTCTGACCTCAATTATGTGACGCAGAGTGCGCATTCATTCCCGCATATTCTTCGCAAAGACTGTGTTCAAACTTGTCAACTTAACAATTCACAACACAAAGGCCGTTCCCGATACATTTTACCTACCTTGAACTTTCTAGAGCACACAATATTGTTAAATAAAAACAAGGTCTCTATGTTGTCCCGCATGTCCGATCCAAATCGATTCTCATCACAATTCTGTTCACTCCTCTCAAAGTCTATCTTTCATTCATATTTTTGTGTCCAATTAAATTTTCTTGTTCGACTTCTCGACTTCGACAGAAGAGGAGCCACTAAACAGGTGAACAACGAATTCCAAGCAAATGTACTTCTACCATCATCATCGCACATAGATCACTCCCCATGACAATTTCCAGATCATTGGCTTGCATCCAAACTGCACTGCTTGGCTGCGAACACTGACTGTGGGGCGCGATATGCTCTCCATAAAGGCCGCGCCATTTACTCACTCATTTATAATAAAACAGCAAAGTAATGTTATATAACAATTTAATAATGAAAATATAATAACAATTTATATATTTTTAAAAAAACTTGCTTTGGTTTGGTGTGGTCACATCACATCATGAAACTGGGATGAAGCCGGCGCGGCCGGCGCAGTTATGGTCAACATTCGAAAACAACAATTCCGTTGTGCAGAGTGCAGTGCAACATGCTCTCGTCCATCTTGTATTAGCAAACGGTGCAGACATTTTGTCACGCAAGTTATACAAACTCTATAGGCCGCGCCGCAGTCGAGTCGGTCGGGCAGTGCGGTACAGATTTACTTCGATACCACAATGGAATGCGATGCGAACCCAATGCACCATAATGATAGTGATGATTCGTGAAAAGTGGATCACGAAGCTGTACTGGTTTCTTGTTGTTGTTGTTGTTGTCGCTGGTGATGATGGTTACTTATATTATGGGAGCATTTTGACTGAGTAGAGCTCTTGATGGAAGCGATGTTATCCACTATAATGGAGCATATCGAACAATATAATTATTATGGCTTATGCGCACATTCAGAGGTAATGTTCATTCAATATGCAATGAATATTTCTCCTCGTCTTTCTATCTTTCTCTCAACTCCTCGATGATTTAACTTTAAAGCCTGTTTTGATTCGAATAAAAAAGACCAATAACAACAATTATGGTTTTATAATAACAACAATTTTATAATATTCTTTTATTATTAAATTACATATTATACGAGTTGTTATAGAAGGCACATATAGGAAAGTAAATATAAGTTACAAGGACCTTAATGGAATATAAAATTTGATAATTGTAAGGTAAAATTTTGTGAGGAACATTCCTTCGAACATTTCCTTGTATCCCAAATAAACTTAATTATACAGATTAAAATATTTTAAAATTATCAATAACCTTTCTTTATACGATAGTTTAAATTATTCGAAAGGGTGTTTTTTTCTAAAAGGGGAATAACCTTAAGTTGCATAAAAAAGGCCAAAAGTTCCTAAGATCCATTAAATTGGCTATACGGCAAGAACCATACAGCTGCTACTTGAGGCACGACTAAGCTTCCATATTTTGACCTTTATTTGGAACTATTATTCCACGATTTTACCAAGAAAAGTCGAATGTGAATAATTGTTCTTTAACGTCTTGTTACAGTACCTGTGGTTTGGTGGGTAGTGCATTGGACTGTCATGCCAGAGGTCTTGGGTTCAATCCCTGTTTGTGTCATCTAAAGTTTCCTACGGGTATTGCTAGGAATTGAAATATCCTACAACAGTAATTCTTGTCATGAAAAGTGCTTTCTCAAAATAGCTTTTCGGATTCGGCTTAAAACTGTAGGTCCCCTCGATCCTTGGCAACATTACTCGCACACAGAAATGGTTGGATGGGAGTTGTTAGTCAATAGGCCATGGTTCTTAATTGACTAATGCGCCACGTAATTTATTTTTTAGTCTTATTATTATCACTATTATAATCGGCTCACCAACCGGGATCAGGTCCTGGCCTACTTCAAAAAGTTTCTCCATTTATTCCAAAGGCTTCGGTCGTCGTGGTCTACGCTATTTCTTCAGCGTAACCATGGTCTGCTACGCTATCACGTACCATAAAATTTATTTCAAAGAGCTTTCCGAGCTGGTTCCTCTTCGCTCATAAGAGCTAGTTGTATAGTCCACCGGAGTCTAAAGAGCTTTATTTTTATCACAATATCAGCTTCAAGGTAGATTGCACACAGTTCATTATTCACATAAGGGGCCAAAAATTCTTCACAATACCTTATTCTCGAACGCGCCTTAGAAGTCGGAGTTCCTTTTAATAAGCACCGATGTCTCGGATCCATATGCAAGTTCTGGCAGACCTATCGTCCCCTACAGTAGCAGCTTGAAAGTCATGGTAACGTTTCATGGATTTAAAAAGCTTTGAAAAACTAAAGTAGGCTCAGTTGGCTTTGAGCAATCGCCCGCGTATTTCTCCTTCTATGTTCTTATAGGCTGCTACTATTGACCGAAAGGATTTGAAAGATTGCACTACTTCAAATTCATGCTCCACTACCTTGATTGTTTGACGAATTGTTCTTCTCCAAGTGCACTTTTTTTTCCTCCACTAATTTGCAGCCCCAGATTTTGTGCCCTCTGCTCGGTACAGGTGAAGGAATCTTTCCCCGATGATTTAGTTGTCGTCTGCGTAAGCCAGCATCTTTCTGATGATGATGGTCCCTCTTGTTGACGTGCCGGAGTTACGGATTGCTCTCCCCAGCGCCAAGTTGAAGAGGAGACATGCCAAACCATCCCCTTGTCGGAGTCCATTGTAGATGTTGATTGGTCTGGATAGCAATCTAGCTATTTTAACTTGGCTTGTTATATTGGTCATACTTGCATACTTACTTAGGTCCTCAGACATGTTTAGTCCGTTGAGAACCCCTTATGGGGCATAGGGCCTCTACCACGCATATGCGCCATCGTGTGCGGTTTCCACAAATGTGTTTCAGCTCATTCCAACTCTTGCCTAGTGACGCTGATTCCTTTTCAACTGTCCTGCGCCATGTGCTTCTCGGTTATGCAGCTCTTCTTCCTTCTTGTGTGAATGTATTCCACTGTATTTCTGATGCCTGCAATGCAGTCGTTACCTTTTCGAAGCGTATGTCGCCAATCCATTGCCACTTACGCCTTCATATAATAGAGTCTATAGGTTCCTGACCTGTCCTTCTATGAAGGACCTCATTTGATATACGGTTTGGCCAGAAAATCCTTAGGATGTTACGAAGACATCTATTCACGAAGGTTTGCAGCTTACTTGTAATGGCTGAAGTAACCTTCCAAGTGCTGCACCCATAAAGAATCTCAGATTCGATATTTGTGCGAAACAGTCGTAGCTTTGTTCTTGAGCTGATAGAATTATTCCTCCAAATTTTTTGACAGCATACCAAACGCCGCTTTTGCTTGCCGATGGTCATGGTCAACAAAAATAGTCAACTTGTTAAGGATGCTGAATTCTCTCATGCTTTTGTATTGTTGTACCCTTTCTATACTTTTGTAGGCAAAAGTCTGTAACCAGGTAAAAAGTTAGAATATGAAATCTGATCAGTTGTTGATTTTCTTGGATGAAGCCACACTGATATTGTCCGATTATAGTTTTATAGCGCATGGGGCTAACTGATCTTGTAAAGTAGTGGCGGTACTTAACAACGTAATGATAGTTTCGGCACGTTATCACATCTAAATTCTGGTGTATGGGACATATAATAAATACCTTTTCGCCAGTGTTCTGAGATTTTTTCATATTCCCCTTAGTGCACTATAATTTCATGAATTGCTCGATATTAAGCTGGCCTGCCATGTTGAAACAGTTCCGCTAATATGCCATCAGATCTCAGAGCTTTGTTTTGTTTGAGCCTTTTTACAGTCTTCTCAACCTCTTCTATACTTGGTGGTGGTAGCATATGTGCTTCTTCCTAAAGTGGTGGAGCCTCCACTTCTTCAGTAAGCTGACTGTTTTACAATTCATTACAGTACACTTTCCATCGCTACAGTATGCCCGCAAAATCGGTTATCAGTTTTCCCCTTAGTCGTCGAAATATGTGCATCGGACGGATTGATAGAACTTCCACATCTATGTAGTGTGGATCTTGCCCTCGGCTTTCTTCAAGTTCATAGATCAATTTCTTCTCCCAGGCTGATTTTTTCTGTCATTTATTCATTTAGCTTTATTACAAATGAAAAATCACAAAGAAAACATGGAACAAAATTAAAAAAAGTTGTTGGAACCAAATAACTTCTGAATTGATGAATGCTTGTTCTCCAAATTGAACAAAATTCTCTGCACATAAATTCAAAGTGTTTGACTGCTTAAGACCCGATGTCATTTCAACAAAGTAACAAAAATGCTTCCAAATATGGTATTATTGCTATTTTATAAAGACATCTTTATTTGGCTTTTCTCAAGCAAAAACCACACTGAAATAGTACTCCTCTTTTTTCCCACACACGATACAAAGACTGAACTTCTCTCTTCTCTGGTTTCTGGTATCCAAACCTACTACAATACCGAACATTTTCAATAGTTCACACGACTTTTAAAAAAGAGAACCCTATCCAACGAACGACGCGACGGAGCGAACTCCCATCTTGTCCAAAGAAGAAGAGCTTCCTCATCTTAACAATAATTACCAGCTAATTTCCTTAATAGGTTGTCGTTACAAGAAAAGAACAAACATCGCAACAAACAAAAAACAAACTTAAACTATACAAAGTAAATATACACAAAATCGTGCGGTAAAATAAAATTGGGACAGCGACCTAAAGTACCTACCATACCTAACCTAGTATATCTTATTACAACAAAACCTTACTTACCATCTTACCTACTGTCTTACCTTTTTCTCAGCTATCTTCATGTCAGCCATGATGATGCTCCAATATGGGTCACTGAAACAGTTCTTTTTTTTGTTTATATTTTATTTTAAATTAATAAATTTTATAAGATGACAACTTTTTTTCCCTCCCATCCTAAACATGAAGGTATGCAAGTCCTATTTGTCGAAAGAGTTTCATATGGTTGGATGACTTGAACAGATGTTAAACCTACCCATGTTGGGTCTTATGAGTTTACATTATCGATCAATATCTTTGATCTTTTGTTGATATTTTTATTTTTGCTGCTTTTTTTTCGAAAATAGGCACAAAATGGTTATAAGACTCTAGAAGGAATTCTTCCATTCCTGTAAGACCAATCAGCCTTATGATAGAATCCTCCATAGACCACAGAAAAAGCAAAAAAAAAAAACAAAAATTAATTCTAACAACAAAACGATTAAGTGCTTAAAACCTCACCACGAGATTTCAGCGCCTTCTTCTATTGTACGATGTACAATGTACACCACCTTCAATCACACACTCTAGCAACCCACTCGTTTTTTGGTCTGGTTCTCGAAGTGAGCTTGAGTGTTGTTTTGGAGGATCCTATATCCGCTTACCATCATCATTATGAGCATAGCAAAGCAAGAGCACGAAACTCTTGTTAGATTTTATTTTACGAGGACATTACCAACAACAGGGAAGTTGTGTATTGTCGGTTTTGAAGCTTAAGACTTTTGCAATATGTTTTCTAGCATCGATATAGGTGAATACTGCACACTCTTTTTAGAAACGAAATTGATACTAAAGAGAGGTTTGGTTTGGTTTGGTTGGTGTTGTTTTTGTTGTTGTGGCCGTGTGTTTGGGCTAATTTCTGTGGTAAATATTATTGGTAATGGTACTTCGGTTTGTTTGAAGTGGTTTTGGGTTTAGTTTTTAGTTTTCATAATCATCATTTTCAATTATTCGAAGCATGTTTTTGGAAAAAGTTATGGATTTTCGTGAAGAATTTTTTTTGCACGAATGAGGTTATGTTGTGGATAATTTAAAAGTGGTTATTTAATGATACGGTTTTATGGCTCTTAAAACAAACAAACACACTAAATAATATAGAAATTTGCAGAACGCTCTGAAACATTAGAAGCAGAAATGTTTGATACTATAAATATTAGAAACTTTAGGCGTAGCGTCATTTGTAATATCTATTGGCTGTCGACAATTAATGTTTTGTTGATAGCTTTATTAAAAAGTGAGACAGTAAAAGAATTAAATTGGGTTTTTAAAAAGATAGTTGGGGTTCCACAAAGATGAATTCCTGGTCCAGTATTTGTTGTATATTTTTATATTTATAAAGTTTTTGCCTATTCGCTTTGGTATTTCAGGATAATGTTAAAGAAATTATTCGGTTTCATAGACTTACGCTTTCCTTTCTTTTTTTGAATCTGTAATAAAAGTGTGGACCGATAAAAGACGGAAGACGAAAGAAGGAACATTTTCCGACCCATAATAGTGAGCAAGTTAGCAAACCTACATCGTAAAATGTCTTTTACGTTTTTTGTTGCTGTTTATCTAACTTTCTGTACAATGTTTGAATATTTCAAAATAAATCTCTGTGTCATTCTAGAGTAAAAACTGATCCAACTTGGAACCCTGACCCGAAAGCTTGCATGGGCCACACTCTCTGCATTAGTCTGTTGTCTTTTCCCAACATGGGAAATCCGGCTCGAAGGACCAAAATGTTTTGTGCAATAAGTGTTAATTAATAGTGCAAATAAAAATGACAAACTCAATCTTTACTTTTCACATTCGTACTTTATTCAATTACAAATCAACTTTACAATTAGAGTATTAAGAAAGAAGCGCCTTTGTTTTATTTTTAACCTCCATAAAACTTCCCCACTAACAGTTTCAATTTTGATTTAAAAAATAAAGAGCATATGTGATGATGACTGTATATATCCAACATATCCTTTTCATGAATTTTTCTAGGACTAATTCGAGACCTCACGAATTTCTTTTTGACACGTGTGGGCATGGACGGTATTCTTTAGTTAACTCTAAAAGCTTTAACTGTAATGATCTCGTGGTAGACTGTAATGACCTCTTCGTTAAATACTATGGCCCAAGAACTTTTAATGCAAATTGTGATAGTTCCGTGGGATAAATCGCCGGCTTGTTGAAAATAAGCGTCTTCTAAATTGATATCTCTTAATTCCATCCTTCAAAAATCATTAATAATAGCTCGATAGCGCAATCTATTTACCATAACAGTTGCCACAGCCTCATTTTCAAATAAGTAAGGTCAAATAACTCGGCAACCGCCACGCTGGCCCATATTAAAAACTACACCAAGTAGATGCTTTTCAATAACCATTCTCAATTTTACAGAGATCCAAATACGACAACTTTGCTGATTAATGAAACCTCATAGGTATTAAATTAATTACGAGTACCACTGGTTTTTCTATGAAAATCCAAATCATTTTGATGCATTTCAGGAACCCAATCAGCAAATATAAGACGTTCCTGTTGGTCGACGGGCTTGAGTTTTTTTTTCCAAACTGAACATTAACAGTCATATTGATTTGCTCATTATTTGATAATTTAATGTGTATTGGTCATAAATCCATTTTTGACAATTCCAAATTTTGTAGTGTGTTATTTACAGTTTTAATTTTGTTGCGAAGTGCCTCCATAAAATGAGTTAATAATTCCTACAAGTTGAAAGCTTCCAACTTTTCGTTCAATAATACTTTGTACTATTTTTAAGGTCTTTTTGTAAAATTTGGTACCAAATTAACCATTCACCTTCAACAAAAGTCTTAGAAGTCTTATTTTTAGTAGCTTATTACTTGTTAAGTTGCTTGCAATTACTCGTTAACTAGCAACAACCAATTCTGTCCATATTATTTTAATCAGTCTACAATATTTTGGGTTAATCGGTAATTTGTTAATACAATCAAACTTTATGGCTTGATGGCTTGATGGTTTCTCTAATCACCCTTAAAAAAGATCCGAAGAAATGTTATATCTTCATTTGGCATTGTTATCAATGATCCAATTTTAAGATATAGTTGGCCTTGAAAATGGAATGTTGTTTCAAAATTATAAACTTTAAATTCAAGAATTGAATTTTCGTGTCGCAAAAATTATTTTGAGTCATTTGAAATGCCAAAAAAGGAGATATTTCAAAATTTTTGGCGGAAAAAGAAATAGTGACACTACAACTTTCCCTTATGCGTAACAAATGCCGGGTGTTTCATGGCGAAATTTTAAAGCCTGGCAATATTTCTCAGTAATTGGTCTTGTATTCGTTTATCACGCTGCGTTGTTATATTGATTCTAGATTATGACTCTCTAAACTGTCCTAATTCATTGAACTTCAATTCTGTCTATACTTTAGCTGACAGACTCCTGAGTTCTTTTAACATTTTGACGTCGATATATGTTACTACTTCTGTTATTGAGATTAGACATTAACGGTGGGATATAACTAACAAAATTCTAGATTCTTAAATTTGCATTCAAAGTAAAACTTATTAATAAAACTCTGTTGATACAAGATAAAACAGGTTTACGTAGTTCAGACTTATATACCTTGCAATTAATAACAACAATCGACATAAGTACTCATTTTTTTACTTTAAAGACTTTTGTACACAAAATTAGAAGAAAATTTCTCCAATACTTTCTGCAGTACGTGGAACAGATTTTTGACAAAAAATATGGAGCCCACTTTTTCGTAGTCTCTATCATCTAAGTCGTTAACAATCGTAAAATCTTTCTATTATAATCCCGAACATGAGTTATAGACATTATATACCTAAATCAGTAACAAAAAAAAATAAATACATTTTTCTTACCATTAATCGAAGTAAAAACCATCCCATCCCTTAATTTCGACCAAATTACACACATATAAATGAAAAATTTCAGAATAACCGATTGACGTATTTAAGAGTTCACTGGAAACAAACAGCAGGTCCCTGGATTTTTATATAATGAAAAGTTGACCTTAGGCTAATTGTGATGAGTTGTGCTATATTTTCTATGATTTTTTGATGAGTTTGTTTTTTAAATTTAGACAGCAAACAAAAACAACCTGAATTTTTTTGAAACGATACAATTCTCCTACTTCATCTATAATCTAGAATCATATGTCATGAAAAAGAAACATTATTTTGGAATTACTTCCAATAGACCGACAAAGTATGTGGCAAAGAATTAAATTACGGCCTTTATTCGGTCAACACTTCCGTTTGCCTTCGAGCTCATTATATTGTTTAGATTACAAAACAAAAAATGTGTGAAAGTTGTTCATGCTCTTCACTCTTCAATTGTTGTTATATTTTTTTTTTTCATCATTATTTATTGGTAGATATTTAACAAGAACTTTGTATGCACGCATTTCCTCACTTGAAGTGAAAACAAAATAAATAATAACAATAATTATTATACTCTCTAGGAAGTTTGAACAAAAAAAAACTATACCCACTCTCAAATAATTTTAACTATGATAAATATTATTTTCTATTTTTCCATTCAATCAACAACCCATTGCCACACAAAGTATCTAGACTCCACCTGTGCAACAAATTAATATCAAACTATTAAACATAAAAACGAAAACAAAAACAACTTTCCACTTAACAATAATAAAAATAAAGTTCGACTTCCTATAGACAGATCGATCTAATGCAGCCTACTACAATCTAAACTTGAAATCTTCTTAATAGTCCACCACCGCACATTTTAAAAAAAAATCCATTGGGACTATTAAAACTTACAGTGTATGGTATATTTTCAATTAGCACAGAGCAAACACAGAAAAACACATACATACATTTATAAACTATTAAACTATCAAAGAGAACAATTAATGCGTTATCCTAGTTTAATTTATGTTCTTTTTCCCAGAGGATTTGCAATGCCATCAGTGTTGTGTTAGAGGTTGTTGGATATTTTTCAAATCATTCGTTTTACTTTCTATTGAATTCTTGTTAAATTAACTACTTCTCGAAAAACCGATCGAGGAGTTGTATCATCGCGATATCGACTTGTATCTTGTATCTTGTTTTTGTTTTTTTTTTTTATTTTTCGATTGTACTTTAGGATCGCGGTTAGTGTAACGCACAACGCATGGATGCGGATGCAGTAAGGCCATATCTTATATTCTATACGTGTTTTGTGTATTTCATTTTTCTTCTTTTATTTTATTGTTTTTACAACAATATTTTCTCTTGTCAATGCGTTAATTGGCATTTCAAGTGAAATGTCTTGAGTACATCGATATGTAATGTTCACAAAATGTATGCAGAGAATTATGTAAATCTGTGAATAAATTGCTTTTCCTTTTATTTTTGAAGTCATTATACGCATAATGAGTAACAGCTTGTGGAATGTACGACTGCTTTAGAACCAGCTTCTGATATTGAGCTCGAACAGAAAAAACGTGACTCAAGAATTTACATATCAATAGAATCTGCATTTAATTGGGCAGATTGAGGTAAGATGCTTTACCAACTCAAATTGAGGCCGATTATATGCATATCAATCAAGAATTTAAGTTTGAAGCTTAAGCTCGTTTCCAGGATGTGCTCATTTGCTGCATCTTTACATCTCTTAAGAACGGATAAAATTTTTTTGAAAAGAAATGAGGAGGAGGATAATTTTAACACAAAATTGGTTATTGACTCAGATGAGTTATATGGAGAGAGGTTTAGATAGCAATTTTAATCCCATTATTCCTTTGAGAAGGGAATGCCAATATATTTCATAGTAACTGTTAAATATGTAATTCTCAACAAAAAATCAATTTTGTTGATATATTTTGAATAATGAATTCAACATAATAAAAGAAAAAATATAAAGTTTGAACCTCAGCTCTTTTGTTTTAAAAATGAAAAATGTATATCATTTCAAACTAAAGGCATTTTGGCCAGAAGAGATGTAACTTGCTATGAATTAATTAACTTTTGGGTCTTATATTTCTTGATAATGATTTTTTTTTTAGCTAGAATAGGCTTCGAGGGAAGGAATTTTGAATTAAATGTTTGAGAAAAGATGTTTTTTAAGATATATTTTTGTGAATAATATTCAAAAAATGCATTGGCATTCCAATCTAAATTTGTTTTTCAAACACTAGAAATTGCAATCAATTTCAAACAAAAGAGTTGAGTAACAAACTTTTTTTTTGTTTGAATAAATTCTCAATTATGAATTCCTTTCTTTTAAAATCAGAATTGTGTTTATCCTTCGACTTTGTTTTTTAATCAATTAAAGAATCCATTGATTAAAATCAATACAAACTTATTGAACAAAGAGATTGCTGCAAAAACCAAACCTCTTCAAGCTATAATAAATTAGCAAATTTGTTAGCAATTAAGTTATTTTCACGCTGAAAGCATTTTTAATTATGATGATTGTTCCAAAAGGTTTAATTAAACAATTTTAATTCATTCTTTTTCTTCATACTCGTATATACTCTTTAGATTAATGATTGATTGGCAAAAGAAGAGTATAATATAGAAGTATTTGGAAGATTTCGCAAATTGGACTTGCAATTTTTTCTACACCGCACTTAATTATATCTTGAATCATTTTATTGAAAGCAAAGCAAAGCAAAGCAAAGCAAAAGAAATGTAAGAACGAAAGTGTTCTTTAGATCAATTTAATAGCTAAAGTCATTAAATCAATAATTGAATGGATTGATTTTAAGTTCTCACACTTTTATTTTTTTTCGCTTATTCATTCTAAATAAATGTAAGATGTGCTTTAAGACACAGTTACTTTCAATTTCACACACTAATCGATAGATAGACCATAGCAAATCTATATCTTCGCCTTGATGAAAGTATAACGCACTTTTAGAGGCTTGTCGTATTTGTTTCATGGGAAACTATCTTCAAGCAAGAAACAATTGGTAAAAGTGTCTCTGCGCTGCGGCCTAAAACCGACAAAAGTCAAATAAGAACAAAAAGAAAGAACAAACACAAAAAACGGATGCTAAAACTCTAAATTGCCATAAAATATGCAACAATCATGTCACCCCAATCCATGGGGTATCCAGCACGAATCCCACAAAAAGTAAGTAGTTCAAAAGATGCATGCATACAAATATCCCCATATCATCAGTTACTGCTGCTGCTGTTTCTTCCTCACCTTTTTTGTTATTTCCAGCTTTAGCTTTTCAATTTTCAACCATATATGACCTTCTTCCACCGACACTGACACTCAAACTCAAATTCAAACTCCACCAAACCACTCCACTCGCAGCATGGGATCCAAATATATAAATAAAGCCTTTTCCTTCTAAAGAAATAGAAAAAGATTTCAATAAATTATGCCCACCAAGTTGAATGTTGCAAAGTCTTTTTAGCTGCTTTTTTCTGCTTTTTGCAAATACAAAACCTAGAGAGTTAGAACGAACGCAAAACTTGTGTATAAGTTTGAAGCCGCGACTCGTAAATGTAACTTTAGTGCTTGAAGAGATTCTTTGGCATTAATACCACACCACTAGTTCCATATCCACATCCAAATGCAGACGCAACCAACAACAACAACCATAAGCCGGTGAAGGTGACAGCCTTCTACTGGGAGTGAGGGTTACAAATGCCTGCTGCCACTAATATCATCGTTCACTAAATAGGTTATTAGAACTTGTGACAATGTGCCGTGCTCGTCTTGGTCTTGGCCGTCTTCGTCGTCGCCGTCTTCTTGGTCTTCCTCGGCGCGGTTCGACATTGCAAAAATAGAGGTCTTTGTTAGTTTTGGGTTTAAGTAAGTTTCTTCTGTCTATATTTCTGTCTGTTCTTTCTTTTTTTTTGTCTGTCTGACAGTCTGTCTATTTGTCTGTATGTCTGCCTGTGGTTCTAGGCCGACTTGATGGAAAGGAAAGGTGTTATTTGGTTGAGATTCTTTTTTCAGCTGATTATGCATTCGTCATTTCAGGTTTTATTTTTTTTTTAATTTCGCGTTACACGTGTACCTCTATATCTACAGTGGTTTAAGTCCGCATGTGATATGCAACATGCAATTTTGTTGTATGTTACAGGAAATGATAAACTCCATTTCTTTAGTTGTTTTGTTTTTTTTTATGATGTTACATACCTGCGTTGGGTCAAATGGTTATTATTACTTCTTTGACACACAGAGAGGCGCTCAAGCTTGTTTCGTATGAACTGGTTAGAGTTGGATGAAGATACTGCTTTGGGTGGTAGTTTAATTTATATGAGTTTGGATAAATTGACTTCCTATGTTATTGATCATAAATACAGAGAGAGAGAGGGTTTATTTTGATCTTATCAGGGTTGTGAACCTTAAGGGCATTTAAAAACTTACTTATAAATATAAAGTGGAAGTATATGATCTGATAAAACTAGTTTTTGATACACCTGGTAAAAATATATAAATTGGTTTTGTAAGACTTGCTGTTCGTCTTATAAAATAAATTAATAAATAACATAGTTTTATAATCCCTTAACAATTAACTTTTATACAGATACGATGACGGGGATGGTCTATCATTTCATCTTCCTAATCATTGTAGCGTTTTCTAGGTAAAATTTCTGAAAATCGATGAAGCCTTATATTGGCTTATAGAAAACGTGATATCGGTTACCAATATACGCATTTTTCCAGATAGTTAAGCTGCATAAAATCTTTGGACCTTATCTCAATGAACTCACGTATAGCCCCAAACTGTCGATCATCTCTTGTGGAGATGGCGGATCAGTTCAACATTCACTTTATTTGGGTGCCGGGCCATAGAGACATTTCAGAAAATTGTAAGGCTGACAAACTTGCTAAAAATAGAACAACTATACCATTAACGGGAAATAAATCCAAAATCGATATACCCCAAGCTTCTTGTAAACCATGATACCATAAAGAAAGCGAGGCGCAGATGGCCTAATACCACAACTTGTCAGTCAAATAATTTAATTGGTCAATACTTGATGCTAAACGGTCAAAGCAACTCATTTCAGTTGGTAAATTGAACAATAGCTTCGTTAACAGAGTCCTGACAGGACACTGCACCTTGGAGACTTTTACTACAATGATCTTAGTGCTCCAAAAAATTCACAGCTGGCTCTAAGTGAATCAAAAGGGCAGGTAGATCCATGTCTTATCACAACGGATCAACTATTAGTCTGAGTGTGCAGGTTTCCTGTCAATAACCCTTTTAACCTAACCTAACCTATGATTCCTTATAAGAGCACTAAATGGAGAACAATATTTTATCCAGTCTAATAAACAAAATCTTAAATGGAAGCAACAACAAATCTATTTAAGATAGACGAAGTAAGGGGTGGTTGATTTTTAATGAAAGACAAATTATATTAGAAATTATTATCATTTATTTTTATCATGATAATATTTGTATAATTCAATTATGCGTGGACCAAAATATCGGCCAAATACCTGCCGCGACTTCAGTGGCATATTTCCATCCGATAGTCCAAATTTTCGATGACGCTGAGGTATAATTGAAATTTTATACTATTAAAGTGCCTAATTATCTCATTCTTTAGTTTGTTTTGATGTCTTATCGACGTACACTTTTTGCTCTATATAATTCCAAATAAAGAAGTTCAACTGTGAGAAAATACTCCACCAAAGAACCATAGTTTCGATAGCTTACCACATATCATCCACATCCATATCTTTTAATTCGTTTCATAAGAAGTTTGTTATCATCTCACGATAGCGAACAATATTCCCAGTACTGTTAACTGCTTTACCGGCCTCATTTTGGGAACAATACGGCCCGATGATGAAGCAAGCTCAAAAACTTTGGTTTTTCGACAATCACTGTAAGATTATTATTTGCCCAAATGTGGAAATTCTGCTTATTGACGAAGCCACTGAGGTAAAAATGTGGCTCATTACTGAAGATGATTTTCTTCAAAAATTGATTATCCACTTTTGCCATTTTTCGCCATTGTTCTGATCACTGACGACGCTACGACGCTTGAAATGGTCAAGAAGCTTTAGTTGCACCTCATAAGCGTGTAAATTCAAGCCTTTATGCATAATGTTCACCAATGACGAGCATGAGAGTTGCAAGTTTTGGGCACGACGACGCTGATTTCAGGTAGACGGCTGATTTTTGTTGCACATTTGAATTATTTAATTGACCGAAAATATCATGAACTGCACGGATCTTCAATTATGTAAAAGTCATTGTCAAAGATGGCTTGTTCTGGATCTATTTGCACTGTCCTAAGTACTTCCCTATTCTCTTCAGTTCTTTGGAGTTTCAGACACGGAAGATTATTATCGTTCTTTTTCCTAAATATCTTGTTGATTTTAGGAAACATACTCGGGTCACTGGAATTAACTGACTGGATCTTGCGGTCCCAATACTTGTTAATTAATAATCTGTAGTTCTTTTTAATCAACAGATTGACATTTTATATTGATGACTTCAGTGTCCTAATCTCCAAGTCGTGTGGGTCTGTAAGTCGTCTGTTTAAGTTTTTGAGTCTTGTCAGTGAGCCACTCTTGTGCCTACGTAGTGCGTCAATAGTTGCGTTTCTGTAGGCATCCATTTGATCTCGTTCTTTGTACTTTCGTATTGTCCGTTCCATTGTTCGTTTTATTGTTTCATCCAAAATGTTGGTCAATTTCTGTATTTGTCAGGTTTCTGTTATTTGGTGAGGCTTTGTCATTTGAACAAAATGCTCTCGCTAAGGCGTTTGTTGGTGAAACGAGGCCAGCGCATTTTACTGTAATTGTAAGAGTTTGTTGCAACGTTTTCCTCCAATTCCACCCGCTCGTTCGGAATCTACATTACAGCAGCCAGTCCACAGTGATCACTGTCGTACTCGACTGTCTGTAATCAGTTTCGAGGGAAATTACCCACTTTGTCTGTAATTTTCAGTCTGGTGTCGTACAGCAAACGATCCAGAAAGGAGCCGCTTCTTGGATACGATGGCTTTTTGGTTAGCCAACAGGTCGACGCCATATTCAACTCACTAACCATCACGCCACGTACTATTATATTATATATACTATTGTGTGTTTTTCCATGGTTCAAATTGAATTAGTCTGAAATTGGAAATTGTCAAATGAAATGCAGAAAAAAACTTGACGTTAAGATGTGGTTTACATTCAACATCGGGCCTTAAAATTTAACACTCCAATCTCCTCGAATGACTCGAATGAGCTGTCAATGTGATATTTAACCTAGGTAAAAAGTGGTTTAAAAAACTTTCCATCGCCGTAACTACCTCCATACAAAAAATTATGTCATAATATTGCTCCGTTGCGACGGTAAGGACGGACAAACAAGCAAACAAACAAGCTGACTTTCTTATCTATAATATTAATATGGATTATGAAAAAATACCATGATCAGGAAACGTTTCTTGAATTATTGCGAAAATATCGTTGCATTTGTGGCACTCTTGTTTTTTTATAAAAAAAATTTTGGCTAAAGCATTAATCGTAGGTAACGTGAGTTTTACTTGTCAAATGGCAACGGATAACAGCTTCAACAATGGCAGCTATCCAAATATGGAGCTATTCATTTATATTATTGGAAGACCCTATGCACCACTTTACTATACTACATGTATGGAGATGTGTGTTCTTAAACATCAGTATATTTCTGACAAAAATTGTTATCTATATAGAATAATCAACAATTCATAATTCAAAAACAAGTAGGTACACTGTGGCGTATACGTAATATTTTTTCATGTTTTATATAAATAAAATGTGATAGTTCATTTCTTAACATTAAAACCACTCAAATTTGACTGTCTTTTTTGGTGGGTAAAATTAACAATGCTCCTTAAACTATAGAAAAAAAAAAAGAAATATTTTACCACAGTGGGTGTCCAGAGTAAAACACGAAGACCACTTATTAATATGTTACTCTAACATATATTTTTGTCTAATCACCATTTCACAGGATAAGAAAGAAAAATAGGTAGCAATAAAATTCACAGCAAGGTATATTTAATTAAGTTATAAAATTTAAAGCTTATCATATATATACGCTGAGATGTTTTGTATTATAATTAACTTAACCAGAAATGCACACTACAATCATCCGCATTGACTTAATAGCCATATATTTTTTTTTTTTTTTTTTTTTTTTTTCAATTCATTTTTATTAATTCAATCTTAAATCTATCTTAAAGCTAGACAAAAATTCATAAAACTAGCCTAATTAACCATAACTTACAACTAACTTACTGGTCCCATACGGACACTCTAAGTTAAACAATAATACTTAATGCTAATGCCTTTCGGCCCTAAGATCTAGTTAACTTCAATTCAATTTTATTTATTTTTGTATTCATTAGAAAATTTCAAAAAAACTAATATCAATATCCTTTTTTATTTTTACTTAAAAACTACTTAAAATAAAGTCCTTAATATAAAACTTAAAGCTAACTAAAACTACCTATTCTACCTATAAACTACTTAAAACTAGAACAACCACAGCAGCAAATCTAACTATCTAACGTTTTTTGTTTTTCATATTTTTTTTTTGTTTGTATTTTTGTATTTTTTTTAAATCCATGTTTTTTTTTTTTTTTTTTTTTTTTAATTTTTTTTTTGTATTTTTTGTATTTTTCTTTTTTGTTTTTTTTTGTGTATTTTTTTTTTGTATATATTTTTTTTTGTGCCACCATGCCTATTCTACTTAAAACTAAACCCTAAAACTATAAAACAAGTATGTAAGCCGGCCAAGGCTTAAAACCCCATCCCGACTACCCACTATCAAGTGCCGATTGAAGCCACCAAAACTGGTTCTCCTGCTTCACCCTATCAGTTCGGTCCCGTTCGGACACAGCCCTACTGAACCGAAGGAGCTCTGCTCCGCCTTGTGCCATGACGTCCCGATTGTACAGGAGTCGCCTATCCACGGTTCGTCGTCTGACGTGGTAGATTAACGGAACTGCCAATCTATCCTGTACCAGACCGCATCTATCTAAAAAGAGGAATGCCTCTGGTGGAATGAAGCCGCTCAAGCGTGCACTTTCAAAATACTCGTCGTTCGGATAGAACGCCCCGAAAATTAAATTGTTGGTCGAAGACATAGCTCTTGCAATGTGACCTCGAACGAGTTTTATCACGAAATTGTCAATTCTGTTGATTCGAGCCCCGTTGTATAGGACCTCGTTAGAATAGTAATGCACGTAAGAAGATTCGGCTGTTCGATATAAGCCGGTACAGCGTCGTAAACACTGCCGCTCGAACACCCGAAACTTCTCCATCTGGAAAGGGGCAACGTTGAACCACACAGGACAACCATAAACGATCATCGGCCGTATGAGGGCCATGTAGCAAATTACCTTCACTCTGGGGTCAAGTCGACTGCTAAAAAACAGCCGTTTCGTCAGAGCGAAGGCTCCTCTGGCCCTGGTCAGAGCAGCATTTATATGTCTGTCGAAATATAAATACTGATCTAACCAGATACCGAGGTACTTCACTACACTTTTGCTCGCTAATGGCTGCCCGTGAAGATCAACGATAACCATCTTGCGCCAATTCTTGCACGTATCCCTCGTGGCCCTAGCCAACGGAGTCCGGAACAGAATTGTCTCCGACTTCTGGACATTTATTTTCAGTTTCCAGTCGTCGCAATATCGCTGAATCTTGTCGAAATCACGCTGCAAGAGAATTCTAATAACCTCAACCTTTCGGGCCGTTCTGTACGCAATTAGATCGTCGGCGTACGCAATTGCATTTGTAAGACTACCTATCAGATCGCTGGTGTAAATGCTGAAGAGAATCGGCGAATTCACCGCTCCCTGTTGAAGACCATTTTTAATTAAGAATGTTGTGGTAGAAGTTACATTGCCACTTTTGACAACAAACTTTCTACCGTTAAGCATATCATAAAGTATATACAACAATGGCTTGCTTATGCCAAGCCTGCTCAATTTTAGGTAAAGACCCTCTAACCATACGGTGTCAAAGGCCTTTTCCAAATCAACCAAAACAGCACCTGTGCATTGTTGTTTTGTTTTATTCCATTGGATATCAGAAACGAGTTTAGACGCAGCATGAATTGTGTCATGACCCGCCTTGAACCCGAACTGTTTATCCGGAATTATTTTTTTGTCCGCAGCCCACTTAGTCAGAGCCCTATTAATGATTTTTTCGAAAACTTTGCTGATGCTCGGAAGAAGACTTATCGACCGAAGATTTGACGGGTTGGAGTTATCCTTTCCCTTTTTCGGGAGAGGATGAACCACAGCGGTCTTCCAATGCACTGGATAATATGCATTATTCAGTGCATTATTGAAGAGTGTGGTGTAAATGTCAATTGCCTCCATCGGTAAATGTCTTAGTACAACGTTGGATATACCATCGACACCTGCTGACTTTTTGTTTTTTATTGAGTTGAAGATGAGCTGAAGCTCAACCTTCGTTACTAACAAGGGACTTGGTCCCGTTTGCTCGGCGATTATGGCATTTGCCAAGGAATCGTCATTGAACCGCATGAAACCGCGGTTCTCAGATCGCCATTGTGTTAAATCATTTCGAAGGTAAAAGTGATTAAGTAGGGCTCTGTTTTCCAGGTCGTGGTTGGGGCGAATGCAAGCATTCACCTTGTACACTTGCTGGAAAGCAGCTCCCACCGCCTCCACTTTTTCCTTCGGATCTTCAATTATAAAAAAGTCATCGTCAAAGATGGCTTCTTCTGGATCTATTTGCGCTGTCCTGAGTACGTCTGTGTTCTCGTCAGTTCTTTGAAGTTTCAGACACGGAAGGTCATTGTCGTTCTTTTTCCTGAATATCTTGTTGATTTTAGGGAACATACTAGGGTCACTGGACTTAACTGACCGGATCTTGCGGTCCCAGTACTTGTTAATCGATAACCTGTAGTTCTCCTTAATCAACAGATTGACATTTTTTATTGACGACTTCAGTGTCCTAACCTCCAAGTCGTGTGGGTCTGTAAGTCGTCTGTACAAGTTTTTGAGTCTTGTCAGTAAGCCACTCTTGTGCTTACGTAGTGCGTCAATAGTCGCGTTTCTGTAAGCGTCCATTTGGTCCCGTTCTTTGTACTTTGGTATTGTCCGTTCCATCGTTCGTTTTATTGTTTCGTCCATTTGTTGTAAATGTTGGTCAATTTCTGTATTTGTCAGGTTTCTGTTGTTTGGTGGGGCTATGTCACTCGAACGAAGTTCTCTCGCTAAGGCGTTGGTGAAACGAGGCCAGCGCATCTTACTGTAATTGTAAGAGTGCGTTGCAACGTATTCCTCCAACTCCACGCGTTCGTTCGGTATCTGCATTACAGCAGCCAGTCCGCAGTGATCACTGTCGTACTCAACTGTCTGTAAGCAGTTACGAGGGTGATTACCCACTTTGTCTGTAACTGTCAGTCTTGTGTCGTACAGCAAAAGATCCAGAAAGGAGCCGCTTCTTGGATACGATGGCTTTTCAGTAGCCAGCAGGTCGACGCCATATTCAACGCTGTAAAGATCCATCAAATTAAAAAGATGGTTACCTCTGGGATTACTATGTTGATTTCCCCAATCTTCATGTTTTGCGTTCAAATCACCGGCCAAGATGAAATAGTTTTCTTCCAAGCTCAGTTTCAGTTCCCTAAAAAGAATCTCGAGTTCTGAAGCAAAGTGAGTAACCTGCGGAGCTCCAGCCGCATAAGCCGCAATCATATACATCCGCTTCCCTTGAGTAAGAGAGATGCATACAACGCAAACTTCTAGCGTCTTGAGCTTTCGCAATTCATTGTTGTATATAACTTTATAATTAATGCCTTTTCGTATTAAGAGAGCGACACCGCCCCCTTGAGTGGAGTCGGGCCGGTCTCTTCTTACGATATTGTAATTTTTATGAGTCAATTTGTGTTTGTGGTTTAGCTTAGTTTCGCTAGCCATAAACACATCGGGACTGTAGTCTTTCAACAATTGGAACATATTGGCTCTTCGTTCAATCCTAATCAGTGAATTTACATTCACAGCTAGGACTTTTAGGCGCGTCTCCGGCAGCGCGCCCATTATGGTCTAAATTGCGCCAGGCCAGGCAACAAAGAGTAGAGATGATCTACCCTTTTGCCTTGCTCCTTTATCTGACTTTGCAGCCCTGTTAGTTGACCTTGAATGCTCAACAACAAGGCTACAATGTCAGGCTGCACCTCTGGTGCCTTAGGCACAGGGGCCTTTGGGGCAACCGTTGGTGAAGCCTGTCTCGTATTCCCATTCCCTGACACCATTTGGGCGTAGGAAAATTTGGGATCCACGAATTTTTGTGTAGGAGCCCGTCGAACTGTTCGACTTTCTATGGCTTTTTGACTGGCCTGTTTTTGTTTGATTTGTTGGACCTTAGGGCAACCCCTATAGCTAGCCGGGTGCCCTTGGTTTCCACAAAGGACACACTTGAGCTGGGTCAAATCCTCAACCCGCTCATTCCCCAGCTTGCACTCTCCCTTGATGTGGGTTTCTGAGCACCTGACGCAGCGCAACTGCATATTGCAGTTGGCTCCGGCATGGCCGAACCTCTGGCACTTCGTACATTGTAAAATGTCGTCGTGCCTTTTTAATGTCTCCCAGTGTATGGCTTGATAGTCGAGGCATTTGATTTCCCTCAGACTCTCAAGCCTACTTTGGGGCGATAATGTTACGAGGAACATTGGCAGCCTATAACCCCCTCGCCTGGACTTCACCGTAGTGAAAGGCTTGACCCCGATAAAATCGAGATCGTCGATGGCTTTTTGGCGGAGCTCAGCTAAGAGCGCCTCCGGTTCCGTGCAGGAACTTATGCCCTTCAGTAGGACCGTCTTTAATTTTTCGCCCTTAGGCGTGAAGCTGAAGAACTCAGCTGTGGCCTCTTTTAATAACCCTTTTACTAAGTTGTATTCGGCCAGTGAGAAGCACTGGACCGAATAATTCTTTTCTTTTTCGTTAAGGATTTTAATGAAAAAATTGCCCTTAGTGGCCGACTTACATACCTGTTTTATGTCGTCCAGGTCAACTCTATGAGTCCTTATTGGTGGCACCTTCTCCTTCTTGGGCTGTGGTTGTTTCTGGTGTTGCTGCTGTTGCTGCTGCTTCTGCTTCTGCTGCTGCTGTTTCTGTTGCTCCTGCTGCCTTGGTTGTAGCTGTTGTTGTTGCTGCTGTTTTGCCTTAGCCGCAGTCGATGGGCCCACAGCAATTGGGCCTGTCGCTGCTGCTGGCGTCTTTTTAATTTGCTCCGCTCCTGTGTATTTGGAAGCGGGCTTGGGTTGTGGTTGTTTTTGCTGCTGTGGTTGTTGTTGCTGTTGTTTTTGCTGCTGTTGTTTTTGCAGCTGTTGTTTTTGGGCTGCCTCTTTCTTACGGCGCGCCTCTTGCTTCAGCTTTAGTGCACTGAGGAGGGGCTCTATTTGCTCCTTGAGCTTATTGAGGCTTTGCTCGTACTGGCTGATCTCTGCCTGTTTGACTTGCAGGGCCTCCACCAGTTCTCTTTCATCTTGGAGGTCCGCCTCTACCTCCAAAGCCTTCGTTGTCGGCGGGACTGGTTCTGCCTCCGATAGGATTAAATCCATATTCGGAGGCCTGAACAGCCCCTCTCCACCTTCGGACACGTATTCTGTCTTCTCAGACTCGGAGTAGTCTGAGAATTCGCTCTCAGTGGCAATTCCCACCTTACCACCCTCCATTTGCTTGCGCATATCACGCCGCTTAGCAGCGTTAGCCCTCTCCACCTTGTTAGGGCTATGCTTCTTTAGCTTCCTTTTTTTGTTATTTGTTGCTGTTGTCCATTGGTCAGATGCCTGACCTGATGTTGTTTGCGGTACCGCTGCTGGCATCACCGCAATATCGTCCGATGTGTTGGCAGAGGTATCTTTCGATACCCCTGCTCTTTTCTCTTTCTCCATTAATTTCTGTTCCCAACTAATAAAATCTACAATTTCTCTGTTATGAAAAAAAGCAGAAAGATTTTTTGTCGACTCCGGCTGGGACTCGAACCCGCGACCCTTGGTTTTGTTTCCGGACGCCACCTCCTCTGGGCTACCGATTACTTGTTAAAAATGGTGGCACACTGCCGTCTTAAATGCAAACCGTACAAATGCACTTTTATTATTATATTTTTTTTTAATTAAAAGTCAACTGCTAATCACTTCCAAACACTTGTATTCACTTTGAAAGTCAAAGAACGACTGTAATAGCCATATATGTTATCTTGCATGTTGTAATAAAACTGTAAATATCCCTTAACATTGTGCATCATAATCATCCTCACTACAAACCTTCAATTAAATGCCCCTATCTGTCGCTCTTCATCGTCATCTTCATCTTTATCGACAAAGTCAATGACCATCTCTTTAAATTTAAACAACATGTTCCTCCACATACATATATATAAATGCACTTTCTAGCTACAGAGTCTTTCTGCGATGTGAGATTCATCTCGCCAAGTTCAGTTTATTCTCAGCGTGATGACATAATTATGTTATATAAAAATTCCTAATTTAATTAGTTGTTGCTTCTGTAAGGGGCATTAAAACTAAAAATCACAAAACAAAGGAAACCCAAGAAGAACAAGAAGTGCAATTTTGTAGCCACGCTTCTTCGTCGTCGCGACGTTATATAATTTCCAATGGAGGTACCTTCATAGAAAATCTTGACTGAATCTCAATTCAATTGGAATTTTCGCTCAAAAGGAAGTCCAGGAAACTCAACAGCATTCTATAAGGTTTAAGTGACCAACCATCCGCCATCAGAAGAATTACACACAGAAATGTATTCTTTTTCTGTTGTTTTAGTTGTTTTTGTAATGTAAACCTTCTGATCAAGGCTTTGTTCTTTAATTCAATTTATTACGTGATGATATCCTTGATGCCAATGCCAATGCCACTGCCATTTCATCTACCAGGTGATATCTCAAGATTACTTTGATTTTATTGCTGAAGATCAATTTGAAGCCAGGGTTGTTTCCGACTTAGATAACCACATCGACTTCTGAGGTATTGAAAGGGTTTGACTATCGAAAGAAAGACGAAACGAATTTTGGTCTATTTTCCCAAAACGAATCAAATTAAGCTTGAAATTAAAGTCTAGCTTCCTGTTTTCTTAACTTATACCAGATCGAAACTATTTTTGTTCCATTGGTTCAAATGAAAAGTTCTTAGGTTTTAAACCATAAAACCGTTTCAATCGCTGTTAATTTACCTCTTTTCGTGCAAATAACCCTTCTTTGGTCTATTCAAAATGACTGGCTCGACTCTCAATCACATTTGATTGAATTTTCTCTCTCAAAACCGCATCTTGAGATTAATGTAACAGCAAATTAAAATCAAATTACCTACAACCCGGTTTGTTGAACGGTTTGTTGTTGTTGTTGTGATGTTATTGTTTTATTTTTATTCTATTCCTTTTGCAATATACCGTGGTCATTGCAGGTCGATGTGGCACTGTAAAATATGTACGTGCCACCGGAGATGATGATGCAATGCTACCCTGTAGCTGATGATCGCTATACAATTATTTAGATGATTTTTGTTTTCTATTTTCTATTTTATACGAAGCTACTGGACTCTGCCACCTCAGAGAACATGAATCTTAAATTGCAAACATTGCGCATCTTATTCTAAGAGTTCACCTGTGTTTTTACATATAGATGGTATATACATAAATAGATATAAGTAACTGTTAATAGTATCTTTTTTATATTATTTCAAGTACCGATGGACGGTAGCGACGGCAACGGCGGCGGCGACGCCACGGCTGTCTAGTTGTAAAGCTCTGTACGGTCCATAAGAATGAAGATAGATAATAACAGAGTGCAATGCCGCAACCAAAGACTTTTAATTCCCGTTCAATTTGGATACCTATAAGTTTAAAGTTTTAGCCAAAATCCGCTAGTTTTGAGATTGTGATAACAGGAGTATTATTTTTTTTTTTTGGCCCAATAATCTTCACACTTGTAAAGAAGAGGCTAATGAGAGAATTTTAATTGGTAGATAAGTAAACACTGTAAAGTTTAAAGGACAAGTAATTCGTATAGGAATACAATTGAAATGCCTTTTAAGGGAAATTTAATTTTCGGAAGGACAATATGGCTTTTTAACGGTACACGAGTTACTGGAATTTTCTTTTAATTTAAGTTTGTGATAAATTGGAAAGATAAAAGGGTTTACCAAAGTCCATTGTAAAGCTGATTTCTGCAAAAGAATTGTTTCTCAATTATTTTTATAATACTTCTTTGGTTTTAATACTAAAGAGAAAAGTGGGTAAAGAGATTTAATTGAAAGCTCTTACCAAAAAGTACAATTTTTATTGATTATTGCTTTAAAATTTAACTAGGACATTTGTAATTGGAGTTCAACAAAATTCATAAATCGGGCACTGAAAAAAATGCCATCTAACAACGTTGGAGTTACATATTAATTACCTCATATTACTTACTTAAGGTGACGCTACAATTAAGGAAGGATTTAGCTCTCAACCAACATGCGTCTCTATCCAGCTCGCTTCCTAGCTACATAGCTCTCTCGAGTTTCGCATGCCACATTGGTTGACGTCCTTTCCCACCTGCGTTTGCCACCTGAGATTCGGTCTTTCTCTACTGCACCGTCCCTCGGGATTCAGGGCTGGAGTCTTGATGTCTATTCACTTAACATGATGCAGTCATCAAAGTCGTTGGACCTTAATTCTTTTGACCAGATCATTTTCACTGTATAGCCCGTACAATTCGTCGTTGTATCTTGTCCTCCACTTTCCAATTTATAGCGGTGCCCAGATCGACAAAGTCCTAAACTAATTCAAAGTTAAAGCTGTCCATGGTGACGTTTTGCCTAAGACGTCGTGGTTGAATGTCCTTTTTGATGGCAGCATAAACTTGATGTTGCTCTTATTGACCATTAAACCCATCTTTCCCGCTTCCGTCGCAATGCTCAAACAAATGATGGGTGTCACTTAAAGTATTAATTGCAGTTGATTGTTATTCTGCATACACACTGTGGTGAGATGTTTGAATACTTGGCGTATACTATCTTCAGAAAAAAAAGATCAAACCTTCTTCAAATATTTTGGTTCTTAAAATGAGAAAAATCATAAGCCTCTATTTTGGACTAAATTAAATTAATTTGAAACTCATTTTATTAACCAATTTTGTTTTGAATTTTACTTCAAAGCCAACAATTTTTCAATTCAATTCATACATGTCTTCGGACTCCTTTTAAAGTGATACTTGCAAATATAATACATTAAGCTCTGAAAACATAAACTGTGATACTTAATGCTATGATAAATTTGACGTAAGAAATCAAGACCTTGATCCATTTAAATTTTTACTTACTTGACTGACTACCCTCAAAATTATGGAAGCTGGGTTTAAGTGAACATTTCGTAAAATGGCTGCAATCTTATTTATTGGATAAATCATATTATATTCTGTAATTTTTTAATGGTTGCGAATAAAACAAGTTCATTGGAATTCCACAAGGTAGTCATTTAGGGCCTATTCTCTTTATTTTTTTTTTTTAAATAATTTATCGTCTGGGTTAAAGCACTCTCGGCATCATTTATGCCAACGATGTTACAATTTTCAAAACTGTTTCAGGTTCTCGTGATTGTGAAGAATAGCAATGTGATTTTAACTCGTCGTTTTTTGATGGGCGTTTTTCTTAACGTTGATTAATGTAAAACTATGAGCTTTACGAGAAAACTTTATGTAATTTCTTTTAATTATATTTTTGACTTAATATCATTTATGTGCTATTCGATGGAAAATTGAATTTTTCGTAACACTTTAACTCAATTAATAACTAGGCTAATTCTGTTTTTGGTTGGATTAAGAGGGAATCGAAACAATTTTCTGATCATTATATTAAAAAGCAGCTTTTAAAAACATAACATTTGTTTGGCCAGTTCTAGACCCGCGGCTGTCTTGTACTGCGCTGTACTGTGGGGGTGGATTCTTTTTCATAAGCTACACGTGACTCAACCATCTGGTTCGTTGCACTTTCATCCTTCTGGCTAAGTCTACGTCGCTGTATAGCCCGTACAGCTCTTCGTTTCATCTTTCCCTCTTTTACCTGATATAATACGACACCGTATGTAGATTACACGAAAAACTCTTCTCTCGAAACTACCCAAAGTGATTTCATCCAGTTTTGTCATATTCAAAGCTTCTCCAACGTATAGCTACACTCTAGTTGCTAGAGCCAGGGCTTCACTGTTTAATTTATTTTTTAGCCCAAAGAGACAGCGGTTAACAAGAGTAATTCTTCGTTTGATCTCAGGGCTGGTATTATTTTCTCCATTCATAGCTGAGCCCAAGTAGACAAGGTCTTTAACTACCTAAAAGTAACCTCTGTTTATAATGATGTTTTGACACAGACGTCATTTTTGTAGGTAATTTCTTGATGACATTAATGTACTTTGTTTCGTCCTCATTATCCGCTAAACCCGTTTTTACCGCCTCTGTTTCAAAACTTACTAAAGCCCCCATGACATTACGCTTAGTTCTTCCGATTATACCAATGTCATCAGCATATGCCAGTAATTGGACAGACTTTTAAAAAATAGTGCCTCTACACAGAAAAAAAAGTTGTCATATTAACAATCGTCAATAGTCAACTTGAAATTTGGCCAAATTGTCGTATTTACTACCAAAATAGTCAATATGACAACCTTATTTTAAAAATTGATAACTTGATAGTCAATAGAACAATTTTCGATTATCAATTTTAGGTAGTCAATATGAAAACAAAAGTAGTCAATAGAACAAGCAAATTGTCATATTGACTACCAAAATTGACTATCGAGGATTGTTATATTTACTACCCGGTAGTCAAGTTAGATTTCGATTTTCAACTAAAGTTGTCACATTGACTACCGCAGTTGTCGTATTGACTGCCGCAGTTGTCGTATTGACTACCGCAGTTGTCATATTGACTACCACAGTTGTCATATTGACTATCGCAGTTGTCATATTGACTACCGCAATTGTCATATTAACTACAGCAGTTGTCATATTGACTACCACAGTTGTCATATTGACTATCGCAGTTGTCATATTGACTACCGTAATTGTCATATTGACTACCACAGTTGCCATATTGACTATCGCAGTTGTCATATTGACTACCGCAATTGTCATATTAACTACAGCAGTTGTCATATTGACTACCACAGTTGTCATATTGACTATCGCAGTTGTCATATTTACTACCGCAATTGTCATATTAACTACAGCAGTTGTCATATTGACTATCACAGTTGTCATATTGACTACTACAGTTGTCATATTGACTACCAAATTGTAAACAAATTTCGGATCCCAAAATTGACAACCGAAAATTGTTCTATCGCGGTTATCGGCTGAAAATTGACTACCAAATAGTCATATTGACTACCAAAATAGTCAAAATAGTCAATAGGATGACTTTTTTCGTTCTGTGTAGTGTTGACGTGGGAGCTCTGCACTATTCTTTCAAGGACGATGTTTAAAGGCTTTTTGTTTAAAGGCTTTTTTGAAATCAAAAAGTTCGGTTAAGTTATTTCTAACCTAAATGGATCAATTCAAATTCTTCATGGTCAAAGAAATGAGCATGGCTCTATATAGAGTTTGTCCCTGTAGATGCAGTCATATGCGGCCTTCATATCGATAAAAAGATGGTGGGTGTTGATTGTCGATTTAATGTTCTTGGGTTTTTTCCAGGATCTACCGTAATGTGAATATTTGATTGACTGTTAAATATCCTGGTCTAAAATAACACTAATAAGGACCTTTCAGGTTGTTGACAATATGGTCTTTAGACGTTCACATATTACGGCAGAAAAGATTTTGTATGCGATGTTAAGGACACTGATTCCTCTATAATTGATGCTGTTTAGAGATTTGCCTTTTTTCAGTATCACACTTTCTTCTGACCGTATTTTACAGACTAGGGGCCCGTCCCGGCTTCGCACGGGTAGACATAAATAGATAAAGATATTTAAGTTATAAGCATGCTAATTAATGAATCACTTAATTAGAAAAAATTTGTTTGTCCTATCATTAATACTCTTCACAGCGTATGCGATGAAAGACATTTTATGGCTAATTTTTTTTACACCTTCGGTTGATTTTAAGAGGAATTTCTAAAGATTTCTATAGTAATCTAGTACTAAATATATAGCCTATGTTACTCAGTGATAATGTAGCCTTCTAATGAAAAAAGAATTATTAAAATCGGTCCAGTACTTTTTGAGTTTATTCGTTACATACAAAAATACAAATCTTTCCTTTTTATAATATTAGTGTAGATAAGTTGGTGTATGTTCCTAACCAAATTATCTCCAGCTGCTATCTCCACTGTCCTTAAAAAATAGAAATATATTTATAGTTTACGCAACTCATTCAACAAATGCTCATAAATATTAACAAAAATGAGACAGTTTTTTATATACTAGAGCATACTTATTAATAGTTTTGTTTTTACATCTCTGAGCTTATTTTCATTAAAACTATATTTTGCACTCAAGAAGCCAGTCGCTGCCTAAGTTTTTTGATTTCTTGAAAACTTATTGTCATTTAAGCTAGCAAATAAAATTCCATTGATTTTCCTTAAAAAATATCAATAATTGTATTTTCCTAACCCTACCTCCATCTTTTCATGTTTTAAGAATAAAAAAATGTCAACATTTCTTTTGTCCACTCAATGCAACTTCTAACAAAATTCTTCGATCTGGTCTTGCTCTGGAATTTATTTGTTTTCTATATCTATTCGATCACAACCTAAGAATTACCTATAGACTTCATCTAAGACAAAAACAAGAGACACTCTTCGAAATGTCTTGATAAACTTGTAGCCAAACGGTATCTTCAATAGTTTCAAATGTGGTAATTAGCTAGAAATGCTTTTATTACAAGTTGAAGATTCAGCAAAACTTTCCTTCACACTCGCTTATGCCATCATATAGAAGAGTGTCTCATCTCGATCTCGTCTTGTTTGGTAGTGCCCATAATTAGCTCATGATGATGATGATGGTCACAAGTTACAAAACATCAACATTTTTCACATAATTGAAAAGATGTGTTTGATTTTCTGTCTGGCAAGCTTGATAATCTCATCTCTAGAATGATGAACAACATTAAAGAAAAACAAGACTACAAAAATGAAAAAGAAGAAGAAGCAGAAGAAGTGTTGTCTCACATCAAGAACTCGAATTACAAAAATGCCCCGACAACAACTCACACGATAGAAAATTACTGTTTTTTTTTTTAACTTCATATTGTAACTTCAATTAAAGAAAAATGGCGCTGTTTTCCTACAAGGCCAACAAAAATATATAAAAGAAGAAGAAGATACTCTTAGCGTTTGGAATGCTCCATGTCCAGTTCACGAAGTTTTTAACTACATCTTATATTGCTCCAGAGTTGATGAACATGTCTCGAACTTAACCGAACTATCAATCTGATGGAATTTTTGATCTTTTTATCGACTCTTACATTTTTACACACACCATTTTTATCGAATTGAGGATGCGGACAGCAATTAAGCATAATTTTCAAGACTTTCAAAGGCTTTAAAACTTCACGCACGAAATTTTTTATTTATGTTATTGTTAAGATTTTTGCGCGCACTAAACTAAAAATTAGGACCACGCTTGGGCTGTATACGATGATGGGCTGATCCACTGTCCCGAAAACTCACATCTCAAGCTCAATTTAAGACTGTGCCATGTCGTCCATGAAGGTTTTTACTGTGATTTTTAGCATCATTTAAGCGAACATAACATAAATGCGGCCTAAATAATTCTGTGTCCCAAATCCATACATCAAATCTGAAGCGCTCTTGACTTGACCGAGTTCCATTTCATGGTCAATCCCTCTCGGAAGTCTTTACCGGAAAAATTTCACTTAGTGTCCGAACTGCAAAATTAAAAAAAGTGATGTTCTTTACACAATTTAACAAAAAAGAAAAAACTTATTAAAAAAAGAACAATCCATCATCAACAATTTGTTTTATGGGCCAGAAAATTACCATTCGTGCATAATTCTATATTTTCTTCTTCTTTTTTTTTCTTTTTGTTGCTGCTATTAAAGGTTTTAAATTCTTTTGCTAATTAATTGCAGTTTTATGCAAACTTATAAGAAAAAAAAAACCTAAGGAAAGAAAAGACGTGTCAAAAAAAAAAGTAGCAGCTCACACGTTACATGACCGTCGCGAGCGCGCATAAGCATGATGGTGATGGTGGTTATAAGCATCATCATTAATTAGAGCCTCTCTTACCTGAGCTTAGACCTGAAAGAGCCAACACCGTCACTAGTTCCCATTCATCATCTCTGCTGATTAGGAATTTTTCCGCAATGTAATTTAATTGTTGCTTTGGTTCGATGGCGTTAGCCAAGAAATTTAACAGTGGGCCAAGACATAATTGAAAATTAGGATGAAATCGTATTTGTCTTTTAATTTATAGGAGTTTGTGTTATGTGAGGCATTCAACGAATGAAGGTTGAAAATTGAGTCCCAAAAACTGCTGTTTTATGGTTTTTCCTGAATTTTAAACATGAGTTAACATAAATGTAAGCTTCTTTAATATAAAGCAGGTCACTTTCGATCAAATATTCACCGATTTCAACTTTAAATCGAACCTGTCCCACTGTGCTACCATATGACTTTGACGTTGTTAGACAAGACAGCCATCAATCTGAGACCATAATGATGACTATGGTGATGTTTGATGTTTGATGTTTTATGATGAGAATGAGTACGTCTAGCTTTGCTCTGATTGCCTCATACCATATGGAAACAAAAAAAACAACTTGCTAATGATGATTAATTAATTATGCAATCTTATTTAATTAAGTTACATATGTCACTCTTCTTTGATAAAATAAAATTAATTATCATTTTTTCTTTTTTTCTTTTTGCAGACTTTATTTTTGCTTCAAAATGTTCTTCCAACGCAAACAAATCGTCTTCTTGATGCTTGTGATGATCGTGAGTTCAGCGACAGCAGCGAAAAAGATGCGACGACCTGTCAAGCCAGCGAAAACATTTCCCCGAACAAATGTAACACCTTCGCCAGCTCCAATTGTTGCATCAACTACCGCAGCTCCTGCTGTTGCGGCGCCTGCTATGACAGCAGTGACAGATAATATTGCTGAAGAATCATATCAATCGATGTCAGTTGTTGCACCAAGTGGAGCAGCTATTGAGGGTGCAGATGGTGAATTGCCAAAACCTTTGATTGGATTGAATGGTGGAGATACATCGGGTATGTCGTCGGAGTCGAAGAGTGAAAAACCAACTATTAGTCCAGTGGGTATGATTGAGGAGGAATGCGATCCAGATATGATTGGATTCGAAATTATAACAGGGTAAGTTTGGAAATGAATAAGTTGGGTGAATGAAGGATTCTTTTTTAATATGAATAAATATTTAGACTTAGATCCCATGGGTTGGACAATACTTCCCGTTTTAAACAATATTTCTAAAGGTTATAAACTAAATCCTTAAAACTAACGAACTTCACTTTATTTTAATTAATACAAAATTTAATTTTTATTTCTAAATGTCTTAGTATCATCAAATATGAATAAGACAAAACAGAAAGCTGTTTTAGTTTTGGTCTAATATAGTAAAGTTGTTGAGGTTCGTGTGAAGTTACAAAATTGGGTCAATTACTAAGTTTTGATAAAACTTAACCAATCGTATACGTTTTATTAGGTTACAAAATTTTGCTGACCCAAGGAAACGACTTTCCTTATTTGAAACTTTGATCTTGTATAAATTTTGAAGAAGTTGACTTAAAAATTCACGAAAATGTGAAATTCTCTTCCAAAATAGTTTTTAGTAGAATTGATTTTACAAGAAACGAAAGGTGCAAAGACAAATGTTCCCGTCTTACTTAAAATAAGGAAGTTTCTAAAAGATGTACAAAGAACTAGAAAGTACAACATGTGACGTGGTATAAGATTGCAATGGTATTGACATTTGCAAAATGTAACTGAGAGTTCGGGTTTAATCCTTATCAGTACTATCAAATTAAATGTTTATTTCACGGGCAATGCAGTACCTTTTGTAATAAATTAGGTAATGTTAGAAAATACTGAATTTTTCCAAATTGGTCCCAAATTGGCACAACTAGGGCTTAGCATTTGATAAAGAAAAAAGAGGCTGGGATGCGACCTACACTGATAACTTCCCAACCCGTGCGTCTGTCGATTTGTCTTGCTTAAAAGTTTGTCTATATGTATCAATTTTTACCAAATTTGCGTACTATTTTTTGTAGATTGTATTTATTTATGAAAAAACGGACTGTTGGATTTTTATAAAAAAATTACTGAATATCGAAAACAATATTTTCTGTGAAATAAAATAAGTTTGAAGCCAATATTTTTAATTTTTGAAAAGCTGTTTGAGTCGAAAGTAAATTTTTACCAAGTTTTAGAATTGTTGTTTTTTTAGGTTTTTATTTTTTGTAAAAAAACTGTCTATTCGATTTTTCTCAAAATTTTATCGAATGTTGAAAACAATATTTTTTATAAGATAAAATTAGTAAGAAGCCATTATTTCAAATTTTTGAAAAGATATTTGAGTCGAAAATCAATTTTTAACAACTTTTGTTAAATTTTTTTTTCGGTTTTTAATTTTTTGTAAAAAAAACTGTCAATTCGATTTTTTTCAAAATTTTACTGAATTTTGACAACAATATTTTTTTGAAAGATTAAAGTAGTTTAAAGCCAATATCCCAAAGTTTTGAAAAGATATTTGAGTCGAAAATCAATTTTTACCAACTTTTATAAATTTTTTTTTTGGGGTTTTTATTTTTTGTAAAAAAACTGTCAATTCGATTTTTCTCAACATTTTTCGGAATGTTAAAACAATATTTTTTATAAGATAAAATAAGTTTGAAGCCTTAATCTCAAGTTTTTGAAAAGATATTTTAGTCGAAATTCAATTTTTACCAACTTTTAGTAATGTTTTTTGCAGGTTTTTATTTTTGATAAAAAAAAACTGTCAATTAGATTTTTCTAAAAATTTTATCAGATGTCAAAAACATTATTCTTCGTTGCACAAAATTGTTTTGGAGATGAAATCATATTTTAGTCGTAAAATTTTCGAGGTGACAAATTTTTTTTTTCAGTTTTTTTGATTTATAAAAAAAAACCTTAATTGGATTTTTTTCCAAAAATATTCTTGTTTAGTATCACGTTACAATATATAATAAAAAATTTAATTCAAGTCTCTAGCGCCATTGGTTCATGAGATATTTAGGTTTAACCAAAATGTTCACTTTTTTTTTAAACTGCTATGGTAAAAAAAACCACCCACGCAATTTACTTGAGAGCCCTTTCTGCATCTTTCTGCCTTATTATCTGTATAACAAAATTTATTTGAAGTCGATATCTCTTCTGGTTCTTGAGCTATAGAAAACGTCGCGAACGTACGGACGTACGAACGTACGTACACACGCACGCACACACATCTTTCTAAAAATCTTTTATTTCGACTCTAGGGACCTTGAAACGTCGAGAAATGTCAAAATTTTCAATTTGTCAAATCAGACCCCTTACAATAACTTCCCATGGAAAGTTAATAATCTGATACCGATTTATGTATTTATTTTAGAAAATTACCGTTTTTTTAGAATTCTTTGAAAATATTGACAGATAATCATATTTGAATACAATGTTTATCAATGATTATCAATTAGAACTGTTTGTTTTGATTCTAGATCTTAGATCATTTTTTATTAATTGATCACATGACTTTCCTCGAACACCAAATAAGTTGTTATGAGACCATTATAATTTGTTTTTTAAATAAAACTTGCCTTTGATTTTTCGTTTCGTTTTTCAAAATCGTTTTTCAAAATCGCTTATATACAGCTCAGCTGTCAAAGCTACATATACGGTTGGCTAACACATTTTCGTTAAGGACTTTAAGCGATTGTTAGTTCTGTAGTTTTTGTCATTCTTAAAGATTAATTAAGTTTAGAAAACTACCTCTATGAATACGTAAGAAGTTTTAAAATCGGGGATTTTATTATTTTTAACATGTCCGACAGAAATGTTAAAGTTTTTGAACTACAACACGAAAAAAAAACACTTCTAAATGTAAATCGATTTAAACTGACAATCATAAGGCTTTGGTTCGAATCTAACTTCAAAATCGCTTCAGATTTGGAAAATATCTTCTTCTAATATTAAAAAAAAAACTAAATATTACATTTAAAGGGTTTTCCACTAAGTTGTATTTGTGATATCAATAAGGTTTTATCTTTATTTGAGAGCGCTATCAATAATATTATGTGTGCAATATAACATCGTTTTCTTACTTCGCTGAATGGCGTGCATTTTAAGGTCCAGTTTTGTGACTTCGGTGCATAAATCGGGCTTATTTTTGTAGATCTGTGACTTAAGAAGGCCTAATAAGAAAAAGTCAAAGGAGGACAAATCACACGATCTTGGTGATGTCTTGAGCTATGTGACCATATCGCAATATTGTTAAAACCATAAATCTTCGGTGTCCATATCATCTAATTCGGGCCACAAGAATTTGGTTATTACCGGTCAATAGCATCATCTTTGAAGAAGTACGAACCGATGAAGCCTGCAGCCCAAAACCCACAGTAACTTTATTTGGCACCTCGTGAATCTCGTGTGAATTGGTGTCATACCAAATCTGTCAACTTCGCTTATTCAAGAACTCATTTATCCAAAAAAGGGCCTGATCGCCAAAGATGATTTTACGACCAAAATTTGAAACAACTTCCAACTCCTCCAAAATCTAATCAGCAAACACACTTCGCTGCATATAAGTAAAAAATGGCTGTCACGAGCTGTCAAAATCAACCCGTCTCTATTGCAAACTCTTTATAAGGCTTTCTATTGCTGCGTAAATTTATCAACTATAGTTTTATTTTTTCAATCAATGCATGACAATTTTCCAAATTCTTAAGTCATGTAATCAATATTTAATATTCAGTAACGAACATTTCAGTTGATCATTAACTTTTAAAATATCCTCAGTAGTTGTTATTGTTATACTTAAAAGACATACAAAGTTTTGAAAGTATTAATTTATTATTGGATTTTTCTAAACATCTCTATTGTCAAATGAAGACTATAAACCAATCGTTCGTTGTATCTCTAACGTTATCCTTTAAAACACGGTATTAAGATTTTTTACACATTTAAAGAGGTCGTTTTCAGAAACTTTATGTGATGGGGAAAAGACAAGACAAGAAAAAATTTTGTTTGAAAAAGTAATGTCTGATTCGTAAATCAAAATAATAGTCTCGCAAATGTTGCTCTCAAAATAATGAAATTTCAAATGATCCACAAACAATCTCCAACATGTTTGCTATACCTACTTCAAATAATTCTTAACCGATTAGTCTATTGTTTCAGATTCAGCATATCTACCTAATTACTGTCTCTTTGCATTACTTTCTGAAACAATAAACCTGATGATTTGATCAAATAGAAGGTAAATCAACTGAATGATGAATTCCCACTTGGGCCTGATGGTTTCCCTGCCATATTTCTAAAAAAGTGTTCTGCTTCAATAAATTTGAATCTATCTTTAGCTCAAGGATAATTTCTACATGTGTGGAAAAGTTTCTTTGTTACCCCCGGTCACAAAAAAGGCCCCAAAGATAGTACTATATACTATTGCCCATTTGCCAAATTGTCCCAAAATTGATTTCAGAAATTCAAGTCTACAACTACCAACCTTGTTGAGTTCGTGTCCTTCTTACTCTTGCCACATGAAAAGGGAAAAGAAATTACCATAATCTCAACTGACTTTAGCAAAGCCTTTGAAAAAACATCCTACAGACTTACACTCTTTAAGCTTTCTATTCTTGGTTTTGAACCGATTTTGTTGCAATGGATTTCTTTTTACCTAGAAAGCCGCATATTTAATTTTCGCTTCAGGTGCGCTCTCTCCTCTCTTTTCTTGCTTCCTCTACCGTACCACAAGGTAGCCACTTAGGCTCTCTTCTTTTTATCCTCACTATAAATAATATGGAGTTTATTTCTAAATATTCCTATATCTCACTTTACGCTCATGACACAACATTTTTTAAGTCTATTACGTCGATGTATACTTCTGACCTTATTCAACTAGATCTCCATAGTTTCCTCGTCTTACTATGGTGTTAAAAAAAAACAGCTTAGAGTAAGAACTTCACACCGTCAATACTTTCTCCATAACCATACCATTCCCTCTGTTGATAATGGTTCGAAACCTTAGACTCTTATGTGACCGATAACTAAATTCCCCTTTTCATATAGATAATATAATATTAAGAGCCAACTCATAACTCGGTTTTGTAAAACGTTGGTCAAAGCAATTTTCGCACCTCACCGTTACCCGATCTCTCTACATCACCTTTGTCCATCCCCTTCTCGAATACGCCTCTCAAGTATGGTTCCCTTATCAACCCACACATGTTTCAAGAATTGAAAGCGTTTACTTCAAGGCCTCCCTTGGCATGATCCCCTGATTCTTCCTCCGTATCAAGACCGCCTTAAATTGATTAATCTCGAAACTCTGAAAGAAAGTAGACAGATATCTGACAACTGTCCTAAGCCTTATAACTCTATCTTTTTTTTTAACATTAATCCCCGTAATTTGAGAAATATTCACCTCTTTTATCTTCCCACCCTCCGCTCTTATGAATCAAATGAATCGTATTACTCACAAGCTACGGAATGTCAATTCAAATGAAATCTTTTATGATTTCAATGTAAGAACTTCTTGCCAAGACATCGTCTCCCTTTCACCAGCCTCATCCTTGGCTATAAGTAACTTAGTTCTTAAGTTATATTAAACTTATAGCTTGAATTAAGCCGAATAAATGGGTGTTTTGCCCCACCAAAATGAAATTAAATTATTAGGTGTTAGAATAATCCAAATCTCGATTTGAAAACTCATATTGGTTATTTTCGATACTAAAACGGAACTTGAAGTCAATTTGTTTTTATCCCCTTAAGATTTATATTCTCAGATGGAATATTTTAGATTGCAAAAGCCAAATTAAAAACAAGAACAAACTATAACTTTTACTATAATTAGACCACACAGTTTCTTTTCACAAATGCCTATAGTCACAGGGAGTGTTTTATCACAAACAAATTATCATACTCCTACGATTTCATTTATTCACGCTTTATACCGTCCTCAAAATAAAACATTCCATCAAAAGGTTGACATTTCTGTAAAGGTGACTTTTACAAATTTCTACTAGTTTCCTGTACCTATCTACATATTTCTATAAATTATACAAAATCAGTGAAACATAAATTGACCCAGAATTATTTATTCCGAACAAAAAGTTAAGAGAAATGGTCAATCAATATTGTCTTCTGATTTCTCCGTGAATATTATTTTGACATCTGACATGTATTAAAAAGTGATAGTTTCTTTACACGAGCGAGGTCAAAAGAAGTTTCCCAAAAAAAAAAAAATATTAATACGATTAAATATTTGGGCACAAAAACAAGCTAAACTTTTTGCCATCTGATCTTCTTTAACGCTCCCATAATGCTACAAGTTTAGTTATTCCGAAAATCTACATTTATTAATAAAAAAGATAAACATAAAAATGTGAATAAAATATCGCTTTCTGAACCCATTATAAAGTTTAGTTCTTTTTTTTTTGTTCTTAAAACCTTTATTATGTTCACTAATAAAAGATTATGCATAATTTGGAGTATATTTTCTGCTTATCAAAATTATTAATTAATAGATGAGAGAAACTTCCCATGGCTTTACCTTTACCATCAACAGAAGAAGATCAGATAGATATAGCCTCATATAATTATCACAATATTTTTAATCCCATCTATATCCATATTCATAAAACCATTAATCATCTAATTCACACTGTTTACTGTTATTTTAAAAGATACCACCTCATCAATATTAATTCATGAAAAGAAAAGATTGTTTTGAAGATATACAAAGATACAAAAAGTATAAAAGTGAAACCGAAACCGAAACTGAAACCATAGAAAAAAATTAAACTTTTCTTAACGCCTCATTAGCTTCTATTCAAATGCAGCCTGTATAATCTCTTAACCTGCTGCCTTAACCCGTAGATACTTTCAGTTTTCATCGCTTGCTTGAGGTTCTATGAAAACACGTCCAGTCCAGGCCGTACGCACCTCGATTAACATATCCAAACCATGGTCCATGGATTGGGATTCCATGGCTTGATGTTACTTTCACCTGTGCGTGCATTTTTGATATCAAAAACATTCTAAATAAATTCTTGAAAACTTGTCTAAAAAAAAGCTAAGATTGAAATAAAAATGTCGACTTAATTGCTAAACACCAATATCTCACCTGCACCTTAAAGAAATTGAAAGTTAACTTAGATATTTATGTATATTTTTATATTCCCGCATTCCACAGGTATGTTCTGTCTGCGCCATCAAAACTCCTCGATACGATGCCGGGAATTCTTATGCTCACCGATTGCCTGGAGGCGTGCCAACTCAATGAATCATGCAGTGCTGTCAACTACGAAACGGGACTGTGTGTTCTCTTCAAGTCCAATGCCGATAAGTTGCCAGGTAAGGTCTCGACGCCACGCATTTTCCATCAGGACTATAACGCTAACGTTAACGCACTTTCGTTACTTTAACGTGGAAACGTGTTTTATTATTTTGTTTTATTTCTGTGTTGTATAGGTTCTCTGTCCCGTTCGCAATTCCCTGTCTTCACCATCTACGCACAGAAATCCTGCCTGGGAGTGCGTCCGTGCTCGAAGGCTTGGTGCATTGACAGAGTGCAGAGTCATCGTTTGGTTGATCATATCAAAGCCAGTCATACGGTCTACTCAAGACGGGATTGCCTTGAGCTGTGTTTGGGTGAAACCGAATTCACTTGCAGGTCAGTAGTTGGCTGAGGAGTGGTGGTTTTTTATTTCTTCTTTGTCCCAAACACTTTCTTTTCAACTAAAACTCTGTGTGGTTTTCTAGGTCGGCAAACTACTATCACCATTCGGGACTCTGTGAAATGTCTGACATGGACCGCATCACTTTGACTGGATCATCCCACTTCGAACCCTATGAAGGATCAGACTATTTGGAGAACAACTGTGCTGAGGAACCAAGCAAACTTTGTGAGTTTAAGAGGATTTCCGGAAAGATCTTGAAGACCGTTGACTCCGTTTACCAGGACATCAATAGCATTGAAGAATGCCGAGATCTCTGCTTAAACTCTCCATACAGGTTTGTATAACAAAAATCGGGGCAAGCCCCTTGGTCACTTATTGAACTCCATTTACTCCAGATGCCACTCATATGACTTCAACGATACCGGAGATATGGTTTGCCGTCTTAGTCATCACAGCCGCGCCACCCTCACCGACGTCCTCGACCCCTACCTAGACGTCCCTGAGGCAGCCACCTATGAGCTCTCATCCTGCTACAATGTATCGATTGAATGCAAAGCCGGCGAAATGATCACAAAGATCCGCACCTCGAAACTCTTCAACGGCAAGGTCTACGCTAAGGGCTCACCCAAATCATGCTCTTTCAATGTGAACAACTCGCTGGAGTTCGACTTCCGAATGGGCTACAACGATCTCGAGTGCAATGTTCGCCAAAGTGCCTACGGCCGTTACATGAACGACATTGTTATCCAACACCACGACAAGATCGTCACCTCCTCCGATCTGGGGCTAGCGGTCTCGTGCCAGTACGACTTGACCAACAAGACCGTCTCGAATGATGTTGACCTCGGAGTCACTGGGGAAATTGAATCTTCGCTCAGTGAAGAGATCATCATCGAATCACCAAATGTAATCATGAAGATCACTTCACGCGATGGCACCGATATGAAAAGGATTGCCGAAGTTGGTGACCCTCTTGCGCTTCGTTTCGAAATTGTCGAACAGAACAGCCCCTATGAGATCTTCGTACGCGAATTGGTGGCAATGGACGGCACCGACAACGCCGAGATCACCCTGATCGATGCAAATGGCTGCCCCACCGATCATTATATTATGGGCGCCATTCAAAAGCATTCCGGCAATCGCAAGGTCCTCCTATCCCAATTCGATGCCTTCAAATTCCCTTCATCGGAGGTGGTGCAGTTCCGTGCCCTGGTTACGCCATGTATTCCAAGGTGTGAGCCGGTTATTTGCGATAATGAGGACATTGCAAGTGGTGAATTGAAATCGCTGGTATCGTTTGGACGCAGGAGGAGGTCCGTTAATGCCACAGGTAAGATCTGCACAATTGTTCTTTTTGATGTTGTTTATGGATGGTGATGGTATGATGGCTCTTTGATTATTATATTCATGCGGTACATTCCTTTTGGGTGTCGATGTCGATGTCCATGTCTATCTTCTTCCAGAATTTACAACAAGCCGCCGATCGAAACGTGATGTCAGCCATAAGCCCGCCGATGATAACATCCTGTTGGTGCAATCAATTCAAATTACGGACAAATTTGGATTCAATCAAGAGGACGACAATACATTTGGTGATGCCGATGCCAAGGAGAAGATCTATGCTGCTGTCGCTGGTGATGAGGTGTTCGGTTGTCTCAATGGCTATGGTAAGTTAGATTATAATGTTCGGGGATTGGGGGGTTTGGAGAACTGTTTTTGGTTCTTGGATTTTGTTGTATATTCTTTTGTTTTGGGAGAGTGGGTCGATCGGTCAGTCGGGTGTGATTTGCGGTTTGGGTTCATGACTTCTGGGTACTAGATAATTCGTTTGTGGTGTGTAGTGGCGGAGGACTATCATGGACAACATCATGAACTGGTTCTTCTTCTTCTTGTTCTTCATTTGATACTTCGGTTTGGTTTCTCTGGATGGAGGTGCGATGATTGAAGTACATTCTCAAGCCTGATGAGGTTAACCGTGTGGAACGAATTGAAATTACTGGTTCACGCGAATGCTCGTAATGAATCAATTTATTTTTATTTTTATGAAGATATTTTGGTTCTCCATTTCTTTTTATTTCATTTGTTTGGGTTGGGGCTAAAAGATCTATGAATTACCGCAGTTGTGAAATTCAGTGAGAATTTTTGAAAGAGAGGGTTTTTAATAATTTGCAATGGACAGTGGTTTCATTAAGGATGAATTAATTGAGATTGAAAATTAGAATAAGAGAGTAAAGTTAAAGCTGAATTTTAACTAAAAGAGACAAGCAAGCGTTATTTGTCTATTAAGGAGTTCTTGGAATTTGTTCCCGCCACCATTAACTTCTTCTGAAATAGAGGATTTAGATGAGTGCAGCTTTTTAGATCTGAGTGCCTGGATTTATCAAAGTCACATCTATAAGCTTAATGGATGAAGGACTTTTTATAGTAAACCTTAGAGGATTTGTCAGAAGAAGGCAGAGATGATAAAATAATATTAACTTCATGAGCTACGCTAAATATTGACACTTTTCAACATTCCGTCAACTGTTTTTAAAATTTTGTGAAATTATTCAGTGCTCGGACAAAAACTGCCCATGAGCTGCTAAACAATGATTTTAATGATCTTAAAATGTCACTGATTCGATTTAATGTCTGCTAAAAAAAAGTATGACAGCAACAACGACATCTGGCAATTTAAACCGTCTCCTGAAATAATAGAAGATAGTAAAGTTGTTGTAAGTTCCTACGAAAGTTAAACATTTAATACAATTTTGTCATTAAAAAGACTACTCTAATTAAGAGCCTTCCATGCTTTCAGATTAGCGAAACTAGGTTTTTTTTAATTGTCAAGAACTTGGTATCTTTCTTGTCATAAATCACTTTTCTTGATGGCCTTTTGAAACCTCATGCACAGATTTTTCCGATTAGAGGATTTATTTTGTTAAATTGTGGTTTTATTTTAAGGGCTGATGTTGTTTTTGAATAAACCACAAATTATTTAGGAAATTATTGTAATTTTTTTTATTATGATAATATTGGTATAGTTCAATTATGTATGGAACAAAATTTCAGCTAACACACCTCCATCCGATGGTCCAAATTTTAGATGACGCTGAGGTATGGCTCTATGCCGTTAATGTGCAGAACTATTGCTATGTGCTCTTGAATTTTTGCTTACTTATCGACGTAAACTTTTCTTTCAAAAAAAACCCAAAGAAAGAAGTCCAGCGTTGTCAAATTACATCGTTTTGGCGGACAATTTACATCGCCACCACGTGATGCCCGAAATAATTGTACCAGTCTAAATGTCCAATCATACAGCTTCACCTTTCCACACCAAACAGTACAAGTTAAGAATGAAAAGGCTTTTAAACAACCATTTTTACACTTTCTGACCATCAAATGATAATATTCTGACAATTAACGTAGCCTTCGAAGCAAAAATTCGAAAATTAAAAATCCTTTTTAAGGATCCCATCAGCGAAAAATAACAACGTTACTTGTGATCTGGTAGCTTGTATTCTTATCTTAAATTAACATTTTAATGCCTTTAGAACTTAAGTCATAATAGCCTCACTGCCATTTTTCTAAAAAAATACTCTTCCATACTTTCCCTTCCTAACTCAAAAGTCGAAAAAAGAGTTTGAAAGTAGATGCCTAATGCATATACCTAAACTTTTTGAAAGTATGTTGTATGAAATTTTGAGCTTCAACTGTAAATCACTTATGTCCCTTTGTCTGAATGGTTTCCTTAAATACAGGTCTACAGCAAGAACCTCATTGAATTTGTGTCTTTCACCCTCTTTACCTTAGAAAAAGATTTCAAAGTCGATGTTATTTCAACTGATTTCAGAAGGGCATATGACAAAATCTTCCATAGACTTAGCTTTGAACCTCCGTTTGTACATTTTTTTCCTACTACATTGAAAACTGATATTACAGCGTTTGTTTCAAATCTGTCACCTTATACTCTTTTTTAGATCTCACTCTGGTGTTCCACAAGGCAGCCACATAGTCCCTCTTTTGTTTATTCTTACAATCAACGATCACTAGGCATATACTGAAGATTCAAAATTTGTCAAGACCATTTCATCAATACATGACTCTAACCTTATTTAACATGATCTTGAGTGTGTCTTAACACTAAACATACCATAACGGGTCAAATGACCCATTTTGAACTATTGCACTGAAAATGGACGTATAATTATTAATTTTATTGCGTTTGCACAATTTTGACTTCATGACTTTTTCTAAGTAATTAATGTACATTATAAAAATATTTTTGTTTTGTTTTGATTTGTTTATTCTGAGTAATCCTTGTTGTATACCGATATCTACCACAACAGGTTATTTGACCCGCTATGGTAGAAATAGGTATATATAAGTCTTGGTATGATTAGTGTTAAAAACTGCTTCGATCTTGATGTTGTCAAGTGCCAATCAATCACTTTTTATGTAAACTCTTAAAGACTCCTACCCGTCTCTACGATTTTAACACTCAACCCATACCTACCGTTAATAATATTAGGGACCTTGGCATTTTGTGTGACCAAGAGCTTAATTTCCTCTCCAATATCTGGATGATATCATTCTTAAAATTCTCAAAGCCAACTTAGCACTTGGTTTCGTTAAACGTTGGCCCAAAGATTTTTCTGACAACTATGTAACACGGTTTCTACATAATAACCATTGTTCGTCACCTTTCCAAAGTATTTATGTCTCCAGAATCAAGATCATCCAACGTCGTTTCCTTCGCTTTGCTCTTCGTGGTTTATCATGGAACAATCCTATTATTCTTCCTCCCTATGTTGACTGCCTGAAACTTCTCAACTTGAGCTGTTTGGAACAACGCGTCCGAATTTCAAACATTCTCTTTATTCATCTACTACCATCTGATTCCATTGATTGCATTTACCTCTAAAACTCTATCTCTTTTAACACTAACCCTCTTAACACCCGTAATCATCGACTCTTTTATGTTCTTACCCACCGAACCTCCTATTGTTCCAACGAACCTATTTGAAGTACAAATTCGAACTTGAACTTTTTTGATTTTAACCTCAGTACTACTTTCTTAAAACTCCGCCTTCTAAATCGCCCTCATCTCCACAATCTAAGATTAAGTTCTAAGTTTGTTTATGTTTGGTAAAGAAAAAGCTTGTATTAATCCAAATAAATAGGGGTTTTGTCCTAACCAAAATTAAATACGGAGTAATGATATCGTTTGTGGAACGCCTGACTCAAAGAATCGACAAGGAATCAATAAACCTGAGTTTTCGTCAACACTACAAGCTTCAGCAGCAATATTCTCAAGCAAAAGAACAATATTTCGATTTTTCACATCCCTAACTTTTCCCAACAGCTCACATCTTTTCACTAATTTTACTATTTCCCGAGAAAGGTGTTTCTCAACAATCCAAAATTACAAACTGTAACTGAAAAATGTCCCCCGTTTTTAATAATGGCGGAGTTTTTGCTTGTCAGATGGTAAGAGATGGCAGCTTCAAAAGCGGAAATTGCTCAAATAGTGGGCCTTGCAAATTAAACATTCTAATTGGAAAACCTTTTACTACGCAACGCATCTACTTTTAGCGCAGAATTCCAACAATTTATTTTATTTTCTTAGTGAAAAAAATCACTTACGATAAAATTTCCGAAAGAAGTCGTTATAATTGTATAATAATATGTAATTTTCTCTCAAATTAAATTGTTAACAAAGTTAACAGAGATTACAAAGTGTGCCTCAAGATTTATTTTTAAGCGATTTCAATTTCTTTCAATCACAATTTTCACCACTATTCCAAACACGTAAACGTGCAATCTTCCAATTTTAAAACCCTAATTAAGATTTTACTTTCTTATTTAAAACTAATTTCTTTAATAAATTCTCATAAAATTCGCATCTTTTGTCAAAATTCCCATCATCGTCGTCGCGTCGTTCACTTTAATTATGTACGAGTATACCAGCACTTTCTTCAAGACTAAAATCTTAATAATTCAATTTAAAAACCCCAAACTACCATGGACCACTAGACATTTATTTTTGTTTTTGTATTTTAATGACATATCACACGAAACCCCTTAAAAAGCATTTAAATGTCACTCCATCTTATAACCAGTACCTATTTTCTTACATATACCTACTTAACCTACGACCGGGGGCATAAAAGTCTCTTTTTCTTTTATAACTACATATACTATGCGGCCACGGCTATCCATATCTATTCCATATAGAAGACTAGTATAAAAAGTCATATACCAGCGCACATGACAAAGAGGCCATAAACGTGTCACCGTTTCCGTTTTTGGTAATAATGTATTCATACCGCCTGACGTGAACCCGTACAAGAAGAAGAAGTGGAAGTCGTCTGAATCAATCCCAAAACAAAAACGACTTTCTCTGTCGCTTCTTCTGCTGCTGCTTCGGTGGTTCTGTATGGAAGCAAAGTAGGTTCTGACCAAGTTCGAGGTTCAAGGGCGTCCCACTTATTCAAAACTTAGATATCCCTCAGTACCAGTTTTCAATTACTTTCTCCAGAAAAAAAATATTAAAATTTTGTAATAACTTTCAATTTATTTTTTATATCATTTTTTGTTGCAGGACTTATAATTGCTTCAACTATGTTCCTGTTAGCTCAGCTCACAGTCATTGCAATTTGGAAAAAGGTCCAGAAGCGAAACAAGAAGGAGAACTATCTTTATAACCATCACACGCATCCTAATACCCCAACGAATTTTGCACCCAACATGGTCTATGGTCAGCCCTGTGGAAGTCCCAGTGACACATTAGGAAAACTTTACGACAGCGGTATGTCAGGACGATATGGTCAGCAGTTTTGAGTCAACATCTCCAAAATCCCTTGAAGCCTTGAATGCAAATAAAAGGTGGACAACTAGATATTATTATACTGGAAGGAAACTGGAGAACTGGAGAACCCCAGTTACCCTGTGTGGAATTAGATTAAAAATTTAAAGCAACTTAAGACTTTTTTTTTTAATTCTATTTATTTAAATTAATTTAGTCTAATTTAATTTATATTTAATTCTATTTATTTTCCCCTATCATTGAGTGCAATAGAATAAAAATTGCTCAATAATTCTATGCCCGGTTTTAATAAACAAAAGAATGAAAAACAAATGAAGACAAAATGAACCACAAACCAACATTCCCACATTCAAAAACAAAGTTTTAGATTTTATACCTCATAGTTTACTAAAAATTATAAAATTCTAAAACTTAAACAAAGTTTTAAAATTAAGTTTTTAAATAAATTTGTTAAAATCGGGCATCGACATTCAAATATAATGAACTTTTAAGTCTAATTTTAAGAAGTATTCTTTATTTTAAGTTTTTGTTTTGTACTGTTACACCCTAATGAGCGTAATGATGCTTCACTTATCTGTAAATAAGTAGTATCCAATTTTTAATTTTTATTATTTTAGATAAATAAGATTTCTTTTTTTTTTAATTAACTTTAACTTAAATCTATCTTTTTTCTCATAACAAATTTCTTTTGATTTGAAAAAAAAAACAACATAGAAATTGGAATTTTTGTGACAGTTCTTTTGATTTCAACGAATGAAGACTTTTGTATCAAAATGTTTTCGGAAATGTCCAAAAATATCCAAAAAGAGTGTTTTCAAAGAAAATAATAATCTTTTTTTTTTACTAAAATTATTTAAAATTTCAAAACTTCTTCTACATAATTCTTTAAGTTAGAAATTTTGACCAGTTAAGGTGCTAACCTAGTTTGTATTTTAATAACTTTTTTCTTCTTGATAAAAACAAAAAAACAACTTTATTTTATAATGAGCAGAAAAATAAAATGGTAAAGAAATAAAATAAAATGTACTGACTTAGTGAGTAATAAAAATTATAAACAAAGTGTGTTTTATTCTGAGAATTTGATTTGAAATGTAAACAATATTTTCAGAAATCTGAACAACTTATGTATTAAGATCAATATTAATTAAAATATTGAAAATTTAGAAGACAAGTTGCAAGATATTAACATAGTAGCGTAGTATAGACTACGAAAATATATTTAATTGGCTACGATTAATTATAAATGATTGAGGCCCAATTTTTCAATGTTAATATTCCCAGAGTTAGATATACATATGTTGTATAGTCTATTTGAAGAAACGAACTTTGTATGTAAGGGTTATTTAATTGATCGCTGAGGTTAAGATGTCTGCTGACGGAAAAGCCAATAGACTTATAGACCAATAGTTGGTTCGTTATGATATCATATGAAACTTAAGATCTATACCTTACTTGTTGTACAAGTATGAAACTTAAGATCTATACCTTACTTGTTGTACAAGTTAGAGCTAGCTATGTAGCGTTTGAGACAATAGATGTTGGAATTTCTTAGATCACAAGGATCATTGTTGTAAAAGTTCTCATGATTGAGGCTTCGTCTGTGTGATAGGTGATGATAGATTATGTCTTCTTCTGCATCCATGCAGATTCTGCAAGAGTCGCATGCTTACCGATTAAGCAGTGCCCTGTAAGGACTCCAATTACGGAGCTAATGTACAAACTAGAAATAAGTTGTTTATAGCGTCTATCATCAAGTATTGGCCAAATTAATTTAATTAACAGTCAAGTGGTAGTGTTAGACCATCTTTGGTTCGGTAAGCTAAAACTGTTCCATTTTTTGTTGAAATACTCCACCATCTCCATAAATGATGATCGACAATTTCGGGCTTCTAAGAGTCCAATAATTTTATGGCAGCTTGACTATCTGAGAAGTTGCGTTCATCGGTAGTCGATATCACGTTTTCTCTAAGGGCTTCTTTGATTTCCAGAAGTTCTACCTGGAACACGATACAGTTATTAGGAAGACATAATAAGAGACACAGAAATATATTCTGACGGAGTACAACTCCACCAGCCCTGTCATCGGTTTTTGATCCATCTGTAGAAAATTTAATTGTTTCATCTGTCAAAAATTACTTATTCTTCCATTTAGACCTGGGAGAGATGAACACTTGAAAGATTTTGTTGATTTGTGGATGAGGGGTTATGTTTTCGGCATTACCTGGTTAAGATCTGAATGAGTTCAGAATAATAGAGTGGAAAGTATTATTAGCCAGTTTACAATATGGGTTTATAGACCACATGAATTACTAATGGCTTTTTACAAAAAAATATGGTTATAGTGCCTTTGTTAACTCTCTCTTGAATTGTAAGTTTCCTGCTTAATTTTTTATCCAAGATGAGACATTAGTATTTGTTGGTTGGATTACTCCGAATCACCGAATTCTACCGGAATACAAAATTTGTTTCTAATAAAATTTATGATGTTTAACGGTTTAGGGAAGACTTTAGAGTTTGTGAAGCAAAAATAAAAGGTTAAGTTTTATGTGAAATTAGCTTCTCATATTTGTTTTTAGGTTCTTATTCTTTTCCTTCCAATATGGATTACAAACGGCAGCGTATGATGAGCTCCTTAAATTTAGATCTTGGCAACATTAAATGTAATGATTTGAAAACTCAATGCTGTCTACTGTCGCAAAAGCGTAACAGTACCCTAATATCAGTATCCATGGGTGGTACTTGCATCAGTACTGTCAGTTCTAGGTATATGCATTCCAAACCATCTCTTGGGCAGTGATCACATATTTCACATCGATTAAAATGCTTAAGTGTTTTGTTTAGGTTTTCTCCTACTAGGCTAGAAGTTTTCTTACCTTACTTACTAAGACATTTGCTACTCTTGCTACTCTACAAATGCCGGAAGGTCTCATGCCTATTATTGTTTTATAGATATTTTTATAAACAATGCTCTAGTTAAATATCCAGTTACATTTCACTCTTCAAACAATTCAACTGTAATAAGTAAAAGGGGAGGTTTTACTGATAATATATGTGTTTAATGTGAATATGTAAATATTTTTTACTGAAAAGGTCCATATACGTCATTTCGTATGAAAGAAGATATAAACAAATGCAAATTGGATGATTGAAATTAATTTGAAGTCAATATCTTCTATTGTTCACGAGATATCGAGAACCGAACATCAATTTTTTCCAAATTTGCGTACTATTCTTTGTAGATTCTATTTTTTTATGAAAAAACGGACTTTTGGATTTTTATAAAAATTTACTGAATGTCGGAAACAATTTGTGTGAGATAAAATAAGTTTAAAGCTAATGTTTTTAATTTTTGAAAAGATATTTGAGTCGAAAGTAAATTTTAACCAAGTTTTAGTATTGTTTTTTAAGGTTTTTATTTTTTGGAAGAAAACTATCATTTCGATTTTTCTCAAAATTTAACCGAATTTTAAAAACAATATTTCATATAAGATAAAATTAGTTTGAAGCCATAATCTCGAATTTTTGAAAATATATTTGAGTTTAAAATCAATTTTTATCAACTTTGATTAATTTTTTTTAGGTTTTTATTTTTTGTTAAGAAACTGTCAATTCGATTTTTCTTAAAATTTTATCGAATGTTGAAAACAATATTTATTAAAAGACAAAATTAGTTTGAAGCCATAATCTTGAATTTTTGAAAAGATATTTGGGTCGAAAATCAAATATAACCAACTTTGAGTAATGTTTTTTAGGTTTTTAATTTTTATAAAAGAAACTGCCAATTTTATTTTTCTCAAAATTTTACCAGATGTAAAAAACGTTATTTTTCATTCCACAAAATTGTTTTGGAGATAAAATCGTGTTTTGTTCATAAAATGTTCGAGGTAACAAATATTTTTTTTTCAGTTTTCTTGAATTATAAAAAAAACAGGTAATTGGATTTTTTTTGCAAAAATATATTTGTTTGGTATCGCGTTACAATATATAATTTAAAATTTAATTCAAGTCTAGCGTAATTTTCGTGAGATATTTTGGGTTAACCAAAATTTTCACCTTTTTTTTAAATTGCTATGGTAAAAAAAGACACCCACTCAATTTTTTTGAAAATCCTTTTTGTCTCTCTCTGAATTATTATCTGTGTAACAAAATTCATTTGAAATCGATATCTCTACTGGTTCTTGAGCTATGGACGACGAAAGAACGTCTCGAACGTACGGACATACAGACGTACGAACGTACGTACACACGCACGCACAGACATCTCACCACAAATATTTTATTTCGTTGAGAAATGTCAAAATTTATAATTCGACAAAAAGCGGACTGATTACAATAACTTTTTATGGGAAGTTAAAAATTCGACGTATGTACATGTCACTATAATACCCCACTTAGACCGAAACATTGTCCCGAATTGATTTTGGTCCCACGCTCCTGGCTACATAAGCCATATTCTCGTCTTTGCGCATCGTACGAACGAAGTTGACCATAAAAGTTGCCACTGGGAAACAAGACCAACAGAAATAAGGCACTGTTCCAATATTTCCCATTTTGTTTTGTTTCGCGGAGAAAGAATATTGAAACAGCTCAGCTTAAAAATGTACTAACTGTTAGTTTAATTCTTGGGATTATTAATCGGGATCATTTTATTGCCAAAATTATGAAATTGAATTCTTAAGCTTTGATTGGCTTTGTTATTTTATTCTTCTGGACTTTTCACCTTCTATGCATACAGGGCCGCAGATCAAGCGAAGAACTTTTCTCACGAAACGACAAAAAGTGCTTTCATCCGCTTTTGTCATAGCAAATGCTTCTGCACCGTATAATAGGAGGTGGATAATGAGAGCCAGGGCCGTCGAGAGGAATTCCGGGCCCGGGACGAAAAAAATCTCGGGCCCCCCCATATTTACCACTTTTTTCAAAGTTCATGCCTACTAATATGGTACGTTCTAATTTCAATTACGAATAGCATGAAATTGGTTGGAATTAACGGAAATAATAATTTTTCGTTTGCAAAGTGAACCAAAAAAAAAGTGATAATCATCAAATCAATCTCACGGGTATAGTCCAGTTCAGTTGAAATAGAAGGTGGATAGAAAATAATTCTACATGCGAGTAGATCAGATTCCGAACAGAATCATACATTCAATTCGATATTGCCAACGACATGTTGGTTGGTCGATTAACTATTTAAAAAAAAAATTAGCATGAAGATCTATTACCTACTATGAAAATAAAATAGAGCGAAGTAAAAGTATTTTAAATTTGTCTTTTTGTATGTATTTAAAAGGTTTACTAAATACTCTTTATTGTTTTTCTTTATATTAAAATATTATCACAATGTTTTCATTAGAATTAGTTTGCATTCAATGAAATATTTCTATTTGCAAACGAGCTTTCCTGGCAAAACAACTTCTAATTACATCGAAATTCAATTTCATTGCCAAAGGTGCTTCGATACATAGTGTAGCAAGTCCAGAAACACGATCTTGTGATGAGCCACGAACGATGACAATTCTTTTTCTGGCAAGGATGCTAAATGAACGTTCGGTACCTACTAGCTACGGTTACAGGTAGGGAGAGTAACACAAATGTTGGGGAATCGTCTCCAAGTTCTGGGAATAAATAGTATTGAGCAAAAACAATGGCGGAAGTTCTGCTTCAAAATTGTTTTTTCAGATGAATTATTTCTTCTTTCAACTCTTAAGACACATGCGAGTTATACTTTTGGATGAACCTTGTAGCGGAGTTTTTAATCTCAATTTCGTCCATTGTTGAAAACTGCCATAAAAATGAAAATGTAGCATTCAAATTCTTCATCGTATCGAACCGACGAGAAATTCTACATATAATTGAATCAACTATGACGTAAAAGGTGTTTCTCTTGAAATTTATTTCTTCATCTGTTTCAATTTGCTTTCCAGCTCCTCGGTTTTCTTCAAAATGTCTCTTTAATTGCCTTTTTCGGTTCGATGGGAACGATTCTGGAACATCCCCCAATCCAGTAGCAACTGCTTTGCATTCAGGTAAAAATTGATCTCATCCGTTTCGAATTATGTTCAAATCGAAGATCAAGTTGTCGAGATCTCGAATTTATACGTCAATAGTACTGTTTCTGGCTTGAAGAATGATACTTCTTTCATTTATAGCGCTAAGAACCTTGCACCAAATCGAAGACATCAGGACTCATTCAAATTTGTGCATATATTTTAAAACGCCATTTACGTCTCTTCGAGTTTCAGTTTCAGTTAAATTAATATCACTTAAGGCTTCTAATGATGTTCTAAGGTTTTTCAGATGGTTTCACTGCCTCAATTCTAGCTGACCATCTTGTATCGGAAAGTTTGTGAAGGGATCCGGGCACATTTTTCTTAAGAATTTCCCAACGTTGGGCACTGCTGCTAAACAATTTGAAACACTTTTGAACAACTCCAATTGCGGCAGTACAACATTTCGCTGAATCGACTCCACACAAGTTAAGGCTGTGAGCTGCACATGGTGAATACACGGCATTCGGATTTTTGTTTAATATATGCCGTTGTGCATTCCAAAAACCGTTCTTGGATGGTGAACACATTTTATTCCAATCGCAGATATCGCAAAATAAATGTGTTTTGTTCCACATCACTTGAATCGGGTGTTGCATCGACAATTATAGCGAAGTATTTGGCGTTTTCAATCTCCTTCAAAATAGCTGAATTCACATGTTAGGCACAAATTTTGATGAACTTATTTTGAATCTCAACGGAAAGGTAGTGGACTTGCAAACGTTTGTGCTCTTGTTGTGAAATTCTTACTTTTTCCATGTGCTCCTGAAGTAAGGGGTCATAATGACTAATTAATTCCAAAATGCCCAAAAAATTACCATTATTTAGCTCTCCAATAAGATTGCCATCGCCTCGTATTCCTAGTGCCTAGTCCCCTGGTGGGATTTTCCGGTCCCCCGAAACCGAATCAAATCAAAAATTTCGTTTACAGCACAAACAAAAATAGAAGAAAAGAAACTTTATAAAAACAGAAACCGAAATGAATATTTGTGTTTTGTTTTAATTTGCCGGGCCCCTTATTTTGACTCAAAAAATTTTCAAAATAAAATAAATTTGAAATTTACGTTAAATTAAATAAGAAAAGCGAAACAATTTATTATAACTTTCTTTCAATAGTTCAGAGTTGCCCAATTTTCCATTAAATATTAACAAAAATGTACGCCAATAATAATCAGGGGCCCAGATCGGCAAGCTTGTGACTGATAGATTGGCAGATAACATTCACACAGGGGCCCGATTGCGAAAGCCATGAATGATTTTAAATTGTCGGGCCTCTAAAAATAAGTGGAAATAGGTATGTTGATGATAAATATAGAGTATATTCTCATTGCTTTCAATTTTACGGGCCCCTAGAAAATCCCGGGCCCGGGGGGTTCCCCCCCCTTTCCCCCCCCCTCTCGACGGGCCTGATGAGAGCCTTATACAAGTACCTTTTGATTGCTCGAGAGAAAACTTTACTACTGAATTGCTTTCTAAGCCCAACGAAACAGCGGCTAGCAAAAGAAATTATTCGCATGATCTCAGCGCTGATATTATGTTCTGCATTAACAATAATGAGATTCCATTCATCGGTCATGCTTTCTCCCTAAGCTTAGATATTTCAATCTCTACTTCGTCTAAGTCGGGACGGGAAGACAGGATTGTTGGCTTTCGTCGTTTATATTGAATGGATCATCCTGCCTGACAGTACACATTGTAGCTCAGCTTATTCTATGGTACCAAAATATTGGTCTTTTGGGAATTGGTTGGAAAAATATACGAAATCAAATTTTCATATCTGGAAAATATTCCTTATCAGAAAACCAAATTTAATTTTGTTTCATAACTTTCAAGAAGCTTATTTTTTCACAAAATGAACTGGAAACAACATGTAGGAAGGTTTTTATATTAATGAACTTACCTATGTTATGAAGTTATAGCGATGCAAACTTAATTTTTCCGTAAAGATCAAGAAGACTGTCATTGCTCTAATACCTCTTTTTTTGATAATACTTGTAACTTCTTTAAAGTGCTCTTAACAATCGTATTGTACGTTGGGCTCATTATAAATACTCTTTTAGAAAAGGTAATAAGCATTATTTAAAGAAAAAAAAACAAATATTATAATTATAAATAGACTCAGCGTAAGAAAATTTTGTATTTACATATTCCAAAATTTAAATCATTATTTCAAAAAATATGTGTTTAAAAATGTTTGATCGTTGAAATCCCTTTATTTTATGAATTAATCAAGAGGTGGTATAGGTAAAGGTCTTTTCAGATCAAAAATAAACATATGCTCTTACTTTGTAGCTAATACTTCCAGTTTCTTGCCTTATCCTTATACCTACATATATATAACCAGGTGTCAGAATTGGTTTGAATATTTCTTGTCATCGTCGCGTCCGTCGATCGTTTAACTATAAGATGCAAACGTGACCGATATTTTCGTGATGTTCAAGACCTAAACGACATTCCTAACACAATCACTCTTATGTTGCACTATAACACGTGCTGCATTATAGCGGGTTGGTTGATGGCCATGGCCAACTCTAACAAAATAACACATAAGATCCAAGCGGACGTAGTTACTCAAATTTACAGAACAAAAAAAAGAATCCATTCGAAAATCCAGGACAAAATTCGAATACTAAATCATTTTGATTTCTATATAAATATCCTGGTTTCCTCATGTTTTCTGTTCACATTCATGGTCAATGGTCCAGCTCCAGCAGCATGCTCTAAGTTCTAACCTTATAACTTCACCTAGATCAGTTCATCATTATGTTTTACACTATAGCTGGCGTGTGTCGGGCATGTTGGTAGAGTAGAAAATCTGATTTATAGCCGACTCTGGACAAGGAACGATTGAAATCGTTGCAGCGTGAAATCACGAACGACGACGGCGACGCACTTGCGGCCCATAACTGTCATCGATGTGTGTGCAATCATTTATCCGCTCTGGCGCATTGCAAGAAGCGTGATTCTAAAAACTCAAATCACACATAGTCAGTCTTTAAACTATAAGCTATGGGGATATAATAAAACGAGTGTGCCAGAGCATAATGTAATTTCAAGATTCCCTAAAGTCTGCATTTCAACAGGGCCGTATTTTGATTTGATAGCGCCCTGTGGATTTTTTTCGGGGGAAAATTATTTTCAGAACACAATAAATGTTGAATCTTTCTGGAAATTCTCTCTCTTTCATAAATTCGAAGAAACGAGTCAAACGAAAAGTTTTTCATTCTCTATACTTGGCAGTCCTTCCGAAATTGACCTCAAAGGTAAACTGATGGGCATTTTATTTTTTCAAAGGTCAAAGATTTGAATCTAGAAACAAATATGCAAAGCTGAGGCACTGTCAAGCAAATTACTTACGAGAGAACGAATATGAGGAAGAGAGTTGGAAACAAGACGGAGATCTTTAAGGACTTTCGAAAAAGTACTAGTACGAAAAATATCAATACTATAGAACCCATGGCACTATTAGGCAAGGTGGAATTTGTGGTGAACTGCCTTATAAACAAGCTTATTTTCTCAATAGAGCTTACTTATGAAAAATCTTTGACAACAAGCGTAGAGATCAAGGAAGAAGAAGAATTCTTCATATTTTTCTACGAATTACTAACAATTTTAGCTGAGACATTGCAGTTTTTTTTTGGAGCAATTTTTGGTCATGCATAAATTTGGTCCCTTGGTTCCCGGCGGCGTTGCAGGGTTTCCTATGTGGCTTTAAAACATCCGAAGCTTAGCTCGTTTTCGTTTGAGAATGAAAGGGTTCAAAGAAGCAATCAAGGTTAGTTATTACATCTGCATTGAAGTTCACATAATTACCGAGGAAGAATAGTGACCAGTTAAAGATCCGTACAAAATTAAGACCGTTTCAGTCGGTTTTTCTTTATTTCCAAAACGTGCTCTTAATATTCCTTTCTCTTACTAGATTTGTTTGACCCGAATAATTAGCAGACTTAACTTTATGGTCTTTGGATTTGCTTAAAGAAAAACCTGTCCGGAATGTCCTATACATTACAGTTTAAAAGAGAAGACTGCAGTATAGACCATGCTTCCTCTTGAAGGATTCCTTAGATTAGGACGCCTGGAATCTTGGGGTTAGAATATGGATGAAGTCTGGGAGAGATTCAGAAGCATATTGAAAGAATCCGACCGAACGGAGTAATCCTTATAAAATCTTTGTATCAAAACGTGCAGTATTTCCTCGTTTCGTTCATTCTTAATAGTAAACTCTACTCTAAAAGTTCGCCCTTAATAACTTATTTAAATTGATATACAATTGCAGCCCTGTGGTTCAGCCTCCGTAAAGATGTCATTGGATATATATAGTTTGGGCGGCTACGTATAACATGTCTATATAAGTAACGATTAACACCAGAACCGAGCTCCTACCAAGCACAGCGAAGCACAACAGAAAGTGCAAGTGTTTAAATGAGGCGCCTTGCGCAAGAACCATGCGTTCGGTAAGGTAAGGTATAGACCACGCGAACGTTAAGGTGGCTGAAATGACAACTTGATGCGCGAATGTATTCATGGAGAAGAGTGCACCAATTATTTACTCTAGCTACAGGCTTAATGTGGTAATTAAATGGCCGATTAATTATCACAACGATTATGAGCGTTAGCGTAGAAGTAGGCACTGGCGCTGGGGCTGCTAGGTTGCGCAGTCTTATAGGTGTCTATAATGCTACGCGCTGGTACATCGTGTCGGTCGACGCGTCGTCGTTGAGTCGAGTCGTGTGCCACAGAGTGCGTAAGGAAATCGGTTAAGGACCGATTGAGTTGTTAATTGGTTCGTTAAGTCATGTTACTACACACACAGACTTCCAGCCAATTGGCTACTGAAAGAGGTTGTGACAAGCGATATTTCTTATAACTTCATGATTTAAATTTAAATTTTAATTGAAAATGATATTGAACGAATAAAATTTATATCCGTACAATCGTACACTGCACATTCATAAATGAATCAGGAAGTCAAAAGTAGGAATATTCGAGTTTAAACATTAATGTTATGGGCGTTGGTGTTATGTTGTTGATGTGCTTTTCACATACCTACTCAATGAAGTGCTGAATGTTTTGAGATAGATTTAATGATTTTAAACTACGATGGTAATTACATTATATATGTACGGAACGTATATACCAAGGAATTAAGCGAATGAAGGAAAAACTGCCTTTAAAGCATTTTTTAAATCAACTACTGCTATCAATTGTGGTGTCAAGTTAATACGATTCAAAAATGTTTGTCTATCGCGACTTGATTTTGGAAACGGTTATGTGGACAATAATTACAATCATTATGTAATTGCAAAGTAATGTTTAGATTTAATATGTTATATAATTCAATAATGTCAAAATGTGCAGCAATGAAAAAGTTTTGGTCCATACAAAGTACACTACAAAAAAGAAGCAATCCTCATCTTTTATAGTAAGTATTGAAGACAAACAACTTTATTTTGAGTCAATATTTATTCAAACGGATTAAAAATTAGTTTTTTTAAACTTTAAGAAATTGAAGTAAATCTAAAATGTTGGAAATACTTAATCTAGCTCATGTTACGAACCAAGTATAAAAAAAAACATTATTATATTGGGTGATTTTTTAAGAGCTTGAGAACTTTAAAAAAAAAAAAAACGCATAAAATTTGCAAAATCTCATCGATTCTTTATTTGAAACGTTAGATTGGTCCATGACATTTATTTTTTTAAGATAATTTCATTTAAATGTTGACCGCGGTTGCGTCTTAGGTGGTCCATTCGGAAAGTCCAATTTTGGGTAACTTTTTCGAGCATTTCGGCCGGAATAGCCCGAATTTCTTCGGAAATGTTGTCTTCCAAAGCTGGAATAGTTGCTGGCTTATTTGTGTAGACTTTAGACTTGACGTAGCCCCACAAAAAATAGTCTAAAGGCGTCAAATCGCATGATCTTGGTGGCCAACTTACCGGTCCATTCCTTGAGATGAATTGTTCTCCGAAGTTTTCCCTCAAAATGGCCATAGAATCGCGAGCTGTGTGGCATGTAGCGCCATCTTGTTGAAACCACATGTCAACCAAGTTCAGTTCTTCCATTTTTGGCAACAAAAAGTTCGTTAGCATTGAACGATAGCGATCGCCATTCACCGTAACGTTGCGTCCAACAGCATCTTTGAAAAAATACGGTCCAATGATTCCACCAGCGTACAAACCACACCAAACAGTGCATTTTTCGGGATGCATGGGCAGTTCTTGAACGGCTTCTGGTTGCTCTTCACTCCAAATGCGGCAATTTTGCTTATTTACGTAGCCATTCAACCAGAAATGAGCCTCATCGCTGAACAAAATTTGTCGAACACACACATTTCGAACCGAACACTGATTTTGGTAATAAAATTCAATGATTTGCAAGCGTTGCTCGTTAGTAAGTCTATTCATGATGAAATGTCAAAGCATACTGAGCATCTTTCTCTTTGACACCATGTCTGAAATCCCGCGTGATCTGTCAAATACTAATGCATGAAAATCCTAACCTCAAAAAAATCACCCATTACATATATATTGGTTTTGAGTTCTTGAATATTGCAATGGCAGGGAGAGACAGACTGTGGTAAGGAATTCCACATTCGCGTAATACTGCAAACGAACGAATATGTGTAATTGTATACTTCTTAGTACGACCGAAGTTGGATTCAAGGTTAAACTGATGGGAGTTTCTAGAAGTAAGGCGATTATTACGGTTGAATTGCTTGAGGGGATACATGCTAAAAAAATGGCGGTAAGAAAGGGTGAGACAAGAAACTTTACGACGATGTTCGAGTGACGTAAAATTGAGTAAATGTTGCTATAATTGTCGCCAATCATTTAAAAGCTCTTCGTTGAATACAGTCCAAGAAGTTTAGGGATGTTACTGAAGCACCAGTCCAGAGACTGGAGTTATCCTCAAGCTTTGGAAGCATATGTTTTGTAGATTGTAGCTAGAAACAAAAAAATCTTGCTCAGTCTCACAAAACCCAAACATCTTGCAGAATTTTTTGCGACATCCCGTATGTGCTCATTCCACAAGAGATGGTTTGCGATTTACAAGTTGAGGAAAGCAAGATTTTCAGTTTCGTTGATGCAAGTGGCACTCATAGATAGAGACAACGTGGGCTTGTCTCACTTTAACGATACAAGACAGAATTGGGTTTTCGAAGCAATAAATTCCATTTGGTTTTTTACTCCCCATTGTACAATGCTGTAAAGGTCGGAATTTAATGAGCTTATCAAATTTTGTGGTTGCAGTTCCAGATCCGAAAGAAAGTGCTGTGAGTCTGAAAACGAATATGAATAGCTTAGAGTTTTATCGTCAGCAAAACAATTAATAGGATTAGAATTTATTAACAGGAGATCATTATAACAAATAAGAAAGAGTGTCGGAGACAAGACAGAATCCTGGGGCACACAAGTATTATTACTTGCGACACATAGGAACTATATGGCAAGTATTGCATTTGTAAAAAATTCGAACTCGAGATTTTAATCAAACATGACATTAGAATGGTAGAGCAGTCAAAAAAGTGGGTCCCGATCCCGTCCTTCTGTCTGTCTTCACCTACAGCCAAAATAATTGGATCAATTGATTTCAAACTAAGAAATTAAGGTTATAAACATTATTTTCATTTTGTTTAAGACTAAAAATAACAGTGGTCCCCATAAAAATGTTTTGGTCAAAAATCGGATTTTCTCGAAAACAGTTAGATAGATTTTTATTTAATTTTCTCTAATTATATTTTTCTTAACTTAGCTTCTTTTAATAAAAAAAAATATTTTTTTCATAATAAATCTACTAGGTATATAAAAATAAGTCGGGTTTTTCTTCCTGACGCTATAACTCCAGAACGCACGAACCGATTTCAACGGTTTTGCATTTGTTGAAAAGGTCTCGGGCTCCGTGAGGTGTATAGCAGACAAAATTCAGGAAAAATTTCAACAGAACAACCATATCTCTAGAAACGTCAGAGATATCGACTTCAAATAACGTATGAAATGTACAATGAAGGAATGATTCTGATTGAGGATCAATGCTTGACAATTGCAAACAAGCTACTGATTGAAGTAGGAATGATTGCGCCAAATCGATCGATGCGCGATGCATTGAACCAAGAATTAAATTGAACTGCAATACAATGTTGATACATTGCAGGAATTCGTTCAAATTAATGTGCCGTTGCTAAATGAACAGCAAAAATAAGTATACGAAACATTAATGCAAGCAGTGGACAATAATACTGATGGTCTATTCTTCCTGGACGCACCTGGAGCAACAGGGAAAACATTTGTCATTTAATTGATTTTGGTCACTATTCGATCAAGATGTGACATAGCTTTGGCGTTAGCATCATCTGGAATTGCGGCAACTCTACTAGATGGCGGTCGTACTGCACATTCTGCGCTTAAGTTGGCACTCAATTAAAACACAATTGATACTCCAACATGCAATATTTCCCGATCCATCGCAATGGAAAATTGTTGATGCAATGCAAGCTCATTGTTTGGGATGAGTGCACAATGGCACATAAGAAATCACTTGAAGCACTTAACTTCACACTGAAGGATCTTCGACGAAGTAACAACATCTTTGGCGGCTTGATGATATTGTTGGCAGGCGATTTCAGGCAGACGTTGCCAGTAATTCCCCGTTATCGTTAACAGTAATAACATTATCGCTAACCAGTAATATGAGGGTTCAACTTCAAAATGATCAAAGTGCTGCACAATTTTCCAAACAATTGTTAACTGTTGGAAATGGAAAAGTGCCAGTTGATGCGACAACTGGATTAATTACTCTTACCAACTACTTTTGCCGATTTGTAGACTCTCAATTAGCTCTTATTGAAAATGTTTTTTATGCTTGGTTAAGTCAAGGAGCAATTCTCGCCGCAAAGAATAACGATGTACACGCACTGAATTTTACCATTCAATCAAAAATCGCAGGCGATTTGGTGACATACAAATCCGTTGATTCCATAACAAATCCCGATGATGTAGTAAATTATCCAACGGAGTTTTTGAACTTACTGGAGTTACTGGGATTTCCACCACATAACTTGCAACTCAAAGTTGGTTCAGTTATTATCATATTTCGTATAATTTGAATCCATCGCGACTTTGCAACGCCGAATTTGATTGAGGCAACCATTATTAACGGAAAGTACGCAGGTGAAAATGTATGTAAGTATTCCTCGAATACCAATCGGAATCATTGATCTTCCGTTTTTACTTCAAAAGATTGCAATTTCCGGTTCGCAATGACAATTAACAAGTCACAAGGCCAATCGCTTAGTGTTAGCGGGATAAATTTAGAAAATCATTGTTTTTCAAAATGGGCAGCTACGTTGCGTGTTCACGAGTTGGGAAACCATCCGCTTTGTTTGTGTTAACGTCAGACCAAAAAAACAAAAAATGTGGTTTACCAAAGAGCACTTCAATGAAACGGATAATTTGCGGACAAGTATAACTCTTCGATTCAGTATTTACTTTGGATTCACTTTCATTTTTTACTTAGAGAAGTTAAACTAAATTCCACTTCATTTTTGTAATCGAAATGAATTCATTACTGTTGAGAAATGAAATAAAATTTTTCTTTTTCAAATATCAAACAAAAAAAAATAATTTTTCTTCTCCTTTTAATCCCCAAACGAAATGTTACAAAAAACGAAGCCATCTGGTGGCGAAACGGAGTTCGCAGGGTTTGCTAGTATTCTTATAAATATTTTGTTAAAGTTTTAGACAAACCGACAGACGAGATGGATAGCTTTCATTGTGGGTCGCATTTCATCACTTTTTTTGTATGTAGTCAGTTCCCTTTTAACATTTTTGAAATTTTTCGAACAAACTAAAATGTCTACCTCAACTCTTAATAAAATTCGATATTTCCTATATTCAGTTTGATAACAAATCAATAATTAATTAGGTTGTCCACCAAGTTAGCAGAATGTAGAAGAAAAGTGCTTACCGATACATAAGTACGAAAGGTAGATCTAGACATGGTACTAAATGTTATAATCTTTTATGCGCTTACCAAATATTATCTAATTATTTAAATATTTAAAATCAGTCATAAGCCTTTCTAGAACAATTTAATTATAATTTGAAGGCAACAATTGTTGAACTTTTTTTGCATACATTTGTTTATTATTTTGAGCCAAATAATGATTTCAAATATAATTTTGCAAGTTTCTCATATCTTTCTACACTTCTTATAGATTTGGAGAAAAATTGTCAGAAATATTGGAATGTAATGTATTTAGTGAAAAAAATTTAAGGAAATGCTGAATATTATTTTTTTGTTGAGTTATATATATTACTAGCGGAACAGACAGACGTTGTCCTGTCTAAACTATTGGTATAACTAACTAAACAAAATATTTCATAAACAAAGTTTTTATTATTGTGTTAGTGTTATGTCGTCGGAAATCAAAGGAATCCGTGGAATCAAAACGTCTTCGCCTTTGTACTTCTTTTTCAAAATTGCGATCCGATAACTTTGTTCATACTAAGTAATGGTTTTTCCATTTTTACTTAACATTTTCTAAGTTTGTGGAGTGAATTTTATGTGAGTACAATTTATTGTAATCTGTATGTCATGAGAAGAAGTATTGTGACCTTTGAGTCCAAAAACTATTTTACGAAATTTAGAAAATATTGTTTTCCACATTCAGAAAATTGTTTATAAAAACCAACATTCAGTTTTTTCATAATAAAATAAGATCTACAAAAAATAGTACGCAAATTTCGTAAAAATTGATGTTCGGTTCTTTATATCTCGAGAACAATAGAAAATATTATCTTCAAATTAATTTCATTCATCCAATTTGTATTTGTTTATATAAGAAATACAATTTTTAAGAAATGCTACTAATACTACTTGGTAAAAATCAGTTTTCGACTAAAAATCTCGTTAACAAAACTAAAAAGATGAAGATCAGGTTACTTTTCATGTCTTACTGGACTTCTTCAAGGCATTTGATATGGTTGACCACTCTATTCTTATTGATAAGATGAGCCACCGTTTCAATATGTCTTCTTTTGCTGTAAAATTGTTTTCATCGTATCTTAGTGATAGAAAACAGGCTGTCTTCTTAGAGACTGCCTTATCAAATTTTTGTCCTGTGCTACGGGCCGTTCCACAAGGATCGATTTTGGGCCCTCTGTAATTTTCATGTACATAAATGACATACAACATACAATCTTGAATTCATCAAAGCATTTTTATGCTGATGATATTCAAATCTATAAAAGCTGCCCTCTTGGGCTCATAGAAAATTGTGGCAATGATCTGAACGATGATCTCCAAAGAATTATGAGGTGGTCGGTAAACAATGGTCTCTCGTTCAATCCAAAGAAATGTAAATGCCTTGTTATCTCTAAAAAGAAGCTAGATCTGTCTTATTTTTCCTCAATTATGCTTGGTTCTTCAAAAATTGAATTCGTGGATAAGTTAAAGAACTTAGGGTCGGTATTTTTGATATTTATTTATTTATTTATTCGTCTTTCAAGTTACAATACTTTATGGAGACTACATTAAAATCAAACATTATATTTACAAATTGACAGTGGTAAAAACATAGTGTTACAACAAATTCAATACATCTTTCTTAATATCTAATATATTTTTATTAAAATCAATTACAAACTCAAATTCATTAAAAGCAATACAAGAAGCAGTTATTGGATTATGTTTCGCATAATTTGTGCTATGAAAAGGAACATGTAGAAAATTACCATTTCTAGGACGCAAATTCCGAGATGGAACATACATATTAAACTGAGACAATAAAAATGAACAATTTATCTTAGAGTTGAGCACATCGTAAGCAAAGAGTACTGAATACAATTTTCTTCTAGATACTAAAGGTTTTAAGTCAATTAAAGCACATCTGGTCTCATAAGGTGGCATATTTGAATAATTATAAAGCTTTCGTAAAGCAAATTTTGTAAATCTCTTCTGAACCTTTTCAATCCTTAAAATACTTGATTGTGTAAAGGGATCCCAAATTATGCAACAATATTCAAGTAAAGGTCTTACAAGGGATACAAAAAGAGTTTTTAAAGTATAAGGATCTTCGAATGACTTAGAAGTTCTTGAAATAAATCCCAACATGGCGTTAGCTTTTGAAATAACATTATCAATTTGGAGAGAAAAATTCATATTTGAGTCAAAAATCACACCAAGATCCTTTTGATTTGTTAACCTCATTAAGAACTGATTCTCAATTTTGTAATCAAAACATATCGGATCCTTTATTTTAGAAAACGTAACAATACTACACTTTTTTACATTAAAATTAAAACCATTTATGAAACACCACTTGGTAATATTATCAATATCCAATTGAATTTTACTAGCATCTGATGAAGAACTTACAGAACTAAAAATCTTGAGATCATCAGCATATAAAAGACATCTAGAACTTTTAATGCAATTCGGTAAATCATTTATAAATAAAATGAAAAGGAGTGGACCAAGATGACTACCTTGTGGTACACCGGAAAAATTTTGTATTTCATTGGACAGAACATCACCAATTTTAACATATTGTCTTCGTCCCACCAAATAGCTTCTAATCCATTTTAGGAGATTCGAGTGAAAGCCAAGCAATTCAAGTTTTTTCAAGAGAACATTATGTTGTACCCGATCAAACGCCTTGGAAAAATCGGTGTAGATTACATCCACTTGAGTACGATTTTCTAAACAACCCAGACAGTAATTTGTAAAAATTGCTAAATTTGTTGCAGTAGATCTACCACTCATAAAGCCATGCTGATGCAGGGAAATATGGTTTTGAACTAAACTATAAAGTTTAATTTTAACAATTGCTTCAAATAATTTGGGTATTAGCTGAAGCTTAGCAATAGGTCTATAATTTTCCACAGATGCTTTAGATCCAGATTTATGCAAAGGAGTTATCAGAGAATGTTTCCATGTATCTAAAAATACTCCTTGTTTCAAGGACAAATTAAAAATAAAGCAAAGTGGGTTTTTAAGGTGATACTTACAAAATTTCAAAATTAAAGGTGGAATATTGTCCGGTGCGGCAAAGAAACTGTTATCAAGCGACGATAAAGCATTTAATACATCAACTGTCGATAAAGAAAGGTCACCAACATTAATGTTAGAATTGAAACTAAGTGTTTCATTATAATCTAAACCCAAATCAGAAAAATTCGATTGGAAAAATAAAGCAAAGTTATTACAAATATCTTCTAAATTTTCAGAAAAAATACCATTGTAAGAAATAATGGAAGGAATTCCAATTGATTTTCTTTTAGTATTTAGAAATGTCCAAAAACACTTCGAATTAGTTTTTATTTTTGACTCAAGAGACCAAATGTATTGTTTATATGTAAATCTTCTTAAGAATTCGTACTCTTTCAACCGAACTTTGACATGGAATGACCATATTAATGAAGTTGTGGGTAAAACATATGGGGTTCTTCAAACTTTATGGACAGCTCAAAAGTTTACACCACCAAAGACAAGATTAGTTCTCGTTATGACTTTGGTTATACCAGTTCTCGTGTATGGTTGTGAAATATTTTATAACTGTGATACTGAAAGCAAAAGAAAACTTCAAGTAGCATTCAATAGTGCTCTGCGCTATATTTACAATCTGAGGAGATTCGACCATATTTCACATTTGGAAAAAAATTTATTTGGCATGTCATTTTTTAATTATATGAAGTTTCGTACCATGTGTTTGTTATTTTCAATTCTTAAAACTATGCAGCCGTCATATCTTTTTGATAAAATCCGGCTTTTAACATCTAACAGATCTGCTTGTTTGATTTTACCACATTTCACCTGCCTTACATCTGAGAAACAATTATTCTTTATCTCAGCTATACGCCTTTGGAATACAATTCCGTGTAACTTGAGAGAACTAAGTGACAAGCAACAATTTAGTGACGAGTTAAGACTGTATTTTATTAACCGAAGCAACTAGCTAACTTTCACCCCCAAACCCGCTCCCATTTACCCTTATCAAGCAACTTCAACTTTAATTTTTTTATGCTTGGAATAACGTAATGTTACTATGATTAATTTGTTTTATGTTTTATGTTTTATTTATTTTTGTTATCTTTTAATTATTTTTTGTTATATTGCAATTAAAATATTTTTAATTTTCACAAATTTATAAGTGTACTCTTACTGTGAATTGGAGTATAATAATAAATAAATCTAAATCTATTTCGAAATCAAACTATTTCATTATAAGCAAAATATTGTTTGTAATTTTTAAATTTTTCAGAAAAATTCAACTGACAACTTTTTTCACAAAACACGAAAATCTACAAACTCTTAAGCAAGACAAATCAACAGACCAGATGGGAAGTTATCGGTGTGGATCGCATCTCAGCCTCTTTTTGATTTCATGAAATGACAACAATCTGCACACAGAACAATTATATTTGAAATGATATATTAATGACGTAAGTATCCTTTCTTCAAGATGGAGATAGAAAGACTTGGACTTTTTATGTGGATTCTATAATATCTTAATTTTTTAAATTTATATGATGCTTATAACTAATTTTTTGTTGCACTGCACAAACATTCAATATATGCCTTTTTCATGAATGCCAAAGCCTAACCTATGCGGAGCTATATTTGAATCTAATATTTTCGTTGGGTGTAGATTTTCTTCCTGAGAAATTTATGTGGTAAGATTTTTTAATTTGTATTTTAAAATTATTAAAAAACGATTATTTTTTTGTCGCCAAACTACCTTCTTAACTTATATGAGCACAGCTCAGATCATATTTAGTCTTCTTGACCAATTTTGTAACTCGTTGTTAAAGTTGCCTTTGCATACATTTTTGAATTAATATTATTACACTTTTTTGAAGGCAGATCTATTTAAGGGAATCTATTTAAAGGGAAAAAAGGAAGTTCTACCTTTAGCGTCTTTCTCATACAAAAATTATGTAAAGAATGCAAGTATCAATATCCAAGTCCAAACATGGAACTTAAGAATTTTGGTCTTTTTGCAAATATCTTAACCAAAACCCAAACCTTCTTTTCCCATACTGTTTTATTTTAATTTATAACGTTTACCATGTATTTAAAATCCTCGCGTACATGAATTATACCTACACAATTTATTAACATGTAACTTTAACTTCAATTAGCCATTATAATGGTATTTTATGGATTGAGAACATGCTTCTTCAAAAGCCTTCTTAGGTAAGGTATAGACTTTGGCATTTTATGTATGAACTGAACATAGTACGTATCTTAGATTCTGGACAAAGGAAAAATGTTGTGTATATTTATAATTTATTCGTTTTCCCGAAAGGAATCTCCACCAATCATTGACTTTACGGCATTATAATAGAAGCAAGCTTCAGCTTATAGTCTAAAGCCATAGGCATTAGGCAGCACATCAGCCATACACCCCCAACTTGAACTTGTACGAGTATACCATCTATAAATACTTTTACCAGCAGACAAAACTGTACAACTAGTTAATATCTTCATTAGAAAAATGTTATTAACGATCGAATAGGATAAGTAGTAGGCACAGGCAGGCAGCTATCGGTAGGTACTATAGGTTTTATATACCTATACTATAGACAGAAGACAGAGTATCTGGTAGTAAGTTGATTTTTTTTTAATTCTCTACAAGTTAAACCCTAAAAGGCAAACGCGTGATCGTGAACACTAGCTTATCCTGTAAAAGTATCTATTTCTATATAATGCCTCTTTTGCAGGTGCCTAGTTTGCCATTTTGATGCTGAAGCCAAGACAAGACACATTTGTTCCAAAGCCAAAGGAAGAAAAATCTTATTTCCCACCAACATCACAATTATGTATGCGGTGTGTTCTGTGTCTTCTATGGATGTTAAGTTGACTAGGTTGAGGCAAATTCCCCCTTTCCATATTGAGAATATTTCTTTTTTTCGTTATCTAAATGTTGGCTTATGGCATAATTAACACATGAGGATGAAAATTCAACTTGTTTCCTTGTCGTCATCTTCATCGTCATAGCATCATAGCATCGTCATCGTCAGCAGTGTTCCTGCAGGAGTATGTGGATATATCAAGGTATGGTTCATACCCGTGAAGGAACATCACGACTAAATCGCAAAAGGGATTTGCTTAACTTCCTTATAGCGAATCTTGCAAAGTTGCAACTGCAACTGCGACTGATGACATATAAAACAAAGTATGTGTTTGATTTTGAATATGGAAGTGTTGCCATTGTCATTTATTGTCGCCTTAAGAAAATTGGATTTTGCATTTCCCATAGGAAGTTATATTAGAATTGGTCCACTTGGATGATTATTTCCGTGCAGAAATTTACATGTCCAATCTTTCGATCTTTTGAAAACTTATGTTTAGAATATCTAAGAGAGTGTTGGAAACAACAGATTTGATTTAATTTGAAATTGAAACACACAATGATTTCCGGAAAGAATTTGACAGCTACAGACAGAACAACAATAGATACTTTTAAGGATTTAGGATTTAGGATGTGAAATAGAAGACTTAACAGATTCAAGAAAGTTGCAAGCAATCATATTACTGTTTCACAAAAATATGGAACAAATGGAAAACAACAACACTATGAGAAAAGTAGTTACGACTTGCTTCAAATTACCTATACTGGCTACTAAAATAATGGCTAAAAGAAGGTTACAACTTTTAATGAACTGAAACAAGTATAAATGTTTGCTGGAATGGTCATTTCCAAAAATGACCGCTTTCTTGGATTTTCCAATAGCAAAACACTTCCAGGGTTGTAAGAAGAAGAAGTTAGAAGTTGGATTGAAAATTGAAAACAAATTGAAGACAAGTACACCTTAATCGAAGCTTTTCGTAACACCTTAGCCAAAATTTCCTGCGACTAAAAAACAAACTGGATGTTTCTATTCCAAGCCTTCTTTTAAAAGTTATATCCAAAAATGGCGGAGACATTTATTATTAATGTTGAGAAACGTTATAAATAAATATTGGTAGACCATGAAATGTAAAGATTTCATTAATTTGTTCGTCTTTTCTGAAATTTTCGCTAATTTCGCTAATTTCGCTAAATTCGCTAAAATAGTTTTCATGACATATTTGTAGCAGAATTTCTACTAAAGTGAGACATTTTGCTATGACGTGAACATCATTTTCTCTTTCACGGATGTTACACCAATGTTTCGGTCTGCAATAAAATTTAACGGTAGCAGTTCTACTTTTAGTCGGAAATTAATTTGAATATTCTCTGCAGTAAGATGATCTCTAAAATATTTCACCTGAACAAGACTACGTAGAAGTTTGGAGTAAGCTTCCCTGATGTGGAGTAAGCTTTTCGCCTTTTCAGTACTATCAGTAGAGTTTAAATACTACAACAACAACTTGATTGTGCTACCACAAGGCTCTAATTACATAATGTTTCACGGGTGCCAACCGGTCATCAGATTCCTTTATAATAGAAAAACTTTTGGCTGATATTTGAACCTTGACCAAGTAGCATCCCGCCACAGCAGCTGGCTGATTGAGGTCCTCCAATGCAAGCTTTATGTATATCAATTGCATTGAAAGACTTGTTCTGTGTTTTTAGTGAAGATGTTCGAAATATGGTTTCCACGTTGGCATGTTTTCGAAAGGTAACTTCTTTGAGGTTAAGCAAAAAGAACTTAAGTCAGAAACTGGGCACATAGACTCAATGAACTTAAGACGTTAATATCAAAACAAATATGAATTTTTCTGTCTTATTGTCTAAAGACTAAATTAATACGATACTTAGTAGTTTTACTAAATTTAATTTTTTAGTATTAAACGAAAGAGACAAGAAAAAGCCGTTACACCAAATCAGAAACCCAAAATTCAGTTTTTTGAATTCAGACCTTTTTAAATTACGCCAAATAATTAAACCGGCAGTGTATGCATATCAACTAAATTTTGGCACTCTTCAAACAAGGAATGTATAGATTTGATGGCGGATATATTGACTTTTCAGGCTGTACATTAGCTAAAGGTTTAATGATGTCATGTATAAAGGTGAGAGACCTGTTTCTGTGAGGAGTATATAGTTTGGTATTGTATGGAAGCTGGAATCGAAGAAGCTTTTAACGGACTCAAACATACCCTACCCCCAAAATTGAGCTGCATGTGTGCTGAAACGGAGGTTCTTGTTACTTTAGGTACACTTTTTTTTAAAAGTTTGTATCGCATTTTTGGATGCCAATAGCAATATCTCAAGAACCAATGAGGCTAGAGACTTGAATTAAATTTTATATTATATATTGTAATGTAATACAAAACTAGTATATTTTTGGAAAAAAATCCAGTTAACGGTTTTTTTATAAATCAAAAAAACTGAAAAAAAAAATTTGTCACCTCGAAAATTTTACGACAAAAATATGATTTCATCTCCAAAACAATTTTGTGCAACGAAGAATAATATTTTTGACATCTGATAAAATTTTGAGAAAAATCAAATCGACAGTTTTTTTTATAAAAAATAAAAACCTAAAAAAAACATTACTCAAAGTTGGGAAAAATTGAATTTCGACTCAAATGTCTTTTCAAATACTTGAGACTTAGGCTTCAAACTTATTTTATCTTATAGGAAATATTGTTGTCAACATTCAGTAAAATTTTGAAAAAAATCTAATCTACTGTTTTTTTGCAAAAAATAAAAACGTAAAAAAAAATTAATAAAAGTTTGTAAAAATTGATTTTCGACTCAAATATCTTTTCAAAACTTTGAGATATTGGCATAAAACTACTTTTATCTTTCAAAACATATTGTTGTCAACATTTAGTAAAATTTTGAAAAAAATCAAATTGACAGTTTTTTTACAAAAAATTAAAAACCGAAAAAAAGTTAACAAAAGTTTGTAAAAATTGATTTTCGACTCAAATATCTTTTCATAAAATTTGAGACAATGGCTTCTTACTAATTTTAACTTATAAGAAATATTGTTTTCAACATTAGGAAAAATTTTGAGAAACATCGAATTGACAGTTTTTTTACAAAAAATAAAAACCTAAAAAACAATACTAAAACTTGGTAAAAATTTACTTTCGACTCAAATAGCTTTTCAAAAATTTAAAATATTGGCTTCAAACTTATTTTATTTCACAGAAAAAAAAGAATAGAGCAGGTGATATAAGGGTAGTTTGCTGTATGCATCCTTCGGCAAAAAACATCACAACACTTATAAAAATTGAATTTCGACTAATATATTTAGGAACAGAGAATGATATTGACTTCAAACTGTTTTCATTAAACTTAAAACAAATAAAATGCATGACTGGATCACACGAACTTACTCCTGTATTTAAAGAGTCTGTTTAAAAATAGAACCTATAATTTAAGATTTAAAAATATACTTGCAAAATAAGTTGAAAATCATTACAGCGTGTTTTATTTTAAATATAAATTATTTCAATTTTTATTTAAAAATAATTGTATTAAGAAGTTATTCAGAATATATTAAAATACATCTTAAATTGTATTTTCGGAAAAAAAATTGACCCGATTTCGAGTTTGGTTCATTAGTTCTTTAGAAAATTTAAAAAGAAAATAAAGGTTCAAAATAACCTGTATGGAGCAATACAAAAATATATTTGTTTTTATTCAAAAAAATTCAAATTGAGAAAAAAAATAGAAAAAATTGTATATAAAACTATAGGTTCGTTTTTGAGAAAATTCGAATTTTCGATTTTGGAACAAAAAGTTTGTATGGGGACTACTGTTATTTTTAAAAAGTGTAAAAAACGCCTAATGAGAATCTACTTAGAAACTTTATTTCTGGGGACCCACCCTTTTCGATTTTTCTACCTCAAAATGTTTTACGAGTGCAAAAATGTCCCACACTGATAACTTCGCATCCCGTTTGTCGATATGTCTAAAACTTCAATAAAATGTTAATAACAATATTTTGCGTGAGATAAAAAGATGTAAGTCAATATCTTTCTTTTTTTTCTCCTAATACTTGAGTCGAAAACCATTTATTAACCGTTTTTTGTTGTTTATGTAGGTTTTCGTGTTTTGTAAAAAAAATGTGTTTTGTAATAAAATTGACTATTAGATTTTATATAAAGTTTTACTGAATGTTTTTAGTTTCGTACTACGTCACATTATACAATACAAAATTGAATTCAAGTCGTTAGCGTTATTGGTTCGTGAGATAATACACACATACATTTTTATACAAATCTTTGATTTAGATTTTAGGGACCTTGAAACGTCGAGAAATGACCAAATTTTCAATACCACGTATCAGACCGATAACAATAACTTTCTATGGGAAGTTAATAAAACACTTCTTTTTTAGATCAAAGCTTTAAGATTGTGACTATCGATCAATATGATGAAAAACGCTCCTAAGGCTATGCTACAAATCTTATACAAAAGATCTTTATATCACTTGAGTATAATGAACTTACAAGGTGAGGAGTCTCAAATTGAACTTGAACTGAAAGTAGTTTTCTTAAAGTCTTTTTTAATCAAATCATGCATAAGATATTTTCTAATGACGTTCCTAAGTTTTGTTGCACAGCTGTTAGCTTAAGAACAATGTTGCCCATAATCAGTCTCTGCGTGGTACACCAATAAAAATTGTATAAGACTTCTTTGAGCTAATTAAAGAGATTTGTGCGTATAAGATCCTTAAAACTTCACAACAAAATGTTTTTATCTGGCATTTCTGCTATACTTTCAAACATGTTGCATTCAAATCATAAATTCATACCAAGTCTTCACAACGAATATAAGACCGGGTTTATTCAGTTTAACTTTTGAATTTAAAGCCATCATCATCATCTTCTTCTTCTATGGTCTGCATATTTGAAGATATGTAATTAATAATTTAGATCTATTCGAAGACCTCATGGTGAGGAATTAATCCGATGTTAATCAATTTTAAGTTTCCTGATGATAGATTTGACTTTGGGGAGATACACCAAACTAGTTATCTATTTTTAAGATAGAACAGGTGTAGGCTACCTACACTAACTAGGTAAGGTGTAGGTATGTAGGTACTTTTATAAAGAATGATGAGGAAGTAATTAACTATAGAGGGTCTGTTTGGAATTTTTGATGTTTAAACAGGAGGCCTGTGGTGTTGGTATACATATGTAAATAGGGAATTTTAAATGAGGGTTACAAGCTAACATTTGAATTTATCTGTAGTGAAACTGTAAAATCATAATTAAACGATAGTTTAGAGGCTGAAAATCAACGTCATCCACATTAAAACCTTCCAATTGTGATTGAATTAGGTGGCGTAACAGCTCTTAGAGGACCAGATCCGAGTGACTCACAACTCGCAACCATTTATATATTTTGTTAATGTTAGGAATGGAGGGGAACTACAGTTAGGGTCGTTTCACACTATACGGTTTTGACCGTATGGCAAAAAACCGGACAGCGACATTTTGTTAGACGCGCGAAGAAGAGCATATACGCTTTCATATTATACGGTCACGGCAAAATGCCGGCGCCGGCCGCGCCATGTAGCAACCGTCTACTGCCACTACAGTATACGGCACTACGGCAGCCGGACGTAGCGATTAGCTTAGTGGCGTACGTGACGAAATGCATGTTTTCACATCATACGATTTTATTCGTGCGGCAGAGTTCAATAATATGTTTGTCGTTCATTATAACAACGCGCGACTTGAGTGTCCTTATAAAACTAAACCTGTGAAAAAGTATACTAAGCACAGGAACCCTGCATATATCGTGTTTTACCGTACGGTTAAAACCGTATAATATGTAATTAGCCATTGATCCGGTTTATGCCGTCCGGTTTTTTGCCGTACGGTCAAAACCGTGTAGTGTGAAACGAGCCTTAATGTGCTGAATCCGAACAGCTAATTCGAAAATGTACTTTTCTTGACAGCATGAACCATCAAGCCAGTACCCGTTGCGTGATGGTTAGAACTGTCATGCCAGAGATTTTGGATTCAATCCCTGACTGTACCAGACAAAATATTTTTTCACAGGTACTGACTCTTGCCAAAAATTGACAAATCCTCCAATAGTAATTCTTGTCATAAATAGTGCTTTCTCAAATAAGTCGTTTGGATCCGGCATAAAAACTGTAGGTCCCTTCCATCCCTGATAACTAAATTCGCGCACAGGAATGGATAAAAGTTGTAAGTCACTAGGCCCTGGTTATCAACGGACTGTTGCGCCGCATAATTTTTTCTTATATTAATTTAAATAAATAAGCTAAATATTACGCCATGGGAACTACAAACCTAAACTTCCAATCCTGGGCATTAACTAATTCAATTAATCTCTTACAAGCCTCATTTCCGAACAAGAAAGGTCTCAACACTTCAAATATTCACATGTTAAAAGCGTTAGCCGTTAGGGAACTAGGAGGAGATACCTATGCGAATTGAGTATCAAAAGTGGAGAGAAAGCCAGAGTTAAAGAAAGCATTCCACATTCTTGATGTTCCGCTAAAAAAGAATCTCTTTACTTGACAGTACGTGCGAAATTAAACGTCCGAGGATTAACTGATAGGCATTTTTTGAAATTGTAAGTTTTGTGCCTGGATTGTTTAAGGGTGAAGGAGAATGAAACTGGCTAATTTGACAGAACATTGTTTGTAAAAATATCGGTATACAAACGGTGAAAAATGTTCGGTTCTATCACTTATCATTTTCAAAACTTATTTTTGGATAGCAGTATTTTTGGAAATTTTGAATTATGTGGTTTTTCCATAAGAGGTTATCGGTTATACAAATTTCAAGTACTAAAAAGTTGCTAAGTTAGATCAATGCAAGTGCCGCTCATGACAAGTGCCATTGATTGTTCAAAAGATTTAACTCGACATGGTTAATAAGTTCCCCATTCTACAATATTGTCGAGATTCGGATTTACTGTCGTTGAAATTCGACGTCTTTTGGACTTTCGACGACCCTCTGGTTACTAACATCATTTGTAGCATATCAACAGCTTTTTTTAGCTATAAGGGCTTTCACCAGCTTTCAACAAGCTTGTCCTTGTCAACAGACTGAGTTTTCTATAAATGATATTCAGCGATTTGCTTCAGTGGTAACACTAGGGTGGGAGCTTTCTTCTTACGGAGCTTATTTGTTACTTTTTTGTATTCTTCTGTGTTTTCTTTTCTTCATGATTTAACGGGTTAATAGGAGGCTTTCTTAAACTATTTGTTGGCAAAAGTAGGTGCGAATGCGATCATAGTGAAGTTCTATTACATTATTCACGCAAACGAATTACTTTTCTGTGAGATGTGGTGAAACAACAACAAGTGTCTATAAAGTATTTTTTTTTTACACTTCAGAATTTGTAAAGGGATTCCGCATAAATTTGTTTACCCATGTCACTACAGGACTTTATTAGGTTAGTGTTTTTTCTCTGTTTGAGAAAGAACTATCATCTTAACTTTGTTTAATTGTTATTGGCTAATTATTGACTGAAGAAATAAAACTAAACATATCTTATTTGATGGCTTTGAGTGTTCAAGGTTCTTTAATTATCGATTTGTTGTTGTCAATGCATCGTAAACATTTTAAACTTATTTAATGACATTTCAACATTGTTTGCAATGTTGCTTCCAATTAGTGCTTAGTGAAGCTACATCCCTAAATGTTTCATCGGCAATATAAAATATTCACACAAGTCTCAGGAAATAAAACTGCCAATGCATTAAATACAAGAAAAGGTTTTAATGATAAATTCTTTTTTTAGTCAAATCATAATAAAAGTTGTCTTTTATTTTCTATCAATTCTATCAATTTAATTTGTTCAAAAGTCTTACCAAATTTCAAATGTTAAAATATTGTGAATAATTTAGAGTCCCTAAGGAACTTTAGTCCGAAAACTATTTCCATTGGAATTTTGTGTAGTTTTTATTTGTTGGTAAAAAATGCCTTTCAGAAATTTTATGAAGATGATCTATTTTTGAAGGAAATCATCTTCAGCGATGAGCCAAATTTTTACCTTAGTTGATTCTCAATAAGCAGAATTGCCAAATTTGGGCGAATGATAATCTTAGAGTGATTGTCGAAAAACCTAAGCTTATGGACTGGCTGCATCATTGGGCCGTATTTTTTCCAAAAAAGTTACTTTGAATGGTGTTAGCTATCGTGAGATGATACTGAGCTTTTTATTGCCCAAAATTGAAGATATTGATGTGGGCAATATGTGGTTTCAACAGGAAGGTGCCACTTGCCACACACCTAACGAAGCAATGGTTTTTTTTGCGACAAATTCAATGGCCGTGTTATCAGACGTGGTGGCGATGAATTGAAACCGTTGGTCTCTTTTGTTTGGGGTTTTTAGGAAAAAAAAGTGTACGTCGATAAGTCAGTAACAATTCTAGAGCTAAAGGATGCCTCAGCGTCATCGACAAATTTGTACCATCGGCAATTCTGCTCCTGGTCGGGTGACTGGTTGTTCAACAACCAAGCTCCGTAAGAAGAAAGTTCCCCTCTTAGTTGTAAAAAGCAAATACTTGAAATTACAGTAGAAATCCTTTGAAAAATCAATGATGCCTAATGTTTTCAAAACATATTCCACCCCCAATATCACGATCCATTTTCTGTCGAATCTTTCAGATGCATTCATCTACCCCCTCCCCCCAACACATAATTAAGGCATAATACTTAAACTCCCAAGAATGTTTAATTTCTGACGTACTGTGCAGTATAAGATTCCTTTTTTAACCACACATCAAGAATGTATAATACTTTATCCAACTTTGTTTTCCCTCCTGTTTATTTATATTAAAAACTATACGAACGATGTGCTTCCGTATATTCTCTAGAATATAATATTTCAGTGATTAGAAATCTTGTGGTACATTATAATACTTAAATACCACTTATGATTATCCAACATAGCACCGAAGTCGGAATCTCCAGGTCAAGCAAACGTTAACCAAATCGACCATACTGTTTCTGACATTCCTCCGAAATCATGATTGTCCAAAAGTTCCAACAGACCTAAATTTACTATAACCACTCCATTGTATAACTTTCGCTATGACGACAGGGCTACGATTATGGTCATTTCCTAAAACTTACAAAAAAGCAAATATTTATTCATAAATTCCTTTAAAAGATCGAAATTTCTTGACATTCACACACATCATCATCATCATACGAAAACATGGCAGACGTTACCATTTTTCTCACCGAATTTATGGCACATGATTTCTTTACCTTTTTTTCTCCTCAACCAAAACTGTCCTTGATGCCGCTCACGAAAATGTGTGTTCTTAGGACTTTGAAATCTCATGATTTATATGCCCCATCATCGACCGATATCTAGGAGATGTGTGTTTTTCCATTCTATGTACAGCTATAGCGAGCTCCCTGACCTCATGCTCGCTATCATCACACAATGTCTTCTAAAGCTGCATATAGCTGGGTCAACACAAAAATTGATTTCGAACAAAACTGCCTACCTATTCAAACATTGGCGTTCACATGCTGCGAACTGTGAAGTCCTTTGCGCTTCACCCGGCTTTCAACCGAGAAGGTTACAATGCAAAACTACAATGCCCCGATCAAAGACTTTGCTATACTTGGGGCTTACCTTGCTACCTAGGTACGAGTAGGTATAATGAGGTCTTGCGCACAATACCCTGTAAGCCTGACTGTCCGGATGGTTGGTCACTGGTCAGCGGTCTGAGTTCTGAGCGCTATTGCTGTCTTCTGGGCGCATTGTCTGCATAGTCGGTCGAAGTCGAAGCGCTACATGATCCATCGTGGCGGGTTGGCAGCGCGTCGGCCGGCGCAGCGAAGCTTCTTCATATCACAATTCACAACACAGTGGCAAAGAATAGAAAAATATATTTTTTGTATAAGATGTTAGCTCCAACCCCAGATCCTTCTCCCGAATTAAATTTGAATATGAATACCAGAAGGAGGCACAAGTCTTTGGCCCGGTCGAGTCGAGCTGGCAGGCCGGCCGGCCGGCTGGCTGATCGTGTATATATATTTCATTGTGATAATGTGGGTCATTAGAGCTCGCTAACAGTATCGACTGCTTCGATGGAAGATGGAAGACCGTTGGTTGCTTCGGCACCTTTTTTCTATATGAGAGTTCCCAGTTAACAGTGGTTGTTTGCCATCCTTCAGGTCTTCGTTCCCCCTTCCCCTCCTACCTTTGGATATCTACTCTAAGCGAAAATTCATGGAGTAATCAGGTCCCTGGGATGATATTGATGTTACAACCAAATTGAATTCGCGGCCTGTCTTGTTGTGCATAATGAAGTGCACTCCATACGAACCAACTTGGCAATTGCTTTACCTGAAATTGACTTGGACTTAGACTTAGATTTCGAGTTGGACTTTGCTGTAGCTGTAAGTATATATCTAGATGTATGAAGGAAGATAGGTACAAGTATATGCGAGGATTTTGCATTGTGAAAGCGTTGATCTTATCAGTTTAACGCGCGCTTGCCGTCGTCTTCGTCGCTCGCCACAATCGGCCTTCGTTGCTTGAATATCTTCTTGTATCAAAGATTTTTGACCAAGCTAAGCCATATGGAGGATACATATTCATCTATTATGGGTTTTTATTGGAAGGCTGTGTTGTGCTTTGCTGATTTGGATGCACAACAATGTTGTGTACGCATAAATAAATAAATTTTAATTATTATTTGTTTTTGAAACTTGATTTTTTAGCAAGAAAGAAAGGAGTCGACTTGTGTGATGAATTTTACAAGTCTTATGAATTTATTAACATATGCAATTGGTTATAATGTATAGCTATCTTTGATAGTAATTATGTTAGCCTAATAATAATGCTACGGACACAAAATTATGCTTTGCATAGTAATCCTAATAAAAATCAGGATAGGAAAAAAATAAATAAATAAATATATAAATAAAAAAAAATATAATAAATAAATTGAATGTTAACAGTTAACTTACATTTGACGGATATCTAGCTAGTATGAACTTACAAATTCGGGTTGGGGTCAAAATCCCGAAAATCAAAATCCCGAAAACCCAAAATCCCGAAAACCCAAAATCCCGAAAACCCAAAATCCCGAAAACCCACAATCCCGAAAACCCAAAATCCCGAAATCCCAAAATCCTAAAAACCCAAAATCCTGAAATCCCGAAATCGAAATCCCGAAAAATTATAAAAATGAAAAATTTGCGCAAATCAAAATCCCGAAACCCAAAATCCCGAAAACCCACAATCCCGAAAACCCAAAATCCCGAAAACCCAAAATCCTGAAAACCCAAAATCCTGAAATCCCGAAATCGAAATCCCAAAAATTATAAAAATGAAAAATTTGCGCAAATTTTTCATTTTATATAATTTTTCGGGATTTCGAAATGCTTTGCAAAAGTATAATGGCATCAAATCAAACTGCTTTTTATATAAGATCGGGAATTGCAAAGACAACCTACAATTTTTTTTTTTGAAGGTCACCAATAAAAAAAACCTTAGAAAAAAAAGTCCGTTAGATTCTCTTCTTATGTTAAGAAGAATATTTATGTTAAAAGTTTTTTTTTAATTGTGCTATTATACTTTTGAAATGCAGAAAAAAAACTGTTTTTCATTTCTTAACATTAGAAGAGAAAGTAACGGAACATATTTTTTCTCTCAATTTTCTTATGCTCGCTTAGCGATGGTCTTAAGGAAAATGTAAAATGCAGTTATTGTTGAGTTCTTTTTTCTTTCTTATTTTGAAATAAATATCAGAAATTTAAGAAAATTTCTGGATTTTGGCCATTCGGGATTGTGGGTTTTCGGGATTTTGGGTTTTCGGGATTTTAGGTTTTCGGGATTGTGGGTTTTCGGGATTTTGTGTTTTCGGGATTGTGGGTTTTTGGGATTTTGATTTTCGGGATTATGTCCGTCTCCCTACAAATTCTTCAAGCCTTTTTCTAGGGTCAATTTGACCGTGTTCACAGATAGTTTTAAGACTGCCTTTGAAAATTTGTCTTCTTTTCTTATTTCTCCTGACTCAAATGAGTAATAAAGTAATATAACATCAATCAATTTTTTCGATTTCTGAGGCATATACATATAGGTGGCAATATTTTAAAACTAAATGAATATTTCAGTCCTGGTCTTGATGGAATACCATCTTGGGTGTTGAAAAAATGTGTGTCTTACGTTTCCTATCAATTGTTTATTTTCTTCAACGATTCTATTCTAAGTTCTCAAATCTTTGGAAATGTTTACTGTTTAGCTACAAATTATTGTCCTACAGAATTTGCCTACTATATTCCTAAATTATTTGAATCCCTTGTGTGCGACATAATTTCTTTTAATTGTTCCTCTGTTATAAGTCAAAATCATAATTGGTCCGTGACAAAATCTATAATTCCTTATTTAGGTATCACAATTCTCTACTTATTGTTTGGATTCATTCGAAAAACACTCTCATATCGATTGCATTTTTACAGACTTTAGCAAGGCATTTGACGAATTAAGTCGTGAAATACTTTTTAATAAATTAATTAATATTGGTCTTAAAGACCGTTTCTATACATAGATTTCGTCATATCTGAAACATAGATATTATAGCGTTCAGGAGGAACATGTTATTTTAAAGTCACCTCAAGGGAGTCACCTTGATCTATTGCTGTTTATTTTGTTTATTAATGATTTACCTTCTGTTTTAACTCTAATAAAATGTAAACAGGGGTGGAATCGGCTAAGGTGATAATTGACTATCATATTATTGATAGTCAAATTTGACATTTTTAGGGTGGAGCTAAAGTCCTACGTTAACTAAGGCTCCACCAAAAAACTCCTACATCTAGTTCGATCTCTAGCTACATGTCTTCAGTTGCGCACTTCAATTCGGGTGAGGTCATTTTCCACTTGTGCGCGCCACCTTATCCACGGTCTTCCTCTACTACGATGTCCTGTGGGTTTCAATACTTACAAAAGCCTCATTGACATCACGCTGAGTTATTCCGATTATATCAATGTCATCAGCATATGCGAGTTATTGCAAAGACTTTTGAAAGATAGTGCCACTAGTGTTAACGTTGGAGGTCTGCCCTATTCTTTCAAGGACGATGTTGAAGAAATCATATGACTAATATCATCGGAAGGTTCGGTAAAATTGTTTCCAACCTTTATGGAGCAACTTGAATTCTCCATTGTCATCCTGCAGAGATGCCAAAACTAGACGTAGCCCTATACATACGGTGACCATCCGTTCATTATTATAATGAACAGTTCATTATTTGAAGAAAATGTTCATTATGCATTATTGTGTGTCGGAAAACATAAAAATGTTCATTATTTTAGAAATTGCTCATTATTTGTTCATTATTTTATGATTTTTTTCTTTGAGGAAAGCCTAAGCATGAAAACCATTAAATGTTTAATGAAAACGTACCCTTACATCATAATTCGTTGTCTTTCTTTTTCGGAACACATTCCTAATCTCACAATTACAAAAATCAGATCATATTATACATCCTAACATACAGGGGAAGTTAAACTAATACGCTTACACTTGCGCACTGGAAATTAATTTAACCTTTGAGTTTTACTGACCATGACAATGGTAAAAATAACTTTCAGTAAATGTGAATGAAACTCATCTTTTTTCCATTTGGACTAGTTATCCATAAGTAATTTTGAGAGTGCACTCCGACTGTTGGAATTATTGCATTGTTGAAAAACCCTCAGTCCAAAAATAAATGAAGAGTAAGAATCACATTCCTTCCTGGGACAAAGTGGAGTTGAGTTTAATGTATATTATGAAAAAGAGAAGAAATATTTCAATTAATGACACTGATGTTTTCAACGAGTTTTCATGTGTACAAAATTATGTTTCTAGAAAAAAGTTTTTGAATGGAAAGAGAGCCATATGAGTGCTGGAGATTGGAGATATGTTGGTTGAAATTTTCATGTTTTTCAATGAAAAAATGATACAGTATGAAAACATTTCAAAAATCGTAGAGTTTTGTTTATGCCTTCCTGGGTCTAATGCCCCTATAGAGAGTTTTCTCAATTTTAAACAATGTATGGACAAACGAAAAAAACAATATGAAAATTGAAACAATCAGGTTCATTTTAATTTGCAAATGCAATTATGAATTAAATTGCATCGAATTAAAGAATTATTAAAAAGGAAAGCCAGAATTAATTAAAAAAATGTATTCTTCCGAAAAGTAGATACTTATTTTAACAATATTAATATATTGTAATTCAATGTCATAGTTGTTTTATTAGCCAATATGATATAAAAGAGTTCAAGGTTTTTTTTTTTTTGTAAATAAGTTAGAGACTGGAAAAATCTGTGTTATTTTTATGTTTGTTTTGTTTATTATCGAAGAAAGTTCCTTTTTTGTTTAGTTATAAATACATATACCTAATTATACTATATTTATTTATTAATTTATATTATATTATATTTATTTACTATTATTCAATGCAATACAAAAAAAATCTTGAAAACTGGTCAACATTTTTCATTTTTTGGGTACTGTTCATTATTTTGTCCCGGAAAATATGGTCACCGTACCTATACAGTTCAATTCTGCAGATGCTGTCAAATGCGGCATTGAAATCTAATAAAAGATAGTGGGTGTTGATTTGATGTTCTTGGTTTTTTTCAATGTGAATATTTGATCGACTGTGGACTTTCCTGGTCCAAGACCACACTATCAAGTTATTGACGATGGGCTTTAGACGTTCACATAGTACGGCAGAGAAGGTTTTAAGAACAGTGTGACAGGAGACTGATTCCTCTATAGTTGGTGCAGTTTAGAGATCTATTTTTTCAGTATCGGGCAAACAATACTGAGGTTACATTCATCTTTCATTCTTTATTCCGACGTTGTTGCACGCTCGTAACCAAATTACTTAAGCTACTTTAAATAGCTCGGCATTCAAGTCATCTGATGCTCCACTGGCTTTGTTAGACCTAAGCTTATATATAATATTCTTTACTTCTTCTAAGTCAGAAAGTCGGGATTGTTGGCTTTCGTCGTCTATATTGACATCCCGACAGTGGAATTCGGTTCGTCATCGCCGTTACACAGTCTACAGAAGTGGTCTCTAAATATCGTCAGCATTGTTTCGTCTTTGAGGTTTATAAACTTGTAAATTTCATTTAACTTGCTCATAAAACTTTCGAACTTCATTTCTGCTTCTGAATCTCTCAACATCTTTTCGAACGCTTTTCATGCTCTCTCTTTTTTCTTCTGAGAAGTCGGTGTTCCTCTGTCCTCTTCTGTTTATAGAGCTCGTAGGCAGCTGTCGTCCTTCTATGCAGGCCTGTTGTTTGGTTGTCGGGCAGGCTGTTTTTCCCTATTATTCAACCAAACATGTCTTTCCTGTTAGCTAGTGTTTTCAATTATTCAAACTATTAACGACTCTGGTAAAGACAAATCGTGGTTAAAACTTAAAGAATAGCTGGCTTAATAAGTTATCCAAAGAAAATACTTGATTTATTACAAACTTGTTCAAGAAAATTCTACAACAAACGAGAAATACATAGTTTTAGTTTCTAAATAATCTGTCCTTTTTTTGTTGTCCAGTATATGGTTTCTTGAGAAGAATAAAAAATAATTCAAAATTAATCCTCTGTTTTAATCTTTAGAAAAATGTTGATTTTTAATTGAATACATAAATAATGTTTATCAAAAATTCAAAATTTGTGAAATGTTGTTTAGAATGGACACATGGTTTGAACCTCTTCAGCATATTCACTGTCAATTTCAAGATTTATAATTTTTTCCTCGTATCAGCTTTTTTGACGACTTTCGATATACTATTGGGAAGTAAATTTTGCGTCCAAAAATTTCATATAATCACAAAATTTCGTTTTATTTTTGATTGATTGATTTTGGTTTTTATTTTGATAATGTTGATTCAAATTTTTTTTCTTATAAAGTTTAGAAACAAAAATAAAAAGCATGGCTTTACTGCCGTCTGCCTAGTTGACAAATCATAAAAAAAATAACATAGCTCAATAATATATTTAAAAACTCTAATTTATAATTCTACTTCTATAGGGAAGAGCTAGCCTGCAGAATTGATATAATTTTTTAACTTCCATATTGTTAAGCAAGGGTATAACTTGATTTTTCATCAGTATTTCGCTACCAAAAGTATTCCTTCTTATTTCTTTAACACTTTAACAACTGGACATCTTTCAACAAAGTGTAAAACATCTTCCCTTTTCTTTAAATTGCACAATGAGCATATAATTGGTAAGTCATCTTTATGAGGTATAAAATTCAGCTGCATGACTTCACCTCTCAATTTAACCATCATTGAAATTTCGACAATTCTATTATCGTCCCTAAAATAATTCCTCTTTTCTAAGTTGTGATTTAGTATAGATTCTGTGGCGTCATCCAAGTATTTCTCTCGTTGTTTTATGTCCACTGCGGAAATGAGCTGGTATAAAGAAACTTTTTAATCATCCTGATTATTACACAAAAGGTTAAGTTCCATTCCACATTCTCTTGCCAAATTTATACATCAGCACACCAACTTGTTTTGGTTCGTATTACTTGAAGCGCTGCTATCTTCGGAAGCATATTATTGCTCATCTTCATAACTCTCAAGATGTAATCGACTTGCATTTTTCGTATGAACATAGGTGATAGTCCTGATTCCAACATAATAACATAGTCGGGTGTATTTGATGGCAGTCTAAAAATTCGCTTAATAAAGTGTTGGAGAAGTTTCTTCAATGTCTCGTATTGCTTCGTTCCCCAAGTTTGTGCAGCGTTAAACATGACAGACTCAGATACCGCTTAAAATATCTTCAACGTGCTGCTATACTTTTGTTAGAAAAATATCTTTTCCAAGTTGCATTAATTGCACCTTTAGCCTTAACTATAGTTTCTCTCTAAGATGAATTTCCATGCTCAAATTTGTCGTTAAGTGAACTCCAAGGTTAAGGTTTTTGAATTCCGTAACAACTTCTATGACCTCTCCATTATAGAACTATTTTTCTTTCGCCGAATTTTGGCCTTCTCCTCGTTTAAAAATCAAAATTTTGGACTTCTTAAGATTCACCATCAAACTCCAAAGCTGACAATATTGATAAAGGCGTTTTATCATTAACTGTAATGATTCAGGTGATGCTGACAAAGAACAATGTCGTCCGCAAACAGCAATGCTTTTATTGGGAGCGGGTCATAATTATTCTGGTTTCAAAATTCTGCTTTTCAAAATTCTTCTTTTTAGTCGAAAAATTCTGATTTTCAAAATTCTGCCTTTTTTTCTGGTCACCAAAATTCTGTTTTTTTTAATTCTGCTTTTGAAAATTCTGGCTTTTTTAAATATAAAAAAATTCTGCTTTTTGTACGTTTTTTTATTCATTAACACAAACAAATTTCATCAAATTATTTTTATATTATTTTATTAATATAATATTATAGTCAATAATTGAAAATAATTGAAAAAGATATAGAAAAATAACAAAACTACTACAATAAACAAAATCAAAAAAAAAAGAAACGAAAAAGAAAGAAAAACAACAAAACTAGAGTAATTATCAAAAACAAACAAAAAAGTTAAGCAAGACCACAAAGATTTATATTTTTTTTGTTTGTTTTTTCCCTTATTGGATTTTACTATTGAAATATTCATGGTTAATTTTGAGCACTAACTCGAAGGCTTAACAAATAAGACTAACCTTACAGCTTACAGGAGATAAAGTAGGTACATATTATAATACATACTGATGTATGCAAACAAAAAATTATCTGCTGCTAATCTCTAATGAGAGAAGGTATTCTGCGAATAATATAGAAAAGAATGGTTTGAAAATATTAAAAAGAATTCTGGTAAGCATAATTTTGAAAAGCAGAATTTAAGAAATCAGAATTCTGAGCAGCAGGAATTCCAAAAGCAGAATTTTAAAAGCAGAATTTTGAAAAGCAGAATTTTGAAAGCAGAATTTTGACAAAATAATTTTGACCCCGCCAGAATTTTGACCCCAACCCGCTTTTATTATTTGTCCAGCGAAGTGTATGCCACCTGGTAAGAGGTCTGTAAGATCTTCAATAAACAAGGTGAACAGACTCGGACTGAATGTACTGTACAGCCCTGTCTGACTCCCGATTGTGTTTTAAACTTTAATTGATTGATAAATTTATAAAAATCCATAAAAATTGCCTTATTAACTAGACCACAAACATTAAAAGAAAGCATTCTATAATTTAGCGTTTCAAAAGTATTTTCATTTTTTTTTGTATCATAAACTAATAGAGCAAGAGCCCGGGCCTGCCAGACATACCTCATTTTATAAAAGCTGAAAGTTTGTGTATGTGTGCCTCTAGTACAGGTAAGAACGATCCCCAACCATGATACCTGGGTAGTGGTTCCTTTGGCAGATAACTGGTAGCAAAGGTGCATAAAATTCCATCTAACTTACCTTATTTTATAAAACTCAATTTTTTTATATTTCATTCGTAACAATACCAAAATTCGCTTTACTCATTGCCAGACACTTGGCATGGTTCCAACCCCCAGCCAGACACCCCTAAACTATAATAGTTTGTAATTCAATTTACGTTATATTATAAAAGCTAAATTTAATATATGTTTTTTGGGGAGCTATTAAACGATGTTTCCTTAGCAGCCAGACAATTTCGAGGGTTCTATCATCCTGCCAGACACTTTGAATTGAGCAGAAGTTGCCAGAGCGCGGAGCATATGTAGTAGTCGGTGCAAGCGGAACAGAGCATTCGGTTTATTGCGATCTTTGGGGAGAGTACGATAACTCAGGCTACAAAGTTTAATGACGGATTTGTATAGAACAGTTAAAAACAAGCATTTTCGACAATGGGAGGGGGGGTCTAACTCCCCCAGTTTAGGCGATAGGGGCAATTTAAAAAATATGTACGTTAAATGGAAAAAAATAATTAAAAAACATCGGTAACACTTGCAATAAAGTATATTACATTTTTTTACAGCCAACATTCTGTTCTAACAGCCAGTTTTTAAATCAAGTGAAAACTATGTGTAGTTTTTGAAAAAATTAATTTTAAACTCAAAATGTTTGCAAAAAAGTTAAAAAAATTGTTTAAAGTGTAATTTTTGAAAACTTTAAGATTATCTACTATATTGTAACATGATAACACTTTATTTAAAAAAGATGGATCATATTTGTGTTACAAATAATACAAATTAATATTATAACGTTTACCATTAGTATATAACTGTTCACCAAATAATACAGCATAAACAACTGATGTGCAGTAAAATATCGCAATAAAATTGCGATTGAATGCTCTGTTTCGCTTGCACTGACTACTCGCTCTGGCAACTTCTGCTCAATTCAAAGTGTCTGGCAGGATGATAGAACCCTCGAAATTGTCTGGCTGCTAAGGAAACATCGTTTAATAGCTCCCCAAAAAACATATATTAAATTTAGCTTTTATAATATAACGTAAATTGAATTACAAACTATTATAGTTTAGGGGTGTCTGGCAGGGGGTTGGAACCATGCCAAGTGTCTGGCAATGAGTAAAGCGAATTTTGGTGTTGTTACGAATGAAATATAAAAAAATTGAGTTTTATAAAATAAGGTAAGTTAGATGGAATTTTATGCACCTTTGCTACCAGTTATCTGCCAAAGGAACCACTACCCAGGTATCATGGTTGGGGATCGTTCTTACCTGTACTAGAGGCACACGTACACAAACTTTCAGCTTTTATAAAATGAGGTATGTCTGGCAGGCCCGGGCTCTTGGACTATAATCAAATCAATCAAAATCAAAAATGTCTCGTGAGAACACTCTCCACAGTTTGAGAAGGCCTGTTTATTATTAAAAGGATCAAGTTCCTTCTTTCTCAGCCTAAATGAAAAAACGTCGGTGTATTTTTTTTAAATTTTGAATTCATAAATTTGAAAACCATTCCAGCTCCTTACATTCTTATGCATCCTGTTGTATTCTATTTCCACTAGAAGTTTAATTTTACATATTTTCTTTTGTAATATTACTTGTCTTGGAGCAACAAAAAGCCTCCTTGTAGACAAACCAAATTATTCACAATCATCTATGAAAAAGCTGTCTCGGCAGTTTTATAGACCCTTAGATTATAATGTTATCAGATATTGAATAATCATCTCTTAAATTTAGACCAATTTCGTTTTTGGAAAAAACGGCAAAAACATTCTAGATATTGAATTTTTGTGCTTCTTTCTTAAATTTTAAGTAGATATTCCTTTTTGATAAATGTTAAAACAATGTTGGTTCACTAGTTTGGTCAAAAACCAATTATTATTGTTCTGGCTTATCTCGTAAATAAATGTCGGTTGTTCTTTTATTCAATGTTGATATAAAGTTCTGAAGTAGGTAATTGTACAAATTCAATAAGCTGATATATTAAAGTATAGTTGTAAAATGGCAAAAAGTAGCCTTATAACGGGTACTCTATAAAATCCACGTGATTTTGCAATACACAAAATCAATACGTGCTCTTATAATGCAAATGTGTAATAAAAATCAAAAGCCTCCTCCAATTCAAAAACAAAAAAGAACACAAAAAACATTTTCTCCAATCGAAAGTAGCTACAATGCGCAATTAGCTAGGATTCTTACATTTTTGTGTTGCCTTCAGCATCACCATCAGACAAAGGCAACAACAACAAAAAAATACAACAAGTGGTACCTTACCAACCTTGACAGTGACCATCAGGAACACGCAGAACAAATTCCTTTCTTTGCGTTATTCTTCCTGTAGGTATACCGAAGTCCAAGTTGAAGTCGTAGGCTTAGCCTTAGCCTATATGAAGATACCGATGCGGAGTGCTATACCTAATACCAAAACCTACATGAAATGCAACTCCTTAGTTGAATTATTTGCAATGTGCTCTACAACACTCACATTGCGAATTCCATGTTTGGTAAATCGACCACTGACCACCATCAGACGACAGAACTTGCAAAATTCAAGCACCTGGTTGACAATTTCTTGCGTGCATCGAGACCATATTTGTCCACTATATACCAAAGTCCGCAAAGGATCTAACTCTCTAATTGTGCAACTACTATTCGATGTTATCACACTTCTTCTAAGAGTCCATTTGAAAAAGTATCTAACTATCTACCTATAACCTATACCTTGCCTTCTAACAAATTGGATTACAAGTCTTGAGTTTGCCATTTGGAACAATATGCGATGGCCAACCAACGCTGTTTTTACCGCACCCACCGCACTCCGCCGCTGCCAACCAACGAACGACTGAAATAATCCCAACCTTATAAAATTTTATCAGTTTGTTTGGAAAAATATTTAGAAAGTCCTGAGGGTTGTTCAACTAACTTCTAGTATACAGGACTATGAACATTGGGCATTGGGAACATTATTGCTGATCTCTGTTGTTCAAACTACATAATGAGAAATTATTGTCCTTTGCGTGAAGTTAAGACCTTTTGTTTTGTGGTCTTATCGAATCGGCTAAATCAATAGTTTGCTGAATGCTTATGTTCTGCTCAGGCTCATTTCTGCAAAAACTTCAATTTCTGCGTCCAAGTCCAGTCTATTCTGTGTGGATATAGGTATCCGCTGTACGTAAATTTGCCTGTCTGGAGGCTCTCTCAAAAAGGGCAAGGGAAATTATTTATATTTTTTCATGTAGATTTTTATTTCATTTCCTGGACCTGGAAGTGTGCTGCGCACTAGTTAGGCTTACAGTGCGGCAGTGAATTCTTTTTCTGAACTGCAATTGAAACGCTTTCCACCGTGTCGCCACCGCGTGCATCGCGAAAATGGAAGCAATTGTTGTATTGTACTATAATAAGTTTTGAACAGCTTGGGCGGCCCTTAGGCTTGCGACATAAGTTCAATAGAACAGATTCAACATTGAGCATTTTTGTAAATAAATTGTAATGAACACGAAAGAGAGCATTATTTTCTGCGTTCAAGATTAACCAAGTCCAATAGCTGTTGTATAGGTTTAGGTTAACTTAGAGATAGGTTTGAGCCATTAAGGATGCAGTATTAGGTTAGGTATTGGGTAAGGTATAGTATCAATAGAAGCAAATGAGTTAATTTCATTGTTTAAAGGATCGAACGAGAAGGGCGAAGGTGGAGGAGGTAGCTGAAAAGAACTCTAGAGCATTTATAATCACAAAACGTGCATCTGGAGCATTTTATACACAAGGGACATAACTAAAACTGCACCGCACACAATATATAAAAGAGCAAAAAACGTGTTAGATTTTTAAGGGAATATTCAAACACTTCTAACAGTGTTGCCACTTTGTAATAATTATTAAAAGAGTAAATACAAAAGTGTTTAAGTCCGAGTTTTTTTTTTAAACTAACCTAATATGAAGTTTTCCAATACAGACTTTTCCAATAAACGTATAATTTATTGAAAAAGTTTAGGCGTGTCATTAACAATTTGAATCAATATCAACCAAAATACTAACCACTGGTTCTGTTGGAGCTCCATATAAAGGGTAGTTAAATTTTAAGGCCGATGTTGAATGTGAACCACAATTAAACGTCAAGTTTTTTTCTGTATTTCATTTGAAATTTCTCAATTTCAGACTAATTGAATTTGAACAATAAATAAAAATAAATTAGGTGGCGCAACAGTCCGTAGAGAACCAGGGCCTAGTGACTTACAACTCTCAACCATTCCTGTGTGCGAGTACTGTTGTCAGGGATGGAGGGGACCTACAGTTTAATGCCGAATCCAAACGGCTAATTTGAGAAAGCACTTTTTCATGACAAGCATTACTCTTGGAGAATTTGTCAATTCCTCGCAAGAGGCAGTACCCGTTTTTTTTTTTTTTTTTTTTTTTTTTTAAATTAAGGTGGCACAGGCAGGGATCGAACCCAAGACCTCTCGCATGACAGTCCAACGCACTAACCATCATGCCACGGGTACTACTGAAATTTGAACAATGGAAAGATAAAAAATCGAGCAACGCGTTAAAGTTATTCAAAGCGTTCAAATCAAAATGCACTTTGTGATTTTGTTGGTGTATTTAATCGTCCAAATGTATTTAACCGTCCAAATGCTGCGGAAAATATTGCTGCTATTCCAACAATTGCACCTGTCACGCTCGTCCTTGATGAATATTATACATAAAGCCTCTTGACCAAGAGAAATATCAAAAGTAGATGATCAATCTTCGAAGAAAATCATCCTCAGTGATGAGGCACATTTTCACCTCATCAATAAGCAGAATTGCCGCATTCCTTCAAATGATAATTGATTATGATTGTCAAAAAACCAATGCACCCACAAAGAAAGACTGTTTAGTGTGGTTTATGGGCTGGCGGCATCATCGGGCCGTTCTTTTTCTAAAATGGAGCCGGTCATTACGAACTTGATGATAACGATCCTTTTATGACCCGAATCGGAAGATATGGATCTGCCGCCAAGATCATGTGATTTGGGGTCATTTGAAAAAAAGTGTGTGTCGATAAGGCAGAAACAGTTCCTGGGCTAAAGGATGAGATAATTCAACATATTGACGGTATAAAACCTTAATTATTCCTCAGCGTCATCAAAAATTTGGACCATCATCGATCGGATGGAGGTGTGCCGCCGCGCCGAAGTCGAGGTTGCCATTTGGCCGATATTTTTGTTCTCTGCATATTTGAAATATACCAACATTTTTGAAATAAAAATAAATGACAGCTGTCTCCTGAATAGATTGTGTTTTATTCAAAATCAACATCAGCTCTTAAAATGTAACCACCCTTTACTTATACTTTATGAACAGCCGAATCTTCTTACGTGCATTACTATTCCAACGAGGTCCTATACAACAGGGCTCGAATCAACAGAATTGACAATTTCGTGATAAAACTCGTCCGAGGTCACATTGCAAGAGCTATGTCTTCGACCAACAATTTAATTTTCGGGGCGTTCTATCCGAACGACGAGTATTTTGAAAGTGCACGCTTGAGCGGCTTCATTCCACCAGAGGCATTCCTCTTTTTAGATAGATGCGGTCTGATACAGGATAGATTGGCAGTTCCGTTAATCTACCACGTCAGACGACTAACCGTGGATAGGCGACTCCTGTACAGTCGGGACGTCATGGCACAAGGCGGAGCAGAGCTCCTTCGGTTCAGTAGGGCTGTGTCCGAAATGGACCGAACTGATAGGGTGAAGCAGGAGAGCCAGTTTTGGTGGCTTCAATCGCCACTTGATAGTGAGTAGTCGGGATGGGGTTTAAAGCCTTGGCCGGCTTACATACTTGTTTTATAGTTTTAGGGTTTAGTTTTAAGTAGAATAGGCATGGTGGCACAAAAAAAATACAAAATACAAAAAAAAAAAAAAAAATACAAAAAAAAGGACAAAAAAAACAAAATAAAAAATAAATAAATTTAAAAAAAAAAAAAAATACATGGAATAAGAAAAAAAAAAGACCAAAATATGAAAAAAAAAAAAAATGTTAGATAGTTAGATTTGCTGCTGTGGTTGTTCTAGTTTTAAGTAGTTTATAGGTAGAATAGGTAGTTTTAGTTAGCTTTAAGTTTTATATTAAGGACCTTATTATTTTAAGTAGTTTTTAAGTAAAAATAAAAAAAGGATATCGATATTAGTTTTTTTCAAATTTTCTAATAAATACAAAATAAATAAAACTTAATTGAAGTAAAATAGATCTTAGGGCCGAAAGGCATTAATATTAAGTGTTATAGTTTAACTTAGAGTGTCCGTATGGGACCAGTAAGTTAGTTGTAAGTTATGGTTAGTTAGGCTAGTTTTATGAATTTTTGTCTAGCTTTAAGATAGTTTTAAGATTGAATTATAATAAAAATGAATTTAAAAAAAAAAAAAAATACTTTATGAAATTTTCTATGAACGATTCGCACATTTGCAAATACATATTCGCGAATTCCATCTTTCAGCTCTTGAATTAAAGCCACGTGCCCTAAAATAAATAAATAGCATGACGGATGGTCGCAAAATTTTGCTTATTTATCCAAGGAGTCTGTTTAAAAATAGTACCTTTATTTTAATATTTGAAAACATACCTGCAAAATTATTTTAAGTTCAAACATTTAAATAACATTTAATTTCTCACAATAAAATAAATTCTGAAACTTTTTTTGAAAATCGTCAAGGAAGTTTTTTTAAACTTTAAGTTGACAGCATTTATTTAACTGGCTTCCTTTTTTTCAGCTGTCATGTGTTTCATTGATTTTACATATGTAAGAAGTTATTGTAATAGGTCCGATTTGTCGAACTTTAACTTGTGGCATTTCTCGACGTTTCAAGGTCCCTAGAATCTAAATCAAAGAATTTTAGAGAGATTTCTGTGTGTGCGTGTGTTCGTACGTTCGTACGTCCGCATCGAGTTCAAATACATTTTGTTTTACAGCTAATAGCGTCGAAAGATACAGAAAAGATTTTCAAAAAAATTGAGTGGGTGGTTTTCTTATTACAAAAAAAAGTGAAAATTTTATATATATATGTACATATTTTATACATACATATAAGAAATAAAAACTTTCAAAAACTGCTACTTAAATTAGTAGAAATTGGTTATCGGCTATCATATGCAAAATATTTGTACTAACTTTTAGATATCTTTTAGAAAAATTCAAGATACAACGTTTTTTTACAAAACACGAAAATCCTACAAAAAGCTGATAAGAAACTGTTTTCGATTCAAGTATTATGAGAAAAAAGAAAGACATTGACTTTCAATTTTGTATTTCACACAAAATATTGTTGTTAACATTTTGTTAAAGTTTATGACAAATCGACACAGACGGGTAAGGACGGAAGTTATCAGTGTTTGTGGTTTTGCATTTCAAGAATTGAAGCTACAGGATCACCTACATTCTGTGAAGGGGCCTAAAACAAGATCAGAATTTTCATAAGTCAATATTGTGTTAAGCGATTAGACTCACATTTGGTTGAATGGATACGTCAATAAACAAAACTGCCGTATTTGAAGTGATTTGCATGCATGAGAAGTGTACGTTTAGACAACGAACGTTACATCGACAAAAACTGAATGATGCTGGCCAGAATGTTACAGTGAATAGTGGCCGCTATAGAGCCATGATAACTGACTTTTGGTTGGCCAATTGAACAACCATGATGATCAGAAGCACATCTTGTTTTAACAAGACGGCGCGGCGCAATTGATTTATTCAAGGAGGCATTTGGTAACCGCAGAGTTTCATGTTACGGACCCGAGAATTGGTCTCCATGATTATGATATGTAAATGCGCTAGTTTTCGCCGATAAGTTTACCACTTGGAGGACAACATTCACCGTTAAAAAAGTCATTGAAAAATGGACATCCAGATTAGGACCCGTCAAAACCGGTCTATGCGGCTTAAAATATATAATGCCAGAAGGTTATATTTCGAATATAGTAAAACTCATATGAACTTTGTATATAAAACTTTTAGTACCCGTGGCATGACTGTCATGTCCGAAGTCTTGGGTTAAATCCCTGAATGTGCCATCTAAAGATTTTTTTAAGGGTACTGCCCCTTGTGATGATTTGACAAATTCTCTGTCTTAGTTCCATTTCAAGTCGTAGCATCATCAAGAACATAGTAAGACAACTCGACTTGATTTTATCTTCAGATGCTTTTAATTCTCATATTTCAGAAATTCAATTCCAACCCCTCTTTCTCTAACTTTTTCACTTGATTGCGATAGTTATTTCGTATCGTCTGCAGAATCATTTTACTTCAATTTCCGGCGCAATAAAACTTCCAATTATGTATTTAATAACCTAATTAAAAATATAGATTTTAATTTGTTTTTGATAGCAACACCTCAATAGATATCGCCCTGGAATTGTTCTATGTGTCTATTTACCAATGTCTGGTTCTATATTTACCATACGTCCAACGCAAAAATGTGTCTTCCACGCCTCGCTGGTATAATAAAGACCTATGAACCATTCGAACCATACCCCGTATTGCTATACGGTGTAAAAGCATGGAGCACCTTGGGTCGTTTTGAGAGAAAAGTTCTTCGTGTATGCATAGAAGGGGAGTAGAGAAGGAGATGGAACGACGAGCTTTACGGGCTGTACATGCGACGTACACTTAGACAGAAGGGTAAAAGTCCAACGAATAAGATGTCCGAATCACGTAGAGCGAATGGAAACCAATGCTCCGGCCTGGAAAGTCTTCGAATCCATACCCACAGGACAGTGCAGTATCCTACATCTAGCTAGGGACCGAACTAGGAGGAGAAGTTTGTTGGGTGAGGCCCTAGTTCACTTTAAGTAAGTAAGAACCATTCGAAATGTTAGAAATGCACTGTGGAAAACATTTTTGAAAACCAGGTCCGGTGTTAACATCTCAAACTATCAGCAAGCTCTGTGCAGATTTTCATCTCTTTATGAGTTAATATAATTATGTGGAATACATTGATAAAATGCAAGAAAGCCTGATTACTCATCCGAGAATTTCTACCAATTTATTAATCTTAAACGTAAATCCTTCAACATTAAAATTACTCGATGTTACATCTACCGATCCTCAAACTATAATAAACCACTTTGCGTTATTATTTAGCCAATCATACAGTAATCATCTTAAAGAACCTGACTATAGTTTTATGTTTGATTATTTTAAAGGTAACTCATACACCTCCCTTACCCAAATCGAAATGAATTTTCTCTTCACGACAGCATGGTTTCTCCAAAGGTTGATCCACTACAACCAATCTTATTGAAGTTGTATCGAAAACTCTTAACGTATTAGAGAAACAAAGTGAACGTTATCACTATAGACTTTAGTAAAGCCTTTGATAAAATTAGTCAGCAAATTATTTATTTTAAACTTAAAGCCTTTGATTTCCCACCCTTTTTTTATTTCATGGTTAAGAACGTACCGAAAGAACCGCTGACATATATTGTTTGTAGGTTCCCAATATCCATTCCAATTATGCAAACTCAGGAGTTCCTCAAGGGAGCCACCTTGGTCCTTTCTTATTTGTCTTAACTATTAACGACGTTATTAATTTCATTCATAATTCAAATGTCTCTATTCACGCTGATGACATAAATATAACAAATGTTATGTCTATTCCATCTGATTCTGTTTACTCCAACATGATCTTGACTTATTTTAGATTCGGTGCAACACAATTTTCTTAGAACTCGGTGTCTTTAAATGCCAATTCATTACAGTAACCCATAAGCGATCTTCCCTCCCGATCTTCCCTCATCCCTGTCATGCCAGAGGTCTTGGGTTCAATCCGTGCCTGTGAAATCCAAAGTTTTTTTTCAAGGGTACTGCCTCTTGCGAGGAATTGACAAATCCTTCAAGAGTAATTCTTGTCATGAAAAGTGCTTTCTCAAATAAGCTGTTAGGATTCGGCTTAAAACTGTAGGTCTGTAAAAATGAAAACTTCTTTGTTTCATTCTATTTCCCTGATCTACACCTAAAGACAAAATAATATCATACATAAATGCAGACCGGCACATAGACGAAATCATCTGACTCAGTATTTGTGACTTCTCTACCTTCGCAGTATCATGTTTGGCCTTATAGTTACATTGTAGTTCCACACGCTTTGTACGAACTGCTGCTAAAAACTTTGTTTAAACATTCTTATAATTGCTCAATGTTTACTGAAAACCTTTTCGCCTTTTCACTGATTTTTTATTTTAATATATCAAAAATATTTAAGAAATTTATTCTCATAAATTGGTATCACTTATTCTAGGCAACTAACATTAGGCATCAAATATCGTCTAGAGAAGCATTTGGAACACAGGAGTGAGCACTGCACATTGTGCATCCTGATCCGCACTCTTCATCCAATTCAGTATGACTTCCATTTTGTGTTGTGAACTCGTTTAAATGACTCACAAAGGTGCGATACCATTTCCTGTCGTCGGCGGCGTCGCGTCGGTTGGTTCGGTGGCCATGATGTGTCCGCACACAACAAAGTGATGCTAACGATCCTTGTACAATGTTGGTACAACTCAGCCAAGAGGTAGGTACAGTGCGCATATCTTGCACCACATATACTCTCCACATCAGAGAAGCGCGTGCAGAAAAATAATTAGATCTCTTGAATTAACAAGAAGCACATACTCCACAACTCGTATTTTATAGACAGAAGGGCTTGAGGGAGACCGCCCCACCACCACCGCGCGCCGCCACCAATTGCAAACAAAAATGTGATCATGTTGTTGCGTCCCCGCCTGAACATATTGTCCTAATGGATTTTCTTCATGCCACATATGTAGTTCTTCCTTCTCTCGTATACCTTTGATATCTATTGTGACCTCTAATGAGGGATTCTACAAAGGTACCTTACCTACCTATGGGTATATGTACATTGTACATATATGTAGTTTTAATATCGCGCAGGTCTAACGTCTTCCGGGGGATTTTCTTAGGTTTGCGCAAGTGTTTTTTGAAGGCGAAAGTATTTTTAATTAGCAAAAGTCGACGAAAGCTGCTGAGTGAAGTGCATAGCATGTGAGATAATTAATTTTTGCATCCTACACGTTTGTTCTTTTGCTTTTGCTTTTCTTATCGTCCTGTTCAAAGGTTTTTTCTCTTTCCTATGGGCATCCTTCCCGTGGGATAAGTGAACGTGTATGTTCTGCCATCACCATCACCATCCCAGGATGAGCAAAGGTATAGGTAAGGTTTAACATTCCATTGCGCAATCGCCCACATATCCAGCGATGCGACTACCGACGCGACGTAATACTGGAATAGAAAATGGTATGGTTTGGATTGGTTTGGAAGTGATGCTCTTCTTCTGTCGGGAGTCGGTATGGCCGGCCCTTTAAAGGGAAAAGAATTTATTATTTTTCTATAGTCTTAAATTTGTTTGACTGTTGTTTGTGGTTGAAGAAGATTGGAATCGCCATACTGTCAGAATAATTTGTTTAGAAACACTGTTCTGATGCACATGATTTTTGAAGAAGCTCCTTTTTAGAACACTATTATATTTTGTGGATATCTTGGTTTGCGAGGAAAATCTTTGAAAATGAATGGGAAAATTATTTTTGTGCGTAGGTTTATTTTTGGTATGACGAATTTTATTATGAAGAAGAATGTTTTTTTTTGTGGGGCTCGAAAGTATGAAACGAAGGATAAAACTTTATTAAAACTTAAAAATGTTAGACTAAACAAAACAATGAAAGTGATTTTTGTAACAAATAAAAACCTAAGAATTTGCAAAATTAAAAAAATTCATATTCTCTGAAGATCTTACCGAAATAAAAAAGTTGTAAGTAAAGTCTTAAGAGTTCAATTTTTTGTCTTTGTTGACAATGCAATTATTAAAAATGAAAATAAATTGGGTGATTCAAAAGTCCGTAAAAAACTAGGGTCTAGTGACTTACAACTCTCAACCATTTCTGTGTGGGAGTCATTTTAGGGATGGAGGGGACCTACAGTTTTTATGCCGAATCCGAACGGTAAATTTGAGAAAACACTAAACACTTTTCATGGCAAGAATTACTCTTTGAGGATTTGCCAATTCCTCGCAAGGGCCAGTAGGTGGGATCGATGTCAGGGATGGAACACAAGACTTCTAGCACGACAGTATTACGCACTAACCAACATGCCACGGGTACGACGGCAATGCAATTGTTAGCATTATTTAACTTAAATTATTTTTTGAATTATATGGTTTTTTTTTTTTTGAAAAAAAGTCAATAATTAAGTCTTTAACAAATTAAAAATTGTAAATTATTGTCGGCTAATGTAAAATTCTTTTTGAAAATGGAAGTTAAAAGAACTTTTCCGTAAAATTGATTTTATTTGCTCTATCAAACAAATCTAAAAATACTGTGTTAAAGGATTTAGTTCTCTTGAATTCGAAATTTGCCTTATCATTTTTAAATCACATCAGGTTTCTGAAAACATGTCTCTTAAAATAAATAAAATTGGTTGTTTTTAGAACTAGACGATAGAAAGACGATATACATTTTTCTTAGCAAAAGGTCGTTAGATGATTTTGCAAAATACAAATCCTTCTATCTTTTAAATCCATGTCAAAATCATAACTTTGGTTCTGGAACTTCGTATTTGTTATGAGTTTTTATTTGAGTCTTTATGATATTTTAAAAAACCTAGGTTTTGCATGGTTTAGTAAAATACGTTTTAAATTAAATTTTTGGTGCTGATTTTAAGTCGGAAATTCGGTTTTTAAAAAAGCTATTTGCTTATTTAAAAAAAAATCAAAATTATTAACTTTATATAGGAAGTTATTTTAATCGGTCCGATTTGTCGAATCGAAAATTTTGACATTTCTACATGTTTCAAGGCCCCTAGAGTCGATATAAAAGATTTTTAGAGAGATGTCTGTGCGTGTTTGTGTACGTACGTTCACGACGTTTTTTTCGTCGTCCACAGCTCAAGAACCAGTAGAGATATCGAGTTCAAACAATTTTTGCTATACAGATAATAATGCAGAAAGATGCAGAAAGGACTCTCAAAAAAATTGCGTGGAAGGTTTTTTTACCATAGCAATTTAAAAAAAAAGGTGAAAATTTTGGTTTGCCCAAAACATCTCACGAACCAATTATATATTATGACGTGATACCAAACAAGTATATTTTTGAAAAAAAATTCAAAATAACGTTTTTTTTTTTAATAAATCAAAAAAACTAAAAAAATTATTTGTCGCCTCGAATATTTTACGAACAAAAAATGATTTTATTTCCAAAATAATTTTGTGGATATTTTTGACACCTGGTAAAATTTTGAGAAAAATCGACCGTTTTTTATTTATAAAAAATTAAAACCTAACAAAAAACATACTAAACGTTGGTAAAAATTGATTTTCGACTCAAATATCTTTTCAAAAATTTCAAATATTGGCTTCAAACTAATTTTGTCTTATAAAAAATATTGTTTTCAACATTCGGTAAAATTTTGAAAAAAAAATCGAATTGACAGTTTTTTTTATAAAAAACAAAAACCTAAAAAAAAACTTGACCAAAAGTTCGTAAAAATGATTTTTTACCCAGATATCTTTTCAAAAATTTGTGATTATAGCTTCAATCTGGTTTTGATTATAAGAAATATTGTTTTCAACATTCCGTAAAATTTTGATAAAAATCAAATTGACAATTTTCTTACAAAAAATAAAAAAGTTAAAAGAAATTAATAAAAGTTGGTAAAAATTGATTTTCGGCTCAAATATCTTTTTAAATATTTGAGATTATAGCTTTAAACTAATTTTGTCTTATTAAAAATACTGTTTTTAACATTTTGTACAATTTTGGGAAAAATCGAATTCACAGTTTTCTTTCAAAAAATAAAAACCTAGAAAATAATACTAAGACTTAGTAAAAATTTACTTTCGACTCAAATATCTTTTCAAAAATTTGAGATTATGGCTTTACATAATTTTGTCTTACAAAAAATATTTTTTTCAACATTCTGTAAAATTTGAGATAAAAAAGGGATTCACAGTTTTCTTACAAAAAATAAAAACCTAAAAAAAACGTTACTAAAAAATGGTAAAAATTTATTTTCGTTTTAAATGTCTTTTCAAAAGTTTGAGATATTGGCTTCAAACTAATTTAATTTTATAAAAAAATATTGTTTTTAACATTCGGTAAAATTTTGAGTTAAAGGACAGTTTTTTTTTTTACAAAAAATTAAAACCTAAAAAAAATTATTAAAATTTGGAAAAAATTTATTTTCGAATTAAATATCTTTTCAAAAATTAAAAATATTGGCTTCAAAATAATTTCATCTCACATAAAATATTGCTTTCGACATTTAGTAAATTTTTTATAAAAATATCCAACAGTCAGTTTTTTATAAAAGAATAAAATCTACTTTTGTATACTGTATTATAATAGTACTCAAATTTGGTAAAAATGTATGTTCGGTTCTCGAACATTTTTTAATAGCCTCGTTGGGACTGCAACCCGTTTTGACTTTTTTGTTAAGAATCGCTTGAGCATAAATTTTATAGCGTTTTCTTTAGATATCATTAAGGGCAGGTGAAGATTAACAACTAATTAGGATTTTTTGAAAAGTGTGTGATATATTAAAAAATATTAAAACTATTACTACATATTTATATTAAAACTATGTTTTGAAAACAATTCCTTTTAGTTTTAAAAATATCACACAATTTATGGATACAAATTTCTTCATGAAGTTATATTGTCTTAAAAAGAATTATAAAATGTTTCTTTCTTATTTTCAAATCTGATTGCCTCAAATACTCGCAGTGGTAGAATTATATTAAAGTCGTTTTCGAACGAATACCCTTTCAAAAGTACCATAAGATGAAGAGGAACAAAACCATGTGCCTTTAGTGATATAATTATTCAATTTAAGCACTTTTCATGACAAGAATAACTTTTGGAGGATTTGTCAATTCTTAAAAGAAATGCTCTGCCTTCACTATACTTCGGCTTTGAATTGAAAAATTAGAAATTTCTGATCTTTTCATCGAAAATATATTATAAGGAATCTAAAATAAGGAAATTTTATGACCAACACCAAAAACTTAAAGATCTTCGTAATGGATTGTCTTATTAAAAACGTTGACACACGATTCGTTCCGTACATCCGTATGTAAGTCCGTCCGCGAACCATCACAGATATCGACTTAAAATAAATTGTGTTTTGTAGATAAAAACATCAAAAGATGCGGAATGGACTTTCAAAAGAATTATGAGGGTGTTTTTTTTTAAATGTTGATTTAAAAAAAGTTAAAAATTTGTTTGACTCCAAATATTTCTAGAACTAATACAATGTGACGTGATACCAAATTAATATAAATTTTAAAAACAATAAGCTAACTGTTTTTTTTTTATAAATCAAAAAGCCTACAAAAGTTAGTCTTCAAAAATTTAAATGTCGTTTGATTTCTTAAAAAAACCGTTCATTTTTCAGAATAATTGTTTTGAAAATTGTTAGAGCGTTTGTAAATTAATTTTGTATGCATAAAATGTTTCAATTTCTGTTTAAAAACATTTTTGGTATGGAGTTATTTAGAATATAAAATATTAATCTACACTTTAAATTTGATTTTCGTAAAAAAATGTTTTTGAGATTTCGAAAATGTGATATTTTTTTAAAAATCCAAAACAAAAATGTTGATCATCAAATATTATTAAGACAGTAAGAGAGCTTATGCAGAACAAAAATTTTATTGAAATAAAATAAAGATTCTATGAAAGTATCCTTCTGCAACAATAGATACAAATATTTTTTTAACATTGAAGGACGCCAATTTAAGACAACACATTTTAGAGAAAATTATAATTTTCGATTGGTGACAAAATAAATTTGTGTGGGGTCTACTGTTGTTCTGTATCTTAAAAAAATGCAAAAAAAAAACGCTCAAGCGAATCTGTTTAAAATCTTAATTTTAAGTTTGAAGTCAATGGACTCAATGGTTTTGGCTGTAGGGGTCAGGATAGACAGACTGATGGAATCGGAGGAACCACTCTTTTCGACTTTCATACCATAGTAATGTCATGTTTGATTAAAACCTCGAATTAAAATTTTTTTATGAATGCGAAACTTGCCATATAGTTCCAATAGGTCGCAAGTAAAAATTTGTACATTTTGGTTGACCCCAAAATATCTCACGAACCAATAACCTTAGCAACCTAGTGATTCGAAAATAGTATAACTTTGAATAAAATTCAATTATTGGTTTTTCTTTATAATCACAACGAATACCTATCTAACAAACAAAAAATGATTTTACCTCCAAAATAATTGTATGCAACGAAGAATAACGTTTTGACATCTGTTAAAATTTTTAAGAAAATCGTTTTTGAAAAAAACGAAAACCTACAAAAGAGCCTGGGATAACTTTCTATCTGTGTGTGCCCGTCTCGCGATTTTTCTAAACTTTAACAAAATGTTAACGACAATATTTTGTATGAGATACAAAATTTGAAGTCAACTTGATTCGAAAATCATTTCTTATTAGTTTTTTGTTGTTTTTGTAGATTTTTGGGTTTTGTAAAAAAAATTGTCAGTTGGAATTTTTTAAAAAATTTACTAAAAGTTATTTAAGATATGATAAAATAAGTTTGATTTTAATATCTGTTTTTGTTGCCGAAAACAAATGTTTACAAATTTCATTTGCATTTTTTGAAAGTTTTTATTTGGATTTGAATTTTCTAAGACCATTATTTTACAACAACAACAAATTCCAGAAAACAGAATTCTTTTTCAAATCAATATCTTCATTTATTCACGAGATATCAAGAATCTAACATCACTTTTTACAAATTTTGTGTAGTGTATTAATTTGTATGAAAATAACTGACGGTTGTATTTTTATCAAAATTGTAATGAATGTTGAAAATAAAATTTTGTATAAGATTAAGTTAGTTTGAAGATAAAATCTTTAATTTTTTGAAATGATATTTGAGTTGAAAATCAATGTTTTAACTTTTATTTTTGAAAAAAAAACTATTAATTCGATTTTGACTTTAAACTTTCTAATCTTTCACAGAATTATTCTTTTCCAAATTTAAATGTTTATTTTATGTTCTATAGAAAGGTCTACCTTTAAGGCTTAGAACCATAGAAAATATATAGAAATTTTATGTCTAAAGTTTTGTTTCTTATTAATAAAATCTCTGAAATAGAAATGAAGAGTTTTGAAATCATACTCCTCATGTACGGGATTAAAAGTTCTGTATTCAAATGACTAACTAACTTTAAAAATGTATTCAAATTTAAAATAATTATTGACTTTAAGGACTTAAAAAAGTCAAAGAGTTTCATCCAAATTGAGATTTGAATAAATTGACTTTAAAAATGATTTAAAATTTCTATTTTAAAAGTTAAAGTTATTTTTGAAGTCAAAATTCAAAGTCATTGCTTAACTGCAGTTACTAAAATACTATAGTCTTTTTAACTGTGCCTCACAGTATAGAATAAGTAGGAGTCTGCAGCTATACATATCTACTTCGAACAAATTTCAATCAAAAATGAAAATGGACCATCAATTTACTCAAACTACCTCCTTTTCACTTTGTCAACCCATTTATTCAACTTCAATCCTATATTCACATTTCTTCCATTTAATTTCACACTTAAAGAATGTTTTTCTCTTAATTTAAAGTTATTTTAATTGGTAAGAGATATTTTCCATGATGATACAAGCATTTCTCTTAATCGTTTCAAAAGAGTTATCAAGTCGAGCTTATGAAACAGCTTAAAGCTTTTTTGTTTCGTTTTTAAATCGTTTCCTTAGATATTCTCTTAACTTAAACCACGATATCATTCTGCAAAAGCTCTTCTTAAGAGAGAATGTTGATCACATTCTCTTAAATTGGTTTCAATGATCATTATTATACATTTTATGTTAAACTCTTCTTAAGGTTCTTTTAAGCAAATTATCTTACAATAGTTATATAAATACAATTATAGCTCGTTTTAGGAAATGAACCTACAGAAGAAGTTTGCTGCGTCCTCTTCAATTTTGTATTCTTTGCCATCAATTGAATGTAAAAATAAATTAATTTCATAATCATTCATCTCAATACTATCTTAGTTAAGTTAGAGTTGTCTCAATTAAATTCTAAAAATAGAGACCTTGAAAATTATTTTAGTTCCGTTTCGTGCGTCGAAGTCAAAGTCGAAGTTGATTTGCATCATTTTGCACTTCGATTTGAATAACATAGTAAATTATCTATTTAGGCTCGAAGACACAGCCATTATTGGCACTTAGCATCCCTTTGTGTTGTTTCTGACGTTTTGTGTTATTTTATATTTTAAAAATGTTAATTGCTCAGATATTCTGCTCTAAGCTAAGGGCAACAATGCTTTATTAGCCTGTCATTCTATACCGACTAAAGGATAAAATAGTTGTAGCTCGTGTACCTATGGTGATCTTCTTCTACTAAATTACAGATGTTTGGTATTTTATGCAAAGTATCTTAGCTATAGCTTATGTTCGGATGATGGTCGCATGAAGCTATAAATAGAAATTAGAATTATAATGTTTTATGAACACTTTGGATAATTACGATAAGTTGTTAGGTTCTTCTTCTTCGAACAGAGTTATATCTTGTCTTAGTGAAAAAGGTTTGACTTAAAAAGTATAGAAAGAGGAGGATATGCAAAAAATAAGACATAAAGTTAATAGTTTTTACATAAGTTGAACACTTGATGTGTGTTGATTGTTCAGTTGTTGATAGATTCAAGAAGCTAAACAAAATTCCCTTTGTCGGACTTGGACCTGAAGAATGACGTGTTAATTACTTGTTTCATATTATAGTCAGTCCATTCCATCAATTACTCAATTATAGATGTTTTTGTTGTTGAAATTCTTGTACTATACTTTGAAAGGTCTTAAGGTTTACATGAGATTTCATTATTATAACAAATACATCATTTTTTATATCTCCAATTACCCTTAAGGTATTTGTAAATAATGTAAGCTAGGTCCATGACACCTTGGATGTTGAATAAAATTGATGATCTGCGAAATGTTTTCAAAAACTCAAGGTTGTGGAGTTTTGTTGGTAAATATTTCTCACAAATTGCCAATAAAGAATAATCATCTGGGTTCATGTCGTTTTCTAAAGTCTAATGTTAAGCAAATATGTTTGTAACTAAAAATAATGAATAAATAATTTAGTTCTTAAAAGAAAATATTTTCTTATTGGAAAATTAAATTATTATTTTGATTTTTAACTTAAAATTAATCTTTTTTTTATCCAGTATTTTAAAAGAATTTTCAATTTCAAGACAGCTGATGAGGTTTTAGCTCGAATAACCTAAGACGATTGAATTAATCTCTTAAATCTAACTCTAGTTGACAATGTTTTAAAACTTAAATTTTCGTTGAATTATATTTGCGTGTTAAACTCATTTCTTAACACTTCTCAATGTTTAATAACAAATCATTGGTATTAAAAGACCCCATAGTTTTTTAATTTCATCTTGAAGTAGTTCACAGTCAGTTAAGAATGATATAGTTTGAAATAGTCTTACGTCATCTACATAATATTAATGTTATTGAGTTCTGTAAACTGGAAGGAAGGTAATTTATAAATAAAACGAATAACAGTGGACCAAGATGGCTTCCCTGTGGAACACAAGAGTTGACTTAAAATTTATTTGAATGATTATTTTTAAAAAATACATTGTAAAATCTGTCAATAATTTATGATAAAATCTAAGATAATCTTATGTTTTCACTAAGTCCAATTTTCTCAAATTTTCTTAAAAGCACAGTATGGTTTAGTTGGGAAAATGCCTTTCTTAAGTCGGTAAATACGCAATCAACTTTTAATTTTTTTCGAAGATTTTCAATTTTTATTACAAAACCGAACAAACAAACACACAAGTAACTGAAACAATTTTTGAATGAATGGCAATTTAGCTAAGAACGATAATAAGTGATTAAGTGCTTGAGGAAGGCGTTTTTCCATAAGATTGGAAAGTGGCAGTAGTTAATAGATTTGTTAAACAGGACAAACAACGGATATGATAAATGTTTTGCATATTTGTTCAGCATAAATGATGGTAAGCCATAATTTAAAATATTTTCTATTAAAACTGCTTCAAAAATTGTCAAATTAATAAAACCCAAATTGTTCAGAGCTTGAGAAGTTATTTGACAAGTTAGAATTTAATGAGGAAGATTCTTCATATAGGCACTCTTGGAATATTGCGCAAACATGTTTGATAAATATTGGAGATCATAGCTTGTTTTATCTTTATAAATCACGCATAAGAGGAATTTGTCAAATTTCCTTTTGACATCTGACAAAAGTTGGCTTTTAAATTAGATTCGGTATTTTCAATACATATAGATAGATAGATATTCTTTATTCTGTTATTACCATTTTGATATAATATACATTATTATAATTTTTGAATAACTGTTAAAGACATGACATGGACTGTCGTTTGTCTTAGGGGCATTCTTGTTTCTATATTTTAATTAAGTAATTTAACATATTAAAACAAAATTATTATTATTTTTTTTTAAATTTTCATTTCAAATGACGATAAGTAAAAAATTGTAATGGATTTAGAATAGTTAAATCAAAAAATTTTACGTAATTTTATTGAATTCAAATGAATTTACTCAAAATTAGAACGAAATTTGGCAGGATTTTCAGTTTAGTTAAAAAAATTTTCAAAGGACTTTTAAATTAGTTAAATTTAAAAAAAATGTATTCGGTGAACGGATTCTTATGCCTAATGGTTTGGATTAAAAATGTTCATCGATGATTCGAGCTCTGTATTTTATCGCTTCTTTGTAGAATTCATAAAGGCGGATTCAAATAGCTCATAACCTCTTCAACTTGCAGAAAACTTTTTTCAAAGTGAACACGCCGTTATGAGCGTACCTTTCATTCAAATTAGTGACGGATATTTCTTGGATAAGCATCTTCTTCAATTGAGCCGCATTTATACTCCAATTCAGGGTCAAGCCACAGTCCGCGGCTAACAAGTTCAAATCTCTTACATCCAACTTATTTGTTTTAGTCGCATACTCCATTATCTCTCTCGGTAGCCTATGCTCCTCCATATTTAGCATTATTTTGCACTTGTCAATATTCAACATTAATCGATTTGTATTGTTAGTCGAATTAGATCATCTTGTAATAATTTGCAGTCTGTTAAGGAATGACCTGTTAGAAAAAATTTCACGTCATCAGCGTAAAATAATGTCATCGACTTTTTTGAGACAGATAAAATAACAACGGACCAAGGTGGCTACCTTGAGGTACAGTAACAATAAACAAATTAGAATGGTAAAGTTTTAAAGACAATATCTATCAGTTAGGTAAGATTGTATCCAAGCAATTAATTCGTCATGTAGAACGATTTCATCCAACTTATTTTTTTTCAAAATTTTGAAATGAAGTTTAATTCTGAATACCAAACTCATAGATTGCATGGTATTATGTGATCTAGTTTTTAAGAAAATTGAAAATAACTTACATTACAAAGAACATCATACGAACATATGAAAACAATAGGTTCCTATTCATACACTTTAAAACATTTATTTATGTAAAATTATACAAATCGGGACCTTTAAAATAACCTCTTTGGACTCCAAGTAATTTTGGTTGAAATCCTTTTCTACCTCCTTTCCTTGAGACACTTAAGCAGCGATCTTCTTCTCTTGGGATTGGATTTAAAAATTTTGAGGGTTGTCCATTCCCTCAATATGGCTCAGCATGGAGTATTTTCCTCTTGAGGCATCCTAAAATGTTCTCATTTTACCTTGACAAGGTCCAAGCTTCAGCGCTATAAAATGGAACCAGTATGGTGGGCGTCTAATAATGAGTGACTTTAATTGCTCCAGAGAGGACATTACTAAAATTAAACCTGGAAGAGGGCCTCTCGCTTGAGTGCCAAACCTACGAAAAAAATGTTACAATTTTTTGAAATAACTTAATTCAAAGGGTGCTTTTTGGGAAATAAATACAAAGGGTTTTATAAGGTAAAAAAAATCACTTAATTTAATATGTATATACTGTAAATGGTCTAAGGGTATTTTTTAATGCACCCCCACTCCCAACAAACCTCACCACACACATTCCAATACAAACCCCTATCAGACAAATTCTAAATGTTGTATTTTAAGCAGATAGATAATTCGCATTTCTTTTGTTTTTCATTATAGATAAAGCATTGAAAAATACCTTTAGACTATTTGCAGTATGCACATATTAAAAAAATTCCTTAATTTAATTGTGCTCCTTTATTTGTATGTGCCTTCTATAAAATAATCATCATGAATCCATTATTCTTTACACATAATTAAATAAGACCACAAAATGAAGACCTTTCAATCAATCAGTTATTGACACGCAAAAGTTAATGATATTTAATTTAGTTTAGAATCTACAAATGCATTTCATAAGTTTTCTATAACACCTCATTGAAATTCTTTTTATTATTTTAAAAAATAATTCTGCCATCGTTAAGGATAATACAAAAAAGTAATAATTCCACAACATATTAACCACTATTAAAATAAATTCCCTTAAGTTACCCTCGAATAAAATTTAAAAAATCCTAATTACTTTGATGATGATCGTTTGATGCGCTAACAATTTGATGATGATGCTTGAATTAAAATTCTTTCGCAGTCATCATCCTAAGACTTTTTGTGCTATAAATATATACACCTTGCCACAAGCTTATGCGCACTTTTCGATCATATATGCTGCGCAGTATATTCAAATAAGACAAACTAAGTGAAGTTTCCAATAACAATGCGTTTGCGACGCGACGTTGCGTCGTCACGTCGTCGTCGTCATCGCAATGAATGATCGTCACAATCTTCCAGGACACTGGTCAGGTTATACCTATCAAGTGCACTGTATAACAATCAGGGGAATGTTACCTGCCGTAGTTAACGTCCGCACTCATCAAACATCTAACAACCGCCAGCGTTCTTGGAGGCCTCTGCATCTGCATTGCACCTGCTTCATCTATAGTGCTTCTGATCCGCTGCTGAGTAATAGTTGCGCATTTAGCACTTCCAACTTCCAAATGATTCTTAAATATTCAAAATTCTATACTTCAAGGTGGTGGTTATAGGAAGCAATGCTGCACGCGGTCGATTGCTGCGAAGCACTGCGCCAGCCGCAGCATCAGCAGTCGTCTTAGTGTACCTATAGTGGTAGTGCCAATCATCAAAATTCCCCTACTTCGCATCTAGCGCTCGACATCTTGTCCTCGTCCGTCGTCATCATCATCATCATAGTCATAGTTATCATCGTCGTTGTAGCCGTCGTCGTCTTCGTCAACGTTCTCTTAAGCAATCGCGTCCTATAGTCGACAATAACCGCAATCGTAGCTGTACACGAGATTCTTAACGTTCCTTATCTGCATGCTGCGGCTAAGAGCTGCGATTGCGACTTTACAGACAACAACTTTGACTGCGACCACCAACAGCAATCCAGCTCTCCAATCGATGCGATCATGCCAGCCGTCGATACTGCTTGATCGGTGACCAGACCGTCAGACCATTAGACCGTCCACCGATTACCCATTAATACGAATTCAATTTTCAGCCATTTAAATACAATGGCCGCCGGAGTTCTGCGGGATGTTTTAGCTGACGGCATCGGCAGCGGCAGCGGCAAGTGGACCACGCTGCCGCAATTCACTGCTAATAATCACTGATAGTCTCTGCCTATCTATGGGATGCGTTTTACATGTCGTGGCACATCGCCAAGCCGCGCCGCAGCGGTCATCGCTTTCGTCAAGTCGAATATACTGTCCCCTGGTTTTGGTTTTGGTTTTGGTTTTTGAGTAATTTTGCGTTCCCACAACACGACAGATGGTCAAACATCTCTAGCCCCATCTATCGGCCAGTGATGGTTTATCAAAGCCGATGATCTGGTGTTTAGGCCTGTTCAAGTTCGTGAAGACGTCGATTACGTGTTTTATGGTAATGAATGGGATTTTAGTGCTTCTAGGTTAATGGCAACCTACTGTGGTGAGATGGTCAAGAAAATTTCGGCTACGTTAGTCAACTGGAGATTGATTAGAAAATTTTGCGTTAGTTGATCGTGGCGATGATGGTTTGGTTGTCTATTGATGGATGTTTGTTACAGGTACGTTAACGTTACGTTTACCTGTGTTGCATGCAAAAAGACACTGCATAACGTATACAGTTTTGACCTGAAGATTAATGAATTCAATTTGAGGTCGTGGTGAGATGACCGATTTTAGACTTATTATGCAAGTTTTTCTTGAGAGTCAATTTGACTCAAAGAGCTGTGCGAGCTCAGTGTGGGATCGGTGATGGTGCGAGGACTAACCATCGATCACTTGTATCGTCTTCTTCGTAAAAATATGTGTGACGGGGAACTTGAGAACCTGACACACCTATAGCTAAAGGAGAAGGTAAGGTACAAGGGGTACAGAACGTATAGTGACAGAGATGATGCGCCAAGAAAATTGAAGCTTTTACTTTGTTTATGTTGTTGGTGAAATATGGTTTTAGAATGAAAGGTGATAAGTTCATCAGAAATTGTGATGAGTTTGCTTAGGATACATTTTGTTTTAACTGTTTTTTTGTTGTTGTTGTTGTTGTTTTATTTGTTTATTCGAAGAGGATTTAGAACCCACAGAATAGCGCCAGGCCCTGGCTATTTTGATGAATGAAAAGATGAATGGTAAAGGTAATTAAATATCACGATGATGAGCAGTTATATGACCAAGAACGTACAGGGCTCTACATCTACAGTATAGCTGTAGGCACCATAAGGAAGAAAAATATCGAAAGTTAAGTGTCGGGAAATAAATCAATCCTTCAACCTGGATTAGAGGATAAGCTTGAAACAAAAGCAAACTAAGTTCTAAGGGCTGCAAAGCATTTTTATAGCTTATAATATATAAATAAAAAACTGTGAAACGCTTTTACTGCAGCAGAAGTGCTGTAATTATTTCATATTTCCGTCAAGTTTAAAGGCTTATTAAAACTTGTATGAGGAAATATTTTTTTAAGAGCTTATGCCGATAAACGATCCCATCATCAGTAAGTTCAGACTTTAGAATAAAGTGCCAAGTAAAAGTTAACCTTTAGTTCATAATTAATGCCGGAAAACTCTAAATTTTTAAGAATAGACATTTCTATGAGTCTTTGTGAAGAGAGAAAATATGACTTTTGGGTTATTCATGTTTTTAAAACACCCAGGTTGTCAGTCATATATTGTGGTAAAGTAAATGTATTGAATAATAAAAATGATACTTTGAGTTTGGAGTACATGTTCTTCACACAAATCTCCAATGCAACTTGTGACAGATCGTTATCCATAAACATACCTTTGAAACGACTATTGGCGCCCATATGTCATCTAATTCAGTCAAAACGATATTTGTATTCATGGATAATTTCTTCGGTGAATTTAATTGGTCTTTATGCCCTTTTCATAAACGTATACTAAAGTGCAGAAATGTTATGGTCACAAATCGATATATACGACAATTTATTTAAAATAGGTTAAAATAAACCTCATATATACGACCTCATTTTAGATGTACTAAGACTATTGGGGTAAGATAAGTCAATTTCCGTAGTTTTAAGTCAAAGTCTATTATGGCTGAATCACAAACACGCTTCAGGATCGGCTTCGTCTGCGTTACGGTGGGCCAGCTTCAAGGTTGCTTTGAATGACATTTCTATTATTTCATTCCTCCAAAGAGCAAATATTTGGCTTGTTGACATTTTTCTACAGCTGTTGAGTTGTCAGACAAAGCAAATGTTCAGATAATTGAACTAGAGCTTCCGTTTGGAGTCACAGTACGTTACATTACGTTCTTTTCCTTACGATTGTCAAACGAAACGTGAGGTCGAAGCTCCATTGTGTTGTGATAGCATGCATTGAATTCCTATGGCTGAACTCGTAAACGTCAGGCGAAGCCGAAGCTGAAGCGTGTTTGTGATTCAGCCATTAAGGAAAACCTGAGTTAGAAAGATATTTAAGACTTCAATCCCACAAATTTGTATATGACCTTAAATGTTTGTATGACAAAATGTAAAATAAGAACTGAAAATGCTAAGTTATTTTTGTTAAAAAGTAAGAAGCACTACGAAATCCTTAGTTTCAACGTTCGTCTTTAATGATACTCATAAGAATGTGTCAAGTTTGCTAGATAAAGTCAATTCGCTTGCAGCAAACTGAGCTGTTAATCTGTTACCAGAATCTGACTCCTCATGTACCTAAAAGTAAAAAAATTTTAATTGTGTGGATTGGCTTTCGTATCACGGGTGGAAGGAAGCAGGTATTTCGGGAACCAAAAATTACGAGACGGTCCCGTACTCGAGGTACTATCTGTTTCCGTGAATTCTTTTCTTTAAATGTAATCCAGATTATTACCTAAACTTAGTAAAGGAAGAAGACAAATAGGTGTCGAAAATTCACCTCCCTATATGAAATATTCTGCTATAAGCCACTGTGAATTGAAAGCTGGTCAATGGCAAAAGCAATACTGTATAAAGGCTGTCGAAATTGTAAGAGCCGATCTTGATTTTGAATAAAACACAAATTATTTAAGAATATTCTGTCAGTTCTTTTTGTTATTATTAGTATTCGTGTCTTCATAGCTAAAGTGTTTGAGGTCTGTAAAATAACAGGAAATTCAAACCAAATTTTTGTTGATCGATGATTGTTTATGCTTTCAAATGGATTATAGTAAAAATAGCTTCAAATTACAATAAGCTCTGCTTGATTTAAAAAAATATAGCGAACGAAATATGTTCAAATAGCGAAAAATCAAATTTGACCGCATCAGTTGTTATTTCGGAATATTTCTTCCGGTGGTCTACGGACCACATATGCATAGAAGGTAAGTGGAGAAAACTTGATGGAACTAAGAGCTGTATGGGCTATACAGTGACGTAGACTTAGTCAAAAGGATAAAAGCTCAACGCCTGAGATGGCTGTGTCACGTGAGCGCATATAAACTAATGCTCCGGCCCGGAAAGTCTCCAAATCCACCCTCACAGGACAGCTATGAAGAGAAAGGCGCGGATTTGGTGGCGCGCAAAAGTGGAAATTTGAACTCACCCAAATAGTTCATCTAGTAAAAGTAAAACTAGTTCAGGATTGTAGAGCTACCTTAAGTAAGTAAGTAAGTGTTAAATTTTTTGGGAATTTATAGAACCATTTTAATAGTAAGATATAGGCAACGCTGACCCGACTATATTCATTGAATGGATAAAGGACCTTACAAAATGTTAACTTTAGGAAGGAAACTTATTTTCATACTTTCGTTTCCTAGTGGTTTTGATGTGGAACCACAAATTTGATAATTGCTTGATATTTATGTTCCGAAAGGTTTTATCAAATCAAATCCAATAGTGTAAAATGTAACTGAAAGCTTCGGGAACAAAGGGTTAAGAAAAGTCTACGTTCAGTGACAAGTAGACCCAATTTTTTTGCTCATGTCCAGTCATAAATAAAAAGAGATTTTTGACAAGTGTTGACCGCCATAGAAGCCAAATTTTATAAAGTTAAAGGTCGTGAAAATTCTACAAGATTTAATTGAACTTTTTGAAGTATTTTTGTGTGCTAATTTCATTAATACGATAAAATATTAGTTAGCCCATTTAACTGCAACTTCACTTCACTGGAAAAGGCCCAATAATATGTAGAGTTTTGGAAATGCAATATGAGATAGCATTAATATAAAAATAAGGTACTTGACATGAGCCACATAATAACAGCCTTCTGCAATGCTAAATTAAAAACTTATATTTTTAAGGTTTCATAGCATCAGCAAAGGACGTTTCTTTTGATGTATTTCGTATGAATTTTTAATCCGTCTTTTAACTTAAATGTTTACGGTGCTGTCAATATTTACACAAATTCTTGGAAGAAGTGTTATTCTAGACAATTTGATGGAAACAGCAAACAAAGCGCTTTTAAAACTTAAATCTTGAATAATTATGTTGATTTTAAAATCTTAAAAGTCCAATTTCAAAAGTAATTTTCGTTTGAAAAAAGGCATTGAACATGCATATTCCAGTGAATAGTTGAATTTATATTGCTTTGTCAATATTTACACCGATTCTAGGAAGAAGTGTAATTCTAGCCGATTTGATAAAGACATCATTTTGTACTATTAAAACTTGAATTGAATTGAATTATAAGGTTGATTTAAAAATCCTAAAAGTCCAACTTCAAAAGTGGTTACCGTTTGAAAAAAAAGGTGTTGAACATGCATACTGCAAAGAAAAGTTGAAATTGAAAGTGGATAATATATGATCAAATGCTTTTTTTTTTAAGAGTGAATAAATAACCCAATGGAAAATTCAATAGGAAATATCAAAAAATCAATTAAACGTCAAATTGTATCATTTTAAAGTTCCGAAAACAAAAGGAGTTGATGGATTCACCATATTTCTTTGCACTTAAATTCCAACAAAATCGACATTATTGATGGTAAAAAATGACTGCACAAAGATTGAAAAAAGTTGTCGTAACCCTATTTATGAACTTATTACCACGATAAAAATGTCTTCCACGTTTCAATACCTGAGAGAATTTTTTCAGTTCAATTTGTATTCAACAATTTTGTACCAATATTTCAACAAGAAAAATATGAAAGTTGTCAAACTTTTGACGGATAACTTTTATGTGCTCCTTGTTCCCACAACATTATAACGGTCTCATAATATCCATCAAAGAATGTGGCCAAAAGTATGTTAAAAAAAAACTCAAACCCTTTATTTTTCTTGAGAAATCATTTATGTCACCACAAATTAAGCAAGCTCAATATTTATTGATGCAACACATTTTTGTTGTTCTGTTGTTGTTGTTGTTGTTAAATAATTTAATAACCGAATCCACTTGCACCAAAAAACACACACAGATTGTCCAAAATGATTTCCATGATAAATAAATAAAAAACCGATTATGGTCTTTTTTCTGGCTTATAAATATATAATTAAAAGATAACAATGGTATTGTTCAATTATGTATTAAACAAAACATCGGCCAAAACATCGCTGAGGCATAATTTAGATTCTATGCCGTTAATCTGCCGAATCATCTCATGCTTTAGCTCTTGAATTGTTGCTGTCTTATCAATGTACACCTTTTCTATTAAATAATCTCAAAGAAAGAAGTCCAACGATGTCAAATGTAGAATACTTTACCAAACACCAATATTAACCTTTAGAAAGTCTGACAAATAATTTGTCTAAACTTACAATTCACTTCAATGGTAATCAAACAAAAACACACTTCACGTAAGTCCTCTTGTACATACTTATATCTTAATATATAAAAATCCAGTGTCATATGTATGTTCCCAGTGAACTCTTCACCAAGTCAACCGATTTCGGTGAAAGTTGGCATTTTATGTGTAATTTGGTCTAACTTGAGATATAGGATAGTTTATATTTCGATTAATGGTCTAAATTGTATATAATGTTGCATTAATATATAAAAATGCAGTGACATATGTATGTTCCCAGTGAACTCTTCACCAAGTCAACCGATTTCGATGAAAGTTGGCATTTTATGTGTAATTTGGTCTAACTTAAGATATAGGATAGTTTATATTTCGATTAATGGTCTAATGGTCTATATGTTGCAAATGAAAAATCTATAATATAAAAATAAGTCGGGTTTTCCTTTCTGACGTTATAACTCCAGAACGCACGAACCGATTTCCACGGTTTTGCATTCGTTGGAAAGGTCTCGGGCTCCATGAGGCTTATAGCAGACAACATTCAGCAAAAATTTCAACAGAAAAGCGGTGAACTCCGTTTAGCTTCCCATAGAAAGCTATTGTAAAAATTCCGATTTGTGGAATTGAAATTTTTTTAATTTTTTGACGTTTCAAGGGCCCTATATTCTAAACCAAAGCTTACTTTTGGGAACCTGTTTTAGTCAACCATATCTCTAGAAACGTCAGAGATATCGACTTCAAATAACGTTTGTTTTAAAGATAATAAGAAAAAAATGCAAAAACGAATTTAAAAAAAAATTAGTGAGTGTTTTTTTTTTATCATAGAGCAATTTAAGAAAAAAGTGAAAAATTTGGTTGACCCCAAATCCACTTATATAAAATTGTGTATTACACATTCTGAGCAAATTTGGTATAATTTCGAAAAAATCAGTTATCTTTTTTTTTTTTAATCAAAAAATTGAAACAAAGTCACGTAAAATATTTGCCTAGAGTACGACGTGCGAACATCGGCCACCGCACTAAACATGCAAGGCAGCAACAAGTGTATTCACAGAACTTAAGCGAAGAAAGACAAAATATATTAAGAAAAAATTCCAAATTGGCCACAGGTGTTTTCCACTGATGCGTACATGTACACTGTTTATCCTAGAAATAATGATGAATGTTTTTATTTGCGACTGCTGTTGGTAAATGTACGAGGACCAAAATCATTTGCGCATTTGAAAACTGTGAATGGCCACCAATGCCAAACATATCGAGAAGCTACTGATTGAAGTAGGAATGATTGCTCAAATCGATCGATGCACGATGCATTGAACCAAAACTACATCGAGAGCTGCATTTTTTTTGTTCGAAATAATGTGCCGTTGCTGAATGAACAGAAAAAACAAGTATACGAAACATTAATGCAAGCGGTGGACAAAAATATTGGTGGTCTATTCTTCCTGGACGTACCTGGAGGAATAGGGAAAACATTTGTCATTTCATTGATTTTGGCCACTATTCGATCAAGATGTGACATAGCTTTGGCGTTAGCATCATCTGGAATTGCGCCAACTCTTCTAGAAAGCGGTCGTACTGCAAATTCTGAGCTTAAGTTGCCACTCAATTCAAACACAATTGATACTCCAACATGCAATATTTCCCGATCCAGTGCAATGGGAAAATTGGCAAGCTCATTGTTAGGAAAAGTTTCATAAGTCTCGAACAGATGGCGCCTTAAATCAGATTTTTTACAGAAAACTGTCGGACCATCTATCGTGAACTTCTCATAGATTACGCCACGTTGGAATTCGAAATTTCTTTTTCAACAACACGTGGTGCAATGTGATATTTTGATCGATCTATAACGTAACATCGCTTTTTCTGGATTATTTCTCATTTAATTTCATGTGCTCTATATAATTCTGAAGATTTTTTTCAACAACTAAATTACAGTTTCATTAATACAATCTTAATATATAAAAATCCAGTGTCAGCAAAATTACTGTAAGCAGTTACTAATACTATCTACACTAATAATAATATTAAAAAGAGGAAAGATTTGTATTTTTGTATGTAACGAATAAACTCAAGAAGTAGTTGACCGATGTTAATAATTCTTTTTTCATTAGAAAGCTACATTATCTGTACCTAAGTATTTATGTCTACCCGTGCGAAGCCGGGACGGGCCGCTAGTTAAAATATATTAAAATATCATAAAAATATCAAAGTTTAAAACAAAAATTATTAAAATGCAGAGATATCATCCGAACAACTCTATTATCTACACTCTGGGTTATGTTAAACAAAAGAGCTGTTAAGCAAACTCGATTTTGGTTAATTATTCTGAAGATGTGCAACGCACCTGCTACCCGTTATTTCATAACTAAATCATGAATGCATCATCTGTGTATTTTGAATATAAGTTCACAACACTGATCTCAACAACTCACACTCAACAAGCAAAACATAAAATTCGATTAACATCGTCGTCTTCGTCGTCGTCTCGTTCATGGCATATACAAATATGCGAATGTGCTTGCTTGAAGAACGTTCCTATAATACTTAGCAACACTAACAGCCAGAAATAAATGTTGATAATCTTAATGTTGCATTATAAATTAATCTTAATTGAATGTTACAATTACACCAGACGACCGACGACCGACGACGATGAACGAAGAGGACGACAACGACAACGGCAACAACAACAGTGATTGGCATCACAAAACCATGCATGATCACCATCAGTAAGATATTCTAGTGCAAAATAGCACTCGAGTTGCCACAGAGCTATGAATAATGCCTGCTGCACAAATTACGCAACAATTATCCACATGAACACAGTGTAATAAGTGTATTCCTTTGGTGTGTAGTTGCCATGGCCATGGTCTGGTCATGGCCACCAAAGAGCACGACCAGCGAACTAACCTGGGCGACATTATCATCAGCAATGATCTTCATCACTGCTGCTGCGATGCAAAAATATCCCGGAAAACACCTGAATCTCAATGCGGAATGCGCCAAATGGCATCTTCATTTTTCCCATCTGTGATATCCCAAAGATCTTCCCGGCTATGTGTATGGTTTACCTCGTCTATCGGTCGCTCCACACCACCGCCGTAGCCATCGCTCGTCGTTGTCGTTGTCGCCATCGTTGCTCAAGAATCATCTATTCAAAGGTTCAACCTTTTTGTTTGGAATAAGGTGGGTGAACCTAATGGCATTGTTTTTGTGTGTTTCATTCCTTTTTCATATCATGACAGACATCGAGTGTGCTGGAAGCTGATGCGGGTGAGAAATTCACACCATGCAGAAATAATAGCCAAATGATCTTCCACATAAAGGTACCTTCATCTAATAAAGCAGCAGCAGCTCCATAGTAGCTGAATGGGAGCTGGAAGTGGGAGTGCTAATATTGTACTTAATTACTATACTAGTGACTAGTCCCAGCAGCAGGAAGGATTTTTGCGCTATTTGTCCAGTTTGTTGATTAAATTTGTGAACTGCCATGAACAATGTAATTTAAGATGCCAGGCGAGTTAATGGTGCATCTATGCACTAAGACTGGCACTCTCTCTCATCTTGTCCACACACAAGCTGCAATTAAACTTGTCTTACAGTTGGAAATTCAGTTAGAAGTCATGAAAATGAGACATCCCAGACTTTTAGGGTTTAATAAATTATACCTAAGCAAAGTGAAAAGATTGGGTGGGTTTAAAAGTGGTCGGGGCCATTGTCTTGTTGATGATGGAAATTAATAATTACCAAAGTAACGGGGTAAGTGGAAGCCGTGTGTTTGTAATAATTGTGATATGTGATACCGTGGTAATTTAATTCTTAATTGAAGTTAAATGGTTTGTGACTCTTCAGATTTTGATTATTGATTAAAGCTTAAGATTTGTGTGAATTGTGTGTTGGACTACTTTACTTCGAGAAAAGAATTAACGTTGTAAAGTTTTATTACGAAATAACCAAATTGCATTCGGGATCATAAAGCAATAACCATAACCTAACCATAAGATAAGTGTTGAAATGTTATACGAAATTAGCTAAACAACATTTCATTGAAGTCGATGGTGTTGTTAGTTTTTGAGATGTTTGGGGTCACCTTAATTTGTCAATTTTTTTAAAGTTCAGTAACTTTATACATCAGACAGTGTGTTAAATGCATTAGTCCTAAATTTCTGGTTTATAATTTTGGTCTTATATATACGGAGACTCCATGTTTTTAATACTATCTAATTGTAGCCAGGGTCTAAACCCAAGGCAAAACAGGGAGATACTTGGAGTAGATACAACGTCGAACGGCTATAATGGCAAGACATCGCCAAATCCTTCTCTGACTGAGTCACACGTAACCTCTCTCAAAGTTCTCAGCAGCCAACACAATGTATCGAACATCAGTGGCAACATATTGTCAAGATGCAATCAGAAAAGCCGCCTCTGACGTGCTGGGTTTCAAACAGCCACCAACAATAAACCCCTGGTTTGATGAGGAACAAAAAAAGTGCAGCATAGAAGGTCTAGAGCTGCTCATGAACTCTATGAGCAAAAAAGGAGAGAGGAGAACTGACTTCTCAAAGTGAAAAAGAGAGTGTGTAAGAAGCGTGCGGTCAAAGGTGTTGAAAGGTTCAAAACCTTTTTTTTTTTTAAACCTCGAACCCAAGGCTGCAAAGACAACCTGATAGGTCCTTATCATTGTGGTTTCGATCAAATATTCACATTACGGTAGATCCTGGAAAAAACACAAAAATATCAAATCGACACCCACCATCTCTTCATCGAGACGTACCCTAAAGAGTCATGTCTAGTTTTGGCATCCCTGCCAAACTCGTCCGTTTGTGCAGGATGACCATGGCTGCTCCATAGAGGTTGGAAATAACTTAACCGAACCTTTCGATGTCAAAAAGGCTTTAGACAGGGTGATGAGCTGTCATGCAGTTTCTTTAACATCGTCGATGAAAAAATAGTACAGACCTTACACGTCAACACTAGAGGCACTATCTTTCAATATTCTGTCTAATTACTCTCTTATTCTGATGATATTGACATAATTAGAAGAACTTAATGTAATGATGTCAAATGGGATTTTGTGAGTAGTGAGGCAGAGGTGGCAAAAATGGCTTAGGCGGTTAAGGAAATATTTTAGCGGTTATGGGCATTTGAAGTGGAAGTGTCACCGTGCAAAAATGACAAGGTCAGGAGCATGTATGTATGTAGATAGTAACATTCTTACAAATATATCGACAAAAGAAATTTCCCCTAGTGTATGATTCTTGACATCGTAAACAAGGTGAACATTAACTTACTTAGAACGCATCCCTATGGGACACCAGTTTCTAAGCTAAATGGATCGCACATACCATTCTAAAAATGGCAGTAATCTTTATCAGGCGAAAACTGTTTCGGAAGGTCTCCTCATAACACAATTCATTCAATAAACTCGAAATTAGCCACTGACTAATTTATCGTTCGTTGAATGTTGTTTTGTTAAGTTGCAACTTGTCCTGTTTTCTATGTTTTTCCTTAAACAAGATTAAAGATTGAAATCTTGAATTTTCTTTAATTCAAAAAATGAAAAATTTCTAAAATAAATCAAAACTTTCAGAACTACCTATGCAAATATATTTAGCACTCTTGTTAGTTATTACCATGACTTTTATAACCACTCATCACTGTCAAAATGGAACATTACTCTTTTGGCGGGTACTTTCTTTTCACACTTCGAATAAAACAACCAAAAACTTGTCTCCCTGTCCTGTTCAACACCTGCAACTATCTGAAGTAGACAATACTCACAGTCTAAGTATCCAATAGAACCTACCTTGACTCTTCCGCAATCCTTCATCATTTTTATGGTTCAATGACACATCAGTTTCTATATCCGCATTGATTCCACATAACATACAAAAAGCTTATATACAATGTTTATATGATGAGGCCCTAATTGAAAACGAAAACTATAACGCTTCCATCCAAATTACATGCATTATGTAATCTCCCCAGCTAGCGGTAGCTAAAGTGCGCAAATTAACCCCCACACCTCAGACACAAACCACCATGAGAAAATGCTGGCGGATGACGAAGACGAAGACTGTGCGGGTATGGAATGGGCCCCATCATCATGATTGAGGTTGGTGCTCCTTCTCGTCCATTCCGACACTTCGTCGTCATCTTCGTGGTCGTGTCATCTATAGCACAGCATCAGAAGCAGCAGCAGTCAGCAAAATTATTTTTTTATCTCACCTGAACGATTTACATCCAATAACTATTTGCATAACTTAAACCGGCCAAAGGAGCACCATTTGAAATAGTTCCATTTTCAGGCCGATCGACAACCAGACCAAGACGAAGACGACTCCGACGACGATCCATGCCATGGAAAGAAGCGGAATCATAATGTGAAATGGCTCCGATAGTGCAATATCTATGCACCTCTCATAGTTGGGTGTAAATTGGCAACGAAATTTATGCAAATTGTCCAACAGGGAAGCTTAAACCATAAACAGCTGTTGACTGTGGGTCTTAGAGATTCAATTTGATGCTTACCTATGGAACAGCACTTTCTTGTTTGTATCACACTTTGGGTAACATTGGCGGCAAATCATCCTTCTTCGATTCAATTGCGGGAATTTGGAATGCGTGTTCGGATGTGTGCGGCATAAAAAAAACAAAATAATGTACAACAAACAAAAAGCGAAAGGATGCATTGAACCCAAACTGATGGGATCGTCAACAATTTTGTCGGTTTGTAAGGAGCGAACATTCCTTATTGAGTAGGTGTATTGGGAGGACAGTCTAGTCGGGAAAGAAAAACTACTGACGCACTCCGAGTAAAAGTCAAAATTCAAGCCTTATTCCAATTTAATATCCACTGCCCAGACACTTATCTTATTCTCAACGCAAGTTATTGTAAAGTTGGCTTCAAACACAATTACACGACAAAACAACGATCAAAGTCCAATTCCAAGCCAAAGGACTAAGACTAAGACTAAGACTAAGACTAAGACTAAGACTAAGACTAAGACTAAGACTAAGACTAAGACTAAGACTAAGACTAAGACTAAGACTAAGACTAAGACTAAGACTAAGACTAAGACTAAGACTAAGACTAAGACTAAGACTAAGACTAAGACTAAGACTAAGACTAAGACTAAGACTAAGACTAAGACTAAGACTAAGACTAAGACTAAGACTAAGACTAAGACTAAGACTAAGACTAAGACTAAGACTAAGACTAAGACTAAGACTAAGACTAAGACTAAGACTAAGACTAAGACTAAGACTAAGACTAAGACTAAGACTAAGACTAAGACTAAGACTAAGACTAAGACTAAGACTAAGACTAAGACTAAGACTAAGACTAAGACTAAGACTAAGACTAAGACTAAGACTAAGACTAAGACTAAGACTAAGACTAAGACTAAGACTAAGACTAAGACTAAGACTAAGACTAAGACTACGACTAAGACTAAGACTAAGACTAAGACTAAGACTAAGACTAAGACTAAGACTAAGACTAAGACTAAGACTAAGACTAAGACTAAGACTAAGACTAAGACTAAGACTAAGACTAAGACTAAGACTAAGACTAAGACTAAGACTAATACTAAGACTAAGACTAAGACTAAGACTAAGACTAAGACTAAGACTAAGACTAAGACTAAGACTAAGACTAAGACTAAGACTAAGACTAAGACTAAGACTAAGACTAAGACTAAGACTAAGACTAAGACTAAGACTAAGACTAAGACTAAGACTAAGACTAAGACTAAGACTAAGACTAAGACTAAGACTAAGACTAAGACTAAGACTAAGACTAAGACTAAGACTAAGACTAAGACTAAGACTAAGACTAAGACTAAGACTAAGACTAAGACTAAGACTAAGACTAAGACTAAGACTAAGACTAAGACTAAGACTAAGACTAAGACTAAGACTAAGACTAAGACTAAGACTAAGACTAAGACTAAGACTAAGACTAAGACTAAGACTAAGACTAAGACTAAGACTAAGACTAAGACTAAGACTAAGACTAAGACTAAGACTAGAGCAAGAACTTAAAGAAAGTCTAAAAGAAAACTCAAATTTAAGTAAAAATCAAACTTTAAGTCCACTTCCAAGTTCAAATTAAAATTCAAATCTATGTGCAAATTCAACTAAATTATAAATTTAATTTTCTTTTTTCAAGTTGGAGTCCAAATCTGGATTAAACTGCAATTCCAAGGCCAAATTCAACCATTATCCCGTTTACAAGTCACAATATAAATTATAATGCAAAATAAAGTCAATATACAAATTCAAGTTCAACTGATAAACCGGTTCAAATCAAATTCCAACTCCAAGTGCAAATTTAGCCCCAAGTTTGCTTTTTTATGTTTAAGTCCAAATTTAATTTTTAGAAGTTTTCAAATTCAATTCAAACTACAAGTCCAATTCAAAAGTCAAAATCTAAACGCAATTCCATTCTAAGTTAAAGCTCAAGTACAAGTACAATTCAAAATTCAACTATTATAATTCCATATTCAATTGCCAATTCAAATCCAAAGCGAATTTACTGTTCAAACTACAAACCAAGTCCAGTCCAAGTTAAACTACATATCAAAGCTTCTTACGTTCAAGTTTAAATCCAAATCAGAGTCTAATTACACACCTGTGTCCAAGGTTTATGTCCAAATCCAGATTAAAATCCCATTTTAAATTGATTTTCAAGTTCAGGTCCAACTACAAGCCCAATTCCAAGTAAAAATTCAAATCCAGGTCCTAACCCTACCCTAATTCTATTTTCCTGTTTAAGTTCCACTGAAGGTCCAATTTCAAGAAAAAGTAAATATCCAAACTTAAATCAAGGTTCAAACCTAAATCCAGTCTAAATCTAAGTTCAACAATAATGCAAAAAATGAAAGTGTGATTACAAGTCTGCGTCCAGATTTATGTCCAAATCCAAGTTGAAGTCCAACTTCAAGCTCATTTCCAAGTTCTATAATAGATCCAATTTCAAAATTAGAGCCATATTCAAAGTTCAAATTAAAGTCAAAATTTAAATTCATTTTCAAGTCCCATGGCAAATAATATTCCAAATCAAATTTCAAATCGAACTTTGAGCCGAAGTCTAAACCTAACTGAAACTTAATTCAATCTGAATATAAAATAAAAGTCGAAATCTATGCTTACAAGTCTTAATTCAACTACAATTCCAATTTTGATTTCAAGTTACGTCAAAAGGCAAAATCAAAACGACTTATTAAATTAAAAAAAGCTCAAGCCCAAATCAAAGTTGAAATAGGAGTCAAATTCTATTTCCAAGTCCAAGTTCAATTCAAAACAAAATATATAACACTTTGAAAGTCAAAATCCAAAACCAAACTTCAATTCTTATTTTAACTGAAATTGCAATTGGAACTTAAAGTCAAGTTCCAGATTCAATTCTAAATTAAAGTCCAATTCCAATTTCAAATCAAAGTTTTAGTTTAACCCCAATCCAAGTTAGTAGAATGTGTGGCAGTTCAGCATGGGAATTTTTTTTATGGCTTTTTTAATGGCTTTTGTTTTGAATAGTTTTTAATGTGTTTTTAATTGGTGCGGTATTGTGTTTGATGTATTGTTTGGCGCACGCCTTGGCGCGGCATGCGTAAGTGATGATGATGAAGGGTTGGTTTGTGATGTTGAGGATCGTAAATGTTTTATTGGATTTGAATAGAAGTGAGGAAGAGGCGGCGGTGCGGCCTCTCTGGATATTTGGAGAATGTGCGTTGGATGGATCGTGATGATTGTGGTGGTTGCTGCCGTCGGTCGGTTGGTCGGGTCGGTCGGTCGGTCGGTCGGGAGGGAATTTAAAGAAGATGTGTGTGAAGTAGTTTTGGATATTTAGAGAATGTGCGGCGGATGGATCGTGATGATTGTGGTGGGGTGTGGGTAATGTGTTTGGTGGTGGTTGCTACCGTAGTCGTGGTTGTCGTCGTCATGATCGTCATGGTCATCGTCGTCGTCGTCGTCGTCACCATAGCTATTGTCATAACGATCGACTGTTAAAAAAAGAAATGGGGATGGGGAAAGAAGATGTGTGTGAAGTAGTTTCGGATATTTGGAGAATGTGCGTTTGATGGATCGTGATGATTGTGGTGGGGTGTGGGTAATGTGTTTGGTGGTGGTTGCTACCGTCGGTCGGTCGGTCATGTCGCCGTGGTCGTGGTCGTCTTTGTTGTATGTCGTTGCGGAGGATAGGATAAGAATGTATTATAGGAAAATAACAATAATTGTCAAAAAGATATAAGTTTAATTTAAAAATGGCTATTAAAGTTAATTTGATATTTTAAGACAAACTATTTTTTTTTATTTTTTAGATTCGATGTATTGGATTTGTTTGTTTGTTTTTCTAGCATAAACTTTAGACAAAGAACAATTAAAATTTTATAACTCACTATCCCTAATAATAAAAGCATTGCGTTGCGTACCTAGCCTAGCTCTCATTTCAAATGGGGGTGAATCAACACGATTAGATTTGCTCCAATGTTTTTTTTTTTAAAGAAAAAATTGAATTCCGTAACGGGCCAAATTTATATTAAATTTTAAATTGATATCTGAAGACAAACGATTTTTAGGATGAAGTGATCCGAAGTATTGGATTTGTTTGTTTGTTTAATTTTCTAGCATAAACTATAGACAAAGAACAATTAAAATTTTATAACTCACTATCCCTAACCACTCGCTGTCCCGGGGTAATAAAGGCATTGCGTTGCGTACCTAGCCTAGCTCTCGTTTCAAATGGGGATGAATCAACACGATAAGATTTGCTCCAATGTTTTTTTAAAAGAAAAAAATTTAATTCCGTAACGGACCAAATTGTTATTAAATTTTAAATTGATATCTGAAGACAAACGATTTTTAGGATGAAGTGATCCGAAGTATTGGATTTGTTTGTTTGTTTAATTTTCTAGCATAAACTATAGACAAAGAACAATTAAAATTTTATAACTCACTATCACTAACCACTCGCTGCCCAGGGGTAATAAAAGCATTGCGTTGCGTACATAACCTAGCTCTCGTTTTAAAATGGATGGAATTAGATGTGTTATAATGGGAAAGTAGTAGTAGTAGAAATTTTAAAGATATTGTACAGCATATGTTTAACGACTGGTCTCGTTTTAATGACGTTGAGTGAAAGAGAACGGTTTTTATGGGAATACAGCTAGGTTCCTACCATAATTTTTGTTGTCACAATACTTGAAGAAAATTTTTCATATAAAGCCATCTAACTTTGTTGAATTTAAAGTATTAATATTCGTATTCTGGACGAACAAGGGGCAGAAAATGGACTTCCTACAAAAAATTAACTCAATCACGAAGGAGAAGCCTTTAGTATCCCTGAGGACACTCAGTGAAGAGATGATGACCATCATAAAGGCTACGAAGAGAACCACCAAATTTGGAGAAAAGGTTTTGGTGGAGCTGGAAAACTTTAAATGTTTTCTTCCGAATAAATTCTCCCATTTGACAGAGGAAGATATGGCCCAACTAAAAGGCTGCAGGATGAAGGTCATACAACCACCACCTGTGCTATATGGGGCATATACGATAACATTTTCTGCGCCATCCAAGCGGGGAAGGAATGAGGACGAAGACGACGAAGAAGTAGCCGAACAGCATCCATACGGGAAAAAACGCATGAGGATTGACAATTGAAAAAAAAATGTTAAATTTGAACAAATAAAATAAAATATAATATAAATATAATTTTTAAAAAAATTGTTTTCTAATTTCACTTATATAATTTTCTCAAATCTCCGTTGGTGCTTTTCTTTTCTTTTGCTTAGAAGGAGAAATCTTGATGAGGTTTGGGTTTGTTTTTATGAATGGTTAAAACGCTGCAGTATTTTAGTTTTTAATATAGTTTATTCCTTTAAAATTGTTTTAGCACGGTTAGACTTCTTCTTTGTTGATTTGAAAACCAGAAACAGTTAGTAAAAAAAAAATCGTTTAAATAACAGACTCCCATTGAAATGAAACCTGATATGTGTGAAACTAGCCTTCGAAATTTACAAAAGATATTGTCTTGTTTATTATATTGATTTGAAAACCAGAAACAGTTAGTAAAAAAAAAATCGTTTAAATAACAGACTCCCATTGAAATGAAACCTGATATGTGTGAAACTAGCCTTCGAAATTTACAAAAGATATTGTCTTGTTTATTAGTATTATTTTTGATTAAAAGGTATCCAAGAGTTGTGATCGGATGGAAAACCGAGCCATTTTACAAATATTTTATTCTTTTTCGTCTGAAGCACTTTTTCAATCAGATATGTATCGGGAAACTTTGTTTTTTGTAACTCTAGTTCATAGAATTGGCCCTTTATTGGATGCCCTTGATAGTCTTCTAACAGATATGTAAGAGGATTTGTGCGCTGTACTTTGATTATCTTAAAGATTTCAGTAGTCCAATTTGGAGTGTACCCTTTATCAAAAACATGTTTGTATTTACTAATTCTTACAAAGTCTCCTACCTTGAATTTAGGAGTTATATGAATTTTGATGTAATTATATATTTTGGAAAGTAATTGTTTTTCGTTTGAGGCATTTACTTGAGATGGTTTCATTTTTATTGTACGATGTTTTGAATTATTATAAGTTTTAGTCAGCAATCCTATCATATCAATCCATTTATATGTTCCTTTAAAACTGAATTCTTTCCACATAAGAGTTTTCAATGTGCGATTAAATCGTTCGACAATCGATGCTTTCAGTGGAGTAAATGTTGAATAATGGTTGATTTGATGTTTTTGCATTAGAGTTTGAAATTTCTTATTGAAAAACTCTTTTCCATCATCTGTTTGTAAATTCTTAGGCCATCGACCTTTGTTGAATATATCTTGCATGGCAGCAGTGACCATTGCCCCAGTTTTATGTTTAATAGGAGTCGTCCAAGCAAATTTAGAAAATGTATCAATAACTGTGAGAAGATATCGGTAGTTTTCATTTTCTGACGAATACTGTCCCATTTCGACTAGATCAGCTTGCCATAAATCATCAAGCCCCTTGATAACGACTCTCCTATTAAAATTTCTTCTTGCTGGCTTATGTAGTTCTTCGACAATGTCTCTTTTACTCATCTTTTCACTGAATGATTAAAACAACAAAACATTTTTCCTTTTTATTAGTTTATTTATTTAAATTCTTTCATTTGATATAGTAACAAGATTTACCTATATGTATACATAGATACTATTTTAGTCTTTTATACAGAGACATCAATTTTTTTATTCTTAACATTCTATTTTCAAGCATGTGGCATGCGCATGTATCTGGTCCAGCTTTACACAGATTTGAAGACCATAGACAGTTAGTAAAATGACACCCGTGTTTTGAAGTTGTACTCGATATATTCATAAATCTTTTCAAGAAGATAACATTGTTTAAAAGCTCCTCATGATGTTCTTCCAATATATTATTATGATTTATTTTCAAAAACTCCAAAATTTCATCAAAAATGAATCGAGTGTTAGACATGATAATTGAGTTGACACAATGAGGCATTAAGTTAAAGACTGAAGTGAAGTTATGATTGACTTTAAGTTAAATAGTAGTTTTCCCTTGAATTATAATTTTTTCTTTTTTTTTTTTAATTAATTGTGTCAAACAAGAGTTTCTCAAATTTTTCAACAACTTCATATTTAATGTATTCTCTAAGTTGCTCGTTTGCGTTATCAACATATTTTTTGTTAGCAGCGTCTTCCTGTTCTTGTGGATCTTGAATATTTTTTAGTCGTTTAAACGTTAGATTGTAATCACCGCTTTCTGTTTTTAAAAAACCCTCACCAGCTGGTCCAGGCAAACCTCGCTCTCCCTGTAAACCTGGTGGCCCCGGCTCTCCTTGTTTCCCTCTTGGGCCCCTCGGTGGGGTCCTATATGAATAACGACCAAATTTATCAACACTCATTATTTTTTATTCGATAATATCGGCTTCTTTAAGTTCTTCAATAATTGAAACAATTTCGTTAGAATGATTGTTATGTCCAGCTTGATGTGAAGCAATAAGAAGTCTCAATCGATCTACAAGCTCATTGGGATTATCCCAAAATATATAGTCTTTTTTCATTTTTGATAATTGCATTAATCCATTTCCTGAAGTTGTTTGTGGTGTTAATGGTACAGGTAATGGCTTAATAGAAGGGTTTGTGTTGAATCCTAATAATTTACTTATTATATTTTTATACTTATAACCACGATTACCAAGTATTTGTCGCTGTGAATCATGATCTTTTCTATATGCAAGTTAACACATGATTTCTCAATCATGCAAAGTGTCGCCGACCTCACCGGAAGCAGATTTGATAAACAAATCTATCGAAGTCTCAACATCACGTCCGATGCCCAAAAAGGAAACATGATACTCCTGGTATCCAGACGGTGCTATGATATAAACATCATCTCTGTTGGTAGGGATAGTGAATATTTTTAGATGCTAGCTTTAAGAATTAATTGTACCTTAGAAGTAAGCGGTTGATATTCTGAGACCGACTAAATCGGTTTAATAAAATATTATTATTTTTTAAAAATTGAAATTTAAATGAATTAAATTAATTGGGGGCTCAACCGGGATCGCGTTTTAACTTAACTTGAACAAAAAAAAGTAAAGTGTTAATTTTTGCGATCGGCCAGTTACATACGATTTGAAAAAAAAAAAATTAAAAATAAATATTTTTAACAAAAAGTAAAATCAGTGATAGTGCCATTTTTTGCCAAATAAACGGCCAATTATCCTTCAAAGAAAGGAGAAAGTGCAAAAAAACCAAAGAAACAGTTCATTGGACAAACGATCCAAGACATAAAGTTTCTAAAGGAAATTAAATAACTAAAGTGCTAAGTGCCACGAAGAAGGAGAAGACGCAGATACATATATATATATTCAACGGACAGCAGAAGGCATCCAGGGAACATCAAGCAGATATTAATTTTAGTAAGAAAATTATTTAAGAACATATTAGAAATACAAAGTGGCTTAAACCTTAAATGTGGAAAAGGAAAAATAAGAAAAATAATATAGAACAAGTAATAGAAATTAAAGAGTTAGAAAAAATTAAATTGGATATAGATTATAAAGAAATTAATTTCGAAATGGCTTTCGACTCTACTAGTGTGACTGCAGCAGCTGTGGACCAAATGCTCGCAAGAGCTTTGCAAACTAATAATATTGAGGTGCAAAGATTGCTGCAAGAGCAAGAAAGAGAATATAAACGGAAAATTGATCAATTAGAATCAATGGTTTCCGGATTAGGGCTAAATAATATAGTAACAGAATTTTCTTGTCAAGTAATTGACCCAAGCGTAAATTGCATAGAATCTCTTGAGATTATAAAAAGTCTACCTGAATTTTCAGGAAATCAGAGTGCATATGTAAGTTGGCGTGAGGCTGCCCACAACTCAATGAAGTTGTACATTATAGGAAGTAGTAGATACTTCGCCGCCCTTACTATATTAAGAAATAAAATAACACAACATGCAAACGACGTACTCACCAACCATGGTACAGTACTTAACTTCGAAGCCATAATGGCAAGGCTCGATTTTGCGTATGCGGACAAACGTCCAGTACATGTAATAGAACAAGAATTGAGTATATTGCGACAGGGTTCGCTACGACTTATAGATTTTTATAATGAGGTTAATAAAAAATTGACATTACTGACCAACAAAACTATAATGACTCATGGTTCAAGTTCACCAGTCACCATTGAGTTAAATAATATTAACAGACGAAATGCTCTTCGCGTATTCATTACAGGCCTTAACGGTCAACTGTCACAAATATTGTTTTCACTCAACCCTCAAGATCTGCCAAATGCTTTAGCCAAAGCACAAGAACTTGAAAGTAATCACATTAGGTCTAACTTTGCTTTACAATTTGCCCAACATAAAAATGAGAACAAAAACAACGGTAATGATAGGAATCATAATAACTTAAGATTCCCTAAAATAAATCAAACACAAAGACCAAATCAACATCAAAGACGGAACGACTATAGACAACTTCCACAATTATTTGAACCAATGGTTCTTGGCAGCTCTCAGAATAGGCCAATACCACAGCAACAAACCCGAAACCCGTTTAAGCAAGTTGATAGGAATTTTAATAATAATAATTATGCGCCACGTTGGCAAAAACCGAATTTTAACACTTATAACAATAATACAAGACCTTTGTATAAGAGGGAAAGAGAGAGTGCACAGCATTCTATCCAACCACCTCCGGTAAAATTCGAGAGAGTTAATAACCTCAACGAAAACGAGGATTTTTTAGGAGAAAAGTGGGACTACCCCACTTACGAAGAAGAATAGGGAACAAAGTAATCAAAATACTTATAGATACCGGTGCCAGCAGCAATTACTGCCAACCAGGTATATTGAGTGACCCAATCACTCTACCTATACTAAAACGTGCCCGAACCGTAAACGGGGAAATATTAATTAATAAATGCCACGAAGCATTAATATTAAATACGAAAACAAGATTTTATGTAATAAGAAATCTTGAATACGAAGCTCTAATAGGAGCAAATTTATTAAGTCTGGTCAATGCCAGAATAGATTTTAATGATAACACATTAAAATATAATAGTAAATCTGAAAAAATATATTTTGAAGAAGATTATAATATGATTAATCATATTCAGGGACGTGATGTATGTAAACAAGTGGATGAGATGATGAAGAAAATAAAAAGTATTCATTCAAACATTGATACCACATTGCCTTTTAGGACTGATGTTACAGCGGAAATCCGTACAAGTTCAGACCGTCCTATTTGGACTAAGCAATATCCTTATCCCTTAAGCGCAAACAAGTTCGTGAATAACGAAATTCATGATCTATTGAAAAAAAATATAATAAGGCCGTCAAAAAGTCCTTACAACTCGCCAGTTTGGGTTGTTCCAAAGAAAGGAACGAACGAAGATGGCACTTCCAAAAATCGTTTAGTTATTGATTATAAGAAATTAAACGAACAGACAATTTCGGATAAATATCCAATACCTGACACTAACGTCATACTATCTAATTTAGGAAAGGCAAAGTACTTTTCGACATTAGATCTAGAAAGTGGATTCCACCAAATAAAGATGAAGGAATCTGACATAGAAAAAACAAGCTTTAGTATTAATAATGGCAAGTATGAATATACAAGATTGCCTTTTGGATTGAAGAATGCGCCTTCAATATTCCAACGAGCTATGGATGACATATTAAGACCTTATATAGGTAAATTCTGTCATGTTTATATAGATGATATAATTATATATTCAAATTCACTAGAAGAACATACAGGTCATCTAAACACAATTATTAATACTCTAAAAGAAGCAAACATGAAAATTTCAATAGAGAAATCTACCTTATATGAAGAAAAAGTAGATTTTTTAGGTTATGTCATCGGACATAATGTTATTAAAACCAATCCTAATAAGATACAAACTATAAAAGATTATCCTCAACCAAAAACCTTGAGGCAACTTAGATCATTCTTAGGAATGATAGGCTACTACAGAAAATTTATACGTAACTATGCACAAATAGCGAAACCACTTACAAAATTCCTACAGAGCGAAAATGGACAAGTTTCCACACATGTCGCCAAGAAAACAGAAATTAATTTAGATAATGAAGGAATTAATGCTTTCGAAAACCTTAAAAAACATTTAACCTCCGAAATCGAATTAAATCAACCCGATTACTCTAAACCATTCATTTTAACTACCGATGCCTCAGATGACGCAATCGGAGCTGTCTTATCACAAGATAAAAAACCGATTACCTTTATATCGAAAACGCTAGGAAAAACTGAAAGGAATTATGCGGCGAACGAAAAAGAGCTGTACGCTATCGTTTACGCTCTGAAAAACTTACGTAACTACCTATATGGTGTTACAAATCTTGAGATCCATACGGATCACCAACCCCTCACATTTGCGGTATCACCCCGCAACCCAAATGCCAAAATGAAACGATGGCATGCGCTTATCGAGGAATACGCACCAAAGATGGTTTACAAACCAGGAACAACCAATGTAGTTGCCGATGCATTGTCAAGGCAAAATCTGAATCAGATTACCGATAGCGATTCTATTGCAACGTTACACTCAGCCGAAAGTAGCGAGGAAGACGATATAGAAATTATCGAACGTCCTGTGAACATGTATAACCAACAAATAATTATAAATAAAGGCCTAGAAACAATTCATGAGCAATTAATTCCTTTTTCTAACAAAAAAAGACATCTTATCACATATTCTAATCCCGAAGATATTATCCCTTTATTTAAAGAATACCTTAAGGAAGGTATTGTAGCATTATTCACTACTCCAGAGGTAGTATATGAAATCAAGAGTATACTAAAAAATAATTTTAAAAACAAATTCGTAAGAACAAAATTTTTTGCTAATGATATTACAAATAAGGATGATCAGACCTCTATAATAGAGCAGACTCATAACAGGGCACATAGAAATGCTCGGGAAAATATGAAGCAAATTATAGAAAAGTATTATTGGCCAAACATGCAAACCGAATTTTTACAATTTGCTAAAAATTGCGAAGTTTGCAATACGAACAAATACAATAGACACCCCCACTTACATCCAATTGGCGAGGCGCCAATTCCTTTAAAAGAGGGAGAGACTGTACACATAGACGTTATGTTTACAGAAAAATTACAATTCTTGACATGTATAGATGCATACTCTAAATTTTTGATGATAAAACATATTGACAACCGTCAAGATATGTCAAATAAAGTTTTAGAAATTTTACAAGTTTTCCCTGAATGCAAAAATATTATTTGTGACCAAGACGTAGCATTTACCTCTGCTTTCTTTACGACTCTTATGAAAAGATCAGATATTACAATATACTATACTCCTCCTTACCATAGTACAACAAACGGACAAATAGAGAGAGTCCATAGCACTCTACAAGAAATAGCTAGATGTTTGAAACAAGAACATAAATTACTTGATGCGATAGAAATTTATATAAGAGCTGCGAAAGAATACAATAAAACTATTCACTCTTCTACGCAGAAGAAACCAATAGAAATTCTTTATAACAAAACTTTTCATGAAGACGTTCCCTTTAAACTAGCCATAGCTCAAGATAAAATGCTTGACACACATAATAAGAAAAGAAAAACAAAAAAACTAGAACCGAATGACATAGTTTACCAAAAAATTACAGGAGTACGTAATAAGTTACAACCAAAGTTTAAGAAACGAATTGTAGTACAGGATTTAGGAAATAAAATAAAGTTAAGTAATAAAAGAATTATTCACAAGGATAACCTTAAACTTTAAATTTTAGACAATGGACGTCAAACTCGTTCTACTCATATTTATAGTCCAGACAAACGCCGATGTTATTGATTACACGAGAGAAAACTATCTGTTAGTAGAAGACAGTGAAGTCTTTATTTATGAAAACACTTCAAATATTTTTCATGTGACTAACCTCACAAAAATTAGAAATTTTCTGGACAATACACGTGAAAGGATAAGATTAGATCACGAAGAAGCATACGCTGACACACCTAGAGAAACTAGGCATGACAATAACTTACTTATAATAGAAACATTGTTAGACCAACTAACGATCACACGCTCCAAACGAGCTATAGAAACCTTAGGCACTATCTGGAAATGGATAGCTGGTTCTCCTGATCATGACGACGAACTAATCATTGAAAACAAAGTAAACGATCTTATAACAAATAACAATAAACAGTTTGTAACTAATATACAATTGTTTGAAGCAGTCAGCACGGTGACGCACACTATTAGAGACGAGTGGGTTACTGAAAAATGTAAAATTATTATTTTTGAATTACAGAACATGATAAATACTTTAACGTTAGCTAAATTAAAAATTCTAAACCCAGCCATATTTAATATAAGAGATATTAAGGAAATTATAAATCATGAAATTGTAAAAACATTCACTATAAGTGATCTGATAGATATATCAGAATTTAAAATTGCTCAAAAAGCAGAAATAATTGTTATATATATTAAGTACCCTATAATCTATAAAAAATGTAAATTATATGAAGCTAGAGCTATCAGTCAACAAGACGGAAAGCTAATTTTAGATAAAGAGATTATAAAATGTAATTCCAAATTTGTAAATGTTAAAAATTGTAAGAAGGAATTAGAACACACATATTGTGAAATTAATAAAAACAACAGTTGTTTATCTGAGTTGCTTAACGACCAGAAAACAAAATGTAATAAAATTAAAGAGAAAAACATAGACTTAGAAGAAATCAAAGATGGTGTTATTCTAATATCAGGACAGCATGCAGTCGACAATGTATCACTCGACGGAGTATATTTAATAAATTTCGAGAACTTTACTAACATAGATGGAAAGATCTATTACAACCCCACTAGAAGCATACAAAACTACCTTAAGACTCATACAATTAACAAATACGAAATAGAAAACTATTATGAGTCACTAGATGAGAATCTAAAGTTTGAAAACATAAACCTACTTCAAAGTATAAAAATGGAAGTCGAAAATAATCCCATTATATCAACTACAGGTTTATTTTTCTTTGTAACACTCATACTTACACTTTTAGTACAGTATTCAAAACGAACAAGAATACCAAAACTCTCAGAAGATGAAATAATAAACCTAAGAGTAAACAACATTATGGCAATAGTCAGAAGGGAAGTTCCGGAGGAAACTTCTTAAAGAAAGAAGGGAGTTAACACATGATTTCTCAATCATGCAAAGTGTCGCCGACCTCACCGGAAGCAGATTTGATAAACAAATCTATCGAAGTCTCAACATCACGTCCGATGCCCAAAAAGGAAACATGATACTCCTGGTATCCAGACGGTGCTATGATATAAACATCATCTCTGTTGGTAGGGATAGTGAATATTTTTAGATGCTAGCTTTAAGAATTAATTGTACCTTAGAAGTAAGCGGTTGATATTCTGAGACCGACTAAATCGGTTTAATAAAATATTATTATTTTTTAAAAATTGAAATTTAAATGAATTAAATTAATTTGCATTAGTGTCATGTAAAATGGTCTTGTAGTTTTTTAAATCTTCATCAGTGTAAATTGTCTTATCGGGATTTTTCTTAAATATAAGCTCATATAACCCATTTGTTCCTTCAAAGGTTTTATTTTTAATTTCTATATCCCTGCCGAGAATATTGAACTCAGCATTACCGATGTACCACTTTCCATCTTTTAAACGAATACCATACGTTTTATCAAGAGTGCTGGAATTATTAATAAATAAATCTATATATTTTTTAGGCGTGTCGTGAAATTCTTTTTGTGACAATCGTTCCATAAAGTTGCGATGACTTGCGTAATAGTTTGAGGTTTTCTTTGTTCTTTTTGGAGTATCATTGTCATCGACAAAAATAGGTGAATCGTCAATAAAAGACTTTGGCGTAATGAATTCATCATGTGGTTGATGTTGTTCCAAATTGAGTTTTATTTTCTTTAAAGGGCTCTCGATAAGACTGTTTTGAAACTGCTCGGAATTTGATTGTTTAACCAATTCGTTTAGGGGTTTCGTGAGTGGCTTAAAAGTTTCTTCAATTTGAGTCTCGTAAGCTTCCCTATCGGTCTTGAATGATTTGTATTTCTTTCGTAGAGCATCGGTGGTTTTAATGAGCTCTTTTGTTAGTTTTACATCTATGTTCATCATATTGAAAAGTTAATTTCTTCTTACAAATGCAGTTGAAAAAATAAATCTCGAAGTTGATGAAAAAATCTTTCGATAGTTCTTAAACCAAATTTTTATTGCGCTTACTGGTCTTAACCGTATAGAATACTGGGTCTTAAACTGGATTGAACCGCTTTTAACTGCTATAATCTGTCGCTGAACTGTTCTGTACTGCTCTCATGGAACATTACTGTACATATGATGCAAAAATCAAAAATTGTATCTATTTTATAGCTTAAGGAAGCAGTCAAAACCCTTTCTATATCGACCTTCATTCAAGGGGCTGTCCTTATCAATGACCACAAACCCGTAATTTGTGTTCCAACATTCTGCACATACCTTTTGAAACATTTTAAATGTCATATCCGAATTGACATGATCATTATAAATATGTTTTAAATTCATATCATCCTGTTTGAAGACGATGAGAAAATTCGCATTGTCTCGAATTAAGTGTTTCGGTATTCTTGTATATGTTTGGCACAAATAAAAACTATCGATGTGATGATGTCGTCCCATACTAAAATACACTCGAATCGTATCTTGTTTTTCACAGGCAATATCGTCAAAGATGAATATAGAATTTGGTTTAGCCTTTTCGACTCGAATTACATCACAATTATTGGAAAATGTAAAAAAGCCCATGTTTTTTATTGGTTTTGTGGCTTTTCGTAAAAACTCATACTTCGGTTGATGTAGAGATTTAGAATAAACATAGATATTTTCAAATTTCAAGCCATTTGGATGTAGTAGTAAACTCATCATGACATTTGTTTTTCCACAGTTTGAGGGACCAGTAATTAACCCCCTTATACTATGAGGGAATAATTTACCATGCTTTTTTCTCTCAATCTTGTTATCCAGTTCCATATTTTGTACCGGTAACTGGTATTGTTGCTTAACGAATCGCATAGTGATGAAAACTAAATAAATTCCTATAAATGTCAAGTTTATATATATAAAAACCCTCATATCGCATCTAACCATTCTAGCGCAAAGATATTAATATAAAATGTTTGATTATTCCAAAAATTCTATCAGTCAAAGAAATATTGTAGAAGGAAAAGGTTTATTAAATACCTTAATAAACAAACTACCTATTGAACTACATCTACCTGGTTATCAATACTGTGGTCCTGGAACAAAACTTCAAAAACGCTTAGCTCGAGGCGATCCGGGAATTAATTTGCTTGATCAAGCGTGCAAAGAACACGATATATCGTATTTCAAATTAAAAAATACATCTGATCGACACATTGCCGATAGGATTTTAACTGAAAAGGCCTGGCAGCGATTTAAATCTAAGAACCCTAGTATAGCTGAACGGTCAAACGCACTATTGGTTACCAACCTCTTAAAAGCAAAAACAAAATTCGGTATGGGTTGTTCTCAGAGTAAAGATAAGAAGCCTAAAAAAAGAGCGAAAAATGAAAACGAAGAAAAGAAGTTCAAGATAGATAATAAAGCTAAACAACCCTCCTTTAGAAAAGTGATTCACACAATTGGGAATAATATCAAACGTAAAAAACCTCTCAATTTAGAAAAAGCAATTAAAATAGCAATATCATCTGCCAAGAAAACAGTTCGAAAAAACATTAAAAGAATTAAGACGCCAAGAGTTATTGCCATACCAAAAACTGGAGGAGCAATTCCTTTCCTTATTCCTCTGTTTGCTGGACTTTCAGCTCTTGGAGCTTTAACGGGTGGAGCTGCAGGAGTAGCCAAAGCTGTCAGCGATATCAGCATTGCTAAAAAAGATCTAGAGGAGAAAAAACGTCATAACGAGAAAATGGAATCAATTGCAGTCGGACAAGGCTTACACCTTAAACCTTATAGAAAGGGGCTTGGACTTTATTTAAATCCAAAGTCAAAAAACTCCTAAGTTCGCTACCCAATCGTGCATTAAATGAAATAGATTTGAGAAATTTTGCAAAGAATTTAATTCCGAATTTTCGAGGAGTTTTCATGCGCGATAATTTACCAAAAACTAAACCGAAGAAAAATGAATCTGGGATTGTAAATCTTGATTCTTCAATTGGTCCTGGAACGCACTGGGTAGCGTATTATAAAGAAGGCAGTAAAATTGAATATTTTGATAGCTTTGGAAATTTACAGCCTCCTAATGAAATTATTAACTATTTGGGTGACAAAATTAACTATAATTATACTAAATATCAAGATTACGACTCTTTTAACTGTGGTCATTTATGTTTAAGATTTTTATATGATTGTTTATTTTCAAATAAATAAAGAGTTTTCTTTAAAAATGGTTTCATTGTATTTTTTATAAGCATGACGTTGACACTTACGCTAAGCGGAAGAACTTCCCATCTATTAGCTGAATATTTTCCACCTTTGAACCTGGATCAGGACTACGTTTGCGGATTGATTGATTTTCAAACGTACAACTCCATTCCGAATGTAGATGAACGGAACAATTTGTTTCATATAGGGGAATATGAAATTGAAATCCCAACTGGGTCTTATGAAATTGATAACATTGCAAAATTTATTTCCGAAGAATTATTATCACGAAATTCTACAGCTATTGTTCAAATAGAGGCAAATAATAATACTATGGTATCTGAAATCCGGAGCAACGAAAAAATATATTTCAATAAGGATAGAACTATTGGAAAACTACTTGGTTTCAGTAAATGTGTTCTTGACCCCGGTGTGGTACATTTGTCGGATTTACCTGTTGATATAAATAAGGTGAATGTAATACGAGTTGAGTGTAATATCATTACTGGTTCTTATTTTAATAATACTCCTGTGCATACTTTACATGAATTTTCTCCAGAAACAGGAGCAGGGTATAAAATCATAGAAGTCCCGAAAAATGTCATCTATTTACCTGTGAACGTCAATCGAATAAGCAGTCTAACATTAAAACTCGTGGATCAAGACGGTGACTTGATAAATTTCAGAGGAGAAAGAATAACTGTACGACTGCATTTAACTCCAAAATCACAATAATGTTAATCTATAATAGTAATTATAAAATAGATACGAAAAGTAACCATCCATTTAGTTCTATTAGAACAGCACCACCGTCAAGACCAAAACTATCATCTGAAAATAAGACCTACCTTCTTACATTAGGATTTAAACTAAAGTAAAACAATATGAACGAAATATTAAACATTACCCATGGACCTAACTATGATAATAGCATATCTAAGTTTGAGTACCATAGTTACTCGCCATTTCTTCAGTCATTCAATCCAAGTGATGAAATACGTATTGCCATACAGCAACAGGACTTGTGCATTTTACCCTGTGAAAGCTACATTTATATAGAAGGAGGCCTAATTAAACAAGATGGAGCGTTATCATCTACAGCAAAACTATCTAATAATGCTATGGCATTTCTTTTTGAAGAAATACATTATGAACTAAATGGCATGGAAATTGAGAGCAATAAGAATGTGGGCATTACATCATCATTGAAAAATTATAAATCTTTAACGGAAAATGAAAGTAAAAGGTTAGAAAATGCTTCATGGACTGGAAACTCCACCATTTCACCTTCAGCGGGAACTTTTAATTTTTGTATACCTCTGAAATTTCTATTGGGTTTTGCCGAAGACTATAAAAAGATCATACTAAATGCTAGACATGAGTTGATTTTAATTCGTACTCGATCTAATGAAAATGCTTACTATACTACAGAAAACGAGGAAATAAAACTATCAATTTTTAAATTGCAATGGAGAGTTCCATATATCACACTGTCCGATTCCAATAAGCTCACATTATTGAAACAAATACAATTAAAACCGATTCAAATTCACTTTCGAAATTGGGAAATGTATGAATATCCAACACTACCTACCAACACTGATCATGTATGGACAGTTAAGACTTCAACTCAACTTGAGAAACCGAGATATGTTATTATTGCTCTACAAACCAATAGAAAAAATCAAAAGGATAAAGATGCAAGTAAATTTGATCACTGTAATGTGAGCAATGTCAAATTGCATTTAAACTCTGAATCCTACCCTAGGGAAGATTTAAATCTAAGATATACACCGATAGACCGATATGCTATTCTGTACGAAATGTACTGTACATTTCAAGAATCATATTATCAGAAACAATCACAACCGCTTTTATCATTGCAAGACTTTAAGAATATCGCACCAATCATAGTAATTGATTGTTCCCGTCAAAATGAATCAATTAAATCCGGACCTGTGGATGTGAAAATTGAACTTAAAACATCAGTCGCAGTACCAGCTTCAACAACTATGTACTGCCTTATTCTTCATGATAGAGTTATAGAATATAATCCCGTTACTGGAGAAGTAAACAAACTTACTTAAATTGACTGTCATGACATGTAAACTAATCAGTAGGAAAGTGGATTCGACAGTCATACACACATTTTAAAAATGAATACTTATATTGCGGATTTTCAAGGGTATGGAGGTTTTAATAGTGGCGTCATTGTGAAAGAAGTAGCTGTATATCATGCTGGGCATCACCATCACTTTATTGTTTCTCCTCCTTTCGATTTGAGTCTTCTATCAAAATCTCTTAGAAAACAAACTCGATGGTTATTTAAGAATCATCACGGTTTAACATGGAAAGATGGATTTACAAGTTTTCCTCAAATAAAGAAATTTCTTCGAAACAAAATTCAAAATGGAGTTGTTTATGTTAAAGGAACTGGGAAAGCACAATGGCTCAGAGAATTACTACTCAATGAAAATATAGAAGTCATAAACTTAGAAGATATTTTCAACTGCCCCAATTTAAGGAAGCTTAGAAATACTTATCCCTATGAAATGAAATGCCAGAACCATGAAAAATGCTGCGCCCTTCAAAATGTATACCTCTTACACAAGTTCATTAATTATAATTTTCCTAAGCAAAAGTAATTTCATAAAAAAAAACATTTTATCTAACTATGTATAAATCTTTTACATGAACTCAATGATTTTGTTGAAACCAACACTTAGCATGTTATTATTCCAAATAAATATACACATAAACAATGTTTTTTTTTAGTTTTTTTTTTATTTAATATTCAATTCAATTTCGTAACAACATTTTGACAGCAAGTCCAGAATCTCACAAATTTTAAATCTAAGAGGGTAAGAATACTGTAGAGCTATTTTGGCGATAAAATCCAAAGGGTAGGGAGCTATGGTTAGAGAGAAAGTGACGTTTTTCCGATCTGGGTGTATAGGTTTTACATTGTGTCTTTGTTATCACTTGATGATCTTTTGTTCTGCAAATATTGTCAGAAATAATCTGAATGTGATTATTGCCATCAGAGTTAAGAACTGCTTCTTTGATTGTTTCAAAATTAATTTTTTTTGATGCCGAGTAATTCAAACATATTCCTTTTACCTTGCAAATAACTTCTTCTGTGTTGTTTTTTCCACTTAACACTTTGTAGGCATAATTCTTTGGTCCTCCGCTAACAAATTCAGTTATGAAACTTCCTTCGCCGAAGCATTCCAGCTCGTCAGTCATATCTCCAATCATGTTACCAGTTTCAGGATCACTTTCCCCTTCTCTGCTTACGAATATTACGGAATCCGTATCGTAGTACAACACTCGTTTACCTAATTCCTCCAAATATTCGTAGAGTTTTAAACGCGCTTGTGTAGTTGTATATGCGGCTATGCAGACATTAGCTGTGTTCAGCAGCTTTGCGGATTCTTCTTTACACTGATAATTGACTATCAAATTTGTTTCATTGACAGGAAATATTGAACACACATTCATGGAAGGATTTGTTATTAATTCAAACAATTCAGCAGGATTATTTATTATCGATGTTTTGGGCTGGTTTTCTCTTTGACCAAATTTATCCCAAAATGAATTGAGTATAAGTTTAGCCAAAGATCTTTTGCCCTCATTTTTCATTATTTCGGAATAATCAAGCTCGATATTTTCAATTTTGAGGAAATTAGAAATATAGTTAGCCTTATCTTCTTCCGTTATACAAGCTGCAGGGCACCCCGACGCTTCTTGTTTAAGTTTTAAAAATTTATCCATCATAGCGTCAAATAAGCCTCTTGAATTTGTATCTTTATCATACTGTATGGTATCATATTCCCATATTTCGTAAATTGTAAGAATTGTATAACCTGTCTTAATGGCTTTAACAACTTCTTCAATTACCCATGTTCCACACTTTATCGCTGCAAGATCTGCACAAGATAAACATCAATTTGTTATTTTGTTTGATAGGAAGAACAGGATGAAATAGTTGATCCGGAGGTAATATTTTGCACTTGATTAAACCACTGATTTTTTCAAGTTTTAAATTTGAACATTCGGCAGAATCTGTGTGTATTTTTGTGGGTCCAATGAAAAATTTTCCATATTTACGCACCCAAGGATATAAGGAACAAACATCAATTAAAGCCAATCGCCCAGTAATGGTTGATAAATACAGTTGCGAGCAGTATAGTGAAGAAGTACTTTCTGTTAATAATAGTTCGGTTCAGTTTTGAATGTTGGCTTTCTGCGGTTAAGACTAGTAATTTACAGTTCAGTTCGGTTTAATGCGGTTAAGACCAGTAATTTGCAGATGAGTTCAGTTTTGATTTTCGGTTATATGCGGTTCATACCAGTAATTTGCAGTTGAGTTCAGTTTTGATTTTCGGTTTTATGCGGTTCAGACCAGTAATTTGCAGTTCAGTTCGGTTTTTATTCTCGGTTTTGTACGGTAAAGACCAGTTATTTACAGTTCAGTGTAGCAGTTCTATCTGTACAAATCGCAGTTGCGTTTCTTCATTTAAGAATAGTTATCTTAATAATAAAATAAAATCTTAAACCCAATACATATTTTCGTTTGAATTTATTCACCATCATCATATACAGGCAAAATAAAATTTCCAACAATATGATGAACGTAGATGTAAAATTAACGAAAGAACTTATTAAAACAACGGATGACCTTCGAAGAAAATTCAAAACCCTGAAATATAATAGGGGAGCTTATTTATCTCAGTTAGAAGAAGCTTTTAAACCAATTACTGTTCCTCTTAATGAGCTTACAAATGGACCGATATGCTGTCAACACTAACTAAAACTTATAACAATTCAAAACATCGAACTATAAAAATGAAACCTTCCGAAGTAAATACTGCAAACGAAAAACATCTAGGTACTCTCTTCTGTTTATCAATATACTAAAAAATTCGTTTAACTCCTAAATTAAAAAATTCGTTTAAATCCTAAATTCAAAGTTGGAGATGCAGTGAGAATCAGTAAATACAAACATATATTTGAAAAAGGATACACACCAAACTGGACAACTGAAATTTTTAAAATTACAAACAAATTCAACGAAGTAATCCTTTAACATATCTGCTAGAAGACTATCAAGGTCATCCTATTAAAGGTGGATTCTATGAATTAAAAGTACAAAAAACCAAATATCCAGACACATTTCTTATAGAAAACACATTTCTTATACAATGGAAAAAAGATAAAATATTTGTAAAATGGTTGGGTTTCCCTCCTGAATATAATTCATGGATACACATATCTAAAATAAATAATAAGTAAATTTCAAATTGATGTTTTTATTTATGCTTTATTTTATTTATTTATTTTCTTTCTTAAAAGCAATATTTCAGATTTTGTTCTTTTATCTTTTTAAAGATATATTTATACATAGATAGATAGATAGTTAGATATATAAATATATATACGGTGATGAAAAATAAGGCTATTTTTGCGGAAAAACGCCTCCTTCAAAAGTTACAGCCTTTCAAAGTTTTCAACATTTTTCTCAATACCTACCCATTTCCATTTCACATTATGACTAAAAAAATACAATTCCATCTCATTCTCATATCTATAGATAAATCATCATCATGGTAACCAACCCATCCATACATCCCTACACAAATAGAATCTCCCCTCACTCATCCTCACAAAAACGATCGCTCCTCATAAAATCCTAAACAAACCAACAAATTAACCAAATGCATACTCACTTCAACAGATCACCATATCACCATCACACTGCTGCACCGCCATCGCCACCTCCTCGTCTCGATACATCATACCCCTGGCCTACATACCATCTCACACATCAATAAAAAAAATATTTCCTTTATTTGTTTTCCTTCTTCAAGGGACCCTTTACCTACTGACATACAACAAAGACGACCACGACCATGACGACACGACCGACCGACCGACCGACGGTAGCAACCACCACCAAACACATTACCCACACCCCACCACAATCATCACGATCCATCAAACGCACATTCTCCAAATATCCGAAACTACTTCACACACATCTTCTTTCCCCATCCCCATTTCTTTTTTTAACAGTCGATCGTTATGACAATAGCTATGGTGACGACGACGACGACGACGATGACCATGACGATCATGACGACGACAACCACGACTACGGTAGCAACCACCACCAAACACATTACCCACACCCCACCACAATCATCACGATCCATCCGCCGCACATTCTCCAAATATCCAAAACTACTTCACACACATCTTCTTTAAATTCCCTCCCGACCGACCGACCGACCGACCCGACCAACCGACCGACGGCAGCAACCACCACAATCATCACGATCCATCCAACGCACATTCTCCAAATATCCAGAGAGGCCGCACCGCCGCCTCTTCCTCACTTCTATTCAAATCCAATAAAACATTTACGATCCTCAACATCACAAACCAACCCTTCATCATCATCACTTACGCATGCAGCGCCAAGGCGTGCGCCAAACAATACATCAAACACAATACCGCACCAATTAAAAACACATTAAAAACTATTCAAAACAAAAACCATTAAAAAAGCCATAAAAAAAATTCCCATGCTGAACTGCCTCACATTCTACTCAAGTTCGACTACAAGTCTAACCCAATCCCAATATTAAGTCCATTTCATGTTTAACTAAAAATTCAAAACTAAAATTAATTCAGTTCAGTCATAATACAAAACCGCGTCAATGTAAAAGTCAAAGTCAGAGGTCCAAGTCCAAGAAAATTAAAGTATAATTTCAAATCAAAATCAAGCTTGGAATCGATGCTTGCTTCACATACTGTACTTCCATTTATGGCTTCAGTAGTTTTCTATCAAAATTTTTAGCTTGTTTTTGTTTGGTGCTGCGAAAATAAATGCATCTCTAAATCAGTGTGTTGGAGCTAAAAGAGTACCTTCTATAGAAAAGATACTTATTTGGTTTCGCAGGCACCTGTACGCTTAGCGATCCCATGCATCATTGGAAAGGTGAGAAGACCGACTTAAGTCGAAATCACTCCAGAGTCCAGAACACATCATCAGAGCGGAAGAAGATTGTGCTGTGAAGTGAACTTGCGGTTGTCGTTGAATGTTGACTTATGAGTGGGTGATGTTGTGCCATGATATTAACTCTCGGGCCGCCTAATTGATTAAATTGTAGAAAATGACCGGGTAATGATTGCTTACGTGCTACCTTTCAATAAGTTTTGTAGGAAATAGTTTTCCATTTTGCATATTATGTTGTACAGTACATGTACCTACTCACATAAAATATGGCATACCTCCTTCTATGCCTCCTATATTTTCCTTGATGCTGGACCCAGGACCCATCATCATCATGGCAAAAAGCAAAAAGCCAGAAGAGATTACAGTTTAGAGTGCACAAGTTATTGGCATTACGACGATGGACAAGTTAATAAGTTTTCGTGTAGTGTAACAAGTTCCCTTGCATATTCTCAAGCCAGCAACATCTAAACTCAACTCAACTAGGAACCTACCTAAGTATAGGTACATATGTGGTATAAATGATGACGGGATGTTCTTGCTCATCCAACTAGCATCCAGGGCCAGGACAACAAATATAGTTAGACCTTAACTAAGTTTCAGTGGCGGTTGGGATTATGTTTACTAAAGGTACGTCAAAGGTGTGCCATAAAGATGCGGATATAAACGTGCGTGTTAATTATTTAATTAAGAAAATTCCTCGAACCAAGAGTATATGTTTTAGGAATAGTTTATGTTAGAAGATTATCGACGATGACGATGACGACGATGACGACAACTGCTAACAGGGCTATGGAATGTTTTGTTCCTTAGGAAAAAAGGGAGATTTCGGTTCAGGATGGAAGCGTTTGAAAGAAGCTGTTGGTAGGTTTTTATGATTCTTCATCATGAAACTAAAGTTCAGTTGCCTTAAGCCCTAAGCGAATGATACTTTCCATATGGGATCATCATTCTAAGAAAATTTTCTCTAGCGGAAAAACACAGTGAAAACACCAAACAATTGGGGAAAAGTACTGCTCTTAGAAAAGTGATAAAGCCAAGTGAAAAGTTTGGAGTGCAAGGTCTCAAAAGTGTATTGAGCAATTTCAATTGTAAAATTTAAAGTTTAAAGTACAAAGTATGAATTATATGAAGTATGAAGTATGAAGTATGAAGTATGAAGTATGAAGTATGAAGTATGAAGTATGAAGTATGAAGTATGAAGTATGAAGTATGAAGTATGAAGTATGAAGTATGAAGTATGAAGTATGAAGTATGAAGTATGAAGTATGAAGTATGAAGTATGAAGTATGAAGTATGAAGTATGAAGTATGAAGTATGAAGTATGAAGTATGAAGTATGAAGTATGAAGTATGAAGTATGAAGTATGAAGTATGAAGTATGAAGTATGAAGTATGAAGTATGAAGTATGAAGTATGAAGTATGAAGTATGAAGTATGAAGTATGAAGTATGAAGTATGAAGTATGAAGTATGAAGTATGAAGTATGAAGTATGAAGTATGAAGTATGAAGTATGAAGTATGAAGTATGAAGTATGAAGTATGAAGTATGAAGTATGAAGTATGAAGTATGAAGTATGAAGTATGAAGTATGAAGTATGAAGTATGAAGTATGAAGTATGAAGTATGAAGTATGAAGTATGAAGTATGAAGTATGAAGTATGAAGTATGAAGTATGAAGTATGAAGTATGAAGTATGAAGTATGAAGTATGAAGTATGAAGTATGAAGTATGAAGTATGAAGTATGAAGTATGAAGTATGAAGTATGAAGTATGAAGTATGAAGTATGAAGTATGAAGTATGAAGTATGAAGTATGAAGTATGAAGTATGAAGTATGAAGTATGAAGTATGAAGTATGAAGTATGAAGTATGAAGTATAAAGTATGAAGTGTGGCGTATTAAATATGTTGAGTGAAGTTAAAAATGGAAGCTTTGAGTGAACGAAATAATCGGTTCGGATTCTGTTCTTTATCTTAAGAAGCAAAACTGACAATAAACATTTGCCTAAGCCTTGACCACCATACACTTAAAAGTATTGTGCTTTTGTTCGAGGTAACAAGCTTTCAGCGTGGCGCCCTAAGAAGGAGATAACCAAGGAGTGATCGTTTAAGATTCCGGTCTCTATTTTTTGCATCAAACTAAAGAATAATCCGTTCGTCCTAAACCTTGTCTACAATACACTTACATAGATGAAATGAACTGGGCGAAAAGGGAATTTGGGACCCAAAAATTAAGAGACGGTGCTGTACAAACTCTCCTTTATTGTATATTTTGTCCAGACCTGATTAACTTTCAGTTGAATTTAAAATCCTAGTTAGAAAAACTTAAATTAACTGAAACTGCGTTTTGATTACATTGAGAGTAATGTTAATGGTACAAAATTATGCTTTTTTTGAAAAACCATAAGTGCGAGCCTTTACATTTTCCCATCGTAGACTTGCGAAATTCAACTATTCAAATTTCACTATCAGAGTTTTGACAACAAAAATAGACCTTGGAGATTATAGAGTCACCTTAAATCAACAGTCCTCCACAGAATTCGAGAATAGCTTAACCGTATTGAATCAAAAATTCCAGAAAGTTAATTCTCTAAGTAAAAGCGGACTGTACAATTTGATTAAAAATGGGCACCGCCCTTTAAAAATATAAATATATGAGTTAGAAAACAATTTTTAACTAACACTATTCAAAGACTTATTACACTAATTCGATTTGCCTATCACGAACATCCGACAGATGACCATAAATTATGAAAGAATTTTCACTTTTCCATCACGGCAGGCATACGGCATGCATACCTCTTCGTTTTCAACCTCGTCTCAAAAACTTATATATTCTAATGGTTAGGTTAATTACGGACAAATTATAACTCTCTTCCTATACGTGCTTACTGCTTAATAGCACCTTCATGCTGTATTCCAAAGCTTATATAAGGAACATCTGCCGCCCGATCCCATTACCCGGACTAATGAGAGCAGTCCCAGCGAAAGTGCAACTGACCGATGGCTCCAGGGCTGATTATCCTATGATTTTCGCGACTGTGTATATGAGTTGGATGGTTGGTAGTGTGGTGCACAGTGAGCAACCAGGTGCGGACTATTTTCTCCCAACCAATCAACCAACCAACCGTCAAACCAGCAGCCGGTCCGGTATAGGAAGAAGATGCGCTTCCTCTAGGATCGCTTTAGACCCTATTGCATAATATTCATGCGGATAGTTATCTAAAATATAGATCCTACGCTAGCAGCATCCGTGAGATTCGTGTGTCATTTCTCATGTCTCGTCATTTGCTGTGAGATGCTGTGGCATCATCCACATTCACATCCACCAAACCACCGGCATCAAGCTTCAAGACACAGGAAGCCCAAGCGCAGTTGGTTGCATAATGATCCTGATGGTGGAGACTGCAGAGAATCTTCCGTGTGCCACCATCAACCACCACCTACCTCGCCCGCCATCCTCATCCACGACCGGACCGTCTCGGGTTCTCTGATGATGGTAAGTGTTCTTATTCTTCGGTATTTTCATTTGAAATTGAATAACTTCGACTTTGGTGAATAAATGTTCGGCCCTCGGGCGGATTGTAGACGTGGTGCGCGCATCGTTAGAATTTGTATTATATAATGCCTACTTAGAATCAAATTTAGCAATCTGAAAGCGTGTCTAATCGCATCGTATGATCAACGCCTGTGATAGTACTTTAGTTGAAGCATAGAACAACTACTCAGAGTTCTGAGGCTGTATGCAGTGTGGACTGTGTTCTGCGCTCTGTGCACACTCGCTTAAACCAACGCGAACGCCCTTTTCTTGTCCACGTTCTTATATCTCGTTCGGTATTAATGACAAAGATTTTTCAATGGGTATAAGACGATGACGCTCTGGAGCTGACGCTAAGGGAGCAAAAGATGCGATCAGGTCAGAATTTTCTCCGATATCCTCGAGTGAATTAAATACTTGATACTCTGAATACAAGGAATTAGTTGAATAGGGTTGCCGTTTCTTTTTATTTTGAGATAAATAACTTTGCTCTATTTCAATTGACATTTTAAACTGGTGTGTTTGTCTTAAAAGCTCAAACTCAAGCCCAAATGTGTCACATTACTTTCAAAACTAATTTTGTTTGAAGGGCCGGCAGGGACCTACAGTTTTATTCCAAATTCTAATGACACATGGCTATTTTTCAAGAAAAAGGAACCATTGTAATACATAAAGTCAAATATATTTGCAAATTATTTTCAAATTTGCTAAAGGTTCATGACTAACTATCCTTGTATAAAGGGCTTCTCAAAAACAGCGTCCAATCAGGAATTGTTTTGGGGGTTCTGTTATTTGTGTAACATCAAAAAAAGATTGAGAAATATACCACAACCTTTGCAAAAACAAAACATAAAAACATTTCAAAAAGGGACAGTTTTCTGCTTTATTTGCCACAGAAAAAGATTTAGAATACCATTTCACCCTTAGATCAATAAAGTCATATTTTTTTAAAAGAAATGAGAAGATTAAAGTCAATTTTTCAAAAGGAAAAAGAAAATTAAAAAGACAATTCAACAAATGGCGCCCGAGCAAGGACAGTATTCTGCTTTTGTTTCCACAGAATAAGATTGAGGATACCACTTCACCTTGAGATCAATAAAGTCATATTTTTTAAAAAGAATGATCTGAACTTTAAAGTAGTATAAGCCCAAAATAAGTGAAGAACTTGGTGAACTGACAAAAGCTTTCATAAATTTGTTTCCACTAAGTTAATACATTTGTTTTTTTTTTGGCCTTGGCAACTCTTTTTCCCTTTTGAAGTTCATCATTTTTGTATAGGATTTCACAAAAGTGCCTTACTATCAACATGATTCCATCTGCCTTAATTTTTTTCTTCTATGGGTATATAAGGAACCAACAACTGCCCCTGCAACATCAAATAAACATTAATTTCCGATTACACTGTACACGTGTTTCACCTGAGTCACGACGCGCCTACTTTGAACTGATATGATGCCCCGCTTCACACTTTCAAGACCGCGTCAATGGTGCAACAGCAAACGTAGCCGGCATCACACTCCTTCACCCTTATTATTCATAATAAAACGATACGGGCGGTACGGTGGCGGCGGTGATTTTAAATTGAATCCCAGACTCCGCCAGCCACTAAATGGAAAAGATATGTACTTTAGAGATTTCCTCGTTGATCGAATACTTGTGCCATAAGAACATCGATCCAATGCTTATAATGGTCAAACACGAACTTTACAATATAGGTACTTCTATACTCTTTCCGACTTGTAAGACAACCACTCACCTGTCCACGAAAGTGTCTATCGATATTCAAGAAGCGACTTACAAGCGATTTATCGTTTGGTTTCTTTTTCCGATTCAAAGGTAGCTCATCGCGCGCTGCTGCGAATCACACTACCACCTGATCCTACTTATGGTTATAATACTGCAATGATATCTATACCGTGTCGCCGAGCCGGCCGCAGCCTCCGTACAATCATCAGGGACATAGGACAGTCGCAGATATATCATGCACATCAAAATGATGTTATTAAATCGTAATTTATTTTTAATCATATCAAAATGTTAAGCCCTCTTTGAGTGAATTTGATGGTAGAGTGTTGCTTTATAGACACATGGGAACGCAGTACGAACGGGAACATGAATGCAGAGACGAAGAGGTCTACAAGGACACCCTTGAGGCAGACAGGCGGCAATAATACAAATCCGGGAACAGGAAATAGGAAAGATGGCATTTTGTTTACGCGCACACGTTTGACAGTTGAACAGGATCAAGAAAGGATATAAATTGAACTCTGCAAGTTTTTGTGTTGTGTCATTATGCATTATGTCAAATGCCTATACATATAATCAGTTGTCAATGTTTGATACAATTAAGAGAATTGAAATGATGAAGACGAAGAAGAAAATGCTACTGGGCAAAATGTCATTTAAGAGAAGGATGACAAGTGATCCTTTCCATTGGATTTAAAAAATATCTCAGAACAATGAAAAAGGAAATTAATTAATTTTTTTAAATTGATTCAATCAAATTAATGATTACTTTTAATTATTTAATTTTTATTAATTAAAAAAAGATATGTCACTTTCCGTAAATGAACGTTAGCATCATATCATTTAAACTGTATTGAGAAAGGAAATGATCTGTCAGATCTGTCAAAATCTTAACTCTGCGGAAATTCATGATAATTTATTTGATCAAGCCCTGAATAACAATACAAAAATGTACAAATCAAGGAGAAGTACAGGAAAGTTAAATGTCACAAAAGTAAGTATTTCCGAAAGAACTATGCATTATTGAAACAGATTGTCAACGGCGCGGCGTGGCGGAGGCCTAACGATACACAAGCGTTTTGTCCAACTGACGAACAAACACAATACAAATTTTACTACGAAAGGGAGGAAGAACTGAAATTAAAGTCAAAAGTGGTATGCATATTGTAAGCTATGCGCAGTATTCTTGTGATAGGTTCAAAAAGGTCATAATTAATATGGTGATGAGGAAGATAGGTATGAAAACGGTATGACGGTTCCATTTTTAGCGAGTTCATCGGCTCTACAATTTCCTGTGATGTCTCTGTGGCCCGGAACCCAACAGAGGTGAATGTTAAATTGCTGCGCCATCTCCATAAGAGACGATCGACAATCGAGGGCCGTTTGAGATTTGGTTGAGACACACCGTCAAGAGATTTAATAGCAGCCTGACTGTCAGAGAAGATGCGCATATCAGAAGTTGATATCACGTTTTCTCTTAGCCAGGAGAAAACTTCTTTGATCGCTAAAATGTCCACTTGGAAGACGCTACAATGATTAGGGAGGCGGAATGAGGAGCTTAGATTAAGTTTTCCTGAGTACACACCACTACCAACTCCCTCATTTGTCTTGGATCCATCTGTATAAAAATGGATACTTTTGTCATCCAGGAGTTTTTTTGTCTTCCCATTCATCTCTGGATGCAATGGATACCTGGAAGTTTTTTTCCAAATTGGGGTTTTGGAACAGTGTAGTCTATGTACTTTGGTATAGAACCGAAGAGGATTTAAAATGATGGAGTGCCCCATATTATTGTTGGTCCATTGAGATGAGGCGTTGAGTCTTATAGCTGTCTTATAGCACTTGTTTGCTGAAGATGTCGAGAGGTGTCAGATGGAGGAGAGTGTCTAACGCTGCTGAGGGTGTGGTTCTCAATGCCCCGCTTATGCAGAGACATGCAGTGCGTTGGACTCTGCTGAGTTTGTCGTAGTATGTGACTTTCTCCAGTGCAGTCACCATACAATACTGCAACCCCGTACATAAGTATTGGTCGGATGACCAATGTGTATAGCCAATAGGTTATATAAGGTTGAAAACCCCATTTGCTTCCTATGGCTTTCTTGCAAAGGAAAAGAGCTACTGTAGCTTTCTTAACTCTTTCCTGAATATTAGGTTTCCAACTTAATTTTTTGTCTAATATCAGACCAAGATATTTGGCTTCATTGGTAAAAATTGAAGGAGGTACAATTACTATGATCTTGTATATCCGTGTAAAAAGGACGAGGTCTGTTTTTTGAAGATTAATACTAAGTCCGCAGTGATCAACCCATCTAGTGAGCATATTAAATGCATTTTGGAGGAGGTCTCTCAATGTATTAGGATGTTCTCCTGTGACGGCGATAGCAACATCATCGGCATACGCAATCACTCTGTAGCCTTCCCTCTCAAGGGATATTTGCAGTTCGTTAACCACTATGTTCCACAGGAGAGGGGACAGAACACCACCTTGAGGAGTGCCTCTACCGACAGACCTTTTCGTACAAAAATCCCACATCTTAGAGTTGATGATCCTGCTTTTTAGCATTAGATTAATCAACTCACAGAGTGAGTATTCGACGTTTAGGGTCGTCATAGCAGAAGTGATAGCGGATGTGTCAACGTTGTTGAAAGCGCCCTAATATCCAGGAAGGCTACTTTAGTATATTCCTTTTGCTCTAGGGAGTATTCGATAGTTCTTACCAGAGTGTTCAAGGCTGTTTCTACCGAATTCCCTTTGCAGTAAGCATGCTGAGACATCGATAGTCTCTTATCAATGCTATTAAGTACATGGATATCAATCAATCGTTCCAGAGTTGTGAGAATGAATGATGATAGGCTAATAGGTCTTAGATCTTTAGGGTTGACATGCGAGCATTTGCCCGCCTTGGAAATGAAAACTACCTTTACTTCTCTCCATCGCTGAGGTATATAGACTAGATCTAGACAACTTTTGAAGATCATCTCAATGGTGGGCAAAGTTGTATCGATGGTATGTTGTAACTCAGCTGGTATGATTTGATCTGGACCTGGAGATTTATAAGGTTCGAAACTATTCAGAGCCCATGTCAATTTTTTTTTTGTAACAAGACCTTGAGGAAAAGTTAAGTTAAAACCCGACCCAGGTTGTTGTATTAACGGATATGGAGCTATCTGGGAAGTGGGTGTCTAGTAGAAGGTTTAGCGTTTCTTCGCAAGAGTAAGTCCATGTACCATCTGAGTTTTTAAGACAACTAGGCAATAAGGCATGGTTGGATTTGTCGAGAGAATCTTCCTTAACCTTGATGCCTCCGAGGATTCTTCTATTTAGGTACAGAAGGATCTCCATGAGGATCTTTTAGCTATTCTCAATTCTTGTTTATACTTTTTGAGGGATTCCTTATAGCAATCCCAATCTTGGGGGTGCCTAGACTTTTTGCACGATTGAAAAGCCTTTTATGTACAACCTTTCCTGAGTATTTCTAGTTCAGCAGCCCACCAATATGGTTTCTTTTTTCCCGCACTGTAGTGAGGGGGCAGGCAGTTTCCATGGCTTTATTGAGGGCTGCTGTAAGCTCATCGACTTTTTGATCGAGTTCAAGAGCGCACAAGGGAGGTTTAGAAAGTTCTGGTTTAATCAGACTTTTCAGAGTTGTCCTATATTTTGGTCAATCTATTTTCTTATAATTCCGGAATTGGATTGGTTTTGGGGACTCTTCAATAAGTGTGGATGTATCATAAGGTGGTAAGAATAAATTTTCAACCAAGGAAGACTAAGGAGTGCAAATCGAAGAAATCTGCTTTGTATAGTTTCAATTCTTTGAGAGCGAGAGTTTTGTTGGGGAGACCAGACTTAGTAACTAGTGTATTCAAGGAGAGGTCGAGAAATTTTTAGACCAACGTTTGATGAAACCAAAGGATAAGTTGGCCTTGTTAATAATATGATCAAAATGGGCTCGAAAGTTTAACTGAGTGTCGCAAATAACTCCTTGGTCGCGAATAGAGTAGACAGAATGAATGGTAACATATCGTGCAGACTGTAAGTTCGGGAGGGAAAATGTGTTCGCTAACGGGTGAATAGTATGAATGGCCTTTAACGAAGTCTGAAATGAGTCAAGATCATTTTGGAGTAAGCCAGAATCAGATGGATTAGAAATAATTTATGTTATTTATGTCATCTATGTAAATAGAGACATTTGAATTATGAATGACATTAATAACGTCGTTGATAGTTAAGACAAATAAGAAAGGACCAAGGTGGCTCCCTTGAGGAACTCCTAAGTTTGCATTAATGGATGGAGATTGGGAACCTAAAAACAAATCTATGATAGCGGTTCTCCAGATACGTTCTGAACCATGAAATAGAAAAAGGATGGAAAATCAAAGGCTTTGAGTTTAAGATAAATAATTTTCTGACTAATTTTATCGAAGACTTTACTAAAGTCTGTAGTGATAACGTCTACTTCATTTCCTTTCCCTAACTCAATTAGAGTATTGGACACAAATTCAGTAAGATTGGTTGTAGTGGATCTGCCTTTTTAAGTTGCCATGTTATTGGGAAGAAAAAATAGGTTTACAATGAAAATAGAGAGCTGTTGAAAAGCTTAAAAAGTGACGAAAGCTTGGCTATGGGCCTGTACTTCATAACATCATTTTTTGGTCTTTTTTATGAACATTAAAAACAAAGGAATCTTTCCAAAGCTTGGGAACATAGCAGAAGAGGTTTAAAAAGGGATGTATGTAGCACACTTTTTAAATAATATTGCAGGCAAACCATCCGGACAAATGGGGAAATTATCTGAAGTATTGATTTGGGTAAGAGAGGTGCATGAGGTACCTTTTAAGTAATCAAAAAAACTATATTCTGGTTCTTCAAGATAATAACTACATATATACGATTAGCTGAAGAATGAGGCAAAGAATTTGTTAATAGTTTAAGGGTCAGTGAAGGTAAGCCATCGGCTTAATTTTTAATGTTAACAAATTGATAGATACGTCTGGGATCCATCATCAGGTTATCTTGCATTTTGTCAATTTGTTCTATATATCAGATTTCAGGAAGAGCACTCCGAGCTCCCTGATAGTTTGAGATTACAACACCGTACCTGGTTTTCAAATATGTTTTCCACAATAAATGTCTGACATTTCGAAAGGTTCTTAAATCTTTATTATACCAGGGAGGGGTGAAAGACACATTTTTATGTGGGCATATGGTAAGGATTATATTATAAGAACATATAGAACAATTCCAGAGCGACATCTATTGAGGTGTTGATATCAATATTGCCGATTAGGTTATTAAATAATTCGAAATTAGCGCTGTGGAAATTGAAATCAAATGATTTTGCAGACAATACGAAATGACTTTCGCAATCAATTGAAAAAAGTTAGAAAAAGATGGGTTTAAAATTCTTTAAGATTTAATAGTAGATGTTTGCTTTCTGAAATGAGAGAAAGTCATCTGAAGAGAAAATTAAATCGAGTTGTCTACCAGTGTTCTTGGTAATGCTACTGACTTGAAATAGACCTAAGTCCGAGAACTTGTCAAATCCAGATCTAAGATAAAGAAAAACTCATTGAAATAATTAAAATAAAATGCACGACTGGGTCGCACGAACTTGCTCCTGTATTCAAAGAGTCTGTTTAAAAAAGTATCTATGTATATAAGATTTAAAAATATACCTGTAAAATAAGTTTGTCTTCAAAGATATAAATGCCATTTGATTCATCGAAAAAACCTCCATTTTTCAATTTTTTTGGGAGGGGGTTACATTCAATACAGTTAAAATAATTTAAAAAAAAAAACTAATTTAAGATTCAAAATTTTACCTGAAAAATAAGTTTGTCTTCAAAAATTTAAATGCCATTTTATAAATAAAAAAGCCCTTGATTTTTCAAAAATTTTTTTCGAAAATCGTTAGAGCGGTTTTTTTTTAAATTAATTTTTTATATATAAAATTTTTCAATTTTGTTCTAAAAATATTTTTGGTATGCATTTGTTTAGTGATTGTAAATATACGCTCTACATTTGAATTTCGTAAAAAAATATTAACCCGTTTTTGAGATATAGAATTTTGAAAAAAAAAAATTCAATATTTTTTTAAAAATCTAAACAAAAAAAAATTGCACTTTTGATAATCAAGTATTGTTAAAGCAATATAAGAGCTTATTCACAAAAAAAATTATTGAAATCAGTACATAAGTTGCTGAGAAAATTAAAAAACAAAATAACGGTTCTATGAGCGGTACCTTTCCTGAGCAATACAAAAATATGTTTTTCTTATTAAAAGAAGCCAAGTTAAAAAATAAAATTTTAGAGAAAATTAAAAAAAAATCTATCGGTTTGTTTTTGAGAAAATTCGAATTATCGTTTTTTGACCAAAAAAATTGTATGGGGGCCACTGTTAGTTTTGATCTTAAAAAAAAAAATGAAAAAAAACGCCTAACGCGAATCTGCTCAAAACCTTAACTTCCAAGTTTGAACTCAATCGACCCAATGGTATAGGCTGTAGGAGCGTGGACAGACAGACAAAATTCTGCACGAATGCAAAACTTGCCATATAGTTCCTATATGTCGCAAGTAAAAAATTATAATTTACGAACAAGAAAAATCCCATTACCAATCCAAAGATTTAAAAACTGTAGTTGATTAAGGAATCACCAACAAGATCAACTTCATTTCATTTTAAGACGCCTTTTAGAGTGGTCTCTTGGCCGTTCTTTAACGTTGGGCTCAAAGACGTGTATATAAACAATTTCTTGGAATTTGGTGGACCTTCTGTAACACATCTCGTTGTTGGACAAAGGACCTATATCGCATGTCTTTCATATTCTCCATTATGAATTGAGATTCGGGTTGAATTTTTACACACAATCATTTGTGAAATACCTGCTTTTGTCACTTTTCCAAGATGCTTTAATGGGACAAACTTCTTGCACATGGCACAGCTACGCCTTTTGGAACTGCAACAGAAAAGGCAGGTTTGAAAAGGGAGCAAGGAAAAAAATAGTCAAGTGAAACTTGTTGTAGTAAAATTTACTGCCACAATGTTAATCTTTATTGAAATTGATGCCGTGATAAAGGACGACCAAATTCCGCACCGAATTCCCAAATTGTGATATCAGCAGACAATTGGCCGACTCGTAGTTCGATTTGACCCCTTAGGCCAACGTTTATGTGGGACCAATCATAATCCAAGAATCTGGAGAAGATGCAAACACTTAAGACCAATATTATTAGAGCAATCTTTGACCAACAAACAAAGCCTTCGGGAACTGGAGTGGCAGAAATAAAAAAATTTCCTTTAAGGTACTATTCCAATCAGCCTTTATCAACTTGAAATAAAATTTGTATAGAAATTCTTAGGTTTAAGGAGCATCCAGATATAGGTGCACGAAGACATACGCATTTACACACATTTTTATAATACGTTCTCCTATAGACTTCTTGTTTTTCTTTATTTTTTGGTTTATCCTTAAACATGGATCTAAGATGCTATTCTCCCCAGCAAAGCCATTAAATAATAAAGGTAACGTGACCTTCGCTTCTGGTATATCTTCCGATCATTGGTTAACTTAAAACTTAACACCTATTCTATCATCAAGCTAAAAGATGCTGATGCATCATCAAAACCATGAATAATCTTGGTTTTGTTTTCTTCTTCATCGTCTATAAATATAAAAAGGCAGAGTTCTATATGTAAAAATACAGAAACTAAAAGTGAAATCAACACCACGGATGCGATCTATGACTGTGGCATGTTCATGATGGCAATGGCAATGGCGATGGTGATGGCGATGGCCGCATCCTTTTCAACAAAGTTAAAAAGAGAAATGAAAAATATCTGCTGTGCCATGATGATACGATATACTCGTATAAGATGACCATCATCGCATCAGAACAGAAGACCACATCTCTCGAAGAAGAATGACACGATGTGCCTTTAGCTACTGGATTGTTTGCATTTTGTTCCGACACGTTGTTGTTGCATGGCATAGTAGCATTCAAAGCGTTCATCAATCATTTGCCTATTCAAGGTCATTCTTCGCATCAAGACAATACCTCATCTTTAATAGCTAAGCTAAAGCTAAGGTATTGGTATACCTAGGGTCTATAAGTTCTATACGCAGACGTTCTACTCTATTTTCTTTGTTTGGAAAAGTTGGTAAGTATTTCTAGGTGAAGGTAGTGGGTTTTTTTTGATGATAGGTATCTCTTTTTCTGTGGTTCTTTTGGTTTCCTTTCAGACTTACCAGAACTTATACCTATGGTTCTATTTCATACAAAGTCTACAGCCATCAGGATGAATAATCTTCACCTGGTTTTGTTTGTTCGATCGACATTAGGTTAATGGGTTCAGCCAGCTCAGACAATACAACGATCAGTGATCATTGATTGGAGGATGATGCTGCGAGGATCATGACAACGTCAAAAATTCTTCTCAATCTTCATCTTCGCACTTCAGGGCTTCGATATGATGGACATGGACAATGGAATAAGCTATTCTATTAATTCGTTCTGTTTGATCATCAATCTATGCGGCGGCGGCGGTGCTGGAGGTGAGGGTTCTCTGGTGGCAGTGGTAGGCGAGATATATACCTAAAATATTCGAAGGATAGTGATGATTTTAGTGCGAAGGAACTGCTGTTCAAAACAATGGTTTCCCCACGCGTGATCTTTCTGGATGCTTTCGGCTCTGTATGAGGTAGGTGCACTCCTAACTCGCACGATGCAATTCTCATCAATTAGAAATACTTTTTATTGCAACTTAAATACAGTGTTATATACAAAAATATGTATGTGATTTAGTAAACGAATAATTTACACTCAAAAAAATATTCTGGAATATTGAACGTTCCATCAATTCTTCGTGTTTATGCATATTAAAAAGCATCTGACCATCAGAAGGTTGCTTATATTAGGGCTTTCTTATAATTTTTAAACAAGGAGCTTTATTGGTTGAGAGTTATATAGTCAATGCCACTCTTCAACCATCATCGACCTGGATTTTACCAAAATGATTCCGATTTTATTTCTTAAAACAAATTACCACTTAACCACTATTTGCATTGATCGGTCTTGAATTGGAAACTTCTGCCCTTTATTATAGTCAGATTTGTTCTTTTTAATTCTCATAGCTTTGTGTTTAAACATTCGTCGAGTAAAAACTTCAGAAAGAAAAAGCAAAGAATAGATTAGTGCTCAGTGTGTTAAACAGTGAGTTTAATTATGTTGAATTGAGAAAAATGTCCCCTGATGGCAGACAAAGAGCAAGTGCTTTTCACCATTGAGAGGAAAGTTGCGGTGGTGTGGATCAAATATGGGTCTGAGGTGTCGACCGACTTTACATCCAGGCTCGGCTAAGAAGTCGATATCGTGCTACAACAATTTACTGTGGTTGAAGAATTTTCAATTAAGGACGTCGCCAAGGATCCCTTGCTGATTATGAAGAATATCCTTTGCTGATTATGAGGAAAGCATGGTTGAAGCCAAGCAAAAGAGGAAGAAGCTTTCGGAGAGAGAACCAAATTCATGTCAACAAAAAACCCCAACAACAACAAAAACCCTCCAACCCTCACAAGAGGAAAGTGCCTGGAAAAGCAAAGGAGCTGAATTCTGAATTATCAACTCCAGTATCTAATTCTGCTAAAGCCATCGATGCTGAATTCACTCCTGTTACAGGACGTAAACAATCAGCCCTTCAGGGGGAATCACTGCACCGTCACCTATGTATTCAGAGACTTTATTTCTTTCGTCAAGATGCTTCCTCGCTGCGTCAAATGTATCGAGAACCACGAAAAAGTCCAAGTGCAAACGAACGGACCCAACAAAAGCACCCAACCTCATTTGTAGGATAATTTCTCTTGATTTGGTTTGCTTTTCAGTCCCCTGAACCCCTTCAGTCTTGAAGATTATCTACGACTCATTTACAAATCCTTAATTTGCAAGCAATTTCACTCTTAACCTTCTCGTCCACCTGTCCGACTTCTTGGCTGCTAACGTCAATTGTGAGGTTTTGAGATTAACTTCTCAGTCCCCTGAACAACTCCCAACGTTTTCTGATGATCACTTGTCAGTCTTCACGGCTATCGATGACTCATTTACCAATCGACTTGATCTCTTGAAGATAATACAAAATGGAAGCGCCAAGAAATCTTCTGGACCTGATAAAATTTCCAATTTTTTCATTGAAAGGCTTTTGTTTTTATCTTCCTGACAATTATTCTGAATAATTGCATCAATAACAGTTATTTCACTGATAAATGGAAAATAGCCAAAATATTCTGTATTCAATCCATTGCTGAAGCTTCAAGCTAACACAACTTTTGATGTTAACAAAGCCGAAAAAAAGGTCTTGTCTTTAAGCCAAGATCTTTTCAATTTTCTGACCACCTTGTCCGTATTCTATACATTTTCTTTCAAAACGTAAGTTTTATGTTTTGGTAAGAAACACCAACTACACTCTTATGTCCTATCGAGATTTGCTCAAGGGTCGGTCCTAGGAAATGACTTGTTCAATCTATCTACTTTCGATCAACCGATCAATAACCCACAAACAACGACACTTTTATCCGCTGACAATTCAATAACTTATAGCACCTCTAGAAGCCTTGAAATAGCTCTCCTTAAAATTAAAGAACACATTTTAAGACTCTGGGAGTATTAACCCCAATGGGGAATTAAGAACAACGCCTCCAAAACAGAATTAATGTATTTCAGAACAGCCTCAAAGATTGGTTTAGCAACAAAATGTAAACTCTTATCCCTGACAAAGCGTGAAATATCTGGAATCCACTTTTCTGAGAGATTTAAATTCAACCAACACGCTAATACACCCTTCGAAAGGCAAACGGTGCCTTTTCTCTCATACGCCTCCTTTTACCAAAAAGAAGCGGTCTTCAGACCTAGACGAAGCTCTTGCTTTACAAGCAACTCATTCGTCCTATTCTAACGTACTGTTTCCCTATATGGTACACAATAAGTCCCACCTACATGAAAAGGATTTATGTCTTTGAACGGAAGGTTCTCCGAGTTTTAGGGAAACCGCGACTTAACAAAGATGCTGGCATCGTCCTAATCGAGGAATACTTGCGCCTCCTTAGCACTTACATGTTAAGGAAATCCAAACCCATCCCAAACCTCTTTTTAATTTCATTACAAGCAACTCAAACCAGACGACCGATATCTAGATGTGCTGCCCCTAACTTTTCATTAATTTTGAATAAGGACTAAAATATTATTCAAAATTAGACTTAAAATCTTGGTCACAGTCAGCATATTATTTAAAAATATACTTGTTTCAAAATTAAAAAAAAAACTATAATCTAGAAAGAGCACCTTCTGTGCTCGCAGAATTATATATGTATGTGTCCTTTAAATTGTAAAATATAACGATTAAACTTACTTTGAGCTTATGAATAAGCAACAAAATTAACTTGTGTAAGATTTGTTCTTTTTGATTCTCAGAGTTTGGTGTTTCCTCACTCGTTGACTTTTTAAAAATTTCAGTTGTACTGTTCAAACCATATCAGCTACTCATCATCATTAAAAATTAAACTTCAAATGTTAGTCACAGTTAACATATTTTAAAATATACTTGTCTTATTTTATATCTTTTATCTTTAAGGAAATTGATCATCTCCAATGATGGAATCGAAGTCAAAATTAACTTTTCTTTGTTTTGTATTTTTTTGTTAGTGTATTACCAAGAATTCCCTAGACCATTATAAAGTCATGCAATTATTTGCACAATGTAACTGAAGCTGTTTGTCTTTTGTTAATGTTGCAGCTCATCATCAGAAAAGAAGAAGTTAGTGCTAAGGTCCATCCATTCCGCTGACCTCAAACCTTAATTCCTAGATATAAAGAGATGAAGCTGAAGATGACCAACCAACAACAACTGTGCAGAATTTTTACCGCCAATGGTCATTATCAAGTGCGTATGTCAAAAGCCATTAACATTCTTGTCATCACTTTCCATCCCCACACCCTATAAATAGAATTATCCATAGATGTCCGCCTGGACGTCGTCGTCGTCATCGTCATCGGCGGCGTCGGTCACCGATAGTTCGTCGTCGTCATGGTCTTCGGCAACAGTGCGTTCTGCACACCAAGTCTGTTCTTTTTTGGAACCGACCGACGACGCCAACGACGGGATATCCATATTTATACGAGAAGATATAAGCAGGAGCCCACATCACAATCCAAATAAGTTGAGTGGAGTGATATAAAAAAAAAAAAAATTGCATCCCAACCACGACGTCATTATAGCCAGCCCTAGATGAGAAGCTAATTGTGGCGAACAACGCCCCACATTTATGTCTACATGCCTCACAGTTGCCTTTTGGCATCTCAAATTTCATTGTATCAGGTAGTACCTACATACATATATGTATGCCTACATATTTCCGAAGTGGGTATACCTCTGGGAGGACGAACTCCTAGCAACAAATTGTTGGATTGTTTCCACATTTCGTGTGGTCAAGTGGAGGAGCTTGCAGAGCAAATATTAGTGGTGATTGTTTTCTTTGATTCCGAGGTTCTCGTATATAAATCTGTGGTGGTCTTGAAAGTCCTCATCATCAGCCCCTTGCTTCGTCGTCACAGGCACGGCCCCTTCATCGTCTCGTAGGTTGGTCGTGTCGTCCAGTTCTCTGATCTGGGATGAAGATGATGATGCTAGGTTTTGCCTTAATAGTATAATTAAAAGTGGTATTTAATGTTGAAAATTACCAATGGAAAACATGAAAGGCTTTAACTGTAGGTCTCCACATGATGGTATTAATTAGCTATAAGAAGATATTTAATCCTGGATAATGAATGGATTTAAATTCAATTAAGTGCTGGACCATATTTAATTTAACAACAAGAAAAACAAAACGAATAATAATACAAATACAATTTAATACAATTTGTGTTCCTTAATTAGTGGTAAGTAGCTTGGATTTGCTTTCAAGTCTACATTGAATGCGGGATAAACATTTCATAAACTATCGGAAAGGTGATTCTCATGTTGGTATACCTATAGTCGTCGTTATAATGGTCGTCTAGTGAATATCCTGCAACCCAATAAAGATGCCGAATTTATAATTAAAACTTCGAAACAAAAACTACCTAAAAAGTAATTGTTTTGTCTAAGATTTGAACATTTTAAGAATTGACTGCATGAGCTAACTTTATTAATGGCTGCCCATATTAAATGCTACAATGTAAGTTAAATAATTTGTACCCCCAGAAAGTATAGTGAAAACAGTCTATTGCATATTATTTTCTTTGCTTGATAGGAGCTTTTAAACGGGTACCTTAAAAGATATGATTAAACGACTTTCAAGAAATTGGCCAGCGTCGTTTCTGATCGGGTAACTGTTAAATACATAGAACTTGGCGTAGGGAACTTTGCGTAGGCAAGCAACGCAATTTTTAGCCACGATTAAGTGCTTACTTTACCTCCACATTGTTGCATGGGTCTCTGAACGCTTCCCCGTTCATTTTAAGCATTAACATACCCGTTCTGCTTTTATCAGCGATTGCAGCAATTCGCTCAATGAACTTAGCGCTGCTTGCAATAGATCTGCGGAAATGCCATCAAGCTCCGAAAAGAAGGACACCTGATGAAGTGTGAAAACTGGAGAGGTATTTGCTTTTTCCCTGCAGTCGTTAAAATAATTAGAACATGTAAGAAAACACCTCGAAGCAACACTCGACGCTGAACAAGGATGATTCCACACATGATCTACCTGCATTGATCACATCAACGCCTTCCGGATCTGGATTGCTTTGTGGAGGAGGAGTATCCCGTATAAGATCATCTCTAGTATCAAGGTGACTTATGATGGGTCTCCCTTAGATGTAGATTATCGGAAGAGTTGTAAGTCTCAAGAGAAGTGAACAGGGTTGCATACAGACACAAATTCTTTTCTTATTGGGGATTAGTGATGTGCTGCGGGTGATCTTGACAAGAAACGGAGAAATAAGATGTGTTCTGACAACATACCTTAAACACCTTGACGATCTATGCTTGCTATCGCACAGGATAATGGATCTACAATAAATGGCAACAAGGGTGGAGAGAAGCAGAAATCATGAGACTGGAAGTCAACACGAGATAAACTAAGATGCTCAGCTTTGAAACCTTCTAACACTCATCTTATGTGATAAACATTACACAGCAACCAGTAGAAAAAGTAGAGAGTTTTCAGTACCATGGTATTCAGCCTTTGGTCTCTACCGAAGGCCCAACAGAAAAAAATATCGCTAGCCGTATCGGAAAATTTAAGCCTTCGTTCGGAATGTTGTCCAATAATTTGAGGAATAACTCTTTCAGCTTGAAGACATAGCTACGAGTGTTCCGCTCAAACGTCGAATCAGTACTTTTATACGGTTACAGCACCTTTAAAATAATAGCAACGATAACCAGAAATCTGCAGCCCTTCATTAATAAGTATCTACGAAACATCTTACGGGTTTTCTGACCCAATCATTTATCCAATGAAGAACTAAATAAATGGGTCGAAAAACCAAAAACGCAAGTGGAAGTAGATTGGACACACGCTTCGCAAAGATAAAGACAAGATATGCATAGAGACAAAGAATCAACTTACTTAAGAAGGCAGAAGAGTTGGTAGACCGACAAGCTCGTTGAGGACGAATCGTCAAGATATGGAAAGAGCTGAAGAAATCTTAAACAAATATCCGGAAACAGCACACAATGGCACGTACTAGTAGTTGAGGCCCTATGTCCTACTAGGGAACACCCACGGGCTTAGTATTTCTGAAGACCTAAGTAAGTAAGTAAGAAAGTTAAAAGATCATTGCAGGGATTTAATTGTTCGAAGAATTATTAAAGTAGAATATCTGATTCATGGAAGAAAAATACTGTTTTATAACTTTGTTCAGCTTTTCTTTCATCTACTCCTATATTAATGAAGTTTGTACACTTCGCCATTCTTAAATATTTTTGAAAACTTCTCAGTTCTAAAAACGAGCCTGCTTGGATAAATTTAAATTCGGTTAGTTGCACACGAATCATAGGTATTTGTAATTTGGAATCAAACGTTCTCTTGTCTACATTTAAAAGCTTTTTCATCATAACAAGAAAATTTTAATTTCATTGTTTCATAAATCTGAATAAGAGAAAGTGGTAGTTTTTTTTTTTTTTAAGTTTTACAAGTAACATTTTCCTTATCTTATTTATTAATAATATTATAAATATAGGTATATTCTGATGTCTAGTTAGGGCTTCAGGCCTTATAGGCAATTAAAGATAAATAAAATTAAAACTTAAAACGTTTTGTCTAAAAGTAAAAACTTAAAAAAGATCAAATTTAATTACACGTTTTCGATTATGTTAGATTGTAATTATTTTCTGGTGATTTGTTATGATTGTGATTGTTATCGTTGTTAGCGTTAACTTATAAATGTTAGGTTTAAGATAATTTGTTTCAAAAACCGAAAAGACACGCAACCATCTGTCCCATACAAAATTTGAAACTTAAATCTTTGAATTCATTTCTTTCTCAGATGAAGAAGATATTCGTGCACCATACGTTTGATAAATTGGTCCAATTTCTAATTTTTTTGTTTTCTTCGTTTTAAAATGATAATTAAAGATTTTCTTTATTTTAAATTTTTCGAATTTCAAACAATGACGTTCTGTTCTGTTTATGAACATTTTAAGAACAGAAGAAAATGTAAGAAATGGTATATCTAACATGTTATTTTACGCATCTGGCATTTATATTTACTGAACGTTAAACCTACTTCTACTTCACAAATTAACAAGTTTGAAAAATATATTTTTTAAACCAAACTTCAAAATTTCAGGATTCAAGTTTTCTGTGCTTCCAAAAAACGTGACCCAGAAGTGAAATATTGTCAATTTTAGAAAGATGGTAGCAAACTAGAAAATAATATGTCCGTCTAAAGCAGCATTCACATGAGCGCGACCAACGAACGGCGAATGAATTACAAAATGTGAGTTTATATACGTTTGAAGACATATTTCCACACAAATTCTTAACAAAACGATACCAATATAGTTTCTATTTGATTTATGATGCATACTTTTACTTTTCAATATCATATATTAATAAATTGAAGAAAACAAATTTATTCGTCGCGAAAAAAAATTGTAGTTGATACGAACTGTCAAACTTTATTCGCGTTTCACATTATCCACACTCGCAACGAATAAAATAATCACGTGTACTTAACCTAAAAAAATCATTCTTGTTTTGGTTTCGGTGGTGAATGGTGTTCGGCTGTGTGACGAATTAAAAACTCTCATGTGAAAGAAATGTCAAAATCGACGAATATTCGTTCATTCGTTGGTCGTGCTCATGTTACTTACTTACGCTACTTGATCTCTCTGCATCACATTTGTCCGTCCCCACCAAAAATTAATTAAAGCCCTAAGAAAGGCTAAGGAATGGTAAGTTTTAACGGTGCACGCCACTGACTAGGCCCCCGAAGTCAAAATGTCCATGGTATTCCTTAAATTTTGAAAAAAAAGTAGCCACGGAATAATCGTTTTGTTTTTGTCCTTGTCCTTTCCCCAGCACCAAAAGCAAACAACAACAATTAAGGACAGAAAAGTGTAACCCTATCTTACAATTTGACATTTGAACAAAGTTTGCACCAAACTTGACAGATATGTAGTATTGAGAAGCAAAACCATTTCTAACAAAGCCTTACTTCGTCTCAAAGTTAAAATCTAATTAGGCCAACAAATTTTTCCAAAAAAAAAAACTTAAAGAAGAAAAAGTTTCACTTGCGTTCATATAGCCACTTTTAGCAATATTATGCACTCCAATTTTCCAAAAGGTTTTTTGTTTTTAATTTATCATTAGCATCATCATCATTATAGATTCCCTCTCAATGTGATGATTTATTACTTTGCTATAGTTGCTCTATAATTTTTGATTTTGAATTCATCTTCAAGTCGCGCAGTCGGCCTAAATGTAAACGAATCAGAACACAAAATAATTGATTGGGTGTGGAAGTGCACCTAATGTCAATATTAAATAGAAAGAAAGATCTAGCTCCCAGCTAAGTTTCACTTTGATGCAGTCCATCAAACGAAAAGACAGAATGCAAACAGTGATTCAGTCCACAAAAAAAACCCTATACCAACCTACTCTCTCAAAAGCCTCAAGGCTGAGCGGATTAAAAATAGATTATATGCGTTTTTAGTTTTATTGCCGAAGCTGCGGACTCGACATACTCGACGTTGGACGTTGGACGGACGGACGGACGTATGCGAAACGAAACTGCAATAACGAGATGTGATTGTGATCCATTGTCCTATGCCGCCGACATCTTTGTTGATTTTGCCAATAATTATATTATGGCGAACGGTCTCGTTCACGTGCTGCTGCCGCTGCCGCTCTAGCACTGCAATTTTGTGTATATGCAGCAAGAAGTGGACCATACGTGTGCCAGTTAGCAAGCAGCACTGTAGCAGTGGTGGGAAGCCGCCACTGCAGTCTTCGTCGTCATCGTCAGTCTCCCCCGATAAGTTGGACTTATTAAAATGTCATTAGCCGACATTTTCACTAGCGCCATGCCACAGCCGGGCATCACGGATCGGACGGACAGAGGCAAAAGTTTATGGCTAGTGGCGGTATCGTTTGTCTGTTTCGAACTGTTTCAACTCGAACGCTTTGCATAGCCTCCATGTAAAGAATTTCTTTTGTATGTTTTTATATAGATATTTTTGTTTTGAAGAGCCGAGATCCAGCTAAGATTTCCGGAACTAAGATTTATATTCATTTTATGGACGTATGTAGCTATGTACGACAACTTACTGAAGGCCTTAATAGAGATTTAGTTTTTTGTTCTGCTCTGCGAAAAAGGAAAAAGTGGGAAATCTCGTAGGAATGAGGTTGTCTTGTCTATAAAGAGTGATTAGTGATTTCGCAGACGGTCGTTATTGTGCTGTTGGATGAAAAGACCCCATTATTGGGTCAAAACTTGAAAGATGTACTACAATGGCCGGCGGCAGTATCGAAAGCGATTTGATATCACCGGATGTCAACTACAACTTGACAAAAAAATTCGATAAGTCTCAAGATTCATGGAATTTTTCTTTCATAGCTTATTTTGTATGAATCGTATCTTATGTGATCAGTGGAATATTTTTATTCGAAATTAACAAGAACAACATTTCCGAAGTGTCGCAGTCTATAGGTAATCTCATGGTAATAAATCACATGGCTTCCCTCTTGCCAGTGGTATGGAACTTTGCCTCTTTTTCAATGATTTATGTCTTAATATTATTCAAGGACTTCGATGAGTGTTGATCTATCAGAGTAAATAGCAGAAGTCTTTGGTTTATATGCAGGTGCAGGACGAGATTCAACCCTCTCGTTGAAGTCTGTTTTTTCTTCTACAATAATTTTGCAGTCACCTGGGATTCTAGATATTCTTTCTGATTTCAGGAATATTATTAAATCACAATAACGAGATGCCCTATTCCCACAGGTCCAATTCATAGGATGATTTGGTCAACAAATTGCAAGTTACACCTTTAAACAGCACGTTCAAATACGAGGTGTAGCAATTAAGTTCCGGGAATTTGTCAATAAAAAACAAGAAAATCAAGTTTCAGAAAAAAATTTACTATCGACCTTCACAATAATCTCCCTTTAACTCTACACAACGATTCCAACGTTTCTCCCATGATTGTAAGCACCCTTGGTAGTCCTCCAAAGTTAGCCCGTTTAGCACCACGGTTAGAGCTTCTTGGACCTTCTGTACGCCGCCATGATGATTTCCCTTGAGGTGCGACTCAATCTTGGGGAATAGAAAAAAGTCGCAGTCCCAATATCGGGACTCATCCAGTCTCTGCCGTCGCTCTGAATGCGAGATAACAGATCCTCGCAAATCGCTTTCCGCATTTGTTTTTGTTCATGGGTGAGAACTTTAGGCACCATCTTTGCGCAGATCTTTCGCATGTTCAAATTCTCGTGTAACATCTTGCGAACCGTTTCTTTGTGGATGTTTAACTCGTAAGACAATGCACGAATGCTTAGGCGACGGTCAGACGTGATCAACATGCGCAAACGATCAACATTCGCGTCGGTACGAGAGGTGACGGGAGCTCCTTCACGTGGATCGTCTTCCACCGATTTACGCCCTTTCTTGAACCGCTTCGCCCATTCAAACACACGCGTTTTTGATATGCTATCGTCTTCATAGACAACCTGCAATTTTCGGAGGATAATACTCGAGCCTCCAGAAATACTCATGAGTACACCTTCTAACTCAACTAGGGTCATACTGTCAAGTGTCAAGTTTATGAATCCGTTCTTTAGCCGTTCTACGCGAATGTGGAATGCTTTACCACACTATGTCTCTTTAATATTCAGGGATCTAAAACCAATGTGCTTCGACACCTTTCTATCTATCCCTTTTCTAATGCTAATACTTTGCTTTGTCATAATAACTTAATACGCCTTCAGTGTGTTTTTAGAAGTGTTTTTTTAAATGATTTCCAAGATCATTATTGAAATACATACAACTGACTTTTAAGTTCTAAAAGATTATGGTAATTGTTAATTAATGTTGAATGCCAAGAACTCTTTATGCAATGGCTCATCTCGTTATCGATAGGTACATAATATACATTTGTAGAGAATTTAAACTTCGAAAATATTTATTATTTTTTTTTAACTAAAATAAGTACAGTATAATAAAAATAAAAGTAGAAACTATCTTACAAGCCTGAAACATTATAATGGGGACTATAATATAATTAAGGACTTCAACGTCATTATTTTACCTTTTGCATGCAAAATTAACTTCATTTAATCTTGTTATATCTATAAAAAGAAAACAACCTAATAAAATGTAGTAAGCATATAATTAAGAAGGTATGCAAAGCCTTTATTTGTATGATGGTCATTCTCATTATGTGAGAAGAGAAACCTTCAACGTAAAGTGAAAGGGTATTTTCTAGTCTATGTTTTATCCGTTGATTAAAAATATATCTATGCATGCATTGCGTGATGAATCATTAATTCAATGGATTTTTGTTTTTGTTATCCTTAATACAAAATTTTAAACAAGAAGCCCCTGTTTCGACTTAACTCACTTACGACTACTTTAATTTGATGGAAGTAATTCCCACATTGGTTTCTATCAAGAATTCTCTTCGGTATAAATTTATTTGATGCGTTGATATATTGAGGATATTACGGCAATAACACTCACAACATGGATTTCATAGTCGATAAGAATTATTATATCTAACCATAACCCAAAGTACCTACCTATGATCTACCATCTAGCATCGTTTTCATTGACAATTCAAGTTCTGACTGATGTGGCTTTTTATGATGAACTCGTTCACTCCTCATAATCCTCGCTACCTACAATACGACAAATAAATAAAATTGTTTTTCTTTTAATGAGAATTTTATTGCATCCTGTGTGATGCTCTGTTTATATAACCTAAGTCAATAAAAGGATGACACACAAACAAAAAGAGTAAATAAAAAGACAAGGATATCGCGGCGACCGACAACGCCAACGATCGCACTGATCTCTCACCATTAATCGCACGCATGATTATATGCGATAGTAATTTGTTTTATAAGCTACATATCAAAGTGGGATAAACATTAGACATCACCCTCTCTTTCCTCTGCTTCTAGTTGTATGTTAGATGCTATAGACTAGATAGAGGAAGATCTTACATCCTTAGCGCCTCAGCATCACAGCTTCCCTATAAACACAAATATATTATGATCGTTCAGAGGGAACGTTGGTTATAGCATGCAAAGCAATCGGCTTCTGCTGAGCTAATTACTGAAGGCACATTTTTACAGCGATGACCAAGAAGCATCAACATACCTAGTTCGTGTTTGGCTACTATGATATGAAGCTGACGTGACGGCTTGAGTTGCGTCTCAGACGCCATCAGATGAATCTTCGAGATTTGAACCTTACGTATGATCTTGCTACTCAAAAAAGACTTAAGGCCACGCAAAGTTGAATGAAGTTGATCATGGAGAAGTAATGTTTTATGCTCTATGCTCTATGCTCTATACTCTATGCTCTATGCTCTATGCTCTATGCGCTATGCTCTATGCTCTATGCTCTATGCTCTATGCTCTTTGCTTTATGCTCTATGCTCTATGCTCTATGCTCTATGCTCTATGCTCTATGCTCTATGCTCTATGCTCTATGCTCTATGCTCTATGCTCTATGCTCTATGCTCTATGCTCTATGCTCTATGCTCTATGCTCTATGCTCTATGCTCTATGCTCTATGCTCTATGCTCTATGCTCTATGCTCTATACTCTATGCTCTATGCTCTATGCTCTATGCTCTATGCTCTATGCTCTATGCTCTATGCTCTATGCTCTATGCTCTATGCTCTATGCTCTATGCTCTATGCTCTATGCTCTATTCTCTATGCTCTATGCTCTATGCTCTATGCTCTATGCTCTATGCTCTATGCTCTATGCTCTATGCTCTATGCTCTATGCTCTATGCTCTATGCTCTATGCTCTATGCTCTATGCTCTATGCTCTATGCTCTATGCTCTATGCTCTATGCTCTATGCTCTATGCTCTATGTTCTATGCTCTATGCTCTATGCTCTATGCTCTATGCTCTATGCTCTATGCTCTATGCTCTATGCTCTATGCTCTATGCTCTATGCTCTATGCTCTATGCTCTATACTCTATGCTCTATGCTCTATGCTCTATGCTCTATGCTCTATGCTCTATGCTCTATGCTCTATGCTCTATGCTCTATGCTCTATGCTCTATGCTCTATGCTCTATGCTCTATGCTCTATTCTCTATGCTCTATGCTCTATGCTCTATGCTCTATGCTCTATGCTCTATGCTCTATGCTCTATGCTCTATGCTCTATGCTCTATGCTCTATGCCCTATGCTCTATGCTCTATGCTCTATGCTCTATGCTCTATGCTCTATACTCTATGCTCTATGCTCTATGCTCTATGCTCTATGCTCTATGCTCTATGCTCTATGCTCTATGCTCTATGCTCTATGCTCTATTCTCTATGCTCTATGCTCTATGCTCTATGCTCTATGCTCTATGCTCTATGCTCTATGCTCTATGCTCTATGCTCTATGCTCTATGCTCTATGCTCTATGTTCTATGCTCTATGCTCTATGCTCTATGCTCTATGCTCTATGCTCTATGCTCTATGCTCTATGCTCTATGTTCTATGGTATTAGGTCTATGATCCATGGTTCATGCTCTATGCTCTGTGTTGTTTGTTCGTTTTTTTACGGATCCACAACATTCCCTTATCGCAAGTACCTTCATCGCAAGTAAAAAGAAGCCCAAGTATGCAAGAAAAGTATGAGAAGCCTCCCGCTTTCGTCCTGCGTCCACATCTCATCAACACGGAAAAAAGCGAAAGCAACAAAACAAGAAAAACTAAATTCCAAGAGAATACAGCCCGAGTGTAATTGAAACTTAATTATATGCTGCCTGATGCAACGTCAATGCATGAGAATCATTAATCGCATTTGCAGGATGTTGTTGCACTAACTACAGCTACAACATGCAGCAGCGACACAAACAACTACAGCGGATGTCTGCCAGAAATTAAATAGTATAAACCAGAAGCAAATAAAGAAAAACTACACCAAGTTCGAAGATTGAAACAGAAGTCATACCCTTTTTCCACATATGAAATACCTTAGCTACATTTAAGCCAAAATTCACAAAGGGGCAGAAGTTTTCATATTAACAACTAATGTTTCGCCTCTGCCGTAGTTGTGATCCTTGAGGACCTTGCGCGCATAAATTAAGATTCATGACAGACATAATTCAACTGGCTGGTGTCTGATGGTAAGTATATGCAACTTGTCTTTATTTACATGGTTTTTAATCTAGCTGCAGGATGTTTTCCAAGGTAAGGCTTTTTTTGAGGGCAAGTAATTCTCATGTATCAGAAAAAAAGTGAAACTTCTTGAAGAATTTTTCTCAGGGCTATGGGATGGACTGGGCTGGGCTGAGTTGGGCAGGGAACTGGACAGATATGTAGATGTGATGTGTAGCATAGATTCGGTGTCAGCACTGAGCTGATATATGCCTTACCTGATGTGCGTTTGCAGTGCGTGTTGTCATTTTGCATCAGAAGTGACAAAGTCGCATGAATCCGGGATTTGAATTTAGCCGGACACGGAAAAGCTGCATTCATTATAAAATGTATGCAAATCCATCATCTCCAGGCAATAAATGATGGGATCAATTAATTGAAATTATTAGTTCTTTTTTCAGTTTTGTTTTCCAATCATCTGTGGTTGATGCCGCGATGAGTGTAACATTTAAATGAAGCAATGAAGCCCCACGGGGAACATCTTCCTGGTGCTTTCAATCCACCCAGAGAATGTTATGCTTATGAGTGAAATTATTTCTGAAGAAGTAAAAAGTATACATTTTGTTCTCTGATCGAAATCGAAAGGATTTTTTTCTTTTTGAATAGTTGATAAAAATCTGCTTTTATAAGAGTAATATTTTACACACTAATAGTTTACTTATTTGTATTAATAATTCTCACAGGAAATAGATTTGTTTCATTCAAGATAAGTTAATGTTTGAATTGTTTTATTTTTAATATTATTGTTCGAAAAGCTTCAGTTATTATTTGGTTTCTCTATGACATCGTTACGTACTAATACTTACAAAGTTTTTTGAAATTGCATTTACAGTTGGGTGAAGACCTCAGCCAACTTGGCTTGCGAAATTGGAGACAGCTAGCTAAGGATCGAGCTGGCTGGAGACGCATTTTGGTTGAGGCCCAGGTCCGCCCGGACTGTAGCGCCACCTTAAGTAAGTATAAGTATTGATGAGGTTTAAAATGCAAATCAATCAGATCTCCTCTCATTCTAAAAATCGCTGAAATAAGTTCCAACTCCATTGTTGTTGTTATTTCGGAAATAATTTATATGCTATAAACATTGCCCTATGTCCTGATGATGAATAAATAAATAAATTAGGTGGCGCAACAGTTCGTTGAGAACTAGGGCCTAGTGACTTACAACTCCCAACCATTCCTGTGTGCGAGTACAGTTGTCAGGGAAGGAAGGGAGCTACAGTTTTAAGCCGAATCCGAACGGATAATTTGAGAAAGCACTTTTCATGACGTGAAAAAAAACTTTAGATGTCACAGGCAGGGATCGAACCCAATACCTTTGGCATGATAGTCCAACGCACTTACCATCATGCCACGGCCCACGGGTACCACCGATGATGAAGCTCCAGTCCAGTTTAAAATGATCATAAACCTTCCAGATAAGATCAAAAAGATCAGCTTTGCGAAAACTTCTATCTTGTTGGAGGCTAAAATTGCGTCTGCGAGTTATTTTAATTCTTTATACCAGAAGTTTTGTATGGCAATATTCTATACACTGAGCCAAAAAACAACGTAGAATCAAAAAAAACTACTTTGAATCGAAGTAAAACGTTAACAATTTAGGACTAAACGCGTTTTCTTGAAAATCAAAGTGGATCAATTTAAAAATCAATTTGACAAAACGCAACTTAAGAATGAAATAAGTTCAACTTTGTTTTAAGGTAGTAGAGTAATTGTATTCTGTTCACGTTTAACTTATTGCAATTGTCTTCGTCTTTGCTTTGAGTTCAACGTTTGTTTATTTCAAATGTTTATCAATTTAGATTGAAAGTGACAGTAACTTTGATTCAAACAATACGAAACCTTAAAACAAGAAACAGACTTTTAGAATCAAATACATAGCGACTTTGTTTTTATGTATTTAAAATTTCATTTCAAACATAAAACAAATTGATTTCAAATGCATTTTAACCTTAAATCAAAAATTACGTCTATTTAAAATGTAAATACGCATTTTTAATTCAAAATTGAAGAGTGTAAGATTCATGATGCATTGCACTTATGTTTAAAGGTAATATAATTTTACTATAAAAGAATTGCATACTTTATTTTAAAGAGAACCATCTTCGTTGTGAAACATAAAGCTTAAGAACCAAAAAGCTTAAGCATATCCAAAATGAATTAAAAGATTATGGTTATCATTTTTAAATATAATATTGAATTTATTTATTTTATATCATACAGAGTACAATTAATATTGAAAATTTTAATGTAAAAGAACATTTTATTTCACAAAAATAAACTTAAAAAGTAGTAGAGAAGTAAAATTCTTATTCATAAGATTAATGGAAAACAAACAAACATAATAATTAATTTTGTTTGTTTGCGGAATTAAAAAACGATAAAAGCGCTGTAATGTTCGGTGATTTACATCGAAAGGAATATAATTGTTGTAAAAATATTTTTGAATAAAAATCCAACTAGCTTGACATCCTAATGGATAACTTAACGATAGAACTTGGAAAATTTTGAAGCAATTATCCAAAGCTTCAATAAAAGAATCAAATTTATAAAATGTTTTATCTAAATAAACAAAAAAAGAATTTAAACTTATATCGTCTCCCCCAACTACTATGATAAATGGTTGTACTGTAAGTTTGACATTATAATATTTATTCACCAGTTCTTCTATTTTTTCCTTATAGTTGGTTATAAGGGGAAGTCTCAAAATAAAACTCTCTTGGGCATTGCTGATGGTGACCTTTCTTTTTTTGCTTCCTCGTTTGTCCTTAAACCTTGACACTGGAGGAATTACTGAATTCAATAGGATTGTTAGTAGAAAGTCTTCAGAATCTAAAATAAAAGAAATATTTTTCAACAATTAATAAATACATAATTAAATTAAATATGTACATATATTTTTCTTACCTTTTCCTATTTCTGAATTGGTTTTTAGTAATGAAAACCTTTTTCTGCAGCTTTCGTTGTGGATGTTGATTTCATAATAGTTTTTGATATTTTTTTTTAAATTTTCCCATTTGGACAGCAAAAGATGCTTTTTATTTGGGTACAAAAAATCGAAATCGATTTCAATCTGAAAAAATAATTTACGTATGTTTGTGTTTTATTTCGAAAAAAATCATACAAATATATAAATGTAAAAAAAAAACAAATAAGTTAGTTTAATATATTTTAGTATGAAACATTTTTGTATGAAATAGAATATGTATAAATTAGCTCAAAAAATAATAATATTCAAAATATTCAATTCGATATTTATTCTTTATTTCCCTTATCAGGAAAACGATTTTCGTAAAGAAGAATAATTAAATGGAACATAATTCTTTGAACTATTTTTATCTAATAGACTGACTGCGAGCCCACAGCAATTTTTGGGTGTAATTGATAACAAAAATAAATTGAAAATGACTAAATAAATTGAAATGACTACTACATAAATATACATATTTGTTTCTACAATTACTTACCTTTTATTTCTGAAGATATCTTACAGAATGGTGATTCCAGAAGGTTCAAAATCATTTATGGATGCAATTCAACTTGAGTAAAACGTTTGGTCTGGTATATTTGTAAAAGATACACAAATAAGTCTATTATACATAAATTCACAATGTTTTGGTTCATAAATTTCACTTCTTTTCGTTCTCAAAAACTTTAATAATTCACTTTTAAGGAAACACAACCGGCAATCATGGAAATGAACGACAAATGCAATTCCAGACGAAAAACGTAGTTAAAATAACAACAGTACAGTTATTTTTCTGGTGCCAAAGACTTTTGTGTTTATTTTAAGTGTGTTTTCACTTTATTACAAACGCGCTCCAACATTAAACACACACATACCAGTTAACGACCAAAACACTAAATGCGTTTTTCCTTTGATTTTAAGTTATTTTCTTTGACAGATGAAGCAGTGACGTCGATTTTAATACGTTTCAACTTTTATTTAAGGTTATCCCTTTTCAATATAAAGTAGAAAAGCATTTTGTTCAAAATTTTATAATTTTTGATTTTAAATGTATCTTAGACAAAATGGCTATTTGAAATTGTGAAGCTTTTATATTTGGCAAGATATTTATTGCATGAATATTTATTATGTGATACTTTATAACAATACAAAATAGAGAATATGGTTCTACATATTTGAATCATAGAAATAAATCAATTTGAAATGAATAGGTATAGGTACTGTTTCAAAAGTTCATTCGTTTTGATATTGTAGTTGAAAAAACTTAAATAAATGAACGGTGTTAAACCAACTCATAAAATTAGGAAACTTGTCTTAATATTTTTTAAAATGTCTGTTATTTCATATTTGATTAATCATAATTGAATCAACGACTAAAATAAAAACGCATTTAAATCAAATTTGTTAACTATTTGTTTCAATGATCCTTCGTAACAAAATTCTTTTAAAACGCGTTTTGATTGAAAATCAAAATGTTTTTACTTTGATTTAAATAGTTTTTTTTTAAATAGGGAAAACTTTGAATTTAGTATGAGGTAACTAAATTTTACGACGTGATTTTTCCCTCAGTGTAGAGCTACAATTTTAGGCAGTCTGATAACTTAGATTTTTTGTAAATTTCACCTTATATTTAACATTATGTGATATTGATTTATTTGCTTCTAGTTATTAGTACTCCTAGATACTTGAAATATTTTACTATTTTAAACGAGAGAAGGGGGGAGAGGTCGTTAAACTAAAGCACCTCTTCCTTCATCCAGGTTGAAAGTCGTGCGTCAGGGTGACTTCCTGACCACATAAAGAAAACGTAGTTGCGAAGCACCAACAAGCCTCGGATACGGACGGTTTATTGTTGACAACCCACCCCAACTAACTAAGGACAACGAACTTCGAATATGCACGTGGAATGTTAGGTCCCTTAACAGACCACGTGCAGCCGAAGAATTTACTGCTACAAAGCAGACATCACCGCCATCCAGGAAATACGATAAGATGTGCCGAGCAAAAAGAGGATGAAAAACTGCGATATTTACTATACTGACTCCTACCGAGAAAACCAACAGCGCTTACTTGAATGCGGCTTTGTCATTGGAACCAGACTAAGGCAACAAGTCTTGAGCTATAGGTGCATCAACGAGTGCTTCATGACCATACGCATAAAGGCAAAAGTCGGCAACATTAGCCTAATATGCGCACACGCCCCCACAGAAGAGAAGGATGACAACACCAAGGTTATGTTCTTTGAGCTCTTGGACAAAACATATGAGTAGTGTCCTAGCTACGATATTAAAACTGTTCTGGGTGGTTTTAATGCCAATAATGGAACAATCGGGAAAACAGCCTGCAAGACAACACTTCCGACAACGGATTCAGGCTCATTGACCATATTGCGATCGACGCTAGATACGGACCACTACCTCGTTGTAGCCAAGGTAGCAATTCGGGTTTCCAGACCCAAGGCAAAACAGGGAGATGCTGGGAGGAGGTACAACGTTGAACGGCTACAATCGCAAGAGATCGCCAAATCCTTCTCAGACCGAGTTTCAAGTAACCTCTCTCGAAGTTCTCTGCCGCCAACACAATCTATCGAAAACCAGTGGCAACATTGCCAAGATGCAATCAGAGAAGCCACCTCTGACGTGCTGGGTTTCAAGCAACCACTAACAAGGAAACCTTGAATTGATGAGGAATGTCGGCAGGCAAATGCAGCCAAACAACATGCACGCAAAGCTGCGCTGCATAAAAGGACGAGACCTGCTCATCAGCTCTATGAGGTGAAGAAAAGAGAGGAACACCGACTTCTCAGAAGGAAAAAGAGTGAGCATGAGAATCGTGCGGTCGAAGATGTTGAGAGGTTCAAAAGCAGGAATGAAATTCGAAAGTTTTATGAACAGGTGAAACGAAATTCACAGGTACATCAACCTAGAACCGAAGGCTGCAAAGACGAAAGTGGAAACATCATATTGGAATCGCAGTCAATGCTGAGGATATGGAAGGACCACTTCTGCAGACCGTATAACGGCGACGACGAACCGAATTCCACTGTCAGGCAGGATGATCCATTTAACATAGTCGACGAAAGACAACAATCCCGTCCTCCCGACTTAGACGAAGTAAAGATTGCCATATTTAAACTGAAGTCTAACAAAGCCGCTGGAGCAGATGGCTTTAATGACGAACTCTTAAAATCAGCGGAAGATGATTTGGTTAGAAGCATGCACCAACTTATCTGTAAGATATGGTCGGAAGAAAGCATTGCCGATGAATGGAACCTCAGTATTGTTTGCCCGATTCTGAAAAAAGGAGACCCTCACCCTCTAAACTGTACCAACTATAGATTCATCAATCTACTTAACATCGCTTACAAAATCTTCTCTGCCGTAATATGTGAACGTCTAAAGCCAATATTCAACAAACTGATACGTTCTTATCAGTTTGGTTTTAGACCAGGAACGCCCACAGTCGATCAAATATTCACATTACGCGGATCCTGTAAAAAACCCAAGAACATCAAATCGACACCCACCATCTTTTCATCGATTTCAAGGCCGCATATGACAGAATCTTCAGGGACGAGTTGTATAGAGCTATTTCTAGTTTTGGCATCCCTGCCAAACTTGTCCGTTTGTGCAAGATGACCACAGAGAATTCACGCTGATCCATAAAGGTTGGAAAGAATTTAAAAGAACCTTTTGATGTAAAAAAGGCTTTAGACAAGGTGATACGCTGTCATGCGATTTTTTTAACATCGTACTTGAAAGAATAGTGCAGAGCTCCCACGTCAACACTAAAGGCACTATCTTTCAAAAGCCTGCCCAATTACTAGCACATGTTGCTCAAATTGAAGAACTCAGCGTGATGTCAATGGGGCTTTTGTGAGTATACAGGCAGAAGGGGCAAAAATGGGTTTAACGGTTAATGAGGGCAAAACAAAGTACATGCTGTCGTCAATAAAGGACTTACAACACTGACGTCTCGGTCAAAACGTCACCATCGACAGGCTCTCACAAGTGGAAAGTGACCTCACCCAACTTGGAGCGCGAAACTGGAGACATCCAGCTAGGGACCGAGCTAGATGGAGAAGTTTGTTGGGTGAGGCCCTAGTTCACACAAGACCGTAGCACCACCTGAAGTAAGTAAGTTATCATCAACTGTAAGGTTTGGGGTGAGTCGAAGGTGAGTTCGAAGGCAGCTCTAAAGGCGACAAAAAGGACGTATAGATTCTTTTATTGTTCAATAAAGTTGTTAGCAATAGTTTGCGGGACAAAAATGCTATCGATTGTTGAATAACCACTCTTTAATCCAGCCTGAACTTGTACCTATTTCTTCAGACGAATTGTCAAAATTGTTGTGAAGATTTTATATGATGCTTTAGGAAACAAGAATCCGCGATAGTTGACAGGAAATGCTACATATATTACCTTCCTTATGAATTAGAAGACTTACATTTTTTTTAACTGTTCTGGCATTTCTCCAATATTCAAGATAATGTTAAAACAACGTTATTAAATATTGAATTGGCTTATCTGTTCCATATTTAAAAAATTCTATTCTACTTTACGCAATTCCTCACGACTTATATCAGAATCCAAAATATATTGTTTGAATAAGCTGCCTTACCATTGTGAATTAGGGGTGTCAAAAACTCTGGATTAAAAAACAGTTTGAAATCATTGCGTAAGGTTTTGATTTCGATTTTCGTGCTTATTGGACGTTTTTTTCCATTGAGTTGATTAAATGTCATCTAAAAATTCCTTTGAGTCTCTACAATATGTGAGTTTGAATGCTTCGCTTTCAAAAAGAATTGTGTTATGCACTTAGTAACTGCATACCAACAATATTAATTACATACAAAAAATGTACTTATTTATGAGACCACTAACACTAGGATCGTCTTCAATTAATATTTTGCCTCTTTAATTAAAAGGCTCAATTCAACACAATATTTGCCAAATAATGAGGCTTAACATTCTTGATGTTTTTGTCATATTAATTTGTCCTACTTATCCTTAATCTTCAGAAGAACGACTATCTACAATATCTTTTTCTGAAGACTCTAAAATGTCAGCAATAACCCACCATAATTAAACTCATACATTTTCTAAGACGCGGAATCAATTACGTTCATATAAGAAATTGTTCAACTTTTATTTAACATGTTTTATTTTATGCAAAATGATTAAAGTTGGTTGAAATTTGTTAACAGGTTATTGCTGTTATCATTGCCGCCAGCTATTACTCTTGAACTATTTCAATCAATTACATAAACCTTCCTCATACTCCGCAAAATTAAAAGAAATACCTCACAATACCAACAAAATCGAAAGACTAAAACTAGAGTAAATACAGATTCGTACTAACTTAAAGTTTCAGCTATGCCCAACAGCACCCAATAATTTCTATACAATTTTTCTTACTGAAACACGCTTAACCAGTGCAATCGGCAGATGAAAGTTCAAGTCTCTGATAGTAGGTACTTTTATAGTAGCTATAGTGTTGTATATTGTTTTATGTTCAATAGCATAAAGTAGCAGAATTTTCAATCAGAGGTGTCGGTTAAAAAACTTATAGACTATAACAAATTTTTTCTGAAAAGAGTCTGAGTCCTTATCCCATTTTTACACGATAAAATACGAAGAAAAGGGGTCTTTCTTTCTTGCAATGAAAATAATATGGATGAAAAATACTTTCATCGTGTAGAAGAATCAAAAAGTAGAAAAGTAGTCTGTGCGACAACACTGTTATCAGGACCCCTATATTTGAGTTCCTGCACGATTTTTCTTGGTCAAAAAACACACATGTTCTATGTTCTTCTGATCTAAACTCAACTCGATTCAACTAAAGTGGGCACACAAGATGCAGTTAAATTTATGACATAAAAAGATTAATTCAATAAATCACCACTAGGAGGCCAAGGAAGAGAACGACGACGACGCACGTCGACAACAAGGCTGCCAATGATGCCTCCGCGTGCCGCCAAACCGCCAAGCCGCTGCACGTACAATATAACAGTCACTGACCGATGGACTGAACACTGGACAGTGTTATAGTGTTTACACTGCACTGCACTGGTCTCAGCTCAGCTTGGCCATTTGCTTAACCTATTACTGTCGCTTCCTTGTATTTAGAAAATTCCTAATCCCCCTCTTCATCATTCGATGGACAAAAAACCAACTGATGTTATTTCTCGCTGTTTGGCATGGCATAGTCCATGGTAAGGTGATGGGTGCTCGAGCTTGTGAAGTACCTGTGGAATGTGGACAATGCTTGAGCAACTATAGGTACCTACCTATGGACGTTTTGAGTTGGGGGTACATTTTCTTCCTTTTCCGTTTATTTTTCTGTAACTTCATTCTTATATGTATGATACGTATTTTGTTTGGTTTACTGATTATTTGTGGCCATAAAAGGTTCCACAACAATATTGCCCAACTATACAGCATCCTCAGAGCTTAGATAAAGATTGGTTATGTTTTCATGGAGGAAAACACCGATGGGTGCCAATGTATACCTACGAATAAGCTAACTAACAAAGCGGTTGACAAGGCTTAATCCATACAAATTGAGAATGTTGACTCAAAACGTCAACACACCGTTAGACTTAGGGCAGCCCTCTCCATAAGCTCTCCGCTCCTTGCGTCGTCACCAATCTCCGGGGAGTTAAAATTTCTAAACGTTCTTACTATTTACCTACAGAAGCTGCGTAATTGACGTAGCAAAACGATTTGGGAGGCCTCCGGCACGGTTAAGATTCTTTTCCTAAGTCATCGCATTAAGTTTGTGATCCGATGTGTTGCAGCGGCGGTGGAGGCGACCGACGACGGACGTTTGGTGTTGGTTTAAAGCTGCGCGGCTGCCAAATCCGATTAAAATCAATAAGCGTCAGATGCGATTGCAATGCGGGAAATGGTCACAGAATTCCATAACTGAACCGCCATAAACTGAATCATAATCGCAGCAATCACATGGATCGCATAAATCTCCATTTATGCCGCCATCACAAGCACTTGCCTCCATAAGACCATTGCCGGTGGAAAAGTTGGCCATGGCTATGGCAATGACGATGGCGCGGCTGTATGGGGAATGATATGGTAGGGTTCTGGTTCTGGTTCGGGTCTGGTCATTCCGATTGCGTGCTACATGGTCCATTTAATCTGTCAATGTGTCAAATGGGGGAAACAATCTTGAAAGGTTGTTATAGAGGATTGCTTTTGAAACGGTGATTAGGTTAGTTTAAGAAAGATCTGAGGATGTTCCTATTGCTGCTGCTGCTGTAGCTGCTTCTGATGCTGTTGGAATATAATTTGTACGAATAAAAGGTAACTTTATAAATGGGATTCTTTTATGGGAGGAAATATTTACACAATGAGTGACAGATTATCACTCCTTTGACAATGCAGCCCTTCAACAAATCTTTAGCACAGGGATAATTGTAAAAGACAGATGTAAACACGTTACAATTAATTCTACTTAAAATGTGGGCAAGGTCTCTACGGCAACGACGACATGGAGAGAAAAAGAATGTAATTACCTATAGCTGTTATTTGTAATTTAACTGTTATTGTAAACTATACCTAAACATAGGTCATTGATGAAGGAAATGTTAAACTCTTCAAATTATCAAATAGAAAACATTGGAGGACGCCAAAAAGGTAAGAATTAGTCAGCTTTTACGGGATATTTCATTTCCCACCATTTTTTATTCGTTTTGAGAGTTTACCAATCCATTAAGTTAGGAATATCACACTTACAGAAATTTTCACCACGGACTGGGGGCCATCATCTAGAGAAACCTCAAATTTCTCATAACAAACTGTTCGACATTAAAGTGCCTTGCACATGAGCAACGAACTGCGAACTGCGAATGGACGAACAAACGTGATTTTACACATTTCAAAAAGTCAATTCCACACAAAAACACATTTAAATTATAAGAAACCAATTGACACTAATATTAGGATAATAAAATTTGCATTTTGTTCTCTAAAACAAGAGAATTTTGTAAAAACAATTTGGTAGTAACGGATCGCAGTGTGGTTGCTGCGAACTGTCAAACTCTATTCGCGTTCCACATACCATCCACACTGCAACGAATAAATTGTTCGCGCTTAACTTAACCTCAAAATTATACCACTCTTGTTTTGTTTTTGTGTGAAAGATGATGGCTGAGGAAAATATGGAGAAAAGGGTTGACAATTCGTAGCTACCTGCAAATAGAAATAAAAGCTCATGTGAAAGAAAAGTCAAAATATTGCTCATTTGCAAGATGCTTAAGACGTTCTTAAAGATCCATTCGAAAGCTTTCTTCGTTTATATACTCATCATCAAGAAATGGGCCTCAAAGCTGAAAACAATTATTCGATGTAAATTTGAATCAGTATTCAATGGATCCAAATTCCAAATTTAAGATGTGCGCCCATTCATCTCGCAAAATTCACTAAGTTGTGATTCGCGAAAGAACGTGGTTTAAGCTAGCCATAGACGGTGAACATGTTGGTGTGATTTGTTGGGCAGCGCTTCGCCATACACGGCCCAACATGTTTATAAACTTCATTTTTGTGTGACTGTCGTGAAGTCAAGATGTGCGATAGAAGTGCGGATGATGCAATAGCATGTTTGATAACGACATGTTAATTCAATGAAAATAACAACACAAATGACGAATTGTTGTCCCACAACGCCATACACGACGAACATGTTGATAAACTTCAAAACGTGTTGTAAACTTGCCCATACACAGCCAACATGTACGCCACAACTTCACGGTTTATAAAATATTTCATAAACCGTCGATTTGTTAGCCAACATGCCCATACACGAATGATTTTCAGCCCAACACCAACAAATCACATCAACATGTTCATCGTCTATGGCCAGCTTTAGTTTCACTCACTTGTTTACTTACGGTTAATCAGTGCAATCGCGTCAATAACTGATAAGAAGCTTTGAAATCAGACGGAGACATAGTTTTTTTAGGTTTGGAATGTACGGATACCGTGCATTCGTCTTTTTATAAGAATGGTTAGCATGATTCGACGGCGTGTGTTTAAGGATTCTAAGTCGATTTTTTAAAAAATAAATAAATAAATTAGGTTCTGCATCAGTGCGTTGAAACTAGGGCCCAGTGACTTACAACTCTCAACCATTTCTATGTTTGGGTAATTTTTGTCGGGGATGGAGTTTTAAGCCGAACCCAAACGACTAATTTAAGAAAGTACCTACTTTTCCTGACAAGAATTACTTTTGGAGAATTTGTCAATTCCTTGCAAGAGGCAGTACCCGTGAAAAAATAACTTTAGAAGGCATAGACAGGAATTGAACCCAACACCTTTGGCATGACAGTCCTACGCATTAGCCATCACGCCATAGGTATTACTTGTTTACTGAACCAATTAATATTCTCGGTAGGATGACATGTGTGACTGTAAAATGGGTGAATCATGCGGAATGAAACATCGTTTCCAGCCAGTCCTAGGTGATGTGGGATTAAAGATTGAATCACTGAATAAATGACAACCAATTCAGGAAATCTCTATATTTAGTAACAACCAAGTAATTATATACTTCGTCTTTACGTAAAATTTCTGGCGAGTTCATCTGTCTCACAATTTCCTACAATGTCTTTATGGCCCGGCAACCAGCAAAGGTGAATGGTAAACTGTTGTGCCATTTTCATTAGAGATGATGGACAGTTATAGACTCTTATAGAGACAAAAATTTGCTTGTGGCCTGACTATCTGAGAAAATACGGATATCAGATGTTAATAACACGTTTTTAAAGCTAGGATAAGACTTCTTTTATATCGAAAAAGTTCCACCTGTAACACCCTACAGTGATTTTGTAGACGGATTGTGAGTCATAGTTTTAGCCGATCGAAAAACATGCCTCCAGCAACCCTGTCACTTGTGTTTCATCCATCTGTAAAGAAGTGGATTAATTCATCTTCAGGGAATGCCCTATCCTCTGAGAAAGATCTAGAAGACATAGAAATCTGGAAGTTTCTGTCGAACTGTTAGTTTGGGAATGGCTTAGTCTGTGTGCTTTGGAAGTTGTTATTAGCCGACTGTGATGAAGTTGTGATGCAAATATCAGTGCTTGCATCTATTTGTTAGCTTAGTATATCAAGAGGTATCAAGTAGTGTAGGGTGTCCAGTGCCACAGACGGGGTTGTGCGAAGCTATCCGCATATACATAGGAACACTGAACGTTTGACTTTATTTAGTTTGTCGCAGTTTATAGCTCTGTCTAAAGTAGTTTACCATACTGACACACCGTACAGTAAAATCGTTTTTTTTTTAAATAATTAAATTAGAGTTCTCAACAGTCCGTTGAGAACTAGGGCCTAGTGACTTACAACTCTCAAATATTCCTGTGTACAAGTACTGTTGTCAGGGATGGAGGAGATCTATAATTTATTTAAAAAGGACTAATTTGAGGAAGCACTTTTCATGACGAGAATTACTCTTGAAGAATTTGTCAATTCCTCGCAAGGGACATTTCTCGACGTTTCAAGGTCCCTAGAGTCGAAATAAAAGATTTTTAGAAAGATGTCTGTGCGTACGTGTGTACGTACTAGGGTGACCGCAACTCCCGAAGAAATTTTGTTTGTCGAATTCGTTACGGGGGAACCCCATAAAATGATCAGCCTTTGCAGATTTGTAGCTAGCCAAAATTTCAGCTCGATTCGATAACGCTAAATGCTGCCGACACGCGCTCAAAGTTTCAAAAATCTCCGATTTTTCCCTGTTTTACGAATAAAATTAGATCGAGCTCCCAAACAGCTGACCGTATTGTCACTGTTTATGTACTTAATTAAAGGTAGTACTTTTGTCAATACTCAATACAAATATCATGAATAAATTTACGTAAAAATAAGAAAATTTGGATAAATTTGATAGATATCGTATTTTTTCAAAGAATTTTGTTTTATTTTGGAGAACGAAACTGTTACATATTTATGAATTATTAATATATGAATATCTACTGTGCATATTGTAGTATACATTTCCTTTTATGTATTGTGATATAAGAATTCATATTTAAATGTGAAATTAAATTGATTCTAGAAAATATCAACATACAGTGCTGTTCTTCTTTTTCCTTTACATACTTTTTGAGGTTACATTAGTGGCGACGAGGATTATAAAGGTTAAGGAAAATCTTTGCGATGCCTGAAACCGCGCAGCAAATTATTCAAGCATTGACAAATGCCTTACAAAATTTGCAAACTGCTCCCACCTCACCAAATTTACATTTCGAGCAATATAACGAAAATGAAGAACCATTCAACAACTACATTAAAAGACTTGAGAATTATCTTGCACTACGAAGTCTTACAGATGCTACAAAGAAACGGCAAGTACTTATAAATTGCATTGGCGCCAAATACTACCAACTTCTTTCAAATTTAACAGCCCCAGATGAGCCTGACGCGAAAACTTACGATGAGTTAGTGGTACTCCTGAAAAATCACCTTAGCCCAAAACCAAATGAGATTACGGAGCAGCATAAGTTTTTGCTCAGACTCCAACACGAAGGGGAGTCGATATCCAATTACATGGCTGAGTTAAAAAAACTGAGCGCTTATTGCAATTTTACATGTGAGGCATGCAAAAAGTCAACTCTTTCAACTCATCTTCGATCACAATTCATTCGAGGGCTTAGAGATTCCGACATTAAAGAAAGACTTCTAAGGGAAACATTGACTACAATGACCATGGATAAGGCTTTTGAATACGCACTCTCCATGGAGACTTCAAGGGCAGAGACCCGCAATATGCTAAACATTCACCAAGTGCATGCGAAAAACTCATCTGCACAGAGTACGAGATCTAATGCAAAAATGAATATTAGTAAAAAGTTTACTGCAAAAGATAAAAAAACGATTTGCTATAGGTGTGGAAAGCATGATCACATTGCAAACAAGTGTCGTGCAGAAAACCTATTTTGTAAAAAGTGTCGCTGCAGTGGTCATGTGATCTCAGTGTGTATGAAATCGAAGTCTAGAGAGACTAAGACACTTGGAGTGTATGAAGGCTCTGAGAACGAAGATGATAAAGAGCTGTGTGATGATCCTTACGAGTTAAACGTGCTTAATTTAACCCCAAATACCAATAAAAACCTTACATCGAAAGTTGAAACTCGTGGGGGTAAGTACTACATAACCTTACAAGTCAACGACAAAACCCTGGCCATGGAGTTCGATACAGGTGCAGCAATATCGGTCATGAATTACGGTACATTTATATCACTTTGGCCAAAAGCAAAAATTACACCTACAAAAGTTATTTTAAAAACGTACAACAATACAACATTTCCAGCTTATGGAAAATCTCAAGTACAAGTTGGGTACAATGGGCGTAAGGTTATGTGCGATCTTTACATTGTAAAGGAGCCATATAGTACACTTTTGGGAAGAGAATGGGTTCAAGCACTTAACATTTTACAAATAAATGCACTAAATATCCTTACAGATAATAAAGATATCGCCAACTTAAAGAAGCAAATATTCGAAAACCACTCTGAAATTTTTCAATCGAAAATTGGAACGATACCCAATGTGAAAGGTACGCTCAAACTACGAGAAGGATCATCGCCTATATTTATAAAGCCAAGACAGGTTCCATATGCTATACGACCTCTCATTGAAGACGAAATCACTCGACTGGAAAATGATGGTATCATTGAAAAAGTCGAACATTCAGATTGGGGAACACCGGTCGTACCTGTTATAAAAGCAGACAAGTCAATACGTTTATGTGCAGACTTTAAGGTAACTTTGAATAAACTCATTGTAAACGATAAATACCCTATTCCCAAAATCGAGGAACTCTATCAAAAACTCAAGTATGGTGAGTACTACTGCACTTTCGACATTTACAAAGCTTACTTGCATCTTAGCATGACGGAAGAGAGCGCTCTATTACAGACAATAAGTACAACAAAAGGTCTATATAAAGTGAAGAGGCTGATGTTTGGAGTTAAAACCGCACCCAACATTTGGCAACGATTTATGGATCAACATATTATCAATGATCTCGAGGGAACAGCTTGTTTTTTCGACGATATTATTGTTATGGGACGAAATTTAGAAGAGGCTCTTAAAAGATGCAACTGCCTACTTGAAAAACTACATAAGTTCAATCTTCACTTGAATAAGTCTAAATGCAGACTGTTTGAAAAAAGTGTCATTTATTTGGGACATAAAATAGACAAGAATGGACTACACAAAACACCCGATAAGGTACATGCTATCTCTGGAATGAAGCCTCCGAAAGATGTTTCTCAGCTGCGTCAGTTTCTTGGCATGGTTAATTACTACCACAAATTCATTCCGGACTTGTCTACCAAATTGCATCCATTATACAAGCTTCTAAGAAAAGACCAAAGATTTGAATGGCTTCCGGATTGCCAGCATGCGTTCGAAGTCTTAAAAAAAGAGATCATGAGTGAGAATGTTCTCACTCCATTTGACGAAAATTTGCCACTCATACTTGCCACTGATGCTTCACCAGTTGGACTTTCGGCAATACTATCGCACTCAACGGAAGAAGGTGAAAAACCTATCGCTTTCGCTTCGAGGAGTCTGTCAAAAGCCGAAACCAATTACAGTCAACTAGATAAAGAAGCAACTGCCATATTTTGGGGATTACACAAATTTTTCGATTATTGCTATGGGAGAGAGTTCACCCTCATTACAGACGACAAACCTTTGACTTCAATATTCAGCCCCGAGAAAAATTTACCACTACTTACAGCTCAGCGTTTACTACATTACGCACTATTTTTAAGGGGATTCAAATACAATATTCGATACAAAAATACTAAAGAGCACACTAACGCTGATTATCTTTCTAGGTTTCCGATAGAAAATCAAATTTCAGAACACCAAACAAAAGAAGTTTATCAGCTTTGGGAAGATGTTTTACCCGTAACGAAAACCGAAATTTTAAAGGAGATGAAAAGGGATAAAGAACTGTCCTTACTGTTCATCCAACTACAAACAGGGGGTTCCATCAAGAACTCGCCATACAGTGGTATGGAAAGTGATCTTATGCTGCAAGATGGGTGCATTTTCAGAGGAATAAGAATATTGATTCCATTAACACTGCGTCTGAAGGTGTTACAGGAACTGCACACAGCTCATATTGGGATCACTAAAATGAAAGCTATGGCAAGGAGTTATTGCTACTGGCCGGGTATAGATCGCGATATTGAGAAGATGGTAAAAAGCTGTCGTGATTGTGCAAAAGTACTTACCGAACCAAGCAAAGCTACCAATCATTCTTGGGATATTCCTGCCCAACCTTGGCAGCGCATACATATTGATTTTGCTGGACCGTTTATGGAACACTTTTTCTTGGTTATCGTTGATGCGAAGACGAAATGGTTGGAAGTTTTTCCAATGAAGCGAATAACTAGCTCTTTCACAATTCGCGCATTGAGGGAAGTTTTCGCGAGATTTGGTTTACCGAATACACTCGTGTCAGATAACGGCACAAACTTCACTTCTAAAGAGTTTAGCGATTTCTTGATATCAAATGGTATAAAGCACAAACTTTCTTCTCCCGCACATCCCGCCACGAATGGACAAGCCGAACGTTTTGTGCGAATTTTGAAGGATGGCCTGCGATCATCGGTTAATGACCCGGGAGATTTGCACACGAAATTACACCGACTGCTTTTACAGTACCGAAAAACTCCATCGACAACAACGGGGAAGAGTCCAGCCGAATCTATGTTGAAATTTAATTTCCGAACGAGACTTGATTTGCTGAAGTCAGCAGCACCACACGAGGGGGAGATGGAAAGGAGTTTCGAATGCAAGAGAAGTTTTACAGTTGGAGATCTGGTTCAAGTGCGCTACTACCAGAACAAGGAGATTAAATGGAAGTCAAGTTGATGTTTCAGAAGCCTTGGATTTACAACTCTGTTATCTTCTGCCTCGTTGCTTATCAAAAGTATGTTGACCATTTCAGATTTTTCGCTGTCGGATAAAGTTGGGTCAAAAAACGCCAGACCTACCAACTCTGAACTCAAATACCATAAATGGTTTGAAAATTTTGCAAGAGCTTTCTCAGAAATGTCCTTGTCTATTTTCTGGTACTCGATAAACCTACGCAAAAGATCAAAATCTTATTTAGGAGCCATATAAGCCCTTGGAGCATTAAACCAAGCTTTGCAGTAAATTTTAACAATGAAAACGCGTTTAGGTATCTCCCAGAGCATTTCGTTCTTCATTACTCATACTCATGCTAAACTGGCTTCGAAACATAAATATTTTTAAACTATAAATAGCTTTAGCCATCCATCTGGCATGATGAGTAGCACCTGGTGTTCTAAATCCAACTACGTTTCCATCTAGCCATTTAGCGTTATCCAATCGAGCTGAAATTTTGGCTATCTAAAAATCTGCAAAGACTGATCATTTTATGGGGTTCTCCCGACCAAATTTCGAAAATCGATTTATTGCGGTCACTCTAGTACGTACATACGTAGCAGTTTAAAAAAAAAGGTGAAAATATTGTTAACCCTAATATCTTACGAATTAAAAACGCTAGAGACTTGAATTAAATTTTATATAATATATTGTAACGTGATACCAAACAAGTATATTTTTTGAAAAAAGTCCAATTAACGGTTTTTTTTATATAAAATAAAAACTGAAAAAAAAATTGTCACATCGAAAATTTTACGAATACAAAATGATTTAATCTCCAAAACAATTTTGTGCAACGACAAATAATGTTTTTAACATCTGGTAAGATTTTAAGAAAAATCGAATTGACAGTTTTTTTTATAAAAAATAAAAACCTAAAAAAACATCTCAAAGTTGGTAAAAATTGAATTTCGACTCCAATATCTTTTCAAAAATTTGAAATTATGGCTTTCAACTAATTTTATCTTTTAAAAATATTGTTGTCAATATTCAGTTAAATTTTGAGAAAAATCGAAGTGACAGTTTTTTTACAAAAAATAAAAACTAAAAAAAAAATTAACAAAAGTTGTTAAAAATTGATTTTTGGCTCAAATATCTTTTCAAAACTTTGAGGTATTGGCTTTAAACTACTTTTATCTTTTAAAAAATATTGTTGTCAACATAAATTACAATTATGAGAAACATCGAATTGACAGTTTTTTAACAAAAATAAAAACCTAGCAAAAAAACAATACTAAAACTTGGTAAAAATTTATTTACGACTCAAATAGCTTTTCAAAAATTAAAAATATTGTCTTCAAACTCTTTTTATTTCACAGAAAATATTGTTTTCGATATTCAGTAGTTTTTTTTATAAAAATCCAACAGTCCGTTTTTTCATAAAAAAAATGAAATCTACAGAAAATAGTACGCAAATTTGGTAAAAATTGATGTTCGGTTCTTGATATCTCTCAAATTAATTTCATTTATCCAATTTGTAAAAAATTAAGAAATGCTTCTTAAATTGGTAAAAATTTGTTTTTGACTAAAAATCTATTTAACAATACATGGTGTTGTAGTCTCCGGTTGTGGTACAATGATATATATAAAAAACGAAAATAAAAATAAAAACGAATATTAAATTCTTAAATTTTGATTTTATATTTATTATTATTTTTTAATTTTATTTTATTTTTGAAAAAACAATAATTTTCACAACTTTGTTTGATATAACGTGACGCGTTTCGAATATTAGTCATTCATATTCGGGCGTATAATAGACTAATATTTAACAAAACTAGATTTTCAAACTAAACTATTTCTTTATATGAAAAATATTGTTGGTAATTTTAAAATTTTTAAGAATAATTGAACTAACAACTTTTTTAACCCAACACGAAAACCTACAAACTTTTAAGCAAGACAAATCGACAGATGGGATGGGAAGATATCAGTGTGGGTCGCATCCCAGCCTCTTTTTTTTTATTAATTATTCTTAAAACTATCTTAAAGCTAGACAAAAATTCATAAAACTAGCCTAATTAACCATAACTTACAACTAACTAATTGGTTCCATACGGACACTCTATAAGTTAAACTATAATACTTAACTACGCACTAACCATCACGCCACTGGTACTAATATGCGCTGTGATTACTGATTTATATTTATACCTATAACCAATGCGTAATTTGGGGTTGTAAGCCCCATATAACTAATAGCTTTTTTTTAGAAAAAGGGAGATTTAGTAGCTTCTTTGATTCTTTCACAAAGATGTGAATATTATTCACGAATGAATGCAGTTTAGAAGGGATGAACAATTCTTTTCACCGTTCAAGAAAACCTAGCTAATGACGAATATGTTATCATTCCAAGAAGGGATGAGGTCCATTTTGTTGATCCCAGTTTTTCGTTATACTTACGTATGAGTTTAGTTAATTCTGATCATCTTCTAGTCAAAAAATCAAAAAATTGCAAGAATCATTTTATCACTTTTAGTAAGGACACGAAAAAGTGCACCTCTCATAGGATTCATTTTTATTCAAATTCAGAGTAAAATTGATATTCCAATGATACATCGAGGATAATTGAGAGAGTCTAAAGTCATTTGTCCGCATTTCTCTACGGAATGGTTCAATCACAGAGCTAAAAATATATATTTTGTATTCACATCCATCTCATGCATAGTTTTCTAACATGATTTTTGAATAATTTAATTCTCTAACATAATAAGGTCAACATATAGTAAACCTCTTCCACTTCTACTCTTATTTGTCTACTTTCCATAAACATTATAGCCATCAAAAAACCCAACAATCATCCTAAAACTCCCAATCAGCCAACACTCTCTGTCAGCACTTAGTTCTTCGTTGTCGTCTTAGAAACTACTTGCATACTTTCCGCTCTGACTATACATGGCATCGCATCGCGCCCATCCCATTCTTTATTCACATAATTGTAAACACGGCGGCGGTGGTGGCGGCGTTAACACCCACCTTGACTTGTCCCACTTTGCCACTTTGGGATTTTTCCCAAAATATGCACCCAGTCATACGCTAATTGTATATTTTCCACCGCTTACAATAGAACCAAACAAAATTACCATCTCTGGAATCTCGCTGAGCTCTTTAGCTCTTTAGCACCCATATGATGTCTATAGGCTTTTATATAGGTAGGAGCATGGATGCATTCTAGCTGCGCGGTAGCATGGAGGCTTATAAAACTTCAAAAGTGCCAATCAATGATTGCGCACAATGACTCGCCTACTGGACGACTATACGTTAAAGTATCCACCTTGCTATTGCTGCGACGCATAAATAACCATCATTTGCACATACCACGACCTGTAACCTGCAAAGCGGTGCTCCAAGTGCATAGACTGGTAGACCATTGCCATGGCGGTGGTGCCTCTCGGACTTCGAACTTTTATACCAGCATCATCAACCAGAACAACTAATCCAATTGTCAGTGTGACGTGTCCTACTTGTTCGTCCATTCAGCGATTATTTCATTTGCAGCTTTCAGAGTATGCGCGCGACTTTGGTCGTTCGGTGTTGTCGTCGTCGCCGCTTTTCGTCGTCCTCCAAACTATTCACACAGGTTACGAATACAAACTGCGTACTGCATCATCTTGTCTCGCTGTTCAAACTATCAATTGGACAAAACTGAAAATAAAACCTTCTTCGAGTCCGCTGCTCAAGTGAGGTATACCGCTACCGCTGAGCTGCTTCTATACGGCTTTTTAGCATCTCGAACTTTATTGAAACAAAACAATGCCAATTTAACTACTACCTGCTGAAGCTGAATCTGATGCTGATGCTTCAGCTGGTGCTTCTCTGCGCATGGTGAAGATGACCGTGGTCGCAGCTTGCCATTAGGATGACCATTTTTGGACTTCTTTTGAGTCATATACACGACTTTTAGAGAAAAGAGATCCAGACAAACAAGTTGTTTTCAGTTTGGCGGTGCGTCAAGTAAGGCAGGGGTGGATTTGCTTCAAAAGAGAGTGGAAAGTATTTCATCTTCTCATGGGGCCCAATATCAAAAAAACGTAGAAGCAATTTCCTTTAGTTTCACTACAAATTTGGATCAGGGTCAACTTTAATTCTTAGAGTTTGACAGAAGTTGATAATGACCAAGATGTCATAGTTAAGCACATTTTTGACACTTGATTAAATCTAGAAATAGTGGTAACAAACTTAAAAGTTAGGTATCCTTTTACAAAATCGCCTTCACACCTTTTTACAAGGCCCCTTACAAATATCAATCCCACCCTGGAGAACAAAAATAAAAAATTATCGCAATCACTGCCATTTCCTGCCACCTCCAGCCTCTAAATAGCAGCCTATATCGGTGATTTGACCTTTTATGTTTGCGCCAAATCTAAACCACTGCACCGCAATCCACCAGGCCAGACCAGACCAACCAAAGTCCATCATAGGCAGGGAATTGCTTGTTTTTGGCACAAGAAATATCCAATTCAGCTAGCCAGCTGCTTCCATAAGCCTTTTCGTTTCACGTACCTTACATATATATATAAAACAATCGATGGATACGAAAGAATCAATGAAAAGACGAAGAGTCCCGGATTCCTGAAAAAAAATTCCGTAACAATTGCTCGTAGGCTTTTGCTGATGATGGTGATTCTGGTATTCTCTTTGTCACCGCAAGCACTGCCAATATGGATGATTACCAACCAATACCAAGTTTTCTATAGAAGAAAGGTTTCTAAAGGCTTGATGTTCACAGGTAGATAGTTACCATCAAGTATAGATAGGTATTGAAGCAGGTGGCTTCTGTAGAGACCTGTTGATGGACATGTTGTATAAGGAGGGACTATTCAACTAATGTAATTAAGTGATGGGTTAAACTAAAATGGAAAGGAACGGACATTATACATATACTCGTATAGTGATGATGAAGATCTGGGCCAGATGCGGGTTGACAGATAAAAATACCTTCTCATTCAATTTGGGAAGAATCATACTCAATGAAGAGCTCTGGCTCTGACTCTTTCAATTACTAAACAATCACTGTATTGGTGATCGCATTTCTCAATTTAATAATTTTTATTCTTCGGTATTGTCAAATTGTAATAAATTTTTTTCATCAACCTCGTTAATAAATTCATTCTCGTTTGCATTCATTAATGTGGTGATATGTTTTCGACACTTGAGTATATTATCATATTAATCAGTGCAATCGCAAGTATAATGTTTTGTAGTATTTCAATTCTTCTTAATAGGTGTGTCCTTGGAATTTTTAAAAACTCAAAATGTCGTAATGCCCAAATAAATTTTTAATATGACATTGATTTTGAGTTTGTGGCATTTTCTTCTAAAAAAGTTTAAACGCCTTAAGGTTCGGTAATATTACCCAAATCGTATAACGCTATGAAATTTTTTGTTTGGGCGATATGGTTTAGAATTAAAAGACCTAACGCCCATAATTTCATGTAATTCAATTTCTTCAAATCTCTTTAATAGTCGCATCAAAATACAAATAGAATTTTATTACATCATTTCCAGTGATGTGACAAGTAGTTACTTCTAAGTTATCGTTACTTTAGTTACTTTTTCCGAAGTAATCGTTTCTTTTGAAAGATTACTTTGTGATTATTTTAAAAAAATTACGTGAATTAGGCACGAAGAGACGCAATTTCACAATTTTTTTGAGAAATTGCAAGGTCATATGGAGATTTTGATAAAACCTAAAACAGGAGTTGTTGTTACAACTATGTACTTTACTCTCAATTTTTACTATAAACTTTGTTGTCCATCTATAATGCCCTACACTCAAAGTGTATATTTATAGCTCTTAGTTTAATATCGATATTTAGTAATATAAAAATGAATTAGTTTGATCTATGAACGTAGAAATTAGATTACAGTGCCACCAATACGATTTAGATTTTGCTGTTTTTGGTACATCAGTAACTTTCGTTGTAAATATTTATCAATTTAATCCAAAATTGTAGCCCAGGCCACAAGTAAATTATATTTATTGTGAATTGTCATGTAGCCAAAGACGAAAGACGACAAATCTTAATCTCTGTATAAATAAATACAAAAAATATTAACAATATCAATAAATCCTGAAACTCTTCCTAAACCACTCTGTATCGAACGCGCTAAACACATTCAAGTCAATTGTCTTATTCCTTTGTATTAGTAAAGTTATATATTTATTCTTGTCTTAATGTCATTGTATGCGAGTGCAACTTGGAGAAATAAGTTCACTCATTTTTACTTTGTTGAGTTAGTTGCCTCTTAACTCTCGTACCGTACAGGCCGGCCTCGGATAAAATATAATTGTTGTAAAGAAATTAATATTGTATAGTGAAACTGACAGTACAAAGAAACCATTATTAATAAAGATAATCAATAGTCGGGTTTTTTAACCACTTTTCCCGACTCTAAAGTGCCGTGTTTTATTTTTTCCTATAATTTTACAGTCCGCTTTATACATTTTGGTCCACGTCGAGACCGGATAGCGCCAGTAGAGTAAAAATATACCGGTAAAAGTGCTCCCTATTGTCAGTCACAATACGCCTTATAATAATGTGTTGTGTCCGTAAACCCTTTTTTGGTGCGGTGCCGTGTAGTGCTGTACAGAAAAAGTACAGAAAACAAAAAAAAGAAAAGGAACATACTCAAACAAACTTGTCGCCTCGCCAAGCGCGCCGCCGCCGCCGTCGTGACGGGGTCTTATACATACCCATGCTAAAATAAGAGCAAAATAAAAAACACACAGCAACACGGCATATACTAAATCAGCAGCAAGCCAGTGAAACAGTTACGCAGCTGCGATGTGCCTATGTACACGTAAATACATAACAGCAACAAACTCAAATGAAAAGGAGAGAGAATTCTCCGCGCAATGCGATAGCGTCACCTTTAGTTTCAACCACCAAATAGTTGTTGTTGTATAGAAGTGAGTAAAAAAAAAATTTAAGCGAAATCGCAAAGAAGAATCATATTTAGAAGAAAGATAAGTAAAGAAATAATAATAATAAGTTTTAAAGAATAAAATAGAAAAAATATAGAAAAGTACAGAGATTTAAAAGTGCAAAGTAAATAAAAGAAGATACAGAATAAAAACGAAAAGAAGAATTGGTACAGGTGAGTCGCTAAAATATAAAATAACCAAAATTTAAAAGTGCTCAGGGTAGTGATAGCTATGTGCAGTGCCGGGTGGTAAGACGTGCTGTTGTTCCTTTGCTACGGTTCTTTTTGTGTGGATGTTCTGTTGGCAGAAACAAGCCAAAACACAAATAAGACGAGCAAATACAAAGCCCGCGTCGCGTGCCATCGCATGTGTTGCAACGTTTTATTATTATTTATTTATTCGTCTCAACGACGACGCGCGCCGCTGAGACGGCAGCAAAAGATATAATTCTGGAAGTTTCCATGTGCATACGCGCAGAAAAATATAAATATAAATATACATAAGTAAATTCCCTTCTCTAGTATAGGTTTCGTTGGCGTATATTTTATATACCTCAACTTGAACAAACCGTCTCAGGCTTTGTATGCATACATGCATACGCAGACGGCAGCAAAAGATATAGTTCTGGAAGTTTCCATGTGCATACGCGCAGAAAAATATAAATATAAATATACATACACAAATAAATTCCTTTCTCTAGATTAGGTTTCGTTGGCGTATATCATATACCTCAACTTGAGCAAACCGTCTCAGGCTTTGTATGCATACATGCATACTCACTCGGCAGCAAATTTATTCGTAGCCAGACGACCAGCTGCAAAGAAATTGTTGGCAGGATAAAAAAGAAGGGGAGGAGAATGCTATTCCTCGATGCCGATGAGGGCATACAACCAGCGTCGGCATTGAGATGGGTATACTCTTTCTCATGTGTCCATGTGTGTGACTTACAACCACCGCTGGCACATGCACGCATGCGAAGACAAATGGCAAGTAGATAACTCCGCCCATGATGCGCAGTATAGTTATATAAAGTAGGGGATGTATTAAATGATTCTCTTATGTATGAAAAGAATATAGACAGCGCATCTGGGTGAGCGACGCGAGGCATTTAAACGAGAGCCCTGTTAAATAGGAGAAGAATCCTTATTGTACTGTGCCGTCAATTTAGTAGTATAAATAGAATTTGGTAGGACAGAGTTTTAGATACAAAGTACAGATAGGTTATTGCTAAACTTTAAAGCATCTGTTATTAATGCGTATATAAAGGGTAGTGCAGCTTAGAACATTTTTTACAATGCGATTGGCTATGGGCAGTGTTTAGTTTGAGCGCATTGAGTTACTCATGTGAACGCAAACACTTGCTTAAACCACTTGCAGATTAAGCTATCATATTCTCTTGGGTTCGTACTGGTCTTTGAACATTAGTTGCAAGTTACATGGCACCAGTTCTAAATTCAAGTGTGCGTTCGCAACGAGGATATGAAGCGATACAGTTAGCACGATATAGAGTAGCATAGCTTAGAGAAAGTTGTGATTGACAGGGTATAGATTAGAGTATGGATGAGTAAATTAATAAAAAATATATAAGTGCAGAATGTTAACATGTTTTGAAGTACAGAGGTAACATAATAGGTACAGGAATTTAACAGGGGCTCTAGTATATAATACAAAATAAAATGAAAATGTAAAGAGTAGAGCATAAAGTATACAGTAAAGACAAAAGAAATGAAAAGATTACAGAGGATAGAACATACAGTAAAGACAAAAGAAATGAAAGGATTACAGAAAATAGAATATAGAGTAAAGACAAATAGAATATAGAGTAAAGACAAATAGAGGTACAGGCTGGATCCAGATACAGATATAGATATGCAAAACAAAATTAAAAAAAAAAAAAAATGTTAAGGCGCCACTTCGACGGGAGTAGGTAGCTAACGCCTATATGCTGGAACAGCAATAGGAGCTGTAAGTCGTATTGGAATATTAAGCGCTTTATAAGTTCTTTTTTGGCGATCAAGCAAAAAAAAAAAACAAATAATAGATATTCATACGCAAGCAAGTGAACAACCAGGTCTAAGTTCCCGTTGGTGTCTTATTTCTATCTCTTATTTCCTATCTTATATTGAAGTAGAAGAACGTCCGTTCGGGGATAGAGCGGATCAGAATGTAGGCCCTCGGTCCCTGTCGTCCGCAGCTGCAGATGCGTATTGGAGCTGTTTGGTTACACGTTAAGTGCGTACAGCGAATACAATACAGAGGCGAGCAAACCGGGAGAGCCTCTTCGTGTTTTGTTCTCCTTAGGATGGGCAGTTCACTACGATACTTTTATTTTTTATTTTTTTCAGGTTTCTGACACTAGCGGGGGAGTTGACCTGAAAAATAGCACGCACACTAGATAAAATAGGCACTGAAAAAGCACATATAGGCAGGCCCAAGATTCGAATAAAATACAAAGCCACTACTTATAACCCGAGCACTTACTGATATATATATGAATTGTGATATTTTTGTACAGATGCCTAGGATAAATACGTACAGGCTAAGATATAAATTTTGATATTTCTGGTAAAGACGCCTAGGACAGATTCCTACGGGCTTAGATATAAATTTTGATATTTCTGTACAGATGATAGAGTACATAGATTAAAATAAATTCGTACAGACGCCTAAGTATGTATGCTTACAGGCTAGTTAAGAAATAAATAGACTAATACAAGCAAAAAGGTAGACATGCCTCCGCCAAAGGTTTGTTCTATTAAATGAACACAAATGAAATTATTTTGCTTATCTCGAGGATTTCATGCGCAGACATGATGCGAAATCGTCTCTATGACGACGGGATGTGCCGTTATTTGCCGTCTGGCTTATTTCCATGCTTTCGGGCAAATTAAATAAGTATAATAAGTATGCGCACATATACGCGCAAATGCAAAACGAGAGAAGAATGCTATTCCTTTATACTGATGGGGGCATACAACCAACATCGGTATATACTCAGTGACCTGTGTGTGACTTACAAGTTACAACCACCGCTGGCACATGCATGCGAATACAAACAAAGTATAGAGTGCCACCCATAGCACGCAATATAGAATACACATGAAAGATAAAATTTCAAATTAAAGCCTCAATGAGAAACAATATTTCCCCTCACACATAGTGGTAGTATAGGTAGCACAGCTGCACAGCAAGCAAGCTGAGCGAGAAGACGTATAAAAGGAATTTGAAAAAGGAGGAAATATTCTCACTGTACAGAGCCGTCAAGCAAGTATCGAAAGTACGAAAGTAATACAGAAATTTAACAGATGCTTAACAGAATTTAAAGAACAGAAATTTAACAGATGCTTAACAGAATTTAAAGAACAAATATTTAACAGATGTTTAACAGAATTTAAACTACAGAAATTTAGCAGAAGAGATTACGTTGAAAGGCGCGCAATCTGTGCAAACTGCCTAAAGCACGGGCGCAAAGAGAACAACTGCCTTGTTTGCCGCTGCGTCAGATGTGTCCAAGACGAGAAGTCAACAAGCCGGCGCTCACGGTGGTGGCAGATTACGTTGCCTCCGGATCGGTAGCCAGGCGACGCACCAAGAACAATACCGATTAACTAGCAACTAGAGGCAAACGTCTCAAACCCTCACGTACATGTCGTACAGCGTACAGGCGTAAAGTAACAAATAGAAATCGAAACCATAGTACAAAAATCCATTCAAAAACGCAGTCAAAATTCAACGTACAGATCATTCAAACCATGAAGTCCAGTAGAAAGACAACAACACAACCAGTAAAGAACTAGCTCCCGCAAGGGTAAGAAAATCATCAGGTAACACCTCATTTTCCAACAAATTGGATCTTATTAGCAGCAAAATAGATCTGCTATCAAAGAGGGAAGAGAGTCTAGAGCCACAGTTTTCGCCGTACAATAAGAGGAAATGGTCTATGGCAAAAGATGTATTTCCGAACAAAATTTCGAAAATAAATCATGAAAAATATGTACAGACTATTAATTATGTAGAGTATTATAGATTTAATACCGATTGCTATGATTAAGATATCGAGCAATGCTTGACACAGGCTCCCATCTTAATTTAATGATGGACAAACTGAGAAAGAAACTCAGAATTCAAACCAGGCAAGTATCAGATAGTCTGGTTGGTATTGATGGAGTACCATTACTAGTCAAAAGGCTAGTCATTACTAGTCAAAAGATTTTGCCATGGTCTGCTACCGAGGCAAGTAAGCATAATGTAGCAGAATCATTCTGGTCTTTACCAGAGAATTGCCAGTGGCAGCCGAGGTTGCCACTCAGGCTTGTCAATACCCAAGGGTATTCAGACTCATACAGGTAAGCCGATCCTGAGTCTTACAAACCGGGGGAGGTGGAAATACTACTAGGCATAAGCCTCTTTGCAAAATCAATCAAATCAGTGATTGGCAAAACACTGTCTGGCACGACACTACTTGAATCCTCGTTGGGTGTATTAGTAATGGGATCGAATCGTACGATTGACCCAGAGACAAGCAATGATCGACCAGCGATAATCTATACTGCTGGAGAGCAATTAGAAAAGCTTCTTAGTAGGCTTTGGCAAATGGACCAGATCGGTTTGTGCTCAAAGAGGTCAGAAGAAGAAGAACTTGTGGAGCAGCATTTTGTGTCCTCCCACTATCGTGACAATGACGTCTTTTTGTTGTCAAAATGGCGCTAAAGCCAAATTATACAAATATAGGTAGCTCGCGTGAAACGGCGTTGCGACGCTTTTTGTGCCTAGAGAAGAAGCTAGAAAAGAACGAACAGATGAGAATGGCCTATGTAGAAAAGATGCGTGAGAGCATTGAACTAGGGCATATACAGATAGTAAAGAGAAATCCTAGTACAGATAAGCTAGTATTTACATACCTCATCATTGTATAGAAAAGAAATTTCGCATCGTATACGATGCAAGCTGTTGTACAGACATGGGTATTTCGTTGAACGACATCCAAATGCTAGGCGAAAAGCTCCAGAGAGACCTACATGAGACGGTAATGCGATTTAAAAGACATCGCATAGCGATATGCGCCGATATTAAGAAAATGTTTAATCAGGTCCGTCTAAATGAAGAGCAATGGGACCTTCAGCGCATACTCTGGAGAGAGAACAGAAGCGATCCGCTTTGCGAGTATTGGCTCACAGTCGTCACCTTTGGGCTAACGTCATCAGCTCATTTAGAGGTGAGGTCAGTAATGCAAGCCGCAATAGAAGCACAAGATAGTCTGCCAAGAGCAGCAACGGCAATCAGAAATGACTTCTATATGGACGACTGAGTAACAGGCGAAAACAATGAAACGAAAGCCATCGAATTAGCCAAAGACATGTACAGAATATTAAAAGGCGCCGGTTTTGAACTATGCCAATGGAAATCAAACTCCAACAAGTTCATGAAAGCAATGAATCCTAGTTCAGTGGATGCCTCCTTGGTGTTTTCGGGGGAGGAGAAATCATCCATTCTAGGTCTGAAATGGCTGATAGCGACAGATCAGTTTACATACGAAGTAAAAACACCAAAGTTAGCTGGCACACTCTAAGAGGAAAGTAGTAAGCTGTATAGCACAGCTATATGACCCAAATGGTTACATATCTCCAGTCACGGTCATAGGCAAAATAATGATCCAAGACATTTGGAGGCTAAGTACAGATTGGGATGAGAAAATTCCTGCAAAAGTAGAAGAAAGATGGCGAGTTTATTGGGACGATATTACGTCTCTTGAAAAATTCCGTATAGACAGATGGCTAGTCACCATCAGTTCAGCAAATGTTCAGATCCATGGGTTCTCAGATGCATCCAGCGCAGCATATGGTGCAGTAATATATGTTCGTATAGAAAACTCAGATGGTACAGACACATGCAAGTTATTGATGTCAAAGTCAAGGGTGGCTCCGTTGAAGACAATAACGATTGCGAGGCTAGAGCTAGCTGCAGCCGAATAACTGGCGAGGCTGCTCGTAGAAGCAAAGAACTCCATGGAATATCTCGACACGCCCTACTTCTTGTGGTCAGACTCCACAGTAGTACTTCACTGGCTAAATAAGCTGCCATACAACCTAAAAACATATGTGGCGAATCGTGTTTCATCCATCCAGACGAACACAGAGATAAAATGCTGGCACTACGTCAACACTAAAGACAACCCTGCTGACTTATTGAGCAGGGGCGTGCAGGCGTCCGCATTAGTAGACAACAGGATATGGTTAGAAGGCCCAGCAGGGTTGCAACGACCACGTACATGTTGGCCGGAATCCGGTCTTGGTACAGACGATTTGGTACAGGTACAAGATGAACTAAAAATAGTTGCGCTTACACAAGTAAGGCCAGCGTTATGTATAGGTTTAAAGAGAAAAGGGGATAATGTTCTTCTATTAGAGTATTCTAATAAAATTGAAAGATTAATTAATATTTTAAGCCATACAATGCGTTTCATAGAAAGATGGTCAGCCAATCCGACTTTCAAAATAAGAGCCAAAAGGCGTAAGCCTGAAATTCAGCAGCCAACTATAGAAGAGAGAGCCAGAGCAATGGCCTACCTCTTACGAGATTCGCAAAGACATTACTATGGTACAGAATTGAAAGCAATAAAAAAGCACAATAACCTTCCCGATAAAAGCAAATTAGAGCCGCTCAAGCCAATCCTAGATGCCAAGGGACTTCTGAGAGTAGGAGGCAGACTGGACAGAAGCAGTAATTCGTATGAGATGAATCATCCCGTGATAATACCGAATGGTTCTAGATTGGCGTGGCTAGTGATAGATCATGCACATCGTAGCACCAAACATGGTGCCGTGCAGATTATTATGCAGTTCATCAGGCAAAAATATTGGATCCCGAAGCTGCGTAGTGAGCTTAGAGGCTACCTGCACAAATGTGTAATATGTGCCAGATACAGCGCAAAGTTGGAACACCAACTAATGTCAGAGTTACCAGCAGATAGAGTACAGATCGGGAAACCGTTCCTGCATTGCGGAGTAGATTATGCGGGTCCATTACAAGTAAAGATGATAGACAAGCAAGGCGATCAAATAACCAGAAGCAAATGTTGGGTGGCAATATTTGTATGCCTGAAGACACGAGCCGTACACATTGACTTGGTCACAGATTTGACCTCCGTGGCGTTCATCGCATGTTATGAGCGTTTTATAGCCCGAAGAGGGCGATGCGAGCGAATGTACAGTGACAACAGCACGACTTTCGTCGGCACAGATAAAGAGTTAAAGAGAGCCATACAAAAATGGTCAGAAGAGCAGACTATATCTCAACAACATCTCAACAACAAGAGTACAGAATGGCGGTTCATGATACCGGCCGCACCACATCAGGGTGGCATTTACGAAGCAGCCGTGAAATCGATGAAGTATCATCTAAAGAGGATAGTTGGTATGAGAGTGCTACCATATGAACAACTCCTGACGCTTCTAGCACAAACAGAAGCCATCCTCAATTCAAGGCCAATCCATCCGCTAAGTGACGATCCGTCCGATGTACAGGTATTGACTCCAGCACATTTCCTAGTGGGCGAGCCAGCCATACTTCCAGTCCCATTTGATATCAGCAGCCAACCGAGCACAGTGGGGGTTAAACTTTGGAAAGAGAGACAACAGATGCTGACACATTTCTGGAACAGATGAAGTACTGAATACTTGTCCACTTTGCAACAACTTAAGAAGTGTCGTAGAAAGAAAGAGAAGCTCCGAATAGGACAGCTAGTTACGATTGCGAGCGAAAACTTCCCTCCAGCATCCTGGGCGTTGGGCAGAATGTGCGAACTCATCACCAGCAAAGATGGCATCGTCAGATCCGTAATTGTGCAGACAGAGACAGGAAGATTGAAGCGACCAGTGCAGAAGATTTGTATTATACCCGTAGAGATCGAAAAATTGCATGAATAGATTCAAGTGAATAAGATACGGCTATGTTGAGCCCAATTGAATATATATATTAAAAAATTGTTAATTTTTGCTGGCACTGTATCGAACGCGCTAAACACATTCAAGTCAATTGTCTTATTCCTTTGTATTAGTAAAGTTATATATTTATTCTTGTCTTAATGTCATTGTATGCGAGTGCAACTTGGAGAAATAAGTTCACTCATTTTTACTTTGTTGAGTTAGTTGCCTCTTAACTCTCGTACCGTACAGGCCGGCCTCGGATAAAATATAATTGTTGTAAAGAAATTAATATTGTATAGTGAAACTGACAGTACAAAGAAACCATTATTAATAAAGATAATCAATAGTCGGGTTTTTTAACCACTTTTCCCGACTCTAAAGTGCCGTGTTTTATTTTTTCCTATAATTTTACAGTCCGCTTTATACACACTCTCTTTTCCAATATTTTATTTCCATACAATTATGTCTGAAATCGTTATCAGTTTCAGTACCATTAAGATGTATTTCGTAACAAAAACAAGAATAATTAAATCCAAAAATATCTTTAATCCTTTCGGGACGGGAGTGGTACGTTTACAAATAAATATTCTTTGTTCTGTCCCACTCTCGTACCGAAAGGGTTAAAATGCAAATCCAAAAGTAACTAGCTAAAAGAAATTAAATTAAAAGTAACTGAAGCAAAGGTAATAAAATAAAAAAATAAAACTAAAGAAATCAAATCCGAAAGTAACTAAACGTAATCAAATCCAAAAGTAACTAGAAGTAATAGTTTCGAATGGTAATCGTTACTTGAGTAAGTAATCGATTACTTTGGATTCCTTACATCACTAATCATCCAATTTAAAATTTAAAAATAAACCTGCAAAATACACTTCGTGTCACATGGATAGGGACAAGCTTTTTTCGTTTTTTATTTGACGTTATTTTTCAAACCCTTAGGTTTTTTGGAAAAACCCAAATGTAGAATAAATGAGGTATGTATTAAGTTTGTATTGCAAAAAATATGTTGGATTAAGTTAATAAATACAACTTTTATGGCGGTTTTTCCGAAGAAGGTCATAAAAAGTAGGTACCTGTTTTTTTGTGTCACATGAATAGGGACAAGATATAAATTTCCCCTAAGACCCTTTAAAAGTAAAGTAAAAATTAAAAAATCTTATAGTTTAGGTAAATACTGGTTTTATTGAATGGATTTTAATAATTTTTAGTAATGTGTGCTGCCTCCTGATTTCTGAATTACTTCAAGTAACCTGTGGTGTATGGAATCGTAGAGTGCTGTCAGATAATTGAGCGAAATTTGTAGTTCAATATTCTCTTCGGTTTTTGGGATTGCCGTCCTCCTTCGTAATTTTTTTCTAGAAAGCCATCTCCACACGTTTTCCATGATGTTTAGGCCACGAGAATATGGGGGCCATGGTAATAGGTTCACATTTTGCCCTTGAAGCCAGGCTTTTGTTTAATGAATTATCTTGTTGAAAAGTCCATTGTTGTCCACCAAATAATTCAGAAAACTGCGGCAAAGTTCGTTTCAGAATCGATTTTAAGTGATTGCCGTCATTTTAGAGCTTAGAAAATCCAGCTCCACTGTCCGTTGTAGGTGATTGCACCCCATTCCATTACACCGACTCTTTTGCTGTGCCGTTTTTCAAGATAGATTTTTTCCTTTCTTAAATCATGAATTGCTGTCCACTTTTTCTGAAATGATGTGGATTTCTTGATCTACCTGTGTGGTTTTATCCATACCTCTCCGGGTCCTTGAGGTATAGATGTATACAACATTTGAACTTCTTCTAATTTTACTGGCTATAAAACGGATGGTTTTGCCGAGATATCGGTAAGCTCGAATTTGGTCTATTTCCTCCTTGATTAGACCATTACCTTACCCATACTTCTTGAATCTATCAAATTAAAACTCGTACTAAGCTCACAAACAATCAGAGTATCCTTTTCCTGATTGTATCCATGTGACACAAAAAAACAGGTACTTTTTATGACCTTCTTCGGAATAACCGCCATAAAACTTGTATTTATCAACTTAATCCAACATATTTTTAAATTCCTGAGAAAATTTAAAAACAAAATACGGGTTTATGGGGGTACACTTCTAGAGCCAAGAGAAAATTTAATAAAAATCTATAGAGTGTTATTGAGAAAATTCTAATTTTTAGTATTTAAAAAAAATTAAAAAACGCCTAACGCAAATCTGCTTAATTCATTAAACTTGTCATAAGCTCCTTCTTATTTGTCGCAAGTAAAATGTTATAAGAACTCAAAACTGCTCACAGGTAAAATTGTGACCCAAGACAAGAATTAGGAAAACAACAGTTTTTAAACAGGAGTATATATTTTATATCGATAACTTCTCACAGGAGCGGGTGCATGTTGTCAAAAAACTCAAAATGGTTTTTAACTTCTTGCACCTCGTTGCCCTGCTGAAATTCTTGAATGGTGATGCTTTGAAACTTTTTATTTGCGTTCGTTAACTTAGTCTTATATTCGGAATCTGAAAATTGGAAGCAACATTTATTTTATAAAATAATAAGTTGAAGATGAAATGATTATAAGATAAAAACTAAGTTCGCATAAATAGGAGAAACAAATCATCAATATGACAAACCTGATATTTCTGTGATATCATCGCTTTTTGTCAAAAGCGTGGCAATGGTACAGTTTCTCAAATGAAAATTCGCATTTAATGATAAGCAAACCGAGGTATAAAAGTTTTTTGTAGCAAGTTCTTCACATGACTATATATTTTTCACTCAAGGTCTAGGACAATTCGAGACGAATGTGATGTAATTTGTGTTGGTTTTTCTTTTTGATTATTTGAATCAGTTTTGACTGCATATAGGCGTACCCGATTGGATGACACGGCTCAAAGACTTTTATGCCATAGTAATGTGAGACCAGTAATTCATCAGCTGTCAAAAGTTCTTTCTGGCTTTTGGCTTTGGCGAAATTTTGTTCAATTAGTTCCAAAAGCCCACTCACTTTTCCGAAACAAAACGGCAAAAATAATTAATTTCAGCGCAACTGGAATCGATGCTGTGACATCGATTGTGGCACTAAGAAATGTTTGTAAAATATGTCCGGACTCCAGTAGTGAGCAATAGATGAAGGCTTGCAGTTTGAGATAATTTTCGGAAAGTGGGCTATATATTTTTTCAAAATTGTCAACAATTTCAGTACGACGTCAAGTAGCCAAGAGTAGTAGTAGAGGTGTGATCTTTACACCCAACATAAAAATTTATAGACCGTAGACCATTAAATCATAATTCCTTGTTTAAAAGACGAACTGTTAATCTATAATTATAGATAAATCCACTTGGACGCGCTTTTTAGCTACAAACATTTTTAATTTGGGCTACCGACCTTGTTGAGGAGCTGGCAATACTGAGTATAGGATGCGTATAAATATCACGACTCGTGGACGTTGGTGTGACTCCATTTCTTTGCGCGAGAATTGCAAGTTGTAGTGCTCCGTAAAAATTGGTCAGCATTCTCTTGTTTCGGTTACAATTAGCTGATAGAAGTCTCCTGTAACCATAAGTTTCAATAGGTTGAATGCTTATAAGACCATTCTGTTCGAAAATGGGTGTTTTTAGTGATATACCACTAAATGTTGTCCACTCCTATGGAGGTCCACCAGAGACACCTTGTATCACAACATGTTTCGAAAGCTATTCTAAAACTTAGGAAGATTCAGAATCGCTTGATTTCCTCAGATGGCATGTGTTTATCTGAATCGGAAGCCACACAATTTAAAATCATCATAATCTGAATCCTTGTATTGGTTTCGATTTTGAAGGTCAAAATGGAAGTTATATTTTTTCCACTCTTCAATCTCTCATATTAAATTTGTGTGGTCTTGACATCAAGCTGGATAACAACAGCCGACAAGCCTTTGGTGGTCCTAGTTTCAACTTTAACAAAAAGAGGATTGTGTTTTGCATGTCCAATGCACAATATATTTGTATTTTTATTTGTGTATGCCTTTCCAAAAACTTGAATATGAATATACATAAGCTTATTTTTCTACAAATTTTGACTAATGACTCCAAAATCTACGAAACAACACATTCCTGTTTCATGATGCATTCAAATTATGACAACAAATTACAGTTTTCCATTTTTTTGATTTTAAATTAAAATATTTTCTCTTCAGAATTTTGCCCAGATCATATAAAAATAACTATGTTAAAAATATGAAGACGAATAAACTGCATCAAGCATCATTCATTCATTCAAATTCATCTAACTCAATTAAGCAGATATCATACATAGAGTGTATAAAAGACTGATGCCTGCATCGGTGAAATTTAATTACAAGAATCAGCCTTAAACCAAATGATCTTGATGATGCGTTCATAGTCTGACCATCATCATCATATTCATAGTTTTATGATCCGATACTGATGCGATGGCGATGAAGAATTACATGCATATCTATAGAACATATAAGACGTATTTCCTGGTAGCCTTTAGGCCAAGTAATTACTATTCTTTAGTTTCTAATGGAGAAATACTTTTGACACCCCACATGACATTCTTCAGAATTAAATATGACACAAGGTAGGTAGGTTCTAGGTAGATAAGGCTACAAGTATATGATGAAGGCGCGTATTCCCTATTTCTAAAGCCCCCAACACACATTTTTTGTATGATTGCATGGGCTGAAGTTATAGCTGAAGAGGCCCTGAGGCGACATATCATAAAGGGAAGAAGTTTCACTGAAATTAAATTACCCTCAAACGAGAGATGCGTGTCAGAAAAACATATTTCTTTAAATATAAAAAAATAAAATTTACTCAAACTCGAAGCCTTTACCTTATACCTACCTATAAGAAGTCTAAATTGAATACTTTGTACTGCCTTCATGTAAATAGATTTTTAAAAAAAATATGCTTTCTTTGTTTTTGTTTTCTTTTTTTTTTTTAGTAAACTAGGGAAATAAGCTTCATATCTGTCTATCCACGTCGGCATCCTTTTTAAACGATAAACGCGCATACACCTGTCATAATAGCAGATAGCCGGCACACCACTGGCCCTTCAAACTAATAAGAATGGAAATATGACAGTGCCATTGTGGGCGCGTATCCTTATAGCGAATTGTGGTCAGGAATATGGGAAGAGGTGAATTTTGCAAGGTCGACAAATTTCGAAAAAGAAACTTAATTGATGGCTCTTAAGACCAGTTTGAATCGCTTCTTCGAGAAATAAACTTTTTTTTTGTGGAAAAGTACGATTATTTCGTGACGTAGCAAGTAGCACCACCTTGTTGAGAATGCGGTCCAATAAAACGATCAGCTTAAAAAAACCGCAACAAAAAGGGAACAATTTGAGGATCAATCATTTTTGGATGTCTCGAGCCCCAAATTCCTCAATTTTGTATATTAATGAAGCCCTAAGAAACAAAAAGAAAATCTTTGAAGATGATTTTTAGATGAAAATTCGGGTAATTTTGATACATTTCAATGGAACCTAATCAGGAAAGAAACGGCGTTGCCTGTAATCGGATATCTTAAGTTTCTGTGTCAACTCAAGTTTAAAAGCTTTAATACCAAAGTCTTTATTTAAATACGGTTAATTGTTGGTTGTGGAATGTTTAATTTAAAAACCGACAGGGAATTGGCAAACCTGGGTTTTCGTCCAGACGAAGGTCTGTAACAACAATATTATCAGCTGCATATTAAGGAGACACACGATTTTGATTTTTAACATCACTTGTCTCAAGAGCTCAAAATTTCTTCATTAATATTTTCGGCCGAGACGGTACTTCACGTTGGCGTTGTTGAAAAGCGATTTCGTTGATTTTTAGGAATGGTGTAGTTTTTACTTGTAAAATGTCAAAAATGGCAGCTTTCCAAAAGAAAACCTTTAATTGAAAAACCCAATTATCTACATGTACATTGTACACTAATATTACAAAGAGGAAAGATTTGTATTTTTGTATTTTTGTATGTAACGAATAAACTCAAAAAGTACTTGACCGATTTTAATAATTCTTTTTTCATTAGAAAGCTACATTATCACTGAGTAACATAGGTTATATTTAGTACTAGATTACTATAGAAATCTTTAAAAATTCCTATTAAAACCAACTGAGGCTCGTTTCACACTACACGGTTTTGACCGTACGGCAAAAAACCGGACGGCGACATTTCGTTAGAGGCGCGAAGAAGAGCATATACGCTTTCATATTATACGGTCACGGCAAAATGCCGGCGCCGCACAGTGTAGCAACCGTCTACTGCCACTACGGCTCGTTTCACACAACACGGTCTTGATCATACGGCAAAAAACCGGACGGCATAAACCGGATCAATGGCTAATTACACATTATACGGTTTTAACCGTACGGTAAAACACGATATATGCAGGGTTCCTGTGCTTAGTATACTTTTCTTTTTATCGTGTCTTGAAGTGGCTGATCGAACTCTGCCGCACGAATAAAATCGTATGATGTGAAAACATGCATTTCATCACGGCCACTAAGCTTATAGCGCCGCCGCGGCTGCTGTATACTGTAGTGGCAGTAGACGGTTGCTACATGGATGGCGCGCAGCTGGCATTTTGCCGTGACCGTATAATAATGAAAGCGTATATGCTCTTCTTCGCGCCTCTAACAAAATGTCGCCGTCCGGTTTTTTGCCGTACGGTCAAAACCGTGTAGTGTGAAACGAGCCTGAAGGTGTAAAAAAGTTAGCCATAAAATGTCTTTCATCGCATAAGCTGCGAAGATTATTAATGATAGCGCAAAAAAATGTTCGACAATCTACACTAATATACTAATGTATCAATTTATGTCTACCCGTGCGAAGCCGGGATGGGCCGCTAGTAATTGATATTTTCATAAAATAAATACGTTTACTTATTTTTTTGTAACACTGGTCGGTTTTCATCCTGGCAATAATTCAAACCCTATACATCAAAATCAATGTATCACGTCATGTTTTTTAGATATTACTTTTTAAAATTCGAAAAACACGTATATACGGCTTTTAAAGGCTATCTTAATATATGGAGTAGATTTGTTTCAATAAATCCGTGATGGTTTTCAAATTTATAGTCTTTTTCTTCAATATTCAGTTGGAATATTTGTATTATTTCAATAATATTCGAAAACTCTTCATAAGCCATTAGATTTCATCTGTCTTACAAAAATCTAAAATGAAAGCTAAGCCATTTATTCTAAAACGGTTTTCAACACTAAAAGGTAAAATGGCTTGAAAATTAGTTTTGTTCTCAATATTCAAAATGTATTTTAAGTTCTTATAGTATTTCATGAAATTCTAGAAAAATCCTTATAAATTTTACACACATTTTAACGAAACTTTGAACCATTTATGTAAAACTGTGAATTTGTATCGAATTCATTTTTTGTATGTATTATAAAAGTAAAAAAAAGAGGTTGGGATGCGCCCCACACTGATAACTTCCCATCGCGTCTGTAGATTTGTCTTGCTTAAAAGGTTTGTAGGTTTTTGTGTTTTGTTAAAAAAATTATTAGTTAAATTATTTTAAAAAATTTAAAAATAACCAACAATATTTTGCATATGATGAAATAGCTTGATTTAAAAATCTATTTCTATTAACCAATTTTTACTAATTTTAGTAGCATTTGCATACTATGTTTCGTAGATTTTAATTTTTTTATGAAAACACTGACTGTTGGATTTTTATAAAAATTACTGAATGTCGAAAACAATGTTTTCTGTGAGATAAAATAAGTTTGGAGCCAATATTTTTAATTTTTGAAAAGATATTTGAGTCGAAAGTAAATTTTTACCAAGTTTTTAGATTTTTATCAAAAAAAACTATCGATTCGATTTTTCTCAAAATTCAATCGCATGTTGAAAACAATACTTTTTTATAAAATAAAATTAATTTGAAGCCTACATCTCAAATTTTTAAAAAGATATTTGAGTCGAAAATACATTTTTACGAACTTTTAGTATTGCTTTTTTTAGGTTTTTATTTTTTGTTAAAAAACTGCCAATTTTACTGAACATTCAAAACAAGATAAAAGATTTAAAGATTTGAAAGATATAATAAGTTTAAAGCCAATATTTCAAAGTTTTGAAAAGATTTTTAAGTCGAAAGTCAATTTTTACCAACTTTTGTTAATTTTTTTTAAGGTTTTTAATTTTTTTTAAGAAAACTATCAATTCGATTTTTCTAAAATTTTATCCGAATGTTGAAAACAATACTTTATATAAGATAAAATTAGTTGCAAGCCATAATCTCAAATTTTTAAAAAGATATTTTAGTCGAAAATCAATTTTTACCAACTTTGAGTCATGCTTTTTAGGTTATTTTTGGTTGGGTTCGATATCCCGGTTTTTATATTACCGTTTCTTAAAATCCCAATTTTAAAATACTGTTTTTTATAATCCTGCTTTTTATAATCCCGATTTTTTAAAATCCCGTTTTTTGTAATCCCGTTTCTTACTATCCTGTTTTTTATAATCCCGTTTTCTATTATCCAGAGTTTGCAATCAAAACTAGTTGTTTAATTTTCAAAAATCGCACGATGCAGTATTCTTTAAAAACTAACTTAAATCAATTAACAAAGTCAATTTAATTTTAGAAGACGGGATTACAAAACGTTTTTTTCGGGTTTTTTGAAAACAGTATATTAAAAAGCGGGATTCCGATACTCTCCCTCTTATTTTTAATAAAAAAAAACTTTCCGTTCGATTTTTTTTCAAAATTTTACCAGATGTTAAAAACGTTATTCTTCGTTGTACAAAATTGTTTTGGATTTAAAATCATTTTTTGTTCGTAAAATTTTAGAGGTGACAAATATTTTTTTTTCCGTTTTTTTTTTTGCTTTATAAAAAACCGTTAATTGGAATTTTTTCCAAAAATATGTTTTTTTGGTACCGCGTTACAATATGTAATATACAATTTTATTCAAGTCTCTAGCGTTATTGGTTCGTGAGATATTTAGGTTTAACCAACATTTTCACCTTTTTTTTAACTGCTATAGTAAAAAAACCACCCACGCAATTTTCTTGAGAGCCCTTTCTGCATCTTTCTGCATTATTATCTGTATCACAAAATAGCAAAATTTATTTGAAGTCGATATTTCTACTGGTTCTTGAGCTATGGACGATGACGACAAAAACGTCACGAACGTACGTCGTCTTTAACATTTTTAAAAGTACCTAATCCTCCCCTTCACATTATAATAAATGTGAAATAATGAACTTGATAAATCATTCCACATTCGTGTAGTGGGGCTTAACAAATAATCTCTGTACTTAACAGTACGTCCAAAATTGGGCTCAAGGGTAAACTGATAAGCATTCGAAGAAGTACTGGTATTAAGGTTGAATTGATTTAGGGAACAGACTGGATATTTCACTAGAGCATTGTTTTTACGAATACTCTTAGTTAATTATATCCAGATCAAAAGGGATAAAAAACTTCTTGCTTCGTTGGAGAAAACCTAACCACGCAAGAGCAATTTTGGCTATGTCGAATATGTTATCACTTAACTACAAATGGTTTGTGATGCACATACCTGGATCTGGAACTAAAATCTGTTCAATCTTCTCGATGCAAGTAACATTAGACAGCATTGAGTTTTTGAAGCATTAAATTCTACACAGTTTTTGATTCCCCATAGGACAATGCTCTCAAGATCAGAATTTAATTAGCTTTTAATACCCTGCCTTTGGTAGTCAACTGAGGGTACTGTCATCATCGAAACAAGTAAGTGGGTTATAAATTTCACACATAAGATCATTTATAAAAATAAGGAAGAGTATCGAAGACAAAACAGAGCCCTGGGGAACACCAGCGTTTATTATGTGAATATCAGATTTGAACACGTGAAATATTACTTATTGAATTAAACGGTCCGAAAGATAATTTCCATTCCAACAAAGAAGGGATTCATCAATACCAAAAGCACGCATTTTTAATAAGAGAGCCAAACTCTATCAAATGCCTTTGAAATATCAAGTGCTTCAATCTTTCTCCAAAACGATGTGAAGATTTTCTCCACTGTTCGAAGGCATGGAGCATGAGATAACCAGTGGACCTATTGCCGCAAAAGCAGTACTGCCGGTCATTTAGAAGCTTTCGTTTTTAAAGATATTTCTTAAGCTGATAATAAGCAATGTCATGACCTTGGAAAGAAGGGTCATGCGTCATCCTTGACCAACATTTAAATTTTTCATATTAGTTATAATTGTTCCCTGGGAAAATTCTCCTGTGAATTTATGTGAACGACGAGGGCGGCATATCATAATTGCTATGATATTGCTGTTTTGCATCATCTCACTCGTTCCTTAAACGGTAGCAAGAGGCCACTCATGATAAGACCAAAGGCTTATACAAAATCACATTTGCATATACGTTAAGCCACAGCCAGGCTATAGTGTGGTGGCCGACTCGCGCTCGCATGGTGGTATGTTATGCTATGTTATGGTGGCGGTGGCGTAGAACAACACAGCCTCTTGTTTTGAGAAAATAAAGTTTACCCTAGGTAAGGTATAGATACCTATATTCCTTATCTTTTCTTCCATAGGCTCTAAGGCACATCCTTATTAGATATGACATGCAGTTCACGAACAAATAAGGTAATGGCGCAGCAAGACAATTGTACAACAACTTGTAAGTAGGAAAAGGTATAAATGTAAGTACCTATACCTATACGGAACCAAGACCGCAAAAGGGGCTCTATTCATAAATTATTCACGAGCTCAATTCACTTTTCGATTTTATTAGTCAGGAAAGTTAAGATGTGTGCTGTGAAGCCTGCCTGCATAGACGAAGCCAACAAAAAAACATGTAGTTCTACGTTAAGGTAGGAGAAGTGATCATGATCTCTCTCAGATCATAGCTTCATATATCATCTTTTTTTCCTTACAAAACAGAACTTTCTGTCCAGCTCTCCAACTCACTCAATTCATTTCATTTTGGGGCTAAACGACAGAGTTGACTTTGTCCGCAACCGCTCGTCATGCCACCGCTGCGCTGTGCTGCACTACCACGCTGCCCATCGCACCGCTGCTGCTGGAACATCAGATAGAGGAATATATCTTGACTCATAGTCCCAGTTTCAGCCAAGCCGAGAGATGTCCTTTTATCGGAAAGAACTTAACATTTTATTGTGCGCTCGAACTGGAACTGGAACCATAAGATACAGATAGATACATTCTATAACAGTTCAAAGGAATACTTCCGATGATACATATTCAAGATGGAACCATTAGTCATTGGAGGTCTTTCTTTCACCCCCTCTCCCTCTGTCTCTTTATCTCTCTCTCTCTCGGTGGGGGGTTCTTAATGTGAACAAAACAATACCATTAGTAAGTATCAAGAGCGCGCTGGAGTAGCGGGAAAATGCTGTCATTGAACAACCCAAGACGTAACTGCAGTTAAAAGATGCTTAACACGACGATTCCTCAAGTTGGGCAAAGTAGCCTTTCGTGTTGTTTTTTTAGTGCACTTTGAGGTCGAATTTTGGTGGTGGGGCTTATAGTACCTCTATACCTGTAGCATAAGGTGATTTCCGCAATAAGCGCATAAGATTAAAATGTTACGCCATATATTTCCATACGGCGATATGGTGGCGGTCTGTAGAGGCGAGGTGATTCCATGAAGAGAACACACCTATTCTGGACTTATATCGCAACGTCAACGTCATCCGCATGGTGCCCATTTGACCTTCTCTATGTTACAGCCACAGAGTCAGACAGTCACAGCGAGAAGATAAATGAGACTTGACATAAAGATTTTAATATCTTTTCTGTATGGAGAAGGACTCGGATGGTGATCAAAATATGGATAACCCTATTAGCAGTTAACATAGTCGTCGTAATGGATAATAACGGAAAAATTGTTGATATTATTTATCTCTTTTCTTGTCTCTGTACTTTATTTCGATTCTTTGATTTTATTTTTCAATAGTTTTCTTGCAAATGTTTCCAAAAGTGGGTTACGAATAATCACGTCCTTCAGTCTGTTCCTCGTAGTGACTGAGGTTAGTGAGTCTTAGCATCAGGTGAATCGATTTACTTAAAATTTTGTACAGAAATAAAGGCTCAGTGATATAAGACTTAGGGGAATTAAACCCATTTTTTATTTTTGGCCCATATGTTGCGTTTTATCGTTGTGAGTTTTTTCATCTTGGGCGCTACTTGGATTGGACTCAAAGCTTATATTACATTTTGAGCTTGAGTAAGACATACGAGTATAAGCCCCAAAAATAAAAATTGGGCGTTTTGTCACTGTACCAAAATAAAATTCGAAATATTTTCTTATTAGGAGTATTCGTTACCTTTGAAAGAAAGTTTGTATAAAGGGTATTTCAATAAGTGCTTCCAAACTTGGACAGCTAATGTTAAACTGGTTGTCATTTAATTGTTCCCAAATAAACATGGACGGATTATAACGTTTAAAGTGGAAGTTTTGTCAGGCAACGCAACGTTTCGAGCACCGTCCTACTGAGGGAAAAATTCACAGTACACTGGTTCATTGTACAGGGTTATCCATTTTAAGGTTTCCAAAGTAAAGCTAAATAAAACACATATAAAATCGACGATGGAACGACGTTTTCGAAGAAGTAAGGTCCAATCACGCCTCCGCACCGGATCAAAGAGCGCACCAAACAGTAACTTTTTGTGGATGTAATGGCCTCTCTTTAATTAATTGATTATTCTCAGAATCCCAAATGCGAGAATTTTGTTTATTAACATACCTAACGAGTGAGAAATGTGCTTCGTCGCTGAAGAACATTTTGTTCGAAAATCGCCGTCCACGGCATGTTGTTCAAGCACCCATTCCACGTTTCTAAGACGTTGTGAATGATCAGCTGGCTTCAATTGTTGTGTGAGCTGGACTTTATATGGATATTGGTGTAGATCCAAATGCAAAATACGCCATAAAATTGCGTGAAGTAAGATAGTCCTAATTCCTGAGATCTACGAGAAATCGACAAATTAGGGTCTTTGGCAACACTTTTACTTACAGCAGCGATATTTTGAGTAACACGAGCGAATTAATAATGCACAGGCCTTACAATATCTGTAACCAATTAAGCCTGTTTAAATTTCTTCACAATTTTGCCAATTGCTTACGTAGTTGCACATTCGGCTAAAGTACAAATATCTTTGCTATCTTCGTTCTTGTTGATTCTCACGATACAAACTAGTCATCGGCTATTCTTCGAAAAATACTCTTTATTCCGAATGGATAAAGATACTTCTACTAAAACTGGCATTGCTATCTTAGTAAAATCATCTTTCCATTGTCGGAGGGTCATTCTTCCCGGTTTAACCACCTTCGAGGTAACTTTTGTAATCTACTTTGGACAGCACTAAGAACATTCTCCTTGTGTCCCTTTACAACAAATGTAACGCGTCCCAACGCATCTGCTTAACGCGTTTTGCCGAAACCATTCCAAATTTATTATCGGCGGTGACTTGTGACTTTAATGCTCGCCTACAATTATGGCTAGATCCTCTAAACAGCAATCAAGGAGCAACTATCGCAGAGTGCCTCAGCTTTAACTCCCACACTCACTTCTTTGATATTTTATTTCAACCACCAATTCCCACATTCCCCCGAACACCTTCGACACTTGATTTTTTGATTTGCTCATCTAACTTTATTTGTAGGATTGCTTCCTTTGAGAAATTCCCTTGAATAACTATTGTTTCAGACTGAGATCATCTAGCTGTCATTATTCGCCCCCTTTACGATATTAATACTCTAGCTACCACAGTTCCAGATTTTATTAATGTCAACAAAATCAACTTGAAATTTTCCAAGGTTCCTTAAAGGACAAATTGTAAAATCAATCCCCCAGTTCATCCTCTAATTTAGGCAACTAACCAGACACAGTTGCTGAACAAGCACAACTCCGAGCTTCCTGATCGAAATACAAAGACCTTAACGAACACATATCTAATATATATAAATATCGGCAAAAACTAAGGAAAATTCTTCAAAGAATATTTCGCCATACTTTGAGTACACACGGAAATAAATACCAATGTGGTCTTTCTCAATTAAAATGCTTAGCCGCACTAATAAACCAAAATACCAATTCATTTATTGATTCCCAATTTAGGAAAAGACTCAACTTCATTAAACCAGGTCCAGGTACCTTCAAACATGTAAGCAAAATTGTAGAAAATAAATATTCTATAAATGGCAAACTTCAAATCGATCGGGCTTCCCTACGTGTGAAGCAGAAAAGCTTACTGCCTTTTTTGACAAAATTAAAAGCAATTTCACTCCTAGCCCTCCCTTCCCCATGCCCGACTTCCTTGCTAAAGTCAATAGTGAGGTTTCTAGACCAACTTCTCAGTCCCCTGAACCCCTCAAAACGTTTTCTGACGATAACTCGTCAGTCTTCACGACTATCAACAACTAAACTGTGGCTACAAGTCATAACCGCCTAACTCGAGTTATGACGAAATTGAGTTATTATCATAATCGTGTTCGGAATATCAAAATCTACTTCCACTCAATTTTTTGTGCCTGTACCTCTTTTAAAACGGAAGTTATTAACAAAAAACCCAATAGCTTAAGTCAATTTTTCAAAATAAAAATTTGGAAAAACAACTTAACTCACACAAAATATGAAGTTTATTTAACGTCGGTTTCTTATCTTAAGTTAAGTCTTTTAGGTACCAATTTTTCGTTTTTTCATATAGACCTATCTTCAGTTAGGCAAAAATGTTTCTTTATTTGTACAAAAAAAAAATTGGAATAAGAGCTTAAGTCAACTTAAGAAATTCAGTATCTGAGTATTTTTAAAAACTGCCATTTTTCTTTTTTTTCTTAAATCAACTTAGGCGGTTATTCCTAAATTCAGAAAAGAATATTCGTTTTCTTAACTTGAGTTAGGCTGTTAAACTTAAGTTGACTTAAGCTCTTTTTCCACACTAGACTATGGTATTTATAAAATAATAAGTCAAGTTAAGCCGTTATTCCGTATTTGAATTTCAAATATTTTAAATCTAAGTAGACTTTGGTTGTTCTTCCAAAATTTATTTACTGTAAATATCGGGAAAAGGTGAGTCATAAGTTGAGATAGGTCATTGTGAGCAGTCGCAGATCGTAGTAAAGTGAAGTAAATTTTTAAAGTGATAATTATAATTGCAAGTGTACTAGAAGTGAAGTGAATTTTTAAAGTGATTATTCTAATTGAAAGTGTATTTAAATCTAAAATGTGGAATAGAGCAGCAAAAATGGTGAAATTAGCAAGGGTGCTTACCGAACGTGCTGAAGCCAAAGGTAAGTGAAAATCGTTTTGTTTTTTTTTTTTGTTATTTGCTGGAGTGGGTTTTAATAAGTGCATTTTAGTGATAAGAAGAGAAAAGTTTTAAACATTTTAAAGTTTTAGTGGGTAATGATTATGAGTATGGCCTTTCTTTTTTGTTTCGGTTGTGAACATAACATTTATAATGAGGTTCAAGAGTATTTCTTGGTTTTGTGCACTTAATAATAGGGTATATTCAAAATTAATATAGGTACGCAGTGGTTATTTTATTCAGTGACGCTCAATTTTTTCAAATCATTTCATAAGAATTTCATGCAACGAAGATATTGATAACATCTAAATTACTTTTGAATTTGTCTCCCTAAACAGACAAACAATCTGAAAGATATCGTCAGTTCAAAGGTAAGACTCACTAAGTGCAGAAAAAAATGTTCAAAAAAATGAGAGTAAAGTGCACTTTTTTTATCCAAATAGTCTCATTTTGCACGGTTTCCATATGGACATTGAAAGGTATGCCCGAGGGCTTTATTTTAAAATTTGCGGAACGTGACTTTTCAGCTTCAAAAAGTATGTTTCAATCAAATTTCCATCAACAGTGTAATATGTTAGCTAGTGATTTTTACCTTTGAACCGACGATATCACCTAATTTAAAAATGTTATAATTGCTATCATGTTGCTTAAAAGTATTTATATTTTCTTTTTAAGGAAACTCAGGTCAATAGCTGATTAGGAAAGCTTAAGCAAATGAGCTAAGAAAGTGATTTTTAAAATATTTCATACTTTTCTTGCGTGTAATGCAACATTTTCTGTTGTACAAAAATTTTAACCTGAATATTATAAGGGGTGTTTTTTTAGACGTATGGTTTTCAAGAAGAAATAAAACGCATATAATTTAATGTTATGGCCAAAAAATTAGCTTTATTAAAATTATTAAAATTATTAAAAAAACACCCTTTATTATTAACAATTTTTTTTAAATAACAGTAAGACTTTCCTTTATAAAAGAAATAGTAGTTTATTAGTTTCAAAGTCAACCCTAAGATAACCTTCCTATCTCTATCATAGAAAAGTATTAATTGATAGCTAGCAGATTATTGAAAATAAGTAAAACGGGGTACCCATTTTAGCAAAAATTTGAATTTAAATAAAACTTGAAACGTGTGTAGCCAAAATATTTATTTTATTTTTATATTTTTGATTTTTTAATCTTAAACTTGAGTATACATATGTGATGTTCTTCGATAATCCTATATTATTATTACTATTATAATTTTGTTTTAGAAAACGTTCGGGGTTTTGAAAATGGAAAATTTCAGGATGAAGATTTTGCAATTGGTAAGAAAACCGTTAAGAAGCACTAAAAATATTCAACATTCATTCTTAACTCTTAGGAAAACCTAACGAAGCAGAAAATCGGGCAGAAACCAATGAAAAAATTCTAAATGATCTTTTGTCAAATTTTGAGCCAAGTGTTGTAAACGAAACACAGTCTTCAATGAATGGGCTGGATATTGATGTTGATTTCCTTCAAAGTATGAACATTTGTAGTTATTCTATTCAAGTTATCAGTAATACATAATATTTATTATTTTTAAACAAATATTCTTAGGGCCTAATAATTAAAATAATACGAAATATGTTTATTCAGGTGAACTGCAACTAACTGAAAACATTGAAAATGATGACGAAATTGATGATCTTTTAATTGATAAACCTGAATGGGTGAACTCGGATGATTCAGTACAAGATCCTGATTTTAATTTATCTAGTGAGTCTAGTAGTTTGTATTCTAATAATGATAGTGAAATGATTACACTGGGAGCTCAAATAGAGAATGCAATAATGACACCAAAATGTAAAAATAAGAAAAAAAATCGTTCCAAACTTAGAAATAGTGGTGAATCTTATCAATCAGCTAGCGGAAAGACTGTCAAAGCTAGAGCTTGGAAACCTTTTGATATCTGTAGAAGCAAATGTAACGAGAAGGTTGGGATTGAGACAATTGAATTGCTGTTCAACCATTACTGGTCCTTGGGAAGCTATGATCAAAGAATTTTGTACATTAGTTCACTGATAGGCATAGAGGACAAAAAGTGCGACACTTTGGCCAATGCAGTTAACCGGAAGCGAAAACGTCAACACAGTATGCAGTATACTCTTGAAGTCAGCGGAAATGTATTTAAGGTCTGTAAGAAACATTTCCAACAGTGTTTTGATGAAACGGAAAGCTTTATAAAAACTGTCATCCGAAAAAAAATTTGCTGTCCTGCGATTCCATTTAAGAATATGAGAGGAAAACATACTCCTGGTAACAAGACGGGCTCAACGGTTGAAGACGAAATAAGAAACCACATTTTGAAGTTTCCGGCATATGAAAGCCACTACAGTCGAAGAGATACAAGCAAAAAATATTTACCAGCCAGCCTAAATCTTGCATCGATGCACCGCCTCTATAAATCAGAATCCTCTCATCCAGTAAGCCTTTCAAAATATTCTCAAATTTTCAAAACTATGGGCCTTAAGTTCAAAGCACCAAAAGTCGATACATGTTCTACGTGTGACTCATTTGTGTCAAAAATCAAAGTGGCGGAATGTGAAAAAGAAAAACATACATTGATTGAACAAAAAAATATGCATTTAAATAAAGCTGAAATGGCGTATGAAGCAAAGCGAAACGACAAAAAAGAAGCAACTAAGTCGAAAACTATAAAAACTTTCGCATTTGATTTGCAACAATGCTTGCCAACCCCATTTCTCAGAAACTCGATAAGCTTTTATAAAAGACAACTCTGGACTTTTAATTTGACTATACACGACTTGGATTCTAACAACGCCAAATGTTTTATGTGGCATGTGGTGGCAATGAAATTGCATCCTGCGTTTACAAATTATTAAAATCCTTACCAGAAGAAACAAAACATCTAACGTTCTACAGTGATTCATGCTCTGGCCAGAACAAAAACACATTTGTTGCTGCAATGTTCATAGCATTTATTTCAAGTTCAAAAAGTATTGAATACATCGACCATAAGTTCCTCGAACCAGGACATACGCACATGGAGTGTGACAGCGACCACGCTTTAATCGAACGCATGAAAAAAAAAACAAATGTTCAGATTGAAACCCCAAGAGATTGGTATCAATTTGTAAATACTGTCGGAGCGAAGATTGAAGCTGTCGAAATGAAGCATTCCAAAACAAAGTTTTCATGGAAACGTGTAGACGAAGATGGCAACAAATTTACTTGGAACGCAGTTCGATGGTTTCGATACACAAAAAGCTGTAATGATGTATCATATAAGCATTCTTTAGATAAAGATGAGTCGTTTAAGACTATAAAGGTGGGTAAGAGAGGGGCTGCTTTCAGTGTAAACGACATACAAAAAGTAATGGATTTACCAAGCATTTCCAGAGAAAAGAAAAAGATCTAATGGATTTAAAACAGTTTATAAGTCCTGATTTCCATGCATTTTATGATAATCTGGCCTCCAATGAAAACGAGCCAAATACTCATCCCGATTTAACAGACCTTGATCAAGGAGAAGATGTTTAAGTGATTGTTTTGCTGCAATTTATCAATGTACCAAATATGAAGATATATTTATTTTATTTTCTTATGTAGATATTACCATACATATTATGAATATATTTATTATTTATTATTAGTAATAAATAAAATTTTTATATAAATTCCTTTTCTTTGTATCAATTAAATGATAAGACATAATGAATAAAGAAGAAAAATTTTTATAACCAAAGGACAATAAATGTGGAAAACTAACTTAAGTCGGTAAAGTAATTAAGTAATTCGTAAGGAAAAACAACCTAACTAAACATATGAAATTAAAGCTCACGTTCTTTCACAAGGAATAACGGCTTAAGTAGACATAAGAAAATTTAAACGGTCTTTTTTCATATGGAATAACAGCTTAACTCGACTTAGGCTTTTGAAATCTTTAACGTTCAACAAACCATAACAACTTAAGTGTTTATTTCTTTAATTACGCTTTAATTACCAGATTAAAATAAACGATCTTCTTATATGTTAAAAAGAAGTGCATTTTCTTCATTCTTGCATACCAAACATTCAAAAAGGAACAATCCCCGATTCATGGAGAGGATTTGAAACTTCAAATTGCTCTCCTGAAAAGTATGAAAAATCGACTTAAGCTGTTATGGCTTGTGGCCACTGAAATTACCGATGCAATTGATCTCTTCTAGACAATTCGAAGTTGAAGTGCCAAGAAATCGTCTAGACCTGATAAAACTTCCAATTTTGTCATTAAAAGGCTTCCGTCGATTGCTCTAATTTTCCTCACAGTTATTCTGAATAATTACACCAACAACAGTTATTGCCCGATAAATGGAAAACAGCAAAAATATTTCCAACCCCCAAAAAGCCAGGAGCAATTTCTATGAATGACTTTCGTCCCATATCTTTTCTTCGTAATCTCAGCAAACTTCTCGAATTGCTGATCCTTATAAAACATCTCAACTCACTGAGCCAATCAATAGGTTTAATGCGGCATAACAAGTTCGGCTTCAAAGCCTGGCATTTGACATTCAACATTGCTGAAGCTTCACGCTGACGCAACTTTTGGTCTTGCCAAAGACGAAACTGCAATAGTCTGTTTCCTTGATAGCAACAAAGCATTCGATTCCGTTTGGAAAGAGGGTCTGGTCTTCAAACTGAAATCTTTTTAATTTCTTTTTCACCTCGTCCGAAATATATACAGTTTTCATTTAAATCATAAGCTTTACAGTTCGGTAGGAAGCACCGACTCCACTCTCAAAGATGTCCTAACGGAGGCTTCTCAAGGATCGGTCCTTGGACATAACTTGTTAAATCTCCAAACCTTCTATTAACCGATTTATAGCCCACAAACATCGACCCTTCTATTCGCTGACTATTCAGTAACTTATAGTTCTTCTAGAAGCCCTGAAATAGCTTTCCGTAGAATTAAAGAACACATTTTTGTATTAACTACAATGGGAAATTAAGATCAACCCTTCCAAAACAGACCTAACGTGTCTCACAACAGCCTCAAGGAATGGTTTAGCAACAAAATTTAAACTCTTATCACTGACCCTCAATGACAATACAGTGAAATATCTTGGAATCCAATTGAGAGATTTAAATGCAACCAACACGCTAAATTACAACTTGGCAAGGCAAATGATGTCTTTTCTCTTATACGCCTCTTTTTACGTAAAAGAGGTGGTCTCCAAAACCTGGACGAAGCTCTTGCCTTATAAGCAACTCCTTTGTCCTACTATAACCAACTGTTTCAATATATGGTACACAGTCCCACCTACATGAAGACGATTCAAGTTTTTGAGCTTGCATTTCATTCTTAGTCTAAGAGCCGGCAGCAAATTTTGGAAGTGGAGTGATAACCAAAATGTGTAGGTATACACACTAATCTATCAAATTCAACCGTATGAAAGGTTTTTTTCAGCTGTGGTCGGGGATAAGCGTTCGAAAATGGTAATTTTTACGATTTTAAGGTCGAAATGATGACCACATGAGTGATACTTGCAAAAATCAGAAAAAAAAATTTACTGATTACAAAAATGTGTGTACAAGACGTTTTACTCTCAGCCTTCTGTTTGCCAGACGGTAGCACCAGACGACGAATATATAGAAGTGCTGTCCCAAACTTGGAATATCGGACAACGAAAGCTTCCGTACCTAACTATAATTTGCATCAAAAAATCATCTTGGACGATTGAAGCCATTTCTACATAAATGGGTACTGTCCGTCAAATAACTAGCCCTACATAGGTAAGTAAGTCATTTGCATCTCTTCTATTTTGGACGAAATTGTTTTAGCATAATTACGAGCCTTCCAATAAGAGGTTTCACATTGACTAGCTTTTGAAACGATACAAATAATTAAATACAACTATTCACTGAAATTGACATTTCTCAAAGAGTAGACAACAATTAACCAGACATACCTGTGGACAGAATTACGAGAAATATTTGTTCGCAAAGTTGAGTAAAAGTTCTATATTCAAACAAACATTTATTTAAACAAAAATCTCAAAATATATTGACAATATTAATATTGCCCATTCTTGCAATCGGTTACCTCATTATTCTTATTAAAACAAGTCACTAGCTTCCAATTTGGGTGTGGAGCCAAAAAGTCACAATCTTCCTTTTTATGCTTTTCCAATAATTGATCGCAATAATTCTGATCTTCTTCAGCACGATTAAGTTCTTTTTCGTAAAGTTTTTGTTTTTCTAATTTCAAACGATTAAGTTCTTCCAATTGTTTGTCAAGTGCATTTTTCATCTCAATTCGCTCTTTAAGCCTGTCACGAGGTTTAATCTTCACGAATCGATTATCAAGTATTTTATTTTCTCTTTCGGCAGCTTCTAATTTGAGTTTTCGTGCTTGTTCCTCACAAATTTGCTTCAACAATGTGTCATGTGATAATTTGGCTACTTGTAACTTGCTGGCCTTAAGGTTTTTCTTCTGATGATTTTTGTAGCAATAAAATCGCCTATCCAATTCATCAACTATTTCAGTGTGTCTCCGATCTATATCTGCTACAAAATTCTTAAATTTCTTCAAGTACTCCAAATAGCCCAATGTATCCTGTTTGAGTTTGATATTGCTTTGCATTTTTTCTTCAATTTCCTTATTCACTTGTCGCATAGTTTCTTCGTGGAAAACATTTTCGAACTTTTCAGCTTCATCAGTGAGAAGTTTTTGCTGTTCACAAATTTTATTTACAGACTTCTTTACGTCTTCACTTTTGGCTTTTCGTGCTTCGAGGGTTTTCCGATTTTCATCTCCTTGACTAGTCTTCGTTTTAAAATCGATTTCTTCTTGCTCTTTCTTTTTATGAGCCAAATCCAATTCTCTCATTTGATGAACTTCTTCAAGTTGATTTTGTAAGATCCTACACTGATTTGCCTGCAATTTCTTCTTCAAATCATCTTCTTGTGTTTGTCCACGATCAATGTTATCTTCAATTCTCTTCTGAACTTTTAACCAGAATTCATCATTTTTTCTTTCCCTCTCCCGAGCCCTGAGATTATCTTTCATTTGTTCCAATTGACAAATCTGAGTTTCACGATAGTCTTTTCGTCTCAGTTCCTCTCGAATGTCAAGACAGTTCAACATATTCTGATGCAACTTCTTCGCTACAACAAACTTTTCTTTCTCCTTAATTCGGTCTTCCTTCATTTGCAAAAGAGATTTCTTCCGTTCGCGAATGTTTTCATCAACTCGGGATTTGATTTTTTCTATAAATTCATTTTCATAGATTTTTTCCTCGTTCTGGAGAATTTCTTGAAGATGGTTCTTCCGCATAGCCAGTTCATTTTGATATGAAGCTTGACCACGACCTACGAGGAAGTTGATTTGATTGATGATACTTTTTTTGTCGGTTCTTGAAATGAATTCATAATGCTCCATGCAGAGAAATTTTGTTTTGTAAAGGCTTGAATAGAAAATTGATTGATATTGGAAATTTTTTGATTGAAGAAATTGGAGAACTATTTTTTTCTAAGTATTTTTATTGAAATATCAGTAGAATTCGTTTTTAAAGCCAACATGACGTAGTCCATCCTAGAACCAATTGGTGAAAATAAGTTGTTCGAAATTAACATGACTGAAGAAGAGTTAGAAAAAGCGGAGATATATTTCCAGAAATTGTGAACGATAGAGCTAAGGAGTGTTGGTGGCCCTACTCTTATTGTTGGAAACTTCTCTGACTTGAATAGGTTTGAGGAATTAAGCAAGTACAAAATGTATCACCGGAAGTATTGTAATATCTCGTGCTCCCGCCTTAAATGTTATACCAAAATATTGCTTTAATAAAAGCTGACCAAACATAAGATCAAACCCATTACCCATCCTAATAGCTACCATTTATCTAACACCTTTTCTTTCTATCTTTTTTTTGTTTTGGCATCGAGCTTGAAACACATAGGATACACTTCTAAGTTATTATAATATTTAGTTTAAATTATTTCCACTTTATGCCACAACAGTATCAACAACATTCCAGCAATATCCACTAATAATCCAGTTTCCGCATCATCATACAATATTTATTAACCAACTTAAGGGGCAACTTGCTGGACTCTGCTAATGCTGAAGCTAAGCATTTATGGTGTGCGAAGCAGGATCATGGACCATTCAAATCAACTACTGCTGCTGTTTTGCTGCTTCATCTTCTCTTCTTCTTCGGAACGATCTAATTTCGAATCTAATTCAACTTCAGCATATAAATTGGAGAGTGCATGCAAAATTTAGAATTTTTCCATAACAACAACAAAAAGGGAGGTCCATCTTGATGAAAACGTCTGGTGATCGTAGGTTATACGTGTGCGGAATCTTTGTTCATAAAGCTAACTACTATTAAGTGTCGGCTATGGGAGAGCAGAGCAGAGCAGAGTATAGCAGCTACCAGTTACCCATGTGGGCACTCACTATACTACCGCCACCATCGCATCGCCATCCCATCCACCGCCACCTGTAATCTATCCGGAGAATCAATCTTTTTATCTTGGTCATAAATTCTTATTATCTTCTTGGTTGGAGCTGCCTGGGCCTGCCGCTACTGCTGCTGGTTGCTGTTTGTTGGTCTGGTTAGTGCTGCTGCTGCCAACCGATAGCCATGTCAGTTGCACAATGTGTTCCACAAGTAAAACACTGTCGAACAAGTTAATGTCCGGACTGAGGGAAGCCTTTTGCCCGATGGTGAAGTAAGTTCTCTATCGCCGCGCCGGCCGGTCCGCTGCCACCGCCACCGTTGGGTCGTATAGTCATTGTCCTCCTCGTCCTCGCTGATTGCTGCTATTCAAAGTAATACAATTTAATTAGAGGCGAATTTGTTACAACGACCGTTTGCATACCGAAAGAGGATCAGTGACGGGCATAGCGTATAGTGGCAGTGAGCAGAATGACATGCACCTCCGTGCACAATTGGGATGAATCCCATGTTATGGTAGCTTCAAAGTCAACTCCTTCAACGACGAAATGACGACGACGCGACGGACGTATAACGTTAAAGCCGCAGAACCATAAAAACCCCAGCGATACACATGTTCGGGGTTCATTATCGATTTGCCAATAAGCTGCTTCTGATGCTGCTGCTGTTGTGGCACAGTGCCAATTATTGACACAACATTTCCACTGGTTTGGCATAGCCTGGCCTTGCCAAGCTAGGTTAGGACAGTCCAGGCCAATGTATGCCGGTGCCACTATGTTTACTGGCTGATCGATCGACTCTGGAACTCATGCCGCTGCAGCAACCTTCACCCGGCTCACCGGATACCCCGGTAATGAGGTTGATGTGTTCCCAGAGTGTGTTTTTTGGGTCTGAGTCTTGGACGCTGCGGCGGCCGGCGTGTCGTCGGTGATCCTCCAACACAAAGTGCCAGCCTTGTTTTCTTCTAAATGCAAATTACCTTGTAATCTCGGTTTCGTGGAATGACAGGGCACATATAGACGCGGTTTGGGATGCTTATGAGCTTCAATCGAGAGGAAGACGATGCGACTGAATCGCGTCAATCGCAGCTTCATTTCATTTTGTTGCGTTGCAATCGTTGGCTTTCTGTGCGATGTCAAGCGCCAAAAGGTCTTGATGTTGTTATGCTACTTCACTATAAGTCCTATACTATATACCTATGGATGGTCTGCTTGCAGCAGCTGCAATGGTAACGTGGTGGTGGGGTGGGGTGGCAACGCGGCAGCAGTGACATAAAAATACAAGACTCCTGCGAACCAATTTGCTCCTGTCACACTTTTTGTTAGTCAAGTTGTCGCACCGAATGGGTGCGCTCAACCAGCCTCAGCATCAACATCAGCACTCACTTTGGCTAACATGGTCGTAACTTTTCACTCACTTTAACTTTAACTTAGTTTTGCGGTTTAGTTTGGTTTCGGTTTGTTGTTTGCGGGTGTCTTTTTAAATTGTGTAAGCTGTCAGAGAGTCGATTGGGGAATTTGTTTTCCTTGACAAATGAACATTTGAAAAGCGGTTGTTGTTTTGTTTTTTCTTAGAGCTTCCTTATTTCGAATGTTGTTATGGTTTTTGAAGAGAAATTTAAATGTTGAAATTATCTAAGAAAGTAGAAGTCTTTGGTGTATTCAACAAATTTAATAACTGCTATCTAGCCTTCATAAACTTTAAGAAACTTGTACATGTATTCAATATTTTGACAGCTTATCCTATTGATTGGACATTTTATTGTGTTCATTCCCTAGATCTAACTAAGGCTTAATTTTAAAGTGAGATTCTTACAATGCTTTTCTCCATTTTATTAAATAACTTTCTCAAAAAAATTTAAGTCAATAGAGACAATTTCAACCCTACGAAGAAGCCTACGAAGAACCATTAAGCCTCCCCAGTGCCTTAGGGATGTCTTCGTATCTCAGTAATGACGTTCTTTTGGCCTTCCACACTATAATGCACTGTTGGACTGTTGGCACTTCAACACTAAACTTTAAGTGTTTTGGACAAGAACTGATTCTGAGGAGACTGGAGGCCCATATCATTTATTAATGAATGGCTAGGTTTGGCCTTGTGATTGGTGGCACTATGTTTGAACGCAAACTCTGTCATATAATTATCTGGGTGTCGATGGACAGGCAAGTGTCTTCCAAACAAATTGACCACTTCGGATGTCCGAAACAGAAGAGGCTCCGACATGCGACTTGCCCGTGACCACCACTTAATGATAGCTACCCTAAGATTGCGTACAGCTACAGTTCAAAGATCCAACGGAATAACAAAAGCCCCAAAATTCAACATCGCTAGACTTAAGGATTCCACGTCCCGTCAACAATTCAGGGACCACCTGTCTCACGAAATGAGAACAATCAGCAGCACACTACATGACGACATCGAACACCATTGGAATGCTGTGAAAAATGTTTTTATTTCATGTGCTGACGGAATGGTCGGTCGGATAGAAGGAAGCAACAACACCTAGCTTTCAGAAGAATCTTGGGTAAGGATCAACGAACGCAAACAGCTAAGGGCTCGAATAACTGCTTCACAAGGGGAAAAAAAGAAATGAGCTGGAGTCCTCGTGCCACATGAAAAAGAGATAGATTCATCGCAGTGTGCGTCGTGACAAGCGTAACTACATCAACGCATTGGCGCAAGAAGCAGAAGATGCTGCAAACAGGTGGACAGCTGGACCGTTTACAGCATAACCAAAGAGCTGACCGGTGCACACAGCTCAAAGCAACACCTGGTGAAAGAAGTAGACGGTACTGTGATATGTTCGGTGGATGAGCAAGTCAGAAGGTGGAAAGAACTCTTTTCCTCGGTTTTAAACCTAGTGTTTGCAAACAACGTGCAGCCTGAACAAACTAATCCCCGAATCCGCACCGCTCCTCCCAGTAAAGATGAGATCGTTGCCGCAATTAAAGTACTTAAGAACAACAAGGCGGTAGGACTTGATGGAATTCCCAAAGAGCTTTTACAAGCAGCACCAACGGCATCAAGCCTGGATCACCGAAAGCTTCCCCGATGAGTGGAAGAAGGGAATTATCGTCAAGCTCCCAAAAACAAAGGAGATCTTACAAAGTACGAAAACTGGAGAGGAATTGGCGTTCTACCTGCTGTTGCCAAAATAGTAGCAAAGGTCATACTGGAACGCATCAGAGAACACCTTGAGGCCACACTCGATACCGAACAAGCAGGATTCCGCGCTGGATCCTCCTGTATTGATCATATTAACACCCTGCGGATCATTATTGAACAGTGCGTTGAGTATCGATCACCTATACACCTGCTGTTCATCGACTTCGAGAAGGCCTTTGATAGCGTTAACAGGGAGTATATCTGGTTAGCTCCGCGAAGGAGAGGCATCCCAGAAAAACTAATTCCTACTATTAAATCAACATATGATGGATCCAAGTGTCACGTTCTGCGCGATGGTAAGTTGTCAGAGGATTTTGAAATCCGTAGCGGAGTCAGACAGGGCTGTATTCTGTCGCCAATATTGTTTTTGTTGGTGATAAGCGATGTACTGCGTGCAGATTTTTCAGGTAGCGGAGGGATCCAATGGACTTTGACATCCTATTTAAAGCACTTGGATTACGCAGACGATGTTTCTTTACTCTCTCAATGGATCATGGATCTCCATCAAATGACAACAAGTGTGGAGAGAGAAGCAGAAGTTGTGGGGCTGAAAATTAATTCCGGCAAAACAAAAATGATCAGCCCCCAAACCCGACATCCTCTCAAATAAATATTTCCTCGCAACCGGTGGAAAAAGTGGAGAGCTTTCAATACCTTGGAAGTATCGTCTCCATCGAAGGCGGAACCGAACAAGACGTCATCTGCCGCATCGGCAGAGCAAAAGCGGCTTTCGATATGCTTTCGAACATTTGGAGGAATTACTCTATCAGCTTAAGAACAAAGCTACGACTGTTTCGCACAAATGTCTTAGTCCAATTTTGGCATACTCTTTCCAACATTTCGGCCGGTATCTCACTAATAAATTCTTCAATGTTGTCTTCCAATGCGTCAATTGAAGCGAGCTTGTCTGTATAGTCAAAAAAAAATAATAGCTAAAAAAATCACCCTTTATTATGAGAACAAATAAAGTTGTTGAATTCGAATTTTTGTCATATCATACAAAATGTTGTTCTTATTATTTTGTTGATCTTTTAGACACGGATGGCGAAGTTATCAGTGTTTGTTCACATCCCAGCCTCTTTTTTTAATATTTGTTTTAAATTTTTCCCCTGCAATTAAATTTTAATACCGCAAATTCAAAGGTCAGCAAATTTTCATTATTTGTTCAGGAATTTCGATTTCGAGTACAACTTTTATGCATACAAGAAATATCTTATCAAAACCAGATCATAAATTCTATTTGCTTAGTTTTCCTCCAATTGTACACTCACTTGTTGTATTAGAACCCATACATTTCTATACAACAACTGAAACCTGGACTGTATTAGTTACATACAGTTTTCAACTTCATTTTACAAAATAATATGCAAAACACAAAAGCGCACTTCATTATTTTGTGTACCTATTGCAGCAGGTCTGTCTATATAGGCTCCGACTCCGTCCGTGAAAAGAGAAGAGTGACGAGTTGTTGGGTAGATATGAAGTCTGATGCCTAGATGCCTGGATGCCCCTTGCCTTGATCCCACTCGGAAACACAAATTCCCATGTTTGAAAAAAGATTCATATCTGCCCAAACCATGTCGATTGATTTTCAGTGCAACAGTCTGCCATGTTTCGCACACCATTTACCACACGCACGCGTCTTGTTCGATTAAGGAACTTTCTAAAGCCTCCATACATAACTGTTAAATCCATAATAATGATTCAACTTGTAAATATTTATGCAAAATGTATAAACGCATCCATTAGCCGTACGTCTGTTGGTTACACTGGCCTGGCACTGCACACGTATATTTTTGAAGCTATGTGCATTGCTGCAGTGCAGTGCAGAACACATCATCAATAGCAAAGCAATGCAGAATATATGAGCGCAAACGCAAAACTGATACCGTAACACTTGTGGATTTTTTGACGCTGAAGCTGATGGTCTGATGACGGAACGATGGACGGGACGAGTTGGAAGTGGATTCAAGGTATAGCCGGACTAACAATCACCTCAGTTGTGAACTTGTGGACGGATACTTTCAAACCTGTGGGGGATCATTGGAATATTCAAAACAACTCTTCAACACCTACAGGCATTCGGGCATCGGCTCGGCATCGCAGGTATTATGGAATTCGCTCTGCCATTTGGTACCCATGTTACCCGAGACGCCGAACTCGCACTCACACTCACTGGGTGCTTACAAACATCATACCCGTGTTACGGTCATAAATTTTAATAATTTAATTACGACAAATGCGAGGCACTATTGCGCACTGTAAATTATTTTATTGCACAAATGCTGCACACGCCACGCCATTGCCATCGCCATGTGGAGTGGATACATCCACCGCCACACCATAAACGCGGGTTCTGAAATTAAGTGCGAAAACTGTGATTACCCTCAACTTGAGCTCCCCAGCACTCCCTGCATTACAGAGTGGGACCTTAACTGGCTACACATTAGTGTATATTTTTTACTGGACTTCACCATCAGTGAGAACGAAAATATCTTCAAAGAAGATGCGCGGCCGAAGTCGAGAGCATCAAAACCGCCACGAAAAGGGTTTTCAAATTTAAATTATAATCTGCGAGTTAATGTATTTTGAATTGGAATGACAAATAAAAATCATCATCTTTCTTTATGGATTTTATTTGAATTTATGAAAAATGGGGGTGATGTAAGCCCTGAAGATTATTAGTGAGATGAAAAAAAATTCGTGCAAATTGATTTTTAAATTTGAACAAATTGCATTTACATTAATTTTGATTAAGAAGGTTAAAGCGATAAAAGAATGTTCCATAATCATAATAAACGGCATTCAAGAATAAGTTCAACTAAATAATGCATTAATTTGGCTTCAGCTTACATTTTATTAACGAAATTGGTAGCTTAGCTCGGCTCCCAAAATGTTCTGTTTTAATGCTCAAATGTTTTATACCAATTTAATTATAATTATCTATCTCAAACGCAAACGCAAATCTTTTTCTGCGTTTTTCCAGAGACTTTTCTTTAGTGCTTCAGCAGTAATTTGGCAAGAATGTTTTTTTTCCATACGTCCGTCCGTACGTTTGGGATATCATATTTGTTCCGATATCTGAAGAACCAGTAGAGGTTAGGTTAGGTTAGGTTAAAGTGGCTGTCCGTAATGGAGTAAGAAATACTTAGGCCAGTTTAATGGCCTACTGTGATACCACATGAATCTTGAGGCTTACTTCTAAGCTCAAAGAAACCAGTTTGAGTCCCTTACGAAACGTGAGAGGCTGATTGTGCTAATATGATTTAGATCGTTATAGAAGAATTCTCCTAGGTAATTCTTGCGTTTTTGAGCTAGAGCAAGGCATGCACAGAGGAGGTGAAGAACTGTTTCCCCCTTTTCCTCATCCATACAGCTTCTGCAAAAGCCATTTGAGAATACGACTAGCTACGTGGCGTGCTTTCCCATTAAATAGTGCCCGGTTTTCACACCGATTATTGAGCTTATTAGCGATCTGCTAAGAGATAGCAAGCACCTTGATCGCTTTAAATCTAATTTAGGCCAGATGTGTTTTGTGACCTAAAACGTTGTGAAGTTATTCTACCTGATGTTTGCCTTTTTCTTAGAGTTTTGCAATAGCAATAGTTTACATGTAGCGATTGGTATGCCAGCATTAGCCAAACGTGGTAGAATGGGTTGTACTGTACAATTCATCTGCCTTACAATTTCCTGAAATGTCTCTTTGACCCGGTGAATATTAAACTGTTGTGCCATCTCCATTAGACATGATCGACAGTAATGGACTGTTATATGGAATTCGTAGAACAGAGTCCAGAGATTTTATAGCGGTCTGACTATCTGAGAAAATACGGATATCAGATGTTGATATCACGTTTTCTTTAAGCCAGGACAAAACTTCTTTTATCGCCAAAAATTCCGCTTGGAACACTCTATAATTATTGGGAAAGCGGAATGAGAGACTTAATTTCAGTCGTTCAGAGTACACACCTCCACCAACCCCTTCTTTTGTTTTTGATCCATCTGCAGAAAAGTGGACTGAGTCGTCTTCTAGGAATGCCCTATCCTCCCAGAAAGCTTTGAGGCGAATAGCAGAGCTTGCAGCTATGTATGTGTTTCAACACTAAAAGGGTTTTGTATACCTTTAATATGGCAAAGACACAGTGTGAGCATTAAGAAAAGAGGGAAGGGTTAGATAGGAGGTGCCGGTGTACATTGATTTTGAATTCCTGTACATTGCAATGATAGGGAAAGATAGAGCGTGGCAAGGAATTCCACATTCGCGTAGTACGGCTAAAACATGAATCTCTGTACTTCATAGAACGGCCGGACTCAAGGGTAAACTGATGGGTATTCCTAGAAGAGCTGGTATTACGGTTAAATTGTTTAAGGGGAGGAATGCAACTGGCTATTTCACTAGAGCATAGTCCGTTAAAATAACGGTAAAAAAGGGTGAGACAAGAAACTTTACGACGATGTTCGAGTGACGTAATCGTGTTGATGATGTTAAAGCTCTTCTTTGAAAATTCGCAAAATTCAAGTTGCGGACGTAAATAGGTTTTGTAGATTGTAGCCAGATCAGACGGAGAGACAAATTTCTTGCATCTTCTCAAAAAACCTAGACATCTTGCGGCATTTTTGGCGAAATGTGATCACTCCACAAAAGGTGGTTGCTGATGCACATTCCGAGAATGTCAAGATTTTCAGTTTCGTTGATACAAGTGTCACTCGTAAAAAATTGCAAAGAGGGTATATCCCGCTTTAACGATACAAGACAGCATTGGGTTTTCGAAGCATTGAATTCCACACGGTTCTTATTCCCCATTGTACAATGCTGTGTATATCGAAATTTAATGAGCTTATCATATTTTGCCGTTGCAGTTCCACATCCGAAGAGGAGAGTTGTGAGTCTGGAAAAGAATATGAAAAGCTAAGTGTGCTATCGTTATCTAAACAATGTATTGGATTAGAAGTAGCAGACAGGAGATCATTTATAAAAATGAGGAAAAGGGTCGGAGACAAAACGGAGCCCTGGGGCACACCAGCATTTATTTTATGGGTTACAGACTTGAATCCGTCCAAAACAACTTGTATTGAACGGTTCGAAAGAAAATTTCTAATCCAAAGAGATATAATGGAGAATAGGGTGCCCAGTGCCGCAGATGGATTCGTGCGAAGTGATCCCATCCGATAGTATTAAAAAAGTATACTTATTTCTGAAACGAAAATACTGTGTGGCTGCCTTCAGAAAGATCATGCCCCCACTCCCTAGTAGAGTAAAAAAACTATACATGCAAATTATGTTATGTGTTATAAGTCCTCGAGTCAGCCTTTTATATGTTTATCAAAACAATGCAATAGGGTTACCTTCAATTTATTGCGTTTATGAAGACCATTATAAATAATCTGCAAGTATATTTACGAGATGCAAAATTGTTGCCTCTAATGTGTTATGTGCTGTGCAACCCTGCTTAAATGCTAAGTAAATTTACTATTTCATCCATATACTTGACCTCTCCATCATTCTAAAAATGAAGAAAAACAGCAAAGATTCTGGATACTAAAATAAGGTATTATGGTTTTCATGTCACTTAACCATAATCACGTCATCTTTCGATGGCAATTTTCTAACGACGCACGACGCAAACCTTCACGAAAAAATTCAGTCATGGGAATAAAGAAAACTACCATACATTCTATGTGTACATAGTACTGCTTCATTAGACCGCTATTATTAATAAATTTTATGAGAAATTTAGTCGTAATAAGCACCACTATCAAAAATAAACAGTTAAATACCTTACTTATAAACTCCGGGTAGCTGACCACTTAAGCCCTCCCAAAATTAAGTTATTTTCCTCTTTTTTTCGCAAAAATAAAATAAATCCAAGATAACTATAATTTAATTGAACCGTCATATCATACTTTTATTTTCTGCTGGCTTCTCTGGTCAATATCAAAAGATGGCTTAAGAAGCGAAAATCCATTTCATTACGACCGCGACGCACAACGACGACGATGAGCATAAAAAAGCCTCCGTTAAGAAGTTCACTTTGAAAGGTCAAGTTTGTTACTTAGCTTCTTACGATCGACGAGTAAATGTTCAATCCCTCTTTCGTACATGAACACAAATAAAAGACCTGATGATAAATATTTTGATCTTCCTGAGACCATAAATAATTAATGTTTGGAATATAGAATCTTATACCATAATTGAGTGATATCTAAAGACGACACGGCCAAACAAATTCCGACGAGAGACCGCGATAGATACGATGGACAAACGGTGCGGTGGAAGTTTCTCCATGAGACTAATGAGCCAAACCATTATTTGCGCTTAGGCATCAGCATCAGCATCAGCAAGGCATTCTTGAGACTTATTAGAGAGAGAGGCTTCCTATAAGCGCGCAAAAGTGGAGGAGTTGATACTTGATAGATTAAATATTCGCACCACACCTTTACCAACCGCGGATTACGGAATGATGAAGACGTGTTTTTGTTTTGTTTTTATTTTGAAATTAAGATCTCGCGGAATTCCAGAGCCGCTATGCTGTGTGTGATGGTGAATGTGAAGGCTTCTGGGCTTGTGGCCTTTAAACCCAAACTTCTTCGAGGAATTCATAAAATAATATTCCTAACTTTTTTTTCCACGTAAGTTGGTATATGGAAATCTAAAGACAAAAGAGGGAACTCACTTCGTCCAAGGTTTTATGTATGAAAAGATCGTGTATCTTGCTATCAACCCTGTGTCATTACAACGTTTCTTATGTCACACTCCTATAAGTATATCTAAATATGTTGAGTATGTGCTGCTGGAAAGTCGTACCGTTCGCGTTGTTGTCGTTGTCGTCGCGGGATTCTGGTCTATATGGCTGATGGATATCTATGGAGATCTTATAGCGGACTTGAGCAACGAACAAAAAAACCATATGATTATCATGCCTCACGAGCAATTAGCTGTAAAAGTTGGTCTAGTCTGCTATATTCATTATCTCCAGGTTACTTAGGATGGCTAAAGTGCCGCACGAACGTGATTTAAGGCGGATTATATATTCGTGTCTTTTATTATGTCTGTCGTCATACAGAAAGACGAGGATTCTCATCGGGCGTGATTTCCTTCATGATTCCTTCCTTCTTGATGACTTTGTTGCTTCGAGACGACATAGTCGTCATGGTCTTCGCTGCCGTTGCTGTCTGAAGTCTGACCCACTACAGTACTCCGTTAGATCTTGCATAATAATAGGTAAACTGTTCTCGAAGCCAAACTGTAAGGTACGCATCCTCTTCTGCTATTCCTGCTCTGGGACAATCTGTCTGGTGTGGAATTACATATATGTAAGTTCAAAAATTCCAAAACGAAATACCTACCACAGAATCTCATTAATTCAAGCTTCTAAGAGTCCACATGGTGTAAGAGAGAAGAATACCATATTGGAGATGGTGTCTAAGATGGTGTTGTTTTTCTTAAGGTGCACGAATTTTGCTAACCAAAAACTCTAGACTAAATGTTTAGCTCCAAAACACAAAAAAAGATTGTTTCAAGGCTTTTGTGTTTTTTTTTTCACTTACAATGACAAATGTTACTCGAGTGCTTTATTGCCAATTGTAGGAAGGTATGTATGTAAATGTTCAGTGTGCATACAACAGGTTACCTAATGCCTAATAGATGTGGCGTGACCAAAATGGATCTCGTTTTACCAAATTTAATTTATTGATGAATGCAAATTAGAATTCAAACGGATTCCAGTTGGGAAGTGCTAAACAATTTGGGATAAGAATTCAAGTTTCGAATTTGGTGGCAAAATTTAAAGGTGTTTACATTTATGTTTGTATTAGAATTGAGTTGGAATTTACACGGCAAGTAAGATTTTATTTTGAAATACTGATTTTGGTAGAGGAAGAATACAGCAAGAATTCGGTAACAAAGTACAGGTAAACAAATTTCCTTTAAATTATAGTATTTGAAAAAAATTGTGTTTGGAATTATATCAATGAACTTAAGCTCAAGCGATGCAAAATTAAAAAATTTCAACAAAGGTCATTTAATAGCGAATCCCATTTTCGAAGCACCAAATTTTTGCTGACCAAAAAATACAACTAACAATTACTCGTAGAATGATATTTACAACAAGACTAGGAACCGGGAAAGAATTTGTCATGTTTTCTACGTACGACCAAAAATTTTTACTGACAACGAGATTAGAAACCGAGAAAGATTTGTCAAGTCCTTGGACAATGTAAAATTTTCTACCCTATTTTTTGATCAACAAACAATGGGTGCTTTGAATATAGGAGTTGCAAGCCTTCCTGGGTCAGCGAGCTAATTTTTGTTGGGTTTTCAGTTTCCGTCAATACAGTGATATCATTGAGTGTTATGACTTTGCCTATTCTTGAAAACGTAAGTGATTTAATGGAACAAATCTTCTTTTGCTTCTTTAAGTTGATGTAATGTAAATTGATCTTCCCACGCAGTACTACGAAATACTGAAATCACATGTTACAAACCGACTCTTTACAATATACGGTACGACCAAAATTACTCGAAACTAAAGATTTGGAGTTGGTGTGCCACAAGGAACGGTCCTAGAACCAACTTAGTGCATTGTATATACATTGACGCTACAGTTGACATCAATGCTATCATGGCCAGTTTTGCTGATGGCTTACCGAAGTAGTTAAAAAAAACATGCTAAATCATACAATCAGTTACTGCAAAGTCATACCAACTCCGAAAAGGAGACCGTCTTCAGTGTACGAGACAATGTTTGGTGATTAATAAGAACAAGGGCTCATGAGCTGATGATCTAGAAGCTATTGGAAAGTGAATTAAACATTAAGAAAGAAAACTAATTGTTCGATCTTTCATAGGTTGTTTCTGATTAACGTTTGTTTAAGTGCGATAAGAGTCCCACACTATTCGGTATTGATTCTTATCGAAAGTTTTTTTGAAGCTCTATATCGGATAGGAAAAAACTCGTCTTGTAGCTAGAATTTCAAAAGATCTTAACATAAACAAATTCAGCAGTTCAGATGTTATTATTGGTATTTTTCTGCAGAACTGTTCTTTAATCTACTTCATTAGTTTTTTCATCCACCCTACTCTTTAGATCTCGTTCCGAGTAAATGAAAAACAGCATTTATCTGTCCTTTCTATAAAAAAGATGAATCCTTCTCACCCTTAAAATTAATATTATAGACTTATTACAAACACGTCTTTTCATTTCAAGGTAATGGAAAAGCTAATTGATTATCAGCTCAAGAAATATCTCCAAGATCAATGGTTTCTTAATGAGGGATAGAACATCATTTTGGAGATAGTGAGATAATTTGGCTTGATATTTAAAAACAATGTAATAGAATCTGACACTGTGCTCTCTCTTATCAAAAATGAGCGCCTTAGTTTTTGATGAATCCCTCTTTCATTGGAAATTAATTCTCGGATGAGTACAAAAGTAATTTTGCCGCAGGGCTCTATCCTGTTACTCTTTCTCATTTTTATTAATGACCTGGTATGTCTGAAAAAAAAAGTCCACTTACTACCCTCGCTGACGATAGAACCCTCAGCTTTTAATTTTTGTGTTTTGACATACAACCCTATTTTATGAATGCGGATCTTTAATTGCAAAGTAAGAATAGCTCATAAAATTGCAATCTTTTGAGAAATAAAAGTTTAATATCGAAAACTTAATGCTGTCCTTTATCGTTAAAGTGTAATCGGGTTTGCTGAGGCGATGCAAGAAGTTTTTTTAATATACACTATAACCCAATCTGGTTGAACTATCAAAAATCGAGATTGGTTATTTTGCCAAACTTTCCGAATATTCAATATCTTATTATCAGAATGTCGAAAATATCGACACATTTGCAATCACATCAGCATTGACATCTCTGAAGGTAGATAAATCAATTAGTAGGTTGATAAATCACATACTGATAAGCAGGATTATCAATTTTGAACTGTGTGATTTTACTGCTTGAAGAACTGTCAGTAGAGGTATGCCGCAGGGGGTGTCCTTTCTCTTCTGCTTAGGAACCTAGTAGTGAACGAACTACTAACAATGTTCGGAAAGTAACGGTTTAGTTTGATTGCCTATGCGGACTATGTTGCCATAGCGGTATCCGGGAAGCATTTAAATACACTGAAGGAACTACTATAGAAAATGCTTTAAACAAGCTCATAACCTGGTCTTGGCGTCAATACCCAAAAAACCGAACTTGTACTCTTTACCAGAGAATATAAAATGCCCCACATAGACCCTTCTAATACCATGGCCATTAGTATTAGCCATTAGACCGATACTTGCATAATGGAGAAGCAGTATGGGGGAGTGCGTTGCCTGTTTATGTCTGAGTGAAGAACTCTGCTCTACCCCCTCTGCTGCGCTAGATGTTCTGTTCCATATTTTACTGCTAGATATTTTCAGCAAATAATCGGATGTTAGCACAGCTTCCTCCCAGTTGATCAATAATATAATTGGCCACTGCATTATTCTAACTCATTCAGATCTTTATCGTTATATTATAACTTCGACTACATAACCCCTTGAAATTCAATAAAAGCTTCCAAGTGTCCATCCCTGTCAGGTCAAAAACTGATGACGGGGTTGGTGGAGGACGTACTAAATATATGCCTCTCATTTCGTCTTCTCAATTACTGTATCGTGTTTCAGGCAGAACTTCTGGCAATCAAAGAAGTCCTTTCTTGGCTCAGAGAAAACGTGCTATTGATTACTGATATACTCATCTTCTCAGAAATTAAAGCTGCTGTAAAATCATAGGACTATATGCCTCAATAAACTCACTAACAGCCCAAAACTGACGATCATCTCCTGTGGAGATGGCGGAATAGTTTAACATTCACCTTATTTGGATGCCGGGTCATAGAGACATTTCAAAAAATTACAAAACTGACGAAGTTGTAAAAAATTGAACAAATTTACCTTTGATGGCCAACAAATTTAACATCGGCGATCAACTAGCTGCTTTAAAACTTATATTAAAGCATGATACCATAAAGAAAGCAAACCACAAATGGTCAACTAAAAAACTTATTTCGGTTGTTAGATTCCACATTAGTTCCGTTATAAAAGTTATTACAGGACAGGCGTGCTTTTTGACTTGAAGCTCCTGAAAACAATTTTCGCTGAAGCTGCATGGATTAAGAATTAAAGAAGACAGCGTCACACTTTCTATGCTCATGTGCTGCCCTGTCACAAAGAAAAAGTATATCCATCCTAGTGACTTAGAAATTCCGACATCTATTGTCTCAAACGCTTCATAGATAGCTCTAACTGATTCAACGAGTAAGTAAGATCTTAAGATCCATGTGGTATCACATTATACCAGCTATTGGTCCACCTTAACCTAACTTTTTACCACATGCTGCCATTTCTATAGTCATCTTAATATTCAGGAATGTAGGAAAGCTGCTTTCTTATATTCCTAACGCTCTCTTTACGTCCAGAAATAATAAGGATAACATAATTCCTTGCGCTTATAATACAAACAAAATTTGACTGTCATTACTTTTCCATAGGTTATTTCGCTTGCATCATTTGTACCCTTTGGATTTTTATACTAAGTGCATTTTAGCCTCTACGATGACATCTATAAATACATTGTATGGACTTTTCAAACACAAAATTCTTTCTCTTAATTCTTCAATTCTCTGAATATGCTTATCTTCCAAATACTAGAAATTCACTTTGTGAAAAAAAGTACTGAATTGAGCTAACGGTATCTAACAAATTAATTTAAAACTTCTTTGTTTTTCAGAAATACTAAAGGAGCAGGAAGAACCTCTATTCACATGCACAAATAATTGTCCACAAAACGCTTGTAGACAAAAAAGCTAATTAAAAAGCTGTTTCCATCGACTGATATGTAAATATTTGCATAGCTAACAAAACTCGTTAACTACGCTGCCTAACTAATTTCTATATGAACTCCAAGCACTATCAAATCAATACCTCTAATTACTACACATAGGTTAGGTACACATTTTTGACCTTTCCCAAATGATTTAATCTCTTCTCTCCACTCTCAACAAGGATTTTTAATTTGAATAAGAAAAATCTTCACGCTAGTTCATGCCAATGTTTTGTGGTGCCACAGACAGCGCGTATATTGGAATGTTTTGAAAATATTCAAAAAATTCAACAATAATTTGGTATAGCCAGTATATCCCATTTCCCATATCCCATCAGAAGGCCAAAGCCAGCATGAGCAGTCTGGTAAATATAACATAGAGACAAAACGACAACAGACCTTTACTGGCCATTGTCGTGTTAACAGAACTCTATCGCATAACAATAAACTACGTCATTTACCGCACCATGATCCTCCAAACCTTTGTGGCTCTACCATACAAAAATAGGTATACAGAAAAAGACATGTGTTGTATAACGAGGAGGTATACAAAATAGCCTTTTGGAAGATATCCTCATTTCTTGTGTACTTAAACGGGATAAAAATTATTTAACAGCACTTAAAGCACCACCTTCACCTATACTCCGATGTCCATATGGGTGCACATCCATTTCGGGGGAATTATCTTGGCACCGAATCACATTTCTCGCCATTTTTGTGTTCCTGCTTCCAAATCACACATGAATTCCTTTAGTACTATAGTAGGTAAATGTATGGTTGCCATAGTTGTGGAGAGCCTTCAAAGATTGGTCAGTTTTTGTTTTGTTGTTGTTTAAATATCCCGCGGGGATGTTGACAAAGAAGAATTTCACTGGGTCTTTAAATTTATATTCCATACAAGCCACCGCATTAAAGTATTTATAATTTTGGGATATTCGGAAGTCACTGTGAATATCCCACTAATGTATTTTTAAGCATATCTGAGCATTTACTTTTGGTAAAAATATTTGGTACATATATCATCTTCTTTTTATAAGCTGTATTTATTTGCATATATTCTGTATGCAATGTTGTAAAATAAAAACCACTTCTCACGAATAACCCTAATGTCAAAATTTAAGTAAATAAGATTGATCATTTTTAACACTATTTAAATTTCTTGCTTTATTACACAGACAAACATTGCACTATGTGTTATTTGCAAAAAAGTACGAATTTCATTTGTCAACATGTTTATTATCAGAAAGGTTTCAAAGGTCATCAAAATGTATCAGATCATATGTGGGATATTCGCTAGGTTGCTAATACAGCCTAGATAGAGTATTCTCAAAAAACTATGATGTATAATATTGTATAAAAATGAATTCTCTGATAGAAGGTATTACATCGAAAATCCCAACACATTTGTGGGAATTCACAAAAAAAGATTTTGCTACATAAAAGGTTGAGGAAAATTCGTCAAAAGTAGATTAAACCTTCATATTAAATTCATTCATTCTTTAGAGATATCTGGGATATTCGCAATGATACAATTTAAACATCCACTTAGACATCAAGAAGTAAACAGTTTTCAATATGCCTTTCAAAAACAGATTTGTGACATGTCACACAATATATCTTGAGAAATAGATTTTGAATTAATTTTAAATTACCAACACATGGGATGTTCAACACTCTTGCTGAAAATAACATTAAAATATTCTTGAGGCTTAAGAAAAATTGAGTTATGTTACTTAAAAACGTATGACATTTACTATATGATATTTTTTTACGAAAATCCCACATAAAGTGCTATGAACCCGGTTGTTAACTGGAAGCAAAACACAAAGAAAAATGAATTTACCTAAATCAGTTAAACAAACATATTTAAGCCTGAGTCAAAATTATCAAAAAAAAAACATTTCCCACGAATAACCCCAAACTTTAAAATTTAAGGTAAATATTGTTTTCGTTATCATGCACTTGATTAGAGTTTTTAAGTTTTAAACATCATTTTAAAGTATTAATTGTTATCAACGAGAGATACGTATCACAAAATTCTATAATTGTGGGATATTCAAGTATATTCTTTGTATTTTATTTAAGAGATTGTACATTAGCCTTAAAACGTCAAAATGCTTCAAGGGTTACAATTTGGTTAGGGTTATCAGAGTTTAGAACCTCATTGGTGGGATGTTCCCAAGAAAATTTTATAAATTTAAAATAGTTGATACCTATTTGTACTCACCGAAGAAAAAATTACAGTACTAATGTCCGATTTCAGAAACAAACACTAAAAGCAGTTTTATCTAAAAGCTTTTTAAATTTTATCAGGCCTTTAAATTTTTTCAGTTTCACCAAGCTTAAAATGGGAAATTTCAGGGATATTTTTGTTAAAATAGAGTTCTCTTCACAACCCTGTAAAAATAAAACCCCTTTTTTCTTTCTATTAAGCGAATTGTGTGAGAAAAAATGAGAAAGCATTATGTGTTCAAATAAATGACAAAAATCTCAAAATACAACAATTTAAACGTCTTCAAAATCAAAAATCGTGTGTCGTTCAAAAACAAAATATGAAAATCTTTTTCAGATGAAGATGACCAATATGTATAATATTCTAATTAAAAATTAAAATCATAAAAATGATATCATAAATGCAATGTTGAATTTGTTTACCTATTCATTATGTATCTCCAAGTATTGAAAACACAAATTTTACAAAACAAAACATCAGCTGTCAATCTGTAATATTAATTTTTGAATGACACTTTTAAAATTTAATGAGTCAAAAATGGGCATTTAGTTTTAAAAGGTGTTTAAAAGCTTGTTTACTTTAAAAACGCTTGGTGAAACCAAAATATCCCATTTTACACTTTAAAATCCTGTTAAATGTATAAAAGCTGTTTATGAAATTGAGCATAAGACATTTAAATTCAATAATATTTTATATTAAATCAATTATTTTTTGTTAAAAATGTGGAATATTTTAAAAAATAATGAGACAAAGATTTTTTAAATCCGAGATTTTGCTATAAAAACGATTTTTTCTGAATATCCCACAAATGGGATATTTAATTCTTTTTCGGATGTAGTGTTAACTAATATGTTCTCGTGATTTATGATACATTTGTTCGTCTTTAGATTTTTTAAAATTTAGTGCCACCATGTTTGTATACTTACGAATATCCCAAACATGGAATGCTAAGACCCTTGAGCCATTCTTTGCCAATAACAAACTCAGTTCAATTAGCCGTTAAGAATAAAAAAAGTGTTTAGTAATTGTTGGACAAATATCTTTTAAATCGTAGGTCTTATGATATAAACAATGATTTTTTCCACAAATGGGATACATATTTTTTTTTACTGATGTCATGTGAACTATTATATTCTCGTGATTTATTATTAATTATTAAAATGTTTACTTTTCAGGAATTTCTTAAACTTAGTAATACCATGTTTTTATTCACGAATATCCCAAACATGGGTTTCAAAAACACTGGAGTTTTATTATAAAAAAAATGCCTGGCTAGTTAATAAAATCACAGCTAACTTGTTACAGAATCGAACATTATAATCTCCCACCGATCACTCTAAGTCAGAATTTTGTATAATTTTAGGTTAATCTAAATTTGTTTCAATATTAGCAAATATTTGATGAATCAATTAGCAGTCAAGAAGATAGCAGTTTTTAGTGATTATTTGAACAAAAAATTTGTTAATGCGTGGTCTTACGATAACAATGATTTTTTCTGAATATCCCTTAAATGGGATATTTAATTTTAACACTGATGTAATGAGAATATATAATATTCTTGTGATTTATGATCAATTATTAAAATGTATACTTCTTATGAATATCTAAAATTTAGTACCACCATGTTTATAGCAACGAATATCCCAAAAATATACAAACGAATAGGCAAATCTAATTTTTTGCCAATAAAAGCAAATATTTAAAGAATCAACTAGCCGTTAAGAAGATAAAAGTTTTTAATGATTGTTTTGTTTAAATCCAAGTTCTTACGATAACAATGATTTTTTCTGAATATCCCACAAATGGGATGTTTAATTTTTGTACTAATGCTATGTAAATTAAAACACTCTTGTGATGTATGATCAATTAATAAAATGAGTGCTTCTTAGGAATATCTAGAACTTAATACCAGGATGTTTATACTAACGAATATCCCAAGCATGGAATTGTAAGACCCTGGAGCTTCTTTATTGGCAAAAAAACTACCCTGCTGTTAAAGAACCAAACATAATAAATTCCCACGAATAAACCGAGGTCAAATATGTATTAAATTTTACGCAGAACTAAATTTTAGGTATTTTCAAAAATTCAACCCTCCAGAAATTCACCTTAAATGTCTACTTTGAAAGTGAAATATATGAGTGTTGTACAGCTTAAACTCCCCCCCCTCCCCGTCTCATCCTATACTATACCCCTCGCGTTTCCAACATCAATATTCTTCTTGAATATTGTAATGCTTATAGCTTGTTTCATTTCCAGGAATCAATGACAGCACAAAACTCTCGACGAAGACGCGACTTTATACGACAACGAAGGCGCACTCTATGTGTGACAACAAGGAACTCTCAGTCTCAACTCTGAGACATGGAAGCCTATAGAGTACATCGAATGCTGCTCAGCTCACAGGTTTTTGGGCGAAACATGAGTAATCAGTTGTTTGGATAAGATTCGCGCGAGTCCAAAAGAGCGGGATCATGAATAATTTAGTACATTTGTACTCGAAGTACCGTTTCGATGGGAATCAGATAAGGACCTTCACATGACTTAAAGACTAGGCGAAGGTGGTGATGATCGGGGGGTTATGCGGTGGCGTGGTTTGGTGATGTGGTCAATAGACGAAGTACCATAGAGAGTGGGTGTACAGTAAGAAGTGCTGGGTACTATGATTCGCTTCAATACTGCTCCGCATTATGTCGTCGCCAACATGGTCACTCTTTGGAGGCGCGAGAATAAGACCCATCATATTCATGCATATACTCCTCCTCGACTGTGGAGCTACTATCTTGATCGTTCTGTTATAGGTTTGTTTTTGTAAGGCATTCCGAGGCATTTGGTATTGTACGGGATCTGTTCCATTATTATTGGACAAGTACTCGTACCTACTCCCGGTGGTGGTGTATATGCATTTTTGGTGACAAGACAATGTATCCATATGATAAGACAGAGTGGGCTTGTCTGATGGAACCATTGTGCGTCGTCGTCGCTCTGTCCAGCCTTCTTCGGTCAGCTAGCAGAACTAAACAGGTAGCTTCTGCAGCATTAGCATCAAGTCACTAAATAGGCATAGGTTTGTTTGTTCATGTGTGATCTGATGGTGGGATGAGGGACAACAATGGGACAACTAAGCTAAGTCAACAAATTGTAATTTGATATACTTGCCAACTGAATTTTGTCCCACGTATTTCATTTGGTTACGCTTCTGTGTTGCGGTTTTTATAGATACGAGTATTTTTATCTTATCTCCTCTTACAATACACCTCGCAATACCTTACCTACCTTTACTTTGTCTGACAATGTGACAGCTCTGGCAGTGGTGCGGCGTGGCTGCCACCCGCTTGGCTGGGCGGGTCTGGTGTGCCAGAAATAGAATCATATGTATTTTGTGCAGTTGTCGCATGGAGTGGAGATAAAAATAATCTGTCCGAGATAAAGTATTTAATTTTATTGGGTTTATCATGCATGACAAATTATTGAATTTGTAGATGGGGACTGACCGTGGGCGCCGTGGCTTAGTTGGTTAAAGCGCCTGTCTAGTAAACAGGAGATCGTGAGTTCGAATCTCGCCGGGGCCTAGCATGCTCTCTCTCAAAAGTGTGCGGATGAACTTTTTTCTATAATTTTGTAATATTTCAATTATAAGAACGTTGCCGATTAAATTAACATAAACATTAAGAAAATGGAAAATATGCATTTCTTTAACTCGTTTTTATTTTGAAACTAATAATAAACTTTTAAAAATTTGAGTTGTACAGGCACTGGTTGATTTTATTGAAAGTTTTAATGCTGTCAGTATGTAGATGTAGAGTTTTGAATGCATCAGCTTTTGAAGTGATGGTTGAAATATTATGCAAGGGCTTTCTATATACAGTTCTAAGCAAATTACTATAGTTACTTGTAAATTAACTAAAATCAATATCCCCATCCTGATAACTTACCATCTGTGCCCTTCAGTCGATTTTTCTAAGACTTTAACAAAATACCAATAGCCATATGTTATGTGGAAAACAAAATTTGAAGACAATATTTTTTTTTGTTCTCCTAATAATTCCAACAAAATATCTAAAACTTAGCAACAATATTGAAGTCAATATTTCCATTTATTCACGAGATATCGATAATCGAACATGATTTTTCACTGATTTTTTGTAGCATTTGTTATAAATTTAAATTTTTATAAAAGAAAAAAACAATTTAAAATTTTAAAATATTACTGAATTTAAAAAAAAAATATTTTTTAAAAGATAAAACTAGTTTGATCCTTTTCGAAAACCAATTTTTATTAACTTTTGGTAGTATTGTGATTTTATAGGTTTTTATTTTTTGTAAGAAACCGTTTCTTCGATTTTTCTTGGATATTAAAAATGTTTTTCTTCATTGCATTACATTATTCTGGAGTTCATATCATTTTCTGTTCGTAAAATATTCGACATGACAAATATTTTGTTTAGTTTTTTTGATTTTTGGAGCAAGTTAGACCAAAATGCATTAGCTTGGCGACATTTTTTGTTATTCAGGGTTCATTAACTACTAATTAGAAGAGAAGTTGGTTAAATTACTTCAGGGATCTAGAAAAATTAAAAACTGAACGATATTGGTGGAAAATCCACAGCACCTCTACGTTAGATAAACATTCCCTGAAATCATATCATTTATAAAAATTCTCTAAATTATATCACCTACATCGGGCCAAAAAAAATTAATAATAATTGACCAATACCGGCCACTACCATTAACGGAGATTAATGTATTTCTACAATTATTTTTAGCGTTACAAAATATGTTTCATAAAATTCAGGGTACACAACCCATTTAACGAACACTTTTCCATTCCAAATTGCTGAATTTGTGTCTTTATAAATGTTTTGAATTAGTTTTCCAAACTTTTGAGTCATACCAAGTCCGTATAGCTTGTAAACCAGAGCTACGCTATCCAAGGTATCAAAAGCCGTTCTGAAGTCTACAAAAAGAACATACATTTTTTTATTTCTTGCTAGAAATGACTCAGCAATACTTTTTAGCACAAATACATGATCAATGGTGGAATATCCAAATCTTAAACCAGCTTGGAACTCACTTAAGAGATTTTTCGGAGCTATCCAGACTTTTAGCCGCTTTTGGAATGCAGCAGTACAAATTGTATATGTGGCATTGAGGAAGAAAACGATGGATCATTAATACTACCTTTAACTGATCTAGAACTATTTCATCTATAAAAACTTGGTTCGTCAACACAGTCAGCTTTTGGATAAGGTTAATTGTCCCGTACTTATAAAATTCAACTGGTATTCGGTCAGCACCTGCTGCTTTGCTATTTTTGAGTTCGGTTTGTAGAAGCCAGGTGGAGCATAGTGAAACTTCAAAAGATTACTTGGGGTAGGGTCCAAGAGTTGTTGAAACTGGTTACCTAAAATTTCAGGACTTAATCTAATATCCAGAGTATACCTTTTACTATTAAAAATCCGATCTAGATTCCAATATTCAGAAAAGCTCATCGATAGACTTAACTTGTTTGCTTCAGATTCAAAGAATAATTTTTTACTTTCGGTACATATTGGCTTAAACCTTCCATGTATAAGACAGATCTCTTGCTTTTTTCAGCTTCCATTGAACCAGCATTCTTTATAGGCTATAGCTTGCCTTTTCTTTCTGTTATGCGAATATGCTTGTTTAATAGTGTCTTCTAAAATATTAAAATACATTGATTCATGATTTGATAGCAATGCATCTAAGCGTACTTTGTAGGCTTGTTCGTTACTGTTATTCCACACTTTTTAAGGTAGAAGTTGGATCACTGACCACCTTTAGCATAGTTAAGTGCACCACGGCATGTGGTCGGAATATAGGGTTCATTTGGCACTTCAAAATCGACAATGTGATTATTCCACTCTACTCTTACAAATCCAAAATCAATTACAGAAGAGCCTTGTCCTCCAACAAACGTATATTCTCTACAGGGGTTTTAACTCATTTCCATTTCATTGATTGTTTTCTGAGCCTTCTTCTTCACCAACTCTTCCGTTAAAATTACCTTTTAAGAGCAAAGTTTGGCTTTTCTCCTCGTTGACATGTCAAGAATTCCTGTAGTTGTTCAAAATTATTTTCTCAGTGATTACAGTTCAGATATAGATGTAGTAAACTTTTATATACAAAATACGCGACTACGTCACACGTACTTACTTCCTTACCTTAATATTGTGATGCAGAGGTAGACTCAATGCCCAGGACTCTTCCTAAAGAGAACAAAAAACTTGGGTTTAGAGTTTTCAAATTCCGATTTGTAACGAACTTCATTTTCTTTAAATCAGAACCTTATAACTCATATAACAAGGTATTTTTACTTGCGATATATAGGAACTATATGGCAAGTTTTGCATTCGTGCAAAATTTCGAACTCGAGATTTTAATCAAATTACTATTTTAGAGAAGTCGAAAAAAGTGGGTCCCGCGATTCCGTCCGGTCTGTTTTGTCTGTCTGTCCACGCTCCTACAGCCAAACCATTGGGTCGATTGAGTTCAAACTTGGAAGTTAAGGTTTTGAGCAGATTCGCGTTACGCGTTTTTTTCATTTTTTGTTTAAGATCAAAACTAACAGTGGCCCCCATACAATTTTTTTGGTCAAAAAACGATAATTCGAATTTTCTCAAAAACAAACCGATAGATTTTTTTTTTAATTTTCTCTAAAATTGTATTTTTTAACTTGGCTTTTTTTGGAAAGGTACCGCTTTTAGAACCGTTTTTTTGTTTTTTAATTTTCTCAGCAACATGAACCGATTTCAATAATTTGTTTTTGAACGAGCTCTTATATTGCTTTAGCAATATTTGATTTTCAAAAGTGCAATGTCTTTTTCTTTAGTTTAAAAAAAAAAATTGATTTTTTTTGTTCAAATATCAAAAACGGTTCAACATTTTTTTACGAAATTCAAATGAAGAGCATATATTTACAATCACTAAACAACTGCATACCAAAAATATTTTTAGAATAAAATTGCAAAATGTTTTATATATAAAAAATTAATTTAAAAAAAAACCGCTCTAACGATTTTTGAAAAAAAAAATTGAAAAATCAAGGGTTTTTTATTTATAAAATGGCATTTAAATTTTTAAAGGCAAACTTATTTTTCAGGTAAAATTTTGAATCTTAAATTAGTTTTTTTTTTAATTATTTTACTTATATTAAATGTAACCCCCTCCCATCTCACCAGATCAAATCCTGTACATGAGCCCGAAAGAGCGCATTATTTTGACAAAATATTAATTACGTTCCTGTTTTTTATCTAAATTAATGCATTTGGTACATATTTATGTATTTTTATAACAATAACGATGGCCGTGTAACACCACTGCATCGGATTAAAGCATGATATATTTAATCAACAATCTATTTTAAAGTGTCTATCAAGAAGTAATATCTTGGAACCTTTGTATATATGATTTTAAAATATTATTCTTTAAGAATAAGGTTGTTTCACACATATTTTACTTGCCTTCGCTTATATATAAAAGAATAAATACTTAGTACAAGTTAAGGAAACGGGCCAGAAAGAGCATATATGTATTTTCTATTTGAATCACTTTTTCAACGTATATATGTAGGTATTACGTACAACCTCTACAACTACGGCTTACGTATCATTTCATAAATAAAATCCAAAACGCACAAGATCCTGACTGTAAACAACACATGAATAGGAATTTCTTGTACCTGTTCGTATCCCAAGCAACAATTTTTGGTAAAAAATCGGCTTACAAACCGATTTAAAACCCGAGGTTATTTACCTAAAAGTAATGAAATCGGTAAAAATCACGGCTGGGAAACGTTCCAAAACCATTACCATTACCCGAAATGGTCGGTTACTTTTGAACTTGGGTTTTTTCTTGGTAACAAAAAACCGATTTTAAAGAGTTAAATAATTACTTCTTCTAAACCTGGGTTTTTGTGTGGTAACAAAAAACCAGCTTTAAACGGTAAAATAATAACTTTTTATTGGAGATTTAATGTAACCGATAAGAAGCGGTTAATATCTTACGTTCCGTTAACGTTATTTTGAAGCGTTATGGTGACGTATTTTATTTACCAGTTATTACAGGTAGTAAGGAAACCTACAAATCGGTTGTTTTAATACCTAGTTTCAACGTTGTAATTAGGTTACTTAAAAACCATTATTTTTCGTCGGTTAAAATTTGGTTACCAAAAAACCCAGTATAATTCCGAAACAAGTTATTTTATAACTTTCCTGAAAATAAAATTCCTTTAAAATAAAAAGAGGTTACAAAATTACTTTTTACATGTTTTTTATTCATGTTTAAACTTAACATTTATCTACTTTAGGAACTTAAAACTAATGCATACTTTAAAATATATGTATATATTTATATAACTTAAGATTAATAAACAAAATTTAATCGGTTGCTGCCCCGTCGCTGAAAAAAATACACAAATTTATTAGAAAAAAAAATAAAAGCAATATTCTATTTTTTAGTTTATTATAGCTACATAAATATATAAATATAACTATATAAAAAGAAATGTAGGTAAAATTAACTTACATTTTTCCTAGCCTGAAACGGTCCTGTTTCAAGTACGTTTTTATGTATGCGGATCCCTCCGCATCGCTAAAGTTAGGGAACCTCTTCCTGACCGCCTCCACCATCACTCCAAAAATTTGCTTAAACACATCGAACCGTTTTTTGGTGGCCGTCCCGAACCACGAGTATTCGAGAAGCAAAGTGTCTCCAAACATGCACCTGGACATTGTTTTATTCGCGCTTCCTCCTCCAAATGTGCTGAGTTTCCGAATCTATTTAAAAGAAAAACAGAACGAAACGAAAATTTTAGTTATAATTTAACACATAGAGAAAAATAATATTAGTAAAAATTCATTAGTAAGAAACATTATAAAAAATGCATTAGTAAAAATACAAAAGAATTTACGCATACCAAGGCTCGCTTAAAAACTGGATCAGCCCCAATTTTTTCTCCCAGCTCATCCATCTGGGCGTGATCTTTGATGGGCATCAAGCTGTCGGGAATTTCAGCTGTATCCGTCCTCGCAGCTCCAAGGCACAATTTCTTAATAAAAAGGTTCTAGCTAACCTCCGTCTTAGTCATTAACTTTTCGAGGAGTTGCATATTTTCGACGGAATCCACTTTTAATGCCCCCAGCAACATTTCGAGGGACTGGACTTGCCCTTTGTTCAGCCCGCACATTTTGAATTGTTTGTAAGGCAATTTGCTGTTGAGAAGTGTTGGAATCTGAAATGTTCAATAAGAAATATTTTACAACTTATTTTTAAATTGAAACATTTAACAAAAAGAATAACATTTTGTATGGAATGATAAGAGTTATATCCTTTGGGGCTATGACATCTGCTGCTAAGTACTTCTGGAAACTGCATAGTTTCGAATTGAGACGACAAGTATTTAAGCTTTTTAGGTTTTAGAAAATTTTAATTAAATTAATAAATCGAAAGTACTTACCGATATTATCAAAAATGATTTTGCGCGCTATTTTCTGCCAGGCGTCCGATAATTCGAGTCATTGTTTGCGTCCAGAAAAAATGCTAGTAATATTTGTACTTGTTTTTTATGTGGAAGTAAAAAAAATGTGATTTGTTTACTTATTTTTTATTAGAGAGTTAAAAAGAAGAGATTTTTGTACCTATTCTTTATAAGAAAAGGTGAAATAGGGAAGAAAATTACCCAAAATAACGTTTCATGCAATAAAAATAATTAAATTTAATGTATTCCAATAAATAATTAAATTTAATGTATTCCAAAATGACTTACCAAATATCCTTTTGGACACAATAATCCTGTTGACTAGAACTCCTTTGATAAACAATCCTTTTGTTTTCGATAAATTACTTTTTATAATTTTCACAACTCACTTATTAGCACTTAGCAAACTTTACGACTTCACACCACGCACAACAAAAACCAACTGACCAAAACATAGTCTGATACTGATTGGAAAATAGTTTGTGTGGTTGAGTGAGTTTGGTTGTGGAGAGAATACAAATGAGTTAGACTTTTACTGAGGCTCTAGAAAGGTAATATTTAGACTAAATATAGATAATATGGAGTAAAAAATAGTAATTTTTCAACTTTTACTAAAAAGAAGGTTATATTTCAACTCAAAATTAAGCTTTTTTAAAACCAAATTTACAATTGAAATAAAATTAGTAAAATATGAACCAATAAAACAAATTATTTAAAAACCAATTTGACTAACTACCAACAAAATAAGTTTTTTTATAACCAGTTTTACATTTTTAGTAAAACTGGTAAGATTATAGCCAATAAAATAATTACCAAATCTAAAAGTGTTTTTTTTTAACCTAAAAATCAGTAATTTTAAAGCTGGTTTTGAACTTGATAGCTAGAACTGGTAATAAATTAACCAGAAAATTGAAAAAAAGTAAATAATTGGTAAATATAAACCTGATTTATGACCCAGGTTTCAAATGCGATTTTTTAAAGCCAATTTTAAACCTGGGTTATTAAAATACCTAAAAAAAAGGATCCAAAATTACCTGAAACTAACTTTGGGTTTATTTCAGGGTTTGATTTTACCGAAAATTTCCCTCAGTTAAAAAATAACCTATTTCAAACCATTTTAAAACCAAGGTTATTCCAGGTAAAATTAATAGCCGCGGTAATTTTGCTACTGAGGTTACAAATTGTTGCTTGGGATGCTTGTTTTTTTTTTTTTAACTTTAACGAAAAAAATAAATTGAACGTAATAACTCCATGTTTGCCCTGAAAACTTGTAGGAAAGAAGGAATGTGATTGGATTGTAGCAAGTACCTTCTACCTACCAATAACATTCCTTCATTTTCATCATAAACATGTCTTTATCTATCTATCTGCATAAGGCTGAGCACGCCAATGAACTATTCTTTATTCGTTTTAGACACCTACCTAACTACACAACCAATAGGCCATCGCTTTACAATTTAAACGTCGCGTCGTGTTCTTCCTCTTTCTTATCTTCAGATAATTTATTTTCCATCCTGGTTCTTCTAATATGAAATTTAAATAAAGCTATATCCAAAGGAAAAGTGAGAAAAAACGAATTGACAGTTTTTTTTTACAAAAAATAAAAACCTAAAAAAAACAATACTAAAAGTTGGTAAAAATTTACTTTTGACTCAATTATCTTTTTAAAAATTGAAAACATTGGCTTCAAACTAATGGTATCTTGCAGAAAATATTGTTTTCGCCAATCAGTTTTTTTATAAAAAAATTAAAATCTACAAAAAATAGTAGCAACAATAGTACGGTTCTCGATATCTCGTGAATAATAGAAGATATTGACTTATCAAATTAATTTCGTGCATCCAATTTGCATTTGTTTATATAAGAAATAAAAACTTTAAAGAAATGCTAAAAATTGGTTTTCGAATACAAATTTTGTTAGCAAAAATAGATTTTGAAATCAAACTACCTCAACAAAATATTGTTTTTAATTTTTAATGTTTTTAGAATAATTCAACTGACGACTTTTTAAAAAAAAAAAAACTCGATAACCTACAAACCTTTTAAGCAAGACAAATCGATAGACGGGATGGGAAGTTATCAGTGTGGGTCGCATTCCAGATTCTTTTTTTTCTAATGTTCACATTTTCTTTTTTAATAACATTTGGTGCAACCTAAAATAGATAAAAAAAATATTTCCAAGTCTATGAAAAAAAAATGTATAATGAAATATCAGCCGGATGGGTACAAAGGCTACGGTTGCAACATATCTTGTTCATACAATTTTGTAAGATCAAATCGCAGAAGTTTCCCCATTTTCAGCCGCTCGAAAATGTTTTTCCACGACCAAGACTGTGAGTGTATAATAAGTACTTAAAATATTTGTATTAATAATATTTTTAAAGTGAAGTTTAACAATTTTTCGTTTAAAAACTAAAATTTTTATTTCAAAGCTAAAAAAACGATATTTTGGCTAACCACACCACCAAAGCGAATTTTAAAGGGATTTTAATAATAATTTTGTTATCTTTTTAGGGTATAAGAAATAGAAAAACTTAAAATAAACTGTTATCTATTGATGTCGATTATTTTATTTACGAATATTTTAATCAGATTGTAAAATTAAGTTCTCAACTACATTGGAATTCGAAAAAAAAAAAAAATATAAACATAATCCATTGTAAATCATAGCATCCAATAATTCTCTAGGAATTTCTGTCCTCATGTGCGAAATTACTCTTCTTTGTATCTACATAAGAGGCCCAATAAAGCAACAATTTTATACTTAGTGCATACATTTTTAAGTATTTGATTGCCTTATTAGGAATTTAATAGCAAAACTATTCAGCAGCATAATGACAGAGCATTCGCATTCAAAATTACACATACGAATTCATGGAAAATAACTAAAGGAAATTCACTTAAATCTATGCAAATTAAATACGTACATAATTTCCATATGGAAAATTTCAAATAACCAAATCAACGGGAATTATAAATCTATGCTCATACAACAGTAGACGAAAAAAAATATAAAAACAACAACAACAACAAAAATAACAACTGTCACATTCATTTGATTAAGATAACCCAGTTTACGGATTGTGTTTTTCCTCTCTCGTCAATATACATTATACTCGACTTCTACTGTATACACAGTATAACTAGGTATTTATTTAAAATTTGCATACATTTTCCCGTCGTCGTTGCGTCGTCTTAAGCATATTCAGCAGCTTAAGATTCCCGTTTGGTATATCTCGAATTCTTAAGACGCTATTTAGAGAAGAATAAAAGTGTACAACAGCTACAAAGCGCTCAACTCATATTGACCAATATTAACTTTGAGGAAATTCCTGTTCAAACATATTGCACACTTTTCCACTAGTGGTTACGATGATGATTAAAGTTAAGAGTGGTTTTCATAACCATACGTAACGGTCACATAACACAATGTATAAGAAAAGACGCTCTCTTGGCATAATTTGTATGGTTGGTGCACTTAGGCGTATACGCACTTTTTTCTTTTATTTTTATTATAGTTTTAATAAACTTCCTACAAAAGATTACTTTTAGTGCAAATTTGTTCTATATCCTTAAATATATATAAGAGACGACCCTGCAGTGCTGTTAAATGATGATACGACACTTTTCCTAACTTCTTTCACGTGGCTGATGGACGATCAATGAAATGGTAACCACATTGTATAAATCAAAATTAAAATTCCAATTCAAACCATACTTCCGACATTTAAGCCGTCTGGTCTTCTTCCCCCGGCTGATTTCCAATCACCTGAAGTTCAAATCGAAAAAAAAATCCAATAAAAGTGATTGGACTCTTCTTGGAAGAATCCCCGATCAAGTCCAAAATAAAGACCAAAGGAAAATATTCGTAATTGGTTGACAAGTTTCATTCATCGCTGCTGGACTGTGTGTGTTTGTATGTTCTTAGCATGAGATGACATTTTATCTTGTTCCGATGGCAACAAAAATCGGTGATAGCTACACGACGCGACATTTGAATTGGACCACAAAACTGTCATCTAACCTTATCCGGCCAGAGGCCAGAGCGGAAGAACAAGAATCGCAGTCCTCTTGATTCCAGAACCAGTAGACGATGAGGCCGACGACGATTCTCGTCAGAATAACTAATGAGGTGCGCCGAACATTTCGATAGCCGCCGCCATCGCCACCGCCACCGCAACCATATCCGCTGCTGCCAGCCTCCGCTGGATAGTATACGACGACGACTAAGACGCGACGAGCGACGACGACGTTCAATCGGTTCTTGTGTTCCTTTATTGGCCCCATCGGACTTCTGGTTAAAAACAGTCAAAATCGCAAGTCACATGTCCAAATCGATATTTGTGTGGCACAGCAAGGAATACCGCAACAGAATAAAAGACCGACGACCGACGACCTAACGTCCTGTCTGCTTCCTACTTTTCAAGATCTGCATCAGCGCAGGATCGGGATCGGGACCAGGATTGAGCAGGGTGCGGAGTTTATGCCGATTAAGATGATGGTCACCGCGCAGCCGCTGGAGCGCCATGTAACCCAGCTCAGATTTTGATAGTCATCGTCTTCGTCATCATCATCGGTTCCATCATTCCGTTGCAATTTTCTATATGTATATTATACCTGGATGCAGAATGCTGCCCGTTTCAACTTTTCCGCTTTCGATTAATGGCAATTATTTGCATTTTATTGGAAAAATTAGCTTCAACATTGTTGGAATGCCTTGGAAGCTCGCTTACGGAACGAGTACATATTTGTGACGGTTAAACATAACGCTCAGCTCAGGTAGTCATCAGGCACGGTGCATCTGCGCCTATAGAGCGAGAGCCAGCGTGTTTATCTTGAGTGACGGAAGAGGCCAGGAACTCTCCTCTTCGGCAATGACGGCAACGACAACGCAGAAAGATAGAGAACAACGTTAGAGTTTTGCAGCTCTGTGTTTGCAGCTGATAAAAGGTGTGAATAATGGTGTGACACTGTTTGGAGCAATGCAGCGCTGCGGTGAGCTGGCTTCAGTGAGATACACTAACGAGGTCTTCTACGGTCGATGATTGTTGCAGCGGCGGCGCAGCGCATTCGACGAATAATTGACTTGTCATCTTAAGTCCGCATATTATCACGGTCTTTACACCACCTCAACCGGAGCCGAGTGGAGCGGAGATGCGGTCAATTTTGAGAGAAATTGCTAATATTATGCCACTTTATTTGCTCAGCTTTGAGGCGTATAACTTGTGGAGATATAATGTAAGCCTCTATTCCTATGTATGTAGGTGTATAAAATGTTGTTGGGGCCGAATAAGATGTCATTATTATCAATTTTGATAGATAGCTTGGAAAATTGTAAGAGTTTGGTTCTTCTTTTTGTTGCCACTTTTTGTTTACCATCTTGATTGTTGTTAAAAGGCAATTGACGATGCGTCGCGACGTATAGATGTAAACGGAATAAAGCCATGTTAATACAAATAATTGGCTTGTTTGATCGATTTGTTAAATGGTTGAATCTTGTTGAATGCATTTACTTTTAGAGCAAAGACACTTACGAAGTTTAGAAATGTCTTTAATCAATTTGTATGAAGTAATGTTAATAACAAAACAATTTTTACAGCTTTCGCTTGTGTCAAGAATCTTTGACTAGAATATGCTAAGCCTAAGGCATAAATAATGTACCTACAAAGCAAAAGGTTCAGCGGAAATTTGCAATTATTTAAGGGCTAACAAATTTTAAGACTCATTGTTAGTTATTGAACAAATTATAACGTAGGTTTACTATTTTGGTTTCTTAATGATAAAGTTTGAAATTATTGCTGATTGTTAGAAAATATTTGTTTTTTGGATTGAAAAAGGGCGTTGTTCGTTAAATTTATCAATCAAAACAGGTTCGTAGGTTTTTTTATTGAAAAATAATAACAAAATGTTGATAAATATAAATGTTTAAATAATTTAATATAAGTGCTTATTAATGTAATTGTAAAATAACAACAGGTATAGGTTAATGAATAGTACCTATTGTACCAATTCATGATTGCCAGAAATATTACTTCATATCTTTGTAATATTTGTGATTTTAATAGCTTTGAACCTAAGAGAGCCTTTAGGGTAGATCAAGGTTATGTTTTTTCTTGTTACGTTGAACTTTGATGTAATTATTAAAAAGCTTATCAAAAGATAGGTGATTAGGTATCGATTTTTTTCTTATTAACAATTTAAGCATTTCTCCACATTTCAAGTATATCCAATACTTTTAGAGCGATATGTTTAGCACTAACAATTGTTCGTCCCTGTTTCGCTGGCTTAATTTTAAAAGCATATGTAATGCAATGGTAACGAAATCAATTATTAAAATATAATAGGGTAAATTAACAAACGTCAAATTGTTTGGTAGTGATTAGGCATCACTGCTTTCTTGCTATGCTGATCGTTGCTCAGCTGATTACGATGCGATGCTGATTGACAAAAAGTTGTTTAAAAACAACTTTTGCTTTATGATGGATGTGGTACTAATAAAAACTCTAATTGTAATTAAAATCTGGAGCCGCACATTTTATCTCCTCTAGAACTTTTATCCACAATACTGACTTTGATTTTCTGGCGGCAATGAATTCACCTTCATATTTTAATCTGATTTCTATTAATAGTTTCATTTGTGTGCTGGTAAAATATTCCCTAAAATTCAACAAATTAATTAATTTATAAACAATTTTTTTCGTTGTGTTTTTCTGCCATTTTTGCTAAAAATCGCGTCGGCATCAACAACTTATGAAGAAAATTCTTTTGCTTTTTTTGTTTATATTTGCGCATCAGTTTATCGCACTTTGCAATAATGAACAATTGACATTTTAAGTGATGCCAATTATTTGCGTTGCGTTTATGAGCGTGCGTTTGTGAATTTACACATAATGTAGTTTGTGTTGCAGCACTTAAAAAAGGAATTTTTCAAATCTTAGAAAAAAATATGTGCCTACTTTCAAGAATTGTTTAAGATTTGTTTTAGTCTGTATTAACTTGAGATTTTCAAATTTTTACTTTTATATCACAATCTTCTAAATGTGTAAAATGTGATTTTTCTTTTAATATTGTACGTGCACTTAAGGGGCTATGAATATCCTTACAATTATTCAACACAGTGCGAGTAATTAGAAGAAAGGACAGGATTAGAAAGGAGATACCGATGCCCATTAGTTTTGAATGTTTGCACATTTTATTGAGTGGAAAGTATTGAGCCTGGTAAAACTTTCCACATTCATGTAGTGCGGCTAAAGAAAGAATCCCTGTACTTACCAGTACTTCTGAAATTTAAGTCAAGGGAAACTGATGAACATTCCTAGAAGTGTGAGTATTACGCTAGAGCATTGTTTATGAAAAGGGTGATAAAACAATGTGCAAGAGTAGTAAAATGTCTCAGTAAAAGAACGGTCGCCTATCATTTTAAGAGCTCCATTTTCAATACTATCAAAAAGACTTAAGAACGTTATTGGGGTACGAAAATGAGAATCTTTAAACGAATATGAAGAGCTGAGGGTATTGTCACCAGCGAAACAATTTATTGGATTAGAAGTTTCAAACAAAAGATAATTTATAAAAATGAGAAACCTAGTATCGGAGACAAAACGAAACCCTCGGGCAAATCGTCTTATACTTCTTGAATTGAACAGGGATTAAAATTTGTATATTTAGGGACAGCCTGACAAATGCTTTTTTCCATCTCCTCGAAAAGAAACCTGTAGAGAAGGCCATATGGAAAAGATTACACGTTGGTTTTGCGAGCGATAAAAATACCTCTTTAGAACAATAGCAGGGATACTATGCAAATTTAATAATAAAACCTGAAATAACTCGTTGATAGTAATCTTTAGCATAGTCCCGTATCATGTATGCAACTTCAATTGTCAGTTTTTTTTAAGGTCTTGGTCCGTCAAGCCTTAGAGTTTGAATTGTTGATTTTGGCATTCATGAACATTTTTGGTTTTCTGTTACTTAACAGAGTCATATTTGTTTGAATAGGTGCATCACAAATCTAATGGCCTCAATAAAATATTATTGTTAAAAAATCCTTTTTCCCATACTTTATATGGTAATTATTCTTTTTACTAATTACAGATATTTGTATTAAAAAGTTTTTCTTGATTAAAATAAAATAGATTTTTAGAAAATTGTATTTATGTGTACAAATTTAATAAACTTAAATAAGTTAGATTTCCTTATCTTCTTTATTTCATTTTTTTCCCCTAGTTTCTCTCTTTTCTATTGAGTTTATATGAATTTTTTTTTTTTTCATTAAGTTATAAGTGAGTAAATTTTTTTTAAATTTCTGGTAAGACACGAAATACATTTTTTTAAATTATATAAAGTTTTTAGTATCTCTCCATGTTTTTAAATTTAATATTCAAAATTTATTTATGCCTGAAAATAAATGTTTACAAACATGAAAATAAAATATCTTATATACATATATATAAAGTATGTGCCACGTGGTTTGTCCTCGATGGACTCCTAAACTATTTAACCTAGTTTAAATAAATTTGTACAACGACAACGTGTGCAGTTTGATCCAACTTGAAGATAGAATAGCTTACATCTCAATTTATTATCGCAATATTAATTATTGCAAAATATTTGCCACAATTATCAGCTAGCTCTAAACCATTCTAACAGATGGTGATATTTGTTGACTGGATTGAGTAAGTATTCAATAGATGGACACATTGAATTTTACTTGTTCAATGTTTGGTCTTAGCAATTTTCCGATAAATTTCTAGATATTGAGAACGAAAAAATAGGACTGCTACCAAATATGCAGTGCATTAAAGTGCCGGACACTTTTTGCAGTGTTCTTCAGGAAAAAAATGAGTTGATTCAGAGTATTTTTCCGAATATACAGAGTAATTACTTGAATCATAACTGGCTCAGTCATCGGGCTATTTTGGTAGCCAAAAATTTTGATGTTGAGGAAATTAGCTACCAGATACAACAGTTGCTACCAGGCGATCTGATGTCTTTTAAATCAATGGATACTGTTGTTAATGAAAATAATAGTGTACATTTTCCAATTGAATTTTTTAAATTCACTAAATATACCTGGAATACCACCACACAATCTTCAATTAAAGATGTTCACCTATTATTCTCCTGCGTAATTTGAGTCCACATCAATTATACAACGGTACACGTTTGATCATCCTTTATGATGATCACCGGAAATATTCTTGAAGCAACCATTTTAACGGTAAAGTTTAAGGGAAAAGTGTCCCTGTTGAAACATATTCCAATGACACCGTCTAAGCTACAGTTTCCAAATCGTTTAGCTTTTGGTATGTCTATAAATAAGTCTCAAGGCAAAGCAATGTCCATTTACGGTTTAGACTTGGAAAATCCATGTTTTTCTCATGGGCAGCTATGTTTTACATGTTCACGTGTATCTGTGTTAGCGAAAGACAGGTTAACCAAAAATATTGTGCACCGATTAGTGCTTAATTAAATTGATATTAACATTTTTTTTATATAGCTAATAAATATTATTGTTAGAAAATTTTAAACTAATCGCCCTACCTACCTTATTTATAAGTATAACTTTCACATGTTATTTACAAAAAACTTTACAAACTTTAATAAAAATAACAATACATTTTAAATTTAATGCCTTTGCATTGATTTTTGCTTTACCTCAGCTGTACTATAATTTTGATCAATTGTGTTCAAAGGCATTCCCCTTCAAATCCAAAACCAGTAAATTTGTATACCAGCTTTAACGTTTCTGCCTTCGTTCGTAAATAATAATTTTATTGTAAAAAGGGATAACGGTAGTAGAAAATCAGTCATGAAGGTTGCCATGTTTTTTTAATGTCTGATGTTCTCCTACCGTTACCCTTAAATAGTTTACAACAATGTTATATGACGAAAAATCAAGCAACGCGTGACCGGGTCAGCTAGTTTAAGAAATAAAAACTTGAAAAAAACTTCTAAAATTGTTTAAAATTGGTTTTCGACTAAATATCTCGAAAACAAAAACAGATTTTGCAATCAAATTTATTTTATCATATGAAATATTGTTGCTAACCTTTGGTTCATTTTTTGGAAAAATTCAATTATTTTAAACTGTTTTTACAAAACACGAAACCTACAAAAACAACAAAAAACCGATGTAATAAAGGGTTTCCGATTCAAATTTGTGTATCACACACAACTTATTGTTATAAATAGGTTTTTTTGTTTTTAATAATGTAATACCACTCAAGGGGATTATAATACCCTTAACACGTTTACGTTTAAACACAGTGCGAGTGTTAAGAAAATAGGGAAGAATTTAAGATGAGATACCGGTACACATTAGTCTTAAAATTTGGAATATTGAAATGGGAGCGAAAAACAGATTTGGGTAAAGCATTCCACTTTCTCGATGAGTGGTTAAAAAAAGAATATCTATACTTAACAGAACGTCCGAAATTGAGCTCGAGGGTAAACTGATGACCATTCCTGGATATTGTTTAAGGGGGGGGGGGGTGTAACTGACAAATACGACAGAACATTGTTTGTATTTGTAAAACAACGAAAAGCATGAAACATTACGGCAATGTTGGAGTGATGTAAATGTTTCGGTTATGTTTCTATCGCCTGTCGTTTTCAAAGCTCTTTTTTGAATCCTATCTAAAAGACTTAAACTTGTTTAAGGGGCACCTGCCCAAATATATACGTTGTATTCAAGTTTTGGACAAATGAAGGCTTTGTAAATTATAGCCAGATTAGAAGGGGTGAAAAATTTCTTGCACCGTCGGAGAAATCTTAAGCACCTTGCAGCGTTTTTGGCGATATCGAATATGTGATCATTCCATAAGAGGTGATCTATGATACACATACCGAGTATTGAAAGTTGATTAGTTTCCTGGATGCAATTGCCGCTCATGGAAAGCGGTATTGAGGGTGGGTTACGCTTTAACGAAAGGAGAAAGCATTGAGTTTTTGAAGCATTAAATTCTACACGGTTCTTAATACCCCATTGTACAATGCTATCGAGATCAGAATTTAATGAGTTTATTATACGCTGCCGTTGAAGTTCCACGTCCAAAGAACAAGGATGTGAATCTAGAAAGAAATATGAAAAGCTGGGGGTACTGTCCTCAGCGAAACAATTTAATGGATTAGAAGTGACAGAAAAGAGATCGCATTTATTTTATGAGTTTCAGATTTGAAAATATCCAATGCAACTTGTATTGAACGGTTCGAAAATTAGAAAAGATTCATCAATACCAAAAGCACGTATTTTCGATAAGAGAACTTGATGCCAAAGTCTATCAAATGCCTTTGAAATATGAAGTGCAATAATCTTACTTTCTCCAAAACGATGTAAAGATTTCTTCCACTGTTCGGTGAGATAAACCATGAGATCACCAGTGGACCTATTGCTACGAAAGCCATACTGCCGGTCATTAAGAAGCTTTCGTTCTTCGAAATATTTTTTAAGCTGATAATTAATCAGCGTTTCCGTGACCTTGGAAAGAAGGGACGTGAGTGCTATTGGACGATAGTTGGAGGGGGAGGAGGATTCACCTTTTTTAGAGACAGGCTAGACAAATGCTATTTTCCAACCGCTCGGAAAGAGACCTGTAGAGTAGGAAAGATAGAAAAGTTTACGCAGTGGTTTTGCCAGCGTTGAAGAACACCTCTTCAGAACAATAGGAGGAATACTATTTGGGCAGGGGATTTGTGTATGTCATGGTCTTTCAGTACTCTTGTAACTTTACGAGTGCAAAAGAAGATTTGTCTCATAAAATCGTTTACGCTCTCAAGAACAGGAGGACTCAGGACAGTCTTTGGTAGCGTCGAATTAACAGCAAAGTGGTTTTATTAAGCAAATTGGTTTTATCAATCGAGCTTATTGTTGACGAGCTTTGGAACCGAGGATGGTGCGGGCGTGGTGTTTCGTACGTTTTTTACAAATGGCAAGAAATTTGTACTACCTTTAGGACAATGTAGTATTTTTTGTCTTAATTTCTGGTCATGCAAAAATTTGGTTCGTTGAATATGACCGTTACAGTTCTTTCTAGCTTGTTTGAACTTATTCTGGTTTTCCTAAGTGGGGTTGGCTTTATAAATCCGGCACCTTACATCATTGATCGTAATAAACTCTTTACAGCTTGAATCGAACCATCAGTTTTCCTTGGGTTTGATAGATTTTACACTATTCGGAATAAAATTTATCATTCCACAAGAATTAAATTTGCAACCAAATCTACGCTAGAATCCACGTCACTTTCGAGGAAGCAAAGTTACCAGTTAAAGTTCCTGAAGAATTCATTGAGACCGTCCCAGTTGGCTTTCTTATATTGCCAAACGGTTCTCTTAGGAGTTTTTTCTTTAACTGGATACGATAAAATGGTCTATTGTGTCCAGAGGCGGTAATACACTCATCGTGTATTTATTAGGGTCAGAGGTAAGAAACAAGTCTAGGGTGTTGGCGGATTGGCGTGCAACGTCAGAAATTCGAGTTGGCTCGTCAAGAAGCTGAGTTAATTGATTTAACTCAGCAAAGACTTCAACATACCTTCGTTCGGGTGTTGACTGACCAGAAAAGCGAAGCCAAGAAGAATTGTGTACATTGAAATCGCCCGCAATGACGATTTCTGTGTGAGGATAATGGGCAACAATTCTTTGGATGGAGTCTGACAGAGTATCAAATTCGTTAAAAGTTGAATTTCTGTTCAGATTTGGACTTCGATAAAGAAAGCATACGGGGATGATGTCATTATCTACCGTGAATTTTAACCACATGAATTTAAAGTTTGTGTTAGAGCACAACCAAATTGTGGTTGAAGTTGGTATACAACATCATTTCTTATAAATAGGGTTTAGAAACATGGACAGACGGGCACGAATGAGAAGTTTTCAGTGTGGGTCGCATCCCAGCCTCTTTTATTGTGTGTCATTCACCTGCTTACAATTTACATTGACTCATATCAGGGTATATCTGATGTAAGGTAGTATTATTAGAGCATATATTCTTCTTCTGCCGCTGTATTATTACAATGCTACCTTCTTCAAAGAATTCCAAGGAAAAGCTTGATATCGCGGTCAGTGCGACGATCTGTATTCCTTAGCAAACATAAGAAAAAAATAAATATGTATATGATAAAATATAGATAATTAAACAGCCATTTTAAAGATATGAAACTATAACTTTTCGATATTGTCAAACTTTTTAATTACTTAATTTCCAATTTCGATATTTTATAAATTCCGTCTATGTGTATCCATACAAACGTTTATAATCTTATTTCGATCTTCAATGATCCTCAATAGATAAAGAACTGAGCATGAGCAAGGCCTTGCACTTGAGCATCATCATTCCACCGCCGCGCGCGCCGCCGCCGCCGCCACTGCTTCAATTTGTATATTTTTTTCCAATTTCGATTGCATCTTACGATAGTTGCAGTTAGCCAAGACCAACCATACCCATTTTATAGCAGGATTATAAATTAATTCAATTACGCCTCCCCCAAGATTCGACAGCGATGAAGAAGAAGCTATATATACAGTAGGTACACTACACACCGGAATGGAACAGTGGTGGTCTCTCTCTCTGGGTTACCACATTGCACCTGGAGATTCTTGGTGTCGAATTTCCAAGTTATGATGATGCATAGCTTATTTTTTGTAAAGCCTCTATGTACCATGCCCATAGCTTATTGTACATTGGAACTTTCGTGGATTTTTCTGTTGTTTGAGTATAGATGCCGCCACCGTAGTAGTTGTCCATAGTAGCAGAAACTTACAGTGGACAAATATTCTGTAGATAGCTAAATGAAGTAAGTAGGTTAATAAACAAAAAAGAAGGCGTTTTTGTGGGCGTTTCCTGTAAGACTTGTTTCCTTTAAAATCAAATAAAGTCAAGATGAATTTTTATTTAAACTAAGTTTTTCGGTGTGGAAAACGACAGTTTTGGTCAACACTTTTTTTTTAAATGTCCCAAGATATGTCAAAAGAGCAGTTAAAATTGACAACTCTTTTATCAAGAAAGACCTTTTAAAAGATTTTTTGACCATGCTAGGTTGTATGTGTGTTTTTTGCCATCTATTAACTTATTTGTTTCACTGTACTAAGTCCGCGTTGGCTGGTAGCGTATAGTTAGTCTGCCAAATAATATTTATGTGGGAGTCAACGCCTGCTTGTATAGAAGTCTGGGCAGAGGCTTCAGGCTGACTGCAAAAGAACCTGTTTCTATATAGTTTCTTATAGTTATAGGAAGGGAACGAGGGCAGTAGGAATGGAATGATAATCAAGCACATTTTATTTGCCGTTATATTGCTATATGTGTACCGCAAATGCAAGGATCCTTAATAACTTTCTATTTGTAAGATTGTCACGTGATTAGCTGACCCGCAGTGTGATTTAGTTGGGGATGATAATAGTTAAAGGAAGATATGTGTACGAGTACGACTCGCTGGTAACTGTTTACAAACTTATAGAACTTATAGCCCCCCGTTCTTTGGGCAGTTTGTACGCGAAGATGGTTGTTATAATGACAAGAAATATACGGAGCAGATAATTTATTCCTGACATCACCCCCACAGGATTTGAAGTTAATCTCTTACAAATAATGGTACTATTGACCATGTTCACGATGTCGTTGTCGCGTTGCGTTGTGTCGCGTCGTCGTCGTCGTCATCATCATCGTTGTCGTTGTTGTCGTCATACGTCGCTTTGTCGTGGTCGCACTCGTCTTCGAAGACTTCATTGAATACTTTAGTACTTTAACACATAATGAGGGCCAAGATTAGATTATTTTGCATCTTCAACAGCAATGATGAGCGTCAATGAGCGAGCAGGGCATATATTTGAACTTATAAGCATACAGACTTTATGGAAGATGAAGTTATATATGCTTTGCAATAAAAGATAGAATTGGTGGGGATAAAGCCGTTATGTATTGCTTATAGAATAGGTTTACTGACTGGATAATAAATTAAGCGATTTGTTGATATTTTGATTTTTGTTTTCAATTTATTAGCATTAGGTTAACATATTTCTGAAAAATTTTTACCCAACCATATATTCTTTTTTTTATCCGAAAAAGTATTCGTAATAGCTTATATTTTGTACATTCTTAACTCAACCCTTTAAGTTGAAAGACTTGTTTTTCTTTTAATAAGAAGGTTATATGAACAATTCCAAACACCGTTCACCTCTACTGCGGGTCTGAGTTTGAATTGATAATTAAAAAGAGGCTGGGATGCGACCCACACTGATAACTTTCCATCTCGTCTGTCGGTTTGTCTTTCTTAAAAGTTTTTAGGTTTTCGTGTTGTGTTAAAATAGTTGTCAGTTGAATTTTTCTTAAAAATTTAAAAATTACCAACATTATTTTGCATATGATGAAATAATTTGATTTCAAAATCTATTTTTGTTAACGAGATTTTTAGTCGAAAACCAATTTTTATCAATTTTAGTAGCATTTCTTAAAAGTTTTTATATCTCATGAAAAGTAATACAAATTGGATGGATATCTTCTATTGTTCACGAGATATCGAGAACCGAATATAAATTTTTACCAAATTTTCGTACTATTTTTTGTCGATTTAATTTTTTATGAAATAACGGACTGTTGGGTTTTTATAAAAAATTTACTGAATATCGAAAACAACATTCTCCGTGAGATTAAATTAATTTGAAGCCAATATTTTTAATTTTTGAAAAGATATTTGTGTCGAAAATCAATTTTTGCCAACTTTTAGTAATGTTTTTTTTTTTAGATTTTTATTTTTTATAAACAAACTGTCAATTCAATTTTTCTCAAAGTTTTACCAGATGTCAAAAACGTTATTTTAGGTATATATAATTGAATTTCGACTCAAATATCTTTTCAAAAACTTGAGATTAAGGCTTCAAACTTTTTTATCTTTTAAGAAATATTGTTTTCAAAACTCAGTAAAATTTTGAAAAAAATCGAAATGACAATATTAAAAACAAATAAAAACCGAAAAAAATTAATAAAAGTTGGTAAAAATTGATTTTCGACTCAAAAATCTTTTCAAAACTTTGAGATATTGGCTTTAAACTACTTTTATCTTTCAAAAAATATTGTTGTTAACATTCAGTAAAATTTTGAAAAAAATCGAATTGACAGTTTTTGTACAAAAAATTAAAAACCGAAAAAAAAAATTAACAAAAGTTGGTAAAAATTGATTTTCGACTCAAATATCTTTTCAAAAATTGTAAATATGGCTTCAAACTAATTTTAACTTATAAGAGATATTGTTTTCAACTTCGATAAATTTTTGAGAAAAATCCAATTGACAGTTTTTTTTACAAAAAAAAACTTAAAAAAAAACAATACTAAAACTTGTTGAAAATTTACTTACGACTCAAATAACTTTTCAAAAATTAAAAATATTGTCTTCAAACTCTTTTTATTTCATAGAAAATATTGTTTTCGATATTCAGTAGATTTTTTATAAAAATCCAACAGTCCGTTTTTTCATAAAAAAATAAAATCTACAAAAAATAGTACGCAAATTTGGTAAAAATTGATGTTCGGTTTTTGATATCTCTCAAATTAATTTCATAAATCCAATTTGTAAAAATTTAAGAAATGCTACTTAAATTGGTAAAAATTTGTTTTCGACTAAAAATCTATTTATTAAAACTAGATTTTCAAACTTAACTATTTCTTTATATTAAAAATATTGTTGGTAATTTTAATTTTTTTAAGAATAATTCAACTAACAACTTTTTTAACCCTACACGAAAACCTACAAACTTTTAAGCAAGACAAATCGACCGACGGGATGGGAAGTTATCAGTGTGGGTCGCATTCCAGCCTCTTTTTATTGTTTTTGATTTAAACAAAAATATAATTTTTTTTTCATAATTCAATATCTTAGTAAGGCGTCAACATCTTGTTATGAAATTCAAATGTAAAATGTATAATTATAAGCACTAAATAACTGCATGCCAAAAATATTTTTCAATCAAGGTTTTTTTGTTTAATTAAATTGTATTAAAATTTTGCAAATACATTTTTAAATCTTAAAATACAGAAAATATTTTTAAACAACCTCTTTGGATACATGATCAAGTTCGTGCGACCCAGTCGTTAATTTTATTTGTAATTGCTGTAGTAAGAAATTCTGCTACTCAATTTTTTAGAAATTCCATTCTGCATCTTTCAGTGTTTTTACCTGTATAACAACATTTGTTGTTTGAAGTCGATATATCTACTGGTTTTTGAGATATGGACGACGAAAAATGGTATCCCTAACGTACAAACGACATCTTTCTTAGAATTTTTGAAGATTCTATAGACCTTGAGACGTCGATAAATTTCAAAATTTTTAATTTAATAAATCTGACCGATTATTATAACTTCCTATGAGAAGTTAATAATGAAATACAATTTCAAAATTTTTGGATGAATCTTTTAATTTGAAATCTCAGAAACTAGTCTCATGAATTTATCAATACATACCTATTAAGACTTAAAGTTGAAATAATATTAACGTTCTTAAGTTTAATGTGAAGAACTTATAAGATTCAAATTTTGAAAATCAACGTTTTATTAAATCGATTCAAAAACAGAGAACTTTATTCTTTACAAAAATGTTCTATTGTACGAAAAACAGAAATAAAATTTAATCAATGAAATCTATTTATGTATGTATTTTAAACTATACAACAATCAAATCGCATGAATCATTTTTGGATTAATTTCTATTAATAGAAAAGCAAAAATCAATGTGATAGACAAGAAATGATTATTTCAGCTGTTCAAAATTATGTAAATATAATATTTTTATGCATTTTTAAAATAAAATTCTTATAAAAAGCTCTAAAAGCTTTAGAGAAAAGTGAAAATGTTAATTTGACAACGGGAAATAAAAGGGCGCCGTGGCTTAGTTGGTTAAAGCGCCTGTCTAGTAAACAGGAGATCGTGAGTTCGAATCTCGCCGGGGCCTACACATAGAAATATGTGAGTTGATATTATTTTTACTTTTTTTAAATTTTATTTCTTTTAGAAAATAGATTAAATCAGACAATATTATAAATGTTCAAGTGTGAACAATAGTACTAAAACTTTAATTCTTTTTAACTTTAATGAACGAAGAATTAAGCTTCAATAAAATACATCATTATGCTCTAGAAAACTCTCGTTTGATGCTTAAGGTGTGCTGTCAAGATAAAGGTTTGAATGTGTGCCACACAAATGCTCAAAGTTTCGAAGTTTATTTATTGAATAATGTGATTTTGATGTTTTGTGCGCATCTATGAAACTTGGCCCCAACCTGAAATAAAAGATGTCTTGTTGGGGGGAGTCTCTTATAAAGGGTTTATCAATAAGAGGGGGTAGATGTTGAAATGGAATAAAACAGCCGTGTCTGAGGTATTCGCAAAATTCTTTTTATTTGAAAGGCGCATGTATGCCATTAAGTTTGGAATATGACATCATTCAAGTGCCCGCCTCGGCTTCTTACAGTGGCACAGATCCGAATGGTTCAATTTTCAATGACTCTTCCGCATAGATCCGGCTAAATTTGAGCGATGGCCTGTGTTATGTGCACCTTAAGGGCATGTGTCGATTGTGGTTTATTTGCAAAACCCTGCGACTTCAAAGAAACCCCAGAGGAAAAAGTCTAGCGGGGTCAAATCGCATGACCTTGGTGGCCAATTCACATCACCCCTTCGAGAGATAACCTTACCTTCCAATCGTTCATGCAAAATGTCAATCGTGGCTGTGTGGAACGTGACACAACCATTCATCCAAAAATGCGCCTCGTCACGAAAGATGATTTTCCGGCCAAAATTGGGGTCCTCTTCCAAAGGATTCGAAGCCCAGTCAGCGAACAAACGGCGTTTGTTGTCTATGGTCATGAACTGTGAGCTCCTGGGTAAGTTGAATTTTGTACGGGTGTAGGCCCAAGTCCCGACGCAAAATTCGCCAAATTGAAGTCTGCGGAAGGCCGAGTTCTTGTGCACGGCGAACTTCTCGGCCGATACTGCGTTCCTTGTACGTACGGGTGTTTGCTGATTGTTTCAAATTTGGCCACCAAACGTTGAAAAGTCGACTGTGAAGGGCCACCACGTCTACCATAAAATGGGGGCAATGCGCGCAACGTTTGCGTTAGCGAATACTCATTTTGATAGTAAAGTTTTATCATTTGAACGAGCTGTTCAATCCTGTAACTTGATGATTTGGTATAAACAACTGAATAAACAAAAGAATTGACAGATGTCACCAAAACAATATGGTCGCCACGGGGCACTTAAATCTACCCGCGGCATTTGAAAAAAAAAACAAAATATGTATAATACGCTAAAGTGTCATAGTGATGAAATTGAATATTGTTTTTAAGAAAATAAGAATGGAAAACTACTTTCATGGGATAAGTGTATAGACCTTACAACTTTATAAATTTAAACCCTATTTATACTATTCTGGAGGTTATTTTTTCTTCTTTCAGTAGCAAAGATTTCAACTGCAATTATTTTGTTTCTGTAGTAACTAACTGGTTTTTTGCAAACAATGCGCTGTTCTGAACTTGATCTCGTTTTCGTGACCATTAAAAGTGAACTCCGGAATTTATTTCTTACGTATACTTATAGAGACTTCAAAAATATAAATACCTACAGTGTTTTTAGAGCACAAAATATTCCAAGTTAACTGGCATGAAGTTTATTTTAGATGATATTTATCCAGATGAGCTAAACAACAAATTCTTAAAGCTGCAGCGAACTTGTACCAATTTATTTTTTTCAGTTTTCAGGAGTAGAACATGCCTGGTACGCGAGTTTCTGTGCCTGAATGTAGACCTATTTCAATTTTGCCATATTTTTCAAAAGTCATGGAAAAATTTCTTTACTTTCAACTTTCCGGTTTCTTGAAAACAAATAATCTTAAAAATACATACACATAGCAAAAAGTCTGGTTTCAGGCCTTAATATAGCTTCCTTTCTTCGTTGATAAAAGCATCTGATGATATTCGAACTTCTGTCAGCAATGACAGAATACCAATAACTTTTGTAACCTTCTTAAAATTCTCTTAGGCTTTTGATACCATTGAACACATGTTCCCAATTTTAAACCTCAAAAGATTTTTCATTTTCACATATACATAATTGTGCTAGTTCGTAAAATCTTATTTACATGGAAGAAAGCCATTAGTGATTTTAAATGAACATTGTATATCACAGTTTAAGAAGATATTGAGTTGAGTTTCACTGCTTTTTACAATATTTATAAATTATATTGGAGAAGCTTATTTGTATATGTATTGGAGAAGCTTATTTGGACATGTATTATAATGATGTGCAGCATTACTTTTCTTGAAAACTCGGACTGATTGAAAATAGTGTCTTCAGGCTTATCTCTGATATGCAAATATCGGGTTTTCAATACGAGCGCTAAAAAAGTTTTTTTTTAAATAAAACAAAAACGGTTTTGAATATCAATGAAATTCTTTATTCCTGTGAGTGTATGGAACTCGATTTCTTTTGCATGGCCACTACGGGCACGCTTGCAGAAGTCCAGACGCTGAATCCAATTTTCGACGGTTTTCAAGCATAAATCGGTCGATACTACAATTCAAGTTCGATATTCGTACGAAGTTCATCAATCGTCGCTGGCTTGTTGGCATAGACCATACACTTGACGTAGCCCCCACCAAATAGTCTAACGGCGTCAAATCGTAGTACCGAGGCGTTCAAGCGACTGGACCATTTGGTGAGATAACACGTTCTCCAAGCTTGGTTTCAAAAAAATTGATTGTGACATTCTCTGTGCGGCTTGTTAGAACCACATGTCCTCCAAGTCCATATCATCCAATTGGGGCCAAAAATATTCGGTTATCATTGAACGGTATAGCGATCCCCATTCACAGTAACGTGCCGGTCTTGATCATCATAATTTATTCGGGATGCAATGATGACTCATGAGTACGTGTGGATTGCTTCCAGACCTGACCAATAAGCCTCATCGCTGAATATGATTTTTCGATGAATATCTGAATCATTTTCAAGTTGTTGCTCAGCTCAATTCACGAATACACGACGCTTCTGGTGGTCAAGCGGCTTCAGTTCTTGCGAAAATTTAATCTTGTAAGGATGTAGGCTAAGATCTTTTCGCAAAATTCGCGACGTCACAGAGATGCCCAACGCTTGAGAACGATGTGTGAGAGACACATTTGGGCTTTCTGCAACTGAAGCCTCAGCGGCAGCAATATTCTCGATACTACGGGCATTTCTTCGTCTCACTGGCACGGAAATATTTTGTACTGTGTCTGTAGATTCAATTTTTTCCACTAGACGCTCAATTGTTGATCTGCTAGGACGACCATAAATTGGACGTAGCGCTCTTAACGTTAGGGCCACTGACTCAGGTTTTCGGTGGTAAATTTTCATAATTGCGACTCCATATTGGCTCGTATATCTTTCCATCATGAAATCGCAAACCTTACTGAAGAGAAATGTCAAAAGAGCGGCAAGAAATATGGCGTCGTTTGCTGTCCCTGTCGCTCTACTTTTGTAGCGTCCCTGTTGAAAACCCTGTAGTTTACTGTTAAACCCATTAAAAATCGATTTCAGCATAAATCCAATTGTTTCTCTATAGGGAATACTCTAATCAAATATGTCGATCAAATTTAGGGATTTGGTTTATCATGACGCTTATATGGGATGATCAGGTTATGAGCCTTTTTGTCAAAGCATTATACGACCTTTCTCACAAAATTGAGACTCTAATAGTTCCTTTTATTATATATGTGCTAGTATGGTTGCCAAATTACGTTCTTCAAATGCAAAAAGAAAACTTAAAGTTGCATTTAGCAACATTTATAGTTGCCTAGGATAAATTAATTTAATTAATTTTCTAGTTTCATTGTTTAAATAACTTCGAAGCCTTATACTTTTGCGACTTATAAAATTTAACAATATTAAATAAAATATTTGAAATTTATAATAAATGAAAATAAAATTTAGAAAATTGGTCATTAGTAAAAAATTATGTCCTTAAAAATGATGTTGTTAAAGATTTCTTCCCATGGATTTAATTGCCAAATTTGCCTCCATCCAAAGATGCAAATATAGCTCCAATAGTCATTCTGTGACGGTCCACAAAGCGATACTGACTCAAGGTGGGCCAAATAAACCAACTATCATGTTGTAATTGCAAGATACAATTTACAACATCGCCATAGAAGTGTTACGTACAATAAATGAAAGGACCTTGTGTCGCAACGCCTTTTAGCTCTATAAATATTCTTCGCGCCTTAATTTATATAACAAAACTATAGGAAAGGTTCATAAAGTCTTCATTAACTCAGCGCCCATTCATGCCTGGAGCATTATGCAATATGCCCTTCAGTATGACCTCCAATCACGATCTTCGAAAACAAAAAGATTCTCCTTAAGTCATACAGTGCAATATTGTCTACGCCAAACAATGGCAATTGAAGACTTTATTACCTATTCCCTTACTCATCATTGGAAACACCTTCTTTCTTCATGTGCAGCGAACATAATAATAACCTGTTGCTATGGCACGGTGCGGTTCGGCGGCGGCGCGGCTGGCGCGCTACTAAAATGCATTAATATCACAAACTAACTGCAGATTAAGTGTTTTGGTGTTACAAACCGCACCTTCGCCATTGTGGTGGTAAAAAGATGGGCAACCTTTGCAATCTAGAAAGTATGATCAATATGACTTCTATAAGAACTCTATAAGGGTCTACAATTATTCTACATGCTGTTATATGGTATATTATTGTAGCAGTGACGACACGTTTCAAGCGAGCATTCAAAGAACCTCTCAGTCTTCTCCAGTTTTAAGGGCAGGAATACAGCAACACTCGTATTAGTAGCCACGATTCTTCTTCTTTTTTTTTTGAAAATGGGTCTAATTAAAAACGATCTTAGTTTGTTGCATGCGGGATGATTGTTCTTTAACAGTTTCAAAATTGAGGTATAGGTTCTTATAATTTCCAACTTTTGACTTGTCAAGGAAACAGGTCAATTACTGACCCATAAAATTATATACTTGTTGCATGTGGTGATGAATTTGGGAATTTTGGAGTATAGTCAAAAAAGGGCTTACCGCTGCTTCAACTATTGTTAATAATGCAACAGATGTCTGATAAATTTAAAGTGTCAGCTCGAAATCAAATTTGAATATCTCTATAACTTAATTGAGTATTTAAAAAAAAAAAAAAGACGAAAGAGCCTGAAAAAAACCTTTGGGCTTCTGCGGATGGTTGAAATAATGGCATTAGTTAAATTTAGAAGACACGAAAACCTAAACAAAACAAATGATTATACGGTTGTTCTATGTCTAAAATATAGTAATTGGCTTGTCCAAAATTTAATAAGAACTTTATATTAAAAAAGGTAGTCAAGATTACCTACATTTGATTTGATAAAGGTACTTATACCTGAGATTTGTTGATGGGAATGAAGATAACATTTTTTTGTTTTTTTATTTGTAATTGAAACACAGATTTGCGTGTTTGGGTGACGGAAACTGTTTTTAATGGTAATATGTTGTTTTTAAAAACTTTATTATAATGGGTTTTATTATTTATATAATTATAGTCAAGCGCAAATACGCACCCAATTAGAGTAGAAGAAGGGAAGTAGGTTTTATTGAGGAAAAAAACTATATTTGGAAATATTGAAGAGGAAATTGTTCAGATGTTGAAAAATAAATTAACTGATAAGTGTATTTTCTCAAGATGTTCACATCGAAAATTATTTTATTTAAATTAAGTAATTTTATGTTAATGTTTTTTTTTTATAAGAACTTGACCAAAATTATTAAATACTTACAGTTTGAAATAAAATAAATTTGAATTCAATACAAAACGATTTTTAACCATTTTCAACAGTATTTCCGATATTCAAGATAACGGGTTAATTTTAAAGGAACTAAACAAGTTTAGGAACATTATCGAAAAAAAAATCTAAAAGCATTTAAGATACCATAAGTCCAACTTTTCCAACCCACATCTTGACGAAAAAATTGACTTAAGATCGCTTTAGTTTAAAAAGTAATTGACGAACACACGTCATTAATATATACATATCACCTATACTAATATTATAAAGCTGAAGAGTTTAATTAATTGTTTGTTTGTTTGTTTGGTTGTTTGAATGCGCTTATCTCAGAAACTACTAGTCCGATTTGAAAAATTATTTCAGTGTTAGAAACCCGGCCGTTAGTTGAGGAAGGCTATAGGCTGCATAACATCACGCAAGGATTAATACGAGCGGAACACCAATGAGGAATGTTAAAAATCGAGTATTTTTCCTTTTGAGAGCTTTCTCTGCATCGGCTGCTGAAACAGTTACAGTTTTGCTAACATAATGTATAACATAACCGTTTCCCTTTAATGCTCGCAAATCCTTGGCATCCTTAAAGTTTTCTTATTGCATCCTTTTCTATCTTAACCAATTTTCTTTTAAAATAAGGCATAATAGTAACACCGAGGGGCAAAGCTTTATAGAAAATTGTAACACTTACATAGTTTTCTAGACATAACATAATACAAAAAAAAGAGGCTGGGATACGACCCACACTGATAACTTCCCATCCCGTTTGTAGATGTTAAATTTTTATGAAAAAACTGACTGTTAGAAAACTGTCAATTCGATTTTTCTCAAAATTTTACCTGGTATCAAAAACGTTATTTTTCATTGCACAAAATTGTTTTGGAGATAAAACCATTTTTTATTCCTAAAATTTTCGAGGTGACAATTTTTTTTTCAGTTTTTTTGATTTGTAAAAAAAAAAGTTAATTGGATTTTTTCCAAAAATATATTTCTTTGGTATCACATTACAATATATAATATAAAATTTAATTCAAGTCTCTAGCGTTATTGGTTCGTGAGATATTTAGGGTTAACCAACATTTTCACCTTTTTTCAAACTGGCTATCGTAAAAAAACCACCCACGCAATTTCTTGAGAGCCCTTTCTGCATCTTTCTACACTATTATCTGTATAACAAAATTCATTTGAAGTCGATGTCTCTTCTGGTTCTTGAGCTATGGACGACGAAAAAAACGTCGCGAGCGTACGGACCTACGAACGTACGTACAAACGCACGCACAGACATCTTTTCAAACCGGACCGGTTACAATAACTTACTATGGGAAGTTAAAAATCCCCCACTCAAAATTATGATTTTCTTAAATCCCAATTTTTCCAAACGGTGTTCTCCAAATCTATAAATTGTATACGAAACAAAGTATTATAAACTGCTTTCTATAAAATCAAGTGATTTGATACAATGTGTATCTACAACGTTTTAAAAGAAAAATGTACTTTTTAGGGAGTGTTATAGAAGTTTACGTGAAAATTCAGCTTATTCGGAACTTTTTTTGGAATAAGGTAATTTGTATCCAGTTTTCTATGTCGGTCGTTATTTGTTAATCAAAATGTATGCCGACTCTATGAACCAACTTACTGATAGCTTCGATCATCAGTGACAATTTACATGAACCAGGGGTGGAATCGGCTAAGGTGATTGTTGATTGTTGACAGTCAAAATAATCGAATTTGATCTGTGTATGGTGATAGTCAAATTGATACCTAGAAAGCTGTCACAAGAAAAATGTAATAGTCATTTTCCTACAAATACATATGTCGTTCCTGAATAGAGCTACCAGACGCTTACAAAAAACGTTACCCTTTTTAGGTACAAAAACACATTTTTGGGACCGACAACGCTTACAACATTCGAAAAAACACAAGAAAAGTAAGAATGTTATTAAAACACAGCCAATTTAATATTCCACCCCAGGGGTGGAATCGGCTAAGGTGATAGTTGACTATCATTTTTTTGACAATCAAATTGACTATCATTTTCATTCCGTCTGTGTAAGATGATTCAACTCAATTCAATTCGATTGAACAATTTCAGATTCAAATTGTCAAAATTCATTGTTGCCTTGGTGAAATTTTAAATTGATTCCTATAAAATATCTAAATAAAAGTATGAAATTGGCTCTGTTTGAATAAAATTCTTACTTCTCTTGCTTTTTTCGAATGTCATAAGCTTTGTCGGTCACAGGAATGTGTTTTTGTGCCTAAAAAAGGTAACTGAAAAAATGTTCCATTCGTTTTTTGTAAGCGTCTGGTAGCTCTACTCAGAAACGACATGTTTGTAGGAAAACGACTATCAAATTTTTCTAGCGACAGCTTTTTAGGTATCAATTTGACTATCACCTTACACAGATCAAATTCGATTATTTTGACTGTCAACAATCAACAATCACCTTAGCCGATTCCACCCCAGAACTCTGAATATCGGAATGAAGCTCGTGAAACACATTACTCTCGGTTTAAATCGATTGAACGATTATACGTTCAAATATTGTACATATTTTGGATTGCCTAAAATGATAAAAGAATCTCAATCTTTTGCTCATTTCTTAAGAACATATAACTATCGAATTAGCTTAAGTCTAAACTATATAAGTGCAGGTTCGGAGTAATTTTGAGTTTTACCATAAGAACCAGTCCTACAATTTTATATTAAATTGATTTTAACCACTCACAATCGCTCCTCCTTTATTTGCCTTAAAATCAAATTCTTGCAAGTAACTCTTTGCAATGGAATTTTTAAGAAACGTGGTGAGTTAAAAAATTGTGTAAAATGATAATTCATTTGGTTGCACAAAAAGGAAGAAAAGAAATGTAAAACCAATTTAATTATTAGATTAGAATTAATAGTGAATTGTTTTTGTATTTGACTTTCCTACCCTGGCAACCTGATTGATAAAATTTACAGAAATCTTAGAAATATAAACTGCCCTGGGAAATTTATGACAAATTTGAATCATTTAATTATGAACCAAAATGTATGGTTTGTTCTAATCCAAAAATTTCAGTAAAAAATAAAGTCGGTTAACATGGCTCTGCAACGTTGACGGAAACGTTGTTCCCAGCCTGGTGTTTGAAGTAAATGTGGTCCAATGATGAATAAAATAAATCTTAGAATAGTTTAAAACTATTAAAATCATAATTTTAATCTATAGTAAGTTAGTAAAATGGATCCAACATTTTACTAAATCATTTCATAATTTGAGCCTTTGGTTTTTGTTTTAGTGAAATTAACTTACGTAGTATAGTGTCATAAGTTCTGTTACAAGTATAAAATACCATAAGATAAGAATTATGTAATATTTTCTATTCAGTGTTATTTTATTAATTTGGTCATAATATAAGTTCAAATAAGAAAATAGTTTTACTCGAAATCACTGACCCTATATTAATTGAAAGCCCTTAAGCGTTGTGGCCATCTAAATATATGTAGTAACACGCTCTGTTTCTGTTGATATTTTTGACACTACTTTCGTTAACTCTATCTAAAGAGTTTAAAAAATCCTGTAAGAAATCTTCGAGGCACGTTCTCATATTCTGACCACAAAAAATTAACTTAGGGATTAAAATAAAGACTTCCCAATAGTCAATCTTAAGCTTCTTTAACCCTAAAACAATTTTGACCCTAAATCAATTTTGTGTTGTCTTGGCTTTGTTTGTCTCAGCAGAATCCTGTAGAAGAGCCAATTTAACTTGTCAACCGTGTTCACATTTGTTCACAAAACTTTCGTCATGTGAAACTTTGGAGTGAGATTTTCAATCAAATCATTACAAAAAGGGTGGTGATGGTTAATTTTGACCCTTAGAATGATAGTTTTAGTTTGATATGATGATGTCGAATAAATTCAACGTTAAAAATATTTTCATTAAAAAAAAAGAATTATTTCATCTCGCGTGCCACTCTTCTCACGATAACTTTTTGGAGTCGAGGTGTTAAAATATGATCTTTAGAGCACCGAAAGTTTTTTATGTGTAAATGCTCTCTAATCGCTATTGAAATGGATCTGTTGAATAAATCCAATTCTGTGGACATTACCTTCCTCTTCCGAAGTGCGGACAACTACTTTTTGAGCTAGTCATCTTCTCTTGAAGATATAGAAAACTGGAAAGGAATCCAATTCCCGAAAAATATTGCGGTTCCTAGTAGTTTTTAAAACGAGAAAATTTCGCAAGAACTTATTCCTTACAAACGGTACGAATTATTTCGATTCTATTTTCTTAAGCGCCCCACTTTATGGTAACAATAGCGAAATTGAAAACAAATTTGTATTTATTCTTTGATTACTAATGTTAATATTTAGAAAAAATAAGATAACCAATTTATAAAAAATGAATTTTTTGGCCAACAAGGTCTTGAAGTTTTGTAACAGAATTTATGACACAACTACGTAGATGAAACTCATGAAAACAAAAAAAGATTCAAATGAATAAAATATCCATGCTGAACAACGATTTTTTAAGACGCCCGGACCGGACAGTGTGCAATCACAAATTTAATATAAGAAAAAACTGTTTTGCTGTTTTGAATCGTTAGAATGCAATGAATTGCGTTTTGGACCTTTTACAAACAATGAAAATGTCGCAAATAATTATTATTTACTTATTTTCCTATTGCAGTTTTGGGAGTAACTGCATATGATTATTTTGATTTAATATTAAGAAAACAAAAGCCACAGGTTAGAAACGTACATTTTATTTTCGAAAAACTATTGCATACTTCTAGGGTCATGCGTTCCTGAATTTTTCTGAATTAATGTGTTACCCTGCATTTTTAATGCGAATCATTTTAATCAAGAAACGTTTAGCAAATTGAGGCTTTGCTGTCAAATATTGTACTATTTCTTGTATATCTTAACAAAATTCTATTCAAAAGCTGGAAAACAATACTAAAACCATCAAATCCAAAAAGTTACTAAATGTAATTAGTACTCACGTAATTATTCGATTCCTTTAATCAATTTAATTAATCTTAACTTATTAACGTGTACTAATTTGTTGCCTCATTTTTCACAGAAGAAATAAATTTTTTGAAAATAACTACACTAATATTGTGAAAACTATCCTTGATATGTGGATTTTAAGATACATACCTTATTGAACGATTACCCAAATTGCGATAGCTAGCAAAAAATAAAAACAACCTCACAGCTGTTCAAAAAAAAAAAGACATTAAGATTTCAAAGCACAAAATTAATGTAAAATGCAAACAATGCAAAATAATTCACCTAATTGAATTTCAATGGTTTTAAAGCATTATTGGATAGCAAATTAACTATAACTGCATATTTGTTGAATTTTCGAAGATTTTGCGAAGGTTTAATCAACTAGACTTAGGCGCCAGTTATAGCTATCATTGAAATCGATCCGGAAAAGTTTTTGAATCGATATTTGAGGGTGTTTCCCTTTGATTAGAAATGAAAATTATATACTGATCGATCGGAAATCACACAAAGAATTTTTTTGGGAAAATAAAGTGTACTTACGCATTTATTTTTCTCTAAAAATGTATTTTTTCATTTTCCGGACGGAAATTCATTTTCCTGAACAGCTGATACTTTTATGTTTAAAAGTGAAACGAATCGTTCCACTGATTTGTGTCCCGATTTCACACAATTCCAATGGCAGATTTCTATCAGTACAAATTTGTCGTGTATTTCAATCAGGAAATTATTTTCAATGACAGAAATTTTTAATGATAGCTATAAACGGCCTGCCAAAAAAATTACAATGCTTGTTTTTAATGATGAAAACCAATGATAGCTTGTGAGAAATCTGGCTTCTTTACACCATCTTCTTAAACTCATGAATTTTTGTCATAGTGTTGGTTTTAAAATCACTTTATGCGTTGCTAGGTTTTTATAACATCGCTGCCTGCTAGATTTTTAGCAATTTTCTATGTGTATATGATATGAGTGAAAAAAGTTTGAGAGCTCTGTTAAACTAATGTTAATAACATAAATGGCATACAAATTAATTAAGCGTTGCATATGCATAGGAGCAAAGAATAAATAATTAAGCTTTAATTGATATTGGGTAGAATTATATAAAATCTATACAAAATCTTTAGGATACTCTACACTTTCTCCAAGACTGTAGATCGTTTTTTTTAGTTACGATTTTGATAAAGTTAAAAAAAAAAAAAAATATATAAAATCAAAAATTTCGAAAAAAAAATTATTTAAAAAATGAGAAAATACAAAAAAAAGAGATTAGTGATCACACCAGGAGTCGAACCAGTATGGGTCGGAGATGGGTTCAGTGTCTTTACCCTTTCCACCACGAGACACCTTGAAAAGCCAGTAGAGAAAATAAAAGTTATGGTTAATATGTGTAAGGGAATTTCGTAAAACAAACAAAATAATCAAAATAACTTTCAAGGACAAATCTATCTGAGAGAGTGTTCGAAGTTAGAAATTTCGAAAAACTTACACTTACATGCAAAATAAATATTAAAAATATGTCAAAATAATTGGATTTTAACTAGATACATTTTTAAATAAAACACCTATTTTTCAAAAATTCTGAAATTGAATTTGACATATAATTTGTATTTTAGTGGTCAAAATCCATTGAAATATCGATAATCGGAAATGAAAAATGTTCGTCCATGATGGTTTTTTTGTGGGTGTATGTGTGAGAAATCTCTAATCATCGCAAGGGTATAAATACTGGAGTCAAAACCAAAATCTTTCTTTTTGGTGTTTTTTTCCCTGGTCCTCTAAGACGATATAGTGACGATCGAAATCATTAAAATTAAAAAGTTATTTTTTTCAAGTTTTTTTTCCATGTTTTTTTTTAAGTGAAAAAGTTTAAATATACACGTTTTGAAATAATTAAGGTGAGATTTTCAATGAATTAGTTCAAGAACCTCTGTCCTTATACCTAATTATCTACCTGCCAGGTGCTCAAGGTGAAGAAGCATATAAAAGTCTTAGAGATATGTTCCCAGATCCCTATGTTAGATGTTATTAATTTCTGAGCATTAGAACAAAAATTACTAGGTGAGTTTTTTTATGATACGTGCTCCTATATGTGCTTGAAATTAAGCCCTTGTGATCTTTTTAAAAAAAGGTGTTCCAGATGCCCAAAATCAATTGATTTTACAGCCCAATCCATCAAACATATCACACTTTTTAAAGTCTGCAAAATCCGCTGATCTGTGGGAACAAGGTGTGAGCTTCATTTGCCCTTACAAAGCCTAAGGTTCCAAGTACTACAAAAAAACACCATCGATTAACCACACTATCGTCAAAATCTTCATCTTGACACCTTTATCACAAATCATAATTTATCACCTTTAACAAAAAAACAAATCTTCATTATCACACAAATATCACAAAAATCACACAAAAATCATAATTTTCATGATTCATAATTTTTTTTACGAACAATGTGATCTACATAAAAGAGTAAGATCTACAAAAAACGTCACACATACAAAAAAAAAAAAAAAAAAACAGCATCCAGAACCATCCATACAATCAAAATCATTCATACAATCAAAATTATCCATACACCAAAAATACACCCTAGAAGAATCCAAAGAATCCAGGAAAATATTTAAAAAAACCTACGATCCAGAACAAATATACATCATAAATAATTATCATCATACAATTTATAAAAAAAAAGCTAAGTACATACATATCTTTCTTTCTTTTCAATAACTAAACTATTATTTTTCATTATAAAATATTATTACAATTTGACCTTGTAAATTCAATTCGTTCAAATTTCTATTTGTTTTTATCAAGTTTTAGTTTAGTGAAAAAATTTACAAAGCAACGAAATTCAATCCTGCGATGCTGTGCACACCATCAGGAGGAATTGAGCAACTATAAATTGAAACAGCGAACAATAAAAATACAACAAGTTAAAAGTCAAGTATTCAATACTGCAATTGTGTGGTAAGTCATTTTTTTTTTAATATTACATTATATTAATAATTTGAACGAACGAATATTTGATTAAATTTAATTATGTGTTACCTAAACTATATTAATTAAATAATTGAATTTTGATGAAAAGAAAACAAGAAAGAAAAAGCTTAAACCTAGAATAGAAATAAAAAGTGAACCTACTTAGCTCAGATTTAGATAATTTTCGTTGGTGATAATAATTGCTTTCACGCACATAAATTTAAAATTCTGAATAAAATTTGTTTTATTCCGTCTTAAAACTTAAATTTTTTTTATAATATTTGATTTTTTTTTGTTCCTAAAGAAAACAATTATTCTATTTTGATTTTTGATTTAAAGATATACCCACTTGTTAAGGTGAATTCATTGTAGTCTTAATTATTTTATTTTGAATAAAATTTTTTTTATATTATATTTATCTTTTGAAAACAACAATATCTTTTCATTTGATGGGGAATTATGAGTTTAATTTTTTTTCGGTTAAAGATACGTTTACGTTTCTACTTTTTCGGAAGTTTGAATGTTCGAGTTCAATTTAACTAAAGGTTTAATTTTCGATTTTTAATGTTAAGTTACAAACCATGGTAATGGTTTAGGTTTTTAGTTTCTGGTGGATGTAGCTCTGACGAGAATGAGCTATAGCTATGAAGACGAAGACGATGCAATGAAAACTTAAATTTGGTTTTCTGGTTTCTTTTGGGGTTACTATAAAAATAGAGGACGTAGTAACCAGGATGTGTCGCATGGTTCTGTTCATAGAACATAGCGTGTGATACTGGGGTGGGATATCCTCGGAGGGTAACATCATCTTAACTCTCCTCACTCTATTAAGGATAACAAATAGTGTCATCACTACACCAAGACAATTTATCAGCTTCGCGAATATTTTTCGTACATTTTTTAACGGCATGAAAAACGTAACGGCCGTCCAATTTCCAAACCACAAGAACCCCGACAAACCGACGAGCTAACCTTTGGCCATGCAAGCATGCCGCGGTAAGGAAATTGGGCACCCATACGCTTTACTGCCAGGACAGTTTTGGAGTCCCTGTAAGCTCCAAGGCTTACTGGTAGTGTACGGAGTGTATGGTTATAGGGGTTTGAAGTTTTTGTTCTCACCCCTTACTCGACAACATCTCGAGGTACGTTACAAGCTATAACTGGAGCCTTAGGGCTGGCCTCGAGACGACACCCGGCTCGACTTTTGCTTGTCTAGTCTCGGTCTTGTTAGAATTAAGTGCGTTTTTTTCGTATTCCCTATATAGTACAGTGAGAAATTGCCAAAAAATGATCCTCAGTAGTCCGGTTTTTATATTTGAAAGTTGATACAACTGAATATTTTCCAGAATAATATATCAGGGGTGAAATCGTGTAAGCTGATTTTTGATAGTTGACTATCAAAATCAAGAAAACACGTCTGTGTAATGTGATAGTCGATTTCAAAGTTTTAACCAAACAATTTGACATAAAATAAAAACTTCAAGAAGGGGGTTTGTTCGTAGACTACAACATTAACATGTGGTGTTGAAGTGAGCTTGAAGCGAGCCTAAATTCTTTATATACCTGAATCGAGTTGAAATGAGCTTGATTCGCCTCGATTCCGAACGGTAATCGGAGTTGAGTCAAAATTTGTGAAGAAAAACCTATGTGGAGGAGTTGGTTTTACAGATTAAGCGTTATGGTCTGTTTATTTGCATGTTCGTGTACTAAACATATATTTTTGTTTTAATCAAATTAAAAAAAAACAAATGCACATGGAGTAGGTAGCATATTCCTATATGGTGCTGAACTATTCAGTTTTTCGTTGTTTAACACGAATCAAACTATCTCACTTGCACTTCATAAGAAACATCGAAACACCATTTGCATTTTAGAAAGTGCTGTCAAACTTAATCATTTTTAAATCTTCTTGTGCGGTGGAAACACCAAAAAGATTTAAATTCTCAACTGAGATAAACCTTTGGTGGAAACGCAGCAAAACATAAATATCTTTTCTATTGTTTTCTTTTGCAAAATAAGCCCAGTTAGTCCATTTTCACTAACAAAACTAAATAATATCAACAGTAATAGATTGATTGTTTCCCCAATGGAAAACACACATGATTCCAAATGCACAACAACTCAACGAACGCAGCCATCGAGATACGAATGCAATATCAATCGTACCAACATTTGAGAACGAAATCACATAAGATCCATTCGAGACTCGTAGAAATGTCAAAATCCATCCATAGTAAGATTCTACTCTAACTTTAATCGGTGTTATTCATACTATGGATATTGTTTTTGTTATTCGTGTAAGATCTTACTATACTATGGATAGATTTTCCAACAAAACACGGGTAATAGAAATTAATATGAACAACAAATATAACAGCCGCAATACAATCACTACAGATTAAAGGTAAATTGAAGACCTGCTGCGGGTATAGAGATTTGACTTTTATTCGAGTATCAAAATTAATTTTCAAGATTTTCATTTTTAGACGTTGCAGTTGGTACGTTTGATATATTTCTGAGTCTCGATCGTAGAGTAGTGTCCAACATACAAAACAATATGACAATCATTTTCGAACTCAACTTGAACTCTGATGTTTCGACAGAATTTCGACTCCGTGTCAACTGTAGTAGGACTACCTTTCTAAATAAAGCCTATAAAGTATTTTTCGCAAGTCTTCAAAAAAAGATAAAGATAAGAACATTCAAATCTTATTTTTCTTTCTAGTTTTCTACGTTGTTTAGCATAAAATCTATCTTGACTCTTTAGCTTATATATAGAAGAAGAATATAAAACCCAAAAAGACCGAATATATACAGTCTCGTCTTGGGCTCGTCTCCAGAAGTTGCAAAAATTGTATCGTCTCGTCTCGTTTCGTTTCCAGCCCTACTGGGCCGCTATATACAAATAAACTCCGGTCCCTGAAATATTATAAAATCTCAAAGTATCTACCATAAGAGGTGTTCAATTCGAAATTAAACTTAAAATAACCCACAGCTCCTGCAGTTACATACTCGTAGCTTCAAAATCGACTTCGGTAGACGCGCCTAATAACAATTTCTTGATTTTATTGCTAAATCCATCATATGTCATAAGATCAAAGGAAAGAAAAAAAAACTCTAAATTGGTAAGAAGATTCTTCCATATACCAAACCTATGTATACCTAGCCTTCCTCTGGTTACCTAGATATGTTTTATTGCTTTTGAAGCAGTAGCAGCAGGAATAGTGCAGTGCTTCACGCTTTGTGTGGGAGCATAAATCAATGAATCCGCAACGGTTCAGGTGGTCTTTTTGGTAAAAATCAGTGTCTATTTGAACTTTAATTGGAAAAATTTTATATTTACTTTTCTTTTACTCGTTATAGTCGTCGTTGGGTTAACGTCAGGATATGCGCGAATCGTATATGCTTCATAGGTTTTTGGCGAAATTATAATTTAAAAACTGTTGTGCTTAGAGAGTTGAGGTACAAATCAAGACTGAACATTCTAAATAGGAAAACAAAGTAGCATTATAGAAATCGAAACGATTTTTCTGTTGTGCTTTTTTCGTTTAGCTTAGATGGTCTATACTGATGGTCAGCTGCTGGGCCGAACAGTAAAAAAGTTAAAAGGTGATTATTGGTAAGGCCAGGAAATGAAACTTAAGATTGGGCATCATAAAAAAGGTTAAGGCGAACAATAAGTACCGAGATTTATGTATAGGTATCAAAACTTGACCTTTATGAGCGGGAATATAAAATATAACTCTTATATAAGTCGCTAAAAAGTCGTAATAGTCTACAAAGGTGTCAAAGTTACAGTCTTAATTTATGTATGTACAAGAGTATAGATTATATATGTACATATGTACTTTGTTATGAAACCGTTAGATCTTTGAATGTTAAGTAATATTAATAACTATACACATACAATCATATATTCCCATAAACATATAACAGAGTGCATAATAAAGTTTGACTTATAGAGTGCTTTATAAATAAGAAAAAGACTACATCATATTTTATGAGTCTTCATTCACAGATATTGATGTTTTAATATTTTCGATGATTACGGTAGCAGAAGTATCGAACATTCTATAGATGAGTTAATAATAGACGCATTAATTTGACTCAGGATGAAGATATTAAAAGTAACACTAAATTTACAATCTAGGAATGTTGTTTATGTAATCTATACTTAAACAAAATATCATATAATTTTTATGATACTATAACCTCTGTGAGAGCTCTGTTGAAGAGCTGCATTATATTTAAGTCATTAACACTTCCCAAAACATGTTACCTTAATATGAATCGGATTAAGAAACTTAGTTCTGGTAGGTTTGGTGATGTTAGGTTAAAGTGGTTGTCCGATGGAGTAGGACACACTTAGGCCAGTTTTGCACCCTTGAGAATCTTGAGGCCTTTTTCTGACCTCAATTAAACCAATTGGAATTCTTACGAAACGTAAAAGACTAGTGATGTTCGTGTGCCTGAGATCGTTAAGATCGTTATAGAAGAATTCTCCTAGGCAGGTCTTATACGTTTTGAGCTAGAAAAGGAGATGAAATTAAGTCTTACATAAATTAATCGAAAACTATAGGTTGCTTTAAAAAAAGTATTGTGATTTACCTCAAAAAATTGTAATACTAATAGATTTTGAGAAAAACGTATAGAAAACATTAGGGTATATCATATTAAGCTGGGATGCGATCCACACTAGTAACTTCTGATTCCGTCTATCGAGTTGTCCAAAACTTTAAACAAAATACTAATAACAATATGTTGTTTGAGATACAAAATTTTAAGACAATTTCTTTCTTTATTCTCATAATCAATACTTGAGTCGAAAACAATTTCTTATCAATTTTTCTTTCAATACAAAATAAAATGCACGACTGGGTCGCACGAACTTGCTCCTGTATTCAAAGAGTCTGTTTAAAAAAGTATCTATGTATATAAGATTTAAAAATATACCTGTAAAATAAGTTTGCCTTCAAAGATATAAATGCCATTTGATTTGTCGAAAAAACCTCCATTTTTCATTTTTTTGGGAGGGGGTTACATTCAATACAGTTAAAATAATTTAAAAAAAAAACTAATTTAAGATTCAAAATTTTACCTGAAAAATAAGTTTGTCTTCAAAAATTTAAATGCCATTTTATAAATAAAAAAGCCCTTGATTTTTCAAAATTTTTTTTCGAAAATCGTTTGAGCGGTTTTTTTTTAAATTAATTTTTTATATATAAAATTTTTCAGTTTTGTTCTAAAAATATTTTTGGTATGCAGTTGTTTAGTGATTGTAAATATACGCTCTACATTTGAATTTCGTAAAAAAATATTAAGCCGTTTTTGAGATATAGAATTTTGAAAAAAAAAAATTCAATATTTTTTTAAAAATCCAAACAAAAAAAAATTGCAATTTTGATAATCAAATATTGTTAAAGCAATATAAGAGCTTATTCACAAAAAAAATTATTGAAATCAGTACATAAGTTGCTGAGAAAATTAAAAAACAAAATAACGGTTCTATGAGCGGTACCTTTTCAGAGCAATACAAAAATATGTTTTTCTTATTGAAAGAAGACAAAAAATAAAATTTAAGAGAAAATTTTAAAAAAATCTATCGGTTTGTTTTTGAGAAAATTCGAATTTTCGTTTTTTGACCAAAAAAATTGTATGGGGGCCACTGTTAGTTTTGATCTTAAAAAAAAAGTGAAAAAAAATGCCTAATGCGAATCTGCTCAAAACCTTAACTTCCAAGTTTGAACTCAATCGACCCAATGGTTTAGGCTGTAGGAGCGTGGACAGACAGACAAAACAGACCGGACGGAATCGCGGGACCCACTTTTTTCGACTTCTCTATCATCGTAATATCATGTTTGATTAAAATCTCGAGTTCGAAATTTTGCTCGAATGCAAAACTTGCCATATATGTCGCAAGTAAAAAATAGGGACAAAATGGTGGTAACGATTTGATCCTAGAAGAAATTCTTACATATAAAAGAAAAATTGAAAATTAAAAAAATTGTACAAGGTTATCAATTTTGCGATTTCAAAAGTAAATTTAAAAAAAAAACATAACATATTTTAGTTCATGGTATTTCTTTTTCATTATGAAGTTTGTACGTTGACATTATGTGTGAAACACTTCATCATATTAATGACCAGATTAGATTAGATTAGATTATTTATTTATTTCATAATGTGACATCAGGAAATGATTAATATTACAACATTATATTACAATTTGATAGCATGGCTTAATAAGCCGTCAGCCAGATTTCTCTTGGTTTACAAACATATTAAAAACATTATACAAAAAAAAAGAAAAAGAAAGAAATTAAAACAAGAGTATGTAAAAAAAAAATTAAAAAAAACAACTTAATAACAATAAATGTACGTATAGCAAGTTAGGAATTTAAATTAAATTAAAATTCTTCGTTTATAATTTTTGTTCTATAAGCAAGCGATATTTTAATGTAGTTTGCTAATTTGTTCCAGTCGTTGCCATTGAGGATTTCGAAGACTTCGGTGAGATCAAGATAGTTCTTGTGCCATATCAGTCGACGAGCTTCTACCAACATAGGACATTTCGCAAGGAAGTGAACTATATTTTCTCTTTCCTGGGTATTGCACATCGAACAGATGATAGGTAGGTCATCTCTATGCGGGATGAAATTAAGCGGAAGTAGTTCTCCTCTTGCTCGGAATATCAAAGATATTTTTTCTACGCTAAGTTCGTCTTTTAAAAAATTTGATGTGCCTAAATTGTATTCCAATCTCGAGTAAATTTCTCTATGAAGCGAACCTTTCGCATTTTCAATGTTTTCGTTCCTCACTTTTATGTGTAGATTTTCAAGCAAAGTATCCAGAAAATTTTTCCAGCTGCCAAGATTATCCATGCTTAAAGAGAACGGTAATGAGCATTCCATTGCTAGATTTCTCCATTCTTGGAACCAGGATGAATTAGAGGTAATAACAGACATTAATGACCACCACGCGAATTGTTGCAAGCATCGATTCTTTTAAAGTAATTTTCGGTCACTTTTTGACCATATTGGGCGGAATCTCAGTCATAACTTGACATTGACGAATGTTGGTTTTTAAAGTGCTCAAAAGTTAAAGGTTTTGCCTTCCGTGTAGCCTAATAATAATGAGTCCAGCGGTGTCAAATCGCATGATCTTGGTGGTCAGTTGATATCGCCACTATGAGAAACTAAGCGGCCATATATTCGCTGGAGTTGTGTGGCATGTGGCACCGTCTTGTTGAAACCACATATTCTCCAAGTCGTTTATCATGTGGAAATTAGGCTCCGAATTGACGGTGACAGTCTTTCCACCGTCGTTTTAGAAGAAGTAAGGTCCAATCAAACCTCCGGACCAAAGAACGCACCAAACAGCTACATGTTTTGTATGTAATGGCCTCTCTTCAATTACTTGAGGATTATAAGAACCTCAAATACGACAATTTTTTTTATTAACATACCCACTGAGTGAGAAATGTGCTTAGTCGCTGAAGAAAATTTTGGTCGAAAAATTGCAGTCCACCGCCTGTTGTTCAAGCACCCATTCGACGTATCTACGACGTTGTGAAAGGTCGGTCAACTGACTTTAGTTGCTGTGTGATTCTGGACTTTATATGGATGTAGGTGTAGATCCATATGCAAAATACGCCATAATGTGCCGTAAGACAGTTCTAATTCCTGAGAACGACGAGAAGTTGACACATTCGGGTCTTCGGCAATACTTTCACTTACAGCATATATATTTTCAGTGGAACGAGCAAAACGGCACAGGCCTTACAATATCTGTTATTAATCCAACCTCTTCAACTTTCTTCAATTCAATTTTACCAATTGTTTGCGTAGTTGGACGATTATGTAAACCATAATCTCGCACGATATGCAGTAGCTGTGGCACAATCACCCTTTTCTGTAGTAGGCTTTAACAATTTATATGCGTTGTGCGATATTTGAGCGATCCATTTTCGTAAATGTCGAACTTTCAACTGAAAAAAAAAATTGGTTTAACAACTTAGTTTGACAGATGTCGAATTCCAGCCCTATACTTTTGAAACCGCAAAATGGATAACCCGTTAAAATTTAAACATATACAGTGTCGGACAAAACAAAAAAATGCCATTGGGTTACAATTTATTGAAATAAGTTTCAAAACTTGCATACATTTTAATGAATTTTATTAAGTCTGTTTCAGTTTGAGAGAATCTTTATTCTTGAAACAACTCCGTTAAGTCCAACGTTCTACAATTTCTTATAGTTTTTCTATGAAATTGAGATCAGATGACTTAGTTGGCCACTGTTTAGACAAACATAAATCATAATAAATAAAGAATACAAAAGAATAAATGTAATGCGGAACTTGCAAGCAACTACATTTGCAAGTTCCGCAAAATAAGCAAATAAGAAGCGAACAGGTGTGTAATTCAAGGGTTATCTTGAATTACTTAGATTTAAGATTATATAAATACTATGTTTAATGAGAAATAAAGTGACTTAGAAAACTACAGTCCACGAGTTCTTATATGAGCTATACATTGGTCCTTCGAGCCGGATCCAGAAGACATCAGAATCTTCGTTTCCAGAAGACACCAGAATCTTCGTATCCAGAAGACATCAGAATCTTCGTTTCCAGAAGACACCAGAATCTTCGTATCCAGAAGACACCAGAGTTTTCGTAAAGAAGACACCAGAATCTTCGTTTCCAGAAGACATCAGAATCTTCGTATCCAGAAGACACCAGAATTTTCGTAAAGAAGACACCAGAATCTTCGTATCCAGAAGACACCAGAGTTTTCGTAAAGAAGACACCAGAATCTTCGTTTCCAGAAGACATCAGAATCTTCGTATCCAGAAGACACCAGAGTTTTCGTAAAGAAGACACCAGAATCTTCGTATCCAGAAGACATCAGAATCTTCGTTTCCAGAAGACACCAGAATCTTCGTATCCAGAAGACACCAGAGTTTTCGTAAAGAAGACACCAGAATCTTCGTTTCCAGAAGACATCAGAATCTTCGTATCCAGAAGACACCAGAATTTTCGTAAAGAAGACACCAGAATCTTCGTATCCAGAAGACACCAGAGTTTTCGTAAAGAAGACACCAGAATCTTCGTTTCCAGAAGACACCAGAATCTTCGTACCCAGAAGACACCAGAATCTTCGTACCCAGAAGACACCAGTATATTCGTAACCAGAAGGCACCAGAATCTTCGTAAAAAACACCCCAAACTTGAACTATGGATACACTGATGAATCAACAAGAGGAAATTGGCAACAATTTAGCAAAATTGCTAGAGTCAATAAGAAAGGAACCGATAGCAAGACGAACAACAGAGTACGTTAAAAAAAGAGAATCAGAGGTCAACCACCTATGGCAGCAATTCACACATAATCATGACGAAATTTTAAAATTAAATACACCTAATCATGAATACTTTACAAAAAAATATTATGAACAGGTGCAACGCGTCATGGAAACAATTAACGATAAGTTAATTGCATATGCAGTTGCATTGGGGAAATCCAGCAACGATGACAAAAAAGTTGAAACTGTAAACAATGAACTTGACCACAAAAAAAATGAAGAAATCCGAACCCAAAACACAGAAAAAATAAATCTGGGCCATAACGACACACAGTCAAGTAATATGAAACGAGCACAAATACGAATGGGGTCGTTCGAAAGGCAAATATCAGAAACATTCCTCCACACAGATATGAGTAATTCGGCAATCGAATTCCAGACCACGAATCTTATGGAGGAATGGAAAAAAATAGACTCAATATATGAGGAAATATTGCTTTTCGAGGTATTTAATGACGAAACCGATAAAGCTAATTTTTTGACCCAAATTGAAGGGTTGAAAAAGAGGTATTCGGAAGTAATGGTGTCACTCAGAGAGAAGAAAAAACCAGAATCTGCTTCCACCTCACACCATGAGGTTAAACTCCCAAGAGTTCAGATACCAATGTTTGATGGCAGATCAAACACATGGATTGAATTCCATGATATTTTTAATCAAGTGATACACTGCAACAACAGATTATCAGATGTTGAAAAAATGCAGTATCTCAAGAATAATCTTAAAGGTGAGGCCTCCAAACTATTAAGACATTTAGAGGTTAGTAACAACAACTATAAGGTGTCATGGGATTTATTAAACGAGAGATATGCCAACAAACGAAGATTAGTAAATTCATATCTCCATACCTTATTAAATCAGCCAAAGGTTGATTCAGAATCCAGTACCCAACTAAAAAAGTTGCATGATACAACAAAAGAGTGCTTATACGGTATGTCAAATCTTGGATTTGACACCTATTCCTGGGAACCAATAATAATATATCATATAACACAAAGATTAGATATTGAATCTCTACGGCTGTATGAGCAGTCGTTACCAAACACGAAGGATGTTCCATCTTTACAACAAGTATATGACTTTCTAACGAATCGTTTCGAATCGTTAGAATCACTGGGTGACAAGAAACGAGAACATAAAAACCATCCAAGGCAAATTGTTCGAAACTTCGTAACAAAAGTTGAAACCCGATGTCGCTATTGTAGAAAAACTGCACATAGCATTTATAAATGCAATGAATTTCTTGCATTACACCCAAACCAGAAATTAGAAGCCGTCAAACGCCAAAACCTATGCCGCAATTGTCTTAGCCATACGATGAATGAAAGCTGTCAGAGTCGCAGAACCTGCAGCATATGCAAAGGCCATCATCACACTTTATTACACAATGATGCCCTTTCTAAGAATCCAAGAAATACAACCATCCAAACAGCATTGGCAGAATATAATAAAGAAATTCTTTTAGCCACTGCAATGATAAAGGTAACCACATACAATGGTAAATTTGAAATATTGCGTGCACTCATTGACACTGGAGCACAGGCATCATTTATAACTGAGGAGGCAGCCCAGATGTTATCGGTCCCGAAATCTAAGGCTTACGTTAAAGTATCCGGTCTTGGAGCATCATCAGCAGGAACATCACTTGGAAAGGTTCATATCCAAGTCCAACCTCGATTTTCATCAACATTCAAAATCAATATTGATGCGTATGTTCTCCCTAAGTTAACAAATAAACTTCCCAATTCTTACTTCAAGTTCTCAATGTGGAAAAATTACTTGCTGGCTGATCAAACCTTCAACCAGCCTGGACCAATTGACGTCATCATAGGTGCCGATGTATATCCCTCGATAATTTGCGATGGAATCAAAAAATCAGAAAACGGTACATTGGCACAAAATACAGATACAAAATACATTGGTTACTTATGTTGAACCCTATAATTGACGATACTGGACTCCTCCGAGTTGGGGGAAGGTTGCAGAACTCAAGTCTCCCATATGAAGAACGACATCCAATTATCCTTCCTCGCAACGGTCATTTCACGAAACTAATCATAGAAGATGCACATATGCAATGTCTGCATGGAGGAAACTCTCAAACACTTGCCTTTATTCGAAGAAAATATTGGATACTTAGTGCTAAAAACAGAGTAAGGCAAATACTAAACAAATGTGTAACTTGTTGCCGATACAAAGCCTCAAACACGCAACAAATCATGGGAAATCTTCCCGAATTTAGAGTTGTTCCATCCCCACCGTTTAGTCACACTGGGATCGACTATGCTGGACCCATTCAAATTAGAATGTCTAAGGGCCGAGGAATGAAGACATACAAAGGTTATATAGCGGTATTTATATGCTGTACAACTAAGGCGCTCCATCTTGAAGCAGTTAGTGATCTCACAAGTCAATCTTTTATAGCTGCGTACAAAAGGTTTGCAGCAAGACGTGGAAACTGCAAACACATCTATAGCGATTGTGGTTCGAATTTCATTGGAGCTAATAAAATTCTAGAGAAAGAACTTCAAGATGCAATAAAGCAATCATCCGAATACATGGCAAAGAAGTTAGCTGAAGACGGAATTCATTGGCACTTTAATCCACCAGCAGCACCACACATGGGTGGATTATGGGAAGCAGGTGTAAAATCGGTAAAATATCACTTAAGGCGAATCCTGGGTAACACAACACTTACATTTGAAGAAATAACCACCACCCTATATCAGATCGAAGCTTGTTTGAATTCAAGACCATTGTGTCCTCTTAGTAATGATCCAACCGATTTGAATGTACTGACACCAGCACACTTTTTAATTGGTCGACCATTGGTGTGCCCACCTAGATCAGATTATGACGACACACCCCTTAGTAACCTTAGCCGTTGGAAACTAGTCAACAAAGTGACGGAAGATTTCTGGAAGATTTGGTCAAGCGAGTATCTTTCAAGGATGCAACAGAGAACTAAATGGAAATCTGAAAAGGAACCCATAAAAATAAATGACTTGGTACTATTAAAAGATGAAAATCTCCCTCCAGCAAAATGGAAACTAGCAAGAATAGTTGAGGTTCATCCTGGAAAAGATGGTCATACAAGAGTAGTAACCGTAAAAGTTGGCACAGATTCCTATTTTAAAAGACCAATAGTCAAAATTTGTAAGCTACCTACAGAAGAAGATGATGAAGACTCCACACTACATGATACTAAAGATGTTTTGCAGGCAAATTTCGCGTCAGTTAATCTACCAAACATAAAACAACCTCGAAAACGAAAAATAAGACCGGGTTCTTGGCTTCATCATAAAGAAGTACAAAATGAGGAACAACCGGAAAAGAAAAGAAAAATAACACTAACCGAATACCAAAGTCGCAGAACTAATAACAAAACATTTGGTAAACCACTATCTATGCTGACAATCTGGATGCTTTTGATGTGTGGGCTAAAAACGACAGAAGCAACATTCAACATAACGTATCCGACACCAGGACTATACATTGAACATTTAGGAGAGGCCCAAATAAGGCGAGGAACTCTCAAAATAAAGTTTACCTACCCACTCAATGTTACCCAAGATACAAAAACCATAAATGGAACGGTAACAAAAATGATACAGATCTGTCAACGAGCAAAAGCTAGGGCAAAGGAAATACACTGTGACGAATTTGTTGATCAACTCAAAGACAAACAAGCAATACTGCTGAGAGATATAGACGTAATTAAATCAATTCAGAGTAGACAGAAACGAGGACTATTGGGTACCATGCTACAAAATATATTTGGTGTCAATGAAGAGGTATACACTGATATCAGTACACTAAGAGAAGATCAAATTACATTATTACAAGCAAATCAACATCAAACTAACCTTATGTTGAGAACAACAGGTTTAGTTGAAGATCTAGAAAAACAAACCAAAGATAAACTGAATTCCTTAACACATAAGTTGAATCAAGCAACAGCTGAAATTAATAAAATTGAAAATAATTGGTATAAGAACGATATAAATCGAGTAGATATACATTTGCTTGCTGCTTACAATCTTGCTCAGGGAGTGCTGGAAGAACTGAGTAGACGTTATAATTCCTTACTGAAGATATCCTTGAAAAAAGCAGATTTATTTGAAAGCATTACACCAGGAGAACTAATGGTTCTTATTCAAAATGTGTCAAAGCGATTACCACAAGATATAAACATCATCCCAAAACCTGATCAAAAGATGGACGTTCAACGAAATGAGACTCACATCATTGCACATTGGTTCCTTCACCTTAGTACATCATCAAAATACAACGTTATAAGAGCCACTCCAATCCCGCGTCAGTTAACCAATGATTCATACACCATACCCGTCATTCGGAAGGCCATAATTGCATCTGATTACAACAGTCAAACATATTTCGAACTATCAGAATGGGAATTCAACCAATGCACGCCAGAAGATAAACACATGTATTTGTGTTCCCCATCAGTAATAAGTAAAATTGATACCAACCCAAATTGCATTATCGATGAAATATATCACAGACGAGATAAGAAGAGGTGTAGCTACGAAACACTATCCATACCAAATATAGCATTTAAGCATGTATATCAAAGAAATACATGGCTATTCATAGCGAGCAGACCAACTTCAGCAGCAGTATTATGTAATGGTATTCACGAAGACGTCGAGTTGAACAGAATTGGGCTCATACAAATAAATGATGGGTGTACTCTTCGAACACCCCAGAACATCATCATCTCAGAAAAAACAGATACAGTACTGATCAAGGGCACATACACTCATCCTATGAACTGGAATATCTCGGAAAACCATGAAGAAGAATTTCAGCCAAAGGTATTAAACGAAGAAACCATCCTAAAAACGTCAGACCATCTAAGATCCCTCAGACAACAACATAAAGCCGTACATTATATGCCGCACAATTGGAAAACTATCAGCCACCATGCAGCTACCGGTTCAATTACATTGACGATCACCATTATATGTTTAGCGATCATATATAAAGTCCGAGGCCAAACACATCGAACACATGACCTAAATCCACCGTCAGCAGTTATAATCAACCCACCCATGATGACCCATAGACGATTTGACATACTAAGTAAAATGTGCAACGAAACCCCACTGACACAAATCGAACCTGAGGCCCCGCAAAATGTTTAGACAAACATAAATCATAATAAATAAAGAATACAAAAGAATAAATGTAATGCGGAACTTGCAAGCAACTACATTTGCAAGTTCCGCAAAATAAGCAAATAAGAAGCGAACAGGTGTGTAATTCAAGGGTTATCTTGAATTACTTAGATTTAAGATTATATAAATACTATGTTTAATGAGAAATAAAGTGACTTAGAAAACTACAGTCCACGAGTTCTTATATGAGCTATACAGCCACTTCAAAACGTTGGTTTTAATTTGCAAAAAAACAATTTTTCACTATCTTAGCCGTGCGTTTTGGATCATTGTCATTTTGGAATAATCCATTTTAAGGGCATCTCTTTTTACGCGTCTGGCAGAATACCCGTGTTTTGTTGGCAAATCTATCCATAGTATAGTAGGATTTTACACGAATAACAAAAACAATAGCCATAGTATGAATAACACCGATAAAAGTTAGAGTAGAATCTCACTATGGATAGGTTTTTGACATTTATACGAGCCTCGAATGGATCTTATATGATTTCGTTCTCAAATGTTGGTACGATTGATATTGCATTTGTATCTCGATGGCTGTGTTCGTTGAGTAGTTGTGCATTTGGAATCATGTGTGGGGAAAAAACCAATCTATTACTGTTGATATTATTTAGTTTTATTAGTGAAAATGGACTAACTGGGCTTATTTTGTAAGAGAAAACAATAGAAACTAGGGACCTTGAAACGTCGAGAAATGTCAAAATTTTCAATTTGACAAATCGGACCCATTACAATAACTTCCCATGGGAAGTTAAAGATAATTAAGTTTTGCTATGTTTCCACCAAAGGTTTATCTCAGTTTAGATTAGATAAATCTTTTTGGTGTTTCCACCGCACAAGAATATTTAAAAATGATTAAGTTTGACAGCACTTTCTAAAATGCAAATGGTGTTTCGATGTTTCTTATGAAGTGCAAGTGAGATAGTTTGATTCGTGTTAAACAACGAAAAACTGAATAGTTCAGCACCATATAAGAATATGCTACCCATTCCATGTGCAATTTTTTTTTCTTTTTAAATTTGATTAAAACAAAACTTTATTTTTTGTACACAAACATGCAAATAAACAGACCATAACGCATTATCTGTAAAACCAACTCCTCCACACAGGTTTTTCTTCACAAATTTTGACTCGACTCCGATCCCCGACCGGAATCGAGGCGAATCAAGCTCATTTCAACTCGATTTAGGTATATGAGGAATTTAGGCGAGCTTCAAGCTCGCTTCAACACCACATGTTAATGTAGTAGTCTACGAACAAACCCCCTTCTTGAAGTTTTTATTGTATGTCAAATTGTTTGGTTAAAACTTTGAAATCGACTATCACATTACACAGATGTGTTTTCTTGATTTCGATAGTCAACTATCAGAAATCAGCTTACACGACTTCACCCCTGGTCTGAATTTCGCTATTTTTTTTTTTTTATTTTTTGATAAATTACTCACTTTACCAAGGACACAAGTAGCCTTCTTGATGTATTTTTTGTTAGTGAATTGAGCAAAGTTCTTCACTTTAGCCAACTTTCTGCATCCTGTTTTTCACACCATGACCTATTGCACTTAACTTACCAGTGCGAACCTCTTGTTTCAAGCAGCAGTTATTGCTATAGAGATTTTAAAAGCATTAATTATAACCATCTAGAACATGACTTAAGATCGGTTGAATGGTCTCGAGTTTTCTTTATGGAGTCTGTCGACGACCAAGTTTCTTTTATTGAAGGAAACATTAGCTCTCTTTTCAATATTCACGTTCCCTACAAAACAAAAACCTTTAAATGCAATAACCATTCTTGGTTCAACAACAAAATTAAAGTTTTAATAAATAAGCGCAATCTAGCTTACAAAGTTTGGAAACGTTTTAGACTCGACGAACTTCATAAGGTCTACACTGACTTAAGAAATAAAGTTGTACTTGAGATTAGGGAAGCTAAGAGACGTTTCTATGCTCCTCGACTTAACCCTTCATTAGCCGGTCATAGACTTTGGAAAAATTTAAAAGAAATTGGTGTTGGTAAGCACTTCAACAGTGCTTCTACTATCATTGATTGTGATGAGCTGAATACCAATTTCACATCCCTATCATCATTTGAGTTCAATGATAGCGCAGAGTTTTCTGGATTTTTAGAAACCGACATCTTCTCTACAAGGGGCTTTAGCTTCTCAGCAATTGATGATGAAGTTGTTCTAAAAACCTGTTTATCTATTAAATCAAACTCAATAGCATTTGACGAAATCCATCCCGTGTTTGTAAAGGCAACTCTACCGATTACATTGAGATATACATATAACACATCTTTTCAACACTATTCTCATGACTGGAGTTTTTCCTACCGTCTGGAAACGTGTTAAAATTGTTCCTGTTCCAAAAACCCGAAATGAGTATCGGCCAATAGCCATATTGCCATATTTATCCAAAGTTTTTGAAAAAATTATGAACACACAAATGCGGCAATATCTAAAACGTAACGACATGCTATGTCCCAATCAATCCGGTTTCCGTCCCAAACATAGTTTCACTACTGCCCTTATAAATGTGGTCGAAGAAATAAGAGAAAGTGTAGATAAGAATTTCGTGTCTTTTCTCACTCTTTTGGATTTTTCCAAAGCCTTTGACACTGTTAACCACCGTAATTTATGCATCAAATTAAGGGATGAGTTTCATTTTACATCATCATCAGTGAGACTCATTTTCTCATATCTTAGTTCTAGACACCAAGCAGTAGTTGCTAACAACCAAACTTCAAGTTTTCTTCCGCTAACACGAGGTGTTCCCCAAGGGTCTATTTTGGGCCCATTACTTTTTACCATGTATGTTAATGAGCTCCCGTCTCTAAGCTTTAACTCATCCATACATATGTATGCCGATGATGTACAGCTTAGGTACAGTTGTCCTCTGGGGTTGTTTGAAAATGGTATTGTGGAGATAAACGAACATCTTAATAAGATATTGCTCTGGTCTCGATCAAACGGACTTTGTTTAAATCCTACAAAGTCAAAATGCTTAGTCATTTCAAAAGACCCTACAGACACATCTTGCTTTTCTCCAATATTACTCAATGATAACCCTATTCAGTTTGTTGACTCAGCCAAGAATCTTGGAGTAGTATTCAATAAGACACTTGGACAAATCATATACAACTTATCATAGGTAGAGTGTACGGAGGCTTACGTATGTTATGGACCACCCAAAGAATCACTCCAATAAAAACAAGAATGATACTTGCTAAGTCGCTGCTTATTCCGCTTTTATTATTTGGGTGTGAACTATTTAGTAATTGTGATTCCAAGGACAAAAGGAAACTTAATGTTGTCTATAATAGTTTGACAAGATATATTTTTGGACTACGGAAATATATTCACATTTCCTCATATGCAAGATTAATATATGGTTTTTCTCTTGATAACCTTTTCTCGTTTAGAACCTTAATAATGCTCCACAATGTCATGCAAACACGACAACCGACGTACCTTTACAACAGAATCCTTTTTACACGCTCTAATCGAAGCAGCGATCTGATACCAATACGCTACTCCTATCTTGTTTCGAGCCGTCAATTTTTTGTTCACGCGGTTCGGTTGTGGAACTCCCTACCTCAAACTATAAGGATGATAGGCTGCACTACTCGGTTTAGAATAAGACTTAGACAGTATTTTGAGGCATTGCGATGATTTTAATCTTTTTTTTTTTTGTATACTTTAAAGGTGTTTATAAGGTATTATAATAAAGTCAATTAATCAAATCTTTTTCATTAATTAAATAGTATAAAGTAGTTTTGTTTATATTAATGTTTTTTCTTCTAATCATCTTGTTTAAAATTTAGTATTCATTCATTTCATGTAAACCAATTGTAAAACTGAAGCTTGTACTATAGACCGAGAGCCGGCAGCAAATTTTGGGAGTGGAGTGATAACCAAAATATATATACATGTATGTGTAGATATACGCAACATTATGCCAAATTCAACCGTCTGGCAGGTTTTTTTTTCAGCCGGGGGCGGGGGTGGGGGTTCGAAAATGGTCATTTTTCCGATTTTGGGGTCGAAGTGATAACCACTTAAATGCATATATAAACAATAGGGGATGGTGCCCTGATGTCAAAAAAGTGAGTCCAAGACGTTTTGCTTTCAGCCTTCCCCTTGCCAGACGGCCGCCAAAATGCGCGAAAATCAACTTTTTGGGTCGAAGTGATAACCACTTAAATTAATATATAATCAATAGTAGATGGTCCACTGATGTCAGAAAAGTGAGTCCAAGACGTTTTGCTTTCAGCCTTCCCCTTGCCAGACGGCCGCCAAAATGCGCGAAAATCAACTTTTTGGGTCGAAATGATAACCACATGAATGATACATCAAAATATCAGACAAATTCCCCTGATTGTAAAAATGTGTGTCCAAGACGTTTTACTTTCAGCCTTCCCCTTGCCAGACGCATTTTAACACTTTTTAATAGAATTTTTCAACTTAAAACCTTAATAACTTTTTTCCTGTTAACCATAACCAAAACAATCATATACCAAAATATCATACAAATTCCCCTGATTCTAAAAATGTGTGTCCAAGACGTTTTGCTTTCAGCCTCCCCTTTGCCAGACGCATTTTTAAACTTTTTAAAAGCACTTTGTTATTAGTTATTTTATTACTAAAAAAAACATCATAAACACTTCATGATTACAAACATTTAAGCACTCGAATTTTATAAGTCATACTTTATTTATTATAATTAATTATTATCATTCAAAAAGACTTCAATTTTAATATATTAGTGGTAGCTAATAAATTGTGCGGCATGAGTGTTAAGTGTTGTATACACATTGATAGCCCAAATCAATGTGGAAAAATTAATTTATTTAGTGAAAGTACCTTAAAAAAATGCCATACTATTCTTAACTTACGAAAATCTCTTAAATATAAATTTGCCAATTTAAACCTTCCAATTGAAATAGACAGTGTAAGTGGTTATCATAGTAGTTGCTACAGACAATTTACTGCTATTCCAAAGCATTTGATATCTTCAAATCAAACCATCTCCGAATCATGTAAGTCTAAAAATTTTCCACTATGACCAGTTGTACAAAATAGCTGAAATATTTGTTTGAGATTCGAACCAGAACACTTTCTAGCGAAGTTTTTAAAATTCCAAAGTGACATTCAGTGACCAAAAATTATGGTACATATACAAAATGAAGTTTCGATTGTACAGCCGGTCATTTTCTTTTGGTATTTTCAAAAGCAACTATATACATAGATCCTTATTGTTTGTATAGCAGTTGACAGTTACGTTCCATTAGAAACCTCTGAAAACAACACTACAGAACCGGACACTATAACAGAGGCTTTAACTAATAATTGCATCTTTTGTGATCGTGTTAAGAAATATTTAAAAAAAAATAAAAAAGAAAGTCTTATATTCGGACGAAAATGTACTTTGGAGGATGTTGTTTGTAAGGCAATTTTACTTGAAAACGATTCAGTTTACAAAAAATTAATAAGTAGTTATAAAGACGATGTTTTAAAATACCACAAAACATGCCTTGCGAGTTTTCTGCAAGAAGTTAAAAATCTGGAAAGGGCTTCAAAAATATCCGGATTTACTGAAGCACATAAAATTGCATTTAATAGTGTTTGCGCTTTTCTTGAAGAGCATTTATTGAACTTAAAAGAAGTTCACTCATTTGAAGACGTCGGGGATTTATATAAAGAAAAATTATGCGAAAAAGAAAAGTCATTGACTTATTCAAAAAACTGGCTAAAGAGAAAGATCCTTTCCTATTATAAAGGCAAAATAGTAATACGAAAAATTAGAAGCCAAATACTAGTTTTAGATGCTCTTATGAACGACTTCCAAGAAAATATACTTAGCGACAAATTTGCTTCGATAAAATTGCAATCAACTTTGAGGTAGTTATATAAAGAGTTTTCCATTAAGGGCGGGTCGATTTTAAAATTGAATAAAACAAGTTGTATATGAGATATCAATAAGGTTTTATCTTTATTTGAGAGCCCTTAAAATGGCATTGTGTGTAATATAACATCGTTTAAATGGCCGTAGCGGCTTCGCTGGGTGATCATCGACCTATAGCGATCGCCGTTGTTTTGCCTCATCGCTAAGAATGATTTATCGATTAAAATTGGGATAAACTTACCACTGCTCCAAAACCCAATTAGCGAACAGACGACGCTGTAACTTGCCACGATATTAAGTCTTTAGTCACTGATTAAAAGACGATATTTTTACAGAAAGTAAAAGAAACCCCCACGAGGTGTCAAAATCAACCCGTCCCTATTGGAAAACCCTTTACATGATATTATTATATTGCTCTAAGCTACTTACTTAAGTATCTTCATAGAAATGTTGCCTACAAAATAAGGGAAGAAATTGTCAAATTAGAAAGTACAGTCTTGCCTGATCATGTGTCACTGAAGGCTGTTGTTGAGAATGATGTGAAGATTCCCCAGATGCTTGAAGAATTTGTAAGATGTCTTCTTATAGGCCCGGATCAGCGTTATGGAAAAACTAATGATGTAAATAGAAAGGTTCATTCCCTCTGCAATGACGCAATTTATTCTATTACAAAAGGTTTTGTCAAACCAGGAAAGCACATCCAATTAGGTTTGTATAATTACTGAGGTTACTCAACAGAATTGAGAGTTTGTCATCAAATCAATTAAAATATAAAATTATTCTTAACAAAAACGAAAAACACGAAATAAACGATTACAACATATATACATACAAACATGGCAATTAATTTATAGACATAAAAACATATTATATGAACTTTTCTTTGTGTAGGCCTAGCTATGAAAAGTCTTACCAGCAGCAGGAAAGTTATTGAGATTTTGAATAGGTTCGGACATTGTGTGAACTACCACTTCATTGAAGAGTTGGAAACCGAGCTTGCATTTTCAAGTGATCGCTTGCACTCTTCGATTCTGCCTCAGGGTATGCATAATATAGAAGAAGTTTGTACCGGTGTTGCTTTCGATAACTATGATCGATACGTGGAAACAAATACTGGGAAAAACACACTTCATGACACAGTGGGAATAGCGTATCAAATAACGATTCCAACATTACGTAAGATAAAAATAATCTCTTAAATACAAACCTATAATATTTAAAGAAAATTAGCAGATACAAACGAACCTCAAAATGAATCCTATACCAGCACGACTTCAAGAAAAAGACGAGCTTATGTACCCTCGAATACTGAGATTGAACCCTATTATAAAAAACCTAAAATAGTGACAACATTTCCAAATGTATCTTCATCAAAAGAGCTTTACAAGTCCTCATTAAGCATAGCAAGAGACCTTGACTACATTTGGCTTGTTACTCTGTTTTGTGATAGAAAAAATACTCCAATGTGGACAGGTTGGAATTCTAAACATGTCTTAGACAATCTTCCCCTTCAAAACGTCTATTACTTATCTCCGATAAATGCATCACCAACAAGTTATTCCGTTGTTTTAGAGACTCTGAAGAGGTCAATTAAAATAGCTGATGAATGTCATCAAAAATATATTTTTGTAACCTACGACCTAGCAATAGCTAAAATTGCTTTTCAGATTCAACACGAGGAATCACCAAGCTACGATCGCGCCTTTATTATGCTTGGGAGCTTTCATATTGAAATGGCTTTTTATAAAGCTATTGGAAAGTTCCTTGATGGTTCAGGTGGTGAAATAGCTTTAGTTGACTCTGGAGTGCTTGCACAAGGCTCTTTGAATGCATTTATTTCTGGTAAGGCCCTTATATCGTAATGGTAATCTTTCTTGGTTAATCTGAAAAAAAAAAAAAAATACTTTGTAGGTACTCACTACAACAGATGCAAACGATTACATGTGTTATTAAGTGCTGCGATACAACTTCTCCATTTTGAAGCTTTTTGTAAAGAGGAAAATATTTCCGTTGACGACTTTAAAGTTGACATAGATCTTCTAGAAATTAATGGAATGGATGCAGGTTTACCAGAAAGTCTTGCATTGGTTATTTCAAAATATTCCGTCTATGTTAACAATACTTTAAAAGGTCATCATGGTCCCACAGCTGCATTTTGGATGAGCTATGTGCAAATGATTAACTTAAGAAATGATTTTTCTAGAAGCATTAGATGTGGCGATTTAAACTTATACATTTATTGTTTAAATGAAATGGCTGCATTTTTTTTTACATTGAATCACCAAAATTATGCACGTTGGACCATCAAAACTGCTCAAAATTTACTGAATATGAGTAAAACCCATCCAGACTTAGTCCATCAGGTAGAAAAGTGTGGCTTTGGTATAAAAAGAACTGAAAAATGCTTCTCGATGTCACCAGTGGATTTGACACTAGAACAAACTATCAATGCCGATGCAGCAAATAGGTTAACTGGTGTTGCATCCTTTACTAATTCCATAGCTGCCAGGCAAAAATGGGCAAAAACTCATGCGGATAGAACTGCAAATATATCATCCTTGTACAACATGTTGGGGCTATTGCAGAAGGATGACATAACGCGTGATCTTAAAAGTGGTCAGATTAAAAAATTTTCTGAAGACTTGAAGAAGTTGACAACAGAAATAGAAAATTTCAGTAACCCTTTTTCGGATACAATCCGTCAGCAGAGTGAAAGACTTTTTAACATATGCACCGGAAAATGTGCATCCCAGCCCACCGAACAGTTTTTGCTTAATATGAAGCAGTTGGGAGAAAAAAAACGTGACACATTCTTGAATGAGTGCAGAATCGATCCCAAGAGATTTGAAAACAGAATTTCAAAAACGAACATATTAAATTTTGCTTCAGAATACAAGGTTGCAAAAACAGTTGCATGTGGGAAAATTCAAGAAATAAAAATGGAAAGGAATTTGATTGGAAGGATACTTTTCATAGCCTCACAAAATTCGCTCCAAATTGATATGAAACAAATTTTTAAGTACCCATTAACACCCGTTCCTCAATCTTTTGGACACTTGGATGGGTCAATGATTAAAACCGATAAATCAGCTTTTCTTAGACACCTCGAGAAAACTACAGTTAGCATTGCTCCAACTCAAATTGATGTTGTAATTGTGGATGGATTCTTTTTGCTTCATACTTTAGGAGAAGTGCCTGCGTCGTATGTTGAAATTGCCTTACACGTATTAAAAAAAATCTGTAGGATGAATGCAAAAGAAATACATCTTGTCTTCGACCGAATTATTTCTCCTTCTATTAAGGATATTGAACGGGATAGACGAAATAATTCAGATGATCAAATAGTTTATTCATCGTTCAATAAAAATGGTAAGCGCCCAGCAAACTTCATTAAAAGTCTGAGGAATAGTTCCTTCAAGAAAAGATTGAATGAATGGTTAGTTGAAGAATGGAGTGATGACGAATACCACAATGTTATCGGCGACAAGAAACTCTATGTTTCATTTGAAACGAAATGCTTTGTCTTCAGCGCTGCAAATGAAAAAATTATTCGAGAAGAGGTCATAGAGCTGGAGAGTTTACAAGAAGAAGCTGATACCCGGATGATGCTCCATTTGGCCTTTCTTCCATCGAACATGTCAGTGGTCATAAAAACGGTAGATACCGATGTGCTAATTGTAGCTCTCAATTCTCTTCCTTACTTGAAAAATAAGGCTGAAGTATGGCTGGAATTAGGAAATATTTCTAAAAACTCATTAAGGTATGAATGCATAAAATGAACATTAAAAAAGACATAGTAAATCTATCTTTATATTGTTAAGGTATTTACACATAAATGAAATGTATCTTAGTTTGGGTCCGACGCTTTGTGCTGCACTTCCCGCGTTTCACAGCTTTACTGGTTGTGACTACACACCAAGTTTTTTTAAGAAAGGAAAAGTGAAACCTTTTGAAATTCTCAAGGGTTCTATAGAATTTCAAAACGCTTTTTCAAAATTCGGACAACTTTCTTATATAAGTGAAGAGGACATTCTAACAATAGAGGAATTTGTTTGCAAAATGTATAAAACAACCGCCCTTAAAGTGAATGATGCAAGATATGAACTATTTTACAAAACTTGTAAACCGACTTCGAAAAAAATTTTCAAAAACATTAAAAGTAAGTTAAAAATTTAAAATATTTCTTAAAAACCTTAAGTAATTATATGCTTAACCATTTTATCTGAAGGTTTTGAAGGTAGTTTATTGCCACCAAACAGAAGCGTCTTACTGCAACAAATTAATCGTTGCAACTATATATGCCATATTTGGAAAAGTGCAATATTAAATACAGGGATACAACTTTCGCCATTTCAATGCGGCTGGACCATGGAGGATGACATGGTCAAATTGAAATGGTTCAACGGAGTCGTGGCCCCAGAAACCATAGAAAATTTAATTATCTACGATGAAAATGATAGTGAAGAAGACAATATTGCGCAAAATTCTTCATCGGACGAATCTGATGATGAAGAATAGTTTTTTTTATAATTTCTAATTTCAAAATTTCATTTAATTTTAAGTCATGTGATTCAATAATTTTTTTCTAAATTAAATACAATTGTTTTGATTTAAAAGAAAACGGTGGTTTTTGTGCCTTCTTTCTTTAGGGTTTTCTGGCAAGCATAAGACTGAAAAGAAAACGTATTGGATATCTTCTGATATTTTGGTATATGATTGTTTTGGTTATGGTTAGTAGGAAAAAAGTTATTAAAGGATTTAAGTTGAAAAATTCTGTTAAAAAGTGTTAAAATGCGTCTGGCAAGGGGAAGGCTGAAAGGAAAATGTCTTGGACACACATTTTTAGAATCAGGGGAATTTGTATGATATTTTGGTATATGATTGTTTTGGTTATGGTTAGTAGGAAAAAAGTTATTAAAGGATTTAAGTTGAAAAATTCTGTTAAAAAGTGTTAAAATGCGTCTGGCAAGGGGAAGGCTGAAAGTAAAACGTCTTGGACACACATTTTTACAATCAGGGGAATTTGTCTGATATTTTGGTATATGATTGTTTTGGTTATGGTTAACAGGAAAAAAGTTATTACAGGATTTAAGTTGAAAAATTCTGTTAAAAAGTGTTAAAATGCGTCTGGCAAGGGGAAGGCTGAAAGGAAAATGTCTTGGACACACATTTTTAGAATCAGGGGAATTTGTATGATATTTTGGTATATGATTGTTTTGGTTATGGTTAGTAGGAAAAAAGTTATTAAAGGATTTAAGTTGAAAAATTCTGTTAAAAAGTGTTAAAATGCGTCTGGCAAGGGGAAGGCTGAAAGGAAAATGTCTTGGACACACATTTTTAGAATCAGGGGAATTTGTATGATATTTTGGTATATGATTGTTTTGGTTATGGTTAGTAGGAAAAAAGTTATTAAAGGATTTAAGTTGAAAAATTCTGTTAAAAAGTGTTAAAATGCGTCTGGCAAGGGGAAGGCTGAAAGGAAAATGTCTTGGACACACATTTTTAGAATCAGGGGAATTTGTATGATATTTTGGTATATGATTGTTTTGGTTATGGTTAGTAGGAAAAAAGTTATTAAAGGATTTAAGTTGAAAAATTCTGTTAAAAAGTGTTAAAATGCGTCTGGCAAGGGGAAGGCTGAAAGTAAAACGTCTTGGACACACATTTTTACAATCAGGGGAATTTGTCTGATATTTTGGTATATGATTGTTTTGGTTATGGTTAACAGGAAAAAAGTTATTACAGGATTTAAGTTGAAAAATTCTGTTAAAAAGTGTTAAAATGCGTCTGGCAAGGGGAAGGCTGAAAGTAAAACGTCTTGGACACACATTTTTAGATTGTCTGATATTTTGGTATATGATTGTTTTGGTTATGGTTAACAGGAAAAAAGTTATTAAGGTTTTAAGTTGAAAAATTCTATTAAAAAGTGTTAAAATGCGTCTGGCAAGGGGAAGGCTGAAAGTAAAACGTCTTGGACACACATTTTTACAATCAGGGGAATTTGTCTGATATTTTGATGTATCATTCATGTGGTTATCATTTCGACCCAAAAAGTTGATTTTCGCGCATTTTGGCGGCCGTCTGGCAAGGGGAAGGCTGAAAGCAAAACGTCTTGGACTCACTTTTCTGACATCAGTGGACCATCTACTATTGATTATATATTAATTTAAGTGGTTATCACTTCGACCCAAAAAGTTGATTTTCGCGCATTTTGGCGGCCGTCTGGCAAGGGGAAGGCTGAAAGCAAAACGTCTTGGACTCACTTTTTTGACATCAGGGCACCATCCCCTATTGTTTATATATGCATTTAAGTGGTTATCACTTCGACCCCAAAATCGGAAAAATGACCATTTTCGAACCCCCACCCCCGCCCCCGGCTGAAAAAAAAACCTGCCAGACGGTTGAATTTGGCATAATGTTGCGTATATCTACACATATATTTATATATATTTTGGTTATCACTCCACTCCCAAAATTTGCTGCCGGCTCTTAGACTACTACCTTAAAAGATATTGTATCTTACTGTGCAAGACTAAATAATATGTAATAAATACAAATACAAATAAATACAAATAAATTATTCTGGCAAATATTCAGTTGTACCAATTTTTAAATACAAAAATCTGGCTACTGCGGATCGTTTTGTTGGCAATTTCTCACTTTACTATATGTATATGGAATGCGAACAAAACGCACTTATTAAATCTGGTTTTAAGTATTATAACCTTTGCATCATTGGAAAGAGGAAAGCTCGGCCTGTCAAATGAGCCATAAAATAAAAAAATTATATTTTGGTTATTTAATATCTGAGCACATTTAAAAGTCGGATAAGGTACAAATTTCCAATTTGACAAATCGAACCGATAACAATAAGTTTCTTTGAGCAATTCAAAACATGTTTCATAAGGACGCAGAAATCATCAAAATTTCAACAAGTTTAATTTTTTTCAGAGTATGGCCATATTTTTGTTGAGTTAATAAAAGCTACTATTTCGAAAGAAAATCACTTGGAACTTGTTTAATGCAATTGCAATTATTAATACGTTTTCTTTTAAAAAATTGAAGAAAATCGAACATTTTTATTGAGGAGGTGTGGCACAGCCCCCTTTTCCCATGAAAGTTCAATTTGACCCAAGGGTCTTGTACATAGCTAAGAAACAGACGTTGAGCTCACTCGGGATAATGCTGAAATTTAATAAAAATACAGAACTTGAAAAACATACATACATATAGGTTACAATGATTATCTTAATAAAGTTGAATAATAAAACCAATAACAAAAATACATATTTTATATATTTTATTTAAAATTTTCTTTCTTTAATAAATTGTATCCTCTTTTAAAATTTTATTTTTAATTTACAGTTACAAATTTGAACGGTTATATTTATAAAGTTATAATATTCAATATTATTTTATTATATTTTCCGTATATAATTATTTAAATTTAAAATTTTATATAAACATTTATAAGCTTCGCATGTTGTTGGTCTGTTAGCTAAGATAAGTTCATCGTCGTCGGTTCGTCGAGGTAAACCTAAATTATTTGGACAAAATTGAATTCATATATTTTCAAATTGTGATGTTGGATCTCACATTTGATTAAAATAACCTCGATTAAAAATTAAAATAAAACTAATTTTATCCACTCTTAAGAACTAAATCTAAACAAAATGTTTTTTTTTTATATATTTAAAAATAAATTCGTTACAAAATTGTATTTTTATTTCTATAATTTCTTAAACTAAAAAATATTTAATAATTATACATACCCAAAAATTTGAAAGAGCTTATACAAGAAATTATATAAATTTTGCTTATATATCTTCTTAATTATTACAAAATTATTTTTTTTATTTTTATAACAATATATATAGGAAAAAGAGAAAGTCTTTAAATGTATCAATCATTATTATAAAGTTTTTTATTTTAATTTTATTTGTATTTCAAATTTTATGATTATATAAAAATAATATGACGGAGAAGAAATTTATCACTAGTTTTAGATTTTTATAAAAAAAAACCTAGAAATAAAATGTTAATGTTAAAATTAATATAAAATATATAAATATTTTTAATTTTTATTAATATTACCTCCTGATTCCGTTTTGTGATTTAATGAAAATCTAAACGGTTTTATTATGTGAATGCGTAGTAGTAGTAGTAATATAGCTTTGAGTGTGATGTAAATTATTAATAATTTTGGCTACGCGTCATTCCAAATAATACAACGTCGACTTTTTCCAACTGAAGCTAATTCGGAACCAGTTGGTGACCATGCAACTGCAATGACGGCACAGCTGTGAAGTAAAGAATAACCCAGACCTCTGGTGGTTAGGAAAATTGCAGATTTTTTTTAAAAGGAAAGGGCAGGGACAGGAAAACAAGGAGTGCGAAAAAGAAAATATCAAAGCCAATAATTTATGTTAAAAACAGAAATAAAAATTGTAATAATTATCAACAGAAAAAAATTATAAAAACAAAAATAAAAATAAGAAATAAATTATTAAAAAAATAATAAAATACAAACTTAATTAATCAAAATAAAAAAAAATTAAAAAAAAAATTTGACAAGATATAAGAAAAGGAGACATTTTAATTGGTTAGTGGTTTTTTTTTTTAAAGTAACGACAAAGTTAAAAAATAACGGGACCTAGGTCGGATTTTAACTGGCTTTATTCAATGCCAATATTTCCACCTAGTGTCAAATTCCCAAAACTTCAGTTCTCCAAACCAAAATTCATATACGTATTCAAATCAGTAAAACTTTGATTCTATAATCAAATATTTGACACAGTAAATTCTGACATGATATTTCTTATAAGGAGATGAAATTTTACCACAAATAGGTCTTCTACTTTAAGCCAGTTCTTAGTACCAATCTCGATTACAGTAAAGGAAGAATTCCCGAAAATAGCTAGGACCTCGATTATAAATCTCGAACTATTTTCCACCCTCCCTTTATTCTGCCACCCACTTTTCTGAGTTTATTGCGGAAAAGCTTTAAGTCGAACCGATTATATTTTAGTTTGATGTTAAGCACAGAAAAGAACGGAATCCCAAGTAATTTTTATTCCTTGTGAACGGTTTTTTAAAATTTGTCTTTTCTCACTTTGAAAGAAACTTAACAAAGCTAAATTATGGTGTAGTGCTTTATTTATTGGTCTTAGCGCATTTTAAAAGCTTTAAGGCCACACTCGATGCCGAACAAGCAGGCTTCCGCGCTGGATTCTCCTGTATTAATCACCTTGCGGATCATTATTGAGCAGTGTGTTGAATATCGAGCACCACTACACTTGCTGTTCATCGACATCGAGAAGGCTTTTGATAGCTTCAACAGGGAGTACATCTGGTTAGCTTTTCGGAGGAGAGGCATTCCAGAAAAAATAAAGGCAACATAATATGATGGATCCAAGTGTCACGTTCTGCACGAATGGTACGTTGTCAGAGGATTTTGAATCCGTAGCGGAGTCAGACAGGGTTGTATTCTGCCGCCAATATTGTTTTTGTTGGTGATAAGCGATGTACTGCGCTCAGCTTTGTCAGGTAGCGGAGGGATCCAATGGACTTTGACATCCTACTTAAAGCACTTGGATTACGCAGACGATGTTTGCCCACTCTCTCATAGGTTCATGGATCTCCATCAAATGACAACAAGTGTAGAGAGAGAAGCAGAAGTCGTGGGGCTGAAAATTAATTTTGGCAAAACAAAAATGATTAGCCTCGGAACCATCGGACCAACCGGTGGAAAATGTAAGGAGCTTTCAATACTGTCGAAATACTGTTCGGTATACTGTCGAAAATTTGGAGGAATAATGACTGTTTCGCATAAATAACAAATCTGTGCTTCTTTATGGGTGCAGCAACTGGAAGGTTACTTCAGCCATTACAAGAAAGCTGCAAGCCTTCGTGAATAGATGTCTTCGCAACATCCTAAGGATTTTCTGGCCGAACCGAATATCCAATCCAATGAGGTCCTTCATAGAAAGACAGGTTAGGAACCTAAAGACTCTATTATACGAAGGAGTAAGTGGCAATGGATTGGACATACGCTTCGAAAAGGTAACGACTGCATTGCAGGCCAATGCAGTGGAATCCGCTCACACAAGAAGGAAGAATAGCTAGACGACCGAGAAGCACATGGCGCAGGACAGTCGATGAGGAATCAGTGTCCCTATAGGCAAGAGTTGGAGGAAGCTGAAATACATCTCCGGAAACCGCACACGATGGCGAGTAGGCGAGTAGAGTAAGTAAGTAAGTAAAGCGCCAAAAAGCCAAAAAAAATTTCATCAATATTTTGCTGTTTTGCGTTTAGGACACTGTTACCGAACCTTTGGGCGTTAAAACCTTTTGGGGTTTTATGAAATTTCAAATAAAAAGAAGCAATCGGTCTTATTTCCCAATAAAATAACGTCAGGATATTTAAAATGTCATATTGCCCAAAAATGGCTCTATAGTCCAGAAAGAAGAAGAAAATGCAACAAAACCCGAAATCAATATCAAATTGCACAAATCAGTTTTAAAATATTATAACGCCCAAATTACTTATTGACATCGCCCAAAAGATGTCATGAGTGTTAACATTTGGGTATTCTACCAAAATTTTCGTTTATTTTGACACTAAAAGAACAAAATGTCCGATGCCAACAAATTTGGAACGTCAAGAAAACGTAACAAATATGTTTTTTTGCTTTATTTCACTTTCAGAAAGCGAAATTAGGCCAATTTTCGAAGTGAAAATTGCTCGCAAACGTTCTAGCATTGTTCCTGCGAAGTATTCTCAGTTTATTTGTGTAGAGAGAGGTCTTCCTTATCGAATGATGTGGATTTTAAATAATCTATTTCAAAATTGAGACATATGTTCTGGCATTGTTGCTAACGTTGATGAGTTTATTGACCATTCTGCTTCCTCCAGATAAGTTCTAAGCAGTCGAATATTAAAATGTGTACAAAAAGCGCGACAAATACGTATCATTATTTTACCAAACTTCTAATATTACTCATAGCGACTAACAATTCCAAAAATCCTCCGTTTTGAATGATACCGCTCCTGCTTACCTCAACCAACTAGTATTTAGATAATCGCAATTATCTTAAGTTTGAAAATTAATTTTTCAAAAACTATTTACTCAAAAAATTTTATTTAACAATATTTGTAAAGAATGAATTTTCGGTTTTTCAAAATGCCGACACATTTTTTACTATTTTTTTTTTTCTATTTTAAGTTAAGTTTTTAGAAAAAAAAAAATATAAAAGTGGGAAATACGCCCCTCCCATACAATTTTTATTTTTTATTAAACTAATTTACTCGTTCTTGCCTTTGAGGGCACTTTATACCAATAACCATGTACAAATTTATTACGCCTTTTCAGTTAACGTTTTCAAATATCTATCGATTGTGCGAAAAATTAAGTATATTTTCTTTTGTGTATAGATTAACATTAGCTACATTGTTTATCCCTGTCTGAACTTCAATGAACCATTAAGTATCATATTCTTCGATAGTAACAAAAGAATGAACAATGTTCTACACATGATTGAGTCGACATTATTTACACTGATGGCTTGAAAACAGATGCTCGATTTTGGAGACAGGCTAGACAAATGCTATTTTCCATCCGCTCGGAAAGAGACTTGTAGAGTAGGAAAGATAGAAAGGTTTACGCAATGGTTCTGCCAGCGTTGAAGAACACCTCTTCAGAACAATAGGAGGGATACTATCCGGGCCAGCGGATTTGTGTATATATCAAGACCTTTTAGTGATTTTGCTGCGCGATTGCGAAAGAAGATTCGTCCCATAAAACCGTTTACGCTCTCAAGAACAGTAGGACTCATGACACTCTCCGGTAGCGCCGAATTAACAGCAAACTGTTCTGCAAGCAAATTAGCTCTATCAATCGAGCTCACATAGGGAGTGGTATTGTGGACGAACGTTGGAACCGAGATTGACGTGGTATTTCGTACGTTTTTTTTACAAATGACCAGACATTTTTACTACCTTTGGGACACTGGAGTATTTTTTTCCTTAATCTCTGTTCATGCAAAAATTTGGTTCTTCGAATATGAAAGTTGAAGGTCTTTCTAACTTGTTTGTACTTATTTCGGTTTTCCTCTGTGGGGTTGGCTTTATAAATCCGGAAACTTACATCTTTGATCCTAATAACCTCTTTACAGCTGAATCAAACCTTGAGTTTTCCTTGAGTTTGATAGATTTTACATAATACAGGTTTACATATTAACCTATAAAAACAATCTTTACTATTGCTTGTGAGCATGTTATTGGGTTACTATAAAAAGAAAATGTGGCTTACTACGTACGATATGGGCAAGGGCTGCATTGTTGAGGAATACACTGCCCACTTCTTATGCCATTGTCCAGCACTATGCAACACTAGAAATAAACTGTTAGGCCAAAAGTTCTTCGCAAAATCTTGAAGAACTCGAAGATATTTCAAGAAATCCTATACTTATAAGGTATCATTGCTTTAAAATATTTTTTTTTGTCAGGGAAGCTCAATACTTCGGAATATCAAAATCCATCTACATTAATCTTAGTGTGGTGATAACGTCATCCAATGAGAGCAAATCAACTTAACTTAAGCTAACCTAACATTGTTTATCCACAAATTTATGTAGTAATGTGGATAAAACTTCACTCGACCCCTTTTACTCCCCCTAAACTTTTGAGGTCTAGTAGAAGATTGTTGTACTTTCAGGAATCGTTAGGCATAAATTAAGCTCTTTTTACGGAAATTAAATTTTTTCTGAGTTGATTCAGATTGAATTTTCCCTATTTTTTTAAACTAATGTTTTACTGTCTGTTGAAAGGAAATGCGATATTAAGCTCATTACCATAGGTGAAAAAATATAAAATAACTTTTTAATACATTTAAGTGTATAAAACTTCTTTTTTGTTTAAATAAATTAGAAAAAATAATTATTTAATAAACATACCAACATTTTAATACCCAACTAAGTAAAAGGCAACTTGAACAAAACACTTACGAATTATGTCCCTTGAGTGTATATGATTCTTTTGAAGCAACATTCCACACATATATCAATCCGTCCGACGAGCCGCATGCAACTTTTGTGGCATTATAATTGAAAGCCGCCCTAGACCAATCACAGCTGAGTTTAAATGACTCGTTGCTAAAAATGAAACATTCATTCATTAAAAAAATATATAGAAAAAGTCCAAAACCAAACAAAAATTAAGGTTAAAAAAAAGGTTATCTTGATTAAAAAATTTCAAACATCATCAAACTTACGAAAAGCATCCAATTACTTGATTCTTACGAAGATCTATCAGTTTAATTGTGTCATCACGAACCGAGCAAATGAGGTAAAGGCAGTCTGCAAATTAAAACAAAAAGTAATTTTTGTATTTCTTCTTTTGTTTAACATTCGCAAATCTAAGAAGAATCTATTGTTGTTGTTTACCCTTTGACAAGTCTAGAGATGTTATTTTAGCTGGCATGGCCAAATCAACACACTGCTTCTCCGTTCTAATGTCCCAGAAACGTATTTTCTTGTCCCAATGACCACTTATAATGGTTGATCCCAGACTGTCGCTGGTCACTAGATCATTGCAGGAAGAGCCAGCGAATTTCGTTTCAATGCAGGCTATACTCCGGAGATCCCATATCTTTAAAGTTCTATCATGACTTCCGGTGACCACTTTGTGGGGTTCTTGTACATATTTAGCTGCCATCACTTTGCCACTGTGTCCAGTAAGAGTATGCTAGAGAAAATAGTTTGGAAAATAAAAGAAAGGAATTTAATTAAAAAAAGTAAACAAAACAAAAGACTTTGGGATACTTATGCTAAATGTTAAATGGGTTAACGTTATATTAGATACCTACATTTGGTTTGAGTCATTTAAATTTTATCTATTCTCATACGATTTACAACTATCATACAGTGGTTGTCACTTGAATAGGTACGATAGACTCTGAGACAAAAATACATTTAATATATGAGCGTTGTCTGCTTCAATTTTATGGTTTATGGTCTTCTTGATATTATGTTATGAAATCTCGTTATCAGATATTAACAATCAATGAAATTCAGGCAAGTTTTGGACTGATTTGAAATAGATTTAATACTATCAATATCAGAAACTTCGTACCGCAATTTTTGCAGTAGCATTGTCTTATTTTTTGACTTGCTGGTAAAAGACCTGGTCGAGAAAATTAAGTTTTTTTCTGTCCCACAAACAAAACAATACTTTATTCTATCACATCAGGCTTTAAAAATATGCCTCTTTAAAAATAATAAAAACTCCAAAAAAAGGGCTTTTTAAGGATAAGTTTAAACTCAAACTTTCTCTTAAAAATAAATTGTATGATGATTCTGCAACGTACACATTTTTCTCTTCTAGATACAATCTAAATCATTTCAGTATCTTACATACCTAATTTCTAATAGTTTTTAGTGCTGATTTCGTATTCAAACTTCAATTTTAACTATTTGCTTTTTGAACATTATTTTTTTAAAGTATTTTTTATTTATTATTAACTTGATAGAATTGTTTAATTTTTTTGCTTTTGAAAACCGTTTAAGCATGAATGCTTAAGGGTTTCTTTCCGATTTTTGCAAGACATGTGAAATCTTACAACTTATGAATATTTTTCGAATGTCATAAGAAATATAATATAAATATTTCAACTGAATATTGGAAAAAGAGGCTGGGATGCGAACCACACTGATAACTTCCCATACCGTCTGTCGATTTGTCTTGCTTAAAAGTTTGTAGGTTCTCGTGTTGGTTTAAAAAAAGTTGTTAGTTGAATTATTCTTGAAAATTTTAAAATTAAAAACAATATTTTTTATATAAAGAAATAGTTTAGGTTGAAAATCTAGTTTTATTAAATAGATTTTTAGTCGAAAATAATTTTTACCAATTTAAGTAGCATTTCTTATTTGTACAAATTGGATGAATAAAATTAATTTGAGAGAAATCAAGAACCGAACATCAATTTTTACCAAATTTGCGTACTATTTTTTGTAGATTTTATTTTTTTTATGAAAAATGGACTGTTGGATTTTTATAAAAAAAACTACTGAATATCGAAAACAATATTTTCTGTAAAATAAAAAGAGTTTGAAGACAATATTTCTAATTTTTGAAAATCTATTTGAGTCGTAAGTAAATTTTAACGAAGTTTAAGTATTGTTTTTTTGTTAATTTTTTATTTTTTGTAAAAAAAACATGTCAATTAGATTTTTCTCAAAATTTTACTGAATGTTCACAACAATATTTTTTAAAAGATAAAAGTCAATTTTTAACAACTCTTATTAATTTTTTTGTTTAGGTTTTTATTTTTTGTAAGAAAACTGTCAATTCGATTTTTCTCAAAATTTTACCAGATGTTGAAAATATTATTTTTCTTTGCACAAAATTGTTTTGGTGATAAAATCATTTTGTATTCGTAAAATTTTCGAGGTGACAAATTTTTTTTTCAGTTTTTTTGATTTATAAAAAAAACCGTTAATTGGATTTTTTTTAAAAAATATATTTGTTTGGTATCACGTTACAATATATGTATAATATTAAATTTAATTCAAGGCTCTAGCATTTTTGGTTCGTAAGATATTTAGGGTTAACCAAAATTTTCACCTTTTTTTAAACTGCTATGGCAAAAAACCACCCACGCAATTTTCTTGAGAGCCCTTTCTGCATCTTTCTGCTTTATTATCAGTATAACAAAATTTATTTAAAGTCGATATCTCTTCTGGTTCTTGAGCTATGGACGACGAAAAAACGTCGCGAACGTACGGAAATACGGAAATACGGACGTACACACGCACGCACAGACATCTTTCTAAAAATCTTTTATTTCGACTCTAGGGACCTTGAAACGTCGAGAAATGTCAAAATTTTTAATTTGACAAATCGGACCCATTACAATAACTTCCTATGTTAAGTTAAAAAGGGAATATATAGATTCGAAAAACCATTACGGATTTTATTGAAAAAAAGCTACTTCATAAATTAAGATATCTTCAAAAAGCTTTATGTACGTGTATCTTAAAGTTGGATTTTAGGTAAGGCTATCAATTGGAAAATTTCAATTATATTGCCAGGAAGAAAAACTTGCCAACCGATGTTATAAGACTTTAAAATTTTAAAAGGAATGGTAACTTTTTCAAACATTAATAAAAACTCGTTCAACAGTTTTCGAATTAGGTTTCTGCGTGGTATTTTAATTGAGCCAAAGTATTGGCTTGCAAAATATCAATAAAAAACGTTATTTCCAAAAAAAAAAAATTCAAAAACATATAAGTACATTATATTTATATGTATACCTAAATAACAGTGTTATTAGATTTTTATCAAAAAATTGTTCATATAGAACAGAGGATTTTATAAAAGTTGGATCAGTTGCATTTGCATTTTTGGTAAGTAAAACTTAAATGTTTTTACTAGTTTTTGAATAACTAAAAGCAATTTTGTCGTTGTTAAAATGCCTAAAACTATTCAACACCTAAGTTATATTAAATTTTGTAGAAAAAATTATTTCTGGCTGCAGAAAAAGTTGAGAATGTTTAAAAAGGCCGACCGACCGACAGGACGACCTAAAACATCAACAGATGAACTACAAACAACAAAATTCAAGAGTAGGTTTCCCAAAATTGAAGATTGACATACTGAGACTTTACTGACATGGAATATCGGATGAATCACTGAAAACTATTTTGAGTGGTAATTTAGGCATCAGAAAGGTAAATTCTGCAAGAAAAGCTCAATTTGTATACTCGTTATTTGTAATTATTCAGTTAAAAGTTCGACCGTCGTTGTATCGTTCAAAAAGGCGATCGTATGTCCTTCAAAAATTACAGAGGCATATCCCTGCTTAATGTCGTCTACTAGATCCTATTCAAAGTACTTTTTTACCGTCTTAAACTTTTCTGCATTACTATAAACAGCAAGAATTATTGTTGATTTAGGTCAGGATGATAAACGATAGACCAAATTTTCACATTAAAGCAAATTCTGGAAAAGAATCAAAGAATTTGGAGTCGATTCCCACCATATTTTCATCATCAAGAAATTCTATTTGCAATGTCTGAACTCGGGATTCCAAAAGAAAGTGATTCAGCTGTGCAATGCATGACGTTACAAAATATAGAAGATAGGAGAAGATAGTGCTCAAAAATGGTGTTAACCTGGAAGGCATTAGCTTTAATAGGTCTTCACAATTGCTTGGCTATAATGACTACATTGACATCATCTGCCACTTCAAACGAGCTGTTCTAGAAGGAAAACAAAACAAAGTATATGCTATCAACAAACAAAGCTTCATCTGTCCACCGCCTGGGGCAAAACGTTACTGTTGGTAGTAGTAATTTTAATTGACCAAACAAATGGGTTCAAAACTCCTTTCTACAGTTCTAATAATAAGTTTCATTTTCGGGAATTTTGTTTTTACGGATTTTAATTTTTCGTAGTTTTGAGTTTTCAGGTCCAAAGTAAATTTTTCCGTCAAGATTGGAGTAGGAAAACTTGGAATCTTTTTCTGGTTAATACAATTGAGTTATATAGCATGGATTTTGGACAAAGTATGGCCAAGTGCGCAAATCTCAGATCTTCCGCACTTTTAGCCGGTTAAGTATTTTTTTCGAGTAAGAAGATTTTAAAAGTCAAAAGATGACAGTTTCGAAATTGACACATGATGATGCCTAAATAGCAGACTCAAAACAAATGCAACTATATATTTTTCTTATTTACATTTCTTAATACATTTTCATAAATACATACATACATAATTTTTGTATACATAGACATAATTAAATAACTTTTTTTAAGTAAAGGTACTTAAGTATTGCGTTTATGCAGCTTAAGATTCTGTTAAAAAACCATTGCTGATATATCTTAATTTTTTCATTTCTTTTTTAATATATGACCCTATCCAAAAGATCAATAGTGTGTTTTTCTTTGTGAATGGTACTTTATTGTTAAATAGATTAAAATAGAGAAAGATCAAAAATGTTTTGAAGCCACCACGTTGTAAATTAAATTAAATGATACTTCTTTCAGATTGACGCAAAACAAAAATAGGAATTTAGCGTTTAAGTGTTGAAAATCAATTATGATAACAAAAATAGAAAATAATACGGAAGAAGATTTACAGAAAAATAAAACAGTTCTAATGTTGCCGATTTTTAAGAAAGCAATCACTTAAATGATTTAATCGATTTAAAATTAAAACTCATTGAGAAAGAAGTACAAAGCACAACTTATCAAGTTAAAGGAATCTACAGCTAATGTGTGATTTTTATGACCTATAAAATTCTGCTAAATGAGAATGATTTAATCAAAAAGAAATGTATAAGTATTGTAAACGATAGTCTACCTAAGATTCAATTTAAGTTTTTATAATATCGATATTGGACCTTATGAGAAACTTTTAACGGGAACTTTGGGTTCTAGTTAAAGGTTATACAAATGCTTGCGAGATTAATGGAACAGTGAACTTATAAATACAAATTGTAACAGGCCACAGAAGAAATAACCAGTTGTATTACCTTTCAAATAGTGGAGGAAGTATGCTGGAAGAAAAAAAATAAGGTCATCGGAAGTATTTTCGCACACGCATAATAAATATTTGGTAAATAGGTGGACCTTTCATTTTGATAAAATGCCCTAATTTTTGTAATTTTGTAATACCACTTGGTTAAGCGGCCGCAACATTGTTTATTTTTCGGCTTTTAGACAGTTGAGTTTTTATTTGCGACATACAAATTTCGATGGTATAGAGAAGTCGAAAGAAGTGGGCTCAGCGATTCCACTTGTCTGCCTGTTTGCATGTTTTCGCTCCTTCAGTCTAAAGCATATTGGAAAATAATGCTTAACGCATAACGTAACGATTTGGAACTGGTGGACGTGACTCTTCTTGGCGGCCGCTAGAAACAAACAAACATTTGGCTAATATGATCAGGCTATTTTCTCAGGTTGGCGACAGGCTAATAACCCGTCTCATAAAAGGTCTCATTACGAGACAAACACCAAGCCTCGGAAATGGTCTAATTTCACGACGAAAACCACGGTAACAAATTTACGAATTTTCTCATGGAACGAAGGATCGCTCTATAGAGTTCGAGCTGCAGAGCAGCTAGCCAATACCCTATCAATGTACAAGGCTGACATAACAGCATTACAAGAGACACGATTGACAGGGAGTGGTGTTTTACAGAAGAATTTGACGTATATTACAGCTGTCATACAAAACACATTGTGCTCGGAGTAGACTTTCTAATCAGCAAATAAGTAAAGTCTACTATTATCGGCTTTAACCCTAAAAGCAAAAAGCTATACACATTTCGCATGCAAGGTGAATTTCAGAACATCAGTCTCAGATACGTTCAAGGACCTAAGGAGGAGTCTCCTGACGAAGAGAAAGAGAGTTACTACGAGCAAGTCGAAAGGGCTCTCAATGACTGTTATGATGTTAGTCATTCTTGGGGGTTTGGAAGCAAAAATAGGTCAGAAGCGGGTAGTCAGACATTACGCAGGTGCCCGTATAGTTTGCATGAAAACACTTAAGACAACGGACTTTGAGTCATAAAAATGGCAGTATCGCAAAACTTAGTCGTTGCGAGTACCAGGTTCCCGCGTAAGGAGATATGCAAGGCTGCCAGGAATCACTCCTAACCAAATTCACTACGTGTTGATAAGCCGTCGCCACTACTCGAGCTTGATGACGGTACGAACGTATACGAAGGTGTCAATATCGACTCGGATCACTATTCTGTTGGTATGGAGTTCCGAGGGCGGATTGCCTTACGAAGACGTACTGCATTACTCCAGCTCAAGGAGCAGTCGCAGAAATCTTGTTCGATGATGAATGTAAACTAAAAATGTTGCATAGAGTAATGCAACAATCCTAGAACGCGTGCACGCGAAGAGAAATACAAAGAAATCAGAAGAACAGAAAAACGGTTTCACAGACAGAAAAAAATCAGCCTGGGAGAAGAACTTGATCTGTGAACTTGAACAAAGCCGAAGGGTGGAAGTTCTACCCATTCGTCCAAAACATGACGTAGTATACACCATGCTGGTCGGAGAGGAAAATCTGATTACTGATTCTGCAGGCATACTAGAGCGATGGAAAATGTACTTTAAAGAATTGCTAAACTGTTAGTTCACTAAAGAAGTGGAGGCTCCAGCTCCACTACTTCAAGAAGAAGTTCATATGCTACCGCTACCAAGTAAAGAAAAGGCGAAAAGGCTGTAAAAAGGCTTGAACAAAACAAAGCCTCAGAAGCCGAAGGCATATCAGCCGAGCTGTTTTAACATGGCGGGCCAGCTTTACATCGAGCGAATCATGAAATTATAGTGCACGTGCATTAACATGAAAAAGGAACAGACGACTTGCGAAAAGTTTTTATTTGTCCAATGCACAAGAAAGGAGATGTCACAACGTGCAGCAACTATAGAAGTCTCACATTGTTGAGTATTAATGTGTATTACAAGATCGAATAGCCCCATATAAGCTAAAACTATCATTGGACAATACCAAAGTTGCTTCATGGCAGGCAAATCAATAACCGATTAGATTTGTACCCCTTGGCAGGCGATGGAAAAATGTCTAGAATTGAGCACTAGATCCAGCCAAATACTGGCTTACGTAGACGAAATCGGCATCATCGGAAGAACCGAACAAGCTGAACACGATTTCTTCATCCAGATCGAGCAGGCGGCACAAAATATGGGGTGGCACTTTGGTTAAGGAAACACAAAGTACATGGCGTCGACTGCGAGAAGTTCTTCTTCTTGGTCAAACAATCAAGGTATTGGAGCATGAATTTAAAGTAGTACAATCCTTCAAATACCTTGGGTCAATAGTAGCAGCCGATAACAACAAAGACGAAGAAATACGTGGGCGGTTGCTTAAAGCTAACAGAGCCATCTTTAATCTGTCAAAGCTTTTTTAATGCAAAAATCTTACTTCAAAAATCTTATTTCATAAATTTGGCAAAATAATCATAATGGAATTGCTTTGATTTTTAGACTTGTCGTGTTCGGGAAAACCGTAACTATTCTCTTTTTTAAGAATTGTCAAGCAAAAAACACAAAAACTAACACCATAGAGTGCAATAAGTCATTGAACTCAAACCCAGGAGTAGTAAAGAAGATATTGAGTTTTTGTTTTAGTTATACGTATTCTCCCCCACAAAAACAAAAGAAGTTGACAGTAATTAAAAGACCATGAACACCACTGATTTCATCGTGATGTTTGACCCACAAATTGAAAAAAAAAAACAATTAAAAATAATAACAATCGTGACGATACAGAATTTCAACAGTTATTTTTTTAAAAATGTATAAATGTATATTAATGATGACATCAAAATTTATGGACAATGGACACATTTTACAAGCCCTATAATATTTCTTTTGGAATATCGTGTCTGAGTCAACATTATTCTATGTATAATTCACTGTCTGTCACTTATAAAATCAAATTGACAGCTACATAGATTATGATTGAAGTTGTAAATTTTTATTCACAACTTCAAACAACGCAAATCATGGCAAATTTACCACATCATTTGACCACATCATTTGACACAAATAAAGGCCAATGAAACGGTAGATCTAAAATCGTATAAGGGTAAGTATGTACTTGAAAAATGGGCAAAGTGTGAACGCTAGAAGCAATGTACGATTATATGATAGAATTGATTGACATTCTTTAAGTGGCGTTAAAAGTGCCTTTTCACGCTTATTAAGTCTTTAAAAATGTATGAAATATATATCTGCTCAAGTTTAAATGTAGGTATAGGTAAGTGGAAGAATGCTCAGGGGTTTAAATTTTTTGGATTTTGTGAAAGGAAATTTATTAACTGTTGATGTAAAGTTTTGTATTGTTTTGTTTTGTTTTTGAGTGTTTATAATTGGCTTAGGAAAGATTAACATTTGCAGAAAGCATTTGAAAGAATAAAATTGACTACTGATGTTTCAATAAGATTTGAATTTCAAAACTATTTATAGAAAATAAGGAAAGACTCAATTCTTATTTTTGAAAGAAAACATCAGTTAACAGACAATATAAGTAGGTCAAAGAAGGAGTACAAGCGATGGCACTTAGATCAAAAACTACCTTATTGTTTGAAAAATATAAGCTTTACACAATCTTTCGGCTTATATAAATCTTTATTTACATTTAATTATTTTTCTTCTTTTGCTCTATAAAAAAAAGTTGCAAAAGCTTAAGTCAATTTCTAGCTTAAGCTTGGCTTTGATTCACAAGATATTTAGTGACTTATGATGTAAAACAGATTTAATTCCTCAGACTTTCTACTTACCTACCATACTCTTTTCTTTCCTTGTCTCATAGAAAGAAACTGCGTTGTACAAATATTAATTTTGACATCTCCGACTCTGACCTTTTTGTTAAGTAATAATAGAGAACAATACTGAATTAAGGTTGCAAAAGATCTCATGATGCAATTAGTTTACGAACTTTTTCAACAGCCCCCTAGAACTTTCGAACCAACTTTTAGAGGCACAATGTAAGGTCAACTTAATTACAGCGTTGCGGGAATTGATAGGCTTATCATAAAACCAGCCGATGCTGTAGGCACGACGATTGCATAAACATATAAGGATTCCGAGGAAATATCTATATCTATACTATTATATAAAAGCGAAACCATTTTAAAGTTTGTAACGCACGATCTCAGAAAGTAGTCAACCGATTTATTTGAAAGACATTTTATTATTTTCTATATTGTTATGAGAGTGTTTATGGCTTCAATTTTTTTTCAATAATTATTTGTCAAACTTAAATATTATTAATTCTACATTTTTTATCCATTTTTTTGTCATTAGTTGACTAATACAACCACTCATATCTTAAAACCTATACAACAATCGACAAAGATTAGCATTGCTTCATAAAGTCAATATTGTTGCTCAAATTTTAAGCCTAAAATCACTTCTAAGTTAAACATACAACCCGAGAAATAAATAAAAACAAATTATAAAATTATAAACTTTTTGAATTTATTTTATCCAGGAAATTAGATTCCATCACAATCGCGAGGTCGCTGCTTTGTTTCATTTCATTATCATTCCAACATTTTTAGTTTTCTTTTCGTCCCATGCTCTTTCTCTATTCATATGTGTTCCATTTGATAGTTACGTTTTTTCTCCTACCTACCTACCTACATATTCAATTTTTCTGTATTGTATAGTTCATCAACTAACCTACACACACACATTATTTTTCTCTAATTCTATCGTCACATCGCTGAGCAGTGTGGGCTCTTTTTTTAAAGTTACTTGGACATTTAATTAACTACAGTGCCGTGCACATGAAATGCCGATTTATCTAAAGAAAAATTAGATCTTTTTTATTTTTCTGGTTCGAGGAAGTGAATAGATTATAATTCTTCCAATTTAAAAATAAAAAAAGTTCTCTCTCATGGTCAGCTTTATGTTGCTCTTTCCAGGGTAGGCTCAAAAAGCAACCAATACATACTTCTTCCTCGCAGTAATATAACTGCAAATATTGTATATCCGGAGGCTTTAAAATAAAAAAAATATTTATAATATGCACAAACATGAACAAACTCTTTTTTTTTTTTAAGTGTGAAATCTAATTAGATACGGTACGTATATACATATAAACTAAAATTAATATTATTGTAGAAAATGTGCTCAGTCCCATTGAGAAATTTTTTCATATGCTAATACTTATATTTAAAAAATGTTCGTGGTTACAATTTGCGAAGCAACGCGAGCACGGGTCGGCTAGTATATAATAAAGCTTTTGCTTTTCACCTGCTTTCAATTCATAGTAACTTTTGACACAATATTTCATATAGGGAAGCGAAGTTTGATGCTATGGACAGGGAACTCAATGCAAAGCGATTATTACGGAGTCAATGGAGAACCTCAGACAAGCCTATCGTCGTGGCTACTACCACGGTTGCCACTTGAAAAAAAATTGCATGACCAAAGCTGAAAATAAAAATGACCAATCGTACCAAAAAAGGACCAAAATAATTTGTGTCCGAAACTGCAATAGCTCTTAACTTCCCATAGAAAGTTATTGTAATCGGTCCGATTTCTTGAATTGAAAATTTTGACATTTCTCGACGTTTCAAGGTTCCTAGAGTCTAAATAAAAGATTTTTAGAGAGATGTCTGTGCGTGCGTGTGTACGTACGCTCGGGAAGAATAACGTTTTTGACATCTGGTAAAATTTTGAGAAAATCGAATTGACATTTTTTTACAAAAAATAAAAACCTTAAAAAAACAATAGTAAAACTTGGTAAAAATTTACTTTCGACTCAAGTATCTCTTCAAAAATTAAAACAAATATTGGCTTTAAGCTAATTTTATCTGACCGAAAATATTGTTTCCGACATTCCGTAAATTGTGCATAAAAATCCAACAGTCAGTTTTTTTCATAAAAAAATTAAAATTTACAAAAAATAGTACGCAAATGCTACGAAAATTTGGTAAAAATTGGTTTTCGACTAAAAATCTCGTTAACAAGAACAGATATTGAAATCAAACTATTTCATCATACTCAAAATATTGTTGGTAATTTTTAATTTTTTTTAGAATAATTCAACTAACAACTAGCAAATCACGAAAACCTACAAACCTTTTAAGCAAGACAAATCGGCAGACGGGATGGGAAGGGAAGTTATCAGTGTTGGACGCACCCCAGTCTCTTTTTTTTAAGATCACTATTATGTTAACATTATGTCAGGAGATCGAATACTATCGCTAAATAAAACTCATATAAAATTAATTCAAAAAAATGTTTTTGCAGACCAAACGCTATGGTTATTTTTGTCATCTTGACGCTCCAGCCAGCATTATATTATTAATGGTACCCAAATTAAGTCTGCCTTTCGTTTTTATCAAAGTTAATTCAAAAAAATTCCTCTCAGCAGCAGCTGAGCTGTAAGGAAGTAAAATCAAGTTATAAACGAAATAACTTAAATTTTGAAAACAAAATTCATTTAAAGCGTTTTTATGATAATTGACCTTTTCCCAAAATTCTTCAGGTAGGTTTGAGATTATAAAAGGAATAGAGTCGAGTTATTTTTTTCAATTTCTTAAAAAAGAGACCAAATGGAATAAAAAATGACCATGCGACGAAGTGAGAAAATAATTACCAAATTTGGTCGTAAACGACCAAACTGGCAAGCGTGGCTATTACTTCGCTGACTATTATCTAACCTTTTTTAGGAACAGGTCTTACTCTTAATACCCGTACCGCCACCGTAAGCATTCATATGATAAGATTATATGAACTGCCAAGTTATTCTCTCCTCTATATAAGATATGTGAAGTACCTATATGCATTCAATTGTTAGTTTTATTGGTAAGGAAAATAAAGTTTATGAAATACCTTGTTATCCTAGCTATTTATATCTAGCGAATACGATTTAGAGAAAATATAGTTGGTTCCAAATTGGAGATTGAAAACTCTAAGCTCGAGTTTAACTGATTTATTTGGGAAGAACCCTGCACATCGACGAGCCTAACTCGGCCTCGTACAAAGAAGCATCACAAAATGAATTTTAAACAATATCTTACACGAAGTTGATTTTGTTTGGAGTTTTAATACCCTATAAGGTTTTTAAGGCTGCAAACAGGAACTGCAAGACATCTTTTGATTTGTCCAATATTCATGATATAAGGCTCATAACTACACTTCCTGGACTATCGATTCCATCTTCGTTTTGATTTCTAATGACTTAAAACGGTGTCCAGGAAGTTGTCATTTAAGTTGAGCAAACAGCTAGAAGCTGCATAGTGCTAAGTCACTGAAAAGCGATGGCTGCAGAACGGTATCGGTCCAGTTTTTGGCAAAATTGAGATTCCATTTTTTGAGATTTTCTGACGCTCAAGATGGGATTCGCACTTTGAACACTATTTCATAAGTTAATATTGATGGTCGTTTTGATCACGCTTTGACTTTAACGTTTTTTCGACCTGAACATGTAAACCACTCATTAAATCTTTTGTTCGTCATGGAAACGCTGATCAAAATTTTCAGCTTAAGAAATATCTTGAAGAACGAAAGCTTTTAAATGAAGGGGAATATGGCTTTCGTAGAAATAGGTCCACTGGCGATCATAGATTATCTCACCGATCAGTGGAACAAATATTTACATCATTTTGGAGAAAGTATATTTTAAGGCCATGCATTTCGTATTGATGAATCTTGGGTTAGAAATTAACTTTCGGAATATTTAATTCAAGTAGTAGTGGACGGTTTCCAATCTGATATCCAGAGAATAAAAGCTGGTGTGCTCCAGCGCTCCGTTTTCCCTCCAACACTCTTCCATGTTTTTATAATGATCTTTTGTCTGAAACTTCTAATTTACTTAATTATTTCGCTGATGACAGTACCCTTAGTTTTTCAAATTTGTATACGGACTATCAAGGGCAGTGTATAATAAGCTCATTAAATTCTGATCTTGATGCTTCCAAAACTTAATTCTGTCTACTGCCGCAAGAGCGAAATCCTCTTCAATACCACTATCTATGGGTAGTACTTGCATCGTGGAGACTAAACAGCATACAGTTCTAGGCATATGTGCATCACAAACCATTTCTTGGAGAGTGATCACGTATTTGACATCGCCAAAAATGCTGCTAAGTATTTAGCTTTTCACCGACGACGATGTAAGAAGTTTTTTACCCCTTTTGATATAGCTATAATTTTTGGAAGCTTTGATTCGGCCAAAACTAGAGTATAATTCTCATATTTGGGCTAGTGTAAAGTACTCGAGTCTTTTGGACAGAATTGAAAAGAGAGCTTTTAAAAATAATAAGCGGTCGTTCTCTTACTGGGACATTTGCTACTCTTGAACACAGCCGCAAGGTATCATGATTATCATTGGTTTATCGATGTATTTATAAACAATGCTCTAGTGAAATAGCCAGTCTTGTTCCTCCTCTCAAACAATTTAACCGTAATACCCGTACTTCTAAGAATGCCCATCAGTTTACCCTTAAGCCCAATTTCCGACATACTTTAAGATACATGGATTCTTTTTTTAGTAAATACAAATTTCACCATGACCAGTCAAATGAATTCGTTTAATTTTCTGCGAAAAGAACTAAGGTAAGTAACATAAAATTTACCTAATAATGACTAAAAATCGAAACTGACTAAGATTTACCATTGCTATTTTTTTATTTACAAAAGAAAAGCCAAATTTTACTTGAAACTGAGAATAACAATGTTCCCACCATTATTAGTAAAATTATTCTTAAAAAGTATGAATTCCAGTTATTCAAAAAGACATGTCATAAGAGTATTAAAACACAATAATCCCTAGGGACGAGCTACTTATTAAAGCTTATTAGCCATTCTCTAAAATTGCTGTTGATGCTAAATGTTCACATGATGAATAATGATACTTCACACCTGAAGATCCCAAAAAATAAACCTACTGATCTACTTTAATCTAATATTAAATTATTCCTATTTTCTTCATTCATTAAGTCTCTTTTGTAAAACATCTCACATGACAAAAGAATCTTTTTTGAGCTAAAATCGAAAGCTACCTCATTAGACGGTTTGAAGTTTTGAAGACAACTCAATCTTATAGTTCGCCCAATAATTACTGTGTGAACAATTTATACTTTTTCCATCGACTCTTCAACTTCTTTCTTCTGCAAAAAAATGTTACTAATTGAATCTGGGTCGAAATAATAGAGTGCCAAAAGATCAATGAGCTTTTGTTAAGGTCTTGAGATTTGCAATTCGCACATTCTCGACTCTTCCGGTGTCCCACAAAAAAAAAAAAAACATAGAAATGATTTACAACCATAGTTTGGAGCCTCCGCACGAATAATCAATAATCTCTTGTTTGGAGGCTTAATATTTTGCACACAAAGCTTATAGCTTATAGCTTATACCTGCTATAGAAGGCTCTAAGATAGATATATGTAGATACTTCTGTTTTTTGTTCGAGAAACACGCACTCTTGGATTTATTTGCTCTCGAAAGTGCTCCAATATTATAATTCTGCCGGTGCTGCGGTGTGTTCCAGATCAATCGTATTTCTTTGAACTAATTCGAATCGCAAATATGGCCAACAGCAGCATCACGGCCAGAACACACAATAGAATAGACCGCCGCCGCGGACTGTGGGGTCTATAGGTACTTGTATCTACAATTCGGAGGCAGACCGGGACGACCACGACACGACCAGACCGGGATGACTGAAAGAGTTCTTTAGAATGCAAATCATCCCTTTTACTTTATTTGCGCCAGAGCGATTTACAATCTATGCGGGATTTGGCTAACTGGGCTGGCTGGTTGGTTATGGGCTGCTTCTGGGCGTTCGCTAATCGATTGTATGCACCTTGTTCTGGCACCTACCTGATGCAAAATACGACCATTCTGTCCGTTTGTTGTGTGCGATTATAATAGTTAGTTTATTTCAAACAAGCTATAAGAAACTCCGCGCTCTGCCTCTGCCATCCCCTAACTAGACGTCCATAATACTGTAAAGGCCATAACATTGGACAGGAAATTAATCAGATTGTCCTTCCGATCTAGAGGCGTGTGCTCATTGGGAGGAAGTTAAAAAACAAGAAAGGAACAGCAGACATTAATCGTTTGCATTTGGTTATGAACATCATGATGGGGGCTTGGGAAGTCATATAATAATAATTGTAATTTGTTGATTTCGATGTTGTTTTGCGGAAGTTAATCGACAAGTTGTAGTTTAAGCTACGATTTCTTCTTCCATCATGAAGCCTTTGGCTTCACTCCAGTTGCATAAATTTGCCATTGAATGTTTTGTTGTATTTTTTTTTGAGAAGAAGTGTGGGCAGAATGGTGTTAAGCACCTTTGTGTGCACTTGAGTTAATTTCTTCAAACTAAATTGAACCTAGACTTTAAGGTTTAATCTACTTTTCATCATTTGTTTGTGAGAACAAAAATTACTTGGCAAAATAAGTTCCTTTTTTGTCTTACAATCAAAACAAGCAAAAACGTACAAATATATGTCTGATGCTATACTGTTTAAATTATTATATTACTATCATCAGTAAGTCTTCATTTGACTCTATATGAAGTTTTCAGAAACATTGAATTTAATGCTTTCATGGCTTTGAAAATACGTTGAGTTAATTTTTAATACTGATCTAATTCAAACAAAGTCGTGGTTGCGGTCATTGACAGGAGCGATAATGATGGCACAATATCGACTGATCGTTGGCAGTTGGTCAAGGTTAAGCTCTCGGGTGGCTTTTTAAGCATTTTTTTCCATAAGCGATGGGGGTTGGCATCAAAGCCATGTGAAACTCATGGTTTGTGGCGACCAGAGGTCTTGTGACTTATACAAGCTCGCTGTCTGCCGGTTTAGGTGAAGTTTGGCCAGGTGCGAAGCTCGAGGTTGTCGCTAAGGAAGACATTCATAGCAGACCTAGAGCCGGCATTTGGATTCCAATCGAACCTGCTGGTATCGAGGACATTCTCGAGATGATCAGAGTTTGTAACCCGTCCCTTCGGAGCGATTTTAACGCTCATCATACAGTATGGGGAAGTACGAATATCAACGATAGAGGTGAGTCTCTTTTTGATTATATTCTTGGCACTAACCTCTTAGTAAGTAATGTTGGAAATGAACCAACCTTCATAACTAAAACTCGACAAGAAGTCTTAGACATAACTCTTGCCTCACATACTATACACCATATCATCTTGGACTGGAAAGTATCCAAAGAACACTCGTTTTCTGATCATAGATATATCCAGTTCAATATCAATGTGGATGATAACCCGTGTCCATTGACTTTTCGAAATTATCGGAAAACTGATTGGGTTTCATACAGGAACTCATTACAGAGTTTACCAAAACCTGGACTATCTAGTCCTTCCTCTAACGCCAATGAACTTGACAACAAAGTCAATGACCTTACCTCAGCTATGAACAGATCACTAGAAATTGCTTGTCCACTTATACACATAAGAGGAAAGAGGAAACCACAATGGTGGCCTCAGAGCTTGACTCGCTCAGGAAAAAATGCGGGAAACTTTTCAACCGAGCCAAAGCCGCAAGACTAGCCTCTCACTGGGATTCTTACAAAGAATCCCTAAGAATTTACAAGAAGGCACTAAGGAAATCTAAACGATCTTCTTGGCGATCCTTCTATGGCACGATAGAAGAAACTTCTGAAGCCTCTAGGTTACGGAAAATTCTTTCAACTAATCCAGCGATGCCAAGCTGCTTGAAAAATGCAGACGGCTCCTGGACAAATTCAAGTAATGAATCGCTGAACTTACTACTGGATACTCATTTTCCTGGTAGTTCTCTTACCGAGACTTGCAACGGTTATATACGTTCAAGTCCCAATACAACATATCCACAAGGTCTGATCACATGGGACAAGCTACAATGGGCTCTCAACAGCTTCAAACCATTTAAATCTGCAGGACCAGAAGGAATAATACCAGCCGGGCTACAAAAGACTTCTGACATAGTTGCACCAATCCTTGAGGCAATTTTTACCAGCTGTCTTTACCTGGTCCATGTTCCCTCGGCATGGCGAGAAGTTAAAGTTGTTTTAATACCCAAGGCAGGTAAATGCTCGCAAGTCAATCCTTAAGATCTACGACCTATAAGTCTATCATCATTCCTTCTTAAGACCTTGGAAAGATTGATTGATATCCATTTAAGGGCAAGTATTGATACAAGACTTCTGTCTTCGTCTCAACCTGCCTACTATAAAGGTAAATCGGTGGAAACAGCGTTACACACCTTAGTACGCACCGTAGAATATTCCCTCCATCATAAAGAGTTCACTATGGTTGCTTTCCTTGACATCGAAGGTGCCTTTAACAACGTGGACACATCTGCAATCACATCTGCACTAACATCTCTAAATGTAGAGAGTTCGCTTCGGGAATTAATTCATTTAATGCTTACTAGCAGAATAATTAAGTTTATATTAAGACTGGCTTTAAAGATTTTTCTTCTGCAACCACTTATTCTCTTATTTTTTCTAACGCACAAGAATTCAGTCTTCTTCCTTCAATAAATTTGCTGATTTCTGAGGCCTCTATACGTGGCAATACTTAAAAAGCTGAATGATTGTTTCAGTCCTGGTACTGATGGTATACCATAACTTATATTGACAAAATGTGTGGCTTATGTTTCCTATCCATTGTTTTTTTCATTTCAACGAGGCTTTGAAATTTTCTAAATTCCCAGATCTTTGGAAACGCCAGCCTATACAAAAAAGTTCTAAAAATTTAGTAACAAATAATCGCCCTATAGCGAAATTATCTATCCTAAATTGTTAGAATCAATTTCCTGTTACATAATTTCTTTTAATTGTTCTTCTACTATATGTAAAAATCAACATGGCTTGTGAAAATAAATGTTTAATTACTTATTTATTGCAATTCTCTACTTTTTGCTTGGATGCATTCGAAAAACACTCTAAAGTCGATTGCATCTTTACAGACTTTAGGAAAGTATTTGACAAATGAGTCATAAAATTCTTCCTAATAAATTAAATAACAATAACATTGGACTTCAATTCGATTTAAAGTCAATTCTGGAGTACCTCAAGGGAGTCACTTTGGTCCATTGTTGTTTATTTTATTTATTAATGATTTATTTTCTACTTTAAATAATTCTATATCATTAGTTTACGCAGAAATTAATCAAGACCATAAATAAAATAGCAGCAATACCAATTCGTATAAAATTTATGTTTTATGTTAACGCACACGAAATCTTGACATCGAGGGAGATGAAGATGGCGTTATTTTTTTTCCTGGAATTTCGTTTGTTTTTAATATCACATCATTTATTCCAAAGTCGTATCTTCAAACTACCAATATAGCAAATTTGAAATACAAAAAAGTACATGCACGTGGACAAACTGCGGATTATATATATGTCAGAATACGATTTAGTTGACATAAAATTTGGTCAAAATTATCATTTCAGGTAACCAAAATCAGAATGTTAAAAGATATAAGAGATCCGCTTTTTGACACACTTTTTGAAGAGCATACTTATTTTATAATATCAATTAAGTGTCATGTCATGTCGTGTGGTTAGCATGGTAATTTGTCATTTATAATTTTGGTGTGTTCTGGATTCAAGAAACATTTATGTTAATAAATTTTATTTTACATGACAAGTAAGAATAAATTGAGTGTTGGAAATGGTTCGAAGGAGAAGTCCATCAATCAGATTATAAGAGAAGACTTTAGTGTGGTAGCGGCTACACTGGCTGTGCTCTACTTGTCATTTAGTGGTTTACATTAAGGTTAATGATTTACAATGCATTTAGATATTAAAGTACAACAACCATATTCATATAACATCTTATGTCCTAAACTTTATCAATTGTTAAAAAAAATTTATTAGAAAACTTAAGAGGGACTCAAAATAAATAAATAAATTAGGTGGCCCAACAGTCCGTAGAGAATTAGAATATACTTTCAACTCTCATTCTTGTGCGCGAGTCATTTCAGGGATGGAGGGGACCTACAGTTTTATGCCAAATCTGAACAGAAGATTGGAGTAAGCACTTTTCATGACAAGAATTACTCTTGAAGGATTTGTCAATTTCTGCAGTACTCGAGAAAAAACTGTAGATGGGACATGCAGCAATTGAACCCAAGACCTCTAGCATGAAAGTCCTTACTCAATAACAAACACGCCACGGATATTTCATAATACTTTTAATTTATTCCGTTTATACTGATGTAGCCAAAAAAACACAATTTGGAAAAGAAGGAATAAATCATTCAAAAATAACGGGTCATGTGTGATCCATATATACATTTTTAGCAATTTTTCGTTTCTTTTTCAATACATCGATGGAAGCCAAAATCAATTCGATTTCGGTCAGCAGAAAATTACAAAAAAATCATACAGAACCCAGCAATTTCGATTTGAAGCCTGAGTAGAAAATAAATTAATTCACAAATTCCATCTTTAAGGTCTTGAATCGATTGTGAAGTATTATCTTTCACGTAGCGCCAAAGACTAAAGTGTAAAGGTTCAAAATCACAAAATCTCAGGGACCAATTGTCATCACTTCTTCGATACATAATACGGTCAGCTAGATTTAATTTCTTTCACATCAATATCTTAAAACGATTGATATTTTTCAAGATATAATTCGTTAAAGTTTACTTACCATTGAATTATCGAAAAAAAGGTAAACTTTCACGACTTATATCTCTAAAAATTTCAATTTTTGCTGTTCACAAAACTGAGAAGTATTTTGTTGAAAATAAAATTGTGTATCAGATTTTTTTAGTTCTTGCCTTGAGATATTAGCAATTAAGCAAGCGGCTTATGAAACACACGGTTAAGTGGCCAGATTTAGTGAGAGTTACTCTACTAGTGGAGATGATACTATGGAAGGCTTTTAAGCTAAAGAAATTTTAAGATAAATGTTCAATGTTAACGTGTATTTTATATGGGAAACATTAAAAATCCATGAAAAAAAGGACTTAAGGAAGTTATTGTAATCGGTCCGATTTTGGCATTTATCGACATTTAAAGGTCCCTAGAATCCAAATCAAAGATTTTAAGAGAGATGTCCTTGTGTTCGTGTGTACGTTCGTTTAAACGTTTGTACGGGCGTCAATATAATCTCATCTTAAAAAAAATGTTGTTTCAACATTCAGTAATATACTACACAAAATTGGTAAAAATTGATTTTTGACAAATATCTCGGGAAAAAACAGATATTAAAACCAAATTTGTTTTATCATATGCAAACTAATGCTAACTTTTGGTTAATTTTTTTAGAAAAACTCAATTAACAATTTTTTTCGAAACACTAAAATCTACAAAACGAAAAAGAAACTGATTGATAAGTAATGGTTGTGGACTCAAGTATTACGCGAACAAAGAATGATATTCAATATTCAATTTTTTTTCTCACACAAAATATTGTTACTAACATTTTGTTAAAGGTTTAGACAAATCGACAGACGGTTTGGAAGTTATCAGTGTGGGTCGCAACTCCAGCCCAGTTCCTTTCTCGTTTCGAATAAAAAAAGAATCTGGGATGCGACCCACACTGATAACTTCACATCCCGTCTGTCGATTTGTCTTGCTTTAAAGTTTGTAGGTTTTCGTGTTGTGTTACAAAAATTGTCATTTGAATTATTTTGAAAAATTTTTAAATTACCAAAAACATTTTGCATATAATGAAATAGTTTGATTTAGTTTGATAGTCGAAAACCAATTTTTACCAATTTTAGTAGCAATTCTTAAATTTTTTTATTTCTTATATAAACAAATACAAATTGCATGAATGAAATTAGTTTGAAGTCAATGTTTTCTATTATTCACGAGATATCGAGAACCGAACATCAATTTTTACCAAATTTGCGTACTATTTTTTGTAGATTTTATTTGTTATGAAAAAAAACGGACTGTTGGATTCTTATAAAAAATGATTGAATATCGAAAACAATATTTTCTGTGAGATAAAATAAGTTTGAAGCCAATATTTGAGTCGAAAGTAAATTTCTAAAAAGTTTTAGTATTGTTTTTTTTTTAGGTTTTTATTTTTTGTAAAAAAAAACTGTCAATTCGAATTTTTTTAAATTTAAATCAAAAATGATTTATCGAATGTTGAAAACAATATTTTTTCCAAGCTAAAATTAGTTGGAAGCCATTATCTCAAAAAATTCGATATTTGAGTCGAAAATTAATTTTTACCAACTTTTACTAATTTTTTTTAGGTTTTTATTTTTTGTAAAAAAACTGTCAATTCGATTTTTCTCACAATTTTACTGAATGTTGACAACAAAACTTTTTTAAAGATAAAATTAGAATAAAGCCAATATCTCAAAGTTTTGAAAAGATATTTAAGTCGAAAATCAATTTTTACCAACTTTTGGCGATTCGATTTTGCTGAAAATTTTACCAGATGTTGAAAACGTTATTTTTCGTTGCACAAAATTGTTTTTGAGATAAAATCATTTAATGTTCGTGAAATTTTCGAGGTGACAAATATTTTTTTTTAGTTTTTTGGATTTACAAAAAAACCGTTAAATGGAATTTTTTCCAAAAATATATTTGTTTGGTATCACATTACAATATATAATATAAAATTTAATTCATGTCTCTAGCGTTATTGCTTTAGTAAATAAAATGCACGACTGGGTCGCACGAACTTGCTCTTGCATGCAAAGAGTGTTTAAAAAACTACCCACATATATAAGATTTAAAAACATACCTGTAAAATAAGTTTGTCTTCAAAAATTTAAATGCCATTTTATAAATCAAAAAACCCTTGATTTAAATTTTTTTTTTTTAAATCGTTAGAGCGGTTTTTTTTTTTAAATTAATTTTGTATATATTAAATTTTTCAATTTTGTTCTAAAAATATTTTTGGTATGCAGTTGTTTAGTGATTGTAAATATACGCTCTAAATTTGAATTTCGTAAAAAAATGTTGACCCGTTTTTGAGATATAGAATTAAAAAAAAAAAAATCAATATTTTTTTAAAAATCCAAACAATAAAAAATTGCACTTTTGATAATCTAATATTGTTAAGGCAATATAAGATCTTATTCAAAAAAAAATATTGAAATCAGTTCATTTGCTGAGAAAATTAAAAAAAAAAATAACGGTTCTATGAGCGGTCCCTTTCCTAAACAACACAAAAATATGTTTTTCTTATTAAAAGAAGCCAAGTTAAAAAATAAAATTTTAAAGAAAATTTAAAAAAAATCTATGGGTTTGTTTTTTGAGGAAATTCGAATTATCGTTTTTTGGCCAAAATAATTGAATGGGAGCCACTGTTAGTTTTGATCTTAAAAAAAAATGGAAAAACGCCTAACGCGAATCTGCTCAAAACCTTAACTTCCAAGTTTGAACTCAATCGACCCAATAGTTAAGGCTGTAGGAGCGTGGCCAGACAGACAAAACAGACCGGACGGAATCGCGGGACCTACTTTTTTCGACTTCTCTACCATCGTAATATCATGTTTGATTAAAATCTCGAGTTCGAAATTTTGCACGAATGCAAAACTTGCCATATATAGTTCCTATGTGTCGCAAGTAAAAAACCACCCACTCAATTTTCTGGAGACCCCTTTCTGCATCTTTCTGGATTATTATCTGAATAACAAAATTTATTTGGAGTCGACATCTCTACTAGTTCTTAAGCTATGGACGACGAAAAAAACGTGGCGAACTTATGTACACACGCAGGCATATACATCTCCCTAAAAATCTTTTATTTCGACTCTAGGGACCTTGAAACGTCGAGAAATGTCAACATTTTCAATTCGACAAATCGGACCGATTACAATAACTTCCTATGGGAAGTTAATAAGGATCGATGATGCCGCCAGCCAGCGTGTAAGCCGCATTGAACAATTAATTTTAATTGATATAATGGTGAAACTTCATTGGCTTGAAGATCTTCGCTCCATATACTAAAATGTTGCTAATTGAAAAACCGTAAAATAAGGAATGTACTTAATGAACTCTACAAACTGATTTATTTTTTCACAGTCCTTAACATATTTACGATGAATTGTGAAACAGTATAATAAAAGTCTGCGATCTGACTTAATACCAAAAATACTATAGTACAATTGCATAAGAATCCTTGTGTAAGAACCTTTTTATACAAAGCTGCTTCCGCTAGCCCACTACCATTAAAATGATAAGAGTGCCCGTGGATGGCGTATAATAACCTCTAACTTCTTAATAAACTACAGATTTAAGTATAATTGTAAAATAACTCAAACATTTATCTTAGATCGGATTTAAAAAGACTTTAATCATTGAAAACCTGTTAAGGTAACTTTCTTTTAGTTATAAGAAATTTATAATAAAAATGTATTAATTTTATAATTTTCCATTCGACACAAATTTTAACCTTGGCCAACACGAGGTCACACGAATGCATCAGATACCAGAGTTATAAAGGCAACCAAGATCTACCAATTTATTGACATTAAATCTTTAACCTGAGCCAAAGTCATTCAATAGTCTAGTGGGTTAGAAGATAAGCTTTAAATTATCTCATTTACCCTCTCCTTTATAGACGATTAAAATATTTTAACTCAGCATCATCTGAAGCTAATTAACGGTTCTTCCAATGTCTTCATTTAACATTAAGTTACACGGCTAATTATACACTCGCATCGCAGTAGACCAAGAGCACGCCACAATTGTCATATTTAAGATATCTGATTTTAATGCGACTTTCTCACGATGCGATGTAACTTAGAACTTTTAAAATAGATGCTGACAACTTAACCAAGAAGTCAACCATCACAACAACAACAACAAAACAAATACAAATGCACAAAAAGATGACGAGACATTCAACTTCAAAAAATAAAAATAAAAAGAAGAACATTCAAATTAAAACAACTATCTATTGTGTTCATTGTCCCGTTGAATATCATTATCAATTCTTATCAAAACTTTTATGTAGATTTTGATTTTTAATTTCCCACTGGACATCACAGCAAAGTCGAGTGGAGTTTAAAAAGTGCGGCTCAGACACGTGAGATCAAAAAATATGCACACAACCGTCATCTCTTCTGATGGTTTACTGGGCTGATGCGGTCAACTGCTTCTGATGGAGATGGAGAACCCACCAACTTCCTTTGGAGAATTTCAATGGCAATTGGAGTGAACGAGTGAAGTTGTGGTTCCATAGTTGGGCATAGATTTTTGTATGCAGATCTCGAAATGCCCTCAAGTTGACTTTTTATGAAAAGCATTGTTGCACGCGACACAAAACGGGTCTCGATTCTTGTTCTGGCTTTGGTTGTTGGTTCTCTTTTATAGTTACGAGGAGGAGTGGGAAAATACGATATTGAATCCCTATCTTGACAGGTCATGGATCTTCAAAGAGTCTCGGTTTTTTGTGTGTTTAATTTGAGCGTCTTTTGAAGTGAAAAGCGTTATTTTGGCGTTGCTGTCATACATACCCAATGAATTTTGGTTTGATTTTGATTTTTCTTTTGTGTGCTAAAGTTGGACTCATTGTGACACTTAATGAATGCCTAAGTGCACCTCATCAAAGAGACCAAGCCGCCGAAATCAGTGCAGTGCTACGCTTCGGAAAGGGGAATTGCCATGACCGACTGGCGAGTGGTGACAGCGTGGAGACTACGCGACACGGTAACTTAGGAAAAACCTACAAGGCGTTTCAATATTGTATGTCTTAAGTCATTAAGTTTTATTATTCGTCTAATAACATTTACTTAGTACTCGTATCGTAGTTGAGGCTTGTTAAGTACGAGTAGTGACAATCTTTTTTTTTGTTTTGGGTATTTGAAATTCAATCAGCGTTTTGGTTTGATATTTTCCAAGAAGCAGTTCTAAGTCTTTACAAAGTTGAAGATTGTGTTCTTGGAGCATGAGTGAAGATGTAAAAAATGAGTTAGTTTTTGAATATTCTGCATTTGCATCTTAAAATGTAGATCATAAATGTCTTAACATTATTTAGCTCAATTGATCGTGACAGTAGTTGTAACAGTTTAAATGGAAATGGCATAGAAGTTGATGGGCAATTTCTGGTCAGTTATCGTTTTTTTTTTTTTTTTAAATGACATGATGATATGACATTTTCCGAGCAAGACATTCAACGCTTTCACATAAAAAAGGGTTTCTTATCAAGGGCTTTTTGGCTTTGAATTTATGTAAATCAAGCAAAGTGGGACTTTATGCTTTCACGTTGTTCTCAAGGAATTATGGATATGATTGATATAACCAGTCCAAAATCCAAAATAAAGAATTAGCTTTTTTAGTTTTTTTCGCAATTCGGATGTGGATTATTATTTTCAATGTTAAGACAAGCCTAGACGTATAATTTGCCAAGTTGCGTTTTATCATTTACGTTTAGTTGATTACAACATTAATCAAAGGTAGTTTGGAACAACAGGCTAAACACATGGCGACTAATATTCATTGTTTAAGTCCGGAAACCTTTCAACTTTTTAATAACAGAATTTTGCATTCAATCGTGATCGAATCCCTATCACCATCTTCATCTCCATCTCCATCTCCATCTCCATCTCCATCTCCATCTCCATCTCCATCTCCATCTTCATCTCCATCTCCATCTCCATCTCCATCTCCATCTCCATCTCCATCTCCATCTTCATCTCCATCTCCATCTCCATCTCCATCTCCATCTCCATCTCCATCTCCATCTCCATCTATATCTCTATCTCTATGTTTACATGTCCATGTCCATGTCTATGTCCATCTTTATCTTCATCTTTAATTGCAAGTTCAAGTTCAACTTCAACTTCAACTTCAACTTCAACTTCAACTTTTCAACTTCAACTTCAACTTCAACTTCAACTTCAACTTCAACTTCAACTTCAACTTCAACTTCAACTTCAACTTCAACTTCAACTTCAACTTCAACTTCAACTTCAACTTCAACTTCAACTTCAACTTCAACTTCAACTTCAACATTAACTTCTTTTCAGCTTCCTCTTTATATTTAAGTTTAAGTTTAAGTTTAAGTTTAAGTTTAAGTTTAAGTTTAAGTTTAAGTTTAAGTTTAAGTTTAAGTTTAAGTTTAAGTTTAAGTTTAAGTTTAAGTTTAAGTTTAAGTTTAAGTTTAAGTTTAAGTTTAAGTTTAAGTTTAAGTTTAAGTTTAAGTTTAAGTTTAAGTTTAAGTTTAAGTTTAAGTTTAAGTTTAAGTTTAAGTTTAAGTTTAAGTTTAAGTTTAAGTTTAAGTTTAAGTTTAAGTTTAAGTTTAAGTTTAAGTTTAAGTTTAAGTTTAAGTCTAAGTTTAAGTTTAAGTTTAAGTTTAAGTTTAAGTTTAAGTTTAAGTTTAAGTTTAAGTTTAAGTTTAAGTTTAAGTTTAAGTTTAAGTTTAAGTTTAAGTTTAAGTTTAAGTTTAAGTTTAAGTTTAAGTTTAAGTTTAAGTTTAAGTTTAAGTTTAAGTTTAAGTTTAAGTTTAAGTTTAAGTTTAAGTTTAAGTTTAAGTTTAAGTTTAAGTTTAAGTTTAAGTTTAAGTTTAAGTTTAAATTTAAGTTTAAGTTTAAGTTTAAGTTTAAGTTTAAGTTTAAGTTTAAGTTTAAGTTTAAGTTTAAGTTTAAGTTTAAGTTTAAGTTTAAGTTTAAGTTTAAGTTTAAGTTTAAGTTTAAGTTTAAGTTTAAGTTTAAGTTTAAGTTTAAGTTTAAGTTTAAGTTTAAGTTTAAGTTTAAGTTTAAGTTTAAGTTTAAGTTTAAGTTTAAGTTTAAGTTTAAGTTTAAGTTTAAGTTTAAGTTTAAGTTTAAGTTTAAGTTTAAGTTTAAGTTTAAGTTTAAGTTTAAGTTTAAGTTTAAGTTTAAGTTTAAGTTTAAGTTTAAGTTTAAGTTTAAGTTTAAGTTTAAGTTTAAGTTTAAGTTTAAGTTTAAGTTTAAGTTTAAGTTTAAGTTTAAGTTTAAGTTTAAGTTTAAGTTTAAGTTTAAGTTTAAGTTTAAGTTTAAGTTTAAGTTTAAGTTTAAGTTTAAGTTTAAGTTTAAGTTTAAGTTTAAGTTTAAGTTTAAGTTTAAGTTTAAGTTTAAGTTTAAGTTTAAGTTTAAGTTTAAGTTTAAGTTTAAGTTTAAGTTTAAGTTTAAGTTTAAGTTTAAGTTTAAGTTTAAGTTTAAGTTTAATTTTAAGTTTGAGTTTACCTCTAGAAATAGTCTCGATTTCACAAAACAGACTGGTCTGGTCTCAAGACCCTCAAATAGACACAACTTACATATCTATCAAATTCGCTTCAGTTGTTGTGGATAAGAAATATTTCTGAATTTATTTAAGCTGTAGAGCTTCACTGTTCCTTTAAGATATCTGATATCTAAATGCGGATGAGCTGAGCGGTACGCATCATGAAGTTCCGTCCGCAAAGGTATAGACCGTATGTAGGTGCTGAATCGAGTGGAAATATATTGTTAAGGTATAAAAAATCTAAAAGTTTAATTCACTCTAATTCACTGACCATATCGCAACAAGCTGAACTGCAGAAGAAGAAGCAGACTATTCGAAGACTCAGTACAGGCATAAAGGTACCATCAGCTCGCATAAAAAGACGAAAAGAGATTCATGATGATTTCGATGGTGATTCCAAAACGCAGATGTACCTACAATTGTACAAAAGAAACTATACGTACTTAGGATGAGGCTCTAGCTATATTACTGGGATGTGTATGTAGTTCCTGTTGTTGACGTCTTCATTCTTGCATTTCTATCAAATTGTACGGGTACGTGCGAACGCGTTCGAAATCACCTCCTCCTTTTCGTGTGCTGATGTGCATGTTAGTGTAGCTGATACTTGTTGGATAGAAGATTCGGTGAATCGTATCATCGCACCTTAATTATACGTGTATGAGCCTCCGAAAAGTCTATGAACTTGCGCATCGCAATCGCAAGTTCCATGGACACATGGACAATCAACGACCGACTGACGCGACGGACGAGACGCACGGATGACGGAAGACGGAAGGCGGACGGACGAAGAATAGTTAGATGGATAGATAGTTGGTCGGTTGGGTTGGTATATATATATAGAAATTACAACGGCTATTTGAAATTGTAATTCAATTGTTTTATACCGCCCGGATTCAACTCAGCTCAGCTGTTGTTTATAGTTCCATCATAGAGTTTCGCGCAACCCATAAGAAGAAGATTCTATTGCTGCGCATTTTGAAATCTCTTCTTAGCCATAGATACTTTCATATGTCTGTAGATAGATACTTGTACTCATGGCCTTACTCGTACTCGTATATCAAAGACTGAAAGACTCAACATTGAATTCTTAGAAACGCACTTGACTTTGAGATTTATTTGATCGTATTATTCAGAACTTAATCTTTCAAAGTGCAGCGGCAATAAATAGTTTGTTTCTTATTTTTTTATTTTTTTCTTTGCATCAGAGTCTTTAATTAGAGCCATGAAGTGTTTAAGTTTTCTTCTTTTTTTTTTTGCTTTTATTTATTTTTCATTCAAACCATCCATCGGATCGCATCGCCGGCCGCCGACTGCTGCAGGTCGTCTTCCATATGTTCTAAATACCATTCCATGTGGAGCTGTATATATACTTTTAAACTGAATGATCCGAACAAAGTTGCAACAATTAACTGCAATGTAACTATTAAACTTATGTTTTGTTAGAACGCGAGATTATTTTTCTATATAACCTATACAAGATGAGATTAGATGCTCATCGTGTGTGAGAGTTTTTGGGGAATATATCTTTCAAGGCGTTGGTTTTTTTTTGAACAAACAATAAAGATAATTTAAATTGTTTCAAATGAAAATTTTGGAATAAAATGTACATAAAACGTTGCAGTGATGCATTTTAACATATATCTGAGAAGATCGTTAATTTGTAGAAGAACAAATTCTTATCGAAACCTTCAATATTTATCTCGAATTTAGGGTTGCATTGAAACTTTCAGGTTAACAGTAATAAATGGCTTAGTTTCTTCTAATCTACGATAAAAAGTTCTTCAGTGATAATAGTCAGCCTCCCCATCTTCAACTTGTCATTGCTTGGAAAGGTTTCAGTTTGTGTGCAGGCGGTGTGATTGGTAAGAGGAAATAATGATCGGAATTTTGCAAGATTAGTTTCCTGACCGTATTTTTTCACGAAGAGGTGAATCTCAATCGGTCACCGAAATCTTTTGAGTAAATATACTTTTTTCTTTGGAGCCCTGTAAAAGATAAAGGTTCAAATTGATTCAAGGTCTTGAAGATGGTATTGTTGAATTTATCGAAGATATATGAAACCACTTATTGGAAGAGCGGAATAAAGTTAAAAAATCACCACCATCCAGGAAATTCGATGGGATGGATACGAAAACGCTTCCGATAACGGATTCAGGCTCATCGATTTTGATCCGGGGCGAAACATCAAGGTAGCCAGAAAGATTTTCCACACCTCAACATTCACAAAGGAACTTGGAGTTCCCTAGATCAATCTACTGTCAACCTGATTTATCATATTGCGATCGACGCTGGACACGCTTCCTGCATCATTGATGTCCGAAATTTAAGAGGGGTTAACATTAACTTGGACCACTACCTCGTTGCAGCCAAGGTAGCACTTCGTGTTTCCAGACCTATTGAGAACCAGGTGGCAACATTGCCCAATTGCAATCAGAAAAGCCACCTCTGACGTGATGTGTTTAAACCGGCTACCAACAAGAAAGCCCTTAATGAGAAATGTCGGAAGGCAAATGCAGCCAATCAACAGACACGCAAAGAGGCACTGCATAGTAGGACGAGAGTTGCTCATAAGCTCTATAAGGTGAAAAAGTGCGGTCGAAGATGTTGAGAGGTTAAAAAGCAATGAAATGAAACGAAATTTTGACGTGCATAAACCTCGAACTGAAGTCTGCAAAGACGATAATGGAAACATCATAGCAGAACCGCAGTCAATGCTGAGTATATGGAAGGACCATTTCTGCAGACATTATAACGGCGACGACGAACCGAATTCCGCTGTCTTACGAGGTCTATTCAATATAGACGACGAGAGCTAACGATCTTGTCTTCTCGACTTAGACAAAGTAAAGATTGCCAGCTGGAGATAATTTGGTTAGGAGCATGCACGAAGTGAAGTTAAGTGTCAACGTCCAAAGTCCATTGTCAACAAACTGATATATCCTTATCAGTGTGGTTTTAGACTAAGGAAGTCCGCAAGCAATCAAATATTCACATAACGACATATCCTGGAAAACCCCAATAACGTAAAATCGACATCCACCATCTCTTCATCCATTTTAAGGCCGCATATGAGAGCATCTAAAGGGAAGAACTACACTGAGTTACAAAAAAAGTGGCGCACCTTGAAATTTTGCAATAATTTCAAAGATGTTCGGAAAAAAAAATGTTTTTAATGCAGTATTGTTTGTTGACATTTAACTCAAGGAATTCATAAACAAAAAATGACAAAAATGTGCAAAAACTTTAAAGCTTAACAGTTTAATCTTTTATTATTATTTTGTTTTTTTTAAACGAGTTTTCACTAACTTAGTAGGGGGTATGGCCTTCCCTAACATCTATAATCAAAGCTTCGATTCACTTTAGCATTATTGTATTTATTAAAAGACTGGTATTTTATAAATAAACAATACAAACAATTTATTAAAAGAATTAGTTCTGTTTTAGATAAAAGTTTCAGATAGAATGAAGAGTATACAAATATTTTTCAGTTATATGAAATTAAAAACTTTCTAAGTATAAAATAAAATCAAACTTGAAAGTAACATTCATAATTTCATAACTTCAACAGGCATACAAAAACGATTGCGCCGCGCCGTCCAAATTATCCCACTCCTCGATCAGAGCATATCTCAGTTCGGGAAGAGCCAGTCGCTTCCTAACCACTTTTCCTAGCAGATCCCAAACGTGTTCGATGGGATTCATGTCCGGGCCCATGGCAAGCCAAGCCATCACGTCGATTTCCACTTCTTCAAAATAGTCCGTAACGGACCTGGCAACGTGAGGTCTGGCATGTCATGCATCAGCAGGAAATCTTCACCAGTAAATGGCGCAAACGGAACCACATATTCCTCTAGAATGTTGCTGATATAATAATTGGAGTTCACAGAATCTTCCACGATGCACAGCTCAGTTTTTCTGTGCATGGAAATTCCTGCCGACATACACCATGACGGAACCTCCCCAGAAATTTTCCCGCTGGGCAACTGTTGTCGAATGATATCTCTCACCTGATCTTCTCCACACTCTGCTACGTCCATCTGGTGAGCGTAGACAAAACCTGGACTCATCAGTGAAGAGACCTCTAGCCCAGTCGGCCTCGGTCCAATCTTGGTGAAGGCGAGCAAATTCCAACCGACGCACGCACGTAGCTTGTGCGGCACCGTCAGTCTTTGTACACGAGCAGGTCTTTTGCCCACAGGCCACTCTCAACTAAACGCCGACTTACCGTTTGAGCATTCACAAATGTCCCTCTTACGGATCGAATTCTGTGAGACAGCTCAACCGCTGTTTGGTGACAATTTCGGAGGCTTCGAAGTACCAAATATCGATCATCCCTTGTAGATGTTGCCTTGGGGCGACCTGAGGCTTGACGCCAGATGCATGAGTTGGTTTCCCTATATCTTTTAATGGCTCTTCTTAAAGTCGTCTACGGTTTTCTGATTGTAACAGCGGCATACCGCACACTTCGTCCGCCCTCAACCGAAACCAACGCCCTCGCAACTTCTACAGCCGTTATTTTTTTTTTTCAAATTACTAAAACATTTACGGGATGACGGAAGCCAAAATTGCTTTATTTCTCGTCTTGTATAACCAAATGACTTAGATGTGGTTTTATTTCCTTGCTATGATGCACTGCACGTATTACATGAAAAATGGAAAGAGATTATGCAAACGGGCTCACAAATATAGCGTAATACTAAAAAAAAAGGGACTGGGATGCGACCCACACTGATAACTTCCCATCCCGTCTGTCGATTTGTTTTGCTTAAAAGTTTGTCTATATGTATCAATTTTTACCAAATTTGCGTACTATTTTTTATAGATTTTATTTTTTTATGAAAAAACGGACTGTTGCATTTTTATAAAAAAATTACTGAATATCGAAAACAATATTTTCTGTGAAATAAAATAAGTTTGAAGCCAATATTTGTAATTTTTGAAAAGCTATTTGAGTCGAAAGTAAATTTTTAACAAGTTTTATTATTGTTTTTTTTAGGTTTTTATTTTTTGTATGTCAATTCGATTTTTCTCAAAATTTTATCGAATATTAAAAACAATATTTCTTATAAGTTAAAACTAGTTAGAAGCTATTATCTCAAATTTTTGAAAATCAATTTTTACCAACTTTTGTTAAATTTTTTTAGGTTTTTAATTTTTTGTAAGAAAACTGTCAATTCGATTTTTTTTTAAATTTTATTAATTGTTGACAACAATATTCTTTGAAAGATCAAAGTTTTGAAAAGATATTTGAGTCGAAAAATAATTTTTACAATTTTTTATTAATTTTTTTTTAGGTTTTTATTTTTTGTAAAAAAAACTGTCAATTCGATTTTTCTCAAAATTTTTCAGAAAGTTGAAAACAGTATTTCTTATAAGATAAAATAAGTTTGAAGCCTTAATCTCAAGTTTTTGAAAAGATATTTTAGTCGAAATTCAATTTTTACCAACTTTGAGTAATGTTTTTTTTTTAGGTTTTTATTTTTTATAAAAAAAACTGTCAATTAGATTTTTTTCAAAATTTTATCAGATGTCAAAAACTTTATTCTTCGTTGCACAAAATTGTTTTGGAGATGAAATCATATTTTTGTCGTAAAATTTTCCATGTGACAAATTTTTTTTTTTTCAGTTTTTTGATTTATACAAAAAAAACCATTAATTGGATTTTTTTCCAAAAATATAATTGTTTTGTATTACGCTACAATATATAATATAAAATTTAATTCAAGTCTCTAGTGTCATTGGTTCATGAGATATTTAGGTTTAACCAAAATTTTCACATTTTTTTAAAACTACTATGGTAAAAAAACCACCCACGCAATTTTCTTGAGAGCCCTTTCTTTATCTTTCTGCCTTATTATCTGTATAAACAAATTTATTTGAAGTCGATATTTCTTCTGGTTCTGAAAAAAACGTCGCGAACGCACAGACGTACGGGCGTACGAACGTACGTACACACGCACGCACAGACATCTTTCTAAAAATCTTTTATTTCGACTCTAGGGACCTTGAAACGTCGAGAAATGTCAAATGATTATCCTCGATTCTCAATGAATAATAAAGATGAAGGAGTTTCTTCGATCGTTCAAAAGTCAAGCGGTTTCTCGACATGGAATGAACACACGACCAACTTGAAAAAACTCTTTCGATTTGAGCGGAAGAGGCTGGAATAAGAATAAGTTTTTTTGCCAAATTTGCCAGATTTGGATGTTTTATAGAGGCCATATTCCAAAAAACAATTGGTTTTTTAATATCTTTTTTAGCTGCCTCCTACAGAGAATGCGTCAGATTCAATTTGATCGATTTTAGTAAAATAAAAATACTTACACAGCTATTTAAAACATAAACATTATTGTTGTCAACGTCGTTTGAAAGAGAGATAGACATCTAACAATTAACATTTGTCAGTTATAAATTTTATACAAAAGCACAATTTTTTACTACCGTCTCAGAGTTTTGAATGCCGGAGCTCGAGCTTAGATCACTGTCATCAATAAAAACAATCATAGAAACATCACCGGATTCAGATGCCGCAGGTGATTGGGATGGTTTGCAGGCATTTTTTCCCAATTGAATGTTAAAGCATATGGTTAATAAATAATATGATTTTATGGTTTATCTAATACGTTTCTATATTTACATGTGGCTTCGCAGACGGATTTCTGCAGTGTTATGTAAATTTGTATTGCACACTGTGCAATATGCTACATATTTGTTGTTGGATTTCATTAAAAGGAAACCCACTTCATCAAAAGCTTTATTTTTGCGTCGACCGGACATAATTTTTTTATCAAAGAACTCAATTTTTTGATATTTAATTGAAGTCAAACACGCACCTTTTCTAAATAGAAATAAACCTTGCGAAAGAACAATCAAGAATGACACATTAGAATGAAATATCCTCATTGTCTACATTGTCGACTTCATTGTCTACATTGTCGACATTGTCTACATTGTTGACACAATTGTCTACGTAGAAAGGTAGACAATCAAAGTCGACACGTAGAGGAACAACACTGAGTTTTTGTCATACACTTTTTTCTGAGACGATACCTAAACAGTTCAACCGTAATACTGGTGCTTCTAGAAAAGCCCATCAATTTGCCATTGAGTCCAAGTTTATCCATAGGAACTGTAAAATACAGAAATCCGTTCTTTAGCGAATGTAAAAATACCTTAGAACGCTCTTTCTCTTCGAATTGTTGCAATGTTTTACAATTCAAAACCAATCTATATCGACACTTTCTGTACAACCCTTTCTGACATACTCAAACATTTGCAACTGATATGTTTTCTGTTTTCTGTCCCGATAAATAGATTAATACGATGTCGTCCCAATGTGGAATATAAAATGTAATTAAAATCTAAAACGAATATTGGTTCATGAGTTATTTCAACTTTTTTTCAAATTTCAAACAAACTCAATTCCTTACAATAATACTAATACAGATTCTATGGATCTTCAAAAGTTGAGAAATGTCAAAATTTTGAATTTGACAAATCGTATCGATTACAATAACTCCCAATGGGACGCGAACATTTAGTGGTAATACATTTTTCGAACTGAAGAACCAATATTTTGCGGCGCGCTTCATAAAATTCGAAAATTTCCTATCACCCTTATAAAAAGCTTTGGTGTGCATGTTAAAGAAAAAATATTTTGGCGATTCTTTTCAGAAACTCGAAATTTGATACATGTGTGAATTACATTCACTTCTTCTCTATTTCAAAAGCCGATACCAAGATTTATTTCTTTTCATTTCAATAATTTAATAAATCTTGACCTTATACGCATCCCACAACCTGAATACTATATATGGTACATCTAAAGATCAATAAAAATCATTTGTTTACATATTTAAAATCAATTTGTTATTTTTTGACATGTTTAGTAATATTTTTTTTAAACTTATTTACATACTTTTGTATACGGCGGCGGGCGTGGCGGTGATCGGAAAGTGTCTCAGATTAATCAATCAATATCATAATATTTTGAATTAACTTTGAATGAATTAACCAAATTATATGCTGAGGAATTCTCCACACCTTGATTTTTTTTTTTATAAAATAAAACAATCTTCCAAAAATTTTGGTTTTAATTAACGTTTATTTTTGTTTTTGTTATATTCTCTTTTTGCGATGAATGTGTCTAAATCATTATTTGCAGATCAATCTTTTTAACTGGCGCAAATAGCCGGACTTTTAACTTTTTACTCATATTAAAATTGCCTCTGAGGCATATAGCTTCAAGAAGATGATATAACATAGCGCGCTCACGCACCGAACTTAATGAATTCGACTAATAATAAGTTGATAACGAGAATTTCAACGTTTCTTCTCATAATGAGAACGTGCTACAATACAGGGGGTTATCGACTCAGAAGCTCGATCTATACCTAATGGGAGAAAAGTCTAAGGAAAGAATTTTATAGAACCTTCTTTAACTTCTTTGATGAGCCTAGGGTATTTGTAAAATGAAACACCCTGTAATATAGATTTAATTCAGTAGACAGCATTAATTTTAGTTTAGCGCTACGCATTCACCTTGTTTGAGGCTTAAAGTTAGCGGACGTTATTGGGCGTTGAATTGGGTCATCATTAGAAACTGTGGCGAATTTTTTAGTCTTTCAGTTTTTTGCTAAAGGGTGCAAGCTTCATGTTCATACAGCAAAAGGCAAACTGAAATTAAAAGTCTGTGACTAATGATGGCTCATTTCAAATCTTACACTCTAAAGATACTTCTAGGTACAGAAGAATCTTCTATAACGAAGGGAAAATTTTTAGATATTTTTTCTTAATGAGTCAATGAAGTTTTGGTCAGCGCAAAAATAAGTTATTAACGACTTGTTTCTCGTAATACCTCATGATGATGAGGATCTATCTGATGGTAACGGCGCGGCGGGCGGCGGCTATTTTGTTTGTTTTGATTCTTTTTTTTTTGGTAAATGATGTCAAAGATCGTGGGAGTTTTCTAGGCCAATGACTGCTTTTTTAGGTGGTTCGTATATAATTAATCATTTTTATTTTTGGAACGGGACATGTCAATGAGCATTAAACATGCTTGATGTGCAATTTATGTCAATAGAATAATCTCATATTTGAAAGGTTATCTGTGATTTAATCTGCGGGTGAGAATTTTATACACATTTAATTTTTCTTGGAATGGGAACGTATGAAGAAGTCGTATCATTGACTTTTCAAAAAGGCTTTTATGCTGCCGACGAGTCTTGAGGATTATTAATTATTGCTTTTAGTATATTGTTACTCATTTGGAGTGGATGAAAGATAGTTCCTTGCAGACTTAATTTGTCGAAAATATTTATCAATTTGGTGGTTATTTTAATGAACTTGATATCGAGCTTTAAATTCAAAATTGAGCTTTAAATTTAAGCCACCTAACTACGCAATTTATTTAGAAACGGGGGTTGCAAAACTGTTTACCAACACCCTTAAGATGCAGGCCGACTACATCTATAAAGTTGCTTCACATTCAGATGCTCGTTTGACAAAGAAAATGCTCCTTTATGAAATGCGGAATAAGGACTGGTGGGTTGCAAAATTGCAAAATATTGGCGATAGCTGTGGAGAAGTTATCCAATTTGATTTGAATAACTTGGCTCAATTAAAGGAGCAGCTTTACAAGATAATTCAAAAACACGAAGACTTTGTTCGAGAAAAATTAGTAGCAAAGGCTGAGCAGTCTGAGAGCAGAATAATTTACTCACAACTAAATCATAACCTTTTAAACAATAATTATTTTGAAAACACATTCAGCTATAAAGAAATATCGTTAATATTCAAATCCAGATGTGAGCTCCTAACCTTAAATGGCAGTCCATACAACGGAAATTTCCAGCAATTCTGTACTCTATGCAACATGAAAGCGAAAGAAGACTGCTTCCATTTTATAAGCATTTGCCCAGTGTCAAGACACCAAAGACTAAGATTTTTCCAGAAAAACAGTTTTACAATGCAAGAGACAATAGAATTATTAAATGGTGTAAATTGGAAATTATTGTACTGTTTTTTAAATTCAATTTATAAGTACAGAAATCTTTAATGACTGAATTTATTTAAATCAATTCATTTAAATTTTATTATATAAACTAAAATCGCTTTATATACTTTGCCAACTGAGCTGACAGCTATGCCAAAGCTTTATAAAATTCGTTATGTTTATTCAAACTGTATTAAAATATTTATAAATAAATGAATTACTTACTTACTTACTTTAAGCCTATTTTAGAAGATAAGTTGTCAATTTAATTGTCAGTTCCATTAAATCGAATTCTTATTTTACTTATATCTACCCTTAAAATGGAATATTGTATTGGTCTTTTCGATAAAGGGACTTTAGATATAATGCAGAACTGAGGGGTGATGAGGATGATTACATAGCTTACTAATGTGAAGTGATTTTAAAGCAGTAAAGATTATGGATATCAAAAACTGAGTAATATATTTGGTTTTATCTTGAAGCTATTTCAACTTTTTTTTCTTTTCTAGTTTTGAATACATAATGGCTGAATCACAAACACGCTTCAGCTTCGGCTTCGCCTAACGTTTACGAGTTCAGCCATAGGAATTCAATGCATGCTATCACAATGGAGCATCGACCTCACGTTTCATTTGCCAATCGTAAGGAAAAGAACGTAATGTAACGTAATGTGACTCCAAACGGAAGCTCTAGTTCAATTATCTGAACATTTGCTTTGTCTGACAGCTTAACAGCTGTACAAAAATGTCAACAAAGAAAATATTTGTTTATTTATTTATTTATTTATTTATTCATCTACGGATATAAATCTTATGATATAAAAATATAATTAAATAATTAAAGCTAATTTATAATATGCTTTGCAATTGGATTTTAAGTTCACATCTGTTTGTAGAAAGATCAAGTTCATTACATATAGTGTTGACAAATTTTATGCATCTAGAAAATGGTTCGGTGCAACCATAAATACATCTATGCTTAGGATTGTTAAAGAAATGACGAAGACGCAATCTTCTCTCCGGAATATAGATTTTAAAATTATAAATGATTTGTGGGCATTTAATACGGTATGAAAATACATCATTGACAAACAGTACACATTGAACAGAACGCCTTTTTTGTAAAGAATCAAGTCCAATCAAAGCACATCTTGACCGATATAAAGGAGTATCAATTCTCCATTTTAGTTGCCTAACAACAAATCTTGTGAAAGCCTTTTGAACTCTTTCACTACGAGTTATACCAATGGAAGTAGAAGGACACCAAACAATTGAACAATACTCAAGGATCGGATGAACTAATGACATGTACTGTACACTGATTTCAGAGCATAAGGGTTAGAAAACTCGTTGCAGTTTCGCTTGACGAAACCAAGCATTGAATTAGCCCTTGCAATTACATAATCTATATGTAACGAAAAAGACAACTTCGGATCAAAAATGACTCCAAGATCACGAATCTCAGATTTGCGATCAAGAATCTGGTTGAACATATGGTAGTTGTGGATCATTGGAACTAAAATACGATGTGCCGTAAACACATTACATTTTGTGATATTTAATGGAAGGATATTCCTATCACACCAATCAGATAAAACATTTAAATCATTTCGAAGATTTTGCTGATCAATTCTATTTTTGATACAAAGAAAAATGTTCATGTCATCAGCATACATCAAACAAGATGCATTTTTAAGAAGAGAGGGGATATCATTAACAAATATATTGAAAAGAAGTGGTCCCAGATGGCTACCTTGAGGAACTCCTGATGAAGCTTGTATGATATTAGAAAAGAATTTCCCCAATTTCACACATTGTGTTCTTTTATAAAGGTAGCTGGAAATCCATTTCAGAAGCAATCCGTGAATGCCAAAAGCTCGAAGTTTAGCTAGAAGAATTTCATGACAAATAGAATCAAATGCTTTTATAAAGTCTGTGTAGATAGTATCTACCTGATAACCAGATTCTAATGAATCGACTACATATTAACAATAAAGCATGCGATTTGTTGAAGTAGACTTGCCTGACATAAACCCATGTTGTTCAACGCAAATATGCTCTTCTATACTAAAATACAAATGATCTTTTACTATAAGCTCAAATAATTTAGGTATTGCAGAGAGCTTAGTTATATCGCGGTAATTTGATACAAGATTTTTTGTAAATAGGACTTATATATGAGAACTTCCACTCATCAAGAAATTCGCCAGTACAGAGAGATGTATTAAAGATTATTAGTAGTGGGAACACTAATGTGAATTGACATTGCTTCAGAACCAGAGTTGGAATTCCATGTGAACCAGGATTTGAGCTAGATTTTAATTTTGAGATACCATTAAGAATGTCAGACTAAAAGAGATGAAGTTTTGAGATATTAGCATTGATAATGCATACATTTTCTGTTTGATGAAGTTTTAATTTAGAATGTTGAACATAAACCGACTTAAAAAATTTTGAGAAAAGTTCACATGAACTCTGTAAATCAGAAGAAATACTATCATCAAATTCCATAAATTATTGAAGAGCTAAAAAACGTTTCTTTCCATTTAAAAAAGTCCAAAAGGCTTTGGAATCCGAAGAAATACGGTTTTGGATGTTCAATATGTATTGCTTGTGCAAATACTTGTTTAGAAAATCATATTCTTTACGAAATTGGCAGAAAAGCTTTCTGTCAGCTTCGGAATTTGATTTTCTAAATTTGTTAAAAGCTTTATTTTTAACATTTTTTAAATTAACTAATCGTTTATTAGACCAAGGTGTTTTAAATGATTTCAAACATTTACTTATATTTCCATATTTGCTCTTTGGAGGGATGAAATAAAAGAAATGTCATTCAAAGCAACCTCGAAGCTGGCCCACCGTAACGCAGACGAAGCTGAAGCGTGTTTGTGATTCAGCCATAATTGTTGTGTTATACTTAACTTAATTCAAAAAGATTATCTTAGTCTTAATGTGTTAGATAAAATTATCATTAATTGTGTCAAATTGATTGAAATCTATATTTACTTAATCTTTGTAAATTGCAGCTTAATGGAAATAAATATCTTGAGTGGCTCCGGCGATAATAATTTTGAAAATTGATTCTTTAAACTTTTTCCTAATAATTTAGCTTAAACCTATTTTGAATATTTGTAAATTAAATTAGTCACACATTTATTTATAAGTTACTTCAAAATGTTAGCAAAAATTGGATTTTTTAGGCATTTAGGTTTTAATGTATTGCTAACCTTAAGAAAAATGCGGTAATTTAAAGTTCAGTGAAAGGGAACAATGAGTTTCCATTCTTGAACAATATTTCAAAAATTAAATTTTGCAGTTTAAAAAAATATCCGTTTTGCATTTTAGAATAATCTATTCCTCTTTTTATGACTTTACTATCCATTAGTTTAAACACCTTTAAATGGATTAGCAAATTCCTTGCATATTTTCGTTAACTTAATGTAAGCCAATATATTGATTTTGCTAAAGATTAATTTAATTAATATGTAAAACTCGTCATTTAGACAAAAAGAATGGAACTATAAACTAGTTTACCTTTTACAAAGTGTGGTGGATTAGCATTATTAACGCATATTTTTAAAACAAATTGGATTGGAATTTTATGTTAAAGCTTTTGCTCTAAAACCAAGCATTAATTTAATTAATTAGGTGGCACAACAGTCCGTTGAGAACTAGGGTCTAGTGACTTACAACACTCAACCATTCCTTTGTGCGAGTACTGTTGTCAGGAATGGAGGGGACCTACAATTTTAATGCCGAATGCGAACGTCTAATTTGAGAAAACACTTTTCATGACAAGAATTACTCTTGCAGACTTTGTCAATTCCTCGCCAGAGGCAGTATCCGTGAAAAACACTTTAGGTGGCACAGACAGGGATTGAACCCAAGACCTCTGGCATGACAGTCTACCGCACTTACCATCATGCAATGGGTAAAACCAAGCATTGGTTTTGTAAATAAAATACTTGATATTTTAGAAGATAAATGATATATTTTACATAAGAAGCTGTTCGATTTTAAAATTTAATAAAACAAGTTGTATTTTAGGGCAACCAACAAGGTTTTATCTTTATTCGAGGCCGTTGTGGTTTGCAGCTTATTCCAATAGACCTGCGACCTAAGAAACCCTCACAAGATAAAGTCTAAGAGGGGTCAAATCACACGATTTTGGTGGCCGATTCACGTTGTCTCGGAGCGAAATAGCCATGCCATGAAACCAATGGCGCAGATTTTTGATTATTTCTTGAGCTGTGTAGCAAGTGGTACCATCCTTTTGAAACCAAGTGTCTGCGGTGTCCATATCATGCAATTCGAGCTACAAGAAGTTGGTGATCATCGAGCTATAGCGATCGCCAACGTTAACGGTAATGGTCTGACCAGCATCATTTTCGAAGAAGTCTGGACCGGTAATGCCTTCAGCCTTAAATCCACACCAAACAGTAACTTTATTTGTATGCATTGGCACCTCATGAATCTCGCGTGGATTGGTGTCGTCCCAAATCCGGCAATTTTGCTTATTCCCGTACCATTTCATCTAAAAATGAACCTCATTGATAAAGATGATTTTTTTTTTACCAAAATTGGGAATAACTTTCAACATCTCCATGCAATTAACATTTGTTTCAGCTTTTGGGTCAGTTGGAATTTGCATTGATGCAAGCCCAAATCACGACGCACAATTCGCCATGTTGTGGTCTGCAACATACCTAGTTTATGTGAGCTACGCAGAATTGACTGACTTGCATTCTGCTGAACATTTTCACGAACAACGGTGATGTTATTGGTAGATCTTGCGTTTCGTACTTAGTACTTAGTACACCCGTTATGTGTTCTTTTTATCATGTCTTTAAATAACTCGCTTGGAAGAGCTGTTTCATAATACCAGTACACAAAAAAGGTTCTAAAAACGAAATAATGAACTACCTACCTATTGCTAAACTATATGTGATACCTAAACTGTTTTAGTCAATCGAATGAAGCGTCGTTCAATTATCTGTGATAACCAGCATGGTTTTGTTAAAAAGCTTTCAACTGTTACAAAAATCTGTTTCACTTCACTTTTTTTTGTTTAAATGTTTTTTGAAAAACGTGAACAAGTGGATTGTATCTTTACTGATTTCAGCAAGGCTTTTGACAAATTGTGTCATAAAACATTACTTTCAAAACTAGCATAACAAGGCTTTAAGGACTATTTTATAAACTAGATCTCCTCCTATTTGAAAGATAGACGTTATAGTGTTAAATTTCGTAATAAGTGTTCAAGTTCATTTGTTGTGAATTCTGGTGTCCCCCAGGGTAGCCATCTTGGTCCTATTTTTTTTCTTTTATTTTTAAATAACTTGGTTTCGATCATACAAAATTCTGTCCTAATACATATATGCTGATGACAATATAATTTAAAAAAAAATTAACCATACATCAGACTGACTTCTCTTGGAAGAAGACTTAATATTATTCAGGAAATGGTGCAGTAATAATCGTCTTGTTTTAAATGTTGAAAAATGTAGGACCATGAGTTTTACACGCAAGAAAGTTACAATCGTTTTTAATTACATGTTTGATTCTTGTCCTTTAAGTAGAATATATGTATTTTCTGACTTGAGTGTTGTCTTAGATTCTTAACTAACATTTAATGAACATATTAAATTCATAGTTAAAAAAGCAAATAGAGTTATGGGTTTCATTAATAGATATGGCCTACTTTCGTGATCCATATGTTTTAAAATTACCTTTTGTTTCTTTTGTGAGAGCAGTCCTGGAATATGCCTGTACAGTATGGTCACCTTACTACAGCCTACAAGTCACAAGACTCGAAACCATTCAGAAAAAATTTTTCCGTTTTTGTCTACGATCTCTTCGGTAGTTTCATGATATTGATTTATTACCGGCTTACTCACAAAGACTTTCTTTCATAAACCTTCCTTCTTTGACAAATCATAGGAAGTACTTGCAATTTTGTTTTATTGTTGGAATAATAAATGCACAAATTTCATCCCCATCAGTTGTTGGTAGTTTAAACTTTAGTTTTAGTCGTTCAAGTACATAGCCCCTTAAACCAATTAATTGAAATCTATAATAAATTTCACTCTTCTATTAATTTCCAAAATGATAATATAAAAAGCATAAAATTTAAATCAATGTTTTTTAACAGCCTAGTTTAAGTTTAAGGTTTTAGGTATGTATTATATTTATAAGATTTGTCAACGACAGTATTTAATTCATTAAAATAATACAAAAAAAAATAAATAAGCTATCAAAACAAAAATTTGATAACCATTTCCCAACGAATAATACTTTTCTGTGGCAGTTTTTAGCAGACATTTAGAAAAAATGCTGCAACTTTTCTGGGTTATTTTTTTTTTCTTCAAAACTTTGTTGTGACCTAAAAAACACTTGAATTTCTAAAAATAAGAAAAAGTATAGACATATCACAAGACAGATGATTGGGTTCTTTAACTTTGTTTTAGTTTTAGAACTATAAGAAAAGTTCATCACGACAACCATTATTTTGACAGATCTTTCTGGAAATTGTTTGATTAAATTGAATTGAGTTGATTAACCATACGAAAACGGAATACTTGCTTGACTTAGTTTATAAACGAATGTTTGGAAATTTTCAAATAAGAACTTTCGTAATACATATTTTCATTCTATATCTATACTTATTCGTATTTTAAACATAAAAGTTATCGAAAACTGGACCTTTGAAATGCACCCAGCAAAGCTGCTGCGACCACGACCATTTAATTGATGCTATATTTCAAACATATTGCGATTGATAGGGCTCTCCAACAAAGATAAAGCCTTATTGATATCTCAGATAAAACTTGTTTTATTATAGATGTAAAATCGACCGGACTTTATTAGAAAACTCTTTATAGAATTATTCGGGGTATTCTTTTAACAATAATTCCAATTAAAGGAGTAAAGTACCAACCGAAAGATTTTAACCCAGTTAAGAACTTGCTGAGAATTTCGTTTAAATATATTTTACTACTTACCCGCGTATCATTGATATTGATATAGGTTTTGTTATTGCGTTAAGAACTCACCTGAAAAGAAAAAAAAATATAATTTTGATTAGAAATGTATTCATTTTTGAAACAGTATTAAGTCTGAAGAACTTCTAACAAGAAATGGACAACCTTCCTCTAAAAGGCTTTCATTTTTAAAGCAGTGTCATAAGCAAAAGCTTTTACATACATACATAACTCCATAAAAAGAAGTATTCCAAATGACTTTTCATAAATTCTTCATCAAACCAAGGACAGATACATCAAAAGCATTTTATCAATCAGTTATCTTTCGAATATTTAGTTCTTTGAAAATTGACAATATATCATTTTAAAGTTGATAAAGAAATGACAACTTTTTTGGGATTAAAAAATAATTTATGTTATCATTCTTAAAAAAAAATACATGAAGTTTATCTAAGCTCACTTGTAAATAAATATTTATACTTATTTACCTTGATGAAATAATATTTTGATTTGTTTACCTACATATCTACAAACAAATAAAACACCGGCCCACTTTGAGTGACTTGTATCGTAATTACCTATCACTATCTTATTTTCGATAAATCGATATCTCTTAACTTTTGAGTAGCTGTTAATAATTTTGATTTTATAATATTTTTTTTTATTATTACTTCATATAAGATTGTTAAGTGTTAAGTGTGCCTGTTAAATGTTTTTACCGGTAAATTACATGACTTGCAAAATGACGTCAAGTGAAGTTCTTCTCATAACAAAAAAAAAACAACAAAAATAAAAATACTACAAAACTATATATTTTTGAGTTGAATGGACTAGTGGTAAGTGACAACTTAAAGAAAATAAATTGAATTACTTAACAAAATTTCTTACTTCTTCGATTTTTATAAAAAAATTACTGAATATCGAAAACAATATTATCTGTGAAATAAAATAAGTTTCAAGCCAATATTTGTAATTTTTGAAATGCTATTTGAGTCGAAAGTAATTTTTTACCAAGTTTTAGTATTGTTTTTTATTTTAGGTTTTTATTTTTTGTAAAAAAAACTGTCAATTCGATTTTTCTCAAAATTTTATCGAATGTTGAAAACAATATTTCATATACGTTAAAATTAGTTAGAAGCCATTATCTCAAATTTTTGAAAAGATATTTGAGTCGAAAATCAATTTTTACCAACTTTTGTTAAATTTTTTAGGTTTTTAATTTTTTGTAAAAAAACTGTCAATTCGATTTTTTTCAAAATTTTACTGAATGGAATTGCATGACCAACAATTACGGCTAAAAATAACAACAATACCCCAATAATAGTAAAAAAAACAACAATATCTAAAAAACATGGGGTTGAATCTCATTCATTGTAATGATTCTAGATCATTTTGGTCAAGTGTACGCATTCTAGCTGGCCGAAGTAATATGTCAACGATCTCTGCTATTGATGTGGATACAATGGCTACTTACTTCAAAACACTTTTCACAGCAGACCCTTGTCAAATGAACATAAATTTTGCACTACTATTCACTTATATTGAGGAGTTAGATTCCCGATTTTTAATGCTAGAGCTAATAGTGGCTTTGAAAAAAATGAAGGATAATAAGGCCCCGGGTTTAGATGGCATACCGGTGGAGTTCTACAAAAATGCCAGCTCACAATTTCTAGAACAAATTTTACTTTTGTTAAACAAGATGTTTATAGATGAGACAATTCCAAATAGCTTCCGATCTTCATGCATTTCTGTGATCTTTAAAAAGGGAGATCCTAACCTACCGGAAAGCTACAGGGGAATCTCTGTTCTCAGCTCTCTGCGGAAAATTTTCACTCAATTACTGTACCTAAGGCTTGTTTCCTGGGTTGAAAGGAATAATAAAATAAGTTTTTTCCAAGCTGGGTTTCGAGCACATCTCTCTACAATAGACCAAATTTTTACTTTAACAAGTGTTGCTAGACGTTTTATTGATAAAAAAAAAGAATCTCTATGCTTTTTTTGTAGATTCCAAAGCCGCCTTTGACACTATAAACAGAAGGTTACTACTTTTCAAACTTACAGATATAGGTTTGTCTAAAAAGTTCATAAGAATATATGAACAACTTATAGCAAATACAAGTTCAGTAGTAAAAATTGGTGTGAGATTGTCAAATCAATTTAAATCTGAAACGGGAGTTCCACAAGGTTGCATTTTGAGTCCCTTGATTTTTTCCCTTTTCATCAATGACATTGAAGATCAAATTCCAGGTGGTGTTATTTTAGGAGATGTATTTATCAAGGTGCTTTTATATGCAGATGACCTTGTCATTCTAACCGATAAATCCAGAAACTTTGCAGCTCCAGATTAACAAATTAAAACAATACTGCGATACTTGGGACCTAAAAATAAATACTTCAAAGTCAAAGATAATGGTTTTCAGATCTCAAATACGCAGTAACAGGACTAATCGCAACTGGCACCTTGACGGCTCAAACATAGAAGTAGTGACTGATTTGATTACAAACACATAGGATTTACTATAACACATAACTTAAATCTTGGAGCACATTTTAAAGACAAAGTAAAGGTAGCAAAGGCAGCTATCAATTGTATGTGGTCAAACTTCTTCAAAAGTAACTCTATAGATGCATCGACTAAATTTAAAGTATTTGAGACAACTATCAAAAGTTCTCTCTTATATGCTAGTGAAGTTTATGGATACAAGGAATTAGAAGTAATCGAATTAGTCCAACGGTACTTTTTCAAACGTATTTTCAGACTCCCTGCTAATACACCAAACTACGCTATTTACATTGAATCTGGCCTGCCTCCAGTTTACTTAAAAAACCTCAAAGCTAACGCAGACTATATTGTTAAAGTCATGCGTAGACCTAATAATAATATTCAGAAAAAGATAATTTTGATAGCTCTACGAGGTCGGTACTCTCCTTTTAAAGACTGGTTTGATTTGGCATCAGAATATAACTATCCGTTGTCACTAAGTATTGATAATTTAGAAGCACTTAGAAACGAACTTTATGACCTTATTTCTATTACAGATGAAACAATGTATCGAAAATCAATAACCCGGGCAAGAGAATCTGTTACAAGAACAGCTTACTCTAAACTTAACTTATGTCTCGGGTATGGCAACTATTTTCGAAACGAGTTTACTGCCAATGAGATAAGTCTAATCTTTAAAATGCGCGTTGAAATGCTTGAGCTCAATTATAGACCTCACAAATTTAGAACAACAGATCGTACTTTTTTGCAACTGTAGTAAATTAGACTATTTCCATTTATACAAATTTTGATCAATTCTACTCATCAAAGCCTTCAGTCGATACGAAAAATAAAAAAAAGCTTTACTCTTCCACACAAAACCAATAAGAAGCTCTTCAAGAGCGATAACAGATCTCTTAAAGTGTGAATTGAGCACAGAAGAGAGTATACAAAATTATCTTGAAACGAAACATCTCTTTCGTGAAGCTTTTTAAGATCATTATCATCATTTCTGGCGAAAAGAAACTTATTCGTCTTATCGAGACTCTTACACTTGTTGCTTTGTCTATTGCCTTCTTTGTATATACATTTCCACTTAAATGAGGTTCACTTGTAATTTATTAAAAGGTGCTTGTGGTATGCTTAAGACCGCGTGAGAGTCTCCCTTCACTATCGATCATTCAACTTTTAACAACCACCCAATGACGATCGTGCTGTTGTTTTTTTGGTGACCATAATAAAATAACAATTTGTCATACTAATTTAATATAATTTGCCGGTGGCGGAAGATGTGATCAAAATTTTAATCAAAATAACTATGCGGTCCAATTTGTTGCCTCATACGCATAATAACCAACAGATTTTTTGAAATTAAATGCCTTTAAAAAAAACAAATATTCAAGCCCAGAGCAAAAGTGGAAGCTTTTTCTTCCAAAAAATAAGACTAAATTATGCCTGCTTGGGTATGTTAAGTCCATAATTATATTAAGTCCATGTAATTGAAGTGCTTAAGCATTGTTGAATGAAGAAATTACACGACTTTTAAAGTGTTTTCAATGCGAGACTCTGATCAAAAGTGTATTATTAACGAAATCGATACGATCTGAAAATTGATGGTTCCGTTTCACGCATCATGCGGCAGGGTAGTAGGTTCGCAACCTCAAACTACTGATCTTCTTTCGATATTGAAATTTTAGGTCTTCAAATATTTTCTCAAATCAACTTGACCCAATAATTAGGTAGGTATATATTTTTTTTTGAGAATGTTTGGTTGTTGAAAATTTCAAAATTCATCGGAAAAGAAGTCCACAAAACACAAGAAGTTATTTAACGACTCCACCTTAATTTGCAAGTCTAATGATTTAGCGAAAGAATGAGAACTTTTAACAACCAACAAAACAAAAACAACAACATTCACTAAAATAATATGTAAATTAATTTGATGATGATTCGACGCGGAATATTTGATTTGCAAAGAAATGAAAAAAATAAAAATATCAACAAAAATTTGGTTAATAGTTTTATTTTTGTTGTTGTAAAATATGAGTAATAAATTCAAGTCTTTTTTTTGTTGACTTAGTGTCAACGTGTGACTTCATCTCAAATATTGGTCATATGTTAATTTTGAAGATTAATAAGTAGGTTTATTAGACTGGCGATGAGCGGTTCTTTTCTATCCCAAAACAAACCTAAAAAGCTACGATTAAATTAACATAGACAAATATGAGAAAAACTAAAAGGAGGGTTTTTAAGCAAAGTAATTCATAAGATTGTTCTTACGATGATGTCAATATAAATGCTTGATAGATAGAATGTTGCTTCTTTGAATCAAAAATGCAAACAGGGGACATAATATTCGCATATGTTTGGTAATGGACTGCCTTTCAAAAATATGTATATATATTAACGTCATAGAAGGTCTTTTTATTATTTAAAAAGGAAAACTAAATAAAATGCGTGAATTTAGGTGAAGCTAAGTGAGGAGCTTTTGTATTTATGTTTTTTTTTTTTTTTAAAGATTGACGATGATATGACAAGCCATTTTCAGCCAATTTTAACCAAGATGGTTGATATCTTTATTAAGGATGTAATTCCTTTTAGTAGAACATTTTATATAATGATACAAATGTACCGATACAAATTACGAAGAAACATTGATTTTATGAATTATGAATTTCAAATACCGATAAGCCCTGGTAGCTAACGCTTTATTAAATTATTGTTCGTACAATTTTATGATGCTTTCAATAAAATTATAATAATAATGAATTATGAAGCTTTTTATTACCTTCAGTTGATCTTAAATGAATTTGTACTCGAAAGAACTCTTTTCAGGTAGAGTTTTACATGAAAATAACCTAAAAATGGTGGTTATTAAAAAAGGCACTTATGCCGTTTAGGTACTTAGCGAGAGGCATTAATGCAGGTTTTACTGTAATTTAAACATATTTTTATTTTTTGTGTGAATGAAATCATGATTTAATTAAAATTAAATTAAAATGTTATTTTCTGATGTCCACTAAAATGTTTTAGCCATTAAAAAACAAAATATAAACGAAGGAGTAAAATTGGGCGCAATTTACTGAAAAATATTTCTTATATTACTTTTTTAATTTTTGGGTAAAAACACTGTTAAAGCTGATTTCAAGAAATAGATAGATAGAGTAGAAACTTAAAATAATTAAATTTGGAAAGTAAAATCGTTAAAGCAGTTTTTAAAACATCTTGCAGATAAGAAACTTTGAATTATTTTTATTAATTGTTAATTCCGAATGCTTTAATTTTTTTAAAAGAGAGCATTCATCATCCCAAACACATTTTCTAAAATGTGTTTTTTTAAATACATAGTTAAATTCTGATTTTGTAAGTCTTAGCATCTTGAAACATTTAAATCTATAAAGTGATCCTGTAGTCAAGTTGGCCTGAAGATAGAAAATAGTACCTATATTTTTAAGACCTAAAAATATAACTGCAAAATAATAGTATTTTCTCAACAAAAAAATGTAATTATTAAATTGTTTTTTTTTTTTTTTTTTTTTTTTTTAATCTTTAGAGCAGTTTTTTTTTTAATTAATTTTGTATATACACTTTTTGTTTAAAAATATTTTAAGTATGCAGTAATTTAGAATATATTAATATACATTTTGTATTTAATTTTCGTAAAAAAATGTTGACATGCTTTCGAGATATCTAACATTAAAAAAACGTAATATTTTTTTTATATTGAAAAAAAAATTGACAATTCTGATCATCAAATGTTATTAAGACAGTATAATGAAATGAAATAGCTATAACTCCAGCCTATGAACAAAATAACGGTTTTATGGGGGTACCCCTTTGGAGGAATACTTAAATATAATTATATAAATAAAAATAAAATAAAGAAAAAAAAATAAGGAAAACTTCATAAAAATCTATTTGTACGTTTTTGAATTTTGACCAAAGATTTTGTATGAGGACTACTGATATTTTTTACCCTAAGAAAATTGAAAAAAAAGTTAAAGGCAACTATGGACTGACAGACGGACGGTACCCACTTTTTTCGACTTCTCTACCATTGTAATGTCATTTTTCCTTAAATCTTAAGTTCGAAATTTTTTACGAATGTAAAACTTGTCATAGCTCTAATATTATTTTTTAGTTTTTGTACTGTTTAAGCTGATCTATTTTTATCTGGAGAACAGAAATTACTCCAAAATCCGAAATCCAGAAATTCCAAAAAATTGGAATTTAGAAAACTAAAAATCCCGAAGTTCTAGTCTTGATTGCCAGGACAATTTGTACCCGGTTTAATATTTAAACGCTTGCTCAAACACTTTATTTTATATTATTTTTGGATAATTGATTTTGATAAAAGATTTTGGCTTTTTTAATTTCCCATAGGAAGTTATTGTAATGGGTCCGATTTGTCGAATTCAAAATTTTGACATTTCTCGTCCGTACGTTCGCGACGTTTTTTTCGTCGTCCATAGCTCAAGAACCAGAAGAGATATCGACTTCAAATAAATTCTGGTATACAGATAATAAGGCAGAAAGGGCTCTCAAGAAAATTGCGTGGGTGGTTTTTTTACCATAGCAGTTTAAAAAAAGGTGAACATTTTGGTTAACCTTAAATATCTCATGAAGCAATGACGCTAGAGACTTGAATTAAATTTTATATTATGTATTGTGACGTGATACAAAACAAGTATATTTTTAGAAAAAATTCCAATTAACGGTTTTTTTTTATAAATCAAAAAAACTGAAAAAAAATGTCACCTCGAAAATTGTACGACTAAAATATGATTTCATCTCCAAAACAATTTTGTGCAACGAAGAATAATGTCTTTGACATCTGATAAAATTTTGAGAAAAATCTAATTGACAGTTTTTTTGTATAAAAAATTAAAACCTAAAAAAAACATTACTCAAAGTTGGTAAAAATTGAATTTCGACTCAAATATCTTTTCAAAAACTTGAGATTACGGCTTCAAGCTTATTTTATCTTATAGAAAATATTGTTTTCAACATTCTGAAAAATGTTGAGAGAAATCGAATTGACAGTTTTTTTACAAAAAAATAAAAACCAAAAAAAAAAAATTTATAAAAGTTGGTAAAAATTGATTTTCGACTCAAATATCTTTTCAAAACTTTGAGATATTGGCTTTAAACTACTTATATCTTTCAAAAAATAGTTGTTAATAATCAGTAAAATTTTGAGAAAAATCTAATTCACAGTTTTTTTTACAAAAAATTAAAAACTGAAAAAAAATGTAACAAAAGTTGTTAAAAACTGATTGTCGACTCAAATATCTTTTCAAAAATTTGCGATAATAGCTTGTAACTACTTTTTACTTATAAGAAATATTGTTTTCAACATTAGGAAAAATTTTGAGAAAAATAGAATTCACAGTTTTTTTACAAAAAATAAAAACCTAAAACAAAGTTTTAGGTTTTTATTTTTGGTAAAAATTGTTTTTCGACGTAAAATTGTTGGTAAAAATTGTTTTGGTAAAAAGTTGGTAAAAATTGTTTTTCGACGTAAATATCTTTTCAAAAATTTGAGACATTGGCTTCAAAATAATTTTATCTTATAAGAAATATTGTTTTCAACATTCGACAAAATTTTGAGAAAAATCGAATAGACAGTTTTTTTTTTATAAAAAATAAAAACCGAAAAAAAGACAGTACTAAAAGTTGGTAAACATTGATTTTCGATTCAAATAGCTTTTCAAAAATTAAAAATATTGGCTTCAAACTTATTTTATTTCACAGAAAATATTGCTTTCGATATTCATATTACATTTGATAACAGTCCGTTTTTTCATAAAAAAATAAAATCTACAAAAAATAGTACGCTAGTACGAAATTTTGGTAAAAATTGATACATATAGACAAACTCTTAAGCAAGACAAATCAACAGACGGGATGGGAAGTTATGTTTTTTGCATTTTGGGTTTTTCTTAACTTTGAACTTTGGAGATTTTTGAGCTACGGTATTTATTTAAATTAGCTAAGTACTAGGTTTACAGAATTCTTTTATATTTTAGATGCACGTGTAATTGTCAAACATATACATTTGAAATTAAAGTAATATAATAATTTAAACATGCTATTCAAAGAAGAATATTGTTCATTATTAGGTCAACAGTTTGGAATATGTATACAATCGGTAGAATTCCTTAGGTTTTTTTAATACAAAGCAGAAGGCACACAGACTAGGAATATCAATAAAATTAGGTCTGTGCTTAAAAAGTGGAAGATCGAAGGAATTAACCCATCGTAATCCCCTTAGTGCAAATCTCCGGAATCTTTGTTGCACCAGTTTTAGTCTGGATTTATGACAGGTATAATTTGGAGCCTAGATCTTACAAGCGTGTTTAAGAATTGCAAGAACAAATTTTATAAAAATCTGCTTTGCAGCATAAGGATCAGAACATTGTTTAGAACCCCTCTTAATCCAACCAAGAATTAAAATACATAGCCTCTTAAGTTGAGTGTTATGAAAATTTCAATTATTCATCGAATAACACACACATCGACAGACATTTAATATTAACACGAGATAGTGATACTCTCTCTAACACATGATTTAAAAAAAATACAGAAAGGTTTCTAGTATGGTTAATGGTTTATAAATAAAATTAAGAGAGCAGGACCAATGAAAAATACAGAGTATGATCTACCCAATGTTGATTGAAGCCATTTAACGAAATGTTAAATAAAACGCAGCTTCCTCAATTTAACTAGCACAACTCGATAAGAGAGTTTGCCAGATGCTTTACCAAAGTCCGTAAAAATACAATAAAATTTTTTCGGTTTTGAATGAGTAAATACAATTTTCAGCTAGTTCCATTAAATAAAACACAATAGAAACCTCCTTACTTAAACCATGCTGATTTGGAAAGATCTTAGATTTAATTTTAAAACATTGTTATTGACAAAAGACTCGAAAAGTTTAGGAATAACAGATAATCCAGCAACAGGTCTGTAACTTTAAACTTTGTTTTTCGTATGTAAAATTATTATAAAAAACTTTTCAAAATAAATGGAAGTGAAGTGGAATGATGGAAATACAATATGATATTGAGAAATTGGTACCAACATGTTTTGTATTCTTCATAAAACAAACAAAAATATTACTGCACTTGCTAAGTGCTAGTAAACTAATGAACTGCCTTTTGGAATGTATTTGACCTAGGAAACCGGGATCTCTTCCATTCCTGCAACACGAACACGCTTATTTTTTTAGAACTATTTTTGTACTAAATAGTGATTTCAAAGATAATTATGCGCTAGTCTTTTTATTTTTTTTTGGAAATTTTATATAAGTTCTTGTGACAAAAATCAGCACAACACTTACCCCTAGACTCTTTAGCACAATTATTTTTTTTTTAATAGTCTAATAGTTCTGTTTTATTAAGTCTAAACATCTAGAGTCTAAGTCTGCAAACCTCATGTCACTGTAATTAAAATAGTTCATCCAAAAACTCAAGTACCTTCTACTAAACCTTTTTTAGAAATATGACAAATTTTCAATGATGTTAGCTTCACAAATTCAAAAAATTAAACAAATGTAGTTATAAATTGACCAATCTTCAAGATTGTCGTTCTAAGAAGTTATAAATTATTCCAAGGGCAGTATTATTTTTCGATAGGATTATTGTTTCGTGAACGTGTCTAGGCTCATTCAAATTATTTATTTTGTATATATACATAGGTACGCCTGATGGAAATCTACTTTTTTCGATCGCACTGAAAGCTGACAAAAAAATTGCACTGAAAACTAACAAATATTACTGGGATCTTTTAAATGCACTTTAAATAAGCAAACATACAAATTTAGAATATAATGTATTTATTACCATAATACTCTGCCTAGATAGGTCTAATCCTAATAGTCCTAACAATAATACAAGTACCCACACCTTACGTCACATCACTAGTACGCGATCAATCTTGAGAAACCACTGCTAGGTACTTATACGTTTAAAACTTGTCTTATTTTGATTTTTACATTAAATTGGCATTTTAAATATAAAACCTTGAAACTAATTGTCTTTACAAAATAAAATAAATGAATTAAAAAAATATATTAAACAAATGCACTTATTACTTTTTTCCGAAAAAATAACAGCAGCCTAATGTTTATCAAATTGAATTAATTGTATTGATCTGATATAATTATTAACTTAGATGTTGGTATCAAAAAATCTCGAGTTTTAATAAGTAGTTATCTGTTTGACCTATAGCTTCTGTTAAGAAAGAATTTGGTACCGATTGGAATACTTATAACTGGTATAGTAACAAGATTATATTTCAGTAGTTGCTGAAAATATCGGACGTAACGTTAGAAAGAAATAAGTTGTGTACAAATTGAATAATTTTGAAATGCTTACTTTTAAAAAGGTAATCGAAATCGAGTATTTTTCTAATATCTTACAAATAGATTTTTATTTCTTTTCCAATGAATGTCTGTGAAGTGTAAACAATTTCCCATTTTGTTAACATGTTTGATTATTTTTAAGACACATGATACAAAAGTGAGTTCCAATTGGTGGAAGAAGAAAACAAATGTTTTAATGAATATAAGAGAAATATACTAAAGAAATAAATCATTTTTTTAAAATAATTTAAAATTGCACTGAAAATCGCAAAGATGTACTCTCGTACTAAGAGAATCAAATTGTACCGAATTCAGTGCTTTAGTGAACCTCTTTCAAACAATGTAAATAACATGCTATTATCTGTAAAACAAAAATCTCTTTGAAGATATCTCTGCTGGTTCTCGAACTAAATAAGAACGGTATTTAGAACTTACCAACGAAGATACAAACAAAAATTGCGGCCCAAAATGAGTTCTTTATGGAACACCTAAAATGTTTGGTAAAAACAACCTATTTTATCATGGTTCGATCAATAAAATAATTTTAGAATGCATTTCTAAAAAGTAGTAATTAAACATATATAGGTATTTACTATTAAGTTTTTCATTTGACACTATTCATAAGATTTGGACCCAAAAAACCCATAAATACTTTGTTGGTTCGACAGAAAAATATAATAAAGATAATTAAATCCACTTACGTTAATAAACGATAATATTAATTTTAAAATATTAATATTTTGATGTACTGACTAAAACTGCTTAAAACATTTGTATAAGTTAAAAGTTAAGTCAAACTATGTTCGAGTTTTCAGGAATTCTAACGTTACTCTAAAATTGCTTTAATTTTCTGATTTTTTTTTTGCATTTTGCTATAATAATTCATCTAATTCAATTTGTACAGAAATAAATTTAACCTTTGCGTGACTAAATATATTGTAAAATTGTTACGTGAATGTGATAAGTAGATATTTCCTTTTCACAGCAATTTCAAATAATTATTATCAACACTAAAGAAGTATGACACTTTAACTTATTTTTCAACCATGACATTTATTTATTTTTACTGCTATTTTGTCATATAGGTACGAACATACGAAGAGTAAGTAAAGTAAATTGCCTGAAATTCATTTGTAAGAAGAAACAGAAACAACTTTTGAACTTATGCCCCTTTAAGCAATTAATGTTGTTAAAATGGTCAAGTAACACAATAATTGCAATCAATATATATTTTCTATATGATTTTCGTGCTTATTAGCACAAACAAATAAATCCAAGGTCTGTCAAAATAAAAATAAAATGTTAGCCTCTGTTTTCTGAAGATCCATAAGGTTTTGTAGGAATTTATTTTATTTGTTGTCTGTTAAAGAAACACCCGCAAGATATACATTGGGTGTCAATACATTCCTCAGTGAGCCATTAGTCTATTCCCTCTCATATATACTTATATAAAATTGAATGTCAGGTATTTTGTAATAAAACGGTCCTACTGACTGATCGAACAACAGTGGGGTCAAGTCGTCCAAAATTGGGAATAAATCAATTAAAGTAACGCACAACCTTTTAAATGCAGGACTATCGTTGTTTCGTAAACCAGTTAAAGTTTAATTTTAAAATGTTTACAATTTATTTTTTAGAAACTCAGGCTTAAAAATCTACAACTGTATTTGTATTTTTAATTCAATTTTTTTTTATAAGCCAAAACTCATGTTTCAAAAACTCATTTCGAATCCTCTTCAACCCTACTTTGCCCACTGTTCAATGCCTCAAATTTACAATTCTTCATCTTATTGATTTGGGCCATAACTCATGTGTGTGATGCTGGGTGCATCATGTTGTGATGTTTTGAACTTCTCTCTGTGGTTGCAACCAGCAGGTGCACAAAGCTATGGTTTCCTCATACGACTACGAGTTTGTAGTGTACGAGTATGTATCTGCGAGTTGTTGTTTTTGTACCTACATTTGATGATAAATAATGATTAAGTTCCAAATTGAGGGGATATCTTTTGGGCGTTAATCATTCGGCTTAAGGTGCATCGGATAGAGAGCTTGATTAAGCGGAAACCAGGTAGAGAATTATATTTCAACTTATCAAGTCTTCTGATGTTGGTTGTTATTTTGTGAGTTGAGCTTGAGTGGTAGTGGGAATATATATGGAAAAGAATTCAGTTGTTTGGGAATTTTGTTTTTGGTTGAGCAAAAATATATAAATGGCAAACATCAAGGAAATAATCATTATAATTATTGAAATACTACATAATAATGGAGAGAACATGGGTTTCCGCTCGAAAATATGTACACAAAAATAAATATGACATCGCAAGCACGCGTTGACCGAGTTATCGTATTAACACTTTACCAGCAAGCGACTTTCAACTGGCAGTAACTTCCAAGAGGAGGAACAAGAGACTCTGAGAGATTAAGTACATTCAATAATATTTGTTGGTTTCGCAGATTTGAGCTTCGATAGCCTAAATAAGAAAAACCTTTTCTTATAAAGTCAGTTAGTGATGTTTATAGGTACGTATATCGAAACAGTTTGAGCTTAACTTGTCCCTTGGAAAATATTTGTGCTAATTTCACTTCACGTCGTTTGTCGTCGTCATGGTTATTTATGGATGACGGAAAAATCTTTAAGATGTCAATTGTGTGTTTTGCAGAAATTTCAGATACATTGGAGAGATATGAATTTACTGAATTTATTTGGTAATTATGGTTTGAAATAATAAACAGGTTGGAAATTAATGGGAAGTTGAGTTAAGTTAAGGTTTTTTATTAACCTATGAAAAAAGTTACAACTTACATCAATCATAAAATAAAATGCCTATACTTTTAATACTAAGCATGCGTCAAGGTTGCTTTCTAAGGCCGCACATTTTTGAGAGTGTTATTTTGAATAGGTAATTGTTATATTACTCTGCAAATATACAAGTATAGAAAATTTAAATATTGATTTGAAGTAAAATACAAATATTTGTGTAGGGGTTTTCCAATAGGAAGTTTCATTTTGAATAATCAGCTTTTTGAGCAGCTGTCACTCTTGAAAATGCAAAATTTCAAATTTGTTATGTAAAAACTATGCTATTTGAAAAAAAGGATTGATACACGTTTCAACAACTCATATGAAAACATTTTAAGTTCTCTATAAAAACGGGTGACAATTTTTTCGCAAAACTTAAGCACTTTTGGGTCGTAGTTGGAAGTTTGGAAGTTGAAACACGTTACTAAAGTGAAGGATGTGCGGTGCTCAAGAAGAACTGAAAATATTGATTGGGCAGCTCGTAGTATTGACAACAATCCAAGTTTGTCGATTCTTCATCGATCTTTGAAATTCTATAAAAGCCATTAAACTATTATACTGTATTTTATTATTAAAGACTTAAGTTTAAAAGTTTCAAAGTTTAGTGAACTTTTCAAAATAAGCCGAATTTTCATAAACAAATATTTTTCTGCAACGGGTCCTATTTTGTATCGGTGGCTACGTTAATAAGCAGATTTTTATCATTTCTCGTCTCGGAAGCTTTAAGAATGATTGTTGTTAAATAAATCGTTTCACATTCTTGATGTGCGGCTAAGAAAAGAGTCTTTATACTTGAAAATACGTTCAAAAATTGAGCTCAAGGGTAAACTACTGGATCTTTGTGTAAGTATGACACAATATTTCGAGTTGGAGAATGCGTCGGATTATTGAGATAGAAAATTGGTCATAAAAATAACTATAAATCAGAGTTTGGCACAAGTTTCGGTTTAAGTTCAATCTCTTTTTTAAATTCAGTCTAAATAAACGTAAGACTGTTATAGGTACAAAATCTTTTCTGCCGTTATATGTGAACGTCTGATGACTATTGTCAACAACCTGATTGTTGCTTATATGTATTGCTTTAAACCAGAAACATATAGGACCAAACATATCTTTTTATAAATTTCAAGGCCGCATATGACACTATCTACAAGGAAGAACTGTAAAGAGCCATGTCTAGTTTTGGCATCCCTGCCAAACTCGTCCGTTTGTGAAGGATTTCCCACTGATCCATAAAGGTTGGAAACAACCTAACCGAACCTTTTGATGCCAATAAATACTTTAGAGGGGATGCACTGTCCTGTGATTTCTTTAACATTTCCCTTGACGACGCAGAGCTTCCACGTCAACTCTAGAGGCACTATCTTCCAAAAGTCTGTCCAAGTACTCGCATGTTCTGATGACATTGATATTATCGGAAGAACTCAGCGTGATGTTAATGGGGCTTTTGTGAGTATTGATTCGGAGGCAGCAAAAATGGGTTTAGCTGTTAATGAGGGCAAAACAATTTATACTTGCCGTTATAAAGAAAGGACCTACAAAGCCGACGACGACGACTCGGTCAAAACATCACCATCAACAGGCGTAACTCAGAGGTAGTTAAGAACTTTGTCTACCTAGGCTCCACTATGAAAGCAGAAAACAAAACCTGGCTGATTATGTTAATGTGATTTAGATCGTTTAGATCGTTATAGAAGAATTCTCCAAGATATTTCTTGCGTTTTTGAGCTAGAGCAGGGCATGTACAGAGAAGCTGAAGAACTGTTTCCCCTTCTTCCTCATCCATACAGCTTTCTGTATTTGAGAATACGCCTAGCCACATGGCGTGCTTTCCTGTTAGACAGTGCCCGCTTATGACACCGATTAACGAGCTTATATGCGATCTGCTTTGAGATAGCAAGCACCTCTATTGTTTTAAATCTAGCGTAGACCAGGTATTTGTCATGACCTCACACGTGCTGATGATATTTTACCTGGTATTTGCCTTCTTCATAGCGTCCTGCATTAGCAATAGTTTACATGAAGCAGATAAAAGCACCACGTTTTGAGAGAAAAGTTCTTCGTAGATTACAGGGTCCGTATACAGTATAGGAACGCTGCGGATCAGGTTGTGCGCACAAATGGAAAGTGGCCTCAACCAACTTTGAGGGCGAAACTAAACACATCTAGCTAGGGACCGAGCTAGGTGGAAATGTTTGTTGGGTGAAGCCTTAGTTAACACAGATCTGCAGCTCCACCTTAAGTAAATAAGTAAGTGCCAAATATGTGAGTTGCCAATTAAATTTTGAACAATTAAAGGTTTAGTAGATCAAATCTAGGAGAGGTTGAAAAATGATTTGCAATCGTTTGAGAAGAATTTATTGTCATTTTCACCATGAACAAAATTTTGTATTTACTGAATTTCCCAGATTGACCGCTTGATTATTTACAACGGAAGTTCAAATAGTTCTAATTTTAAAACTTTATTTTTTAACACTGCCTAAATGAATTGACTTAAAGCGTTTTCTTATTTATCATACTATTTTACTGATTTGAATACTTTTTTTCATTTAACCCTCAAAATTCTCATGAGTTTTCATGAATTAATTCTAAAATTAAAACTCTCAGCAAAGACACCATCTTCTATTTTTATCACAAACTTTAACTTTTTTTTTAAATAAAAACCACAAACGTCTTAACTAATGATTAATATGTCTACAGTAGCGTATAGTTCGCTTGAACTTGAAACTAAACAAAAAATCCAATAAAATGTAAATTTATTAATATCCACTTAAGTTTTTCCAATCTGTTTATTTTTTCCTTTTTTTTCTCATAAAACAAATATTTATCTTGATTAATTTTGTCCGCCTAAAAGGATGTGATTATAAAGAACACTTCTTTTTTCTTTGAAACGCTTCATTAAACTTCTATTGGTATGGTTTTAACTTGATAATCTGATGACTCAATTAATAAAACTTACATATTCCTTTTCAATCTGAAACAATTTTTGTTGAATTAATTTAATAGCTTACAACATTTCGAACATCATGTGTGGTGGATTTGGAGCTGGAATTGAATACAAACATAGGGGTGTTCGTGGTTTTGACTTGTTTCTTTTAATTTATTAAAGCTGAAGAAATAAATAAGATTTTCCCATTTGACCAATTAGTAACGATAGCTCATTTACTTCAAGATCTAAGAAATATTGCTCTGTTTTCTGTTAACAATTCCCATTAATATCTTATTCAATAAACAAAGAATGGATTCTTTCTTCTTTTTTCGATATTCTCATTAAGTTTTATTTTTGTTGATCAATGATAAATGGTTAATTTGAATGCATTAGATGTTTTTATTTTTATTTTAGGTTTACCGGAAAAGGTTCAGAGATAACCGTGTGAAATTTGAAGTTGATACATAATAGAAATGTAATAAAGCTCATCTAATCTAAAAGGACCACCAGAATGGTAAGAACTTAAAATAAGAAAAAAGAATGGATGCATTTTAGTTTTAATGGAATTAAATTAAATCGAAGAAATTCTGAAAGCAAATATTCATTAACAAGTTAAACTTTGGAATACGAATTTGTTTAATTGAATTATTAATACAATACCATGTTCTACGAAAGGGAGCAAAGATAGAAGATATAATGTCTAAATATTGAAATTAATTCCGATAAGATCCAACTTTCGGATAAAACAATTAAAATTTGTTCTTGAATCCTTATTAATGACAAACTAAAATTTAATTGAAAATCAAAATTGATGAAATTCGAATTGTTATGAATTTGAAAGTTATTTAATTATCTGGATCAGGATATTGGTGGTTTTTAACTTCCATTTAAAATGGTCGACATAAAGTTTTCTCACTCTCAATAAAATTGCACTTTTCCAATGGCTTTTGGTGTTCTTAATTCAAATCCGATTTAGTTTATTATTAGTGTATCACATCAGGTTTTTGAGATATTACGTTTCAAAACTTTGGAAAACACGTATACAAGACTTTATGAGGTTATTGTAATTTATGAATTCCCTTTTTCAATAAAATTCGTGATGGTTTTCCAAATCTATAATCCCTTTATTGAATATCAAGTTGAAATATTTATATTATTACATATAATATTCGAAAAAATGTTCATAAGTTGTAAGAATAGTCAAAATTAAAGTTTGTATTCGAAATTACCACTAAAAACTAACTTCAAAACATATTTTTGAAAACTATGAAAGTATTATGTTCAAAGTTTGCTCAAAACTTCATTTACAGAGTCAAGTTTAGACTCATAACTTATGACAATTTTCAGAAACTTAAATGAATGAATACAAAATCATCATACAATTTATTGTTAAGAGCTATTTTGAGTTGTAACTAACTCTTAAAAGCACCGTTTTTGGTTGCTTTTAAGAATTTTTAAAAGGGCATATTTTAAAAACTTGTTTTGATAGGACATTTTGGGACACATCAATCCTTAATAAGTAATTTTGTAATATGACAGAAAAAAACGTAGTTTTAAAAACATCAACATTCTGTTCAAGTGTGACGTCATAGTGTTTTGATTGTTGGACATTACTTTACGAACGCAACCATAGAGACTAAAAAATGGATTAAAAAGTCAAAAACTGCTGCTTTTTCGTAGCAGTATTTTACTTTAGCTTTTATCAATGGTAAATTCCTGCTGTACCAAGTATGGCTTTAAAACAAAAAAACACTGGTATTGAATTTAAACGGACTTTCAGAAAAATTCAGTGGATAATTTCCTCATTTTGACCATATTAAAAAATGAAATTTAAGTTTATCGTATAATCCAGTAATTATATACCTACATCAAACCAAGCTTTAAATTTGGTAGTTCTGATTTGGTTACTTGTTGACCTCAATAATAATCCAGTTTTTCGACCACGAGCACGGAACGCAATATGTCCAAAAATGAGGAAAACCGCAAAATTTCAATACAATCATGTTCAAAAATTTAAGTAATACTAGAATAACCAAATTAGACAATTTTAATTATCGAAGTAGTTTTTTAAAAATATGTTGATTTTGTCCATAGTATCAATACAATAATTTTAAATCTTAAATATAACAAGAAAATTATTTAAACAAAACCATTTTAGTACTTTTTTCAGTATTCAATGTCTTTTTTAATTATTGATTGAACACCAAAAAGCCAAATGTAAAAATATATTTGAGCTTTTGAGAAAATTGGAAACACGTACATCTATACTAAAGTATTTTTCAGTAAAATAGTCTTTTCTCTAGAAAGGAATACCCGTTCCCGTAATTCTGGTAGATCCAATTTTCTTCCTAGGTATTTATGATGTTGGCCTTATAAATATTCCATGTTTTCGACCTCGATGTCTGAACCCAACATGCCAAAAAATCGACAAAACCGCAAGAATCGTTAGTTTTTTGCAGGTATTAATGTTTTAACCCTGATGAGCTAGTTTCTTCACCATAATATTGTGCTTTTTTAATGTCTTTATATACTCAATACTTTCTAAAATGACTCTCTTTAAATATAAAGCAATTTCAGTTTTTATTTTCGAATTAATATGAATTTCAAAAACTCTGATAGACATTTTTTTTGAAAAAATAAAAAAATGATTGAAATATGTTTTATAAAATTAATAAAAATTGTCTTTTGACAAAAATATTTCGAGACCAAATAAAGATATTGATATTTTTACTTTAAACCGTTTTTAAAATTTATTATTTTACGACAATCCATTCTTACAAAGAAAAATAAAATGCACGACTGGGTCGCACGAACTTGCTCCTGTATTCAAAGAGTCTGTTTAAAAAAGTATCTATGTATAAGATTTAAAAATATACCTGTAAAATAAGTTTGTCTTCAAAGATATAAATGCCATTTGATTTGTCGAAAAAACCTCCATTTTTCAATTTTTTTGGGAGGGGGTTACATTTAATACAGTTAAAATAATTTTAAAAAAACTAATTTAAGATTCAAAATTTTACCTGAAAAATAAGTTTGTCTTCAAAAATTTAAATGCCATTTTATAAATAAAAAAGTCCTTGATTTTTCAAATTTTTTTTTCGAAAATCGTTAGAGCGGTTTTTTTTTAAATTAATTTTTTATATATAAAACATTTTGCAATTTTGTTCTAAAAATATTTTTGGTATGCAGTTGTTTAGTGATTGTAAATAATAGTGATTGTAAAAAAAATGTTGGCCCGTTTTTGAGATATAGAATTTTGAAAAAAAAAAATTCAATATTTTTTTAAAAATCCAAACAAAAAAAAATTGCACTTGATAATCAAATATTGTTAAGGCAATATAAGAGCTCGTTCAGAAAAAAAATTATTGAAATCGGTTCAAAAGTTGCTGAGAAAATTAAAAAACAAAAGAACGGTTCTATGAGCGGTACCTTTCCTGAGCAATACAAAAATATGTTTTTCTTATTAAAAGAAGCCAAGTTAAAAAATAAAATTTTAGAGACAATTTAAAAAAAATCTATCGGTTTGTTTTTGAGAAAATTCGAATTTTCGTTTTTTGACCAAAAAAATTGTATGGGGCCACTGTTAGTTTTGATCTTAAAAAAAAAATGAAAAAAACGCCTAACGCAAATCTGCTCAAAACCTTAACTTCCAAGTTTGAACTCAATCGACCCAATGGTTTAGGCTGTAGGAGCGTGGACAGACAGACAAAATTCTGCACGAATGCAAAACTTGCCATATAGTTCCTATATGTCGCAAGTAAAAAGATTGTGAGTGACCCTAAAGCTTGAAATATCATATTAGTGCCCTTAAAACATGCAACTTAATATTCCTGTAAAAAGTCTGATTGTTATTTAAAGAACTTCGAAAAAATATGTAATCGATAAATTAATTTGGGATGTTAGAACTACTTTGGTGTGGTATTGACAATTGAATGTTGGTATTGAAATTGTATGTTTCTTAGTTTTATATTTTTAACATAAAATAAAAATGAAATAAGTTAGAAGTCAATATATTTATTTGTTTTTTTTTGTAGATATTTTTGTAAAACAAGTAATTTTTATTTTAATATTTTTAACTTCCATTGTAATCGGTCCGGACTTTTCAAATTGAAAATGTTGACATTATTCGAGGGACCTAGGGCCTAGAATGCAAATCAAAGATCTGTGTGGGCGTGTGTACGTTTATACGTTCGTACGTTCTTACGTTCGTACGTTAGTACGTTCGTACGCCCGTTCGTTCGGGACCTCAATTTCAAATGAATTTGGTTTACATATACTATGTAATAACATTGAAAGATGCATTATACTTTCAAAAACATTGGTTGGGTGTTTTTTACCATAGCCATTCAAAACAAGTGAGCATTTTGTATGACCCCAAATATCTCACGAACCAGTAACGCTAGCGACTAAATTTTGTATCATATAATGTGACCAGATACCAAGTTAGTATAATTTTGAAAAAAAAATCAACTAATTTCTTATAAATAAAAAAAAAACTGAAAACAAATATTTGTCGTCTGGAATGAAAAATGATTTAACCTCTTAAATAATTGTATGCGACGAAGAATAACATTTTTGACATCTTGTAAAATTTTGAGAAAAATCGAAGTATAACGGTTTTTTTACAAGAAAATATAAATTTAAAAAAAAACTACTAAAAGTTTGTAAAATGTAATTTTGGAATCGAATATCTTTTAAAAAATTAAAAATATTGCCTTCAAACTAATTTTTTCTAATACAAATTATTATTTTTAAATTTTTTTAAATTTTTCAGAAAAATGCTACAGTCAATTTTTTCTATAAAAAGAATTATAAAAAATGCTACACATTTGACATTTGGTAGTCAATTTTCAGGCGATAACCAATAGATTGACCGATAGTCAATAGAACAATTTTCGTTTGTCAATTTTGAGATCCGAAATTTTTTTACAACTTGGTAGTCAATATGACAACTTTAATTGAAGGAAATTGAAACTATGGTTGTCATATTGACTAATGTGGTAGTCAATACGACAACTGCTGTAGTCAAAAGGATAACTGCCGTAGTCAATATTAAATTTTTTTTTGAAAACCGAAATCTAATTTGACAACCGGGTAGTCAATATAACAATCCTCGATAGTTAATATGACAACCAAATTGTCAATTGACTACCGAATTTGTTCTATTGACTACATTTTTCGTCATACCCATAATTGACAATCGAAAATTGCTCTATTGACTATCCAGTAGTCAATTTTTTAAAATAGGGTTGTCATATTGACTATTTTGGTTGTCAATGCGACAATTTGGCCAAGTTTCAAGTTGACTATCGACGATTGTTTTTTCTGTTTCTGTTTTTTCTTAATATACATAAGAACAAAGAAAGATATATACTTAAAATTTGTCATCACATTAAATCTTGTTATTAATAAAAGTAGTAGTAATTTTTAGTACCTTTTTAGTCAAACCAACAAAATCTGCAATATCTAGAAATTGGTGTTTATTGGATAGACATTTTTATAAAAATATTGTATTTAGATTTCATTGACCTTAAAACTTCGAGAAATTTCAAAATTTTAACTTGATAAATCGGATCAAATACTAATTTTGAATGCGAAGTTAAAAACATTACAATTTTTTTAAATGTTTCAAAAACCAGCAGATTTTACGTTTGTTTGAATGACAATCTGGCTTATTACAAAAAATATAAATAGAAGTTAGGGCATTAATCTCGTAGGAAGACTGATTTTATTTTTTGTTTTTAAATTAAGATAACTTTTTTTTATGAAGCGGACTCTAACATTGAACTATAGACCGTCTTTAGTTAGTTACTGCCAAGTTTCTGTGCTCTAGAAAATTTTAATGTTCAACCAAAAAAGGAAAAAAAGATTTGTCATATAACATAACTATATTTAAGACTATGAGTAGAAAAATATGTTCTATAACAGTTGATCTTGTTTTAGAACTTCAAACACCAGAAACTGTCACACAGTTCAAGATTTTAGTTTTTAGTTTTTTTTTTATTTAATATTATGCTCACTACTTGTGCCGTTATTTTGCAAATTTTAAATTATAAAAAATTTACTCTCTCACTATGATTTTTAAAATAAATACAAATTAATTAATTTAACGGTAAGCAGCGCATAAATGGAGCACCTATGCAAATATTATGTTTCATTTTACATTTATGTATATGCATTAAATAAGCTAAATGGAATAATTTATTAGATGATCTTAAAAACATTCACACGTACCTAATTAAATTTTCATTTAAATGAGTTGAACTATGTCAAACATTTGCTAACCACTATTTTCGGCTAAAAGAAGAAAATTAAAAAGGCGGCATCAAAGTTGTGTTTTTCTTTTCTACTTAAAAAAAAAGTGTTTAATCAATAAAACTAATCAAACAAAGTTAAGCTAAGCCTAAACATGAATTAAGCTTGTTTTTATATACAAAACAAACCAATAACTATTGGTCATGAATAATTTTAACCCACAACTGCTGCTGTTTTTTTTTCTAACAACATTTAATTAAAGATATACTAAAATAAAACAAGCAGAAGCATACAAATTCAACCTACACAATTTTAATGTTAAAATCATCTTAAATCATAATAATCTTAAAATTTTGATTCCAGTCATAAAATTAATTTATGTTAAGACTTAAAACACAAAAATAAAACTTAAAACAAACAAAAATCATTGAATATTTAACTAATCACAAAACTAACAACATAAGCTCCAGCATTTTTCTTAGCTCATTAGAAAGCTTTAAAATTTAACAAGAAAAAGAATCTTTAAACATATCTAAATTAAAACACATATTTAACCATATACCTGCGATCTATAAGATACATAAGATAATCATTATAAATGTTTTTTAAGAGAACCAATGAATTTATTATAAATTTAAGAGTAAAACAACATTAATGCGTTCAATGAACCCAAATCAAAATGAAGAGAAAAGAAAGCAGTCGTGAAAGCTCTGAAACAGTATTTTTTTAGCCACCCACTTCCGGAAGGAAAGTCTCATGATCAGTTGCTCTCTTAATAAATTTCGAGTTCGTTCCCTTCTCTTGAAAAAGAGCATGATCTGAGACTTGAACTTGATAATTGATCATGAATAAATATAATACCGAATACGCAACTTTTAACCAAGGTTGCCTGAGAATACTCTGTCATGAGCAGCCACGGTCATGGACAAGATCATAACCTGGCCAATGACCATTAACTTGATTTTCAACTTGATGTTAAATGTTGCCATAGTCGTTTGTTCGATGAATGATACAACCGGCAACATGTTGCGAAACATTTTTGATCAAACTTGCGATGCGATGGAGATCTTTTTTGATGGCAATAAGAATGATGTCGACAGAGCTCGATGGAAATTAGATCTAAGAAGAAAATTCTCATCAAGGAGAAAGAATTTCAAGAAGAGTAAGAATCAAAGATCAGCTCTGTATTCATTCAGATGGGGAGCAATTTTCTTCTGTACTCTCCGTGGCTTCTCGTTACAGGAGTTTTCTTCGATCGCTCTTTTATATAGGCGGAGGCGATGTTGAGAACACAACACCAAATATGTTGTGATAAAAGTTCTTACACTCATTCGACGACAACGTTAACGACCATGATCATGATGATGATGATGAAGATCATGGTCGATCGTCGTCGTCGTCGTCTTCTTCGTTGTCTTCATGACGATGACTACGACGACGACGACGATGATGATGGCATGAGGCATGATGATGATGATGATGATGATGGTGGTATGTGGTATGGCCGCGGTGGTCATGGTTGGTATACACAACACAGAACACAGAATACAGAACGAACAACCCAAAGAAGACGACTAAACTTCGTGTGTTGCAGAAGAAAATGATTGTGTGTGGAAAAAAGTACACGACAACGAGCAGGAAAAATTCTTAAAGAAGTCTTCTAACTTATATAACAACTCATTACCTTGGCATGGACTTTAGTTCCACGGCGACCTTACAACGGTCAAGTTCGTTTATTTCTTAACAAAAAAAAGAACTGTATATTCATTTGTGGTGTGTGTTGCTCTTTTTTTAAGGCAACAGTTTTGAGAACTTTCTTGTTGAATAGAACATTGTGCAAAAGAATATTGAGGATAAAAGATCATTTTGCAGGAAAAAATAGGAAAATTTCTTTTAAAGATTTTCCTCTATACGCACTGCAAATTTTTTGGGTGTTTTTTTAATTTTTGTTAAAATTCGTTTGTTTTAATTGAAAATTTGCGGTTGCGTTTAATATTATTTCCGGGTATTGAAATTTTTCAATCAAAATTGGATTACAAAAATATTATAAATGGATTAGAAGTACAAGAATTTGCATGTTTTAAATAGAAATTGGTGTTGTATATCAACTGAAAAAGTCAAAGTGAGTTAAGGTGATATTATTTGAATAAAGTTTTTTTCGGAAATAAGAAGAAGCTATTTCACTGTGGAAAATATAGTGTGCTACGAGCTTGAACGTCAGTTTATTGAATTCATATTTAAGGTGAGTAAAATATTTCAAAAAATATTAAAAATTCTTGTATTAAATTAAGAAATGTATGCATTATTTTTAACAACTTTTGGGTTTTAAGAAAATTAAATAAATTAAATTTGACATGTTTCCTTAAATAACTTATAAATAAATCAACAAATGGTATTTTTCATTTGCTGAAAACAAAGTTTTTAAATAATTTTATTTGTCTTTGCGATCATGATTCATAATTGACTTAGGTTAATTTAAGTGTGTTTCTTTTTAAAAGGAAGTTAAGTGGAATAAGAAATTCATAGTTTTCTAGTTATTTTTAAATTACAGGCCCACTCTTGGTATCGAATAAATAAGTTTAAATAAATAAATAAATGTTTTCATACATTAAATCATTTCATTTGTTTAATTAAAGTAATAAAAACTGCTCACATAAAAAACATTGATATTCCGAACAAAGTTCGAACATCAGCTCTTTCATTTGTTGGAAAGAAAATCTTTTTTTGGCACTTATTAGTTTTGTTTTTAATTTACTTATAGGGTTTAATTTTAGAGCATAGATTTTGCAACAAAATTTAACATTTAATAAATTAAACTAAAATAAAATCAACCGAATAATTGTGGAAATTGAAGAGAAATTTTAAAATTTTCTGTGAATTTAATTTCCTAAAATTTCAAAATAAAGAAAATTAATTTCATTATTAAAATTAAAGTATTTTTGTTAAGTAATAAATTTAAGGGTTTTTAAAAACTTTAAATGTTACTCTTTATACCCAGATGAAAATAATTGTTTAAAATAAATTCAACTAAGTTTTGATTTTGTTGAATAAGATAATTTTTTTGTTTTTGAATTTTCTTTTAGATTTTAGAAATAATCTTAATGTTTATAGATTTTTGGAATTTTTAGCTAAGCTTTAGAAACTCAATAATTTTTAGTATTTGAATAATAATGATGAAAATATTTTAGTGCCAGAAAAAAGCAATACATTTTTAGAGCTTTAAATTTGTTTTGGGTTCTTAAAATTCGAACTATAAAATTATTTTTATTGGTATCTCCTGTAATTTTGAAAGCATTGAAAAAAAAGAGGCTTTATAATTTTTATAAAAAGCAATGTGCGCGAATTGTGTTTTCTAAATTTTATATTTTCATAATTTGTGGATTTAGGGTAACCAATTTAATAATTTTGTGACGATACAAAATATGTTTTATATTAAATCGATTTTGTTCACTTAGTAGAACTTATTTATTTTTAAAATTATTAATTTTTAATAAATAATGCAATACAAAATTTCAACACGATTTCAAATTTATTGATTGCTTTTTAAAATTGCTTTTTAAAATAAATTCTCATTTTGTTTTATTAAAAATATGCTTAGGTTCCTTTTTAAAATAAATTCTCATTTTGTTTTATTAAAAATATGATGAGGTTCCTTAAAGAAAATACTTCAATAAAAAAGCAGACAAGGTTTAATTGAAAAAGAAAACTTTTATGATTATGGAAGGAATTCAAATTCATGATTTAGTTTTATGAAATTGTATGATAATTTTAAACGAAATTGATATTTTTTTAAAGCAAAGCACGTACTGATTAAGAATTAATTTGAATCTATGAGTACAAAGCAATATACTTTAATGAATTTAAATATTAACCAAACTTTCATATAGGCACAAGTCTTAAGTGTTTACATACAATTTAAAAATCACAATGAAGTGATTTTCTTTCAAAATAATGACTTCCAATGAATACAACGATGGGCCCCATTTCGACATTTCTTAAGACAACATTTTAAAGCAATTTTAAAATTGCAAGGACGATGACTTCAAGTTGTTGCTTTTCAATCTTTTTAACTTACCGTAGCCCAACGTGTTTTTTTCTTTGCTTTTGAAGGATCAAAATTTTTAACACTGCCACCACATATTTTGTAAAGTTTCTTTTGAGTTTTAGTCCATATTACCTACATGTTGAAATATTTATAATGTTTGTTGTTAGTGTGTTAGTAAAATAATTTAAAAGCCAAAAATAAAACAAAAAAAACAACAATGTATTCAAATGATATTAGTGATATTTATGTAAGTATCGAGTGATTTTATATAATTAAAAATAAATACAAAGTAAATAAATAAGGCAATAAATTTATGAATAAACAAAACCCAAATACAAATTTCTCGTTCACTTTTTGATCGTCTGGCTTACGACGCTTTTATCTTTAAGATGTTGATAAATCCTATAGGATTGTAAAGAGGATATATCAAATTTCTTTAATACAAAAATACATTTTGAGACTTTAGGGTCTTAAAAGAAAATATGTTTGATTCTTTGAATATTTTCTCAAAGCATAAAGTAATGTTTAGATGTCGAACTACAATGATCTTAATGTTCAGTTGCTCCTACAATCCCATTAGCAATTTAAAAATAAAATGTTAATGGAGATGAACAAAATTAAATAAAACAAAATAAAATTAAATATAATTAACGAAAATAAAATAAAACAAAACAAAAATAAATAATATAAAAGTAATAAAATTCAAATAGATTTAAAATAGCATAAACAAGTAAGTTAACAACAAATTCAAAATAAAATGTAAAATAATTTTCTATGCTCTTTATATATACAAATTTTTTAATCGTTTTACATCCAATTTGTTGTTAAATAGGAACGTGCAAACATAGGCATAAAATGTCTTCCTAGCCAAAATTTATTTAATGTTTTATATTTGACTTCACACTAATACAGTTAATTGTATCATCATCTATTGTTAAAGAATGTTTGTATAAATTAAAATAAGTTTGGACGTCAAATCTTTTGTATATTATAAAGAATCGTTAGTATTTTTTAGCTAACTCTCTGATTAATTAGTTCTGTTTTTTTTTGTACGCAATTTTATTGAAACACTGTTAGATTTGATTTAAAATTCAGTTAGTTTTACAAAACGGTTATATAAAAAAAAGATTCTCAGTCCAAGGTTAATGTCAAAAAACTAATTATTGTTTTCTTCTCTTTTAAATTTAAGAAAGAATTTTTGTGACTTTTATCTTGTTCGTTTTTATGAACACTTAAGATATCTCTTGAGTAAATGGAAAAGTTTGATTTTTCATGAGATTTTGTTATACTAAGAAAAAGAAATTCTTGCGCAAAAAGTAAAATTTATAAAAAAAAAAATTCTCATTGTAAATACAAAACATGAAGTGAAATTAAATTAATCTCTCGTTTGTCATCAAAAATGTCTAAGCCATAGAAATTATTTTGTTGAAAGTTAATTAAAATAGAAGTTTCACTCAATCATACTCGGTTGTATGTAAATTGTTGGTGGAAATATAGCTATCTCTTAAATACTTTAATTATTTTTAAAAGTCTAGTCATTTTTAATCATTTCTCTCTACTCTACCATGCATCACTTCTTTTATAAGTCTATTTATTTACTTTATATTTTTTTAATTAATTAATACCAAAAACAAAGATTTTTTTACGATTGGGAAAGATTTATAACAGAAGGGGTCACTTTCTTCCCTAATTTTCGGTGTGTGTAAGTAGTTTTTATTTGAAAGAAGAACACAAAAATAAAAGATACCATGATGTAATTTATGGTTATGACGATTTAAGTCATGAGAGAGATTGATATTGTGATAAGTGCGAGAACCCTTTATAAATCACAGCTTATCATCGCATATTTAATAGATTATATTTTTACTGAGCGTTAAATTTATTCAAAAAAATAATGCACTGTAACATTGTAACACGAATGAGAGTGCATGTTCTGGCTAAAAAGGGAATTCTCGAGAAAAAAAAATATATTCTGCATTGCACCTTCATTTTCACAGCTGCATTATACAAGATGCAATATTTACTTAAAGTTGACTTAACAAAGTATTATTTTCACTCACAAAGAATAAACATAAGCCAACATCAACAGTAGAAGCAACAGCAACATTAGCGACAACAGCAGGAGCAGCAAAAGCAGAAGCTGAAGTCGAAGCAGCAGCCGCAAAGCTTGTAGCTATATCAAAGAATGAACAATATACCACTGCAACTCTACTATACTCTCTCATCAACGATTCATTGCCATCATTTAGCAAAACTAAATAAGAAAGAAAAACAAACCATAAGCAAAGAATAACACAACTTCCAAGAGTCATGTTTTAGAGAAGCACCAGAAGGAAAAAAAAAAGAGTCTCTTGACTTCTCAAGACGCGACACGGGCGGCAAAAAAAGGTGCTAGGAAAAAAAACTTCGCAGGACAAAAAAAAAAAACAAGACAAACATAAAGAATATATTTACTTTACTTTTACATACATATATATACAAAACGATTCTTTGCTCTTCTTAACACTAAAGAATATTTTGTATCTTTTCTTATTCATCGTTTTTTTTTTTTTTTTAATGTCGCCACTTAGGTCCTTTAAACCAGATGGAAATAGGTTTGTGTAAAGGGCCTATGTTCTTTGTAAATGTGCGAACATAAATCACCAACTTGTAAATTGCATTGAAAACAGGGTGTGCATCGTTGAAAACCTATTCCCCTATCACACGATAGCAATCGTATTGATGTCTTTGGCTTTAAATGACTGCAATGAAATGGCGGCTAAGTGCAAAGCGCGAAAAGTGCGTGAAGGAGAATCAAATAATGATTTGACACCATTTATATGGTCATTCCTCCAAATCGACGCCGTCATCGTCAGTGAACAAAAACAAAAATAAGACAAAAAATCTCCTACGACAACAAACGAGAAGATATGAAAAGTCATTCACCTCAAGAGGTTTTGTCTGAGTCATTATTCCGGATATTTTGTCAAATTATTTTAAATTATCACCCGTTATGACATGAGACATTATTTAAACGAAAGTTAACAATGCGTGAACATATAAAATTTATGTAACCCTGACAAAACTGTAATCTGTAGCATATATGGTTGCTTTTGCTTTATGTGTGTGATGTTGAAGAAAAGATATACAACCAAATGAAATATTACACCAAACTGAAACAAAAGCCATTAATTAATGTGGCGAATTGATATTCGCCGGCTGTCAATCACAGTTGCCAGCCGGCCACACTAAATAATATACATACAACATAATTCGCATAATAATGAAGTGAGACGATATACAACAAAAAATCAATTAATCACATAAGCAAAAGACGATATTTATATATGAGACTGTTGGTGTTTTTGTATTTCAAGTTCGCTGCTCAAATCTTTTGTTTTATATGAAAGTTGGTGTGAGGTTTGTTTTGTTTTGACTGCGATTTGTTTTCGCATATTTGTTGCAGTTGGTGAGGAAGATGTGAAATTATAGAATATGCCTTTTTTTCACTGAATATTACTTAAAATCGTAGTCGTTGTTTAAACCAGGACAAAATATTTTTGGTAGAACTGAAAAACTTGGCTTACTTACTTACTTAAGGTGGCGCTGTGTGAACTGGGGCCTTCCCCAACAAACTTCCCCATCTAGCTCGGTCCCTAGCTAGATGTCTGCAGTTTCGCCATCTTAGTCGTTGGACTTTTACCCTTCTGGCTAAGCCTACGTTGCTGTACAGCTCGTCGTTCTATCTTCTCCTCCACTCCCCTTCAATGCATACGGGACCGACCCAAGGTGCTTTCATCCGTTTTTGTCATAGTCCATGCTTTTGCACCGTATAGCAGGACGATGATGATGAGGGCGAGGGGGGGGGGGGCTATCAATTTAAAATAATATTGATTATAGTTATTGACATTTAAGGCTCAGTTTTTGGCATTTCTCATTTGCATTCATCTGGTTAGAGCGTAGAATTGTCACGCTTGGTTTCAATCCCTGCCTGTGACAAAGTTTTCAAGGGTACTGCCTCTTGCCAAGAAATGACAAATCTTCCAAGAATAATTCTTGTCATGAAAAGTGCTTTCTCAATATTTTCCTGTCGGATTTGACATACAATCTGTTGGTTCGTCCCTGATATTACTCAAACACATTAATGGTTAAGAGTTGTAAGTCACTAGGCTCTGGTTCTCTATGGACTGTTGCGCCACCTAATCTTTTTTTTTTTTTGAATTCATGTGTTTTATTTAAAATTTGAGCATCTGAATATTTGGAAATATAAATTAAGCGGGAAAAGCAGCATCACTATTCAATTGGTCTGATCAGTTCTTCTTTTTATGAATGTCGATATTGAGTTTTATTTCAATATGTTTTTTAGATAGAATTTTCGAAGTGCTATATGTTGTGTGTAACGAAAAAGTATTTTTTAAAAGCCTTAGAAGATAAGTTATTTATCAATTTTTTTCTGCTTTCACATGCAGTGATGGATGAAAAGACCAAGACCAAGACCTTTAGCATGACAGTCCTACGCACTAACCATCAAGCCACGGGTACTACTTGTTCCTCAGCTGTTTGGTTTTCAATACATATTCCCGTTAAATGTTTTGAAACAAAAGGATTTTAAACGAATTTTTTGATTTAAGTGTAAAAAAAAAACCAAATATTACTTTTCAAGTTCACTGCTCAGTTCTTTTGTTTCATCCTAAAAAATGCATAAATATATCGATATTGACCTCGATTTGTCAGAATCTGTTTCGCATTTATTGATGATGATGATAAGTTGACCAATTGCTTTTTCAAAGAGTTTATATCTTACAACAACAACAAAAAAACGAGGTGTAAAAATTGAAGACATGAATACGAAAGTGAGATCTTTTACCGATATCTGTAGTGTATAACTTCAACACCACACACTTCCACACACAAATATACGCTTTTTTTAGTTTTTCTTTTTCTCACTATTATATGATGATGATGACCACGTTGTTGTGATGCTATGCAGTAAAATTACAACAACACAACAACAACAAAATATGAAAGAAAAATGAACAACTCGGCATGTTCGATCGATTACGGTTAGCGATTATAGATATCTTTTTCTTGATGTTTTGTTTTTAATTATTTTGTATCTATCTATAGGTTGGTTACTCTCATCTATGTAAAGGGAGAAGTTTTGCAGAAAGTTTTAACTTATTTTTTGTGTGTAGTGTTGGGTTGGTGTTTGCGCAATTTGTCTAGACGTTGAACTACAAAAGGGTGTTACTGATTGTGGCGCAAAGATTTGCTTATATCAGTTCTTTTTTCGTTTTTGTTTCTTGCACCGTCATCATCATCATCATCGTTCGTCGTCATCGTCATCGTCGCGGTCGTCGAGACTCTCTCGTAGAAAGAAGATAGGTTATAATGTTATACTTGATAATCAGTGATTTCAAGCTTATATATTTGTATCTATAGATGTTCCTTTTTGTGTAGAATGGAGGCTAAATTCTACGCCTATATTTTCTGCTCTCCGTGTGATGTGCGGTACAAAAACATATGTGTTGTGTACCACTGATGTCTTGAACACACAAAACTATGGCAACTGGACCATCGCATCGGCTATATGATGGCGATGATGATGATGATGAAGATGACCATGATGAGGGGAAGAGTTTTATAATTAGACTTAAATAAAGTACACTTGTTTGTTGGAACTTGGTTGCAATTATTAACATCCGAATGGGGAGCGAAGCGTTTCTTGCGTAAAAATATAAAATGAAAAACAAGAAATCTATCTCACTATACCGAGGAACAAACAAAAGGGCTCCACAACTCTTTGGCTTGATTCCTGATGTTGTATAGACTATGTTTTCCCCGTGTGAATGGACACACGTTATTTGCTCTAGTCCTCTGTATGTAGTCCAAGAAGGGATTCTTTCTTAATCTTCTTATATTTAGCTATAGATTTATTTGTTTTAAATTACGTATATATACGGTAGCGTGTATAGTAGCTTACATGATGTCTATACACTACTGAAAGAGTGGTTTAGAGGGCAATTTAATTGGTACAAGAAGAAGCTAAGCGAGGATTGTTTAAGGATTTATGTATCTTTATTTTATGCTTGTACACGAGTATATGATTCCTTACCACTTGAGAAAAGCAAAAAGGGAAAACAATAATAATATTTTTTTGTTTTGTTGCTGTTGTTGTTCTTTTTCAATTGCGAATTGTTTCTCTTGTATTTTTTTTTTTTTTGTTAATGAAAAATTAAGAGGTGGCGGTGTTTGCGCTTACTCCTCCCTTTATTGTTGAGTTAATGACTATGCGAACATACATAAGATGGACTTTATTTTGAGTTATGAGAAGAATTTTATAATTGTACGAGGCTTTGTTAGTTCTATTTGTTTTATGGTTCAAAATGACTCTATAAGCATTTTATTGTTTGATATAAAATTTAAGGGCTTTGAAGTTGCTTTATACATCTTTATTTTATTAAGTTGCTTCTTTTAACTGAAAAGTTCCAATTTATGTAGTCTTAAATGTTCTATATATAAAATAGGCACTTTTTTTCATTGTAAGCCAACGGCGCTCAAGCCGTCTCTTAGAATCTTAACATTTTGTTAATATATCGACATTGACTTAAGCGAAGAATTTTAAAAATGGCCTGAGAGTAATTTTTGATATAAGAAAGTGTTTCTCAAATTAACTGTTTATAGTGAATAGGTTACCCCATCTCTGCCATTGTTCGCACAAAGAAATTGTTCAGTTTTGTAAATCACTGGATTTTGTTTTAAACGAGCGTATAATTTACCTATTTCTTTGTTTTGTCCTATATTGGTCAGGACCAGTTTTCAAGCCTAACAATAGCCTTCAAATATTTTAGAAAAAAGTTTCCCTTTGTTCATAATACATAAGGTGTTATACAAATAATCACAGTATCTAAAACTACTGCCTTAATATTTCAAAAACAAAATCTATTACTTTTTAAGACAGTAACAGTGGTGATTTGAACTGAAGATACGAAAAATATCGCATATAAAAAAAGTAAAGGACAACATATAGAACCCTGTGGAATACCGAATTTTATAACTTATAACTTATAAACTTAAACGAACTAAGCTATACAAAAGCTTAATTTAATCTTAAGATCAAATTTAAGGCAAAAGAAGAAAAAATGTATGTACAGAAGTTTGTGTTAGAATTTGGTTTCGAAATTAATGAGGACAAGTGAGGAGAGCTTTATTGAATTTATATGGAAATAATCGTGTGTTTTCTTTGTTAAAAAATACTCAAAATATATGAACTGACATCCATCACAGTAAAGTCGAGAAAAATAAGATAAAACAATTAAAAAATTTCGACAAAAGTGAACTTCTGGATTAAAAAGGAGAAATTAAGCCCGAAATCTGCAAAGACGAAAGTGGAAACATCATAGTAGAACCGATATTAATGCTGAGTATATTGAAGGACCACTTCTGCAGACTGTTTAACGGAGACGACAGACCAAATTCCGCTGTAAGGAATTATAATCAATTCAATACAGACAACAAAAGCCAATAATCTTGTCTTCACGACTAAGGTGAAATAAAAATTACCATACCTAAGTATAACAAAGCCGCTGGAGCAGAAGGCTTGAATATCGAGCTATGGCAGCTGGAGATCATTTGGTTAGGAGAATGCACTAACTTATTTATAAAATATGGTCTGAAAAAAGCAAGCCTAATGAACAGAACCTCAGCAATGTTTACCCGATACTAAAAAAAGGAGACCTAAACTGCAAAACTATAGAAAAATTAGTCGCCTTAACATCGCTTGAAAAATCTTCTCTGCTGTAATATGTGAACGTCTAAATTTCATCGCCAACAACTGATAAGTTCTTATCAGTGTATCTTTAGACCAGAAAAATTAACAGTCGATCAAATATTCACATTACGAGATATCCATATACAAAACATAAAATCGACACCCCCAACCTTTCCTCGATTTCAAGGTCGAATTTGACAGCATCTACAGGGACGAATTGTATGGAGCCATGTCTTGTTTTAAAATCCCTATAAAACTCGTCCATTTGTGCAGAATGAATTTAGACAATTCGGGTTACTCAATGGTGGTTGGAAATAACTTAACCGAACCTTTCGATTTCAAAAATTGCTTTAGATTTTACATCGTCATTGAAAGAATTTTGCAGAGCTCCAACATCAGCACTATAATTCAAAAGTCTGTCCAATTACTGGCATATGCTGATGACATAGACATAATTCAAAGAAGAATTCAGCGTGATATCATTGGGCCTTTTGTGAGTACTGTAGTAGCCCAAAAATGGGCTTAGCAGTTAATGAGGGTAAAACAAACTACATGCTTTCATCAACAAAGGACCAAAAATACCGACGTCTCTGTCAAAACGTCATCATCGACAGATAACTTCAAAAAATATAAAATTGGGTAAGATTGAAGACTAAGCAAACAAAAAAAAGTAATTGATGAAATATAGAACCCTGAGGTACACCATTATTTTTAATTTTACGCAAAAGTAAAACGGAGAATAGAAAAAAATTTAGTTTCTATCAACAACCGCATATCGGTATTTCTTGTTTTCTTTTAAAACAAGGAAATCAATATTATCAAGACAGTCTTACAAAAGTTTCCTGAACAAAACATTCAAATAAAAGTTTTCATTACAGAGAGGACATTTTCGAACCCGTGCTGAAAATGTTTTGCTTTTAAAATGAAATTCTATAACTGACTGCAGTATTTCTGCAGGTCCGAAAAGTCAAACAAGTTTAAGAAATAGATCTTGAGTTTCCTTCCAAAGTTCATATTATTTTACCTAACGGTATGTACTGTGTAAGATTAGACAAACAATATTTAAAACAAATTGCAAACAAATTTTAATCGATTTCGGGACAACACGAAGACGAACAAGCCATCGTGTAGTCGCGTTGCCGGCAAGAAGATCAGTATCAGAATGTGTGATGTGCATACCTAGATGCAGTGCCACCATGATTCGCTAAAAGCTGAGCAAACATCAAATACCTTATATGTTAATGACACATCTTCAACTTATATATTTATGTTAAGTTAAAGTTGAAGAAATTTATTCAGCCTCACACACAGACCAGATCAGTTTGCTTGCTTTGCTTGCCAGTTAATTATTCATCCATGTTAAAAAAAACTTAACTACAACGTAACTTGTTCTTAGTTTATTTATTTATTTATTTTTTTTTATTTGAAAATTCAATTTTACTGTAAATTTTCTCATTTTCATTGGCACTTAACACTTATCCGCATCTTGAATGTTGTTTTGCAGAGAGCAGAGAAGGGTAATAAATACTATTTGATTCACTACATTTCCGTTAGATGTTAGTGATGTGAATATTATGCAAGTGAAACCTAAGATCTCAGAATCCAGAATCCAGAATCAGAGAACGCATTTTCAGCTTCAAATAGGTAAAACTTGACTACCTATATACCTAAGCAGACGCAATGGTTGACGGCTTCCTTGGACTGTCTTTAGACACTTCAGGTTAAAAACTCGCTTCATCTTTCGAAAGAACATAGCATCATCATTGCGTCGCGTCGTGTCGTCGCATCGCATCGTTTCGTATAACTTGCATCGCAGAAGAAGGAAGAAAGTGAAGATGGGAGTTTTAGGTTTTGAAGAAGAAGAAAGTATTCCTATAACATTTATCACTTTTGTGGTCATAGACCCTTTAGAGCTACCAGTTTCTAAGATAAACAAATGACATTTATTTGTTTATATTCTTTTTAAAGTAAATTGCCACTATACTTGGTGGTGGTGGTGGTGGTGGTTTAGATGATGATGATGATGATGGAAACGCAATTCTCGTGTGCAAATCAATGAAATGTGTTAAGAGTCTTGCTCATGCTCTCGGCTTCTCTTGGCTTCTCTGATGGTGTATATGCGGAAGCTTAAAACTTAGGTTAAGAAATGTAGAAAGATATGTGAAATAACAAAGTGCAGTGTAAGATTGTTGACTTTGGCTTATGACTGTCATGCCATCTCAGAGGTTGCTTTGAATATATATAGCCTGGCCAAGAAGTGCCTGTAGTTGAACAGTAAGCGGCGGCGGTGGTGGTAGCAGCCTGTTGGTGACAATTACATTCCTATTGCAATTTGCAGCACTTTATGTGAACAGTGAAGTTAACGAAGTTTTTTTTTCCTAATCTGACTGATTTATGGTTTTGCATATTGTAACTGACTTTAAGTGATTTAAAGTTAAAGTACTTTATGCATGTTGACATTTAGCTGAAAAAAAGTATGGTCAACATAGTCAAACAAGGGGATGGGCACTTGATGAGTTTAGGCAAGAATGAGGAAGGCATCTTAACGCTTTTGCAAACAAACGGGCTTGGACTAAGTTTTTTTTGGTGAATAATAGATATATGTAGGTGATGACTCAAGATGTACCAGCTGCGAATTACTAAATTTCGGTAAAATATGTTATGGTTCATTAAGAAGTATTTTTATCGACATTTTTTAATCGAATTTTTCCAAATCAAAAACACATAAGTCATTGGTGGTCATTTAATATGAATTATATCATAATAAATATAAGAGCTTGCTTATAAAAATATGTCTAAATCGGTGGTTTCTGAGAAAATTTAAAAATAAAAAGTAACTGGGATGCGACCCACTATGATAACTTCCCATTCGTACCAGTCGGCCAATTTGCCAAAAACTCTAACAAAATGTCTCTAAACAAAAATTTAAAATCTTTCTCTTCTAGATACAATTCATTTCAATCATTTAAGTATCTTACTTAGTTTCTGGAAATGCTCATCAGTTATGAAATGATTATTTATTTAACTCTTTATAAAGTTTTGAGAAAACCTTTAATTTTTTTTTCTTTCATGACTTTGAAAAATACTAATACTATTTTCTCAGTTTTTTAAAATACCCGTTTTTACCATTATTTTTATATTTTTGTAATATATTTCAAAAAAATTGATGCTTATACAGGGTGTCTGGCTGTTCTGGCGGTAGATTTATATTTTCGAAATTAAATCTATTTGATTTATTGTTTCATTTGAAATATTAAACGACAGACTAATTATGCGGATTTCAATATAATGCTTAAATATCTTCCGTCGAGTTGCACGGAACCTCGTGTTACGCGCCACTCAATTGCGCTGATTTCTCTACGAATGTATTCTTTTAGGTTCACTTGAGTTCAGAGATTGTTGCTGTTAACTTTCTCTTTAAGATAGCCCCATACAAAAAAAATCAATTGGATTTAAGTCGGAGGACCTTGGCGGCCACGGGGCTGATAAGTGTTTGAGGGAAAGCTTCCTGAAGCAAATTCATCGAATCTCTAGCCGTTTGTGCGGTAGCACCATCCTGTTGGAACCACGTGTGCTATGAAAACGATGGATGGGCTTGCAGGTTCGGCAAAAAGAAATCCGTTACAATGCGTCGGTAATTTTCAAATTGACATTTGCCACTTGGCTTCGAGCATTCTCGGAAAAAAATGATAAAAATAAGCAGCACCAAACAGTTGGCTTTTGGTGTTCCCAGTAAAGACAGTTTTGATTATTAGAGAGAACGTTTAAATGAAAATGAGCCTCGTCGTTCCAAAAAATGGGATTAACAGAACGAAAACGCTCCAGAATCGTCTCACAATAATTTTTCTCGTGAAACAAAATCACTTTCTTCGAGTTCTTGAACGATTTAAATTTTGAATGGATGAAACATTAAATACTATTTCTTTAAATTTCATGAATAATCGCTCTTGAAAGTCCCAGTGAAGCTTTCCTTTTCCCTATCGAATGTCGTGGATTTTAACGTAAACTCCCTACAACTATGTACTTCAATTTTTTTGGGAATCTTTGAAGATCGACTGGACATTGGCCGTTGAGTGTTCATAGCCTAAGCAGTTGCGCGGAACCTCTGCACACACAAGCGAATTAAATTCACACTCAGCCCATCTCTAATTCGTTGTATACCGAAGTGTGAACAAAATTGTCGACGCGCGATACGTACAAATCGTTCCTCTTGAAAAATGCCTCCATGACGAACCCGCAATGCTCCCTTGACCAGTGCAACATCGTGACTGAGAAATCCTCACAATCACTGATTCCAATGACATTACTCCCCCGGAACCGTTTATTAATTTTTGAAATAATCGTATTTTAAAACATAAATCTGCCACCAGACACCCTGCACAATAGATCGTTACTTCCAAATCGTTTTAGCTTATTTTTCTTGAAAATCGTTTTAGAATAAATGGTTTAGCTTTTATTTCAGATTTTTGTAACACAAGTGAAACACTATTGAAGATTTTTTGATTATTATAACAAATAATATAAATATTTTAACTGAATACTGAAGAAAGCGATTATAGATTTGGAAACCCAACACGGCTTTTATTAAAAAAAAAAGATTCTTCATAAATTAAGTTAGCCTCAAAAATACTTACATACGTGTTTTTTCGAAGATTAAAAAATAAAACTCAAAAACCTGACGTGATTCATTAAATTTTAATTTCAAACCCCATTGGAAAAGTGCAATTTTATTGCCAGGAAGAAAACCATTCCGGCCAGTGGAATCTTTTGGGCAGTTTTTAAGAAAATCCGAATTGTTTTGGGTCTTAAAAAAAAAGAAAGCAATGTCTTAAGTGAATCGCCTTCAAAACCTTGATTTCAACGTTTGAACTTAATCGACATAATAGTTTTTCTTCACCACTTTTCACTCAGTTTTTTTTAAGTAAACCTTCACTCTGGCCCTAAAGTACTTGTTTTCCGATATGCGGCAGCTAAATTTTCGTAATTTTTTAGTGAATGTTAACAATTTTAATGCGTGTATGGAACATGTATATCGGTCCATTTTTTTTAAGGCGAAGTCTATACTTCTCAGATGTAAAAAGACGATAATTTTAAAGGTGACAGCTGCCTAAATAGCAAATAAATAAATAAATTAGGTGGCGCAACAGTCCATGAAGAACCAGGGCCTAGTGACTTACAACTCTCAACCATTTCTGTGTGCGAGTAATGTTGTCAGAGATGGAAGGAACCTACAGTTTATATGCCGAATCCGAACGGCTAATTTTGAGAAAGCACTTTTTCATGACAAGAATTACTCTTGGAGGATTTGTCAATTCCTCGCAAGAGGCAGTACCCGTGATTTTTTTTTTAATTAAGGTGGCACAGGCAGGGATTGAACCTAAGACCTCTTGCATGACAGTCCAACGCACTAACCATCACGCTACGGGCACAACTAAAAAGCAAGCTATTCAAAATTAAACAGACCTTTCTTAGGTTAAGTTTGACAAAAGTTTTAAGCCCAGTCGAAAAATACAAAAAATTGTTGTTTGATTTTCTCTAAAGTATTAATTTTGATTTTAATGAACAAATTTATAAGGAATGTCATATACATATAATAAAGGGTGATTTTTTAAAAGATATAGGAAAGTTTTTCAAAAAAAAAACATACAAAATTCAGACAAATGCATAAAATCTTTATTTAAATCGATAGTACGGTCCATATACACAGAAAAAAAAAAAGTTGTCATATTAACAATCGTCGATAGTCAACCTGAAATTTGGCCAAATTGTCGCATTGACTACCAAAATAGTCAATATGACAACCTAATTTTTTAAAATTGACTACTGGATAGTCAATAGAACAATTTTCGATTGTCAATTTTGGGTAGTCAATACGACAACAGAAGTAGTCAATAGAACAACTTCGGTAGTCAATACGACAATTTGGTTGTCATATTGACTACCAAAATTGACTATCGAGAATTGTTACATTGACTACCCGGTTTTCAACAAAAATTGTCATGTTGACTACCGCAGTTGTCCTATTGACTACCGCAGTTGTCCTATTGACTACCGCAGTTGTCCTATTGACTACCGCAGTTGTCATATTGACTACCGTGGTTGTCATATTGACTACCAAAATTGACTATTGAGAATTGTTATATTGACTACCGCAGTTGTCCTATTGACTACCGCAGTTGTCCTATTGACTACCGCAGTTGTCATATTGACTACCGGAGTTGTCATATTGACTACCGTGGTTGTCATATTGACTACCAAAATTGACTATTGAGAATTGTTATATTGACTACCGCAGTTGTCCTATTGACTACCGCAGTTGTCCTATTGACTACCGCAGTTGTCATATTGACTACCGCAGTTGTCATATTGACTACCGTGGTTGTCATATTGACTACCAAAATTGACTATTGAGAATTGTAATATTGACTACCGCAGTTGTCCTATTGACTACCGCAATTGTCCTATTGACTACCGCAGTTGTCATATTGACTACTGTGGTTGTCATATTGACTACCGTGGTTGTCATATTGACTACCGAATTTGACTATCGAGAATTGTTGTAATGACTACCGCAGTTGTCCTATTGACTACCGCAGTTGTCATATTGACTACCATGGTTGTCATATTGACTACCAAAATTGACTATTGAGAATTGTTATATTGACTACTGCAGTTGTCCTATTGACTACCGCAGTTGTCCTATTGACTACCGCAGTTGTCATATTGACTACCGTGGTTGTCATATTGACTACCAAAATTGACTATTGAGAATTGTTATATTGACTACCGCAGTTGTGCTATTGACTACCGCAGTTGTCCTATTGACTACCGCAGTTGTCCTATTGACTACCGCAGTTGTCATATTGACTACCGTGGTTGTCATATTGACTACCAAAATTGACTATTGAGAATTGTTACATTGACTACCGCAGTTGTCCTATTGACTACCGCAGTTGTCATATTGACTACCGCAATTGTTCTATTGACTACCGCAGTTGTCATATTGACTACCGTGGTTGTCATATTGACTACCAAAATTGACTATCGAGAATTGTTTTATTGACTACCTCAGTTGTCCTATTGACTACCGCAGTTGTCATATTGACTACCCCAATTGTCCTATTGACTACCGCAGTTGTCATATTGACTACCGTGGTTGTCATATTGACTACGATGGTTGGCATATTGACTACCAAAATTGACTATCGAGAATTGTTATATTGACTACCCGGTAGTCAAATTAGATTTCGGTTTTCAACAAAAATTGTCATATTGACTACCGACATTTGTCCTATTGACTACCGCTGTTGTCATATTGACCACCGTGGTTGTCATATTGACTACCACGGTTGTCTTATTGAAATCCAAAAAAGAGGCTGGGGGTGCGACCCATACTGATAACTTCCCATCCAACTGTCAATTTATCTTGCTTAAAACTTTATATTATTCAGAACAATATTTTGTGTGAGATAATTAATTTGAAGTCAATATCTTTACTTGTTTTCCTAACACTTGAGTCGAAAACCATTTCTTATCAGTTTTTTGTTTTTCGGACGTTTTCGTGTTTTGTTAAAAAAGTTTTCAGTTGAATTTTTCTAAAAAAATTACTGAAACTAGCAACAATATTTGCTCATATAAAATATGACGAAATAGTTTGATTTCAAGATCTATTTTTGCTAACGAGATCTTTCTTGAAAATTTGTATTTCTTATGTAAACAAATACAGAGTTTTTTTAGAATAATATTTTACGTTCAAATTTTAGCAAAAAAATAAAATCATTAAGTTAATACCTTTATATATACACGAGATATCGAGAATCGAATATAATTGTTATTAATTTTGTACTATTGTTTGTAAATTTTAATTTTTATGAAAATAGCATTTTTATAAACATTGAACTTAATGTAGAAAACACGAATGAATAGTTCCAATATCTTAAATTTTTGGAATGATATTTTAGTCAAAATTCAATTTTTACCAAATTTTACAAATGTTTCTTATATGTTTTAATTTTTTTTAATCCGTTAATTAAATCTTTTCCAACTATATTGGACTGAATGTTGAAAACCATAGTTTTTAAAAGATAAATACATTTTTTGTTCGTAGAATATTCGTGAGAAATATTTTGTTCAGTTTTTTGATTTAAAAAAAACAGACCGATTACAAAAACATCCTATGGGAAGTTAATAAATAATTACTTAGAAAACCAAAGTAAATATTCAATAGTTGTCTTATCGATAAACATAACCTTTTGACAAATAACGTTTAGTGAAAGCGTAGCAAACGTATTTAAATTCTCATGGTTTTCATGTTCCGTGATCCTTCAGTGTTTGAAAAGTATGCTTGACTTTTCAAATACTTTTTAAACATATTGACGGTGCTTCAATTTTACAGGTTTAACAAATAAATCAGAAAGAGTTAGAAGTTACAGCTTAAAATAATTTTTAAACATTTGTATGGCGCAGTAATCGTACAGGTTTTACATAACGAAATCAGCGTGTTTTTATTGTATTTTCTGAGCTTTTTGCAAGTTTTCCATCGTTCATTTTTGCACTTTTTCATTTTTAATACACTGTCCATAAACAAAGCCTAAAAACTTGAATAAAATATTCGAGAACTAAGATACATATTTTAACGATTCAAAATGTATATGCTAAAAATTATAAAATAATTTAAAATTGTAAAGTATATTGTTAATTTGTCCGTTTTCCCTGTTAACAAATACCAAACCCCACAAGCTTTTCTTTGCCAGACTCCTACAAGACAAACAAATAAAAATCTGAAAAGATTAAGATTGCGTTCAGTGTACTGGTAAATGAAGTAAGTTTTTCAATCATTTTTCTATACGGTCGTGAAAGTTTTTCTGTATTCAACCTCGAATTTAAAGTGTTTAGAGTGCATGTACTTATATCAGCATAATATTTGGAAAGTTATTACAAGGTATGTATGTATGTATATTTATTAAACACATAAATATTTTTTTCCAGAATAAATTTATATTTCAAATTAATTTTTTTCAGTGTGCAAAATTCAAACCCTCTTAATTTCCAGACAAAAACGGTAAATCAACATTTACAGTTATGTTGAAAATAAAGTTGTCATATTGACTACTGGATGTCATCCTATTGACTATTGCGATAGTCAATGTGACAACTCGGTAGTCAATGTGACAACTCGGTAGTCAATGTGACAACTCGGTAGTCAATGTGACAACTCGGTAGTCAATGTGACAACTCGGTAGTCAATATGACAACTTTAGAATTTTCTATTCAGTTTTCAGTTTTTTTTCCCAAAATCATTATTCTTTCTTTTGCTTTGGCATCTGGTCGCAAATCAATTTCTTTCCTAAAATAAAATATTTTTTCAAAGTTCTTAAATTCCAAATACCTTGAAATTATAAGTTTTATCTACTTTCGTTAGTGCATTTTCAAAAACACCCAAAAACTTCAATCAAAACAAATTACAAGGTAAAACATTATATTAATAAGAAAAATATTTTGAGATATAAAGTTATGGCGTCCTCTTTCAACTTAATATTTTTCAAAGTCATTAAATTCAAAATATTAAGCCGACTAATATTGTGCAATAGTATCATTGGTGCATTTTGAAATACATCCATAAGAAATCTATTGAGAGAAGTGTAAGATAAATCAAATCATATAATTAAAACAAATTATCTAAGGTATAAATTCTTTAAAAAAAATGCTAATTTGCTTAGCCAAAAAAATGTGAAGACCACGTGCATCATATTGTCAAGCGTGGTTTTCATATTGACGACTGGATGTCATCCTATTGACTATTGCGATAGTTAATGAGCAACTCGGTAGTCAATATGACAACTTTATAATTTCCTATTGAGTTTATAGCTATATATTAGTTTTAACTTGTATCGTTAGCGGATCTATAAACAGATATTGAAATGTATGTGCATCAAATTGAATACCCCGGTTGTCATATTGACTACCGCGATCATCCTGTTGACTATTGCGATAGTCATTCTTATATTTTAAATTTAGATTCTTTTATTTTTTTTTATTCTTTTTTATTTATTTTGTATTATAAATACACGATTGTCCTTACTAATTTTTCCATACAGGTGCAGGCATCGACGTAGAAGTTCAAAAAATTATAAAAAGGTATGATATCCAAGAACTATTAAAGTATTTCATGATAAGCGACCACATCGATTTTGAACGTAATATTGAGCAATGGCGCAAAGATTTTGGTGCGCCGTTATTTGTTTCATTTCCAGGGTCAGATTATGCACTTAATCCAAACACATTCTTCCTCAATGTCGTCAACTCTTAGCCTTTCGACATCATCGCCATCTTAATCACCAGAGCTAAAAGATACATCAGCTTGTTCATAATCCTCAAGGAAAAAACAGAGGAAAGCATTTAACGGAGTTTACAAAAGAAATGATTGCTTTCAACAACAACAATGTTATTTAACATAAAATGAAAAAATCATTCCGTAAGTACAAACAACAACGAAGTAGCTTTTCGTGATATACTTGAGTTTGCAAATACTTTTAAATTAAAAATAAGTTTCAATTTTGATTAAGACTGTTTAATTTATTATAATACATAAAACTTATGATTTAATGATTCAGTATTAAAAACACATTTTATTAACAAATTAAACTTATAATTTTAGATTCAGAGACAGATACCGAAACTTGATTGAACAGCTTGAAGTATGACAATTTATCGGTCGAAGAAATCAATAGTTTGTGGGCGTCATGTTGCCAATTAACTTCATCAAACAAAGCGAAACATTTTAAAAATGGCCCCTTTATAAAATATTCAAGATACAGACTGGTAAGTTATATTAAAATAGACGTATAAGCTTTCCAAGTTTTCAATCAAATACTCGTAACATAAAATAATGTGTTAAAAACTTTGGCGCAACATTTTAAACAATTTTTTTTTAAGGGTTTAACAATTTACTAGTTAGTAATTCGCTAAATATTTAGAAATTTACTAAAGGAGTCCAAAATTTTAAAAAAATGTTGCGCCTTTATTTCCATTTGGTTTTAGTTTTAAATGAATAGTTTTTTAAAATTAAAAATACAAAAAAAACTTTATATTTTTTCAGTTTGTTTTTCTACACATTATGCGAAGCTTTTTGACTACTAAAATGAAGCTGAAAATTATTAACAGGTCAGTTTTTTATTTCAAAGATATGAAGTTTTTCTAAAACAGTTCTTAAATGAGCACAAATTTATCGACAATCTTATGACCACATTTATATTTATGTTTTTTCTTATTTTGTTATTAGATCGATAAAGACTTTCAAACGTTCTATGCAACCAGCATATCAATACCTTCCTTGTGGCAAAATCATTGGAAAACATCAAAAAACTTCCTGAAGGAAAACATTGAGGACTAAAATGTTACAGAAACATTGAAAGACTTGGGAGATACTAATTTTGGAGAAGGTACGTACAGTTATAATTATGTTCCTTTTTTATTTTATAATGAATAACATACAAATAAAATTAAATCTTAACCTACATATATCTTAATTATGTCCACATAAACAATTATAGAAATTGATGTGTCAACTTAATTTATAAATTCTCTTTATGAAATTAATAAATACATAAATGTCAAACTGTGCTTACTAACCATCATCCTTTTTTATTTTCATTCCTTTCAGATGATTTCGTGCTGAAGATACTTAAAAGTATTCACTTCTAATTATTTTCAATAGCACCAGTTTCAAGAAAATCTAACACCGGAGCCAAGTCAAGAAGCGAGTTCACCATCAAAGAGTTACTGTTTACTGATGGTATTCATCCTTGAAGAGAAACGACGCAAAGTATTAGAGGACAACATAACATTCCGGAAATCCAGAGGTGAAACTATTCAACCTGTAATACTTGCATTAAGGGAACAAAGTAGTACTTCATTTAGTTATATGATGTCTGTTTCAATTTTTTTTTTCTCATTGTTTTTTCTTCAACTTAAAATATCCACCAGCGTGTAAACATTTTTGGAATTTCATAGAAACATGAATCCAAAACTATCAACAATGCTTAATTTCATTATGAACAGAAGAAACCAAGTCTGTTGTTTTTATTTGTGGTGTATTATTTCTTGGGTTTCACTATTTTTGAACATTTTTTTATTTCCTAACTATATTCAAAATAATAAGATTTAAAAACAAAATACATAAAGTAAGCACATTAAGTTAGGTAAACATAATTTCAACACCAGAAATAACACACAAAAAATAAGAACAACAAATTAAGCTGCTTTAGTTTCGTCCAACATTGTATAAGTTGTGTTTAGTATATAAGTATTAATATATTAAGAAATATACCAAATAATCTATTTAAATAAATGTATTTATCACTAAAAAAAAAATTGTTTTTAATGAAATTTAAATTTTGAAGATTTTACAGATTGGAAACAAACAGGGTGAGGCCACAAAACACAAAACTGCGGTAGTCAATATGAAAACTGCGGTAGTCAATATGACAACTATGGTAGTCAATATGAAAACTGCGGTAGTCAATATGACAACTGCGGTAGTCGATATGACAACCGCGGGTGACATATTGACTACTGCAGTTGTCATATTGACTACCGCAATTGTCATATTGACTACCATAGTTGTCATATTGACTACCGCAGTTGTCATATTGACTACCGCAGTTGTCATATTGACTACCGCAGTTTTCATATTGACTACCATAGTTGTCATATTGACTACCGCAGTTGTCGTATTGACTACCGCAGTTGTCATATTGACTACCGCAGTTGTCGTATTGACTACCGCAGTTGTCATATTGACTATCGCAGTTGTCATATTGACTACCGCAGTTGTCGTATTGACTACCGCAGTTGTCATATTGACAACCGCAGTTTTCATATTGACTATCGCAGTTGTCATATTGACTACCGCAGTTGTCGTATTGACTACCGCAGTTGTCATATTGACAACCGCAGTTGTCATATTGACTATCGCAGTTGTCATATTGACTACCGCAGTTGTCGTATTGACTACCGCAGTTGTCCTATTGACAACCGCAGTTGTCGTATTGACTACCGCAGTTGTCATATTGACTATCGCAGTTGTCATATTGACTACCGCAGTTGTCATATTGACAACCGCAGTTGCCATATTGACTATCGCAGTTGTCATATTGACTACTGCAGTTGTCGTATTGACTACCGCAGTTGTCATATTGACAACCACAGTTGTCATATTGACAACCGTAGTTGTCATATTGACTATCGCAGTTGTCAATACGACAACCGTAGTTTCAATTTCTTTCAACCAAAGTTGTCATATTGACTACCGCAGTTGTAATATTAGTCAATATGACAACCGGAGTTTCAAATTCCTTCAACCAAAGTTGTCATATTGACTACTACAGTTGTCATATTGACTACCAAATTGTAAAAAAATTTCGGATCCCAAAATTGACAACCGAAAATTGTTCTATTGACTATCGCGGTTATCGGCTGAAAATTGACTACCAAATAGTCATATTGACTACCAAAATAGTCAATAGGATGACTTTTTTCGTTCTGTGTAATTTAATGTTTGAAGATTATTTCATGAAAATGTTGACCTTGACTGCGCTTTAAATGGTCCATCCACTTAGTCCAATTTGGGCATACTCTTTCCAACATTTCGGCCGGTATCTCACGAAAAAATGCGTCAATGTTGTCTTCCAATGCGTCAATTGAAGCGGGCTTGTCTGTATAGCTTTAACATAGCCCCACAAAAAATAGTCTAAAGGCGTTAAATCACACGATCTAGGCGGCCAATTGACCGGTCCTGAACGTGAAATAAAATGTTCACCGAACTCGCCTCTCAATAAGTCAATTGTTACGCGTGCCGTATGGCACGTCTTCTTGAAACCACATGTCATGTAAGTTAAGCTCTTGCATTTTGGGCAAAAAAAAGTTGGATATCATCTGACGGTAGCGCTCACCATTCACAGTTACGTTACGATTCGCATCATCTTTGAAAAAGTACGGTCCAACGATGCCAGCAGCCCATAAACCACACCAAACTATGAATTTGTAGCTCTTGCAATGCTTCTGGCTGATATTCATTCCAAAATCGACAATTCTGCTTATTTACGTACCCATTGAGCCAAAAATGAGCTTCGTCGCTGAACACAAGTGGATCTTCGGCCAACTTTCCAAGAGCCATTTCACCAAAAATGTACGGTGCAGTAGGTCGTTCGGCTTCAATTCTTACACCAGCTGTATTTTGAAAGGCATCACACCTAAATCCTTCCGCAAAATTTTCCACGTTGTGGAGTAACAGAGGCCCAATTGCTGCGAACGGGCGGCGGCGACGAATCGATAATTGATGGTCATCATTAACTCTGGCTGATACAGCTGCGATATTTTCTTCAGTTCGCACTCTACGTAAGCGTGTTGGTGGTTTAATGTCCAACAATGTAAATTTGGTGCAAAATGTAGTCACAATAGCCCGAATAGTGGTTCAGTGGTCGATTAAACTGACCATAAAATGGAAGAAACGCGCGATGAACTTTCTTAACAGAGCACGCATTTTGATAATAAAATTCAATAATTTGCAAGCGTTGTTAGTTTGTAAGACGATTAATGGTTATATTATAGACCAAAATGAAGATGTTTGACAGTGAAACAAAACACGAAACGTGCGTCAGCTGTTTAAACCAGTGTTGCTAAAAAGATATTAGCTAAAAAATCACCCTTTATTATAAAAGTAATATTAAAAACATTTTAAGGGAAATTTAAAATTATGTTCAAGCCAAAAATGATTTAAAGTTCAATTCTTTGATTTATTTGCATTGACAAATAAATCTTGGAAGTATAACACAAATGCCAAATAGTCACAAAGTAGAGTTTAATTTTCATTTTAAGCTGAATCTTAGTTTAACATATATAGAAGCAAATTTTAATATGTGTGATCAACGAAGAACATATACAATTTAAGACTTTTATTATGTTCAATTTATTTATATTTTTCAAGGCCTCCTTGAAGAATCTTAAACAAATTAGCTTAATTATAATTGCAATTAAAACTCATAATTTTCTCAAATGAAAAAGTGTCAACAAACTACTTTACCTGTATACCTACCTACCTACACCATTTTCTAATTGGCAACAACAACAAAATGTTGTCCAATTAACTTAAAACAAACATCTCATACCTCTTTAGACTTGAAATAAAAAAAAAACAACCCAACACTCATTTTATAGTTGAAAGCTAATCCGCAAATTAATTGAAAGTCAGATTATGAAAAAGATACTTTGTGCACCTGGATGGAGTAGGCTCTTTTCATATTATGAAGACCATCGAGTCGAGCAACCAAACTTAAGTAAAGCAAACTATAACCACCAACCAACACAATCGCGGATCATTTTTCAAAATAAACTGCGAAAGAATATTATCTTATTTTATAAAAAAGAATTTTGGTGCGAATGAGAAGTGAAATTAAAAACCAGACTCAAATATCATTTAATTATACCCATCGCAAGATATGATATCATATATAGTAGGGGCTACTGGTTTTATTTTTATCGTAAGTCTTTATTAAGCCAAACAAGCATTTAGACTCTCTGTCTAATGCGGCTACCTCACACCGAGTGGGATAATTAGTTGTATGAAATTAAAATACTTAATAATTAAAAGTGTTTGGCCTTAATAACCTTTTTATGTCGCGTCACAGCAGCACCACATAAAAACCCAGACTCTTGTTATATAAAAAATAGGTCAAAGTCAGGGTCACACAGGAAACAAAATAAAGCATAACAACATAAAAAGAAACTAGTTTTGTAGAAAATTATTAATAATAATAACCTTTCTGGGGAAAAGAAAAGAGAAAAAAAACAAAGACACATTGTGTTTTTCTTTTCGCGAAGTTTTCCGGGAAGGATGTAAAGAGATTCTTGTGAAGAAATGAAGAAAAAGAACTAACTTCAATTCAACCTAATCTATTGCATTCATACTTTCATCGACATTGAAACAATGCAACCTACTTACAACAGTTGACCATTCTTGTGTTGCACCACAATGGACGGTTGGTGCAGAGACTCTGAGACAACTCTTCCCGAACCAAATAGAACAGAGGATGAGGACGATGATGATGATGGCAACCAATTCAAATGTGAATGAATTCAATATCAATCATCAACTGGACTTAATAAAGCTCATTCGCTATTATTGGTCTTTTGAATACTTATTGCTATTTTGTTGTCAAAGAAGTAAAGTTGTAAATAGGCTTCAATTTTTCTGTAACTAAATCAATGGAAACTTAAATTGAAACAATCAAATGATTCGGTGAAAATATTGTAACAGATTGCAATCTTTTGCGAATGCAATCATTTAGCGAACTCAATTAAAAAAAAAAACATACATTTTGCTAAAAATCGATCGCAATTGCATTTGAAAAATGAGTTAGTTATTGTTTTCATTGCTTCGCATTTTGATTCATTTTAAAAAATTCTCCAAAATCATTTAAGTCAAATCAATGGGAGCTTTCATCAGTCTTAATAGACAAAAATTCGCCTCGAGTTAAATTTTGTTACTATTTTTCAATTTTCATTTCATTTTGAGTAAAATTGAAAGTGAAATTCAAAACCTAAATTACTTAACTTTGAGATTGGGAATTCACATTTCATCATCACCATATATTTGATGCTCAATGAATACAATCTTTTGAATGAATTCAATTAAGAATTTCTTACAATTGCATTCATACAGAATTGTGATCATTTACCAACTGTTTTTTATTGCTTAATTATAATAATTTTGATGTCGGGTATCCCATTTATGACGCTCAATGAATACAATCTTAAGAATGCATTCAAAAAAGATTGTGATCATTTGACAACTCTTTTCTTTGGTCATTTCAAACAGCTCAAGTATAATAAAGAGTTCCTCAACATAAAATTAAATTTTGACGTGTTGAGTGTGTTTTGAGTTTTTGAAGGATACGATAAATTCAGTCCTCATAGACAAAAATTGGACTCGAATTAAATTTGTTCAATATTTTTTTAATTTCGATTCCATTTTTAAGAAAAATGAAATACAGAACTTAATTGACTCAACTTTGAGATTAGGAATTGAAATTTTATAATCAACATTTATTTGATACTCAATGAATGCAATCTTTTGAATGAATTCAATTTAGAATGTCTTACGATTGCATTCAAAAAAGATTGTGATCTTTTCTTTGTCATTTGAAACCGCTCAAATATAATAAAGAGTTTCTCAACATAAAATGAAATTTCGACGTATTTTTAAAGGACATTACGATAGCTCATTGATTTTAGGTACACTATTCTGCAACTCTACCTTTCTAGACTATAGCTTTTTCTTTTGACCATCAGAATACTATATACGAATTCAAGACAACTCCAAATTGTTTTTAGGAAAATTGAGAAAGAACGAATACGAGGTATACGAGGAAATGACTTATGTGAAAGGGTGACTCGAAATCAAAATATATAAATCTTCATTTTCTTATATGGGGTCGGTTATAGTCTTTTGGTTAGTTGGTGGTTAAGAAGTACGAGAGGTTTCTTGGCAATCTTGGTCCTCATTGAAAATTGATTATGATGGTAAATGAAATTCTGGGATATAAAAGAACCCATTGAAGAGAAAGTTCTTCAGGAAGAAAACAAAAATAAAAACAACAATTTTTTCTTTGTTTTAAACCGAAAAAGAAGTATACCATCATCATCAAGGTTAACAAAATAAATAGTATTATTTCTGTATACTGTATAAGGTATGAAAGAAGTGGGCGGTCTCTATCATCGTATCATGATCGGTACTCGAGAGAGTTTTTAATGTGATTTATTGTTTACATTTTGTGATGGGGTTATGTTATGGGGAGTGTTGATTAATGGCCCAATGTCAAATGGAAAACTATATGCGACGGGATTTTCTTTTAAACTTGTTGATTGTTTATTATTTTTCAATTTTTGTTTTCATTGTTATGACAGTATTTTTGTTGTTTACTTATAAACATTCAGGGACAAATTTTATATTCATTTCATTTAAAATATTTTTGTTTATAGAAAACAAAATAATAATACCGAACTTTTTATTTCGTTTCATTTCAGGTAAATTGATGATCTTAATTGAAATAATAATTGGGTGTGATTATGTAAGAATTTATTGACATTGACTAGAAAAATCTTTCCATATTAAATTACACAACACTATTTTCAAAGTTATGTGAAACATAATTCTGTTAAAGAGTGCTTTGAATGAGTTCTTGTAGATGAGGCCTAATGTCTGGAAGAAGTGAGAAAAAGTATACCTTCTTATATAATATATAAAGTGAACAGTTGACAAAATCCTGTGATGTTTTGTCTTATTTTATTATTAGAGTACGTCGGATACTAAGTATTTATAAATATCTTATAAATATCTGATAACGTACTTTCAGGTATTGGGATTCGTTTTTCAGCCACACAACAAGAATTTGATATTTTTAACCTTACTTCGTTTTTCCATCCTATTTTGATATTCAGAACGAATGCCGTTTAATGGTGTACTTAATCAATTGGGATTCTTTTTTCAGCCACACAACAAGAATGTCATATTTTTTACATGACTTTTTTCCATCCTATTTTATGTATTCAGAACTATTGTCGTTTAATGGAGTACTGAATCACAGATATTACTTTTTTGAAAAAATTAGGTAGTGTTGGTTTCATCGGCACTTTTTAACGAAATCATTGTTGGCGTTTTCGAGAACATCTAAAACCTTGCGTTTTTTTTTCTTCTTGTATTTTTTGCCCCGTTTAATGCAACAAACTTTAAATCTTATCAAAATCTCTGATATACACAATTCTGCTAGCCCAGATAGTATCCCCCCTATTGTTCAGAAGAGGTAATCTTCAACGCTGGTCTCTTTACAAGTGGTTGGAAAACAGCATTTATCCAGACTGTCCCTAAAAAAAAGGTGAAGCTTTCTCCCCTTCTAACTATCGTCTAATAAGGTCCAAGGCCATGGAACCGCTGATTAATTATCAGCTTAAGAAATATCTCGAAGAAAGAAAACACTAGAAATAGGTCCACCGGTTATCTCATGGTTTATCTCACCGATAAGTGGAACAAAACTTACCATTGTTTTGGAGAAAGTTAGATTATTGCACTTGTAGTACCCGTGGCATGATGGTTAGTGCGTTGGACTGTTATGCCAGAGGTCTTGGGTTCGATCCCTGCATATGCCATCTAAAGTTTTTTTCACGGGTACTGTCTCTTGCGAGGAATTGACAAATTCTTCACGAGTAATTCTTGTCATGAAAAGTGCTTTCTCAAATTGGCCGTTCGGATTCGGCTTAAAACTGTAGGTCCCCTCCATCAATGACAACAGTACTCGCACACAGGAATGGTTGAGAGTTGTAAGTTACTAGGCCCTAGTTCTCAACGAACTGTTGCGCCACCCGATTTATTTTTATTTAAGATTATTGCACTTGATATTTCAAAAGTATTTCATAGAGCTTGGCACTAAGCTTTCTTATCGAAAATGAGTGTTTTTGGTATTAATGAATCTTTTCTTGGTTAGATTAAAATCTACCTTCTAACCGTTCAATTCAAGTTGTATTGAATGGTTTCAAGTCTAAAATTCATAAAATAAATGCTGGTGTGCCACAGGGTTCAGTTTTATATCCGACACTCTTCCTTGCATTGATAAACGATCTCTTGTCTGTCACTTACAATCCGTTAAACTGTTTCGTTGACGACAGTACGCTCAGCTTTTTATAATCGTTGCTAGATTCACATCGAATGTGGAATTAGTAACCTTTTAGGATTTAATCTTTCAAAAACTAATCCTTAGCTCATGGCGTTAAAGAGTAACCCACCACTGTTGCCGCTATCCATAAGTGGCACTTCCACCCAGCAAACTAATTAACTTTCAGTGCTCGGTAGGTGTATCACCGATTACCTCTCTTAGAAAGATCACATATTCAACATTGCCAAAAATTCTGCTAAGTGCTTTGGATTTCTCCGAAGATTCAAGAAATTCGTCGAAAACTTGAATCTGACTCGTATATTTTGGCAGGTGTCCCTAAAACAATTTTAAATCTTTTTGGATAAAAAGAGCTTTGAAAATGATAAGCGATAGATTTATAACCGAATCTTTTACATCACTCAAACACAGTCGCAATATTTCTTCTTGTCTTTCGTTGTTTTACCAATACTTTTACAAACAATTTTTTATCGAATTAGCTAGTTCCATTCCCCCCCCCCCTCAAATTCAGCCGTAATACACGCACTTCCAAGAATGCTTATCAATTTTCCCTTGAGCTCAATTTCGGACTCATTTTCAAGTAAAGAGATTCTTTTTTTAACCGCACGTGGAGAATGTGAAATGCTTTACCGAACTCTGTTTCCCTCTCTCATGTTGATATTCAAAACTTTAGGACCAATGTGCACCAATATCTCGTCTTTAATCCTACCCTATTTTCCTTAAGCTCGCACTGTGTTTAAACTTAAAATAAGTTAAGGGTATTGATAACCTTTTAAGTGCCCGTTAATTGTAAAAGAAAAGAAGGAGAGTTAAAATGCCCCCTCCTGAATTTCAAGCTGAATGTTTGATTAATTTTAAAAATCGGTTTTAAGACCTTTTTTGATTTGAAGGAAATTCCAAGACGATGGGACATTTTTTTCGAATTGAAAAGAAGGATGCGCAAAATCAAAAAAATCGGAAGGAAGTTTTTGTAAAACAATAAATTGTGTAAAGGTATTTTACAGTTTCTTGTAAAACAACTAAACACTTTCAAATACAAAAATTCGATTTTCCTAAAAATATTTATTCATGCCTTTTTAATGATATAATTATAAAATTACATCCTTTTAGCACAATGTAGTATATAAATGATTTCATTCAATTATCTTCCATTAGAGACAATTTGAATTAAGAAACGTACTTTTCCTTCTATAAATTAACCACCATAAAAAGGCACTACATTACTCATCTAAGTCTTGTCTCCTTATTGATTTCTTGACATTATCACACACTTTAATTATATAGCTCTCTACGAGAATCTTTATAAACAATTACTGTGCCGCCGCCGCCGCCGCTGCTGCCAACGTACAAAAACCCACCATTTATTTTATTAAATTCCTGCATCACACTTTTGCCCATGAAAATGATGCTGCAATCTGCAACCATTACACACACTTAAGCTAAGAATAAAAAAAAAAAAAAACAACTCTCAATTAACACCGACTAAACTATAATCATACAACCTATTAACGAATGCGAATCCTTTTGCTTCGTCTTATTCCTAAAGACTTAACAATTATGACGCTGTATGTAAGTTGAAGACGGCATCACTTTAACTTAAGGTAAAACTAAAAATGACGCTATGAGGACTCGACGACATCTTTAAAAATGAAAGAGAAAAAGAAGAAGGAGCTAAAAATGCCATAAAACTAGCCAATAAATTACCCCCAAAACTGGCACGTTTAAAGTAGCAATGAGCCTGTCCCTTGACCTCCTCGCTTAGGCTAAAGGATATATATATAAAATGCAAATAATCGTAAATGCTCTTTTTGAAGTCAGACTTCGTCCAAGCGAGTCAAGGTAACCCAAAGCCATCAGGCAACGCAAAAAAAAAAACAAAACAAGCCCAAGTTAAGGGCTTTTTCACTGATGATGATGGTGATGATGTCGGGTCGGTGATGGTAATATGCCCAAGTCCTCATGTCAGTCCATCGCCTTCTATATCTGTGTCTTTTGTGTTGTGTTGTATCTTTTTCTATTTTCTTAAATTTTCAACCGGCCATTACAAAATTATCCGTAATAATGATTGTGGGAACCGTACCGCGGCTAATAAAATACAATCTGAAAAAAAAACAACAAAATAGACAAAAACTCTTCAATCTTCATGATGCCTCATTATACAAATTCCCACTGTTTTTCTGTTGTATCTACAAACTTTAACTATACAACAAAGTATTCTAGAGTTAGGGATATCTATACAACAACAAAAAAAAAAAGGAGAAGGGCGAGGGGGAGAGTAAGATCATTAAATTGTTTTTAGGATAAAGTATACTTGTTGGCGGTGTTTTTCAAAATATTTGCACAAATTGAATTCTAATTTTTTGCCACACTACTGCCGCACTATAAAACACATAAGTGCTTCAAAATGTATAAAGGTATCCCTTAAGAGAAGAACGAAAAAACGCTAATAAAGCGAACGTATGAACATCAAAAGACAACGACTTTATCTGTATGTATCTAGGATAATAACGTCACGAAGATTCGATTAGAATACAACACGTCCGAGCATCAAACAAAAGCTACTCAGATGCAATTCAGGCATCATCATCATCATCGTCATCAGGAGTTAAGACAGGGATGGATTTGTTAGGAGAATAGGGCCCAAACAAAACCAATTTTGGTGGCGCTACAACTCGTAGAGAAGTGACTTATTAGAAGATTTTTAACAATTTCTGGAGAAATTCAAAAATATGTTGTGTAAATTGAAAGACGCTAAGTTATGAAAAAAACTTCAAGAGTTTTGGCCAAAGCATTTTTGTATGGGGACTACTGTAAAAATCATTTATCATATCTTAGTAGCGCAATCTAATCACCGTAATACCAGCCTCATTTTAGAATAAGCTAGGTAATTTTTAGTAATGGCGTAGTTTTGTCTTTGCCAAAAATGTCAAAAGATGACAGCTTCAAAAGTGACAGCTGACCAAATAGTGGGATATTTCTCTTGACTTTTGACCTCAATCTCACTGCAATTTCACACTGCCAAAATATAAAATCCGTCACTGAATGTGGGAGGCAACTTAAAATTCCAGAATTCTCGCGTCTGTAATTGATCCACCAATCTAAAAGATAGCCAATAATTCTTTTCTTTTTGTTGTATTCTGTAAAGGAGAGAAAACTTTTCATTATCATATGGGAATCGAGCCAAACTAAGTTCTAAAGTTGGGATTGGGATTGGGACGCATATGCATGTTGTTTGCGCGCTTCTCTATATTCCCTGTCATTTGGAATGGAGCGTGTTCAAACGTTCAAATATTTACCATAAAGAGAAAATTGCATGAATTATATATAAATGAACAAGAAGTAGATGGCGCGCAAAGACATACTCTGGGTAGGTTCTATACTAAGGAGACAAGAAGCTTTGGGAGTTGCATCCCAGTGACTTCTGGCTTTATAGCATTACGGATTCTCTTGGGTATAATTTTTTGGCATTTTTTTTTGTTGTTGTTTGTATGTTTGTTTGTTGGTTGGTGTATCTTTTTCGCGATCTTTAGATACAAACCTTTGTACATACAAAAATATAAGAAGAGGTAGATTTTAAAATAAACGGTGTGACCTAGTAAAAAGTTTTTGCACACCATCAGCAGCAGCCAGGCAGCGTCACGCTGGATGTTGATGATGGGAATCCTAAGTCAGGTGGCAATAGTATTTATATACCTACTTAGGTTTAGATATATAGATATGTTTGCTTTTATACATGCTACATATGTATATAAATAAAAGCATGAAGGTATAGATATCGCCAAATCGTGCTCTTAATTGGCGCCCAACAATTGTGAATGTGGGATGTGTGCAAAATGGAAATGCTGCCTGAATGCATAATTTGGTGCAAGGTTTTTGGATGCAAATTTTTGAAGGTAAGGATATTATGCGGTGTTTTTTGGGTTGAAATGTTAACGGGATATGCATTTTGTTTTAGAATGGGAATAATATAATTTCTATGGAAATTTGGTTTTGAGAATAAAACAGTTAGTTTTGTTTCGTTTTGTATGAAAGGTGTGAAAAGTATATTTATCGATTGCTAAGAAACAAAGTGACCTGTGTTTAAAGAAAGTTAGTCGTGCTGCATCCCTTGACGTAGTTTTAAGGCACCTGTTTGGGTTCAGGATTAGAGAACAAATAAGAACGTATTTATTAGGATTTAGAAGAAATCCTCGACTTTTGCTGGATAAAATTCTTTTACAGAATGCTTTTACTTAAGTATTGTATTGGAAGGGTAGTACCCGCGGCATGATGGTTAGTGTGTTGGACTGTCGTGCCAGAGGTCTTGAGTTCAATCCCTGCCTGTGATATCTAAAGTTTTTTTTCACGGGTACTGCCTCTTGCGAGGAACTGACAAATTCTCCAAGAGTAATTCTTGTCTCAAATTAGCTGTTCGGATTCGGCTTAAAAAACTGTAGGTCCCTTCCATTTCTGAAACACATTACTCGCACACAGGAATGGTTGAGAGTTATAAGTCACTAGGCCCTAGTTCTCAACGGACTGTTGCACTACCCAATTTATTTTTTTTATTTTTATTTACATAGTTGAAACATTGTCGTATTAATGAATTCTGAAATCGAGGTTTGTGTCATTTTTTCTGAAGAGAAAGTTACGAGCACCGTTTCAAATTATTGATTAAATTTCACATGTGTTATAATAACTCGACATTTTGTCGATTGTCTTTGTTTTTCCACTAAATTGAAACATGTTGTTTTGTAAACAAGCTGTCTTTTTAATATTTAGAAATGTGGTTGTGACAAATGTAAAGTTATGTTAATCATTAAAATTATTTTAAATGATTAAAGAATCGGACTATATCAATTTAAAAATTGTTTGAAATTATTTATCCTAGAACTAGTACCTACCAGTTAAGGTCTTGAATTCTTTCAAAGCACAACATGGTTTCTTGGTGCTAGAATCACTAATTGACAGAAAAATTGATCGTCATGTATTTTAATTTGTAAATCAAGGTAAACACTTGCAGTAAATTCAGAATTACTATGTACTTCATTCAAAAAATCTTCCTTTTCTAAGACAGAGCCCTAGACATCGGTTTTCAAACGCCCATCTCCTATTTTTGAAAGTGTTTCAGCATAGTTTTATTATAAGAAATGCTTAATAACAGGCAACAATAATAGGACCAAAAGCAATGAGCACCTAATGATATGCTCCTAATGAGTGTTCTAAAAAAATAATATATTGAATATCTTATTACAAGTGTTAACGGGGAATCTGCTGGAATGAGCTGTGAATAGGATATTTTACCGCGGTAAAAAGTAGCTTAAAACACTTTTCAGCCTTGTAACTATTTTCACACAAAAAATCATGTTAAAATACTGCTCCGTTGCGACGTGAACGACGGACAAACATACAAACAAACAAGCAAACAAACCGACTTTCTCATTTATATTATAAGTATAGATTGATAAACCTCATCTGATTTTATTATGACTTTTGATGAGTCCCAGCGTCATCGTGAACTTCAAAATAAATTATTCTACAGTTAACACACTATCCTAGACATAGTTCATGACTATTCTGATTTTTTCTGTCTTCTTCTTCTAATGCTCTATGAATACTTTAATTATGAAATCTTAATATTTGTAAACTTTTAATAGTTTTTCTGGTGTTAATTATACTAGAAATCGTTTCACAATCGTTTAACACAATCTACTAATCAAATTCTAACACAGCCTTTCTCCAACTTAATGAACTCAAGTCTCAGAAATGCTCTCATATACCTTTATACTATGGTAGCAAGGTTAATCGCAATCAAGAATTCATCTAACAAAAGTAAACTTTTCAAGTATTTTTATTTTTTTTTGATCATTTTTCTTTAGTGTCATTGAATCCTGTAGAATTACCAATACTTCAACAACACACAAAAAAGAAAATCAAACAAAAAACAAACACCACATGTCTAAGTCTTAAAGATCGTAGATAAATCACAGTTTTCTTTCCTAACAAACCTTTTAAACGTCACGAATTTGGCGTAACGTAGTACCTAACATATACAAAACCATACATCATTAACATACCGAACTCGCTATATCTATTTTCTTTAGGTACTCAAAGCAGTAGAAGAAGAAGACAGGATATCCTCTTCTTTGTATACGAGTAGGTAGGTTGGTTTTACGAATTTAACTCTCATTTCTGCGAAACTCCTAATGGCCAAACTATACCAAAACAAATCAAGTCTCCAAACTAACCAAGTGCACCATCATTTCATCTTACTATTTACATTCCGAACTTACATTGATTTTAAGAGAGAAACAAAAAAAATAACAAAAACAAAACAAACGCACAACTTGTAGTCTATTTGAATCTTCGATTTAGTCTTTGAAGCAATTGGATTGTATTTGGATATGTAAGACCAGTTATATGCATACAAAGTTAGACTAGACTAAAGGCTCACTAATGTAGTTTCTTATTGTTTAACATCGACCTTGTTAGTGTGGTTTACCTCGAATCGATATTGGAAAGAACCTAGTCCTGTCTGTCTATCCTCGATGTATTCGCGGTCGTTGCGAGGACGAGATAAGCAAAAAATTTAAAGAGGACACAAAGTATACATATGTATAGGTTTAGAACATTATGAGAATTCCATATATCATACCAATGCCAATTCTCGAACTCACGAAAGTGAAGAAAATTCACATAAAATCAAAAAAAAACACCAACAAAAAGACCAATAAACAAAACTCACCGAAATCGTGATTGAATTTATTTCTCATAGCAAGTTTTCTTTTGTCAGTTTACATTATTTAGTAACATTTTTGTTTTCTACCCCGAATTGTGTGATCAACCTTTAAGATATTTTATTTATTTCTTTGCATCTTAATTCTCGTGCAACTACGGCGAGTACTTGAATTTATGTTGTCTTGTTATAGCAGCAGCGTGCATTGACTTGTGACTATAGTCCAAATGCCTTTAATGGTCAAACAATTATAAAGCAGTCAATAATAATTCAATTATAACCGTAATCTGGAGTATTTTATAGAGATACACATACTCGTACTCTGATATGTCACTATACAATTAATTTAACATTTAGAATGGATGAATGCGTTCTCTTGATGGATCAAAATGGACTAAGTTATGCTGTAACTATATAACTTTAAATGGATACAAAATTATTAACTTCTTTTCTTTCGTGGTCGATGTGGTATGCTGCGTTGTGCGGTAAATGGTATTGTGTTTTTTTTGTACCTATATATCAACTTCGTACCTACTTACTATACTTTGTTTGTTCAACCATAAAAGTAAAAGAAGAATTCAATGACTTTGTGGTAAGAGTGGAGTAAGAAAAAAAAAACAATATTGAGGTCGAAGAGATGAGCATGAGCACTTCCGTTGAAATTAAAGTGGGTTGTACAAGGTCCTTTTATGGTGTTTTTGGTTTTTATTTAGTTTTGCTAAAATTGTAAGAAAAACAAACCTACATAGTACACATATATAAAATAATCTTTATTTAAAGTCTGTCATCATGAAAGAGGTACTCGCCTTATTTTGTTGCAAATTATTTTGAGGAAATACCAACCAAGCAACTTACTGACTGCTAATGTATTTTTATAGTGAAATCTTATGTAATAAATAATATATAGCTACGCACAAAGGCCTACATATTTAAGCCTGAACAAATCTTATAAATGTTTATTAAGAAAGGATTCTAAAGCAGCCTTAAGCGGATAATAAAATGCATTTATTCTTTTTTTTTTCATTTTAGTACCCCATCAATTAATCACTATTTGAGGGTACATTATGTATAGTTTTATAGACACACAAAAAGAATATAACAATATTATTTAAATATTTTACTTTCTTTAGGGAAATTTCACCTACGGCTGATAAAAATCGTTAATTTAACAAGCTGCATTAAATATTTATTAAGAGAAAACAAATCAAAGGAGCAAATTAAATTCTCTTTTCTATGTTAAAACGACTATAAGTTCAAGACAATGTTCAATACTTTAGGCTAATTTATGATTTGTGTTTATATATATGTATAAATGGTTCATTAAAACTCCATTAATAATTTTTAATAGTTTAGTTTGTTCTTTTTTTTCTGTATTAATTTTTCAAGTGTTTTTAAAATCGAGTTCGGAGATCAGCTCTTTTGTTTCATTATGTCTGTTTGTAGTAATTATGCATTTATTTAGGTATAGGTACTTACAAATGATCATGTTAATAATCAGAATATGTGTAATTGGTTGTTTGGATATATTTTCGTGCATAAATAAATACTTTTTCATACACAAGACACAAAAATGAGCATTTAGTGCGGTTTTCATGTTTTTAGTGTCATTGGGTTACTTTGTTTGTTGTGAAAATGACTACTCGTAACTTTCTTTATTCAAACATTTGCACTAGACATAAAGGATATGTGGTTTTAAAAAAACGATGTCCAAAGCCGCAAAACGGATATGATCTTTTTGGAAACTTAGTTCTACTGAACTTTTGTTCGAACGAACGATTTGGTGTTTTTGGAACTATGTTTTTAGGACTACGTTACGCAAATGTCGCAAAGCTAACTAGAATTCCCCCAATATACGTTGATTTTTCTAACTACGTAAATGTTTTGATAATACACCAATATAATGATACAATTTTCTAGGTATCTCAAATAGTTAAAATTTTATAAAGAAAAATGCTGTTCTCGTATAAATTATTTTCATTTCTTATCCTCCTATTTTGAAGCACAATCCGTGAGGAATGTTTCGTGCCTCGTGCTTCTTTTTTAACTGTATATTTACTTTTTTTTTGTACCTGTTGTATGCAAATATTTTTAACCAAAAAAAAAAACGAATTAAATATAACTCAGTAAACACATCACAACAACTTGCCGTTTGTGTAATTTGAAATAGATGAATTTCTTTTCATTGCACAAAACTTTAAAGTCAAACTATACACAGCACATACTTGTATTTATAGCAACAGCAGCAGCACCAATGTTTGACACCAGAAGTAGGAACAATAAAAAACAAACCTAACAGGATTGTCACATAAACTGGAAACGTATAGCAAGAAGAAGCAAAGCCAACACTATACTCTATATCTTGATATCCTCAATAAAACACCACGATTAGGCATTCTAACTAACCACTTGGCTTTGGCAAATGAATAAATATTGTGGGTATCATATCATTTTTTTTTTTAAACTCCTGGAACTTCTATAGTATAGAAGAAGTTCACTCAGAACGTTTATAAAACGCGCGCACACTTGCCGCGCTTAAAACATACATAAGTAGAACACACTTTTCAAAGATGCTCTAAGGAACTCATAAGAACAGAGGTGGATTGGTTAAGATGAAGTAAAAGCAATTTTGTTAAAAGTTTAGGGCTCTGAATCAGAAGTGTTGTAGTCTACTCAATGTGTGGGTAAATATGAAGAAAAAGGATGAGGACGTAGGATTATCTACAAAATCAGTTTTTAACATCATTACTCACTTTTTAAAATGTTTTTAAAAGATTCTGGATATTCGTACATTGGTAAATTTTTTAAGAATAACATCTTCAGGCCCACGATGTCTCTACTCCGTTCTTGGTCATAATCGAGATTATATCCAATTCTCATCGTCTTAGAAAAAAAAAAAAGAAATTCCGTTGGGGTAAGAAATACACAGAAGACCCCCTCCTGGTGGAAAGTGGGAAAAAAAACGGGGACACCGTTGCATCTCATCACACCAGAAGCTAGTTGCTCCCATAGCGCCAACTGAAAAAATATACATAAATAGACAAAACTAGTCCTATTACCTCTGAGTTGCATCCTTGTTAGCGAGAATATTCAAATGTGAATAAACATCCTCCTCTTCACCGATCGTTTCTCTGCGCAAAGATGAAGTTGAGTATCTCATTCGACCATCGAATTGTTTAGCAACTGGTATTTCTAGAAGTCTTTTTAGCCGGCATGTGGTATGACCGGCACGGCCGGCGAGGCGCGCTGCCCAGCGTCAACATAGAATTAGACCTCATTGAAGTAAAGTTTTTTTTTTTTTTTTATCTTCCAGGCCTTCATTCAAAATGATGATATTCTAATTTTTTTTTTTTTCTATTAAAATTTTAATTTCATTTCCAAGGATAGAGAACTCTGATGAATCTGATCTGGTAGCTTCTTTTGATTAGTTTTCCACTTCAATCTTTTCTCGTTTACTTAAGATGGACATAAGATTTAGATACTCGAGAGAAATATATCTTGGTGGTCTAAGAGATTTTTGTTAAGAAATGCACCCTATTGAGTTGGGAAATTGCATTTATCCTTTTTTTCTAAACCCGCATAATTGATAAATTAGTTGAAATCGTTTAAAATTAAACAAATTTTCTTTCTATGATTAATAATTGCAACCCAATTAATTATCTTGCATTACAAATTAAAAACGCCTTTTTGATTGGAAATTTTAATTTGTAAAAGGCCTAATAACGCATGTAACACATGAGTAATTCGATTTAATTGGAAATTTGTTTTACAGGATAATTTGTTTTAAGAAAAACTTGTTTTTGTGGTTTTTGATTGGAATGGCAATTTATTATTTAAAGTTAAGTGAATTGTTTGTGTCTTTGGAACGTGAAATGAACATTTAATTGGGAAACTGCTGACTTCGATTGGAGATAAAAAAAATGTACGAAAAAAGATCGAAATATGTATCCTGAGGGGATTGAATGGATAAGCAACTATTACTGATGATTGATAATGGGGTCTTTATTGATTATAATAATTGGTTTGTTGTAAGGATGGAACTTTTAATTTTATTCAATAATTGAAATTGCAAGAAGCCAATCAATGACATTTGAGTTTTGTTCAAGGAATTTTCTCGTTAATTGCAGTCAAAGTTAGATTGGAGAGGATATTTTGTTTGCGCAGAGACATAAGGCCCAGGGACATAACGCCCACATTTTTTGTTTTGGGGAGTGGGGACATAAGCCGAAATTTAATTTGGGCCTTAAGTTCCACCCAAGTAAGACCTAAGTCCCAAATTTGTTTGTTAAAAATGGGACATTGTCCCCAAATTTTTGCAGAGCCAAAAAAGAATATAAAGTTTTTGTATTTCAATACAATGAACAATAAATTTTTGATACGGTGTGATAATACAAAAATTAGGAAAAACAAAAAAGTTTATTTTAACATTATTTGCGGGATCTCAGGATTTTAACTCCCTTTTTCGGGGTCACACCCGCTCACGCAACTCCGTTGCTCCGCTTAGGGTATGTAAAGTCGCCAGGCAGGCGCTAATATCAACAGCTTTTTTGAATAAAAGCACCTGTGGTTGGCCCGCCTCGCGGGATCTTAGGATTTAAACTCCAAGTGCTCCAAGTTTTGTCATTTGGTGATTCTTATTAAGTGGGACATTAGCCCCAACATTTTTATTTGGGGCTTCGGTCTTACTTGGGTAGGACTTAAGGCCCAAATTCAATGTCGGTTTTATGTCCCACCGAAGTGAGACATAAGCCCCAAAAAAAAAAGTTGGGCGTTATGTCCCTGGGCCCTATGTCCCTGCGCCTATTTTGTTAAGTTTTAAATTGATTCTGGGACACTGAAAAATTTGTTTAAAGGCTTAATTAAAATCACTATGACTTGTTCAGGAATACTTTATAAAGTGCTTTATTTTTATTGTTTTGAGAGTCTTATTTATTCATGCCATAAAACATAATCATGATCTTATTATCCACCAATTTTTCATTGTTCTGTCGAATAACCAGACTGAATTTGGTCTTGAATGTCATGATTTATGTTGCCTTTGAGAGCTGCTGTGGTTCGGCTAAGATGGCGACCTCGGTGGCTACTTCACATTACTTCCATGTGAGAGTTTCCAATATGCAGTCTTGACCAATTGAGTGAAAAATAAGAACTTATGGAAATATAGTGCTACTAGTTCACGGTGCCGATTTAACTAACGTCAATTTCAAGCAAGCGATGATTCCGGTTGCTTGAATCATGGAATTTATTGAAGTGTCTTGAATCTGATGAAAAGTTGTATTTTATCAAATTCGACACTTTTGCTAGTGGGGTACATACAGGAATAGGCTTTATTGCTTAATATGGTTTTTATATACAAATAAGGTTTAGTTTTCAACTATGGACTCTAGGCCTACAAAGTATTCAACCAACGTCGTTGTCCATTGACGTTTATCTCGAGTTGCTGAATCAATTGAAAAGTTTATACCGGTACGGGCTCAAGTCAAAACGGAAAATTGGCAGAATTGTACTCTGTGAGCTCTTGAGGGATTAAACTTATTAAACACGCTGCGAATATTCATTTATGTAGTTCAAAACGTGCGAAATGTCGTTGCTCAAATAGAAACCCAATGTGAAAAAAAAAATGTTATCACATGCACGTGTCAATTAAATGACAGCTTTTTGACAGATGTAGCTTAAGCAATATGGCCTCTATAAACTGTTTAAATTTGGATATCTTTATAAGAAGACCACTATAAGAAATAAATTTAATACAAACATTCAGTATAGTTAAGATTTTGGAGGGGAAGGGGGCATGTGCTTCAACATCAGCCTATATTTACGAGATAAAGAAGTCTTCCTTTAACTCGCTCAGTTTGAAAAGAGGTCCCTATAAAGCGTTCGAGAGATTGATTTGGTCTAACTTTTGAGGACCACTGTAGCATCTTTTTATAGGGTATTCCAGTAGACACAATAACTCGGCCCTCGAAGGCGCATATTGTTTCGTTTAGAAGATAGTCCGAAGCTTTCGCAATGTTTCTGTGACACTTTCCGGACTTGTAAGGCGTTAACTGTAACAAATGGGGGATGTTAAAAGATAAGAAAAAAATTGCAGCAACGTTGCCAATCCGCGTTCTTAAAATGTGCACTCCTGTTGAGTGTTGGGATCACCTATGGAATCTTATGTGATCATTTATTTCTTGTTCTGCATCTCGACTTTTTTTGACATCTTTCTGAATATAGCTCAAAACTAAAGTTTTAAGAACACCTTTACGAACAGCTATTATTGCTCGTTTAGGACTCTGTATACATTTTTAGTAGTTAAATCCCGTTGTAAGTCACTATGAGTCTTAGGTTCAATTTGAAATTCTTTAATTTTAGGAACGAAAATCTGTTAAAGAAGTGATTAAGCTTTGGCCGTTAGAGATGATTTGTGTGTCATTCGAAAGCCAATACATCAAAGCAGCTAATTTTTCATTTACTCCTCCAAAGTTCTTCATTCATTAACTTTCTGTGCAACAAATAATTATTTGTGTGTCAATTCGAATGGCACGGATTGTCTATTTTCTAAAATGACATCATTTAAGTATGACAAGCTAGTTTAAAAGAAATTTAAGTCATCAAAATTAAGTTAAATAGAAAGTTCAAAATCCTTTAAAATACATGAATAGAAATAAATGGAATTGAATTAAAGTCACATCAAAACGCAAACTTAAACCGTGTTGTCTCCATTATACGAAACCTAAATATAAAACCAGAGTCATTTCTGTCCCATGTCTCATCCTAATTACCCCAAATAGTATAATCATTAAAATGTTCTCAAAGATAAACTTTAAGAAATGAAGAAGACAACATCTCTTAATAGCGCCTAACCAGGACTAAGACTTGGGTTATCTTTTCTTAAAAGACTTTTCAACATGAATAATTCTCAAGATACCACAAAACAACACATTTACTGTGCCCAACCACCACCGTCACCATTCCGTTGTCGTAGTCGTCTCGTCTTCAGTACTTTCATATATCTCTTCTTTCATTTTGACCATTTAACTTGAGAAAATGTCGTGCGACTTTAAGGTTTTTTGAGTAAGGATTTGAAAGAAAAATGATAAAAAAAAAAAATCAAGCTATATCGAAGAGCAGCACAAAAATCGCCGTAAACAAATGTGAGTCATGTTTCATGTCCGATTGTGTAGTATTGGACGCCAAAAACGTGATCAACTTGTGTCCTATTTCGTTAAGTTTGTTTTTTCTCTGATGATGGTACCTACTCATGCTATATAGAGTTGAGCTAAAGAGACCTATCTATACCGGGCTAGGTTAGGCTAGGCTTTGTTTATATTTTTCTATGGGTACGGATGGATGATGGGGTCGGGCGTCCAATCGTCCGTCCGTCGTCGGTCGTCGGTCGTTTCCCACTATATACTCGTAGGGTATATACTATGGCCTGGCCACTGAGGCTAGACTCTGAATCTCTTCTTCTTTTCACACACAATTCAATTTGAGTAAACATGGGAGTTTTTTTTTTTTCTTTTCTTGTATTTTTGTTGAATTAATGATGGGGGAGGGGGCGAAAGAGCACCGAGGGGGTGTTGAGGCCGACCTCTTCATCCAAATGAAGACTCTTCACATTGACTTTTCTATTTGTTATTTTGTATACCTACAGCAGAAGTCTTAATATACACAAAAGTCGGGGGCTTTCGCAGCCCCTCGTCCCTTGCACCTCCTTCGACTTTGACTTCTCTCGTTCTTGTTTTGTGGATTTCCAAATGGGATCTAATTCAGCAATTGATGACGAAAGTCGAGAGTGTTTCTTCTTCTCTTCTTGCACGATTTCTGCGAGTGTCTTGATTTATATTTTTTCTTGCCATTTTCATTTGGCTATTTCTAGCAGCTATAGGTTATAGACAGAGGTAAAGGTAGGTTCTTTAGCATTGTAAGATATGTTCACAAATCGTTTAGTCTTTGGAGAAAACAAACAAACAAACAGAAAGACTGAAGACCTACAGATCGACGATGACGAAGAAGAAGAAGAGGTCTTTTTTAGAGACCAAACCATATAATGATGTCTTTATAATTCGTGTATCAAGTTGTTGTTGGCGGATATCATATATGTTAACTGGGATAACATGGGAAAGTTAAGCGCGAGGAGGTGTGTGTTTTTTTGTTGTTTTTTTTTTAACTCGTCAGGGTCCGATAAAGTCAACATCGTCAATGAATCGTGTCGCTAGAAAAAAAAAAAAACAAAAAAAAACATAGACTCACAGTCCTCCCCATCTTTTGGCAATGAAGAAGTTGAAACTCTTGAGGTCATTTACATAAAGATTGGCTGGGAGTTTCTTTTTTTGGTTAAGTTTGTTTTGTTTGGTTGTTTTTTAAGCCTGAGGTATGACACTTTTCTTTCATTTGTGACCATCGTCACTTCACTAACAATGTAACCACTTTTGGTGAAAAGTAATCGTCTAAGAGGTGTAAATCGTGTTGTGGAGGAAATACAATCATGTGGCGAAAGAAATACAATGTGTATATTGGAGTAAAAAGCTGTTAACATGTTTGACCTAATATTGTGTTAAAGGTGTTTAGACATTCATGTTTTGGCGTATACCTAGTTGATAGCTGTATGAAATTCCTCTTGTAGGAGTTCAAACATTCACATTTGGTACAAATATTTAGATTCAGACTAACAGAAATAAGGACTGAAAATTAATTCAATAAGAGGACAGGGAAATGTTGAAATAATGTTAGCTCGAGTTTTGGGTAATATTTGAACCCTCAAAAGCTATTTTTGAAATATTTTTTGGGAAGAGTGCATGAATTGAAGATGATGTTCACATAGAACTCTGATTTTGACGTCTTATCATTTTATATCGCTCCAATTATATGGTTAAAATATATATTAGGGTTCGCAATCTAACGTCTTTTTTCAACTAGTGCTTATTTCGTGAATGGTAACATTTAGCTCATATCTGATTTGACAGATAATAAGTTTTATCCTCCCGCTGAACGAATATGGTTGTGTATACGCTTGAATAACGCTAGAAAATATTGCCTGCGATCGATTTAGAGAAGATGCCAATTTTGCCAAAAAATCATCTTTTTGGATGAAGCTCACATTGATGATTGGCGGGTATGTAAATAAGCAAAATTGTCGCATTTGGGGCACAGAAAACCCACACGCATACATTAGAAAGCCGATACACCCAAAACAAGTCACTGTTTGGTGGGGATTTTGGTCCAGATGCATAATTGGGCCATTTTTCGAAAATGAGCAAGGAATGAATTTCTGTTCACAAAAATTGAAGAGGAGGATATTGACAACATTTGGTTTCAACAGGACGGCGGCGGCGGCGCAACGTGCCACACAGCCGAAGCTACACTCGATGTTTTGCACCCTGTTCCAAAAAAAAACAACCCACATTTCTTCTTTCAAATTAGTAAAAGCGATGTTAAATGATTAAAAGCCTGAAAACAGTCAAATATGACTGTTCATAAGTGCTGCTTATTAATAAATGATGTCAGTTAAGCTTTTAAAGCGCAGAAAACTTGTTAGGAATAAAGTATTGAGAGTTTAAATTCAGACACAAAATTTAGATCCGTAAAATTTTTTTAATAACATTTATAAAATAAGGCTTTGAGTTTTTATGAAAATTCGAAAATCAATGAATTTTAACTTTAAAAGAGAAGATTTAAAACAAGAAATCAACTCAAATACAAAAATCATGACGGATATGAGCAAATTGTTTACAAAACTGTAAAAAATTTAATATGAAGGAAGTGGGAGTGGCAGTAAGTATTGAAACATGTTTCTGTATTTAGCCTCCAAAAAATTTTACTGCAGTATTTAAATTCTCGTAAGTGATAACATTAAAACAAAGGAGGAATAGATCAAAAAATTAGATGAAGTTAAGAGTAATTTAAAGTATAAGAAAACTAGACGTGTTTGTGGGTGGCAAAAATTGTTCATATGATGTTTAATATTGCAAATTATAGTTTTAAAATTCAAGCCTTAGGTCATTAAATAAGGCGTTAATTTTAATAAAAATGGAGGTGGCAGCGTAGGTAAGCTTTGCAAGCTTGGAAGCTGTTTACTCAAATAAGATGTTAACTAAGGTCGACAAATATTCGTTTTTTGATTTTCTTATTTCAAAATAAGAAATAAATTGAAATAACATTTAGCTTATAATATTTTTTTTTGTAGCGTTCATTTCAAAATGGCGGCTGTGCAGCAGCTTTGCAATGACGTCTCCTTTTTTCAGAGTCCATTGCTTATAGAAAAACTCAGATTTTTTCGATATATTGCCAACTTCCACATTCTTAGTGAGGAAAGTGCAAAAAATGTCTAAAACGTCATACGTATTTTCAAGGAAAATGGTTGTTTTATAAGTCTTAACAAAAAAGTCTTAAAAGCAGAAAATCATGAAAAACTATGCAACTATACTAAAATTCTAAAGCGAATACAATACATTTTTTCCGGTCATAATCTTTTGAGACATCCTTTAAAAAAAAAATGATTTTTAGAAAATTCTATGGTGGCTGTTGGTATTGGTATTACTGATTGTAGTCACTTTTAACTCAAAAGTTCAGCCAAATTTCGGAATTGAACTGATGTGACTCTATCTGTAAATTTTAATTTTCTGTTAACTATGAAGAAGTCTCCACCTTAGAAAATATTAATTAATTTTCTTACAATATTACTTAGTCTTTATCTTAACTGACCTTATAATAGGGTCGCATAGAAGTATAATAATATATATTCAAAAGATGTAGCGTTCTTGATGTATTTTCTTTTTTAAGACAAAATGTTCAAAAATTGCATTACAATATACCTAGACATGTCATTAGTTCCGTAACAAGCATTGATATTTTGTGTTCATTTTTTATTCATAACATAAGTTTCAATAAAAAGACAGTTTCACTCAAAATTATCAACCTCAGCTTTAAAGCCAGCCCTTTAATGCTGTGGCCATCAACCTATAGTCGCACACTGATATTTTTGAAAATGCTTTTGTTAACTCAATCTTAAGATTTGTATTTAATTCCTGTGAGAAGTCTTTCAGACACGCTCTTCAAGTCTGATAATACAAAACAATTTTAAGGATTAAAATATGGACTATCCGAAAGCCAATTTTAAGCTTGTCTTAAACCAACCATATCGATCCTTCACTTTTGTGTTATCTTGACTTTGTTTGTCTCACCAGAACCCTGTAGAAGACTTCATCTATCTTAAATGAAAAGAGTATTTTTTCAACTATTAACCAAACCCTATCACATTTCTATGGTACATCTTAACAACCGTTTTCATATTCGTTCCCAAAAATGGCGAGATGGAACTCTTTGGAGTGAGACTTTTGATCAAACCATCACAGAAGCAGAAAACATTTTTGGAGTCGCAGTGGAATAAACTACCTGAAGAGCGTCGATAGCCTTTTATGTAAATCCTGGTAAATTTTACCAGGAGATTTTTCGAAGAATTCCTGGTAAAATACACCAGATTTCTGGTAGAGTATACCAGGAGAATATTTTTTCCTGGTAAAAATTATACCGGGAATAAACCCAGTATTCTGGTAGAATATACCAGGAATATTTTTGTTTCCTGGTAAAAATATACCAGAATTCTGGTAGAATATACCAGTATCATTTTTTTTCCTGGTAAAAATGTAGAATATACCAGGAATATTTTTTTCCTGGTAAAAATGTACCAGAATTCTGGTAGAATATACCAGGAATATTTTTTTTTTTTGGTAAAAATGTACCAGAATTCTGGTAAAATATAACAGGTAGCTGAATTCTGGTAGAATTATGGCAAGCGCCTTATGAAATCATGCATAGCATATATTTAATTGTATTCATCCTATATTCCTAAAGAAAACATTTAGATCAACATCGTCTCTACTATGTCCAAGAAAAAAAGGAATAAAGATTTTTCTCTTAACTAAACTATCGGAAGCGCCATGTAGTATACGATTATTTGGCGGAAAGGGCTTGATAGGTATACTGTACTAAAATTTGATTTTTACCTAAGAGGAAAATATATACTAGATAATTTTTAGACTTCCAGTATTTCTGGTAATAAGTACCAGAAGACTAGTTTTATCTACCAGGAAAAAATATACCAGAAAATAAATTTCCTGGTTCTATTTACCAGATTCCAGATAATCTTCATTTTACCAGAAAAAAAAAATACTTTCTACCAGGACGCTGGTAATATTTACCAGAAAATTTTCTGTCAAAAATTTTACCAGGAAACCAGATTTCTGGTAAATAAAACCAGATTTCTTTTTACCAGGAAATCTGGAGTTATTTACCACAAAATCTGGACTATTGTACCAGTTTTTTGGCTGGTATTTTCTATTAGATTTTGCCTACCAGGAAAATTTTTTGAATGTAGACTTCTTATAGGTCTGGAGTCTTAAACATATTTTGTTTTACTGAGACATATTCAATCAGTTTTCAGTTACAATAATATTCAGTTTTGCTCGACTTAAGATATGTCTGAGCTAGTTCAAAAATTGTTTAAATTTTGTATAAATCAAATTCATAGTATAACGGTTTCTTAATCTAGAAACATATTGCTCTAATTTTAGTTGCTTGCTCCCGACAACTATAGCTGAAACATATTTTTGTATAAACGTTTAATCCCATAAGGGAAAATTATCTCTATATGCTTCTTATATAAATCGACACCTTATTAAATCTTCTTTGATTGAACTTCAATTACAAAGCAATAACCTTATATCCTAATTTAAAACACTATACCTTAATATGCCTCAAGATTAACCAGAGAAATCCAATCACTGACCACAACCCACTCGAAATATATGAAAAGAATGTCCAGCACTCGTGTATTCGTTCAAAACCACATTCTGGCACTTGATTGTGACTATTATAAAGAAGAATTTGCACACAAAAACAACATTCCACAAGAACACAAATTCAAACCAATCACATATTCAAACTAAGAGAAAATACAAAAATTCTGACAGTGCAATTAAGTAGCAAAGCTCTTAACCTAGACCCCTGTGGCATATCAAATGTAATTCGCAAAGACGCAATCGTATATCTACGAAATATTATCCGCCCATGTTTGTATTTTTTACCATTTTCCATGTCTCTTCTTTAACCTACCTCTCTGCAGTCTTTACAAGTACTGCTGTTTTTTATAGCCCACATGAATTCTGTCATTTAGGTGCAAATCAGTTCGAATGTATCTAAAAGATTTTATTTATAATAAATATATATTTTTTCTACTCTACATCATAATATACAACTCTATACCACCATATTGCAAAAGGTACCTAACCTAGGTACAGATATTTTCCATATCACAAGGAAATCATCATAGCGTCGTTGCGGTGTCGGTCGTCGTCGTCAGGCAAAGCTAAATAAACGGTCAAGTGCAATGTTTCGTTGGTTGTTTTAAATCTAACTGGGCAATAATTCTTGAAGAACTTTACTTGATGTGAATATAGGCCCATCGCAGTCGGACCATCCGACTATCATAGACAATGTGATATCTATTGGAATTCCATTTTACCATCAGCGAGCTAGATCAAGAGTTGAGTTAAGTTGAGTTGAGTCGAGTCCAGAGTCGAGACACACGGTAAATTTAAGAAAAAAAAAAAAAAAACATCTATATGACCTCAAGATCTGGTTGATACAAGGTATACCTAGGTAAAGTATACCCTACTACTAGTCCACGAGGTTGTTATACTATTGGTATGGTAGCAGCATATAGAAAAGATACGTTGTAGTAGTTGTTGTTGTTAACCATCGCATCTTATATCAGATAGAATAACAAAATCGAAGAAAACTGGAAATAAACATTTTTCTTCTGTTAGTTCGTTCGTTCGTTCATGAAACACACACGGTCAATCGGGCCATTACGCCACAATATAACGGAAAAATAAATAATATGCCCTGAAAGTCCATATGTTTATATACCTACCTAAGTTTGAGTGTGTTTTTTTTGTTTGTCCAATACCTGTTCTACGCAACAGGTCAATAACAGACTGCACGTTAAATCTTCTACCATTTCAATATCATGGTTGCCAGACTCGGCTCATTTTAAATTATAATTTTCTTTATTTTTGAGAAATGTAATTTCAGAAATAAAAGTGATGTGTATAATTACATTAGAAAGCTAAATTAACGTAAGGTAAAATTGCCGAAGATAGAAGCGACAGGTTTAGAAGCAATAACAACTTCGAGAACTATTACGATTAGACAATCTTCAAATTTCAAAAACGAAAAGAGCGTTAGAAACACATTTTGTTCTGTTTGTGGTTTTTGAAAATCACTTTTTAGAAAATCAAATAACCTTAGTACAAAACTTTTATATTTAAAGTCAAATCAAGAATGCAAAAGACTTCGTTCACTAAAAAACTGAGTGTTTTTAATAGTTCAAAATCATTTTGAAACTTTGTTCGCGTTTTAAATAATCAATTGATTTTAATATTCTCGTAACTAGTTTTGAAAAAACTTTTTTTATTTATTTCAATTTCAACGTGACTAATTTTCCTATCCCACATGTGGCTATTTTAGAACTAGATTCTTCATCTAGCCTTCGTGGTGTACCATCCAAATTCTATAAACATATGTACCAGTCCGCAGTTACATATTAAGTTTTTTTCAATAGTGAGGAGGCAGTTCCTGAAAACTATAGGTGTTCGATTATATATCAGCTGTTTTTAAGAAACGTTCCCAATCACCATCGGCAAGAAAACGATAGTAATCTGCTGTTTTGAGAAAACTGTTCATACAATAACATTGCGTAAGGCTTACAAATTTTTCGACTATTGATAATAGTTTTGTGTTAAGTACTGTGGATAGACGATCTGAAGGCTGACTTCGACACAGTAAATAGACAAGTATTCATTCTACAATCATGAAGTAAAAGGTTTACAAGCCGAATTCATAAAATTCTCTGAGCAGATGCTTTAGAATAATAATGCATTTGTTCAACAAGTGTTCCTCAAGGCTGTGTTTTAAGTCCTCTATTTGTTATTTTTCTTATTTATCAATGATTTCAAATATTTTTGAATGACAATTTCATGGATGCAGTTTCTAGATTTTAATTCTTCAACAATATGAGCAGTAAGCAGTAAGAGCTAGAGAATGTTAAATAATATTTTAAACAAAACTTCAGGTTATCTAAGAACACTTTTTATCTTTGGTGTTAGCTAAGAAGGTCTTAAGTTAAAAAATAGCATGTAAGGTTTTTGATTTGGTTTAACGATCTTTTGTGTCTCTTTCCTTTAATATTAACAACTAGAATTTAGAACAACTACTAAATATCGTGTTAATTTAGTCTTTAGACAATAAGATAGAAATATTCATTTTGATATTAAAGTCTTATGTATTAAGTATGTGTGACCAGTTTCTAGCTCAAGCCCTTTTCGTCTAATGTCAGAGAACTATGTTATTCATAAAGACACTGGATTACCATAAACATTTTTCGAAATCTCGAATGCAAATGCGGATTATACTATTAAGGTAAATAAGATTAAAACCTTCGCAAACGGAACACAGTCAAGAACTGGTACGATCTAGCTGTTACGCAAGAAATTTCGACTTATTACGAATCGGAAATATCAAAAAAAAGAAGAAAAAGAAGAAAAAAAGTTCTCTTTCAACGTCAAGGAGTGTTTATCGACAATAAGTTTTACTGTACATAGGTGAAAATAACTATTTCAGAGATTAGTTTTCAGAATCAGAAATGAGCTTGATTTTCTTCAAAGTCAAAACCGAAATTCTTGTTTAAATTTGTAAACCATATAGATTTAAATTAAATTCTAGCTGCTCGATTTGAAATTTTGATATCTTACATTTTATAGCATAGTTTTCATTTTTTAAAGAAATTGGAAGACACAATTTGTACGTGATGATTAGTGCGTAGGATTGTAAGGCTACTCTTCCAAGAGTAATTCTGGTCATGAAGAGTGTTTTTTGAAAAAAGTTATTCGGATTCGGCATAAAAACTACAAGTCCTTTCCATTCCTGAAATGATTGCACACAGGAATGGTTGAGAGTTGTTATTCACTAGGTTCTAGTTCTCTACGGACAACCAACTTATTTATTTAGAAGAATGAATCAGTATTTTGAATGAAGAATGTGGTTAGAAGGCTTTTATGACTTGAACTGCTTTTGAAGCTAAAACTCGTAAATAGTGTTTTACTTTTTAAATATTTAAAACGCTCACCTTGCACATTATTTTCATTTCAGCTAAACTAGGAGCCATTTTGTTTATTTCATATTTCTGTTGTTTTCTAAACCTAAAGTAACTTTTCTGAAATAAAGAAATAAGTGTAGGTAACCCTGTTTCAAACTCCATCATCACCATTAATATAACAAAAAGAAAGAAAAAAGTAACAAAACGCATCATAAACATATGAAAATCCGTACAACACACAGGTGTGGTTTTTCTCTGAACGCACTTGCAACTTACGACCGTAACTTATCAGAAATTCTTGATCATTGAATCGGCCAGCATATGGCCATTAGTTTGGTGGCGAACGCCGCCGATGCCGATGTTTCTGATGCTGCTATTCGGTGTTTGTGGGTCGAGTAACCACCAAACTAAAAAAACAACAACACCAAGAAAAATAGTGGTAATGGTCTTCTGCATCACAGTATGGACTTCAAGCCTTCTTCAATTTACCAGCCATATCATATACTATGAATGGGATGGATAGTTCCATCGATCTCTTGTGTTCGCAGACTATAACCAACCAACCAACAACACTTTTGCCACTAGGTATATGAGTGGCTTACTCAGACCATCAGATCAGCCATACCATCAGGCCATCGAATGTTTTTGACCTAATTCTTTGTGTTTCGGTTTTGGCTTAAGATCGGAATGGAGTTGTGCGGTTTTTTCGATAATTCCGGGGATAATCAGTTGGGAATTATTACACGCGAAGATGTTTGTTTCTTTTTTCTTTTCTTTTTATTATTGAATCAATTGAATTTTATTGATTTTGTTTTTGTTGTTGTTGTTGCTGTTGTTGATGATGATGATAGTAGTTAACGTTGAACTGTTGAAACTGTTTGTGGTAATAAAGGTGAGGGTGAAAGAATTATCAAAGGTGTTCAATTATTATTTGATTGTTATCCGATTGTATCATGATGATTATCTACAAAAGTATTTGTTGTTTGATGTTTAAAAGAAAAATAATGACATTGCATTCATTTGAATTAAAGCGGTTATTGATGATGTAATGATAATCGAGTGGTTACGATGTCTTGTAATAATGTCAATCAAAGCAAAATTAGGGAAAAACTAAGTGATTGTATAAGAAACAAGAAGACGGAAATAGGACAAGAAACTATGAGAAAAGTTTTTGTCCCTAAAAAATTTTAATTGAGATTGAAGCCGCGAATTGAATTTGTTTAAGTTTTTAAAAATAAACATGTTGGGAAATACTTTTGAGGATTTGACACTCATGCCAGAACTATCAATATACTAAAAATATGAAGTAGAAGATTTTAACATGGTGAAGCCTATGAAGGAAGCGAGTTTTTAAGGACATAAAAAGGATTTTCCAATATGAAATTCATTTAGAACTATAGAGCAGCTGGTAATTTGGCATTCAACAGGTGAAAACTACGACATTACTAAGTATTGGACGATGTATGCTTCCGAAATTATTAAAATTGGTAAAATTAGTCACAGTTCCCAAAACAAATGATCTATTGGTACACCTTTTCGTCTGAAATATTGAAAGTGGTGGAAATACTTGAATTTTCGGAAAAATTCAGTGATTTAAAAAATAAACACCATGTGCGTCGTTTAAGAACAACTTCTAATATTGAAAATCTAGTTTTGCTAATTTCTAGTCAATATTTGCAAATAGGCATTTTACAAATACTGTGTTTGCAAAAAGACTTCGGTCTTGATGTTTGACACTAGTTGGATCGTTAAAATGCGTCAAAATGATCTAGATTTCTATCGAAAGATCTTGTTTAGTGTTGTTAGCCACTTTTCACCTTAGAAACTGCGTTAGTGACAAGAGTTTTCAGTTTTGGGATACAACAAATTCAATAATGATTGATAGAAAATCTCTCCATCTTCAACTCGTCATTGTTTGGTGTTATTTTTCGACTGGTAGAAGGATTGGTCCTTTACTTATTTGAAATAAGACTAGCACAATTATTACCGTGAAAGTATTGAGCCACTGAGATATGACTCGACCTTTTTTTTTAAGAAAACACCGCTAGGTGGCACCCAAGAAAGGATATAATCAAAATGTCTGACCTTGTTATTTCTCGGTTAGGTTAAAATAATTTTAAACCAAAGTCTTCTGATTTAACAATTTTAGGCTATTAAATCTAAGCCACGTGAAATTTAAGTTCCATGAAAATGATCTACAATCTTAAAGATGGAGTCCGTAAATTTATCGAGGACATAAAGTAGGAAGCTGCAATAAATCATTGTCAAGAAACCGGTGGCGTTCTAAGAGAACAATAAAAAGCGCAATCGATACGAGCAAAATGTGTGGTCAACAGATCAACCATTTGTATTCAAGAAATCAACCCATACAAACATTTCCGCGAAACGTCGTCGTCAAGTTTTAAACGTAAATAATTGTTATTGATGAAACCACCAAGTAAAATTTAGAAAACCTGATGCTCCAATCCAACTCCAGATGCCCAGTTAATTTCATTTTAATGTGAAAAAGATCTTCTTCATAGCAATAAATTAAAATCCTGTCGTGATTCTGAATATCATAAAATTTAATTTGCATTCATAAAAAGTTTAAAAATATATAAATCCTGCGTTTTAAAGACCTTGAAAGACTTAGGATGAGCAAGCACCTCAGTGTGGCAATTAAAAAAGAAAATACTACAGAAAACAAGAAAAACTCAATCCATTAAAATATATTGCATGACTGATAAGTGAAAGAGTCTCTTAATTTTGAGCCACTTTATATATATCTTCTAAAACTAGGTTAAGATGACTTTTTTTCATGATTCTCTTCATGATATCTCCCATATTCAGTTCGTAGAGAAGGTATTATAAAAATCTCACAATTAAAACCATGAAGTTGCATGTTTGTTGAGATTTTTTATTAGCATACAAGTTTATAGAACGAGCAGGTAACATTGAGATTAAAAAACAGACAAAAAGAAAATAAAAACAACATCAAAAAGTATCAACTTCAATCTTAAAATCGAGTATTTTTATTCCAATTTATAAGATTCTCAGTCTAAGTATAAGTTTATGCAGGTATATATATAAAAAGTTCTTTTATGGGACAACTTTTAGTGGGAATGCATTACACACGAGTATTTTTAGATTGGTGAAATCCATAAAAGTCAATTTTGCAAAAATGTTTTCAATTTAATTACAGCAATCAGAATCGTGTTTCAAAGGATTCTGGATGTTGATGTTTAAGAAGAAGAAGAAGAAGAGGATTCAAATTAAGACACAACTAAGTCAATTTATAGCTTCCTTTTGGACAGAAAAATGTCTTTGGATGCGCGTTAACATTTCTTCTGCTGATGTTTACATTATACAAAAGTATTATGTAGGAAAATTACATTAGGACAAAGGACGAAGAAGTGCTTTAGTTTAGTTCTATGGCATCATAGTTTGGAAAGTACTGTTACATTATTAGCAGGGGCACCTTACCTTGCTAAAACGATAAACATTAGCTCTGAAGTATCAATCGACATCCTTGTTTCAAAGGACACAGAAGTATTGAAACAAATTTTTAGTTCAATTTTTTAAATCTCGAGTACAACTTTCAAAATTAACCTCAAAATCTTCAACTCTCTTTGATTATAATGGTTTCAAAAACAATCCGATATAAATTAACTTTTGGATTGGAAACACTGTCCCCCAGGACTATCAAGAAATAGCTGCTCCTTTTTTTATGCAGTAAATTAAAATGTAAAATTTATTAGGCAACTAACTTTACAACAGTCAACAACATCAGAAACAGCCTGATGCGCAGGTGTAGAGAAAACGCTACCCAAACGAGTCTCCCTCCACTCCGTAGGTATACATTTGGCTCGAGACCAACTTGAAGGTACAAATAAATTGTTACCTTTAGAAAAGACTTTTTTTTTTAACATGTTCATTTATTCGTTCTTTGGTGGTTGCAAACATCTTGACTTGACTATATGACTATGACTTGTGGAGAGTGATGTCTTGTTTTGTGTTGCAACTATACACCATCATTGCCATGTTGCATGACAGCCGCTTCAAGGTAATTTGATGGAGTTATTTGAATATATTAGGCACAGACTGGGAAGTACCTATTTTGCAGAAAAAAGAAATGTTAAAATATAAGAATAGAATCAAGGCAAATCATCATCAGGCTAAGGAGTTAAGAGCGAGAGAGAGGTAGAAAATTGATGGTTTAAGGAATCTAGAACGTGAGAATATGAGTTATGGAATCACTGAAATAGATCATTGGGCTGGAGTTGATGAAGGTGGTTTTCAAAGACTCTTCTGGGCTTCATGTTTTTGTTGTTGTTGTTGTATAGGTGAAGTGGAAGAATATATAGACAGTAAGGTACATCATGTCCGTATAAAATTCCCGGTCTACGTTTTGTTATGCTTCGATGATTCGTGAGTTATTTTTCAATTAGTCGAGCTACTGCAGGGAGTTCTTGCTCCTCTATGATGATAATGATGATGACGATCGAAAAGAACAATAGCGACGTGATTTGAATTCTTCTATTTTATAATTTATTTTTCAAAAAAAAATAAAAAAAAGTGAGGGAACAGAGAAGGTGGCAATAGGACAGTAGGGTACTTAAGTGTTTGGATATGTAGTTTGCGTGTCGGCTTGTTTTTTTTTTTTTTTTTTGCTATGACTGACGTAAGTCCGACACATTTTGAACTAGATGATAGTGGACAGAACAAGATTGATTTGTCACGATAATTGCATAGAGGGAATGTTATACAGTTATAAATGATACTCTGATTTGGGGTTAGATAAAAGCTTCAAATTACAATATTGGAAAGGGGCCTTAATGTAAACGTCTTAGTCTTGGATAGAAAACTGAATTTTTTCTATTTTATAATATAATTGAAATGACACAAAAAGATGTTAAGAACTTAAGTTGTCATGTCTTTTTCTTCCTCTCTAGCACCTGTCATAATACTAAAGCATTATAAAAGCACATCTCCCTTAAGAGATATTACTACTTTAAGTTCTTTAAATGGGCATTTTTCTTTATTCATTAAAATAATGCGTTCATTAACTTAAAGAAACTAATTAAAATCTTACAATTAAATAAAATGTACCTACAATTATTAACGTGAGAATTTTTCTTATTTTTTTCCAGGAATTCTTAAGTGCTGACCTAGTTAAGGTAAGAAAACAGAAAACTAGAAAATACTTCTAACGCAAAAACATATGTACGTATGCTAAATAGAGTAACAAGTGTTCAAATGAAATCTTAAGAATCAATCTCTTTGGAGCTTCTGTCTAACTCAAGAGGTGTTACAGAGTGCATAATAATTCATCAAGATAAAAATAAGGAACAACACAAATTGTATTCTTAAAGAAGACGTATGTTTATGTAAAAATAGCAAATATAAGAATGTTCAGTTAGAAAAATTAGCATTCTTGTATAATATTAGGTACACACATATATGCGAAACATTTTAATGTGCGTGCATTTAGATATTTGAAATTCTTAACATCTTTTCTCTGTGAGTATTTTATCTTTTCTTGAGTCTAACATAAATTCTATTTCAATAGCTTTTTTTTCCTAATATTTTTCTGTGGCATCAATTCTAATCTTTATGACTTTTTAAATAATTGTTCGTGCGTGAAATGAGTAATAAATACTCAACACGTACAATAATTCAAGTAGTGCAGTCAAGCTACGTAGAAAATTAAAGAAAATAAAACAATCTTACTTACAGAAAAATATATCCCCTCCATCATCAATGAACATTATTTTGTATCTTAACATTGTTAGTTTTGATGGTACACCTCTGTTATCTTGTTAGATTTAGGCCTTGTCGCATTAAGATGCCAGAATTAATGTTAAGTTTTTATCTTACTGACATTAAACGTGTTATGGGATAATTTGAAGTGCGGGAATTTGTATAAAAGACTTCTTGTCTTATTTCAATAAAACGTGAGTAGAATGTACCTAGAGATATTCTTAATGGGTAAATAAGATTTCTAAGACAATTTTGGGTTAAATTCTAAGAAATTTGTTTTAATTGCATTTCAGAATTGTTTTAAAAAGTAAACTTTTAGCAAAACAACGTAAGTGTACGCAAGATTTTAATGGGACATTAAAAATACAAAGAATATTGAAGAGAATTTACGATTTTGAGTTAAAGTTTTGGGGTGTTTTGTATGATATCAAACTAAGTCTAAAATAAGTTTTTTTTTGTTTTATGTAAAAGGGAACTAAGTCTTAAGCTAATCTTCCTTCTGACATAAAAAAGCTAATCGAAACAATTTGTTGAGGCACAGTGTTTTTCAATAAAAGATTTGATACTTGAAAAAATACGTAGATATCGGACAAATACCCGGCTACGGTTGTAGCAGCATATTTCTCTCACGGAATTTTCCATGACCAATTCGCACTTTTGCTTCTGTATGAGCTCGTTAATTTCACAAATTGTATCATTAAGGTCTTGAATTGATTGAGGAGCATTTGCAAAGGCCTTACATTTCACGTTGCTTTAAAAGAAAAAAGTATAAAGATGCAAGACCAGAAAATGTTGCAGTGGCCAATTGTGTAAACCTCTTCGTGCAATGATAAGTTCAGGAAAATTTTGTATGTGATCTTTTGAAAATAAACTTCATTCACATACAGCTTCGTAGCACAATACTAACACCGTTATAATAACACACAGACTTAGCTTCGAATAAGCCAGGTTCAATAGCACCGCCGAACAGCGCCTATGCAAAAACTGCGACAAACAGTAAACTTTGAGAATGGAGAAGCTTTTAAAATCATTTTGAAAACGCAATCTGATCAAACGTAATTTTAAGCACACCGATGGCGTCAATTTTACACGGCTGCTAATTTGTAAAAAATGTGCGCAACACTACGTCATCGTCGGCTCCTACGCTTGTTTTCAATAACACGCCTTTTGTAAGCTCGATTGGTAAAGTCAATTTGCTTGCAGCACAGTTTGCTGTTAATACGATGTTACCAATGAGTCCAGAGTACACACACACTCGTTCAGTTCAGACCTCGACATTCACAAATAGGCTGGCCCGGGGAGTATCCCCGCTATTGTTCTTAAGAGGTGTTCTTCACCGCTGGCAAAACTACTGCGTAAGTTTGTCCATCTTACCTATTCTACAGGTCTCTTTACGAGTCAATGGAAAAGTCCAGATTGTCCCTAAAAAAAGCAAATTCTCCTTCCCCTTTATCATCCGATTTCCAAGGTGATGGAAACGCTGATCCATTTTCAGCTTAAAAAATGTCTTGAAGTACGAAAGATTTCTAATAACTTGCAGTATGTCTTTCGTAATAATAGGTCCACTGGTAATCTCATGGTTTATCTCATCATCATCGATTTGGAGAAAGTAAAATTATTGCACTTGATATTTTAAAGGCATTTAATACATTTTGGCACCAAGAATTTTTATCGAAAATGCGTGCATTTGGGTTTGACGAATTTTCTATTTGCTGTGTTAGAAATAACCTTTCGGCCCGCTCAATTCAAGAAGTATTGCACGGGTTCAGATCTGATATCCACAATATAAACGCTGGTATGCCTCAGGGCTCCGTTTTTTTCCGACATTCTTTTTTTATTTTATAAATGAGTTTTTGTCTGAAACTTTCAACCAAATAAATTGTTTCGCTTATGACAGTATCAGCATCTTTCATATTCGTCTTCAGATTTTAATCTGAATCTGGAATCAAAAACTGTGTAGAATTTAATGCTTCTTCACAAAAGCGGAACCCTCCCCCAATGCCACTATGCATAGCTTGTCCTTGCATCTAGGAGACTGAACAGTTTTCAGTTCTAGGCATAAACATCACAAACCACTTGTTGTGGAGTGATCACATACTTGCCATCGGCAAAAATGCTGTTAAGTGCTCGGGTTTTCTCCGACGATGTAAGAATTATTTTATCCCTTCTGATCTGGTTATAATTTACAAAGCTTTTATTCATCTAAAATTCGAGTATAGTTTTCATATTTGGGGTGGTGCCCTAATAACGTACTTGAGTCTTTTGGATACAATTGTAAAAAGAGTTCTTAAGATTATAAGTGATCTTTCTTTTACTGAGGCATTTGATACTTTTGAACACCGCTGCAAAGCCTCATTGTTTGATTGATATTTTCACAAACAATGCTCTAATAAAATAGCCAGTGCAGTTTTACTCCTTTAGTAATACCCTTGGCATGATGGTTAGTGCGTTGGGCTGTCATGCCAAAGGTCTTGGGTTCAATCCCAGTTTTTTTTTCACTGGTACTGCCTCTTGCGAGGAATTGAATCCTCCAAGAGTAAATTATTGTCATGAAAAAGTGCTTTTTCAAATTAGCCGTTCGGATTCGCCTTAAAACAGTAGGTCCCTTCCATCACTGTTAACAGTACTAGCACACAGGAATGGTTGAGAGTTGTAAGTCACTAGGCCTTTGTTATCAACAGACTGTTGCGACACCTAATTTAAATTTTAGTTGTACTCCTTTTCTCAAAAAATTAAGGCTTAATACCCGAACTTCTAGGTATACTCATCAGTTTAGCATTCAGCTCAATTTCGAACGTACTGTTAAGTAGTATAGGGATTCTTTTTTCAACCGAATGTGGAATGCATTCCCGGCCAAATAATTCTAACTTATTACAATTTGCAGACATTCAAAACTAATGTGCATCGCGGTATGTCCTTTATAACTATGTCCTACCTTCTTGATTGCTCGCACTTTCTTAATACTACCTCAATCATCAAAGCTCTGTCAGTTTAAGTTCATTTGGATTAACACTTATTAACAGAAAGCTATAAATTGTATACTTAGCCTTATGTGTACCAGAAAGACACACATCACTAGTTCAAGGCCAAATTCGCTATGTGACTAATAATGACAAAGAGTGCATCACCAGAGTCCACAACCCAAGTCAAGGACAATTATCAAATGCAAACCACCATCATCGCCCTCTGACTCAAACCCGTATCTATAAGACTCATCATAAAACCACAAGACATGTGTATGTTCATTCTTTTGCATCATAGCCGGTCGCCGCCACCGTCTTCACCGTCGATGCTGGGCCGACTCGTCGTCGACCAAGTTTGTCGGTCGACTTAATCTTTGAGTTCATTGTCAATGTCGACTATGATGTTCGACTCACCTTATGCTTAGGTATAGTATGATGCGACATCAACCTCACATCAAGTGTGGGTTTTCTGTGGTCACTTAAGCAAATCATCACTTTATTCTACTATTAACCCAATAAAAATTAAGAGCAACAAGAAAAACAGCATATCGGATTAAGTTTCATTTTGGCTGGCATCATAAAAATCTCAGTTAAAATACTTATAGTTTACCAATATACAGCAGTGCACCTTCTTTGCACATCTCCAGCATCATCATTAAAAAAAAAAAGGACGAAAATGACAGCTGAGTCGTAAGTGCATATTATTATTACAAACGCAAATCACTTATCTCCAGCCCACATAATATGGCTAAAGCAGGGACAGACCAATTACATTAACTGGCACCATATCGCAGGGAATCAAGTTTCCAACCAACCTGTTCCTGCTCTTTTTAGCCCATCTCTTCGTTTGACATTTAATTCATTAAAATTCTCAATAAAAATCCAATTTTAATAGTGCTGTGCAGTGTGCTTTGATGGTACTGTGCTGTTCTGTTCTGTTCATTGCTGATGTGATGTTGGCTGCCTCTTCCCTTTGTGTGATTCAATAAAAATGTTGTGCCATCATCTGCGGAAATGTCCGCCGAAACGCATAATGTCCCTCTCTGATGCGTCGTCGTCGTTGCTTTACGAAAATAAGTTGGATGTTTGATCCGTTTTGCTTATATGGCCAAAACAACCTTCGGCAAAGTGGAATTCATAAAAATAAGGTACGAACAACACAACTCGACTATGACGTAAAAGAATAACAAACTTAAAACAAACACACAAAATTATATATGTATGTATATAAAAACTTGGTCGGACAACTTGATGGGATATGGCATAAAGGAGGTTCAATGGAATCATATACATATACGCGGAGATGGAGAGAACCAGCTAATCCTCGTATGGAACAAGTTTTCACGCCAGCTCTTTTATTTTGTTTGCTACTCGCCAGATTTATAAGGAAATAACCACCGACCGCACCAGTGATGGTATACTCTTCTCTGATATGTGTGTATGAGATTGTATGTGGCGCAGAGGGGTGGAGGGGATGAAAATTACGACACAAGATCGAAAACTTGCTAAAATTACAGTTATATTGGATGGAAAAACCTGAAGCAGGAGATGATCGCGCGCGTGTTTTTTTTTTATACTCGTATATATATATGGAAGTAAGTTCATGTTAACGGCCGGCAGCACGCGGGGTGATAATGGCGGGCTATGCAGCGCGCGCACAGTCCGGGTCCAACCATCACACAAGGTGTTGCGAGAATAAGGCTCTTTTATACTTCTTTGGATCCACATGGTTTTTTAGCGATGTGCGCTGCGCATGCTTAGATACCTATAAAAATGTATTCATATATATCTTAAAGATACAAACGTGGAATCTCCTCAATGCAGTGATTTTTCAGCTCAGTTCGGAGATGGAAATTGCATTTTGGGGATAATTGAACCGGTTACCCGATTGAGCATGAGCATCAACATACCCAACAGCCATATTGTTACCCGGGTAAGGCGGTAAATATTTATAAAGGAATTTCGGCCAAGAATATATTTTGAGCCAAAATCGAGAAGGCTGCAAATAAGTCTTGAAATAATTATTCTATCCGACGAATACGAGTGGGGTCAGAAGGAGTTATCGACGACGGAACGACAACGTTGCGTTGTTCTTTGTTTAATTGCCTGTTCGAAGCAGACAGACAGACAGACTGCCCGACACTACAGAGAGGTTTTGAGAATATAACTATAGATATCCAACAACAATCAACTTCTTTTCTTTGCGTATAGCTTGTTGATGTTATCCTGAAAGAAGGATCACCAGCATTAAATAAACAGAGATTGTGTGAAATACCAGGCGTAGTTGCTAATGACTGTTAATTTGTGCTGCAGGAGGTCTATTTGAACATCTCTGACTGGATGTTGGTGCTGCTGCTGGCTGGATGGTTGTCTGTCCTCTGGATTGGATTTTGTCCTATCAAGTTCAAAGGAATTTATATACTGACTACGGATGGTGGGATATCTTATTTGCGTTTACTATATTCGTCGCGAAAAAAAAGGAAAAACATTTATTTGTTTTAATTGTTTGCGAAGGAGGGAAGTTTTTTTTCTTTTTTCTATGGTAATAGAGATACGCTAAAACAAAATTCTTTGGTTTATTGTTGATTTTGTCTGTGAGAAAGAAAATGGAACTGGGATTTAGAACCATGACATTGTTGATTATTTTATAAAAATATAAATAAACCATTGAAGAAGTGAACCATAGGTTCCAAATTTAAGAGTATAGTCTTACGGATTTATTATATAGAAAGACAAATACATTTGATAGCTTCTGTAATCAAAACATAAATAGTTTAAAGCTTGGAAAGAGTCTCAGGTTATTTTGTCTGGAGGAAAATTTAAGTATTAAAGATATTGCAAAATTATTTCTGAGTTGCTACTACTCAAACTTTCAAATGCGTTTATCTGAATACAATTGGCAGGACTCAGAAGTCCGACAATTTTCATCCGATAAAAATTGAAATTTCGAACATGATTTTTCAAAGTATATTCTTTTTGGAAGTAGAAATATTATTGCATTTCTTATACAGGGCGCGGCAGAGCCGACTGACGAGTTTTGATGGGCTGTAAATAACGAACAGTAAAACTAAGAGAATTTGCAGAAGAATTTGCTGACAAAGATTTTTGCGGTTGTTGTAGTCAGTAGCATTTAACTCTTGGACAAGCATTAATTTAAAGGGATAGAATTATAAATCTTCGTGAAGAATTCTCCTCAAAGAACGGTCTGAGATTCCCCAAGCTACCGCGTGTTTCCGGGCTGAGCGTCTTGGTGACTGCTCAATTGACTCTCTAACCAACTGCACATTTTCGGGGGTTCTTACCGTTCTGGGTGCTCCGTGTACAAGTCTGCTTAGGGTACTTCCAGTTTCTTCCAAATTCCGTATCCACAATTTGATAGTGTTTGCAGAGGGAACAGATTCAGCACGTGGAATGCCGAAGTGTATACGAAAAGCCCGTTGGTTAGCGATCACAGAATGATTATTTTCGTAATATGCACGCACGACGAAACCACGATGTACACCTGTCCAGACCATGATTACAAATAAAAACGGCATTACCGTACAATTTAAAATATAGTCGGCTCTGCCGCACGCTGTATGTGGTGCAAGCTATTACCCGTGACTTTGCCCGCGTGATAAAAGAAAATCAAAATATAAAATATAGACATTCTAGGAGCAAGTATACTTGAGTTATTTTGTAAGCTTTCCACAAACAAAAGAAACAAAGAGGAACCAAAAGTATAACGCTGCCTGTTGTTAAAGTGGTAAATGTTAAGTTTATTTCAAGAAATAGTTTTAAAATGTTTTTTATTAATTGAAAAAATTAACAGATTCTGGGAATTGACACCCGTAAGCATGGCCTTTATACTACTTTTAGTATTTGCCCTTGGAATTAAAGGCTTTTAAATTAAAATGGTAAATCTATAGGAATTATTGGGATTCGAGGAATAATTCAATTTTCAACCTTTTCAACGCTGCTAATTAAGATATCAGCACTAATGATATTTCGCCCTAGTAGTGACACGAACTCTTGTATCGTTACAAAATTAAAGGGCATCTATTGCAGCTTATGCGATGGCACACCGAACAGCTCCGATGAGTTTAGAAACTGTAATGGGTATTAGAGTGCTCTGTTCTGAGCTCATGACAGTGTGTGTTGTCGAAAGCTCCCTTATAACTCCTGGCAACTTCATGCAATATGTTTGAATTTATTTTCAAAACAACATAGTTTCTTGGTGCTAAAATCGCTATTTCACAGAAATGTAATTTTGTAAATTCGGGTAAACACTTGTTATAAGTTCAAAATTACTTTGTACTAAATTACAAAAATCTTTCGTTAGTGTCACATAGCCCTCGGTTACGGTTTTTAACCACCCATCTCCTGTTTTAAACAGTGTTTTAGAATAGTTGCATGCATTAATGTCATTATAAAAAAGTTGCATGTATTAATGTCATTATAAAAAACGCCTTATGATAGGTAACGATAAAAGGACCAAAAGCAAGCAGCACCTAGTAATATGCTTCTAATTATTGTTACAATAAAAGAATATATCGAATGTCAAATTATAAGTTTTACCGACGGATCTGCTCGAATAAGCTGTGAATGAGATATTTTACAGTGGTAAAAAGTAGCTTTAGTCACTTTCCAGTCTTGTCATTACCTCCACATAAAAGGACCAAAAGCAAGCAGCACCTAATACTATGCTACTAATAATAAGTGTTACAATAAAAGACTATAATCGAAAGCCAAATTATAAGTTTTACCGACAGATCTGCTTGAATAAGCTGTAAATGAGATATTTTACCGTGGTAAAAAGTAGCTAAAATCACTTTCCAGTCTTTAAAATACCTCCACACAAAAAGTCATGCCATAATATTGCTCCATTAAGACGTGAAGCACGGACAAACAAACAAACAAACACACTAAATTTCCCATTTATAATATTAGTATAGATAATGATATCCTGGTTTTGCAATATCAAGTTATTGTCTAGGATGTTCTAGTCCCTTAAAACTCTGTTTTTAGTTTGTAACTTTGGTTAAACTCTAGGTAAAGCAGCGTGATTGGATAAATGTGCCCTTAATAATAATTGACAGTAGCTAATAATGTTACACACTAAGCAGTTTTACTTTTTAAGCCGTACAGATTTAGTTTTTAATTAAGGTTCAAATCGATTAAACTCACTAAATTTGATTAACATTTTTTGTATACATTTATTTTCGGAACTCTGTAACTCTTATTTTAATAACCAGTGAACAAATTGCAGTTCTTAGAATCCAAAAAAACATCAAATGTGATAGTATTTTTAAAAATTGATTTGTTTTCACAAAATTTGAAATCAAATATTCAAGACTTTTGTTTATTTTCTACTTATGTCAGCATTTTTTGACTTTATATAATCATACACTTCAAAGACAAACCTTTATTTTTGTTAATTTTCTCAAGCAAATACAAAACAAAAAAACACGACCGTCCTCTTTCTCAAAAGCGTACATTTTCACACCACGCATCGCCCTCTAGCCAGCGCAACCTTCTAATTGATTTACCATATACGTAGGTATTCTCTTTATTTGAGTATCACAATACTTTCTAATCAATGTCACATCAAAAGAGACATATTTGATGAGTCAATAAAAAAAACTGACCCAAACAAACATCAATCCAAAGTACCTACATAGATATGTGCGGCGGACTCAGAGTCTTGATTCATGTATCTAAACATTCTACGCCACACAAGATGAATCATTTTGTCGGTTTTCTCAAAACAACTGTTATTCTTTTTCCATCCGAAACAGGTTCGTTTCCCATAACATATCACTTTGTCGTCATTGAATTCTTCGTATAGTTATATAGTCATGATGATGGCTTTCTTCAAAAGCCGCATTCCATCAACTTCAGTGGCAGCATCCAGAGAGAGATTATTGCTGGGTATGACCATCAGCGCCATCATCAATGGTCAATATTATATGTACCTACTACTGGAAAGATGTATGTTACATTTCTCCCATCATCATCATCCTTGACCGTCATTTTCCTCCAAAACGATGCTGAGATGATGATTATCATCATCACCAGATCAGATACACGATTAAGGTCTATTTGGACTTTGATGATCTTTCAACAATCTTCCTGGGTCACCACCACCGCCATACAATATACTTTACCATGATATGATATGACTACCTCATGCACTACCAAAATAATAAATAGAAAATAAAATGCATATATTGCAACCCGACTACTGAAGCGCTTTCATCTTATAATGTTGTCCCAATCCAAACACTATAAGAACAACAGCAACATTAAGATTAACTATAGCCGCATCAGCATCAGGAACTAAGAACCTGGTGCAGTGCATTCCAAGAGGAGGAATCCTGTGGCGCACATTGAGGCCAAACATGCTTACCATGCCAAAAGTGTTCTCTCTGCTCAAGAACTAACCAACTATACGAGTTGGTCTATCTATATAGAAACTCATATATGAAGGAACTTATAAGACTTGGGACACTTTGCCATAAATTCTCAGAGCGAATATAATATTTTCAAGCTAAAAATTTAGGTCACGTTCGTTGCCTCGTTGGTCGTTGGTTCAGTTGGTTCTTCGTCGTAGACGTCGCTGTTGGTTGACTCCTCCGCTTCTGCTGGTGAGTTCTTGTATAGCAAACCTTTTGGTGGAACATCAATAACCTCGGAGTCAACTAAGATCATCATCACAAACGATATGTGTGTTTTTTTACTTTGTGTGTTCTTTTCAATTCTGCTGGTTGGTTTTTTTTTTTAATTATTTGAAATAAATTCGCGGTTTGAATTTCTATTCTTATAATTCTTTGACTTTTGTAATTTTTTTTGTTGACGTTTATAACTTAATTTTAATTTGCAAAGCTTATGTTAAATGTCATGTAATAATTGTGTATGAGACGTAAGATCATTAGCATGAGTGACATGAGAAATAATTTTACAAAACGAATTATGTATGTACCTACTTTTGAAGTTATTGAAAAGAGTCATTAATTCTGAAGTATTTGTATTTTAGACAACTCACGACAAAAGGGCTTTGGTAATTTGTTTTTTTTTTTGTAAAATATTTCATAAAACATTAAATTCAAATTATGTTAACAAGAATTTCCAAACTTACTCTGGTTTGGGATATTACAAATAAAGACGACTTACCTGTAAGTAAAAAAAAAATTGAAATTGTAGATCAGTTACAATATTTTTACGGTATTTTATGAAATTAAAAATTTATATTTAAATAGCAGTTCTTGAGTTGATATTAAATTTCAGAAAATTTTAAGAAAATTATTAAGTATCATTTTAAATATTTGACAATTCAATTCCGTGAAATCTATATGATAAAATCATATAAAACCAACCAGACTGAGGAAAACTGGAATGAGTTAAAAAAAAACTAGACCTATAACGGTCATATTCGACGAACCAAATTTTTGTATTTGGGCAAAAAAAAAACACAATGTCCAAAAGGTAGTACAAATTTCTGATCATTTGTACAAAATGTGCGTACGTCGTCGTCGGTTCTGACACTCGTTTTCAATGACACTCTTTTTAAATGCTCGATTGATACAGCCAATTTGCTTGCAGCACAATATGTTGTTAATTCAATGCTACCAATAATTAACATGACTTCTGTAATCTTCTTTTGCACTCGTACAATTGCTATAATACATAAAGGCCTTGATATTTACAAATCAACTGGCCCGGATAGTATCCCCGCTATTTTTCTGAAGAGGTGTACTTCAACGCCACTGAGAAAGCTTTTCCATTTGGCTTATTCTACAGGTCTCTTTCCGAGTGGATGGAAAACAGCAATTTTTTAGCCTGACCCTAAAAAAGGCGAATCGTCCCTACCCTTTAACTATCGTCAAATTTCAAGTATGTCCTTTCTTTCTAAGGCATTGAAAACGCAAATTAATTTTCAGCTTAAGAAATATCTTGAAGAACAAAAGCTTTTTAACGACAGGCAGTATGGCTTTCGTAGCAATAGGTCTGGTGATCTCATGGTTTATCTCACCAAACTGTGGAACAACTCTTTTCATCCTTTTGGAGAAAATAAGAAAGTGAGATTTGGAAAGGCATTTGATAGAGTTTGGCGTCAAGCTCTCTTATCGAAAATTCGTGCATTTGGTGTTTTTGAATTTCTTCTTTCTTGGGTTAGAAATTAATTACCTTTCCGACCGTTCGTATCGGACGGGATCAAATCAAAGTTCTAGGAACATATGTGCATCACAAACGACTTAATGTTGTGGAGTGCTCACATATTTGTCATCTCCAAAAATGCTTCTAAGTTTTTAGATTTTCTCGAACCATGCAAGAAGTTTCTTAACCCTTCTGATTTGGCTATAATTTACAAAGCTTTTATTTGTTAAAAACTCGAGTATAATTCTAATATTTGGGCGATGTCCAAGTAACGTATTTGAGTCTTTTGGATAGAATTAAAAAAAGAGCTCCAAGAATGATAGGCGATCGTTCTCTAACTGAGACATTTGCTACTCTTGAACTCCGCCGCCAGGCTTTCTGGCTTTTGTTATTTTATATAGATTTGTTGAACAATGTTCTACAGAAATAATAAGTTGGTTGCATTCCTCCCTTCAAACAATTCAACCTTAATACCCGCACTTTTAGGAATTCCCATCAGTTTACCCTTGAGCCCAATTTCGGACGAACTTTAAAGTATAGGAATTCTTTCATTAGCTGCACTACAAGCATGAGGAACGCTTTACTAAACTCAATATTTCAGTCATTACAATTTGCAGACAAAACTTAAGTGCATTGGTATCTCTTTTCTTGTCCTGTTCTCCCTTCCGAATTGCTTGCACTGTTCAATCATTATAAGGGTATTCCATCCCTTAAATGCTTGGACAATATCAAAGAAAATTGAACACTGCGATACAATTTTAAAGAAATATTATTTTATTATAAAAATTGGACTTGGCCATTAAAAGTCACATTGAAAATCATTTAATAGTCTGCCTCGGGAAGATTGACAGTGTGCACTTCGTTTTAGGTTATTTGGGAGTCTTATAATGACGGTTTAGAAGCTTTTCATTAATGTTCAGATATCATTGCATATGCCCCTAAAAATTTAACAGTTCCATGTTAAACTTTCTTGGTATTAAATGCCGGTTACCTATTTATAGTTCACATCGGTATAGCTTCATATCGGTTGAACAATACCTATTAAGTATTTATGACTATCAGAATATCTATTAGACTTGTATCCAACAGGATTCAAAAAGACTCCAAGAAATGTTTCTTTTATTAAAAAATAAGTCACACATCATGGCATGACCAATTTAGTGCAATCACAATAACTCCTTCGTCAACAAATTGATTTAACACAACAATTAGCTACATTTTCCAAATATGACCATTCACCTTATGCCATACAATTAGTCCACCTACAGTTATACAATTCTCCCAAAAAGGTTAATTTTTCAGATCACCAACAAACCGCTATATGTACCGCTCTGTCTATATAACTGCCTGCAATTCCAAAACTTTATCATTTCTCCTTCTCTTGTTCCTAAGAATAAAATGAATTAGTTAATAGTGCCTCATATATACTTATGGGACTATATTCTCAAGCCTGCAGCGCAGCATCAGCACTCGCACCGCATTGAACCAGCACAAAAATATATAGATTGCATAATGCATTTGTTTTTGTGTCTATGTTCTGCTGCCTGCTGCCGTATAGCTCCTGCGCCTCCAACTGCCCAAGTATACCGCATGGAGTTCATTGCCATTTTAGGCCGCCCGGCCGGCAGGCGGTTAGCAGCAACCAAACTACCAACAGCAACACTTTGGCAACAAAAGCCATAGCATGACCAATATATCAATGCCAAAACAGAAGTTAAACAAAAAAAAACTAACAACCAAGACGTAAAAGTATCTTAGAGTTGAAAAAAAAGTATCTTTAATGGAATAGAGACAAAAATAACATTAGTGGACTTCCTCAAAAGTAACTATATCTACGTTTGTAGGTATACAACTTTATAGAAAAAGATACAAACTTATATAACATATACAGCATTGCATCAGAGCAATTAAGAAAAAATAATCAAAAATTAAGAAACAAAAAATCAAAGATTAACGGACATTCTTATAAGTTGCTATATAAGTTGGTAAGTCTAAGTACTGCATAAGGTATACGAATAAGTCGGCAAAGTAACTCTACCTAAGTGGTAATGGTAAGTTACTGGCAAGGAGCATGCGATGATTTAATTTAGAAAAAAACGAAAAAACACCAACCATCAACAACATCCAACTTCTTATGGGTGGAAGATTACATTTCCTGGCAATTAGCGATAAATACTGAAGGCGCAATAACTTTCAGTGTACCTTTCCGATTTAATTAGTAATTTTCACTTTTGAGGCGGACAATTTGTTATTTTGTTGTTGTTGTTTTTTCTCGTATTTTCTTTTTGTTATTAAATTTAACCGAAAATATTTATACCTATAACCGTTTTATAATGGAAGAATGTTGTTGGGTGTTTTTTTTTTCAAAATTTATACACACAGATCAAAACAAGATGATATATTTAATTGCTTCGAAGGAAGAATATTGTAAAAGAATAAAGTCTTAATCTGAGATTTATGAGCCAATTGGTTTTTAATACAAAAAAACTTCAAGAATTTCGACGTTATGGGTCAAGATAGTTTAAGGTAAAATCTGAACACGTTTTTTCGTTGAATTTTTATTATTTTTAAGATTTAGGGTTTTTCAGGTTTGGCTTTTTGTTTACAAAAAAAATAATAAAGCTTGACTTATACGGTCAACGTAAAGGGTCAACGCGTTGACTCTCTGACGTCACAAGAGAATCATAATTGTCTATGTCAATGCACCCAGCGTCAATTCTTACAACGTTGACTACCACACGAATGAAACCCTTTAGTCAATATTGTCCCAAAATACGTTGAAAAGTATGTGAGTCAACGTAATTGATTATCACTGTCAATTCTTTGACTCGAAAAACTTTCACGATCGCACGATTAATGTGTATCTGAGGCAATTTTATATATTTTGTGTCAAACTGTATTTAGAAATCAAATTATAAAACAATGTTTCAACTTCATTTCTATATTGTACGTTGCTATAGAAATACATTTAAAATATACGTTGACGTGGTATACAATTCTGCAATTTCAATGTTGGGAGTTTGGGACTATCAGTCATTGCGATGAGTAATAGTTCCAAAAACTCATGTCCCAATAGCTTTGACTTACACATTACACGGGCAAAAAATAGGGTCAACGCGTTGACTCAAAACTTTTTGACAACGTGAGCGTCAATGTGCTAGTTAACGCGTTGGCAGTATTTTCGTTGATGATTACACGACGTGACACCCTTGGCACAGATTGTGACGTAATTCTTAAATCGTTGACCGTCTAATGGTAGCTAAAGATTTTAGTTATACGTTATTATTCGACTGATTTCTAAACTAACTGTCCAAATAAAAACCAGAAACATAATAATGACTCAGAAATTAGGTGTCAATTTCTAAAATCGGTAAAAAAGGCATTGTCGGATTTTCTGTATGATTTTACAAAAAGCTAAGAAGTGAAGAATATTTTAAGAATGATTAAGGTTAAATAGAAAACAATTCACATTCTAATCATTTCTGTGAGGTTAATAATTAAGCTCAGGCATTTTAAAGCGAATTTTAAAGATTAGACTAATTTAGACTGTAATCTGCTCCAGAAAATATTTATCATACTCGAGACGAGACATAAGTTGAGTTTAGAGTAAACTGTCCTTGTAACAGACTCTTTTGCCTGGTTTATTGATTTTTGATACATTGTTTAGTCTCTAATAGTAAAAAGATCATACAGTTTGTTTCTAAATCAATTTGAAAACATAACAGTCTTTAAAAGGAGGATACCGTCCACGTAGAACTGTCACAATACTATTACTATTTTTCTGATTATTGTTGTTAGGTCTTTAACAATATAGTTTGCGTAAGCTTTAAGATTTTTTAAGTAAACTAGAGGCAGGCAACAATCAAGGTAAACAGAGTAGTTTGGTGTTTAAGAGGAGAATCTGAATCTGAAGTTGCCTAAGATGTTTAAAATTAAGTCGGTGCATCAATTAAGAACTGCTTTCGAAGTAGTATGACCACATACATTGATAGCTGCTTTTGGTAACTTCGTTTTGTCTTTAAAATTAGCACCAAAATTTAACTAATGTGTTATAGTAAGTCCTAGGTCACTGCTTCTATGTTTGATTCGTCAAGGTACCAGTTGCAATGAGTCCACTTGCTGCAGTTTTGTGATCTAAGAACGATAATCTCTTACTTGGTAGCATTAATTGCAAGGCCCGTAGTATAGCAATATTGTTTATAAATTATTAATTTGGAGCTGCAGTCTCTGAAATATTATCTGCATATAAAAGGAACTTGATACAAATATACATCTACAAACTTAACATTACTTGAAATTTGATATTCAATGCCATTGATAAAGAAGAAAAAAATAAGGGACTTAAAATGCAACCCTGTGGAACTCCAGTTTTCAACTATTGAATTTGTATTTTAAAGTTGTTGTTCGTATACTCTTATAAACTTTGCAGGCAAGCCTTACAAAAGCAGTTAATTTCTGTGTATAGTCGCAAGAGTGGCTTTGAAATCTACAAAAAGTGCATAGATTCTTTTTTTTATCAAGAAATCGTCAAGCAACACAAGTTAGATTAAAAATTTGCTCTACTGTATAGAGATTCGCTCGGAACTCAACTAAAAGCAGCTTATTTTATAATTTTTTTCAACCCTGAAAAAAACTGACAAAAGGGTTTCCTTTGTAGTTTTCCGGTATGCAAGGATCTCCTTTTTTAAAGATTGTGAGTTAGTATTTTTGAAGAACCCGGTATGCCATCTAAACCCTAGGGTTTGCTGTTTAAAAAAAAGTAGTAGTAGTATCCCATCATTAGCAAAGACCGCTGACTTATTATTTTGGCCTAGAATACGTTCATTTTACCAAAATGATCAAAATGATGAATCACTACAATGACAACTGAAATATTAGGCCAATCTTCCACAGTAGATTTAAGATCTTAAAGATGACATTCGTGGCGTTAGCGAAGACATACATATGGGGATGGGCGTGATGGTCAATAAATGGTCGTTAAAAAGACAGTACTATAATACTTGACCCCGAAAACTTTTAGAAATTTGTCAATATTAAACAGAAATCTGATGGATATCTAGTAAATTTCACTTAAATAAAAATCAATAAGGTAGAACTCCAGAAATTTGTAATGCGTTTGCTAATAACTTTCAGTAATTTTTCATTGACACTCCAGTAAAAAAATTGATGAGCATTTCTTTCTATACTTGTGAGACTGCTCCAAAGACTACCTTTTTTAATGTTCAAATGAAGTTAAACAAAATCTTGCCATTATAACTTAAAGATGACTATTCCTCTGCACTAGATTGAATTCCTCTAATTGTTTTACAAAAATATAAGTCAGTATTTGTATCTCCCCTTCTTTGCATATTAGCGCTCTATCTCTAATTTCAGGTAAATTCCCGACCATATGGAAGAAGGCATTTAATACACCAGTCTTTTAAAAAGGTTAACAAGTCTGAAATTAGTATTAACAAACCATTTTCTTAACTGTCCTGTATTCCCAAACTTTTGGAACAAATGTTACGATCCAGAATATTATATTTAATCAAATACTCCAGAACTCAGTTAAGAGCGCGACTGTATTTAAACTGACTATTCTTAAGCTTTTGACCAACTTTCTCATGATATCATCACATTTAAGTTGAAGACAATTAGGTTTCTTCTTCAGTTTCTTCTTATCTTCAAAATATGTCTTATCAAGTTAAATTCAGAAGTTCTCACTATAACCCTTACAATATCAAATCAGGAGTTCCCCAGGGTAGTCATTTGGGAACTCTACTCTTTGCCTTAGCTATCAATGATGTACCCCTTTTCGTTCGATACAGTAACATTTAAATCTATGCGGAGGATATAAAAATTGTTAAAAACATACAATCTTTAAATGATCGATTACAATTCCAAGAGGATATTAACAGTTTTGTTATTTCGTGCGAAAAGAATGGGCTGAACCTTAACCCAATTAAATGATAGGCAATGACATTTCTCTATATATCACGTTCATAGTTTTAATTCTAATTTCGATTTCAGGGAGCATATTAATTCGAACGTTAGTAAAGCCAACAACAAATGTTATGTTTTGTTAAACGTTGGTCTAAACAATTTCAGGATCCTTGTGGTACTCTCGTTCTACATAACACTTTGGTCCGCCCCCATCTTCAGTAAGCATCCCAGGTATGGACTCCTTTTTACGAGATCCAGTTTCATACGTTTCACCTTAAGAGAGCTTCCTGCATGGTCTTATCCTTACATACCCTAAAATCATATATAGAGAATTCTAAATGGCGCCCAACTAAGGACCAAACTATTTATTATTGAAAAACATTATATTAGGTATTTGAGATTAATTTAAGTTTGATAGATTATTTATTACTTGTTTACGACTTCTTTAACCAATTTTTGTTTTTTTTACTTTCAGGTGAGTGTCAAACTAAATTAAATTGTAAGAATTACAAAATTCATCTCATTTGGTAAGTTTGTGGGTGTCTTTCTTCAACGACTAAGAGACAAAAACAAAAAAAGAAAATCAACAAAATTAGAACAACCATATACGAACAATTAAACCAAATGTGTGTCAATTAGATAACAAAAATAATAATAATTATCTCATTACAATTAAGTGGGAGTTTATGAAAGTTGAACGAAAACGCGATCAAAATCATACCTAAACTAATTTTGCAAGTACCTAACATTTATTTCTGTCAATAAAATATATCATCACAATAATCTCAACAAGAAAGAATTATGAGGGCATGTTGAATTTCAAAAAAAAAAGAAGATAGATAGGCGATATGTAAGCAATTATTAATGTTACCCACCAAGCTTGACACATTTGTCGAATGTGCCACTTTCCCACAAGTTAACCTAATTCTGTCATTTCAGTTTTTCTGTGTCTTTCAATAATATTATTTTTCTGAAGCACGAAAGTGATGTTATTTCACTTGAATGAAAAAGAAATATAAGAAATATTGTAAGATACTCGCTAAAGACTCGCTCTTGACACCTTCGTCTAAAAGTATACTCGTAGAACTTACAGTTTCAAGTTTCCTCTCAAGATATAGACAGATACTAGTTGGTGGAAATGAAAAAAAGATACTAGTTTTTGATATATGTTAATTTTCGCAAAAACCATGCAGGCAGGCAGGCAGGCATCAGAAGCGAGATACAAAGTATCTTTCATTCATGTGTTGTGATAACCCTGCGGCAACATTCAACTCAAGCACTTAGATACTCAATGGATCTCTTTTGATGGATCATTTGCAAATTAGGTGCGGGTTCGATAGAATTCAACTATGAAAACTTTACGAGTGTTTTTTTTTTAATTTTCTTTGCGTTTAATGTGCTCACGAAAAATTACTCATCCATGACAAGTGAGGCAGACTTGCATGAAATTTTCCCGCATTTTCTTCTTCTGATGTTCATCACTCTGGATCTGGATTCAAATGTATCCGCGTGATATTTTTTCTCATCTCGTATTGGAACAAAAACAAAAATATAGGCCACATAAACACGCACCGCCCGCCACTTCATAGTTTTCAAAGCATGGAAACACACTTGGCGAATGATGATGATGATGATGATGATACAAAAACTAGCCATGAACCTGACTGGAGGTCTTCGTTCTTGACTCCTCTTTGGCGAGGCCCATAAGTGTGGTGTAGTGTGGTTTGGTGCAAATCCACCTAATGTTGATTTATGTTATTTCGCATATGTCCGGAGCGGAGCCATACATGCTCCGCCGCCGCAAGGAGCACCGCCAAGCACCTCTTCACCATCTCTCAACTTAACTCTACCATCAGTGGAGCAGCGGTAAATTAAATATCTTTATGGACAGACTTATAGATACATAGGTACATAGATAGATACAAGCACACTTGTTTGCAAAACGGTATTTTTGCATTCGACTCAATGTTGTGTTTTACAACAAGCCATCCGCTCAGTTAGATGCCATGTCAATTAGAGTATCAATGAATGCGGGTCTCGAGGGACAGAAAATGGAAAGAGCATGAGGGGGCGGCTGCAGCGGCAGCGGCGGCGGTGGCGGTGACTCTATCTTTACGAGTATCTTCAACAACTGCACTGCAATAAGTGTGGTTTTCTAATTTTTTGTTGTATCTGTTTTACTATTTGTTAAGGGATTAACCCATTTGTAAGTAAAATTCGACAGTAATATTCTGCGGGACTGACATGTGTCACGATGGTTGGTTGGTGATATTAGATTGCTGCAGAAAAAGAACAACACTTTGACAGCGGTACTTATTGTAATGGCCTCTAAGTTGGTATATTGTTTCTGTCATTTGCAAACATTGCCGCTGACACATGTTTCTAATGTTCTTCTTTTATTTTTTTGTTGATCTTAAATGCACCGCGCCGCCGCCGCTGTGCCGCCGGGAATAGAAGCTAATTTTTCAAATGCCAAATTCTTCAAGATAGCAAGAAGAAGAAGAAGAAAAAGAATTTTACATCACAAAAAAGACTTTTTGACACATTTATTTGATTTAATGCCGGAAAATATAGCTGAATATTGATGAGATGTTAAGGAAAGATTGATGTTTTACTATTTATGGGAAAGAGTCTAAAGAAGATCAGATAATACAAATTAGGACTTTAGTGGAATTCTGAATATTTTAATGTTAAATGAGGCTTTGTTTCAGAGCATCATACTCAATTCTTTATTGGCGAATCTTTAACTGGATATGTAATATGATTTGTTTTACGACTTTATAATTCACACTCACTTCGAAGAAACATAAAGAATTTTCTGACACTACAACTTAAAAGGCGTTGCCAATGGGTTTTGAACTTTTGCATATTAGATTCAGTTAAGGAAGGAATCTCTGTAATTAATAGTACATCTACAATTGGAATAAAGGGTAAGCTAATTGGTGTTTTAAGGATTGTTTAAGGAGAGGAATAATACTGACTTTTTCGGTAGAACAGAGTCTTATAGAGTTTGGCATCAAGAACTCTTATTAAAATTCATAATTTTCAAAGCCTCGATATCAATTTCAAGTTTTTTGGACTGAATTAAAAAAAGGTGATAGAACTCAGATGCATTCCTTCGTCAAACAATTCCGCCATAAAAATGCCCATTAGTTAAGTATAGTGATTCTTTTTTCAACCGCACATCAAGAATGTGGCATGCTTTAACGTCTTGATATTAAAAACTTTAAGACCAATATTCAATGACTCAAAAGTGAGTTATTGGATCATTTGCCAAATATTGATATTGAGATTACGTTTCAGCGACCGTAGACAGTATTAGGTTTACGGAGTATTAAATCTTACACTTAAAGTGTCCGTTAAAACGAGAGAAAAATAAATATTTAAAATAAGAGGCAAAGGTTAAAAATTAAGACCAGCGAAAGTATCCATAAAACTTCTTCAAATTTTTAGTAAGCCAGTGACTTTACTACATATAAACATAGATTTCCCCAAAAAAGTTGGTTAAGAGACGTTAATAAGCCGGTTAAAAGGCGTTGATAAACCGGTTAAGAGCCGTTGATAAGCCGGTTAAGACACGTTGATAAGTCGGTTAAAAGGATTTGATAAGCCATCAATAAGCCGGTTAAGAGCAGTTGATAAACCGGCTAAGATCCGTTGATCCGGTTAAAAGCTGCTGATAAGTCGATTAAGAGTCGTTGATAAGCCGGTTAGAAGGCGTTGATAAGCCGGTTAAGAGCCGTTGATAAGACAGTTAGGAGCCATTGATAAGCCAGCTTAAATCCGTTGATAAGCCTGTTAAGAGCAGTTGATAAGCCGGTTAAAAGCTGCTGATAAGTCGATTAAGAGTAGTTGATAAGCCGGTTAGAAGGCGTTGATAAGACAGTTATGAGCCATTGATAAGCCAGCTTAAATCCGTTGATAAGCCTGTTTAGAGCAGTTTATAAGCCGGTTAAAAGCCGCTGATAAGTCGATTAAGAGCTGTTGATAAGCCGGTTAAGAGCCGTTAATAAGAAAGTTAGGAGCCATTGATAAGCCAGCTAAAATCCGTTGATAAGCCTGTTAAGAGCAGTTGATGAGCCGGTTAAAAGCCGCTGATAAGTCAATTAATAGCCGTTGATAAGCCGGTTAGAAGGCGTTGATAAGCTGGTTAAGAGCCATCGATATGTCAGTAAAGAGCAGTTGATAAGCCGGTTAGAAGCCGTTGATAAATCGGGTAAGAGTAGTTGATAAACCGGTTAAGAGCAGCCGATACACCGATTAAGAGCCGTTAATAAGTAACCGAAAAACAAGCTTACAATTTGAGAGTAATATCGTCAACGAAAAAATTTAGTGGATTAGAAGTTTTAGACGAAATATCATTGTAGAAGATAAGGAAGAGAGTCGGAAACGCAGGCTTGCACCAAACCAGAATTTATTTTACTGTACTATTCAATGAAAAGAGAAAGAATGTTGATATGCAGACAGTAAAACTAAACAATCTAAAGTATTGATAATAAACATGGCTTCTTCCAAGATTGTTTCGAAAAAGATTAACATTTAAAGTAGTTTGCTAGTACCAGCAGCTATTTAAGATTCTTCTAAAGAAGTAGTGCTCATTTTTCCAAAACTAATTTCTCCAAGCTGACAACTGATGCTTTTTTCTTTTGACAGGTTTGCTTTTTTCCAAGGTTTTTTTTTCGTTGATATCTTCACTCTAAGGCGATTTAAAATAAAACAGTCTCCAAGTAAAGAAATTGTAATTTTAAGCTTCACTCCAAAAACAGCTTCATTTTTCATGCTCAACAAGTCTAAATACTTTGGCAAATAAACACGACCATCAATGGCTTCTAAAAGTAGGCATATTACGTTGCAGCAATTACGAATACATATAGAATTCCTGCTAACATAGCTCATTGAAACCATTCGTGGCTGCTTATGTTGCTGTTAAATAACTATCTCATAATTCAGTCTTCTATATAGTTTGCCTATTCCCGCTATACTTAATCGACTCAGTAAGCCATCGCTAAATAACCTAGCTAGGCAGTATCACCTCAAGTCAACTACCACACATATTGCTAGCTAGATTTTGAAAAATTGATTGCTTCAAATTTGTAAGGCAATTTCAATTTACTCTCGCACAGTGTTAATCCGCAAGTCAATTGCCGCATCATGTGTCGTGTCGTATACGGTCGCTGTGTCTCTCGGTCGGTCGGTTGAACGGTGCCGGTTGATGTTAACTTATCGATCAAATTTGTAACATTATACATATATCCAACACAATTCACGCGACTAAATGACGAAGCAATGTAATGACGGTCTGACAACCAGATTTTGTAAAAGACGCGACGCGACGCCACACCCGTCCTCGAAGGAGTTTTGCCTTGTGTCGGTCGGTCGTTCAGTTGGCTTACATCACGTAATTAGGTTTATATATGATCATATTCAAGTCTGTACACATATTGCAAACTGCAGTTTATTGTGCTCTGATGGCGAATAAAGAGTAAAGAATTCATGCTGCGGGATTATATATATGCATGTACCGAACTGATGAATGATGTATTTGCAAATTTTGTATATAAACGAGGACAGATTACTTTGCACCCTGCCCCAAACAACAGCCAACCATTCAACCAGCTAGTCCCGTGTGTGTGTGCCTGTCGTGTCGATCGGTGAAGAAGTGTGTTAACGAGTTGACTCCTATTGTTCAATTGTTGTCATGGATATACTAAATAATGATGAGATTATAATGGCTATGTGTAGGTAAGGTGATGGAAAATAGCAAGATCATGTGGTTTGATAATTGAATATATTGAGTGTTGAATCAAGATTATTGATACTTTATTATGATTAATTGGAAATAGTTTAAAATAGTAAACGATAGCGATGTAGTAGTTTATTTTCTTTCATGAACAAAAGAGTTGAGGTGAGAACTTGAAAAACTAGTGAATTCGCAAATTTCAATAACCATTTAACGGATAAATTGGAATTAAGTGAAGACAATTGAAAACAAGGGATTTTGCTTTATAGAGGAAGACGTGGTTTTGAGATTCAGATTGTTTTCTGATGTGGACCCGAGAAACTTAATTAAGAAAATGCAAGAGTTAATCATTGAAAGTTTTTCTTCCCATAGTAGTCGTTCTGATTTGGCATACCAAGTGTGAGAGTCCTCCATCCCTCACATTATTCGCACATAGCAATATTTGAGTAAGTCACTAGGCCCTGATTTTTTACGAACTATGATGCCATCAAATTTATGCATGGATTTTTAATCCTTTCTCTCCAATAGTCAAATAAACAAGTCTTAGAAGAAATATAATTAAACTTCCGAAAATTAAACGCCTCTACATATTTTTGAAAGCTATTTCTTTTTCTCCATTTTTAAGCCAAACCAAAGAACCTAATTAATCTCATTATTTTGATTATGCTATTCATGCAAAACAAGCATTATAAATCAAAATTATATTTTGTTACTTCCATGTCTCGTTTTGCTGTTCTAAATGGTTGTGGTTATTAATTTATCATGACATGCACCTGTTTTGTGTGGGCTAAAAGCAAAACAATTTCAAACCTTCTTCTTCTTAAACAAAAAAAAATAAAATCGAAAAATGCTATAATTCTGTAAAAGTGATGCCTAACCACAAACCTAAAGTTTTTTTTTCCTGTTCATCACTTTTCTTCTAATCAATAAAGAATTTTTATGTTTTAGTTATTTTTGAGGTTTACAATATTTGTGGTATAAAAGTATAACAGAGCCTCTTTCAATTTGCTGTCAATTTTTATTATGCACCTCTTAAAAATAAAACAACAGTTAACCGCCGGCCGCATCGAAACCATGAATCACAACTAATCTTAACTTTTCACTTGTTATACCTAAGCGCGATTGCGCGCGCCATCTATAGCGAACGGCCTTAAAAATTCTTCATTTCTGATCAAAAAACTTCTTGTGCGATTATTATGTTTGCGTTTGAATGTAAGCCTATGCATGCTGCTTCGCTCTTAACCTACATCGAGTTTGTCTTGCTTTTTTCTTAAATTTTGTGCATATACAGGGTGTTTTTTACTTCGACATTTTTAAAGGAATGGATTTGTAAAACTCATATATATTTAACAGCTTGTATAAAGCTCAAAAAAAGTTAGTATTAAACTTCTTTAAAGAAGTAATAGGCTTGTATCAAGTATTTTAAAAGTTTATTGCTTTCATATATTTCTAGTTGACTTTTTTTAATATTTTATATCAACCGATGAAAGTTTAAGAAATGTATGGTTTCAGAATTAAGAGCTTTGAAAAACCTTTCCTGAAATACAAAAGTTTTCTAATTTTTAAAATCACAAACACCCTTTACTTCTGTCATCTTGCTGTTTCTTGGGTTTTTTCTTCTTATACTGTTGTAGACCATTAAATCAGTACCTCCGGCAACGTTAAATGATAATCGCACACTATAAGATATGGGTCTAGTTTACTAGAACGTAATATACTATCGTCGTTTCGGTACCCATGCAACAAAGCAGAAATAAAAATGTATTATAAACCTCTTACTATTAAAGAAGATAAGAAAATGGTGAAAATATAAGAATTTTATATCAAATAATTCATAAATAAATGAAAAAAAAGAAAGAAAATATTAAGTAAAAATAATGTTTAAAATAAGTTGCCCCACATGAGCAATGAAAGAATTTTTATTAGAACTTTACTAAATCTTGATGTTCTTGAATGTTTTTGTATATTATGTGTCTAATGTTGCAAATGCTCAACATATCTATGATTTTGTTGGCTTATTTCATTGTTTTATATGCATCAGAATTCTATTGGAAGAAGCGATTAAATGAACGAAGGTGTATCGAAAATCATGATGAACTTGGTCTTGAGAATTTTGTGAGAAGATATAAAGGCGAATTGCTGTAAGAGTGGGTGATTTTCTACACACGGAACGAATAAAAACATTCTAAGGCGAAGAAAATGATGCTTCAATTCGTCAAGTGTATCTAAGCTTATACTTTTGAACCTACGTTTATCTATAGCTATACAAATTTGAGTTCTTAAAAGCAACTTTTCTGAATGTATTTCATTAGGTTAAGCCGAGACGGAATATACCTATACGTATTCAAGGAGAATATGTGTTTGAGCCTGAGTTAAGCTATAGATCAGTCTTCTAAAATGCAATTATGAGAATATATTTATGATATTTGCCTTAAGGTACTTCTGTGCTGTGTGCGGTGGTTTGGTTCATTCAGTACGATGCATGGTGGTATAGAACTTTTTGGGATGATGATGGCTTTCTGGCTCGTGATCACACCCCACCAACGAATTTATGTGGTGAATAAAATAGACTTTTAAGAATAAATTAATTGTTTCAAGGCGGTCATGTATGTATGTAATATGTATGTAGTAGGTATATCGAGAATTAAATAGAGTAGCTTATTTATGCAATAAATTTTAAGATGCTTTTGGGGAATATGAAGCAATTTTGATGTCAATTTGGTTAATGTTGATTCTTTTTCATGGAAGTATATATTTTTGTTCCATGTTTGGATTCAAAATTTTTGTATAACTCATTTTAAAATGAATCGAAACATTTCTTAAAAATAAAGCGAGCAGTAAGCGATTAGTTAAACAAAGTTTTGAAAAATATTTAATGTTTTGTACCTGATGAGTTTTAATAAAACAGCAATAAAAGTTAAGAGATAAAAAATGTCAACTTCGTAGCTAAAAATTGCTTCAATAAATTAATACATTTGATTAACCGAATGGTAATGGATGTTCTAAGTACTGTTTTCCTTTTCTAAGTTGTCATTTCCGCGGTGGAAAATAGGGGTCATATTCTGGCATCTATATTAATATTAAAAATGGGAAAGTCAGTTTGTGTGTTTGTTTGTTCGCTTGTTTGTCCTTCCTTCACGTCACAACGGAGCAATATTATGACATGATTTTTTGTGTGGAGGTAGTTACGAGCCTGGAGAGTATTTTAAGCTACTTTTTATCGCGTTAAAATATTTCATTCACAGCTCATTCGACCAGATCTTCGATATATTCTTTTATTAGAACACCAATTAGTAGCATATCGTTAAGTGTGTCCTGCTGTTGGACATATCATCGTTGCATATTATTAGGCGTATTTTATAACGGCATTATAGAACGAGCTTGTCTCAAACACTATTAAAAAAGGAAACGGGTGGTAAAAACCAATGCCGAGGGCTATGTGGCACTGATGGAAAATGTTTGTAATTAAGTGAATAGTAATTCTGAACTCTTTGCAAGTGTTTATACCCTGATTTACAAAATGGCATACATGACGATCAATTTCTCTGTCAAATAACGATTCCAGCACCAAGAAACGACGTTTTTTGAAAATAAATTCAAACATGTTTAATGAAGTCGCTAGAGATATAAGGGAGTATGTGTGAATTGACACTATCATGGACTCAGAATAGAGCACTTCATACCTAATAGAGTTTTAACTCACTTCAGCTGTCCGGTGTGCCCTCGCATTGGATTGATTTTTGGGGCACAATAATGTTCATGCGAATTTAGATGTCCCTTGATTATGTAAGGGTACAAGACTACGTGTCACACATATTTGGCGAAAAATTATTAGTGCCAATATCTTAACCGGCAGTGCGGAGTTGGAAAGTTTGAAAATGTAATTATTCTTCAAATCTTAATAATTTTTACAGATTTCCTATTCGAACTCAAAAGGCTTCAATTCCCCATTTAAGGTACTTTCGCTATGACAACTAATAATCGCAAGGGCAAAGACTTAAATTAGCGGGTGTGAACTTAGAAAAGCCGTGCTTCATCATTTTAACATTAAATAGCGTTCTGGTTCCTCTATTGTTTCGTTTGATTGTAAAAAGCTTATTAACTAACTTATGTATACTTTTCCTTGGAATGGCGCTATGTGATATTTTGATTTTCTGTAAAAACGCGGCAAAAGCCACGGGTAAAAGCTAGTACAGTCATAATTCATCACTCTGTAGAGCAATTCAACAAAATTTCGAAATAAACATAATATCCTATGACCCCTTGCGTCGGTCGTCGTGTTAATCCCAATATCTTAAGAAACAGTGACACGTTGAAAATAAAGTAGCTTTAATTCAAATCACAAACTTGGCCCATATTTTTAAAAGTTTCCACCAGTTTATTTATCGCCGTTGGGAAAGATGCTTTACTAAATAGTTGGGACTGCGAAATGTTAACCATTGAAATTTGTATCGATCTATTTTTGATAATGGCGTTGTTTTTACTTATCATTTCTCAAAAAATTACTTCCTTAAGAGTGATAGCTGTCCAGATAGGGTGCTATTCAATACGAAACCTTTTGTTTTCCTCTCAACTTCTTTTTTAGATTTTCTGATAAACGATAAACACTTAATCAAGCTTGTCAAAGTTCTCATTGTTATTTTAAATGCTGACTTAAAGTGCTTCAGTAAAAGCAAAAATATATAAGCAACACAATCGTATAAAAACGCAATACAAAGAATTGAAAGCAGCGTGTGATGGTTTCTTTGAATTCAGTTTCACCTAAACATAAATAAATTTGTGATCCAGTTTAACTACATCCGAAAACCCAGTTTACCATAATCCCTATTTATAGTCGTCATAATATAGACTATTCGAAGGTCATCATCAAAGGACATAAAATGCGTACTTTTTTTCCTTACGTACTTTTATATATGTATATAAAAGCCATCATCAGCATTTATAAGATTCACGCATAAAAGCCCATCATCAACATCGTCGTGCGTGCGTGAGTCTGTCATCGTATCGTTCTTGTGCCTTATCGTTCGTCATCGCCGCCGGCCGCCGCCGCTCCGAGCCACTACCCTAGTACCTGCCTATAAAAAAGTCAACATAATTTAAAAAGACAACTCACAGTAATGCTCGTGTCTGCGATCGTCAAGATGGTCATTCTACGAACCTATTCCGCATTTATTGCCATCACTGTCAACTTCTATAAAAATCAACCATGCCACCATAGCCACATGCATTGCTTGAAATGTGCATCCGATTTGATCAGCAGCGCAGCGTGGAGAGTTGTCAATTTTTGTTTTTTTTGTATTCAATTGATTGTAAATTCTAAATATAGAACTCAAGATGCATACCAACCCTTGAGCAATAAAAACGAAAATAATAGTCAAGTCCAACAGAAATCGAAACCCTATATGCAACGCATCGATGCAGTTTGGGATATTATTTTATTATAAGCCAACATTGAAGAGACAAATTACATAAAAACACATCTCCATTTCATCGACTCTCTTAAAAAAAAAAACGCAAAACAACAACAACAACTTTAAAAAATACCGATGGACAAAAGAAATCGAAAACGATCCATAAAAAAGATTATGGTCTTCAAGGAACAAATTCGCAATTCAATATCTTCTGAAGAATCTTTTGGTTCTTTTTCTTCTCCCATCATCAAGCTCATTGTCAAGGTTTTTAACATAAATCAAAACAAACGCACACATATTCCAATAAATTTGAATTTGAAATTTCATATTTTTTCCTTTGATATGAAGATGGTCGCTCGATATGGATGACAGGAGTCTCCACAGCCGCCGCCAAGCAGTTGCTGTGTGCAGTGCAGTGCAGTATGCAGTGCAGTGCAGAATTCATACATGATATGTCCGATACATCTGATAAACGACAAACAAAAACAATAATACCAAACGAATACGATAAAGAGAGGATTATGACAACAGTTGTTGTTGTTACAAGTAATAAACTTAAGAAAAACATAAACAATCTTTATAACAAACGAATAAACGGATGAAAGGAAAAATTTTAATCGCAAATGACATTAAAATTGTTTGCGAGGAAAGTCTTTGATTTTTCTTTTCTGTTTCTTTCGTTGACCCTTTTTCTGTTAAGTTGGCTAGATGCGTGTGAGGACAGTGGTGCATGTTGAGGAGAAGGATGGCTAATTTTTTGGACCTTAATAAATTAATTTAAACCCGAGTTAAAAATTAACGACCATACTCTATATGATTTAGTTCATAAATGCTTTTTAAGTTTTACCCAAAAAGATATGTAAACCTTCATATATATCCTAAAGATGAAATAATTTAAACATGGTTTAACTAACAGCTTTAAGGAATTGCTTTCGTTCTGTTTTTAGTATTTCATATTATGTTTCTTTATACTGTTTCAAAGTTAACCTCAAACCTTTATAAAACGGATTTTTTGGATACGATATCAAATACATATACAACTGAGTTAAATCAAAGCTAATTGTTATGTGTTAACTCTTTATATGAAATGTTATGATTCCGTTTCTTTTAATAATCTTCAAATATCCTAAGACATTAAGAACTGACTTATTTCGACGCTCAAACTTCAAGGCTTGAGAGCATGATTTTATTTTGTCATCTAATGTGTTTAGAATGGATTAAATCCGTGCCATATTCGAATCATAATCATGATCAGAAATTACGGAACAGTGAGAAATCTTTGAATTGTTTTGGAGAAAGTGAAATTATTGTACTCAATTTTTTAAAAGCATTTCTTATCGAAAATGCTTGCATTTGATATTGATGAATCTCTTCTTTGTTAGGTTAGACATGACCTTTTAAAACGTTTAATTCAAGTAGGTAGTATCTGGTTTAAATCTGATATTAAAAAAATAAACGCTGGTGTGCCACATGGCTCCATTTTGTCTCCAACACTTTTCATTATTTTTTAAATGATCGTTTGTCTGAAACTTCTAAGCCACTTAATTGTTTCGCTGATGACAGTAACTTCAGCTTTTTATATTCGTTTTTAAATTCACACTCTTGTCCTTCGGATGTGGACATCAAACGGAAGCGTATGATAAGCTCATTTAATTCTGACCTTTACAGCATTGTCCATATCCATTGGGAAATCAAAAAACGTGTAGATTTTAATATTCCGAAAACTACCTGCTGTCTACTGCCGCAAAAGCGTGTTACTTGCATCGAGGGGGCTTAAAAGCTTTTAGTGCATAACAAATCATTTATTGTGAAGTGATCACATATTTGTCAATGTCAAAAATGCTGGTTTGGTTTTCTCCGACGATAAAGCCTCTAGTGATCTGGCTATCACTAATAAAGCTATTATCCATCTAAAACTCTTTTGGATAGAATTAAAAACGATCTCTTAAAATGATAGCGGATCGTTCTATTACTGTGACATTTTCTTCTTTTGACCATCGCCGCAAACAAACAATGCTCTAGTGAAATAGCCAGTTCTATTCCTCCACTTAAACAATTCAAGCCTTAGGAACACTCATCAGTTTACCTTTCAGCCTAATTTCGTACCTACTATTAAGTATATAGGGATTATTTCCTTAGCCGCACTACACGAATGTGGAACGCTTTACTAGGCTCAATATTTCTTACTTATTACAATGTGCAGACATGCAACTAACGTGCATCGGTATCTCAATTCTAATCCTGTTCTCCCTTCTTAACTACTCGCACTGTGTTAAGTTATTATAAGGGTATTCATAACCCCTTTAATACGAAGCTATATTTAAAAAAATCTATAATGGTTTTGGTCAATTGGTGCCTCTCCTGTTTTAAAATAATAATTTTTTTTAGCAAAAGTCAAAACAGACCACTGTTTATCTCTGTGGACCGCGGCACTAAGCAAAAGACGCACACCGCCGCATTTTAATCTAAAAGAGGCAGATATAAATATTTAACCAATTGAAATGCCACCGAACATACAGTAATATGGGCAGAGCAAAAAGGAAAAAAAGGATACCGCGATTATTTGCACACACACACTCTGTTTCGATTTCATTGTACCTTTTAAACTTATCTTAGTTCATTTTGGTTTTGTGTGTAATGTGTTATCGTTTTAAGAAGAGAGGTCTTTCTATTTGTGGAAAATGACTTATGACATTAGTAAAGTATCTTATAAATTTATCTTCATATATCCAAAGCAGAACTTAGTGCATACGCTTTGCATTACCCCTTCATTGACCGACTCGTGAAAAAGTAAAGCAAGGAAAACCATGAAGAGGCAACGGTGCGGCGGCGCACGACGACGACGCGAACGTGCGTCAAAGACGTTTTGAATTCCACTTTCCATGATCGGGTTGTGCCTCGTGCGTTGTTGCTTCACGTCGTCGGTCGTCGCATTGACTGCCGCCAAATTGTCTGTCTGCAGGGGAAATTCCATTCATTTAAACCTAATTCATATATTTTAATTTCTTGCATAGCTATGCGAGTTTTTTTGTTTTCTTATTTTGATGTCTTCTGAAAGATCATAAGTTTATTGCGTGAATAAAGACAACGCATATCCGCAGGTGTAGATTTAGATAGATACAAAGAAAAAAACTTAAGAAGAAAAATAAAACCAGGCAGCAGTAAACGTGACTAATTTGATTAGATACAAATCAAAGAATAAATTTTGATTTCTATACGAATCCGAAAGCTCTTCTATATTTTGTTTCTATTTATTTTTTTTTTCTTGTAATTCAAGAAAGTGGGTTAAATGTCAAAAGAGTACAAATATTGCTTTCGGTTTTTTAGCTGATTTGATTATATTTGTTTTTTATATATCACTTTTTTTGTATTTATTTCTTTTTTTTTTAAGCCTTACTTTTCACCTCATTTCAGGTATAAATTGATGTTAACGAGTTTTTGTTCGATTGTTGTTATTATTTTGGTTATGTTTACTTTGAGGGAAAAATATCGTTCTTTATTTAATTTGTATGACTATCGTGTTTTCAAATTTTGGAAGCTAAAGTAATAAAATAGAAAAATAAAAACACAAAATAAAGTTCGCACGTCAACTCTTTTGTTTTCATTGCTAACAAGATTTTATATTACTGTTATTAAAAATGTTTTTAATGATTTCAAACATGCATACATCACGGTTTTTTTTTGAGCAAATTTATAAGTTTTTGGGGAGGTTAAATGGGTGTTAATATTTGTGTTCTTAATGATTAAAATTATGATGATTTAAGGCGGAGAAAAATAACTACATATAATTTGTATGAGTAATTATTTTTTTATTGAAATTTTTTAAGACTTTCAAAGAGGCGAGTTAAGGGGTGAAAATTGAACATGTTAAAATTAAAGTTGAAGTACAATTTTGAGCTATTAGAGCTCCCTACATTTGTTCCGGATAAAATTGGTATTTATCCATATTAACGTTAACTGAATCTAGTCAAAACGGTGTTTTCCCTAAAAATTGATTTGCTTGCATTTTCTTTTAGTTTTTTTTTAAGTGAAATTGATTTGAATGTTTCTTGAACATACGATTAACATAATTTTTCAATATTTTTTTCTTATCCTTACAGATCCATTAACAAATTTACAAAAACAAAGACACAAATAAAAGGTATGTACAGCAGTATATCTTTAGATGCTTGAATTTTTGTTAGAGTAAGAACATATACTAAAATTACCATCATCAATATTGGTCTATTATTACTCCCTATAATCACTTTCTCGCTTAAGGCCAATTGATTAATGTTTTAACGATGTAGCCTAACAATTTAAAAACCCACCCAACCCATAGTCTAATTTATCCTTCGTTACAACAGAGGAAAAAATATAGTTTAATAGAAAAACCAGAGAGCGAGAGAGAATGTCGACATATTTCCTTATCGTATAAATTGCTTGAAGGAAATAAACTACTATAAGAATCATGAAAGCATTCTTAGCTTGAGATGCCTTATAAAACTCCTCCTTTTTAAAAATCCATCAACAGATATTTAAATTAATATTCTCAAGTTCACATCTTTAAGCCAAGCTATAGATTTTCTATCCTACAGCTTGTATCTAAGTTCTATATCGTAATCAATCAATTTCTGTGTTTTTTTGTTGTTGTTCTATAAAATTGATGATACTCTATGATTATGGAAATTATAGATTTTCTTTGGGGACATCCTAAGGGCAATTTAGAAGTTTTATGGAATAATTTTCCCCTTCACGCATCAACCAACATCACCTACAGAAGTTTTCCAATAGAATTGAGGAGGTTCTATGGTACTAAATCATTCAAGTTAAGTTGGAAGTTGGAAAAAAAAGAACGAGGAACACACACACTGATCAGACTTTTCTAGTTATTTTAATTAAATTAGATTTTATTGCTAAAAAAATGGATACAACGTGATCCTAAATCCTATAAAAAGTAGATAGTCAAGATACAAACATAATATATGAAAATAGAAATAAATAGACAGACAGACATATGGATAACTTAGAAACGCACATATACGAGTACTTGATGGTTGCCAATCAAAAAACAAAAAGATGGACAACACTCTTGATTTGTACTTTGAAGGAATTCTCCAGATAGATATCAAGTTTTTTGTACTCCATCTTTAAGAGCTTAGGATTTACCTTTAAAGAAAAGATACATTGCTATGATAATAATGTTGCAAAAGATATACATACCTCTTGCACAGATACTCATCCAATAAAGTACCATTTGTGTATATGAATAAGGCAAGTTATATACCTACTTGAAGTCGATAGATATCTATAACGAACATAATAGCAGTTTGGAGGGAAGGTTAAGTATCTCTTATTGTATCCACTCGTATGTAGTCGTGTACTTGAATAAGCTACGATAGACGAAAAAGGAGTATATATAGGATAGGGATCTATTTGAAATAGAGATCAGTGGAATTTTGTGATGTTTTTCATCTTTATAGTGAAAGGAAAACTCTTATGTGGTACTTATTGAGATGACGAAGAGTGTAGTGTATGTATTTCAAAGAATCATCACGGAGACGTTTAACCAAAAAATCTGACAGAACAGAGGAGAATAAAAGGGCACAGTATGAATGGAAAGAAAAATGATGATACAATGGTTTATTCAAAGAATATTTTTCATAAAATAAGGTTAAGGTCTGATTTGAGAAAAGATATTTTTGTTTTTTTATTTTAAAACAAAAGAGCTCAGGTGAAAACTGGATTTTTTTTAAAATTGTGTTACAAAGTTGAAATAAGCTTGGAAAACGTTTTACGTTTGTATACAGGATTTTTAATTCAATTTAACATCAATTAGTTGAAATTGTTTTAATAACAGGAGTGAAGGTTTTGTTTGTTTACACCTCTTGGCATCTTTGAAGGTCCAAGCTTATTACTTTAGATAATTATCTCATAAGCCTTTTTAAACACATATAGGTAATATTGAACTTTACTAAAATTTACTTGTTTTTCATCCAAACGTAGGCCTCTTTAATTCTACTTTTTAAATAAGTTTCAGTAGATACTAAAAAACCTATAAAGCTTCAATTATCTGATAAGTATTAAAAAGTCGTCTCCGATTTTTGGCATACGTTTTGTTTTTTCATATTTTTACAGTACCCGTAGCATGATGGTTAGTGCGTTGGACTGTCATGCAAGGGGTCTTGGGTTTAATCCCTGCCTGTGCCACCTTACTTTTTTCACGGGTACTGTCTCTTGCGAGGAATTGACAAATCCTCCAAGAGTAATTCTTGTCATGAAAAGTGCTTTCTCAAACTAGCCGTTCGGATTCGACTGAAGGTCCATTCCATCTCTGATAACATTACTCGCACACAGGAATGGTTGAGAGTTGTAAGACACTAGGCCCTTGTTCTTCATGGACTGTTGCGCCACCTAATTTATTTATTTATTTATTCTCATATTTTTAAGCTTCAAAAAATCGTATCTTTTCAATCCATTTACTTAACTTCGATATATTTTCAGAGTTATTTTTTCGTAGAACTGGGGTGCCATAGGAATCAATTTAAGGTCCAATTCTTTTTATCACTTTTTATTATTGATCTTTTGATGCTGGTGAAACTAGGATATTTATTGAGTATTAATCGGCATACATCGGCGTAATAAAAGACATTACTAACATATTTCAACGAAGATGTTTTGTTTTAAGCATCAAAAGTAGAACATAAGATCTTCAAAAAAGAGAGATTATGTTGGCTTGTTAGGTTAATAGAAATTTAAGAAGAACCGATATCAATCAGACAAGAGTCCAAAAACTTCTACATAAATAATTATGCTTTTTTCGTAAACTTTGCTGTTCGCATTGCTTGAATATTTTTCTTTCCAAATAGTTTGTTGCGTCATGCTGTTGGATTGATACTATAAAATAAAGGGTCCGCGATATTACTTTTTTTTGTTTGAAAATGCTATAAAAACATCAAGTGTAGCTTCGGCTGTGTGGCACGTAGCGCCGCCGCGCCCCGTCCTCTTCCTTGATCATTTTCGAAGAAAAATGGCCCAATTATGCCTCTGGACCAAAATCCGCGCCGTATCGGCTTTTCAATGTATGCGTGCGGGTTTTCTGTGCCACAAATGCGACAATTTTGCTTGTTTACACACCCGCCAAGATCAAAATGAGCTTCATCTGAAAAGATGATTTTTTTTGGCAAAATCGACATCTTCTCTGAGCGTTGTTCCCAGCGTTGTTCAAACTTATACAAAACCATAGACGTTCAGCGGAAGGATAAAACTTATTATCTGTCAAATCAGACATGAGCTAGGTGTTACCATTCACGAAATAACACTAGTTGAAAAAAAAAACATTAGATGACGGACCCTATAAAAGACGCAAGCAAAGAGCTATACAAGTCCCTTATTTTTAAAAGAAGAATAGAAAATAGAAAAATTGAAGCGGGTTTAACACTGATACGAAGACCTATTAATTGAAGACTAGTTGTGACTTTTTTCGTCAACAAAATGCTTTCTTTAAACCCTAAAATTGTACTCAAAACTTAGCTCTGTGATCAATTGGAATTAAGATCACTTTAAACTTAAGTGAACTTATGACTTTATCTAAAAACAACTGTTATTCGAATCTTCAATGAATTTTTTTAAACTTATAGAAGACAACATCAGTTTTTGAATCTCTCAATAAATAATTTACACTAAAAGTATTTGCTACCACTACAAAAGATAAAGTTCTAATATCCCAGCCTTTCACAACTTACCTACTTGTATGCATGTTCATTGCAATATTTCTTTGAATCTATTACACACTCCTATGTGTGTCTAAGGATCTCCGACAAATAATATACGACTGTAAAATAACGCCTTCTCCTAAATGCCTATCATATTTCAACACACAAAACAAAAAACAACTAACATCAGCTGTACATCCTCGTGCCAGACGTCAATACACTTCGTATCGCTCAATTGTGCCATTTTTTCCTTTTTACATTATCTGTTTTTTTTTTTTTTTGTGAACAAACATTAAGAGAAGAACAGAAGAAAATGAGCTTCAAAGATGTTAAAGAAATCTTTATAATTAGCTTCTCTAATTCAAAATTTTAATTTTTGTATGATATTTTCATAGGGAGTTTCTTGAAATATTTAAAGATTGGCTTCTTACCTGACTTTTGGAAAAATAAACCAATAACATATTTGATTCGGCAAGGTGTTTTAAGGCTTTATCTGACCCTTGGAAAAATAAACTAACGAAATATATAATTTATGACTTAAATCAATTGATCCGGAGTATAAATTGGTATCGTTCGATACATCATACTTCATTTGAAATTTCATTCGCTTATCCAAAAGCACGTAATTAAGTCATAAAATAGGGTTAAATTAGTGTAATTGAAGTTGTGTTGTTCTTTTCTATTCTATAAATATTCTTTATGTCCTATAAGCTATACAATCAGAACCTGATGGAGAGCCACCTTACTCACATGAATTCTCGAGGTCAAAAAAAAAAAAACATTTTCGAAGCACGCATGCTGAGACGCTGCGCTGAGAGTGAGATGGTATAGTGATGTTGATGTTCAAGAGAGATGCCAAAATGGCCAAGGAGCACCTTTTCCGTTTTCCTTGGAAAAACTATACTAAATTATCTATCTATCTATCGCTAGCTGGTCGATACAAACTTGCTGCATATCTAGTAATTACGTTTTTCTTGCATGTTAGGGTTTCGTTTATTTTTGTTGATAGAAAAATAAAAAACAACAAAAAAAACTCAAAAAGAAGACGAATTGAATGCCTTCGAGGGTTAAATCATCGCTGATGGGTAAAACTTTAAATAATAATAAGTGTGGAAGAACGGACACCCAACATAAATACAGACTGCACTGCACCACATATGCTGCACTGCACTGCACATGCATAGTTCTGCGTTCAGATACAATTACCATTAAGAATCTAATGAATATTCTTAACATCACGATACAGCATCACATTTATCTTTTTTTCCTTCTACTACCTTTAAACCATCAGACCATCAGACCAACAGGTACATAGCAAGGTATGATCTAGTTTCTTTGTTGATGGGGGGCGCTCAGCACATAGCCATCATTTATAACCAAAAGGCAGGTTACTCAATTTGTAGAGCGCGATAAGCATTTCCGGATAAATTCCAAGGAAGCAACTTGTTTTCCTGTCGCCAGGGAATTTTGTTTTCTTCTTAAAACATTTATGCGAACATGCGATTTCTATACACAACAGCGAGGATGCGCAGTATACACACCGCAGGACTTCTTCTATATATAGGTATATGTTGCATCGGTGTAGTAAGTCGATCTTTACCTGCTTATAACCACATGCAGCATACCATAGTGCACATTATTTAATTCCAAAACAAATAGATGCGAACTCTAAGTATCGCCTGCGGTGTTGCGTCGCGTCGGACGTTCGTCCCTTATTATAGTCGGTTATGGTTGCTCGACAAGGCTGGCGATATGTGGCCCCAGTGGAATAGCAAATTGGCTGTAGCTTAATGTAAACAGGAAGAATCAAAGGGAAGATGATAATATGCGATGTAATGTAACAAAGCAGACAGTGTGGTGTACAAGAAAAGTTACACACTTTTTTATTTTTCACAATTTTGTAATTTTTAAGTTGTAGGAGAAATAAGACTTGTTGCCGGTCTTCCTGAAATCTTTAAGCTCAAGTTTATTTTTATTTAAACGCTCAGCTTGCAATGTGTTTGAAGAGCTTAAAAGGCCAACATTTGGTGCGAATATCGTTAAGATTATTGTTTGTATTGTTCAGAAAAAGGCATATACAAACATTTTGATAAAGACTAAAATTTGGTTTTAGAAAACATGTTTCCAAAGATGTTGCGTTTTATTTGAAACATTTGATAATTTCATAGAATAATCATCGTAATTTTGTCAGAATATTTGACTAATTTCTAAGGCATTCTTAGGGTGTTATGGTTTAATTTTTAAAGATCCTGCCCATCTCAGTTCTAGGATTTCAAATATTTTAAACTAAAGGGTGATTTTTTAGGTATTATCTTTTTGGCAACACTGGTTTAAACAGCTGACGAACGTTTCGTATTTTGTTTCACTGTCAAACATCTTCAGTTTAGTTTAGTTTAGTTTAGTTTAGTTTATTCATTTATTGCATACACAGTAAGAAATAAATCTTATAAATTAGTGTTCTGCTAATTAAATACAATATAAAAAAAAAATGGAGAAAAAGCTACATACATAGAAAGAGTTTATATTTTAATACTACATATTATTTTGAATCAAATTTAATTTTTTACATACATCTCACTTATTGAAATCCCAGTTGCGTAATGATTGGAAGGCAGATTTGAAATCTATGCACTTTGAAAATAACTTCGAAGATCTCTGCGAAACTTTGCTTCGGCATTTGTTCTTTTTAAATTAGTTGGAAGGCGATTCCACAGGCGAATAGCATTAACGAAGAATTGTTGTTCTGAGGTCCGACAAGAAAACCGAGGGTGTATAAGCATTAGGGATCTGCTGGAAGAGCTGAACCGTATCCTATTAAATAAACTACAAGGTTGTTGTGTTTGAATAATATTGTAGAGTAAGAGAAGTGTCCTGTACCGAAGAAGGTGGTCGAGGGAAATATTATAAATTTGAAGCGAAAATCCAGATATACGATCATATCGACGTAGACCAAATATGTAACGAGCTGTATTATTGAAAGCGACATTCAATTTTCTCCTGCTACCAGCGTCACAGTTGCAGAAGACTTCACAACCGTATGTTAAAATAGGAACAACTACAGTTTTGGCTAGCATAATCCGAATATTGAGCGGCGTGTAATGTTGCGAAGACCATAACATTCTAAGCACTCCATAGGCCTTACCCACTGCATTTATATGGCTGTCCCAAGTTAGCGTCCTATTAAACAACATACCGAGGTTTCTTGCACTAGATGCATATGCGATTGGTGTACCATTCAAAATTATGTTTGGGAAATAATCTAAATTAAGCACTTTCCTACTAATAACGATGCATTTGGACTTAAGTGGATTAAGGAAAAGTCCATTATCCTGTGACCAACTGAGAATTTTGGCAAGGTCGTTATTAATTGTACGTGCACCATCTTCAATAAGTCCGAGGGGACAGCTTTTGAATAGTTTGGTCTATTATTTAACCATGACTTGTCTTACAAACGAACAACGCTTGCAAATTATTGAATTTCAGCGATCTCATGGTTTATCTCACCGAAAAGTGCAACAAATCCTTAGATCGTCTTGAAGAAAGTAAAATTATTGTACTTGATATTTTAAAAGGCATTTAAAAGAGTTTGCCTTTATTTGTTACAAACTTAGGCAAAGCTTAACCTTAAGGTAAGTTAAATGGAATATCAGCTGACAATCAGAAAATCTTTCTTTACTGACTTCTACGACGGGCGGTTTTACAGCTTAATTTTAAACTTATCTTTTTCTTGTTGCTGGCTCAAAGTTTAAAGTTTTGTATATACGGTAAGGAAAATGTAATTGGCCACGACTTCATGCAGTGGTTGAAGTTAAACCAGATTTTCTATAATATTTCTGATAATTTTTACCACAATTGAAATACATGCAACTGTGTGGGCAAAAAGGACAGATATTAGTAAATATTTTGAACTCGACGTCATCGGTTACTTTGACATCTTCTTAATATGAAAATTGGGAAACCTTTATCCTTTATATCGGGTTTTTCAATAAGAGCGCTACAAAAGTTCTTTTAAATAAAACAAAAACGGTTTTGGATATCAATGAAATTCTTAATTCCTGTGAAAGTACGTTCGATGCCATTATGTATGGAACTCGATTTTTTTGCATGGTTAACACGGGCACGCTTGCAGAAGTCCAGACGTTGAACCCAATTTTCGACGGTTTTCAAGTATAAATCGGCCGATACTGCTGCAATTTCAAGTTCGATATTCGAACGAAGTTCATCAATCTTCGCTGGCTTATTGGCATAGAAAAGAGACTTGACGTAATTATACAGGAAATAGTCTAACGGCGTCAAATTGCACGACCGAGGCAGCCAAGCGACTGGACCATTTCGTGAGATAACACGTTCTCCAAATTTGGTTTCCAATAAATTGATTGTGGATTGTGGCGCCGCAGTCCTGTTAGAAACACATGTCCTCCAAGTCCATATTATTCAATTGAGGCCAAAAATATTTGGTTAGCATTGAACGGTAGCGATCCCCATTCACAGTAACGTGCCGGTCTTGATCATCACGGAGGAAGTACGGCCCAATGACGCCGCCCCGACTAATTTATTTATTTAAATAACTACTCTCAAGTTTTGAGTTAAATAAACAAATACTTGTAAGCCTGTCATATTAAGCGTTCTTATAGTAACCCTGACAAGTTTTTTACTAAATTTCGTGATACATTTTTCTACAACTACATAAATATATAATAAGGGTATTCACGTAACGATATAATTTTCTACTTTGTAGAAAAATATAAATTTCCGCAAAGGGTTTACATGAACACCCCATTAGAAATATTTGCGGAAACATTAGAAACAAACATCTGTTTATCTGTTTTTTTTTTCTACGATTTCTGCTTCAAATTTGAGAGATAAAATTCTATATTTTGCAGAATATTTTTTCCATACAAATTTTGACAGTTGATTTCTACCGATAGAAAATTCTACAGTTTTTAAGGTTTCTATAGGTTTTCTGTGTTTGCATGAATACCCTTAATGAAAAGATGAAACTCAATTAAAATATTTTTTTTTATATTAAAAATTATGTCTTTTATGAGTCAGAAATCCCGGAACATTAAGTTTCTAAAAAAATACTCTCCTGTAATATTAGCATATTCAAACAATTCGTAACCTAATTTAATTTTTTTGTTTCTATATCAAAAAGAATAAAATATTTATTTAAATTAGTTTATGGCTTCCTTTTTTGTTTGTGAAAAGTCTTTTAAGTAGGAGCATGTTTCTCTCAATTCGTGCATCTTAAGCACGCATTGTGTCCCCTAAGTCAAAATGTGTCACCCAAGAAAGAATGAAAGAAACTGACTTGCATACATAAAACGTCGTCGATTAAGTTATGTAAACGAATAGAGGAAGATAAATGCGCGCACTCACTGGGATCTTAATTTTCTTAACATGGATAGCCGGCCTCTGCCGGCCGCCGCCGCCGACCGCAACGGCAAACGTCTGTCGCGACGACACACGGACGCGACATTTTGAATAAGTCGGAAATGTTAGTATATGCCTATAGGTATATTATAAGAAGCAAGGCGCGAAAAGTTCTTTTGACCTGTTTGTTTTGTGTTCAGACATTTTATAGCAAGTGCACTGCACGCCGGCCTAAACACCGCCAGACATCTTTTTAAATTCTGGTTCCTGGTTTCGTTTTATTAGTTTTCCTTATAGATTGGCTGATGGTCTGTGGTCATGGCCTATAGTTGATGATGTTTCCAAGAATTTCGTAAAAATAATTCGTTGGCATGTCGAAACGAAAGAGAACGATTGAAATTCATTAAACCAAAGACATTTTGTTGTCAATAATGCCGGAATATGTGTCCAGTGTTTGGTCTTGAATTGTCAATTAAAATGGAGACTATACATTGGTACACAAAATTCAAAAGGATACTTATTTTTATTTCATTAGAAAAAACCAAGACGACGCACGACGATAATAGACAAGTAGATTTATATTTTTAAAACTTGTCAAGGATTTGAGCATGTACCTTAAGGTATTAGAACCGATCATGGACATAAGTTCAAGTCATGTCCATGACTTGGGTATTTCCAGTTCTATCGTCATCGTTGGACTGATGGATATATAACTAATTTGGAAAATGTTAAACACGATTTTCATAGCAGTTGGACATCAAGAGTCCACCTAAAGCAGAGATTTGGAGTGAGCTTTAATTACACTAATCGAATTTAATGACTGTTTGAAGCAATACTTAAGTTTGAGATTAACGCCAATCGAAGATATAAAAATTACTTTGACTATATCAAATGTTAATTTGAGATCCTTACATTTTAAGAGCTACAAGAACACCTTTTCAAATGTTCTTTTACACATTAGAACATAAATTGATACCAGATAAAATTCAATAATTAAAAGACCACAAAACATTGTAAAAGTCCTAGTTGTAACTAAACATAGAAAAGCATAAGGAATAAAAACGCACTGTGGTTGGGCCAAAGGCATGACAAAATTTAACAAAGCGTCGGAAATGTGACTTATGCCTATAAAAATCTGCAACTAATATTTTTTGCAGTTAACCAAGTTGTGAATATAAGAGTACAATCAATAATAAAAGTGTAAGATTTTAGTAGCATTAGAACTTTACAGAAATGGTACAGTACAACCCACGTTTGGCTAATGCTGGCATATCAATTGTTACATGTAAACTATTGATAATGCAAGACGCTATGAGGAAGGCAAACATCAGATGGAATAACATCACAACGTGTCAGACCACAAGAAACGTGTGACTTCCACTAGATTTAAAGCGCTAAAGGTGCTTGCTATCTCTTAGCAGATTCTATATAAGCTCTATAATCAGTGCCATAACCGGGCACTGTCGTATTCTCAAATGCCTTTTGCAGAATCTGTTTGGATGAGAAACAGGAGGAAACACTTTTTCATCCCTCTGTACATGCCCTGCTCTAGCTTAAGAACGCAAGAAATACCTAGAAGAATTCTTCTATAACGATCTCAATCATATTAACATAATCAGTCTTTCACTGATTAAGTAAGGGACTCAAATTAGTTTCATTAAGCTTAGAAAAAATTCTAAAGATTGATGTGGTATTACAATGGCCCATTAAACTGACCTAAGTGTGTCCTACTCCATCAGCGAAAGCCACTTTAACCTATTAACCTAACCTAATAGTATTTTCGGTAGAAAAACTGATAATGAGGTTGTTCTTATAATTTATCCAAGTTAAGGAGGCACACAGTGCGACCAATCAGGCAGGGAGGACAGGATAACAGAGGAGATCTTTCCAACCTATGCACATTAGTTTTTAAAGACTGCACGTTTTTTTTTTTATAATAACGCACACTCAAGGGGATAATACTTCCCTTATTATGAAGGCACAGTGTGAGCACTAGGAAAGGGAGAGAAGGGTTGAAAGGAGGTGTCGGTGCACATTGGTTTTGAATTCCTGAATATTGCAATGGCTGAGAAAGACAGAGTGTGGCAAGGCATTCCACATTCGCGTAGTACGGCTAAAGAACGAATCTCTGTACTTGATAGTATGACCGAAGTTGGGCTAGAGGGTATATTGATGAGCATTCCTAGAAGCGCAAGGAGGGTATATGTCGCTTTAACGATACAAGAAAGCATTGGGTTTTCGAAGCATTAAATTCCATGCAATTTTGTATTCTCCATTGTACGATGCTGTTTAGGTCGGAATTCAATGAACGTATCATATTTTGTCGTTGCAGTTCCACATCCGAAGAAAAGGGATGTGAATCTGAAAAGTTGTAATAAGTGGGATATGCTGAGCCTGGTAAGGCATTTCACATTCGTGTTGTGCGGTTTAAGAGAGAATCCCTTCACTTAACAGTACGTCCGAAATTAAAATGATGAGGGCTGATGAGCATTTATAGAAGTATGGTTATTACTGTTAAATTTTTTGAGGGGAGGAATAAAACTGGTTATTTAACTAGAGCATTGTTTGTGAAAATATCGATAAATCACCGATAGGCATTAAACTTTGCGGCGGTGTTCAAGAGTAGCAAATGTATCAGTTATAGGACAATTGTCTATTATTTTAAGAGCTCCTTTTTCAATTCTTTCCAAAAGACTCAAGCACGTTATCGGGACATCAGCCCAAATATGAGAATTATAATCGAGTTATGTATAAATACAAGCTTTGTAAATTATAACTAGATCAGAAGGAGTAAAATTATTCTAGCACATATACACTTAAAAGCATTTGCAATATTTTCACCATTTTTGTAATTTGATTTGTAACAAAATAAATGCTTCAAAAATTAAAACCGTGCAAGTGGCACGATATTTATAATAAGACCTCTTATTGGGAAAACTTTTAATAAATATCAAAACATGATTTCTTAGCCACCTGTTGAATTCATAACCTTGGCAAATTACAATTAAGGACAGCACCATCTCGATAGATTTAAAAAAACATCATGAAAAATTAGAAGTTATTGTCTGGAAAACAGTTTTGAGACTCAGGCATTACTGAAATGGTAGTAGAGACATTTATCGAGAAGAAAGAAAGATGTCTGTTAGGATCACGTCTTTTGGGTAGGTTTAAGAACATACTTACCGATTTTTTTTTCAAAATTTCAAACAGATCTACAAAACAATGAGAATATTTGCTTAGGAACATTTTCCAAAGCTCAAGACTGCTTCCATTTATTTCAGGACAGTAGAATCAGGTCAGAAAATTATCTGAGAAAAAAGTACCTACCGATCCATATATAGAAAGAGAAACATGTAATGATATCATAAAACTGTCAATAACAGTCAAATAAAGTTACTTACAGAAAAAAAAGATAAAAAATGTCAACACCATGTACAATGATAAAAAAGACGACACTCAAAGTATCGGCAATAAACTGTTCCCAGAATATTTATAGACACTTTTCTGCCGACCTAATAAATAGATCTAGAAATGTATCATCATCGCATTATTGCCGTGTAAAACCCTTTGAAGTATCATCCATAAATACAAGAATCAAACAAGACTGTATAAAAGATACTTCATTAAAACTTGTATAATCCTATCTATAAATGATATAACTGCATAGGTACCTTCAACTTTATATCTTTTGCATCATTATAAGTATAATTAAGTTGTGGCATTATCTGGTATCTGTCTGTTTTTTTTCATTCTATAACTGACTGACTGTCATATAAACACCATGACGATGATAATGATGATGGGGGTTTTGGTCAGTTTTGAAAGGTCTATGCGTGATGTCATCAAAACATCATAAGGAAAAACTGCAAAAGCGAAACCACTTACAAACCTACAAGTATGAATGTAGGTATCTCTGGCCTACCTTTAAGAAGAACTAACTTATACTTAGTCGTGCAACTAGTTCATCTTTATTGCGGAGGCCCTAATAACCTACAAAGTTATAAAAGAAGGACAAATAAAAAACACAAATCAGCACATCTCGAAGAGCTCAAAGAGAAACCTCTATAGAGTTTTTCGAAATAGAGCAGCAACAAAAAAGAAGTGCCATTCATCAGCAAAAAGACGAACGAAGGTATATTTAGAATTTTTTTGTGTGAGCTCGTTGCATTGCCTCGAGAGATGCTCATAGTTTCACCCGCTAATAATTACCTTCAGTAAGGTTTTTTTTTTTTTTTTTTCTTGTCGAAGAAATGAAAGAAGCTTCAAAAGACGAGGTGCGAAAAAGAAAAACTGCCTATGATCATTTTCATACAAACACTCACTTAATATAAAAAAAAAATCTATCTAAAGCTTGCGATGATGGTCTGAACTTAAAAATTTACCTCCAAAGCCATGCTCTCAGACAGCTTGTGTTCTTCTTATACTTATGGGGGCTTATAGTTAAGCTGGTCCATCGATCGATTTACACAACGAAGAAAAGGTTAAATGAACATTAGAACAAAATATATCTTTGGCGCATTGATCGAGTTCGAAAAAAAAATACTTCATGTATCTATTTGTTTTTATGTAACGAAAAATATTTACAGTCATTGTGATCTGAACACACCATTAGCTATTTTTTGTCTCATTGTAAACTGTCTGCTGCAATGAGAGTTGTTATCTTATAGGAGTTTGTGAACTCTTAAAGCTGGGTTAATGTCAACATCGACCGACTCTAATAATAATCTACAATCGAATTGGATTAGATACTTTTTTGTATACCATTCTTTTGTAAATAGGAGAAAATTATCTATGAAAGGAGCAAGTTCATGTTATGGTGCGGAAAAAAAAACAACAGCAACATGCAGTTACAATTTCCATATCGAGAGAGACAAGTCTTGAAGTTGGCAAAACGTTTTAAACCATTTTTGGCTTTCTTAAAAAAGAAAAATAACAAAAATTTATAAACGGTATTAAAAACTATTTTTGTTCTTGGTGAAAATGAGATGCAATGTAGGAACAACAACAACTAAAAGTCGTGAAAAAGAAGAAACTTTTCTTTTTTCTCTAGTTTTATTTGGTTTCGTATTTTGCCACTTGATACTATAACAGTTATGTAGAGAGGCTTAAGATTGTCATCAATGATATCCTTATAGAGATATTATTTGACTGCTAGAAGATTTAAGGAAGCTTGTTCTAAGTTACAATGTTGCTCATTCTTCTTTAGAAGACAGGAAAAAAGGAAGAATTTGCCTTTGGAATGAGACATGATCAAAAAGTCAATAAAGGTCAAGCTGACTTGATATGATATTTTTAGAAAAACTCTTAGATATTTCTTTTGTTGATATGAACCAAAGATTAGATTATATAATGTAAAGTAAGGATTATAAAACCGATTACCTCATTTACAGTGCTGTTAAGATTGAATGGGATGAATTACTTTAAAGGCGAGAGCTCTGCCTTCATGGACTGAGTTTTTTATTTTGGTAATCAGGTTTTGATTAATATATCTAGAAGTTGGTAATCATTCACAGTGAGGGACATTTCAGTTCTGCCATATTTAAAAAGATTTCATTGGACATCTTTAAACGCGAAGGTGTCAAATTCATTTTTCACAAATGTGTTTGTATTTTTGTTAAGGTATATGTATACATTTTATGGTTCGATAAAGAGTTAAGGTTCAAGAGATTTCGGTTGCATTTTTTTGATTTGAATAAGGGATGTCATGTACCTATTAGACTAGGTTGTTTCATGATGAATTCAAAAAATTTAATTTTTTTTTTTTTTGAAAGTAAAACAAAATAACACAATGAAATCAGATATGAACTTCAAATACATTCTTAGTAACTTTGAAAGGAGTGCACAAATAAGAATATATGTCAAGACCAATTTTCGAGGCTATTTTAATTGCTTTAAAAAAAATTAAAATTCATGATATTAATATAATGTAGTAATAAACTATCCGGGAATGTTGTTCAAAATTAATAAAAACTTAATTAAGTTGCTGTAAATACAGTAGTTTATTAATTGTTCTTGTTTTTTTAATTTACAATTTTTTATTTACCTGTAAATACAGAAACGACATTTAAAGTTTTTATTTAATTTAACTATTAATATTCCCTCTCTACAAAAACACGTTTTAGTTTTCTTTGACAACTCTTATTTGATTTTGTTTACATTTTAATAAATTTGACAGAAGAGAGTTCTGTTGCTTTCATTTCTTAACTAGGGTTCGGATTTGGATAAAATATTATATTAAAGATAATACATTTTCTTTACATCTCCCCCTCCAGGGTAGAAAATAATCATAAGATCAATTAATTTTATACAATTATATTATTAACTATTGTTTTTTTTTTTTTTTTTATTTTTTTTTTTTATTTAATTTTTTTTTTTAATTAGTTATTCTTCATGTTTCCTTTTATTTTTCGTATTAAATTCTAATTTTCTAACCTCGGAATAAGCTTTGTTATATGAAACAAGTTTGATTCAGATTTTGTATGTCCTGTATCTATTCTAAAAATTGAATTTGATATTTTTTCTATGATTTTGTATGGTCCAATTTTAAGTTCATCCATTTTCTTTCTATTTAATTTATTTCCATTTTCAACGTAAACCAGGTCTCCCACGTTGAACTTATAATCTTTTCTGTTTTTATCGAATTGCTTTTTGTTGTAATTATGAGACTTAATTGTCCTTTCCAGTGCAATTTTTCTATCATGGGGTAAATTATTATAGATATTCTTTTTTAATTCATTTGGCAGAACTGTAGCATCTAAACCTTTTAATAAGTATATTGGAGCAAACCCAGTTACTGTATGCTCAGTTTCATTATACATGTTTGTACATTCATGGGCTATAGAAGTCCAGGCTGATGTTTTTCTTTTTTTTTCATTTATTTTACATCTTATTTTATTCACTAAGGTCTGGTTTAGTCGTTCATTTATACCATTCGAAAATGGTGCATTTACTGCAGTAAATATAATTGGTATTTTTTTCTCTTGCAGAAACTTTTTAAAATCTTTTGAATTTATACCTGGATATTGATCTGTTAAAATCATGCCAATTTCGTTGTAGTCGGTTACTTTCTTAATAAGTCTTATAAAATCATTTGAATTTTGATTTTTCGATGTCAAAATATATGCATACCTCGTAAAATGATCAACCAAAAGGTGTAAGTACTTCTTAGTGGACCGCAATCCGCCGAAACCACCTATTGTATCAATGGAAACTATTTCAAACGGTCTAGTCGCAGGTCCGAAGTGATGCATTAAACCGAATTTATCCTGTCCCCTTGACTTATTTTTGATGCAAATCTCACATTCTTTACATATTTTCCTTATATTCAATGTTAAATTCTTTGCTGTATAAAAAGGGTTTATTTTGTTCTGCATTTGTTGTATTCCTATATGACAGTAATGTTCATGTATTTTTTTTATAAGCTCAACACTTAAGTCTTCGGACAGTAAAATTTTTTCTTTTTTCTTAACTTTCTTGTAGTATACATTATTTTTCCGTATTAGTGTGTTTCTTTTGTTTTTTAAATCTTCATTTTTTTCTTGATCCATCAGAATATTTTCAAGGCTTACAAAATTTAGAATTTTCAATTGTTCCTCTTCATTTTCAGTTGAATCTAACACTGGGTTTCTGCTAAGGCAGTCAGCTTCTAGGTTGTATTTTCCTGGAGCATATATAACTTCAAAATCGTATTGCGATAGATAGTAAGTTAAGTCGCCTAATTCTTCATCTGTTCTTGCCTTAATATTCATCTTTTCAAGCGGTTTGTGATCAGAAAATACAGTAAATTTTCGACCAATGAGCCAGTGCTGCCAATACTTTACTGCTTCTTTAATTGCCAAACATTCTAAATATATTGCTTTTTTTCTCTTCTGGACTTCATTTAATTTTTTCGAAAAGTAAGCAACCGGTTTTTCTTCAGCATTTGGCTGTGTTTGTTTTAACACGGCACCTATGCCTTCTAAACTTGCGTCTGTGTAGATAACTATTGGCAATTCTGGATCAAATATAGCTAAGACAGGTTGTGAACATAATAAATTCTTCATTTTTTCAAATGATTCTTGACATTTTTTCGTCCATAAGAAAGTTTGACCTTTTCTTAATAAGTTATGTAATGGATCTAACGTAATTGCAATATTAGGAACATATTTATTATAAAAATTTATTTTTCCCAAAAACTGTCGAACGTTTTTTTGTGTTTTGGGAACAGGAAAGTTTCTTATTGATATTAAATTATCTTTTACAGGACATATTGAATTATTTTTTAATATATGCCCTAAATATTTCACAGAATCAGATGCAAAAGTACATTTAGATAGTTTTAATCGGAATCCTTCTTTCATTATTGCATTCAATAATTGTGTTAAATGTAATATATGTTCAGGAAAAGATTTAGAAAAAATAAGAATGTCATCAATATAGTTTACCGTAAAATCTGCAAGCTTATGTTTTCGTATTATATTACTCAGAATTCTTTGGAAAATTGCTGGTGATGTCTTTAATCCAAAAGGTAAACAGGTCCACTGAAAATGTCCTTCTTGTGTCACAAAGGCAGTCTTTCGTCTATCTTCAATGCGCAGAGGAATTGACCAAAATGCCGAATTTATGTCCAATGTTGAAAAAAATTTACAATTTCTTGTTTCCACCATCAAGTCCTCACTCAGAGGAAATGGTTGTGATTGCGGGATTACAATTTTGTTTAAGTCCCGAAAGTCTATACAGAGTCTTGATTTCTTATTTTCTTCTTTTTTATAGGCAAGTGTCACTGGAGCAGCAAACGGGCTGTATGACTCCTCGATCAAGTTTTGTTTAAACAGCTTTGAAATTTGTTCTTCTATCTCCTTCTTATCATCGATTGTGCATCTGTAAGGCCTCTTACAGCAAAATTTGTCAATTATTAAGTCAATACGAGCTTCATAATCTTTAACTTGGCCTACGTCATATTTATCTTTAGCAAAAATTGATTTGTATTTTTCGATTAATTCATATATTTCTGATTTCTGTTTATAATCTACATTATAAATTTCAAAATTAGGTGTATTCAAATGTTCATTAAAATTAACACTGTTTATATTTTTGGTTTCAATATCAGCATGTTTGTTTTTTTCAAGTGACTCTTGTTTAATTTCTAATTTTTCATTTTGAGTTAGTTTAAATTTCTGTATCAGGTCTAGTCCAATAAGAAAATCGTATTGAAAATTTTCTTTGTTAATTACAAATACATCAACTTCTTTTGTGATTTCAAAAATTTTAATTTTAATATTCACCATTCCATTTGTTTTTTTAACACCATTAATTGTTATCAAATCTGTACCTTTCGTAGTTTTAGTTTTTTTTTGCGATTTCAATTTTATTAACCTTGAATTAATTAAGGAGACATTTGAACCGGAATCATATATTCCGAATGTCTCTAAAGTGTTATTTAAAACAAGTTTGACTTTAATTAATGGTGTAACTATTAGTTTTTTTGATCTGCATCATTCAACTCTAACTCTAATTCAGAATTGTTAACACATTTTATATTATCGTTTTTATCATTTTGTTTTATTTTGAACCAACATGAAGATTCAGCATGAAATCTAACACCTTTATTTAATTTTTCGCAAATCCTGCATGATTTCTTGTTATCGTTTGTTTTAGTTATATAATCTGTTGGCTTTTTCTTATCGAAAGTTTTATTTTTTACCATATGTTCAAGACTTCTGATTTCATTAAAAATATCTTTGGTTTCATTTAAATTTTTTCTATCAATTTTATCGGATATATAACTTGGTAGCCCTACCGCAATGAGATCAATTAAAGTTCGTTTATCTATTGTCTTATTAATTTCTAATAATAATTTTTCTTTTTTTACAGCGTATTCTAACAAAGAACCTACTTTGTATTTAAATTCCATTGCATATCTTATTGGAGTCCACCCTACGTCGCCATAAGTTTCACAAAACTCATCTTTCCATTGTTTCCATTGCGACGACAGTGTATGCTTCAACAACATTGAACTGTACCAATCTATACAGGATTTTTCCAAAAATAATCGAAAAATCTCAATTTTTTCTTCATCTTTTTGTATATCGAAACGTCTACATTCGGTTTCAAAGATCTCCATCCATTGAATTACATTCGAGTTTTTTCCAGAGAATTTTTCGATCATAAATTTGTCCGATATTTTTCTTAAATTGTTTTGCTTTGGTATCTCGATTGAACTTTCATTTGTTTTTTGAAGCTTTATTACCGACATTTTTTCCAAAATTTTTGTCAAGGATTCTTCTAATGTACCGATTCCCGATGAACCAGGTGGGACTTCATTTTGAAATTCCTCTAAGAAAACATTGTTAAATTGAACATTATCATCTTCATCAACATAGACTTCATTTAATTCCTTTGTTAAAGAAATCCAGACTATTCTTTTTTGGTGTCTTCTTTGTAATGAATTTTTCACTTTTTTGTAAGTTTCAGTCTCTTTAAGTAGTGTGTGACATCCGACCGGCTGGAATTGTTCTGGGATCTTGAACATTCTTCCATCAGTCGTGGTTAAAGAATTTAATGTTATTACATTTGTTTTCCCATCTTCGGAACTTTTGACTATAAACTCAAATTTTAATTTTTCCATTTTGTAAAGGTTTGCCAATAACAAAAATGTCGTTTTATAATGTAGTAATAAACTATCCGGGAATGTTGTTCAAAATTAATAAAAACTTAATTAAGTTGCTGTAAATACAGTAGTTTATTTATTGTTCTTGTTTTTTTAATTTACAATTTTTTATTTACCTGTAAATACAGAAACGACATTTAAAGTTTTTATTTAATTTAACTATTAATATTCCCTCTCTACAAAAACACGTTTTAGTTTTCTTTGACAACTCTTATTTGATTTTGTTTACATTTTAATAAATTTGACAGAAGAGAGTTCTGTTGCTTTCATTTCTTAACTAGGGTTCGGATTTGGATAAAATATTATATTAAAGATAATACATTTTCTTTACATTAATATAATAGGTTCTTAAGTTTTGCAACGAAAATCCAAAAACTTCAAAAGTTTCCATATGTAGCCTTTGAATATCAATTTCAAAAGCTGAAATTTCGACAAGGGTACAATTTACCCAAGCTCTAACAAAAAACATATTTTTTTTTTTTAACTAAAGACATTTTAGGTTTTTTGAATCAGTTTGATAGGGAACATTTAGATGCTGTAGCTGAGAGTTTGAGATCCAATCTCTATGCTTCTCAACTCACCATAGATATCAACACATCAACATTCCGCTCACCATTTTGAGGAAAATTCCGCCCAACGATTTAGGGTTACTAGCTTAGATAATAAAATTGACTCAGCAATCGAGAGACAATCGCTTCTTTTGGGCCTCTTAGAGAAACTTAAATTGAACAACGATTTTTGGTTGAAAAATATTTGTTTCTAACTTGGCGAATCTTTTTCTCTGCTAATAGGTTAACAAACAAAATTTCAACACACAAGTTTCGGAAAATCCGCACTTTAGTGTCGATAAGTCACACATTCCATGCTACAATCGATCTTTTCAGCACTAAACTCTCAGATACTATAGATCAGTCATTTTGGTGATGTCATTTGAGCTGCGGGTATGAAAAGATTGATGTTGTACCAACAATCCAATAAACGATTCAAGCACTTAAGGCTAATATCATCTACGCAAACCGTGAACTACAGCCTAGTTATGGGCCTAACAAAATTGATGTGACGGAATGCGCTACTTTGAAGTTATTTGAGGCAGCTATACTTAAATGACGTTGTGTTCTTAGTATAATAAATCAATACTAATAATATAAATGAGAAAGTCAGTGTGTTTGTTTGTCCGTCCTTTATGTCACAACGGAGCTATAGTATGGCATGGTTTTTAGTTTGGAGGCAGTTACAAGATAATATGTTTTACGTTACTTTTCACCGCGGTAAAATATCTCATTCTCAGCTCATTCGAGCAGATCCACCGACAACACTTATAAGTAGATCTTCCATGTTTTTTTTTTTTTTTTTAAACACCAATTAGTAGTATATCATTAGATGCTGTCTGCTTTCAGACCTATCATCGTTGCATATCATAAGGGGTTTGTTATGCTTAAACACTTTTAGAAATAGAAGATGGGCGGTAAAAACCAATGCCGAGGGCTATGTGACACTAGCCGACGATTTTTGTAATTTAGTACATTGTTTTTCTGCACTTATCCGTGGCTTGATGGTTAGTGCGTAAGACTGTCATGATAGAGGTCTGGGGTTCAATCCCTGTCTGTGCCACCTCGGTTAATGCCTCTTGCGAGGAATTTAGAAATCCTCCAAGAGTAAATCTTTTCATGGAAAGTGCGTTTTTAAATTATTCGGCTTACAACTGTAGGTTCCCTACATTCATGACATGACTCGCACACAAGAATGGTTGAGATTTGTAGATCGCTAGGCCCTAGTTCTCGTAAGACACATACATTTTGTTAATTTTATTGCATTTTAAAAAATTTAATAGTACGTGGATAACCCTTTATTTAAGTAGGAACAAGCAAGGCCGACACAAGTTGTTCTACACATTTCATAGATTTAAGAAACACTTAAACCGATATTTCAATTTAAAAATAGTAAGTATACGCCCAAGTGTATACTTCTATACAAAGCGATATTAAATATATTGTGATTAAGCCTTTTTTCTTTTCAAAGATTTTTAAAATTGTAAAATTTTCCCTTAGCTTAAAATATAACTAGGAATTTTGAAATTAAAGAAAATAGGTTAAAGATACTGAAAACAATTTAATTTTTGGTATTATTATTTTTTCATAACGTTCATAATAAACGTGAAAAAAGCTTCTATTGTTATAAAAGGCTGAATAAGATAAAAACTATTTGATTAATTTTTTTATTGCACAACAATTAGAGTTTACATAAGCGAAAAAGTAGAAATTTTCCAAAGAAAACATATTGAAAGATTACACATATGAAATGTGTACCTGAGTCTACAGTTTATCTTTTGAATTTGACAGATAAGCAAAACTAAAGAGTTAGAAAGACCCAATGTAATTTTTAATGGTCACATTATAGCATACATTAGTTTTTCATCTTCTAAGTCGCTCCCTTTATTAGAGCGAAGGAGTATCATTACCTATCCAATCCAATCCAATCCAATCCAATTTTTCATCCAAAACCCCAATCAAATAGTGTAGGAGGCCTCTGATTTGAGACGAGACTCTCTGGTGAAGAAGGCTTGCTCAATTTAAAGTTGATTGAGCAATTTCAAAATCGATAATATGAAGATAACTTCACATTATGCAACCATCAAATTCTATACAAAAGGATACATCATTTTAATCAATTTTTACCAACAAATTATACCTACTATATGTATGTCTTCTATACAGGTACCTAACTTCTAACAACTTGTATCAAATCGAAACTCAAATAGCTTATTCGCCATATACATATATAATATAGGACCCTAACCAACCTATGCTGATACAATACCCTTATATAATCCCATCACATAACATCTCATCTTAGAGAGATTGTATAAAAACTATAATCTTCCTTATAAATATGACCTCAAGGGGTCGTCCTTTAGACATGTTAGATTGTTAAAAAAAGCTGATATAAAAAAGAAACAAGAACTAAATAAAAACCCCGCGCATGTAATAATAAGTAGAAGACTAAAAAACTACTATATCTAACAAGATAGTTACATCGCCTCATTAGATCGGTATACTCTCCTGGTCTTAGGGTCAGAGACGTGAAACTATTTTCACTCTGAATAACAACAACAACAACAAAAACTCCTTCTTTTCCGCAAAAATATAAATAAAAACACAAAGGTGGTATCTTTTCGAAAGATATAAAACTACTGCCGACTACCATATCGTCGCCCGCCACCACCGCACCGACTCAAAGGAACAAGACTTAAAGCTAATTCAATTCATTGTAGTTTTTCATTTGTTTTTCATTATTTTCACAGTAGTTTCATATATAAATTTGTTAGTGAAGCAAACAAAAATAATTTCGTGATTTCAAAGATACAATAGCGCACAGTAACAGCACACGGCGAGCTATAAAACAAAATAATCATTTGTATGGTTTTGCTGTTTGCAAATTGTTTTATGTTACAAAATGTATCTACATTTTTTATAAAACAAAATAAAGGAACAAAACGAGAAGGCGCTGTTCTTTTTCTAAATTTCAAGGAAGTGAACTTATTGCATGAATAGGTTGGCAATTATAACATTTTCCTGTTAACCCATACCAAAGGAATTCACAAAAAACAATAAAATGTATCTTCTTCATGGTTAAGGTTACAATGTTGCAAGCAAAAATACATATTGGTTATTTTATATACATAGTTGCTGAATTTTTCATTTGAAGACACGGAGTTGATAGGACATGAACAAATTGTTAATTTGTTTTTTATATTTTATGCAGCTATTTGACAACAGAAGTAAAAAGTTAAATGAGAAGAAAAAAATAAATGGCATACCTCAGGGTTGTATTATGAGGCCAATTTTGTTTTTCTGTTTGAATGAAAACAAAGTTTGACATAACTTTTTGTTGAAGTTAGGGAAGTCCCACAAAAGGCTCAGCTCTTAAATCGTCCTTGAGAGTGTCATGCAATATCACAGCTTCTACAATTGTGCGATGTCAAGATCAGAAAAACCTAATCACGCGTGGTCATGTAACTTTTTGAAAAAATTTAATGAAACATGATCCGTTTTATCTATTGACGGAATGAGGTATCTAGAATGGTTCCCTAAGATCTTATAAGTTGAAAATGCTTTTTAAGGAACTTTTTGATAAAAAAAATACCAGAAAGTTTTGATTTGATTTTGTAATAATGCATTCATTACAAACTAGGGGAGAGACAAAAATAACAATGAAAAAACAACTTAAAACGGAGTTTTTCAGCCTAAGTTTAAACTCAATATATCTTAACATTAAATTGTATTATGGTTTTGCAAGGTACAAATATTTCTCTTCTAGATACAATTTAAATTATTTTAGTATCTTACTTAGTTTCTAAAAATTCTCATTACTTATAATTCTTTATTTGACCCTTTATAAAGTTGTGAGAGAACCTTGAATTTGAATTTTGCATAATTTTTAAAAATACGTTTTGGATTAAATCTTTATTGCTGATTTCGAATCCAAGCTCAACTTTTAAAAATACCCGTTTTCAACATTATTTTTATATTTTGATTTAATGAAATCTAACAACTTATGAGAATGTTTCGAATATCATTTCAAATAATATAAATGTTTCAACTAAATATTGAAAAAAAGTATTGATTATAGATTTGGAAAATCATCACGGATTTATAGCCTCAAAAAGCATACCTTACGTGATAAATTACTTTGAAGTCGAATTTGAATTAAGAGCATCAACAGCCATTTGAAAAAAGGTATTTCATTGCCATGAAGAGAACTTTGCCGACCAGTGTAATCTACCAATAACAGAAGTCAGAAGTATCGTGGCAGGGGCTTTCCTGATAGAGATCTAATGGTTAGCAGAGATGTGCTCGTTGACAGCTAACCTAACAGCTAGAGAGAGTTCCACCTGTTAGCATCAGGGAACTGCCCATTAATAGAGGTCTTCCGGTTGGCTTAGGTATTTTTGTTGGAAGATTACTTGTGGTTAGAAGAAGTCTGATGGTTGACAAGGGTCTGCTAGTTTGCAGAGGTCTAGAAGGTTGCAGAGTTTTGCTGGTTTGCAGATATATAACTTAGAAGAGGTCTTCTGATGGGCTGAGGTAATTTTATTGACAAAAGTCAGCTAGTTGACAGATGTCTGCTGGTTAGCAGAGGTCCGCTGGTTAGAAGAGGTCTGCTAGTTAGTACAGGTGTGGTTAGCAGAAGTTTGCTGGTTTGTAGAAGTCTGGTGGACTTGCTTAATGTTTTCTGGAAGAGGTCATTTTTGACAGAGGTAAGCTTGCTGGCAGAGTTGCAGTTGCTAACAATGACTTATTCCATGGAAGAGAAATGCTTGCTGGCAGTGCTTTGCCTGCTAATAGAGGTATCTTTGCCTTTATAAGTCTCTGTTTCCTGATAGAGATCTACTTGCTTGAAGAGATCTACTTGCTGGCATAGATCTACTTGTTAACACAGATCTGTTTACTGGGAGGCATCTGTTTGCTAACTTTGGTCTGCTTGCTAATAGAGATCTTCTTAATGGCTGACGCCTTCGCATGCTGATACAAATGTGCTTTTTGACAGAGGTTTCAAAGCTTTCAAAAGTCAGCTCGCTTGCATAAATCTGATCAGTATAAAAGGCCTTCTGGTGTTAGAGGTCTACTGGTTTGCAGAGGTATAATATCTGGTAAAAGTCTGCTAGTTCGTAGAGTTATGTTGGTTAGTAGAGGTTTGCTGGTTTGCATAAATTTACTGGGGTTTAGAGGTTTACATGTGGCATAGGTTTGCTTTATGATGCATATCTGCAGAGGTCTGTTTTTGACAGAGGTATCCTTGCTAGCAAATGTCTCTTTAATAACTCAGACTTTCTGGGAGGGATCTACTTGCTGACAGTGGTTTGCTTGTTGAATAGGATTTGTTTGCACTTAGAGGTCTTCGTGGTGTCAGAGGTTTCTTCTTGCTGAAACGTGGTTTTTGATATAGGTATCAAAGCTTTCAGAAGTCTGCTCGCTTACTTATCAAAAGACTTCTGCTTGCAAAGGTCTGCTGGTTGGCAAAAATCGGGGAATGTATGCTGGTTTGCAGAGTTAAGTTGGTTGGCAGAGGTCTAGTCTAATGTGTAAAGTAAAGGTCTGCTGATTCGTAAATTGCAATGTTCTGATAGCTGGCAAGAATTTGTCGGTAAATCAAGGCATGTTTTTTTTTAGTATTTTTCATTAGGTAAGGTATGTAAGTTATCAAAAAAACCTTAAAAATGCATTAAATATTCGAAAACTTGGCGTGACTTTTATGACATTAGAAAAAACGCAAACAATACTTTTTGACACGACACAAATGTATTTGAGCTTGATTTAAAGTTCAAAAATTCTATTATACTCTAGTTCCAATTGTTACACCCTTAATTAATAGTTTTTTTATATCAACTGAAGATTGCAATTTAAATATTTTAGTTACGGTTGTTCTTTATTATTTTATTAATTAAGAACCACTTAAAACTCATTTTAATATTCTTCTTTTCTTCTATTTTCAGGTACGTTCAAATACACTTTCTCTATCTTTAGAAATATACCACACAAGTAAGTTAAATAATAACCTTAACCAATAATTAAGACTAACCTTGGAGCTACCTCAAACAAAAATAAACACCACATCGAATTTATCTATCTCGCAAACAATCTTTTCTATTTTACTTTTCAAAAGAGTAAGGTCCAAATTTACGCCTCTTTTTTTCTCTACTTTAATTAATCATGCTCAAATAAAATGTTAGTTACGTTTTGTGTTGTTTTGTTTTCATTTAATTGGATTTTAAACGTCTTGAACCTTCAGTAAAATGTAACAACTCAGCCCTCCCACTACATCACAGCCAGCAGACCCTATAGATACTTTAAGAATGTTTTTCACTTTCCCACATTATTTCGAAAAACTCAGTGCAACTTAAGTCTTAAAACACAAGTGAAACCGGGTCTGTTTTTATCCTAATTTCGCTTTTCACGAAGTGCAAATATAGGTTGAGTGGCCCTGATGAGATAATTGAATGGTTGGTTTTCTCAAAAGACGCGCTGCATGATACCACCATCAAAGAGTTCTTAGCTTACTCGACGCTCTTCACAACATCAGAAACACATACTTGAATTTCGCGCGCGCAAAATTTTTAATATGCGAGCGTGTAATCCGAAACCATCGCTCATCTTAGCCGCTGCATCGCGCCAACAATGCCATCCCGCCACACCACGCCGCGCCGCCGGCCGGCCGCCGCAGTGCGATTTATCCGCACTTGATGATGATGAGCGCGCTTGAGTTGATGATGATTATGCACTTTTAAGATACTTTTCTTCGATTAAAAAAAAAGTAAGAAAATAAAAACAAAACTTAATTTAGTCACGATGAAAACATAAAACTTGATGAGCGTCTGGTCTTTCTTGAGTTAAGTCTCGCTTTCGACTCGAACCATCGAACTAAAAACCATGATGAATGCGGAAAGAAGAGATGACGTTTAATGCAGCAGTGGCGGCGGCAGCGGTGAAGACGTCCATGATGGTCATTATTATGATGATGATAATGATGACGAAGTCATATACTCAGTTGATTATTATGATGGGAGAGTGAAACCAAATGGTTTAGAGTTAAGACCATAACGCTTACTCAATGACGGTCTTTACGATAATTGTAAAGATGGATTTCATTCTTTCGTATAGGTATATGATGCAGCACTGCACTTTTTTGGCCGCCTCCATGTTTCTTCATTGGTTCAAAGATGATTTTAAGACTTTTTCTACATTTTGACCAATTCACTGAAATGGATGAAAAAGGTCAGCAACGACGCCGCGGACGGACTTAAGGTGTGTGTTGTGCAGTGATTCACCTTGTTCGAAGCATCTCGCGCAGTTTTAGGTGAAAGTTTTTTTTACCTCGTCTAAAAATTACTTTTGAGTGAGGAAAATAGATTCATCAAATAGGAGGAGTTTAAGTTCAAAGGGGGGAAAAACTTGTATAGTCCATTACTACAGGTGCATCAGTATCATTACAAATTTTGTCTAACATGAAATTGAAATTTCTGCAAGGTACTTATGGTACAACTCTGAAAGGAATTTATAGTACTTTTTGTTTTAGAATAATGGATTATGAGCTAAATCACGTTTGAGACTTTAATAGCATTTAAAATGAAAATGTTGACCATTTTATGAGCTTATGCTTATTTAAGTATAGGTATATCTTTATGAAGCATTTGCTCTTTCGATGCATTTGGTAAAAGGTGACTTAAATGATATTTTGAGGTTAAGTAATATGATTGTTGTTTATTACCCCCATCGCACTAAATGATAAATGTTTCGGTTTTTACTTGTAGAAAATTCATAAGAGAAGTGATATTTTTATACTTTCTTCTAAGTGAGAGTACAAGACAATGGACGAATTTTTCCGTGTCAATCACGAATTTTTATTGAAAGTGTGACTTAAGAAATCATAAGAACTCGTAGTAATATTAAGTGGGCTTGTGGAGCAGGAAAATAACACAACTGGAGAAAAATATTTCTACTTTTGTCCCGAATAGAAGCTTTTTACTTAATTAGTGAAAATTACAAACTTTTTGTGGAAAACTATTTCAAGCTTTGTGTGATGTCTTTTCGCAGTTTATAGAAAAATGTTTGCTTGTTATCAATTTACAATAACGAAAACTCGCCACATTTACGGTGGTCCTGGCAATCCTTTTGTGATTCAATAGAAAGAACATCCGAAGCTTCTATGATAAGGAGAATTCTTTCAACTAGTCCATTGATGTCCAGCTGTTTAACAAAAAAATGCATACTCACTTTCCCGGTAACTCCTAAACTATAAGTAGTTTCAATCAAATATGTTCTAATATCGTATCACAACCATAAAAGAAAAACTATACGATGGGCTCTCAACAGCTTCAAACCATATAAATCTGCAGGACCAGATGACATAATTCCAGCCAAGCTCTAAAAAGCCTCGGATATTATAACACTTATTCTTGAGATAATTTTAAACAGCTTTCTAAATCTGGTTAATATTTCAATGTGAAGAGAGAAGTTATTTATCTTTTTATACCTAAGACGGCTAAATGCTCGCAAGTTAACGCTCAAGATCTAGGATCTATAAGTCTATCATTATTCCTTCTACAGATTTTAGAAAGATTGATTGATATCCACCCCAGAGCAAACATTGATACAAGATTTCTATCTAGGTTACAACATCCCTACTGTAAGGGTAAATCGGCAAAACCGACCGGCGGCGGCGGCGTTACACACTCTAGTACGCACCAACGAATACTCCCTCCATCATAAAGAATACACTTTGATGGCCTTCATTGGCATTAAAGCCGCCTTTAACAACGTGGACACATCTGTTATAACATTTGCACTAGCATTTCTAAACTTAGAAAGTTCGCTTACAGAATCAATTCATAAAATGCTCAAAACTAGGGGCTTTTTCTGCTGGAAAACTTGTCAGCTGAGGTACGCCTCAAGGCGGTGTGCTGTCTCCTCTCCTCTCGAACATGGTAGTCAATGAAATTCTGAGTATTCTGGATTTGGAGTATGGTAGACAGCATAAGACGAAGGTGGAAACCTCGGTTAACTTAGAAGCGTACAGCTTGCTTATGCATAAGAGGATCGCTTTGTACGACCATATCTTCGGCATTAGCCACTCTACTTTATTTGACACCTTTAGATATACTAGAAAACCAATAGTTATAAGCTCTGCTATTCGCCTCAGAGCTTCATAGCTTTGGACTAACGACAGCATTGAAAACTCGGTAATTCTTAATTATTTACAATCAATTCCAAAGCTCACAGATTTCCCCATACCTCAACTAAAGTCCGATAGAAACGTCCGGGCTTCTATATACCTTCTAGATCTTTCTGGGGAGAATAGAGAATTATTGGACAACAAATCAATCCACTTCTATACAGATTGATCAAAAACTTGTGAGGGGTTTGTATGGGACGTTTACTCTGAACGACTAAAATTAAGTCTCTCATTTCGGCTTCGCAATCACTGTAGCGTGTACAGACAGAACTATAGCGGTAATAGAAGTATTGTCCTGGTTTAAGGAAAACTTTATATCAACATCTAATATCCGGATTTTCTCAGACAGGCTGTCTCTATAAACTCTATAACAGTCCAGAACTGTCGATCATTTCTAATAGAGATGGCAGAGCAGTTAAACATTCACCTTTGATAGATGCTGCCAGGCCAAAGAGACATTACAAGAAATTGTAAAGCAGACGAACTCGCCAAAAATGGTATAGTTCTCCCCATTTTACCACATTTGGCTGACACTGTCATACCCAACGCTACGTGTAAGCATTTGCTAAGACAAGACGCTATTAAGAAAACCAAAATCAGGTGGAATATCATCACTATCTGTCGAGCTACCAGCAACTACCAGCAACTGGCTTTAGTGTGCTCAACTCCATTCCGTATACCCACTTAAACCTAGTCCTAACCAGAAAAATTAAATTAGAATTGAAATTGGGGTAGAACCGATTTTTCAAAGATGCGTTTTAAAAATAAGAATAGTACATTTATGTCACATCTAGATTTTGAAAAAATCCTAGAAACCCATGTCCTTCAAATTGTTTTATTAAATTTTACTTCATAAAATATTGCTCAATGTATTGTCAATGTTCAAATTTGTTTACCATTTCGGAACTAAAATGTTGGCAACCTTAAAAAAAAAAGTAATTGACATTTAACAACTTCAGGAATAAAACAAACATATTTTCACTGTTGACAAAGTTTTTAAAAAATAATTAAAAATTTAACAGCTTCGATCAGAATTTTAAAATTATTTCTGGTATTTTAGAAATACTCACACTAGTTTAGTATTGACTTTTGAACGACTTTTTGGACTTTCATTTTATTAAGTATCACCAATTTATTCTTAAAATAAAATGAAAGTAAAAATACATTGTTTTCATTATGTGCTTCAGTATCCTAAAACATTTAATTGTCAACTGTCAAATTCTTTATTTGTATTTTAGGGTTGCCAACTTAAAATAAATAAATTAGGTGGCGCAACAGTCCGTTAAGAACTAGGGCCTAGTGATTTACAACTCTCAACCAATGTGCGATGTTGTCAGGTATGAAGGGGACCTAAAGTTTAAAGCCGAATCCGAACGGCTAATTTGAGAAAGCACTTTTCGTGACAAGAATTACTCTTGGACGATTTGTCAATTTCTCGCAAGAGGCAGTGCTCGTAAAAAAAACTTTAAATTTAGCAGGCAGTGATTGAACCCAAGACCTCTGGCATGACAGTCCAACGCACTAACCATCATGCTACGGGTAATACTAGGGTTGCCAAATTATTTACAAATATTTTCGTTGATTCAAAAATTGAGTAAATTTTGGAACAATCTATCTAACTCAATCAATCTTATGTACATCTCATCTGTCAAGGTCATGGTATTTTTGAAAAATTTCTTTCTAATTTTCTGACATTTTAAGCTATGTTCATTAGCCTTATAGAAACTTTACTAAAGATGGTCAAACTATTAAACATCTTTTTTTTTAACTAGAAGAAATAAGTTCACCTGCCTTAAACAGATTTATATCCCGGAAGCCATACCGCACTGCTTCTATCTCAAATTCCAACCATATCCCATAGGATAATCCATCTCCAGCCACCTTCATCATCTCAGAAACAACCTCTTGTATTCTGTACCCATTGAACTAACCAAACCTGAGAGTGCACCTTGTCTAATACCATTTGTTCTCATTTCTAATTACATCTTTCTGATGATGATCCATAATCCATATTGGGAGTCGAAAACTATATCCCTTATTGGGCACAAAGTCGATATACTCGTCGTCGGTTAAATTCTTTTGTCGGTCCATGTGCGGATCCTTGTGGCACACCATGATGCACCTTCAAAAGTTGATGTTCGTCTTCGTCTTCTTCTTCTTTTTGTTTTCTTTATGCTTCTTGAAAAACCTCAGCTAGTAATACGAGAGATTTATGTCTGCAATGAGTTATGATGACACTATGCCGAAGTCAAAGCCAAAGCTGAAGCCTAAGCTGCGTCCGAAGACCGAAGAGGTGGCCGAGAGAGTATAAGGAAAAAGGGAAGACTGTTTTGTTACAAGTTGGTATGGTTGGAGTGCTCTATGGATTTCATGTATGCAATTACCAATCCCCAGATGGTGCCCCAGCTCAAGCACCCATCCAAAAGACAAAACGAAAAAACAAGATCCCAAAGACGACGAAGACGACGCACGGACAAAACACCGCACCACCACCGGCCGCCGCCGGAGGAGCCGGGATTAAATGGCACTCACATGTGAGTCAAGGTGATGAACGTTGATGAGGATTATGGATAAAATAACTACACAACATCGAGCAGTCTATGGAAAATACATAACATGCATGTTGCAAGTACCTTTACTCTTAACTCGTATGGCATAAGTTGTAGCAAAAGCAGTGGCAAATCTCTGGACATTGCAAAGCACATATCTTACATACCTATAGGCAAAGATTCTTTATAGCAGGTCTTTTATGCTTTATGGTTTGGAAGGGTGTTATATAGTCTTGAAGAACAGAGATAGAGAGAGATAGAGATAGAAAGAATCTACTTGTCTACTTGATGGGAATGTTGCGTAATACCTGAATGGGCTGTGTTGTAATTTCTTTGGACTTTTTTTTCAACTCAAGTTCTAAAGTGATGTGTTCTGCTGCCTGTGGAAAATGTCGTCAATGACATTTTTATTTTCACTTGCTTTTTTTAAACATCACTCACTCACTTGTTTGTTGGCTGGTTGTTGTTGTTGTTTTTTAAAATGTATTTTTATACATATGTTGAGTCTTAAAGTGTTGATAAAAAGTGAGTTTTTTGACCTCGGAGATTCAGTCTTATAGTGTTCAAGGAGCATGACAGTTTGTTGTTATATAGACTCTTCCGCGCACATAGTTCATCTGTGAAGCGTGAAATTTTTGAGTTAGGTTATGTATCTTAAATAAAAAAAGGGAAGTGAATTGCATGTTGACATTCATTTTATCTTATCTTGAGTTTTTGCATTTATATGCGGAGAGTTTTATGTTTTAATTTTTTTGTATCTTGGAAATTTATGAACTTGCAAAATTCTTGAGACACTAATTGGTGTTGGAATATTTATACAAGACTTCAGACATTTTCCCTTGTTTTTTCTTAGGTAAGGTTAGACTTCCTTAAGTGATTGTAATTTCATTCTTAGTTTTAAATTACTATTTTTTTTGAAATAAATAATTAATACAAGGTATCAGAGTTATCACCATAAATATTATGGAATGTTGAACCATGGAGACTTTTTTCGCCACTATAATAAAAGGATTAAAATTTAAAAAACTTCATATTCTGTACTAATTTAATAAATGGTAAAGTGAGTTTGTTTGTTTGGCTGTTTGTCCGTCCTTGACGTCGCGGCAGAGCAATATTATGACATGATTTTTTGTGACGACATAGTTACGGGGCTGGAAAGTGTTTTAAGCTACTTTTTAAGGCGGTAAAATATCTCATTCACAGCTCATTCGAGCAGAACCGCCGGTAACATTTATAATTAAATATGCGATGTATTTCATTTTTAGACCACTAATTAGTAGCATAACATTAGGTGCTTCTTTCTTTTAAATCTAACATCATTGTCTATCATTAGGCGTTTCTTATAATGCGGAAACACAACTAAAAATAGGAGATTGTATGTGGCACTAACGAAAGATTTTTTGCAATGTAGTGCATGTAGTTATTCTGAACTTATTGCAAGTGTTTACCCTTGATTTACAAAATAACATACATGCTCATCAATTTCTCTATCAAATAGGGATTTTAAGACCAAGAAACGATGTTATTTTGAAAACATTTTCAAACATATTATTAAAGTATATTATTAAAGTACTATGAAGTACAGAGATTCATTGTTTAGCCGCACTACGCGAATGTGGAACGCCTTGCCACGCTCTATCTTTCCCTATCATTGCAATGTTCAGGAGTTCAAAATCAATGTACAGGTACACCGACACCTCCTATCCAACCCTTCCCTCTTTTCCTAATGCTCAAACTGTGTCTTTGGCATATCAAAGGTATAAAAAAAACCCTTATAGTGTTCGCTAATTATAAAAAAAAAAAAAAAAAAAAAATCGCAGGAGATATAAGAAGTATTTGGCAATAGACACTGTCATGGACTCAGAACGGAGTACTTCATACTTAGCAGAAGTTCTTTACTCACTTCAGCTGTCCGGCGACTTCACATAAGCTGCAAAAATTCTAAATTTGACAACCGATTGTCAAAGTTTGACTTTAATAATATAAGGTGGCGTTTAAGTTGTCATCCGGTGCAATATTATTACCTTATTTTTAAAAATGGTGGCAAATGTTATGTTTGACATTTATAAAAAAGCAGATACCAAATATACGTCAACTAAAATTTATCGCTGTAATCCTAAAAAGCTTTTTTTTGGCAAAATAGTGCTTCAGTGAAGACAACTACATATTACATGAAAAACCTAAATAACCACTTAAGTATGAATATGAAAAAGTATCGAAGTAATCATTTTAGCAATTATAAAAGTTATTGTTTTTTAGTTTAGGAATATTTAATTAACTTTAAAGAGGGACAGCAATCATTTTTTTGGGAACATTTAGGTTAATTTTGGAGGACCATGATTTGGGTTTGTTATGTGATATGTGATCGTAATCATTTTTAAGATATCAATGAGTTTTGTTTTGTTAAGCACAAAATTAATTTTTGGGCATAAACAGCGTAAAAATCGATTATACTTGTTGGAAGCTATGTTATACCTATTATTTTTTCTAAAGTGGGGAACTGATGCAACACACAATACTCTTGAATCTGTAGCACTGACACAAATGCTTACATGCTCAACAGTCTACACCCAGGATTAGTCTGTTGTCTGTCTTTTACATGGGAAATCCGGCTTAAAGGACCAAATTATTTGTGAAATAAATAATTAGAAGCTGCGTTATATCGTTGTATCTAAAGGAGGAACTGGTCCAACACCTCTTGAATCCTTAGCACTGACGCGAATGCTTAAATGCTCCACAGTCTACACCCAGGATTAATCTGATGTGTGTCTTTTAAATGGGAAATCCGGCTCGAAGGACCAAATTATTGGTGCAATAAATGTTAATTTAGAGTGCAAACCAAAATGACAAACTTAATCTTTACTTTTCAAAGGCTAAAAATAACTGTACAATTAGAGTATTAGAATAAGAATACCGGAGCAATGTTAAGCACGAATTATGGTTTTTTCAGAAGCCTTTTCATTTATGCCTCATTAAAATAAAGAAATGATTTATTGCATTCTTGGTTTATCTGAAACCCACTTACAATTTTTATATCTCGTCGACAACTAAATAGCCTCCATTATTTATTCTCAAGCCTATTTAACTACCCCATCGCAATAAGCCAAAAGATATTCCAACTCAATTTTAAACCAAAAAATTAATGTCATTACCAGTGCCAAGGTATTTGTTTGTGGGTACTTACGGTATGCGCTGTTTGACCTCAAACCGCATGTGCAATTGCCAATTGCTTGGCTCATTTCTCAAGAATACAAGAGTAATTACATTTGATTGGGCATAACTTCTCCATATCAACGTATACAACGTATTCAACGTATGCAAGGTATATGTACAATGGTATACACTAAATGTACTTAATCCTTATGACCAAACAGCGGGACCCGTAAACATTCCTTGTTTTCTTATTCTGTTCACTCTGGAGAAAACACAAAATTTCCTTCCTTAAAACATCTTGGAAGATATTTTGTTCTGGGATGTGTATGGGGCCATGTTACCAAGCCCCACACACGAGAATCAATCAACAGATTAGCATTTTACTATTCGCGGCTTTGGTAGTCAGGCATATGAGGTCTGGAATATAGGAAAGATTTGAGATTCAAATCGCGCACTTTACAAATCCCACGCACGTGCAACAAAAAATAACCTTACCTACCAACAACAGGAACTTAAAAAACAACAACAACAACTCTCAATTTCTAACCATCCACATACATCACATGATGTACATACGTATTAAAAATCTATGTTCCATGTTTAAAATGCAGATTCAAGTTCCTTTGATGGTAATGGAGTTGGTGAGGGCGGGAGAATCAGAGAAGGTTGCATTTCCCTACAACCAAATAGCTTGACCTTGGACAAGATGCAATGCACGTTGAGCATCATTCAAGCGAAAGGAACCAAACTCAGAACCAGAGCCAAAGCCAAGGGAAGAGCTTGAGCAAGAGCAAGACTATAGAGCAGGAGCATTTCATATCCCATCTTATAAAGATTCAAATTCCAAAATCATATCCTCGCCTCCTACGTGACATTGAGTTGTAAATACGACCTAGCCTCGTTGTCGATGATGGCGCTGGTGATGTTCTTTTTTAGCTTCGATACACTACTCAAGTTTTGATATCCTCAGACATATTAGAGGTACCAGGTAAGGTTTAGTAAGGTATGGTATAGTTGAGTGCGCATATGAAATGAAAATTGCACTTTCCATTGCCGTACCTAAAGAGTCGAATATAAGAAGTATCTTAACCGACCGACTCAAGACGACGAAGATGAAGAAGGAAGGTATCAAGGCAAAGGTACTTTTCGTCATGGTTCTTCGTTTGAATTCTGGATGGGATTTTCCTTTCAAGTCTTATAAACGTCGTCGCGTCGTCGTCGGTCGTCTGCTCTTTTCCTCTACGCTGTCATGGTTCTAAAATGCCAAACAGACCTTGAAGTCTCGTATACCTAAACCAACGAGTGTATCGAAAAATAACAAAATCACTACGTCCCGGAAAAGTACTTTTTTTCTGTTTATAGAGACTATCTGAACCACATTTAGCATGCCATGTTATCAAAGCCTAAGCATCTATCTCTGAACTATTTTGTGCAAAACAGGGAACAAGGAGAAGTCCTTATGCTTCTTCTTCTTATTTTGTTGAGAAACAAATCTTCTAACCAAAGGGATGATTCAGCGACTAGCGAGCTGTTTGGTTTTAGTTTTTCGTGTTTCTTAAGGAGTGAGTGGTGATACATGAATCTTCGAGCGAAGATGAGCGAGCGTATTAAAGTTCACCAAATTAAATGAGGCCCATTATTTCAAACACATCAAGAACCCCTCTTCCCCTCAAACAATTCAGAGGTAACATTTCCAGCAATTCTCATCAGTTTCCATTGGACTCAATTGTATACGTACTGTCAAGTATAAAGATTCTTTTTTTAACCGCACATCAAGAATGTGGAATGCTTTTCTCAACTCAGTTTTTTCCTCTCATTCTGATACATATTCAAAACTTTAAGACTAATGTGCACCGTCATCTCCTTTTTTATCCTTCCCTCACAGTTCACAATTGTCAAATACCATTGACGTACGACGCCATTTGCAATAATTATAACACTTTAAAAAAAAAATGATTGCTTTTGTATAAAACATCAATGCATATCACCAAAGCATCTGATTTTATGGGATTATTGGTCTACATATGTCTTTTTGGACTACTGGCACACTTTTGGGAATGGAGGACTATTGACCATCTGAATAATTTACTTTTCTGGCAAAACGGCGCCTAATATGAGGATCTAGTTAAAGAAAAGGTTATCTTCTATTCAATTCAAACATGTTCTTTCTTCCAAGCTGAACATTTAAAAAATGGCTAATTTTTCTACGTCATATGTATGATTTCAAAAACAGTTTTAAAACACTAAAACATCAGTATACACATATAAAAAAGTTCTTTCTCAAATATTCTGTTGAATTTCTAATGAATCAAAAGATTTTTGAAATGAATGGATACACACTGAAACTATTCAATGATTTTCTTAATAATTTAACTATTGAAGCTTCTCAACCAAAATTAACTGATACTTTGCTAATCGACTACCTAAACTATGAATTCATTGAATAAAATTCTTCGGCGTTAAGTACACAGGTCTTAAGTCAAAAAATTGCATTTAAGGTTTTGATTTGGTTCTTTATCTTCTTAATTCCAGCAAAACTGCATACTATCGTAATTAAGTCTTGAGATAATTACCGACAATAATTCCATTTTTGATTTGATATTAACGTTCAATTCAGTTTCAGGACTTTAGTCCTTTTGCCTTACGTCAAAGAATTTAAACAAACTCCAAATTTTGCAATAGTTTGATGAATTCATTAATTCATTGACAGCTCCGGAATTGAAGGAAAATTGGTAAGAATTTTATCGGATCTGGCCTTCTTAGTACCCAGAAACGAGGCCTATACAAATAACTAGGCCCTAATGAGTTTTCTAACGTACTGATGGCAAATTCAAATCTAACCTTAAAATTTTCGACAAATTAACACATTATAGAAAAAGAAAAACAACACTTATTTAAATGAATAAGATGTCCTAAATTTTAAATTTTTCTAAAAAAAAAAACGGAGTTTTTGAGCTAAGTTAAAACTCAAAATATCTCTTAACAATAAATTGTATTGCGATTTTGCAACATTTTAAAACATTTTTGTATCTTACATAGTTTCTGGAAATTCTTATTTGTTATGAGTCTTTACTTGACTTTATATGAAATTTTCAGAAAACCTTGAATGTGATGCTCTTACAGTTTAATGTTTTACGTTTTAGACTTCATTGTTAGTGTTGATTTCGAATCCAAAGTTTAATTTTAATTTTTTGCTCAAGTTTAAAAAAAAAACCGTTTTCAACATTATTCTTATATTTTTTAATATATTTGAAGAACTTGATATAATAGAATTGTTTAGGTAACAGATTCGTTACAAAAACAAAACTTACTTTTAAAGCGTTTGACCTATTTGTGTTCAAAACCGTATGGCTAAGCGTTTCTTTCAGATTTTTGTAAGACAGGTAAAATCTAATAATTTATGAAGATTTTTCTAATATTATATGAAATCATATACATATTTCATCTGAATGTTGAAGAAAAAGGTTATAAACCACCACGGATTTTATACGTTTTATACGCCTCATATACGTTCTTTTTTCGAAAAAAAGTAGATCCTAATTAAGGCTATCAAAACCTATTGGAAAAGTTCATATTGGACAGTTTTTTTTTTGCTAGTCAACATATTTAGTGTCGTGTTTTTTTTTAGTAGATATCAGTCCTTAAGTGAAAACTTAAGCGACTTTTAAAAAAGTATTTTTCTTTTTTGGTTTTTCTATATTTGAAAATATTACAGAGGAGGGTTTTGCGTAAGAGTTGTTGTAGAATATATGTATTGTTCGTGGTTATTTTTCCTATTTCTAATTCTTAAAATATTTTCTAGCTAGCACGCGTCTTATTTATTGTAATAGCGAAACTAACATTGATGGGGAATTGAAGCCTTTTTATTTCCAATGGTAAATCTTCTGTTAGGTTTCTAACCGCCCATCCCTGTTTTTATTAGTGTGTCAAAATAGTTTTATGCGTTAAGGGCATCATAAGGAACGCCTATTAATAGGCAACTAAAAACAGGCCTTACTTGAGGATATGATACTAATTAATGTTGTGAAAAATAATTTATTGAATATCTAATTATAAGTGTTACTGTTGGATCTGCTCGAAAGAGCTGGGAATAAGATATTTTACCGCGGTAAAAAGTAGCTTAATATACTCTCCAACCTTAAAACTAGTTCCATACAAAAAATGATGTCATGATATAGCTTCGTTGTTATGTGCATGACAGACAAACAAACAAACAAACAAACAAGCAAACAAACTGACTTTCCTATCTATTATATAAGTATAGATTTTTTAAATTGAATGTGGTAAAGGTTTGAAAATATCGTTATAAATATTATTAAGCAATGTTTTATAGTATTGAGTTTTCATTAGGTAAGAATAGAATATGTTTGCACTGTGTTTTATAATATTATAACTTAAGTTCTTCAGAATTTTTTGCGAATTTCAAGGACAACGATAAAATCTGGTTTTAATGTTTTTATTGTTCTAAATTTACTTTTTATAACAAATACGCTCCTGCTACAGAAACCTTACTTGTGGAAACCAAAAAGCTGCTATGTTGAAATCAGACGAGTGGGTGACATTGTTACAAGGAAGTTAAGGAACTTGCTTCTTTTGGTCTATAAGAACAGACCAACAACGTACTTATTCCTTTTCTAAGGTAAAAATAGTCAAACTGATTTAAGAAACCAAAAACAAAGGGTTGTGTTTGGCATTTGGCCATGAAGGCCATTGACCCGATAATATTGAATATTCGTGAAGCGTTTTTGTTTTGATTCAAACGTTTATTTTCTTCCTAAGGCTCTATTCTATAGGTTTCTGTCTTTTTGTGTTGTTTTATTATTAGAATGCTAATAAAACAAACATTTTGCAAATGCCGCTGTCTTGACTTAAACAATAAATAAAAAGATAACAAATCCTAGAAAAAAGAGAGTCCTTTTTTATTATTGGTTTCTTTTTTTGTCTAAAATCAAAGCTCAAACAATGAGCCTCGATCAGCAGAATTCTTCTAACCTTGCACCATAAGATGCTCCGGAGTTGGGTTACTCTTGAACCAAGCCTACCCTATAAACAAGGTCTATTTTCTTATGAATAAAATTCAAATAAAAAATAACGAAGTTGATGTTCTTTCTTTGGTTTGTTGGGTTTTCCTGTGTGTCTGACGGTCCGACGACGACGACGACGATCTAAGCGTTTTGGCTGAATGTGTGGATGGAAAATGTTTGATGATGATTGGATGTCTTGAAATGTGCAGAGATACTAGATCAACTTCCACATTGTTAACTAGCGCGGCAATTGATTGCCGATGTTTGTTTGCTCCTCTAAGCTCCTTAAGACGCTATATGCTTTTTTTCGATGCTTTGAATAAAGACTCACTATATAGCCCTCACCATAGTCTTCCTATAAAGTCGAGGTATGTGCAAATGACTATGGTAATGTTTAAAAAACCTATGTGTAGCTAAAGCTTGTATTTTTTTTTTAGATACAGATACAGCCGTGGAGTCCGCGTTCGCGTCGTCGTCGGTCGTCGTAGTCGGCAATTTAAATTTACGATGTGGATTTTTGTTTTGATTTCGTTTCAAGTGGAAAAGTTAAAGTAGTTGCATTCATTTTTTATTGCAAAGGGGGAGCGGGGGAGGGATGTCGAGATTTTGCTCGTAAAATTCAATGATCCGGAGAATTCATTAGGGAAACTATGACTACAACGGCGACGACAACGTTCCTTTTTATAGGAATGAAGTGTGGGTGTATGTAAAGCACTTTCCTTGTAGCAACTAGTTAGGCTTTAGAGATTCTGAAAGTGATATTGAGTTGTACAAGTGGCAGGAAGGTTTGTCTAGCTAATGGGACACCATTTGAAATGAAGGTTATATCTATACTATGCCACATATATACATAGTCTTGCAAGTCATTATACGAGTACGAGATAGTTGAATGGTGTGAATTAGGGAAGTACTTTTTCAGAAAAGAACACCATATCATTGATTGTCGTTGAATACCTTATACCTTAGGTTATGGAGGGAAATTATTTTTTATTATTTTAAGCTTGGTATGCACATTATAAGGAGTGTGATTTTTTGTATGGATAACAAACAAAAAGAGCTTAAAGAATGCCTTTGGGGCAGTATAGATAGCTTTTGCATATAAATCTTCAAATAAGCCACTGGTCATTGCTTATAGTAGAATATATAAATCTTGCTGGACGATATAATCAGGTAACCAATTTAGATGCTGAAGAATGTAGAGCAAAATAATATAAGCAAAAGGTTAAGCTAAACTTAGATAAGTTCGTTTTGATATATTTTTCGAGGCACATTTATTTTAAATAATAAATTGAAGTTAAGATCAGGAAGTTAAGTTGTCACAAATTCAAATTCAATTCAAAGTTAAATATTTTTTCGATTAGGAATCTTTCGTAGCCCAAAAGGAAATTCACTTTATTCAATTACATATAAAAAGAAATAAAACAAACACATCTTTGAGTAGAAAAAAGCAGAACGCTTAAAAACCCCTATCAATATTTGATTTGATCTTTCCTCTATCACAATTCTTTTCAAACTTAACTTTGTATTTTAAAAATATCTTTTCCGGATTTTATCCTTTAGGTTTTGAATCTATTGTGGAGCACAGGTTAATGCTTTATCTTTCACGTAGGACCAAGGAAAAAAGTCCAAGGGTCTCAAACAAGATCCCGGTGAATTTTGCTGACGTAATTGCAACTGATTTCATGCTTTTGTGGTACGTAGCGTCATGTCGTCTTGTTAAGAATAAAAATCATTCACATGAATATCTTCAAACCACGCCTATTTAAAATCATTAATCATTTATCGTAACGGTTGCCCAAATGCCCAACCCTCATTTTGGAATAATCTATAACCCAAAAACGGCACCAAACAGTGACATATTGAGGATGGAGAGATATGTCATCTACCATTCTTGAATTTTCTGAGCTTTAAATGCGACTGAAGACACTTTTTTAATCAAAATTCGGATCATTTCAATGCACTTTAATGACACAAAAAGTGGTGATCGTCCGGCTTGAGTCCTTGCGTTGGCAGAATTTTTTTTAAAAACCGTAAGACCTAAGACTTTTTAGTAGAAATTATAATTGCAAAGCTGTTATTGGAATTTGTTATTCCAACGATCGACGAAAAATCAAAAAACCTGGGCTTTCGTCCATACTGCGGGCTACGTCAGTCATATTTTCAGTTCCATACATTTCTAAGTTTTCACAAAAGCTCAAATTTGTCTACTCAAGGGGTTATGGATAAGGGTAAACATATAATGTTAAAACACAGTGCGAGCAATTAGTAAGGGAGGAGCGGATTAGAAAGGAGATACCGATGCACATTAGTTTTGAATGTCTGCACAGTGTAACGAGTGGGAAATATTGAGCCTGGTAAAGCATTTCATAATAGTACCCGTGGCGTGATGGTTTGCGTTGGACTGTCATACCAGAGGTCTTGGGTAAGATCCCTGCCTGTGCCAACTAAAGTTTTATTCACGGGTAATTCTTGTCATGAAAAGTGCTTTCTCAAATTAGCCTTTCGGAATCGGCTTAAAAAACTGTAGGTCTGCTCTATTACCGACAACATTACTAGCACACAGGAATGGTTGAGAGTTGTAAGTCACTAGGCCCTAGTTTTTAAGGGACTGTAGCTCCACCTAATTTATAATTTATTTAAAGCATTCCACATTCGTGTAGTGCGGCTAAAGAAAGAATCCCTATAGTATACGTTCGAAATTGGACTCAAGGATAAGCTAATGGGCTTTCTTAGAAGTAGAGATATTATGGTCGAATTGTTTGAGGGGAAAAATAAAACTGGCTATTTTACTAGAGCATTGTTTTGTGAAAAATATCGATAGGCGGCGGTGTACAAGAGTAGCAAATATCTCCATAATAGAGGGATTGCCTATCATTTTAAGAACCCTTTTTGCAATTCTAACGCTATATTGGGGCACCAGCCCAAATATGAGAATTATACACGAGTCTTGGAAGAATGCAAGCTTTGTAAATTACAACCAGATAAGGGGTAAACAACTTCTTGCATCGTCAGAAAATACTTAAACACTTAGCGGCATTTGGGACGGTTTTACTTCTGCGACAGTACAAGGCATTGAGTTTTCGAAGCATTAAATTCTGCACGGTTTTTTGGTCTCCATTGGACAATGCTGTATAGATCAGAATTTAATGAGCTTATCATACGGTGCCGTCGGTTGTTAACATCCGAAGAACAAGAATGAGAATCTAAAAACGAATATGAAAAGCTGAGGGTTCTGTCATCTGCGAAACAATTTAGTGGGTTAGAAGTTTCAGACAAAAGATTATTCATAAAAATAAGGAAGAGTGTCGGAGACAAAATAGAGCCCTGTGGCACACTAGCTTTTAATTTGTGGATATCAGATTTGAACCCGTCCAATACTACTTGAATTGAAGACTCCGAAACATAATTTCTGTAATTTCTTACCCATCCAAGAAGATATTTTTTAATACCAAATGCTTGCATTTGCGTTAAGAGGGGTTGATGTCCAACTCTATCAAATGCCTACATATCAACCAGAAGAGCTTCAGTTCTGCGAACTTTGACTTTGATATTTTAAAACACGCGCATATCCCTTGATTTTAAGTTATACCGTAGCATTTACATGTCAAATGTCACAAGATGACAACTACCGAATAAGCGGGGGTTATTTAAAGTCAACTCTTATTTGAAGGCCTTGAAAGTTACTTATTTCACTAAACATAAGGACAAGTATACGCCACAGTGAACCAATTAATACCATAGATAACCTATTTATCTTCCCACATATACGAACGTCAGTTTTAACGTCTGTTGTAAGCAGATTTGCGTTAATACCAAACGTATGCAAATATTGTAGTTAAAAATCAAAAATTCAAATACCCTCTAAAACGGTTAGATAGATGATTTTTAGGAAATTTTTCGTATATTTTCCTTAACTTGGCTTCTAGAAGGGTGCCCTCATAGAACAGTCATTTTGTCTTTGAACTAGGAATTCTGGAACTACAGAACCAATTAAAATTTTCATCACAAGTTTCATTCAGAGGCTCGAAAATACCTTCAAAGCCATAGAAAAAATCAATGTAATTACGGTTCAGAAATTATACAAAAAAAGACACACCCAGTTTTCTTAAATGTCTTTCATTAAAGGCGCTTAGTTACAAAATAACGATTTATAAAACAGGAAAAAGTCAGAAAATGTGTAGAATTATTGCAACATTGTCTCAGCAAATTGTTCGAGGAGGCACACATATTCTTCACTCTGAACAGCCTTCATAAACGTTACGACATCTTAATTCTGTTTGAAGTTTAAAAATTATAAAAGCTAAAACAATTAGCTGCGCTGATTACAATAACATAGATTTTCTCAACTGATGAGGCGGAGGCCTAAGCATCGAACATAACCAATTATTTGCCTACAGCAAAGTCATCACAATAAATTACCAATGTAATTGCGCATCAAGTACACATCGATCGGCCAAATAATTGCTATTCTCTCCTGTCCAGCCTCTGCATACTTTTATATAAGAAGTATAAAACCATGTTACGCTTAATTTGCATCCTAAGCCCCCACCCCTTCAGACTGACGTGCTTTCTCTTCTGATGGGTTGGGAATGGTCAGTAAATATAAAATCCTAATCGCAAGCCCAACAATTACCCATAAACATAAATAAGCTTCATTAAAAACCCCCAGATCCACATGCAGCGGTGAAGGTGAAGTGTTGTCCTGTCCATAGAGTCAACCTACACTTCCCGAACCAATTTCGAACGCAAAAGCGAACGCTAACCAATATTGCTGTAGGACAAAATCTTAACATGTCAATTGACTAACTTCTTGTTTTTGTTTCCTCTTCCAGATTCAAACACCCGTAGCCACAAAATGCTATCACGGAAACCAACACACATTTTGGTCGTCGGAGTGGTTTTATGCCTGCTTGCGTCAGTGGCAACGGCAGCCCGTCGATCGCGAATAGACGTTCCACCAGCTCAGACTCAGGCACAGGCTCTAGCTCAAGCAGCAGCCATCTCATCAGAATTTACAAATTCAGATGATGCTCCAACAAATGACAACATTGCCACTGCAACGAGTGATGAACAAGTCCAAGTAGCCGTGCCCGCACCAGGTAGTGATGGCGGTCTTGTAGTTGCACCAGCACAAGCAGCACCGACACCGCTTCAACAGTCATCGTCGTCATCAACGGACGATCAATCATCATCCTTGTCCGCCGCAGCAGCGCAACCAGCCCAAGAGACAACAAAAGCCCAAGAGGCTGCCGCTGCTGCTGCAGCAGCAATAGTACCTCCTTCTTCCGATAAAGTGGAGGAGAAAGAAGTGGCCCAAGTTGCAGCAGACGCTACGCTACCGGAAGATCAATTACCAAAGGCCGACGGCAGCAACAACAACAATAACAACAATGCCGAGGACAATGACATCCAAAATGCTAATGGACCCGGCGTCGAAGAATGTGATTCCGACATGATTGGCTTTGAGATTATTACCGGGTGAGTTACCAATTTTTCGTTAGATTCCTTAATATTTAGCTTTGTTAGGGACTACGACGATTTCTTGTATCTTCAACATCAGCATCCTCATCATCATCATCATCATCCTTGGCCCTTCGATGATTTCTTGAATAAGATCATCTTCTGCAGTTGCAGTTATGCAGTTCTGCATCGGCCCTTCCGCATATCGCAATTGTTTTCTTTCTCTTCAAAAATATGTACGGACGTGATCTTTGATTGATTCTTCTTTTTCGATCTTACAAAAATAGTTTTGTTACGGAAGATTCAACATTAAAGAACCACGACCATGATGACGACGACGAGGTTGAGGACGTTCAAGATGAAGATGAAGATGATGACGGACAGCGCATGTTACGTTATGCAATCTCTTCTTCTTCTTCTTGGTATTTTTTTGTTTTTCTTCATCTTCAAACGCATATTGTGATGATGGTTGACTTGGCCTCATCAAAACCAAGACCGTAAAGCTAGAGAACCAATCAAAACATCACAATGACATGTAATTTTCGAGATAATTAGGGTTTATTGGTGAAGATGTGACCAGGATGTTGTTGATGATGCAAGTGATCGAAAGGGATAGAAGATGCACGATCTTACTGGTAGACCAAATAAAGACCGGTAATTACATGTAATTGGACGCGCCACATTAAGTTGTACATGTGTACAAACGTATAAAGTCGTATTTTCTGCTGCGTGATTGAGAGATTTTGTCTTGAAGAAGATCTCTAATAATATCAGGAAGAAGGTTGAATTTGTTGTTTCTTGAAGAAGAAGTTCGGGAGTAAAACAGCCATGACAGATGGTGGTATTATTTTATTAGTAAAAGGATGTTCTTTGAAGGTCGAATGTTTTAATTGAAAGGAATTGACGTACTTGGCTACGTGTGGATTGTTAAAATGCAGCTAGACCAAACTTGCATGTTGCTTAGAAGCAATGCTTGGAAGAAGCAAGAGAAATTGGGTAATGGAATACAAACTCAAAGTTCTTACTTTTCTTTTAAGCTGAAGTTGCAAAAATGAAATAATAACAATAAATTGACGTAATTTAACGTACTCAACTATTAGTGAAAGGAAAAATGTTTAATGTCGGTGGGGACAATAATTCAGAAATGAGGGCTTCTAAGAAGAATTGAGATATTTGCGATTTAATAAAAAACGAAAGCGTTCTATATGCTTTCCTTAGAAAAATAGTGAAAAACATATTTTCATCAAAACTAATCTTTCTGCTCTCAAGGCCTTACATATAAGACTTAAATGAATACATTTTTTTAAACTTGACAAAATCAAAGAGACACTAGTAATTGTTTGTTTTAATTTCGTATTGTGACGAAATATTTTTGAAAATGCCAAATAATAAAGTTTTGATACTTGTTTTTAGTTTTTAGTTATTGGTTTTAGGAAACATACTGCAGATTTTATATCAAGAAAATTGGTGTTTAAATTCCCCTATTCTATCGATTTAAAATGGTTGCTCCTTGCCATTTCTTAAATTTAGCCAGAAGCCACATGCTGCTAACGCTAAGAATACGTTCGTATCGGAATGATATGGGTGTTTTTTTTTGGCGAAATGACCGAGATTTAATTTTCTGAAATCGAAATGGCGACTCGAAATGGTTTTTTACGAACTTTCAATATTGGAGGATAATAAAGTCTGATTGTCAATCGATAATTTCGAGCTTGAATTCTTTTTAGTTGAATTCAGCTTATCAGATGATGTTGATGGTCGACCTTCCTGGAATAATTTTCACAATTCCCTAACTTTTGTAACATTTTCAAAGTTTTGCCAAAAGAAACTTTCCGCTCACAAAATTTTACAGAACTGCGGTGTTGAATAGTTGCATCTATTATTAAAAACTTAAAATTCAGGTATTCCTTGAATTTAATAAACAATTATTAGTAGTCAATAGTCAATAGTCAATAGTGAATAATCAATAGTCAATAGTCAATAGTCAATAGTCAATAGTCAATAGTCAATAGTCAATAGTCAATAGTCAATAGTCAATAGTCAATAGTCAATAGTCAATAGTCAATAGTCAATAGTCAATAGTCAATAGTCAATAGTCAATAGTCAATAGTCAATAGTCAATAGTCAATAGTCAATAGTCAATAGTCAATAGTCAATAGTCAATAGTCAATAGTCAATAGTCAATAGTCAATAGTCAATAGTCAATAGTCAATAGTCAATAGTCAATAGTCAATAGTCAATAGTCAATAGTCAATAGTCAATAGTCAATAGTCAATAGTCAATAGTCAATAGTCAATAGTCAATAGTCAATAGTCAATAGTCAATAGTCAATAGTCAATAGTCAATAGTCAATAGTCAATAGTCAATAGTCAATAGTCAATAGTCAATAGTCAATAGTCAATAGTCAATAGTCAATAGTCAATAGTCAATAGTCAATAGTCAATAGTCAATAGTCAATAGTCAATAGCCAATAGTCTATAGTCTATAGTCTATAGTCTATAGTCTATAGTCTATAGTCTATAGTCTATAGTCTATAGTCTATAGTCTATAGTCTATAGTCTATAGTCTATAGTCTATAGTCTATAGTCTATAGTCTATAGTCTATAGTCTATAGTCTATAGTCTATAGTCTATAGTCTATAGTCTATAGTCTATAGTCTATAGTCTATAGTCTATAGTCTATAGTCTATAGTCTATAGTCTATAGTCTATAGTCTATAGTCTATAGTCTATAGTCTATAGTCTATAGTCTATAGTCTATAGTCTATAGTCTATAGTCTATAGTCTATAGTCTATAGTCTATAGTCTATAGTCTATAGTCTATAGTCCATATTAGAGAGATTAACCGTTGAGAAAAGAAAATAAGAATGGAGAAATTTGCAGATTGCACTTTTTCAATTTCAATTTTTCGGCCATTTTTTTATATTTTTGGTGTGGAAATAATCCTAGAAAGCAAAAACTTCGATTTTGAGCAGAATTTAGAAGCAGTTCGTCATTGCTGTCATTCATTTCCTTTTTGGAAAGTGCTTTTGTCTGTAAACGGCAATAAGTATACTCTTATTAATGCTGACCGCTATTTTCCCCGTCTTGTCAGAAAATGTTCCTTGTTGTGATGAATTTCGGGCATCATTTTTATCGATGTTACCTTAAGGTTTTTTCTTCTCCAATACCCTACACCCTTGCAAGAAATGTACAAAACCTCTAAGAATGTCATGAAAAAATGCTTCTCAAATACGTTTTTCTGGCTGGGAAAAACTATTCCTAAAAAATAGTTGAAAATTCTTAATCACTGGGCCCGTTGTTCCTCTAAATTTACATTGTATGTTGTTTTATGTACAAAAATACGAGGATTAAAGAAAGTAATCGAATATCTTTGGTAACAACTTCCAACATTTCAGCAAAAAGCTGAAGAAATATTGTGTACAAAATTTCAAGAAGAAAATAATTCATCTCTTTATAGTAAAACAATTTTAATCTGCAATTAGTATCTTTTGTACCTATTTCTGGTATTTCCCGCGCAATTAAATCTGTAAATAAATTGTCAGTAATTTTCTTCCCTAAAAAGATATTTTATATCAAAAATAGATTAAATAAATCACTGTCTCCTCAGAAAGGGATTTTTCTTTTTTATCGTCCACTATACCATCCATCAGCCTAGCAGAAATGAAACATTTGTAATAATGACTCATGCAAGTCATCTAATCATTCGCCTATCATACATTTCTGAATATTGATGTAATTTCACACCGGAATGTCGTCATTAAGTTCTATTTCTATTTTTATGTGCGATGCCTCATTAGGATGTCCTCACCTTATCCACCGCCGCCGTGCAGGGCAATAACAAAGATACATTATCTAGAACACCATCAACCAAAGCAAAACAACTAAATCGATCTTGATCTAAAGTACTGATTCTGATTCTGGATTGTGATTTCTTTCCTAAGTGGGAAAACCTATGTCAGTGCACATTTAAAAGGTTTTTCATTTATAAGTTGATCAAAGTCATAGTCATACATCAGTCTGTTCTATAATATAGAATTCACTCAATTCCTCAAGTTTGCAACTTTGATTTGTCGATATCGTTTGATCTCATCACCTCTTCAAACAAAATTACAAAACACAAAAGGTTCATTCTTTCCAATGGAAAGCGCGCAAATAATAAGAAACAAACAAACAAACAACAACAAAAAGGAACACAACTAAGTTCCAGCTTTAGGTTTTTATCGTAGGCAAGGCTAAGGTAAGGCTTTATGTTTTTATAAAAGATATAAACCTTTTTTCTTTTGCTTTGCGCAAAAAGGAAACCAACTTCTTGCACAAAAAACACAAAATACAAACGAACACTTCAAATCAATTATCCATTACGATGTACCTACCTACCATCATCTCTCCAAAGGCAGCCCGCTTATAAGAGAGCTTGGCATATAGATGATCATAGATCAAGCCCTTCTGTATCATTTAGAACGTCCAGACCAGACCAGACCATACCTGGCCAGATAGATGGATAGATAGATAGATAGATAGATAGATGCTTGGTGTTGTTGATAGATCTAAGAAGATATCTAATGATGGACTCAATGAGTTTCCTCTCTATGGGACCAATGAGCAATGAAATGTCTGAACGTGCAAATATTCCTATATTATGCCCACTAGCTCCTGCGGGACATCGGTGCCGGTGCCAATGATGCAGCCGCCGCAGCTTGCCACAGCTGGTGTTGGTCGGCACTGCGGTGGTGGTAGTATGTCTTTGGAATAACATGAATTATTGTAGATTCATTGAACTTGAGAATATAGATTGTTGTAGGTATCAGTTCCTATTTCTATGTTGAATGAAGTATGTTTTAAATTGTTTTCAAGACAAAAAAGAAAACAGAGTTAGGATTGATAAACTGCAATGGTTGAGTGACACGTTCATTGTTAAAGATTTTGAGGAGCTCAAAGGGGCTATAGAAAAAAAAGAAACATATGTACATACCTTTTGTTGGAAAATACCTAAAACTTCAATCATATCAGTATTTCCGTCAGCAACTTATAACCGTGGCTTGATGGCAGATGCCTTGAGTTCAATACCTTCCTTCCTGCCACCTTAAGGTTTTTTTTTCACGGGTAATGCCTCTTGGTGAGGAATTGAAAAATCTTCCAAGAGTAATTTTTGTCATGAAAAATATTCGGATCCGGCACTAAAATTCTCCTTCATTCCTGACATTATACTTACTCATAGGAATAGTTGAGAGTTATATTATAAGTCACTAGGCTTTGGTTCTCTTCGAGCTCCACCATCACTAAAATTGTACTTATGTATTTACGTCTCCTTTAAAGACTTCTGCAGCAATATTAACTTTAAGTCTTGCTCACACACTTTAAGCAGATCAATGCGTTCCTATATACGCCACTGTGTATCAAAGTTCATACGAATTCACATACAAATTCTCTCATGCTTTATGTTTGCACATTGTGGTAAGATCACTCCATCTTTTACCAACTATGATCGATCTGTTCTTTCTAACGGGGCTAATCTAATATCTTATATCATTCTTTCCGCCAAAAACGTGCCAATCTATCGTTCAATCAATCGAATCGAACCGAACCAACTGACTTACAATGAGATTGTGTAAATCCAGAAGATCAAGAACTGCTATTTCGAAGAATTCAAAAGATACACAAATCATAAAGTTGAACTTACCTGCAAATAAAATAGAAAGTAGAAAAAGAAGTAGAGACAAATTATGGAAAATCAATTTGTTAACGTTAATCAGTAAGTTTTACGGTATTTTGGTGGAATAGAACGTAGATACATAAAAAGATAGATATTGTAGAAGAATTGTAGATATAAATTTATTTTGCGATCTCAGATAACGGTAGGGGGTATAATCTATAATATCATTGTGATTTGATGGTTAATTTTTAAGAGATAAAATTTTCAATCAATCTTTTGGAGAAGAAATACGATGGGAGAGTATAGGAACAGTCTTTATCGTGGTTTCGAATTGGAAATACATTTTTGAATAAACAATTATGATACTGCTTTGTGATCTGTTTAAAGTGAATAGTAAATTAGTATATGCTTAGCTCAGAGTGGACTTTTAAAACAAGTATTTCAGGACTTGTTTTATTACAGTGAGAGATATGCTCGCATACGTTTTGGTATTGGCTTCTGTTCAAGATCAAAGAATTTATAGAGTTCATGTGATTGGGATTTGTTTTCTTCGAATTGGTTTAATGATGACACTGGTGGACAAAACAACATTGTTTTTCAGAATCATAAATAAAACAACACTTTTTTAAATGATTATAAGATATCTTTAATTCGAATCTCGTTTTTTGAATTTTTCTGTCACATCTTAATCTTCTAGTTACAATTTAAATCATTTTAGTAACTTATTTAGTTTCTGGAAATTCTTAATTATTATCAGTCTCTATTTGACTCTATGTGAAGTTTTGAGATACTTTCATAGTTTTGAAAAATACGTTTTAGACTGAACTTTTAGTGCTGATTGCGAATTTAAATTTAAATTTTAACTTTTTGCGGAAGTTTTACAAATACCTTTTTTCAACATTATTTTCATATATTTTGTTTTAAATTTTCAAAAGCTTCATATTAACGAATTGTTTATACAAAAGATTCAAGAAAAAAGATAACTCACTAATAACTAACCATTTTTGCATAAATGGTTTAGCGTTTCTTTCAGATTTTTGTAGGACAGTTGAAATCTTACAACTTATGAAGATTTTCAAATATTCTTAAAAAACTGACGTGATACATTCATGTTGAAGTGGTGTTTTAATTAAAGCCATTAAAACCCATTTTATAAGTGCAATTTTATTGCCAGGAAAAAAACCTTGCCAACCAGTGTAAGCAATAACTTCTAAGAAAGGGACAGAACAATTTTAGAAATATATAATACATACATACATATGTCAATTTTAAATTGATTTTCTTCTAATGACCTATTATTAAAAGTGTAGCTTTTAAACAATGTTATATATTTAAGTGCTTTTAGCAAGCTATCTATTCATGAAACTGGGATATTTGAGGCTGTATGTTAACGATAACTTCATAAATTCCATCTTTATGAATCGTCTTTGAAGCGTTGAAGAAAGATTGTGGTAGTTTCTTCTAGAAAAAAGAGGCTGCAATGCGACCCACAATGATAACATCCCACCCGTAACCGTCTGTCGATTTGTCTAAAACGTTAACAAAATTTTAATAACAATATTTTGTATGTCATACAAAATTTTACGTCAATATCTTTCTTCGTGCTCCTAATACTTCAGTCAAAACTATTTATCACTTTTTTGTTGTTTTTGTAGGTTTCCGTATTTTTTGTGTATATTTGTTTGTATTAATTATTTGTATTACAGATCAATATAGTTTAAAGCCAATATCGAGTCGAAAATCAATTTTTACCAACTTTTAGTGATGTTTTTTTGTCGTAAAGCCAATTCGAATTTTGTCAATATTTTACCAAATGTGGAAGAAGGTGACTAATTTTTTTCCAGTTTTCTTTTTATTTATAAAAAACCGAGTGTTGATTTTTTTAAAACTATACTAGTCTGGTAATACGTCAAATTACATAATATAAAATTCAATTGAAGTGAATATTTTGGGGCAACCAATACGTATGTTAACTGTTTTCAATTTTTTGAGAGTCACTGTTATTGTCTGTATAACAAAAATTAATTTGAATTCGATATCTTTGCTGGTTCTTGAGATATGGACGACGAAATGAACGTAAATAACGTACACACTCACCATAACAGTTATCTCTCTTAAAATCTTTGATTTAGATTCTAGGGACCTCTAAACGTCAAGAAATGTCAACATTTTCAATTCGAAAAATTGAACCGATTCAAATAACGTAGGAAGTTAGTAAAACGAGCAAAAAATTTGTTTTCGAAATTGCGATTGTTTCGTCGGTTCTCCGACACGTTAAAAAAAGGTTTCATCTACATCAATTTTCCGGCCATACCAAAACATTAATCATATCAATCAACGTAACAGAATATGTGAGGTCCAATCACACCGCCAGACCAAACGATGCACCGTAAAAGTGACAGGTTGAGATTGGAGAGGCATTCTTACAATCGATTTTCGAGTTTTCGTGTTCTAAATACAAAAATTCTGCTAATTAACGTAGATTTCGAAGTGAAAATGTGACTTATCAGCGAAGATGATCAAAATTCGGATAATTTTCTATCAAATTTGATGAAAAAAGATACAAAGTTGCTGGTGATCAACTGGCTTCAGTTCTTGTTTCAACTGAAATTTATATGCCTTAAGTCTGTTTGCAAAATACGGTGTAATGTATTATTTTATATGACTCCAAAAACTCTACAAGAAATCGACAAACCTGCGTTTTTGTCAAAACTATTGCCCACATAAAAAATATACTCAGCTGATCTTGAGCAACGTATACAGTTTCGATTTTCTCTGTCATTAAATTGTCCCAACGACGGGACAAAAACAACAACAACACAACGTAGTTTATGAAATTAAACGACGGCTGAAAATGTTTCATCAGATTTATTATTGAAGATGTGCACAGTACAACGACCCAACAGTTTTGTGACCATAATTCCAAATTGTTATCATTTCCATAGTGAATTGTAACGATTTCAGTTCTTTTTGTATTTTCAAATATCAAAAGATGTCAGCTTCAAAAGTGACAGCTACCTAAAAAGTGATCTTTTCAAATAGAACCTATTATTGAAAAATCCTTCATAAAATGAAATATGTCTCAATATAGTATTTATTTAGTCTTTAGACAATAGGACAGAAAAAATCATATTTGTTTTGATATTAACGTCTTAAGTTTATTAAGTCTGTGTGACCAGTTCCTGACTTATGATCTTTTTGCCTAACGTCAAAGATATATTCGATCAAAGAATATATCCCGAACCTTCAAAATGTTATATAAGACACAGAACTGTCTCCATTTTGATTTTCTTAAACATCTTCAAACACCTCTGCAACCCGTTTAGAAATATCAAATAGGTGCAAATCAAATTATTTAAATCATTTACTGTAATTTCTACACCACAATATTGTTGTTCTTTTTTGATTTTCTTGATTAATTTAATTTTTCATTTAATTTTTGTTTTTTTTTTTCTATTTTCCAGATATGTATTCTCAGCGCCAGGTAAATTGTTGGATTCACTACCTGGAACACTTATGTTAACTGATTGCTTGGAGGCGTGTCAGAGCAATGAAACATGTCATGCTGTTAATTACGAAACAGGACTTTGTGTGCTCTTCTCGTCGAATGCTGATAAATTGCCAGGTAATTTTTTAAAACGAAATATATACGCTGTCATTAAAAGTAAGGAATTTCTTGTGTGGGATTCTTTAAAAGTCATTTAAGAATAATTTTACTGGATTCTTTTTGTTATTATGGTTGTAGACCAGGAAAATAAATTAGACATTCAGTAGGAAAAATTCCGATGAATTTTGAGAATTTTGATTTATACGTAGATACTTTATATTCAATTAAAAGTCCACTTATGTTGGACCGGAGCAAAAAAAATTAGGGGGAGGGGGTGAAAACGGCTAACCATCACTACGTGTCTGTAATGGTTTGATAAAAGTGTCACTTCAGACTCCAGAGTGTCCCGCCATTTTTTGGAACGAGTGTGAAAACGGTTGTTAAGTTGTCCTATAGAAATGTGGTATAGAGAGTTTGATAAAGGGTTTAAAAAATACCCTTTTTAATGAAAATGGATGACAGGGTTTTAGACAAATAAAGCCAAGACAATACAAAAGTGTTTTAGGGTCAATATTGCAGAATTTAGATAAGCTTAAGATCGGCTCTATGTAGTTAAGTCCATATTTTATTCCTTAAGATTGGTTTTTGTATTCTTGTATTCAGAATTGGAGAGGGTGTATTAAAGACGTCTCACATAAATTTTTAAATTCTTATAATAGAATTCATGGAAGCAATGTAAAAAAATATCAATAAAAACAATACGTGTCGGTATAGGTTGATGGCCACAACGTTTAAGGGCTAACTTTAAAGCTGAGGTCGGTCATTTTGAGTGAAATTAACTTTTTAATTAAACTAATATTATGTCCAAATAATTAAAACAACAATTAATATAAAATATTTTATAGTTCTTATCTTTTGGTATTTTATGCTTGTAACAGAACTTATTGCACAACTTTAATGGTAAATTATAAGTCAATAAGTTATTAAATTAAAGAGTTAAATTATAAAGTTAGATTCTCGCCAAGGGGGTAGTTCAACTTGGACTTTTTTTTGTAGTATTTCAAACACCTTTGCTTTTGCGGCTAATGCCAATAACAAAATATCATATATACCAAACATCTTTATAACGAACTTCCTTATAACGTAATTCTCTCTATAGTGAATTTCATTTTGTTCCCCTTCCCCATATGAAATATCCCATACGAATTAGGTTCTTTATAACGAAATTCTCTATAGCGAAATTCTATTTATAAGGAACTAATTTTGTAGCCCGAAAGCAAAGTTGTTTCTTTATAACGAAATGTCAATTTTCAAATTTGAAAACAAAGTTTACTACGATTTGTATTCCTTATTTTAAAAGGGAACTCCGCGTTTTGGGAAGAATTTTCTTAAAGTGAATATATGTACATATGTATGCATGGATGTGTAGTAGAAATGTTACGCATATCAACAGGTCAATTGTTTGAGTTGGCATTTTAAGTTCGAGAATTGTTGCCAAAATGTCAAAGCGCAAAGCTATTTCGCTATCAGAGAAGTTATCGATTATTGAAAAAGTTAAAAGGGGAGAAAAGAAAAAAGATGTTGCAGAAAAATTTGGTGTATCGTTTAGTACATTGTCGACAATTTTAAAGAATGAATGCAAAATTTTAATGTTTGCCGAAGAAAGTTCAAACAGAAGCCAAAAAACTAAGAAAAACAAAATACGGTAATGTGGATAAAGCAATGTTAAAATGGGTGCAGATAAACAGGAAAAGGAATTTACCACTCTCGGGCTCTATTATCAAACAAAAAGCTAAAAATGAGTTTGTTTGTATACTTTTTTTTTGAAAATATAGAAGAACACTTGCAGTGTTAAAAAACAACAAAATTTTTTAAATAACGAATTTTTTGTAAAACTTCTTTATAACGAAGCAATTTTTTGTTCCCTTGAAGGTTCGTTATAAAGAAGTTTGACTGTATTAGAAAAACCTCCTTTTCATTAGAAAAAGCTACTGAACCGAGAAAGAGCACAAATCTGGAATTCGCACACTTGGCGATACTTTGTTTGGTATTAATAAAATTGTGTTCATTTTAAAGGTTGTAAAAACCACCACCACCACAAATCAATTTTAAATCAATGCTATTACAGCTTCTTCTGAGAAAACTTTTTTATTACATATTGTATGATAACGTATCTACCAATAGTTTTGAAATAAAAAAGATTTTAAGGTGGGGTTCTAAACAATTGTAAGAAAAACATTCGGTATTATTACAGCCCTTTCGGAGAAAATTCGTACGAAAGAAATATATATGTATAATATTGGCGACTCCATTATTCTGAACTCATTGAGATCCTTACCTATTAACTTCGACTACTTAACCCCTCATCTGCAATTCAACAAAAACTTCCAAGTGTCCATCCCTTCTAACTCTGGGAGAATACGTCATTTTTAACAAATAAATCAAAAACCGACAACGGGGCTGGTGGAGACGTGTACTTCGACGTACTAAATTTGTGTCTCTCATTTCGTCTTCTAAATCACTGTAGCGTGTTCCAGACAGAACTTCTGGTCATCAAAGAAGCCCTCTCCTGACTCTGATAAAACTTCATATCGACTACCGATATACGCATCTTTTCAGATAGTCAAGCTGCCATAAAATCATTGGACTATGTCCCAATTAACTCACTAACAGCATGAAACTGCTGATCATCTCTTGTTGAAATGGCGGAGCTGTTCAAAATTCCCCTTATTCGGGTGCCGGATCATAGATACATTCCAGAAAATTCCAAAGCTGACTAACATCCAAAAAATAGAATAACTTTACCTATTATCGGCATCAAATCCACTTGTAAGCTTATAAGCTTTTGCTAAAGCATGATACCATGAAGAAAGGAAACCACAGATGGTCTAATGCAACCACTTGTTGGTGAACTAAACTAATTTGGCCAATGCTTGGTGCTTAACGCTCTAAGCAACTAATTTTGGTTGGTAAATTGCACATAAAGTTAGTTATAGGAGTCCTTACAGGAGACTGCTTAATGGGTTGGCATGGTTTTCGGCTTGGAGCTACTGCAAACGAAGAGTAAAGAAGTAAGTCTCAAAGTTGTAATAAAATCACTGCAGCAAGCAGACAAACGAAATGTTCACGGAAAGAAGTGTACAGCATTTATGACAATGCTAGTATGGCCTGGAGACCCATACTAAAAAAGTATCGGTGATATTCCTACATTGTCTTGCAACAACTCCTATAAGTATGGGATTATGTACTATACTGTATGGTACCACAATCTTTACTTGTAACACAAGGGCGCATAGTACCTTTAACGAGACAGCATTGCCTTCAACCCCATACTGTACCGGAGATGTCGCAATGCTACTAGTTTTTCCCGCGATAATTTATGGCGTGATAATCGATACCCTTATTGGATTACTGTCAATAGTTATTACTCCAATGTAAGTATAAGGGACATAACAATAATGTATAGACTTTTATGCTAGGAGCGTTGTACAATGTACAGTACATGCCGCCAGTCAGTATGGGCCTGACTCCCATACTGGCATTGGCGTATCGGCTATAACTATTTTCGACGTTACTATTCTCAGTATGGCCAAATTAACTATGCTTACAACTTTTTATCCAATGGAAATCTTCTAAGCCATACAGTATTGCGTTCACACCAATAATGACTGACGTTGTAATATTCGCAATGTATTTCCTTCCGTTTTGTTAATAGTTTTTTGGTGTTCTTCTTAAAGTAATTTTAAGACTGATACAGATTTGTTGTTTATTTTTTGAAAATACCAAAACTGTATATTGTTGTTCTTACACAAATTGCAAGCAAAACAGGGTGACTTACACAGATTTGGAGTAGAATTATAAACATAATTCTAGTACACTATGGCGTATGAGTACTTTTTTGGTAAATGCATTTATTTCACACATTGCACTGTGATCTGGTAAAATTTGATTACTAGAGTCAAAACTACATCAATGCTCAATACATTTAAAGACAGTGTAAGCCTCTTGAATCAATTGAATTAATTATGTATTGTTCCATGGAAGTATTGCCACTTTATTCTCATAAAGACAAAAATATTGCGTTCATAGGCTAAGTTCGCCAAAATCTCATAGAATTTTCTCATTTAACCAAAGTTCTAAGAAATAAATTAAAAAATTGCATTTAAAACCAAAAAGACAGCTTAAAGCATGGAAGACTTTAAATAAGATGAAATTGCAGAAACAATTTTTTCCATCGTCCTTAAATCTAAAACGAAATTAAAATTGAAACGATCCTATCCCAGTACCTTTAGATTTATATAATTAGAACAATATTTTAGTATTTCTTTGCGTAGGTAGGATTTTTTTATTAGTATACAAATTATGACTGTAGGCCTTTTAAGGAAAACTTTATTAAGTCTGGGCTAGTACAATGCACCCAAAAAAAAACTTGAAAATCTAGATCACTGCCGTTTTACATAAAGTTGTAAAACTTGTACTTTCATGAAAGATATATACTTATCACAATTGTGTTATTAAGGTCCCTACCCCATATAAGAGTACCTTCAAGATAGTTTATGTAGGAATCAAAAAATTCTATTTTCCCTTAATCCAGTTTCTATATTTATAATTGCAAAAATAAAGTTACGCATAACAGCCTATCATCATCACGCATGTCAGAAGGCGTTCAAATCACAGCATGAACGTGGGAAGGAGTAATCCTGAAATAAACTGATTTCTATTTTCATATAGGTATATGCACCAATCTTGTATAACATCGCAATTTAAATATTTTTATTTTTTGATCATGCAGTCTTTACCCTGGTTTAATTAAAATTTCAAATCCTACGCAATTCCAACCTAACCAGTCTAATTCTGATGTGATATCGAACATTTATCTAAAAACGAAAGTTTTGCAATTAATCCAAAATGTCGAAAATACCATCGATGTTAGCTAAGATAAATTTTCTGTTGCTTTAATGATGAGGAGAATAAACATAAGACATAAAGTGGGATCTGTGAAATCACACGTTTCATGCAATTTGTTACAAATTTATGTACGAAGGTCTTAAGACCACAATGATGATGATGAGGTGTTAATGAGGTTAACAGATTTAAGAACGCAGAAAAAGAAGAACTCAATTTTGTACACGAATGATCTTTTTATAGAACCCTGCATGATCTTTTTTTGGACCTCTTGGTTCTCTTCTTTGGTCAACAACAACGTCCACAACCTTTATATAAATAGACACATAGATAACTTATAAAAGTGAAATGAGCTACTGGGTTTTATTAATTGGTAACATCTTCTTTTATTTTTTCCTTTTATATGGATGCAGGTGCTCTTACAAAATCTCAATTCCCGGTCTTCACAATTTATGCACAGAAAACATGTTTGGGTGTTCGTCCATGTGCTCGGGCATGGTGCGTGGATCGCGTTCAAGGATACAAATTGAAGGGACAGAGCAAACGTTCGATGACAGTCAACTCGAGGCGCGATTGCTTGGAATTGTGCTTGGGCGAAACAGAATTCACATGCAGGTAAGTTTCATTTTATATAGTTACAAGGTATGTTGCTGCTTCTGTTGCTGCAGCATTTTGATGCACACTGCACAGGCACAGGGCACAGGCAGATGATACTGCTGTTTATATTATAGACACATTGGTATATTGCCACACCAGCCTAAGCCGCCTTTAATAATAATAGCACAGAAAATATATATAAATTAATTAAATTGCAAATCGACAAATGGACTTAAATTGTGACTTTAATGGGATTTTAATGAAAGTGTTGATAAAGAACTAATATGGGTCTCTAAAAATAGTGACATCAAGTATATATTACTCCTTAACATTTGATATTTGTATTTGGTATTTAAGGCGAAGAAATGAGTGATAGGTTCATGTGACTGAATACAATGTTGCAGTTTATTTGAAACTTGTACATTGTCGTTGAAATGGTTTGCTTTTTTCAATACTATGTTAGCCTTGTATACCTTATCTAGCTGTAGGGGATATTTGGAAGTTATCTTTATATTCAAACCCAACTTGATGGCGTTAACGTGTCTTAGTAATCAAAGTTTAAATTTGGTAAAATAATTAAGTAAGACTTCTGAATTTAGGATTTTCAAATGGGGGATATTCGCAAAAATATTTAACTACTACAATACATAACTTTCCTAAATAAGTCACTATGTTAAAATTGGTAAGCAATTGTTAAAAGTTTTTTACGACTCAAGTTTTTGAATAACTCAATTTTGGGATATTCAAAAAATTGGCCAGACAAATATTTCTTTTTCATGAATTTGTTATTTTTTTTTGCTTCAAGCTTCATGGAACTTAAAGAACGAGTGGGATATTTGAGAACACCTATTTTAAAAACATTTTTTATTTTGCATGTAAATTCTTCTAACTAGTTCAACTTATTGAAAAATTGAATAGAATTGAAGTATTTATAAATCATAAGTTTGTAAATACTTTTTGCAATGTTCATAAAACTTTAAAAACATGTGGAATATTCGAGAAAAACTAATATTAAAGGCCACGAATTTCGTATGAATGATTATTTAAAACAAGTCGCTGCTTAGCCATACATTTTCTCTTATAATCTTCTGTTTTTGGCAAAATCATATTAAGAAGATAAAGTTACTTATTTATGGGATATTCGAGGCACAATTATTATAATTAAGAATAATTCATTTAGAAAGAATTGCTTCTTTATAAAGATTACGATATTTTTTTTGGAATATCCCACACATGATATATTTGGGTTTTTTGCGAATAACCCACATGAAGTGTTGGTGCAAAATTCCTGACCTAAAGATAAGAAAATATCAACAGCTTATAAAGTACAACAATTATTTAAACTTTCATACAAATTAAGTGTTTTTTTTTGAAATTACAAAATGTTTTTGTGAATAACCCACAAATGAAATGCGGGACATTTCTAACGAGTTTAAATAATTCTTCAAATTCAGCATTTCTTACCATTTTATGACCTTTATTTATGGCAGCTTAGTAGCCTTTTATATGGAAAGTAATTTTTGACCAATATCCCACATAACAAATTAATTAATCGATACGATCTTTAAACGTTGTTTTAGTAAAAACAAAGAATGGTCAACTAGTGCAGCTTTTTGAACGTTTGAAATACAACCTATTTTTGTGCAAATAATTTTTGAATAACCCATAATTTAAATGCTGGGGATTACTTATTTCTTCTTTTGTCATTTAAATAGATTTTTAATGGAAGCTTTAGAGATTACAAATGTTATTTTCTTGGAAAATTGCTTAAATCCTTTGTACCTAAGATATCTCACAGAAAAATCTAAATACCTAGGACCTCATGGAAAATTCCTTTAGTATTCATATGAAGAATTCAATAACCAAATAATGGAATACGGTGATCTTATGTGACGAAAGTTATTAGTTTTGTTCTAATCTAAGCCTAAGATATTTGATGACTTTCTTCTGACTTTTCTAACGCCTAAATATACGTAACGTATTTCGTTTGGTAATATCCCATATGAGAAGCTAATAAATCCCATTGTCATAAGTATACGTATTGTACTTTTTTTTGCGAATATCCCATTACAAATGATTAAATCCCAGAATAATGGAATACGGTGATCTTATGTGACGAAAGCTATTAGTTTTGTTCGAATATCCCACATCTAAGCCTAAGATATCTGATGACTTTCTTTTGACTTTTCTAACGCCTAAATATACGTAACGTATTTCGTTTGGTAATATCCCATATGAGAAGGTAATAAATCCCATAGTCATAAGTATACGTATTGTACTTCTTTTTGCGAATATCCCATTAAAAATGATTAAAACCCAGAATAAATTCTGCGATTACCTAATGGCGAGATCTAAATAAACTCAGTTTAAGCAACTTATTTAAGAAAATTTTATATATGTCAAAAAAATGTTAACACTACGGTTCCATAAGTTAGGTCTACTTTCTTATTTTATTTCAAAACCTAAGATAAAATTTTAATAACGAAAAGAACAAGACATTTGATAAGAAAAAAATGATGGAAAATGGCCTTGATGTTTTTATTGTTTGTATGGTCTTTAACTTTGCATACAAAACTACTACTATTTTAACCCTTCCGATTGACTGCACACGTAGGCTGTCAGGAGCCTTCTGGATTTAAATAACACAAGAAGAAAGAAATACAATGCGTCCGTTCAAGACTATAAAAGTCGCGTTAATTAAAAAACATGACAACCTATTCAATCTGTCATCGGTTTATGCACGAGTAACCGAGATCTTCAAACCACATGCTGTGGTTTAAGAAATCTTATTTATAGACTCTTCATGTTTATTAATATAAAAATTTATTATCCTTGAAAATAATATTCATCTTCAGGGCATACATATGTATATCGACCTCAACCAACCAACGCAACGTATGACTTTAAAATTTTATAATTGATTTGACTAAAATATTGATTGATTAATATTAAAAGTTTTTGATATTCTACCGCTAAAGGAAAATCCTTGAAAAAATATTTTAATTAAAATTCCAACACGAATAAATTTTTTAAAAAAGAATTACAAGGAAATTGTTTAGTATTTTCTCTATAATCGGCTCAAGAAATCAATTCTTTCTCATAACTGGACAAAAAAAAACTCAAGACAAACAAACTTTTTTGTTTTGCTTTGAGAAAAGTCACGTTTGGTTTCTTAATTCGCACGGAATCAGTTGGAATTTTGCATTCAATTGTGTCTTTTGTTGCCGGATTCCATCGAAAAGTTGCAATGTCCTAACTTAGGTATAGGAAGGTACTCGTACTTTACAAAGGTACAACATTGAATCACGACGAAAAACAGTGATGATGACGACAAGACGACGTCGATGAAGGTAACAAAGACAACGGACGTCTTGGTTTTGTAAAAAAGATCTCATAATTAACCACAAAAATGGACATAGAAGGTGTTCTTATCTTGAAAATAAGGAGCCATTTCTTCACTCTTCAAAGTTCCTTTTTTCAGCCCAAACTGGATTTAGGTATAAGTTTCATCTTCCCAACCAACAGATGGTATCATATGTGTGGTTTGATGGACAATTGCAGGTGAATTCCTCTCAAGATTCCGGGCGTATACGAAAAGAATCTATAGAAACCTAAGAAGAAGAAGGCGTTTGTAGAAGCATTTAGCCACCTGTATGGGACCGTAACATTTTGTTTGCGGTTGGTATTCTATAAAGGTACAACACACAGAAGCTGGTTCTAATTAAAAAATTAAAAGCCATATGATCATCCTATGGGCAGTATTCCTAACTTCCACCTGCAATTCAAGAAGAAAATGCTTATTTACATAAGTCTTAGAAGAACATAGTACCTTTCTGAAGGTATAAAGTCAATTCAAGAAGTCCATTATGATCATTAAGACAAAAACGTGCTCTGCCCGTATTGAGGTTTTTATGTGACTTGTGTCTTGGATCAAGATTGTGGTGTGTGGTGTGTGGTGGTATGGTCAGACGATCGCAATGGTGGGAGAACCACATTCAAGTTTAACCCATCATTTTTCATTTTAACGCGCTCAACGCACATCACGATCAACTTTTGCTTCTTCTTGAAAGCAAATTCAACTATCGAAGTTGGACATAGAAAGAAGTCCGAAAACGAGAGGTTGGTTGTTTTTTTTTTTTGCCTAAAACCTGAAAGGCTTGAAGTTTATAAGTGTTTATACTAAATGAAGGGATTTTGTTTGTTACTTTAGATTTGAAGAAGGTGAATGAATTTTTAGGCTTAAGGCGCGTTTAATGACAGTTTCAATATGGCGCCAATTTTTGATAAATTATGCTGTAGTTCTGACACTGAGAATAACCTGTCAAATTTTGTTAGAAACAGACATATAAGGATTGTTAGTGTAAGGATCTGTCATATCAATTTTATTTTATTTCTTTTTGATAGGAACAAGAAAGTTGAGGTGATTTCGAATCTAAGGAATGTTTCACTGCTGATCCGTGTTAAATTTAAATTTAAATAATACCGAAAAATGAATCTATATATGAATAAGATTCATTGATATAACGAAAATTGTTTTTTCTGTAATAAACAATTTTATTGATTTATGATTAACGATAGGTACTGCTAAACAATAAAAAGGAACGTTCATTTTGGTTTCCGAAATACAAAAAGCGAAACACTTTTGATGATCATGTTATTTTATTCTATTTTGAAGTTTGGACTTTTCCATTAAGTGTGAAAGACAATATTGTTTAAAAGTCGGCTACTGAAAGAATCACGTAGCAGGAATTCTTTTGATGTATTTTTTAACCATTTTTTCGAACATTTCGAGCGGGAGTTGGGCCATAACTTGAGTTTTATTGGTTTTGAAAGACTTCGAGTTTTATTTCTATATTTGAATCATCGCCTTTATATAGTAAGTTAGTTTATAGTTAGTTTCAAAATTGAAGCTACGCGATTTTCAATGATAATTCTAAGAAATTTCAAAGAACAGAACTGTTTAAATTGTTAAGTATTTCAAGACTTTTCTAGTTGCTACTTTTAGTTCTACTTCACTATTGATATTTTTAAGTATTGGAGTATTTACAAGCAACACTTTAAGTATTTGAGCGATACTTCAAATACTTAGATATTGTATCAAGCACTTTGCCAACACATCAAATTTATACTAGTCTAAACTTATGTATATTATAAATGGGAAAGTTAGTCTATTTGTTTGTTTGTTTGTTTGTTTGGTTGTTTGTTTGTTTGTTTGTTTGTTTGTTTGTTTGTTTGTTTGTTTGTTTGTTCGTTTGTCAGTCCTTTACGTCGAAAGGGATCAATATTAAGACATGATTTTTTGTGTGGAGATAGTTACGAAGCCTGAGATTATTTAAGTATTTATTTCTGAACCTATTCAGCCAAATGGCCGCCACAACCTCGCCGGACACCACCATTTGATGGTCCAAACTTTTGATGACGCTCAGGCATTTTGTGAGATAGCACTGCCATTGAATTCCTCAGGCAAACGAGCCATTGTTTTGTGAGCTGTGTGGCAAGTGACACAGTCCTGTTGAAATCACATATCTTCCAAATCCATACCTTCAATTTCGGGTCATAAAAGGTTCGTTATCATTTGTTTTTCGACAATCACTATTGGACTATCATTCGCTCAAATGCGGCAACCCTGCTTATTGACGAATTCACTGAGGTGAAAATGTGCCTCATCACTGAAGATGATTTTCTTCGAAAATTGATCATCCTCTGTTTACTGCCACCATTCTGACCATTGACAAAATGGTCAAGAGGCTTAAGTACTTGAGTTAATTGCATTGCAAGCGTGTAAAGTGAAGTCTTTATGTAAAATAAACGTTCATTTATACAAGGTCCAGCTTTTATCAAAATCGGCATTATTATTTTGTAGGTAATAATTTTCCTTAACTTCTCAGAAATGTTTTCTAGAAACTACAAATTGTGATAAAGAGCATGAAAGTAAACTCTTTTCTATTAAGGTTTAAAGTTCAACAACCGCTATCCATGACAACTTAAAAAAAATTCAAAACGTGTCCATCTTAGCTGTGCGTGTGCGTGTGCGTGTCTCCATGACACATTTTTCAAAAAATCCTACGATATGTCTTCTTTTGAATTGTACACAACTCCTGGCCAAAGACTCACCTTCGTTCTACTTTTTAGTCAACTTACTAATTAAAAATTCAACACAAAGTTCTTTATGTCAATTGATGCAAAAATAAAAAAAAAAATAAAAAAAAAACACTTTGTATAAAACTTGTGTGGTGTCCTACATTGAAGACTCTAACAGTCATCCAGCGCATATAAAATCCAGCCAGCGAAGCGCATCATCATCATCATTACCACTCTATCCCCAATAAATCTTTTCTACATCAAAGTCATTCCTGCATGCAAACCATCAATAACAACAACAACAACAACCTGAACATAATAAACTACCGAAACAGGTTCACAATCAAATCACCCACCAAATGGCTTGAAATTGTTGCATCCACGCGGAGTAAGACAGGAAAATCATCAAACTTGGCAACCCCAACCAGTTGTTTTTATTTTTATTTTATTTTTCTTTAATTTGTTTAATGCCCTATAGCTGCAAAGCGATGCTATGCGATGCAATGCGATGCTGCATCATTGGGAACATCAACCCACATCAATCAATCTCTACGCTTGCAACAAACCACCAGAACACTCGCGCATAGAATTGCTGTAAAACAGGATGCGTTTGCAACCTTCGTGTTGTAAGTTGGATACAGATTCAAGCCTATGAAGAAGGCTTCAAATGCCAATGGAACAACATCAGCATCAAAACATGAAGAAGGAAGCTCATAGTAGAGAGTTCTCTTCGTTCGTATTTTGAAAAAGAACCAGAAGTTCAACTTTCATCGCTAACTCGCACTTTGGTGAACGGGCGGGCGGTCGGGCGCCTAGAGTTGTGCGGTGGGTTTTTCTTAACTTGATCCACTGGATTCTAATCCGAACATTGAGCTACCTACTTATGTGTCTCTCTAATTAAATCCATTTCCCTGATTCTGCACGTACAATTGTAGAAATCCTTTTGGCATCGTATTTCGTATCATCAACTCCGACGGCGTCTTCTTCGCGTCTTCCCTCATCGCAGTATAAAGATACAAAAGTATCTATCTGGATTCTCTAGACCAACGATCATCATCCAGAAGGAATACAATCACAACAACAACGAGAAGAAGTAGAAGAACAAAAATTATTAAAATGCAAATATAATCATCACTCAAAGTTAACCGTTAACTTTAAGGTCATCTATTTAGCCAGATAAAGAGTTAAGATAATAGAAGAGTGAGACAAGCTATCCAATTGCATTTCAATTCCCCCAGAATCCAGAATTTACCATCTCCCAGGAACAGCGCCAGACACAACGGAACGTCCAAAATAACAACAACAAAAATCCCATCGAGCCAGCGCAGCTCACAGCAACAACGCGCAAAGTATCTAAATCAGTCAAACAGTATGATATCCCCCATGTATATCCATTGGATACAAGTTATAGAATTCTCCCAGACTCCAAAAGATCCAAGTCCTCTATAGATACACCGGTGGCGATATAGTTGAGGTGGATGGCGGTGGACTTGTGCTGATGATGGTACATCTCGAAGGTATACTGCATTTTAAATAGCTGTAATAATCTCACCAATGTTTTGATGTTGATGAACTGTTTCCAAGAGTGAGCATATAACAAAACTCAAAGATATAAGCTTCAAACTATATCTCAACACGAAGAAGATCATGTTGTTGGTCTAAATTACATGCGTTCTTCCTCTTCTCCAATCGTAGTCGATTGTGTTATGTTTTTGTTGTTAGTTGGAGCAAAACTCTTACATTAAATTATCAGGATTATGCTTTGAGAAGAGTTTTGATTTTCTTAGCTCGAAAAAACAGTGCTGTCAAGTAGACGAGAAATATAGTAAAATTCAAAAATAATATAACTATTTTGTCTTAGTTTAAACATCATCATCTTTTTTCAATATTTGACCAGAAGTTCGATATATTTAGATTACTTATTTCTTAATCAGTGAACTTAATGTGATTCAAGCCAAGATTTAAATAAAGGTTGAGCCTCAGGTAAGACTTTAAACTTACAATGTTTCAACTCCTTTTGATAGAAATGGAAAGGCTTTTAATTTGTAGCTCAAATTGATCGTAAACTTTGTAAAACACTCATTCAAGGCAAGAGGTCAAATTTGGTGGGATTGGTGTTGTAGGTTCGGATAGAAACTAGACATACATATAACGAAAGATTTGGCATTTTTGAAGAAACTCGTTATAAATCGCCAGTAATTAACGAGTATTAATATGAAAGTTAGTATTTTGTTTCTAAAATATGAGAGTTAGTATATTTTTATACAAAAAATTGATACAAATAGTTATGGTACTCAAAATCATCAACTCATGTTTTAGTTTTTAATTCTGTATTCAAGTACTTTTTAGTAATTGCATTAGACCAGTTTATACCAGTGAGAGTTGCAATACATTAGACATTTAGTAACTATTTATACCATTTGTAAGTGTATATAAGTTTATACCAGTAAGTAGAAATATTTACCAACAATCTTAATACGTTTATTCTTTATTTGCTTTAGAAATAAATAAAATAATGCCCCAAAAAAGTATATTTTCAATACATAAGACAATCAGTCACTATTAATACCATTTGTTGAATTATACCATTTATAATATGGAAGCTCTTCCTTATGTTTTTGACATGAATTGAATGCATGTTAATGAAACGATAACAAAACAATAAATTATATTCCTGCCAAATCTTATTTATAATTTGAATTAGGTCATTTTATACCATTAAGTTAACGGCAAAATACAATGCAAATATTAATGAGCCGAAAAGAAATTGTTCAATTATTTAAAATGTATTTTAATGTCAAGTCACAAAACTGGAAAAATGTCATACGTTTAGCTTTTTTTGAATTTAAATTAGACTACTTGAGGTCATGAAAGAAAAGAATATCCAAGTAGACTAGGTTTCTCACATGCAAAAGCCAAAAAAATTCTATTGGTAACAATAGCCGAAGAAGCATTAAAAGTAATTTTAGTAGAAGTAGCAGTAGAGGAAATTGTAGCAAAAAAAAGAATCAATAGAAAAAGTTGAAGTAGTAGTGGAAGAAATAGTAGAAGCAGAAGAAGTAGCAGAGGAAAAAGAGGAAGAAAAAGAATAAGAGTAAGAAAAAATAGGAAAACGAGTTGCAGTAGTATCAGTACAAGAATTAGTAGTTGGAGAAATATTAGTAGAAGAAATAGTACTAGAAGAAGTAAATTAGAAAAATTAGTAATAGGAGAAGCTATAGCAGAAGAAAAAAAATAGAAGAAGTAGAAGCAGAAGAAGTCGTTGAATTAGTATAATTAGAAGCAGAAGCAGTGGGACCACAAGATGTAACAACAGAAAAAGTTTTAGAATGCAAAATAGTAGTAGAGGAAATAGAAAGACATAGAAGAAGTAGAACAAAAAGTTGTAGAAGAAATACCAGTAGAAGAATTATTTAAGAAGTAGTAGTAGAAGAAGTAGTAGTAGAAAAAGCATTAGTAGAAGAAGTAATAGTAGAAGAACCATTAGTAAAAGAAGTAGGAGTAGAAGATCCAGCAGTGTAAGAAGAAAAAGTAAGTTATAGTAGAAGAAGTAGTAGTAGAAGAAGCAGCACTATAATAAGGAGTCAGTAGTAGCAGAAGAAGTAGCTGGAGAAATAGAGAAAGAATAGAATAGAAGAACACAAAATTGAAAGAACAAGTTTTACTAGTATCAGTAGAAGAATTAGTAGTTGAAGAATTGATAGTAGAAGAAACAAGACTTGAAGAAGTAGTACTAGAAGGAAAAGTTATAAATAGTAGAAGAAAAAATAGTAGAAGAAGTATAGCAGAAGATGAGGTCGTTGAAAAATAAGTAGTAGAAAAGTAGAAGATGAGACGTAGAAGTAGATGTTGTAGAAGGAAAAATAATAGTAGAGGAAGTAGTAAGAAAAAGACGAAGAAGAACAAAAAGTTCTAGAAGAACAAAAAGTTCTAGAAGAACAAAAAAGTCTAGAAGAACAAAAAGTAATAGAAGAACAAAAAGTTCTAGAAGAACTAGCAGAAAAACAATGAGTAAAAGAAGAAGTATTAGGAGAAGAAACTATAAAAGAAAGAAGAAATAATAGTAGAAAAAGTATTAGTGTAAGAAGCAGTAGTAGAAGTAGTATAGTAGTAGAAGTAGTATAAGAACTAGTTGCGGAAAAAGTAATAGTAGAAGAATTAGTAGTAAAAGAAATTTAAAAAAAGAAATAGAAGAAAAAAGTAGAAAACTTGTTATTTTTCAAAGAAAGACAAATATTGCAGGTTTTATCTATTTAACGTGCATATTGGGACAAAATGCGCTGCAGAAATGGAGAAAAATCGATCATTTTTACTGATCATCTTAAATAAGTGATTCATTAAACAATTTATTTAAAAAAACTTTGCACTTATGTACGTCTGCTATAGGTCACATGAGTGCCATCATGCAGGTTTTGCTAAATTGTACTGTGAAGGCTTCAATCGAATTCCTTAAAATTCTTCTAAACTTTTAAAGTTCCAATGATGAAATTTCAAACATAATTAAGAAATTGTCCCACTGTCTGTCGTAAAAAAAGGGTTTACCTTATCTAAGAAAATTTAAAAAAAATACTTCATCGACATCTAGTTCAATATCTATAGATTCGTGTGGTATTTTTGTGCTACTAGTTCTTCTACTTGTTTTCTTCTTTATCTCTTGTCTCCTTTATAGACAAGGTAAGTTGTCAGTTTTAAACTAGATATTTAGAAATAATAATTTATTCTAACTTGATTTGCTCTTAAGGGGGTCTTTTGAAGACTTCTTGTTTAGAGAAAGACATACGAGTGGATAAAAGAAGATTCACTTCTCTTGGCCCATCCAAAGTACTTCTATAAGGTGGAAACCCTATAGAGTGGAGTGTCGCACCTTCGCATCTTCCTTGTTCTATAGAAATATAAAGTTAAAGAAGAGAGAGCAACAAAAAATTAATTAACTGTATCAAGTTCGTAGAGCTCTAGGTCTGTTGTTTTGCTGCTTCTGATGCTGCTACTACTACGTACCTTCTTTACATCATGAATGACTTGGCATGGTGATCGAGAATTTTACGAATCGTTATTCCGTGGAAAGCCGATTATGCAAGAACTCCAACGGGGAGGGAGAGGTATCTAACTATATAAAGGTACTTAGTTACAACCAACAACGGGAGTAAATCAGTGTTATGCATACCTCTTGTTTTTTCTTGTTTCTTCAGTGGAAGCACCTTGCTTTTGCCTTGAGATGATTTAGTAGGATTGGTTATTGATAAAAGGAGAATTTATTGAATAGAGTGAAGATTATGATGAACATAAATTTTGATTTGTTAGTCTGTTTCTATTCATAAAGATATAGATTTATTATGTTCTTTTATATCCTTTATAGCGAAGAATTGAGATCAAATAGGTCTCGCGTTGGGCGCCAAATAATTTTGTTTTATTTTTAAAGAGATGTCATAGAACTTGAATAAGCGATTTAATTTGTATTTGTTACTCGATTTGAAGAAAAGAAAAGGGCGGAATATCATATTTCATGTAAAGAAAAATGATTAATATAGATCTCTGATATCTTAACATGTGCTTCTTTGTCAGGATTAATGGAAGATGTCTTCTGTTTTTAACAACGATGGTTTTAAGTTTCTATAGATAGTTGCAATGTCAATAATGATCTGTCATTTAAAGCTTTATGTTATAAGAAATATGATTGAATTTAATTGGTCTTTTTATAGCAACGTCTTTAAGCTGATACGTGATTAAGCCCCGTTTTGTTTAAAGCTTTTACTTTCATTTTCTCAATTCATCAAAAATTAGTTTGATTGCTTGAGACAGTTATGTTCTGAACAAGATACAAGAACAAACGATTGCAATTGAATGTTAAAAAAAAACAAAAAAATTAAGCACACATTGAAATAACACGTTTTTTTTTAGAGCACTTAAATAAATTATTGATTTCCGAATCTGCTTTATTCTGCTCCCGTTTGATATAAAAAAAGAAGAATCAAAAAGAATTAAACCCATAAATTATTTGCCTTTCACATCATCTGTAATTTAAAGAATTTTGCATTCATTTATGTCTTTCTTCTTTTCTTTGGTTTATTTCTTTTCGTCAATCTTCACATTTTTGATCAGAGACCTGATTTCTGCACACAATTTATTCTTCAACTTGATTGGTTCAATGAACTGCATTATAAGCATCAAAACGTCAGTGTTGACTTCACGTCCCAAAAAAATATACAAAAATCAAATAAAAATTCTCACAAGAATTTCCAAAAAAGGGGTTTCTTTTTGATAAAGTGGATTAATAACGGGGTAACAGGTTGAGGAGGATTCCTTACGTTTTTTCTTTGCCAAAAAAGGACATTGCAACATTTTGTTTTCTGTCGAATTAACAACTGAAAAATCACGTTTTTTGAAGATCGATGGGTTTGATTTGCCCCCAAAAACAAATGTAATTATTATCTGATTGTACAATTGGATGTTGGATGTTCTTTTTAAAGCATTCTTATAACGACAAAGCAGTCGAAGCCGCTTCGCTGATGGGGCGTGAGATTCTTGTTTTTGATGTATAATTTAGTAGTTTTAAAATTTAAGGACAGGTATACACAATAAGGTATAAATTCTGGGTATTTTAAAATAAGAATGTATGTTTAGGAAATTGGTTGAATATTATAGGGTTTCTTTAATTTTTCAGGATTATGCGATTCAAAACTTAAAAAAAAAAAGAAACTTAAAATTGTAGACTGTTTTTTTTTGTATCTGGTAACACAGTTCTAGGAAATTGAGGTTCTGATAATTATATATTGAATTCTATTCTATATTGAAATAGATTGACAACAATACTCATATAAACAAGTGGGATATATAATTCTGAAGCGAACTTGAAGACTAAGCGAACTTTATTTCGAGCACAACAACAACTTATGATTTAAAGATAAAAGAAAGAATATGGTACAAAATATAGAACCCTGTGGTATACCAGTATTTTCAATCTAGGATCTAGCGTACTTTCGTCATCCAAGTAATATAATTCGACTGGATTCAGCAATAGTGGTTTTCGGTAAATGAAAAATGGCAATTCTAAGCAACAAATTCGTCTTTTTTATGAAATCCAACACAATGTGACTATAGTTTTGTAAACAAATTTGTAGTTATTTTTCAATATCAGATAAGATTCCATGTGCTTTAAAATCATTGAAATTGTTTTTTCTATTCATTAAAAATATGAAGATCTGAAAGATTAAATACGTACATACATAGTGTTCTTTTAAGGGTTGCCAACCTAAAAAATTTCTTTGAATTTGGAACATGCTTTACAAAATAATATTTGTGTGAACCTTGAGATACGTATATGTTGACTTTTGAATTTTTCCTGCCGTTAAATTTCTGTCAGATTGGCATTTGGTTTGTTCTGTTGTCTTTTATCATGTTGTCCTTCAATAATCAAGTTGAAATATTGTGTCCTCGCTCCTAACTTGGATATTAAGGTTTAAAACCTTCACCTTAACCTTTATTCAGTTCTTCCCCTATTTCGAAGATTCTCCCTCGACTGTTTTTTCCCACTTGCTTCTCGGTTTACAGACTCTGTTGCCTTCTTGAGCCAGTGAATTCCACTGCTTTGCAAAGCAGTCATTACTTTAGTGAAGTGTGTGTCCAATCCACTGCCACTTGCGCCTTCGTATAATAGTGTCAATGGGTTCCTGACTCGTTATTCTATATAGTTTTTCATTGGTTATACGATTGGGCTAGAAATGTTTCGTAGACACCTTTTATTGAAGGTCTGCAGTTTCCTGGTAATCATTTCTATGTTATTAACCAGGTGCTACAACTGTAAAACAGTACTGATTTGACGTTTGAGCGGAATAGTTGTAGCTTTGTCTTCAAGCTGAGAAAAAAATTCCTAACGCAGCCTTAGATTTATCGATACACTTAGCGATATCGCGTTCGGTTTTGCCTTCGGTAGAGACCATACTTTCAAGAAATTTGTCTACTTTTGCTACTGCTTTCTGTGGAATGTTAACAGAGAGGTAACGAGGATGATTATCTTAGCTTTTCCCGTCCTGATTTTCAGCCGCCCGATATCTGTTTCTTTCTCCACCTTAGTCGCTACTTGATGGAGATCTATCATCTTGTGAGATAGCAAGCATACATCGTTTGCATAACCAAGATGTTTTAGGTATGTTGTCAGTCCATCTTATCCCTCCGTTATGTTTCAAGGTCACTCTCAGCATATTAATGATTACCAATAAGAAAAGAATTGGTGACAGTACCCAACCCTGCTGGCCTCCACTTTGGACTTTAAACTCCTCGACTAACTACCTCCGTGTAAGACGTGATATTTAGACTCATCATAAGTCGCTTTGATATTAATAGAGATGAGCTTATCAGGCATGCCCCTCTTTCTCAAAAAAACGCCAGATAAACCCACTGTTGGCGCTGTCAACAGCCTTCTCAAAATCGATGAACAGCAGGTGAAGTGGTGATCGATACTCGACGCACTATTTGATGACGATCCGCAAGGTGTTGATGTAATCAATGCAGGAGGATGCAGTACGGAGTTATGCTTGTTCAGCGTCGAGTTTTGCTTCGAGGTGGTTTCTCACACTTTGTACGATAGTCTTTCCTTATTTTTTGGCGACTGCAGGCTAAAGGCAAATATCTCTACAGTTTTCGCACTTTAACAGGTCTCTTTTTTTGGAGTTTGACAACTATTCGTTTAACTTTTTTGGCAAAAATCCAAAATTCGATTTTTTTCAAAAACGACACGTTCTTCCGACCAATGCCACGCCTCACTTCTAACCTAATCTAGCCTTTTTCAAGGTAATGTAGGAGGTCAAAAACTATGATTTCAGAAATGTAACTATGTTAGTTCAGTTTCAGTTGGTTTTCAGTTCTGTATGTATTAACTAAACTAAACTATCTTTAAAATAATTTTACTTTCAACATGTAAGTACCGCACATTGGGCGCCATTTTTCCTACGTAAAAAAGTTAAATCAGGAAGCTATTTCTTTTTTTTATAATATCTATATAATAGAGGGTAATTTCATAGCAAGTTAGAAAATGAAAATGATGGTATTTTAAAATGTTTTCGACTTCAACGCATCGCATCCATCAGCACACACCTTTCTTATACATACTACTGCATTTAAAATCTAAGCTTTACTCGTATACAAATCTTCTATCTATAATTATTTGTCTAAATTATCTCAATATACCAGCACATCATAATAATTTAATTGACCACATTACACCCAACTGAACTGCTCCGGCTTCAGATTCAACCTGGCTCGGCTTGTGATGCATTTATTCACAAATTGTATCATTTCGAATACCTCATATCTAACAAATTGGACATCATCAGATATCGATTGCTTCTGTACCGGTATTTTGTATATACATAGGTACTCGTATCTAGTACCGCTTTATAATAATAAAACATGGCAGAAAATCAAAACAATTTTCTTTAGCATCTTGAAGGTGTACAATTTTTGTATCTTTAAGATTCTCTTCTGTCAGTGAACTGATCTTATACATACATACATAATGTTTATTAAAATGTGCAATTCACGTTCACACGAGCGGTCCCGGTCATGCGCCAGCAGCGCGCAACTGTCTAATTCAAATTTAATTATAATTCATTATATCTAACCGTTTTTTTGTTTCTTAAGTTTCTTCTTCTTCTACTTTTTTTTGATCTTCATACACCATGAATTATTGACCATAATATCGGTGAAATGAAGATGTATCTTAGACGGGCCCGTTCACAATAAGTTCGTGATTTTTGCTGTTAAAGAAGAGTAGTAGCCGCATTAGAAAAACAGCAAGGTGTATAGAATGTCCAATAGATTGGTCTAATATTACATTTCCTGCTGCGGATAGTCTTCTTCTTCTCCTTTTTTATCTTCTATGTCTTCTAGATTCTTGGTCGTGTTTTTATGCATTTAGAACCGAATCACCGACAATTTTACGTGTTGTTTTTCTTCTAACTATTTTTATATGAAATCTTCAGTGGCGAATGATTGCACACCTTTTTGAAGTCATCGTCGGAGGCGGCAGCTGGCCGGCCGGCCGGCGCGGCGGCGTCATCGTTGTTGTCATTTGCAGATCGATTAGCATTTCCGACTTAGGTAATCGAGTTGCATTTGAAAGGAATGTTATAGCAAAATGAAAAGCACTGATAGTATTCATTAATCTTGGTTATATGCCTGTCTATAAGCTTCTGGAAGGTAAGGAAGGTTTTAACACTTGGAAAAATGAAATAATGAAGTTGGAAAAAGGTGTTAAGTAATTTTGAGTTGTCTTCAACGACAAACTTTTCACTTTTTGTAAAACTCTGACCATGAAATGTATTTTTCTCTGTGTTTACGAAGAAAAGTTTTCTTCGTTGGAAAAGCGAAAATGAATATTTATTGGCAATGAAAGGGCAAATCGATTTTCATTCACTATGATAAGTAGGCATAGGCCAGGCCAGCAAAGGTGTCTAGGCACAGAAAAAAAAAATAAAATAACCTAAGTCTCTTCGGACAAGGCCAATTTGCACTTTCAAACAACATAATGTGCGTATAAGCAGTGTGGAAATGTGAATCTATATGTTATTGACTGTTTTTGCAATTTAAAGACAAAAGGCTTCAGATACAATGTAACAATAGACTATTATGGACGTTATGTTGTTAGTTGTTTTTTCTTTTGGTTGAGTTTTTGGTTAGTTCAACATGCGGTTTCTTGATCTCAGGTAAAACGATTTTCCTTATGATATTAGAAGAAGCAATTTAATGGCTGATAGATAGAAATGTTTTGCGGTTTTGAGAATAAGACTTTGTTGCAGTTTTGATTGCATGTCTAAAATGAATCAAAACACAAAGTTAAACTTGGAATTTTCTTGCGAATACCATACAAACGTTCTATGTTGAAAAATCTCTGTTGACATTAAGAATTCTTAATTGTCAAGATTCAGTCTTTCAAAGCTTTTTAAATCCATAAACCTTACCATAACTTCTAAGCTGCTGCCGACAAGACGATAGTTCTGCCAGTATTCATTTATACGAGATACGAGACCTAAGTAAAAGGCCCTTCGACCTCTTAAGTGCCTTGCACATGAGCAACGAACTGCGAACTGCGAATGGACGAACAAACGTGATTTTACACATTTCAAAAAGTCAATTCCACACAAAAACACATTTAAATTAAAAGAAACCATTGACAATAATATTAGGATAATAAAATTTGCATTTTGTTGTCTAAAACAAGACAATTTTGTAAAAACAATTTGGTAGTAACGAATTGCAGTGTGGTTGCTACGAACTGTCAAACTCTATTCGCGTTCCACATACCATCCACACTGCAACGAATAAATTGTTCGCGCTCAACTTAACCTCAAAATTATACCACTCTTGTTTTGTTTTTGTGTGAAAGATCATGGCTGAGGAAAATATGGAGAAAAGGGTTGACAATTCGTCGCTACCTGCGAATAGAAATAAAAGCTCATGTGAAAGAAAAGTCAAAATATGCGAACATCCACAGTTCGCAGTTCGTTGCTCATGTGCAAGATGCTTTAGGTGCGTTTGAGAGGAAGGACTTGCGTAGGATTTTTGACCCCTTATGTGAAGAAGGATGATTCCGGAGACGCTACAATCATGAGCTGTATGCAATCTCCGGTAGGCTGACACCTAGCTCGTATCAGTGAAGAGAAACCAGCTCGGAAAGTAATTTGTAGTAAATTGTACGGTAGGCGACAGCATGGCAGACCGTGTTTACGCTGGAGAGATGGCGTAGACCAGGACACCCGAAACCTTAGATGGCGTCTGCTCGCGATCGGGATTTGTTGTATGAGGCCAACACCGAATCCCGGTTGACGAGCCGATGATGATAATGAATTAAACCTTTTGATAAATACTGAAACTAATTGATCTATTATGAAAACTAATAATTTTTGTCTAAATATCCCACAATTGAAGTACTAAGAGTATCTGTAAGTTTAGAAGATAGAACAAGAATTGCTTTTCACTGGTGTGTTTCAAATAATAAATAATTCGTTTTGAAAATAACCCTCAATTTTTGGAAGTTGAAAATGTATCAATAGCTTCAAAAATAACAAAAAGAAATAATAAACAAATGTATGACGTATCAAGACCTATGCAAGTCCTTAGCTAAAATCCCATAATCTTGAGATAGTGAAAATTAATCTATGGGCTTTAAAAATTAAAATGCTCAAGACTTTTTTAACTTTTTCTTTTATTTCACAACAAATTTACTGAATCAAGTTTATCTGTTGTGCTATTAGGTAATTTTCCCGAATATCCCATTTATAATGCAAACGCAAACAATTTTTTGATATGTATTTAAAAAAAATTAGCTTAAAAGTAAGTCTATTACTGCAACCAGCTACTGGTATGTTGCAGTTAATAGTGTGTTACGATCTAGCGGTTTTTCGAATAAAAATAGGAAAATCCCAAAAATGTTAGTTTTTCAAATCTGACTAAGCACATGAATATTCAATAAGTGTAAACGTTCACTGATATCTCTGTATGAATTAAGTGAAAATATTTCATCTAAAATTTAAGTTTTTTGTGAAATTTAATACTTTCCTCGAAAATCCCACAAATGAGATTTAAGAAATTTTAACGACAACAATGGCACAACTTTAAAATTAGTTGTTTGAATATTTATTTATTTTTTAAATTCTATACTATGATACAAATATCCCAATAACTTTTTGATTATCTATTATTAACTGGGAAATCTTTGAACGTATTGAATACACGTGGTCACATTTAACGTTTTAACTGTATTAAAATATTTTGTAAGCTTTATTTGGAAATTTGTTTTAATTTTTGAGGATTTATTAAAATAAGGAATACTTTTTTGTTGAATTTATAGAATATAAAGGAGAAGTTCTTCAAATATCTTGTAACTGTGAAGTAAAATGTTTCTATTTTTGTTAAGTAAATTAATCTAGTTGATATTTTGGGAAGATTTAGTTAGATTTTCATGAATATTCCATAAACTATGAGTTTTTTTAATAATATTAAGTGCTGTAAAGTATGATCATTGACAAAACGTAACTATAAATCTCCAATAACCAATGGATAATTTTATTGAATATCCCACAAATATCTATTAACCAGTGAGTCTTTTAAAATTATGGAATTTAAGTATGGATTAACTTATTTTGCATAAATAATTAGGTACTGACATTGTAAGCACCTTTTCTTATGAAGATTTGGAAACATTTTTCTTAGACATCCCACAAATTCATTACAAGGAATCTCTTCAACGACATTTAAATATTGTTTAATGAACAATGAGGATTTATTTTGAATATCCCACATATGGAGTGCTGCAAATCTTTGATAACAAAGGCACTCTTTTTGGGATTTTGAAATTCCGGAGGCCAGAATTACTGAATTTAAAACATAGAACATGAAATTAATATCACCATTTCTTTAGCTCAATTCAAAACTTCATTAAACTTAAATATCCCATACATGGGATTTTGAGATTTCGGAGGCCAGAATTAATGAATTAAAAACATAGAACATAAAATGAATATCAGCATTTCTTCAGCTCAATACTCCATTAAACTTGATTATCCCGTACATGGGATTTTGAGATTCCGCAGGCCAGAATTACTGAATTGCATAGAACAAAAAATTGTAGTACCCGTGGCATGATGGTTAGTGCGTTGGACTGTCATGCGAGAGGTCTTGGGTTCGAACCCTGCCTGTGCCACCTTAATTTAAAAAAAAAAACGGGTACTGCCTCTTGCGAGGAATTGACAAATTCTCCAAGAGTAATGCTTGTCATGAAAAAGTGCTTTCTCAAATTAGCCGTTCGGATTCGGCATAAAACTGTAGGTCCCCTCCATCCCTGACAACAGTACTCGCACACAGGAATGGTTGAGAGTTGTAAGTCACTAGGCCCTGGTTCTCTACGAACTGTTGCGCCACCTAATATATTATAGAACAAAAAATTAATATCAACATTTCTTCAGTTCAATTCAAAACTCCATTAAATTTTAATATCCCATACCATGAGATTTTGAGATTCCAGAGGCCAAATCTATTAAATTGAAAAAAAAGAACGTAGAATGAATATCAGCATTTGGTCGGTTCAATTCAAAACTCCTTTAAATTTGATCTACGCGAACTGAATTCTAACATAAGCATTTTTTAATCAAATGTCGATGCCTAAATTGTAATCAAAAGGTTTTTTTGAAAAAACAAAATCAACATCATTAATAAAATCCTGTTTAGTTTCAAAACAGTTCCCATAGCTTTCTAATTTCCAACTCTATCTAAACCATCATCATTATTATTTTACCTGCTTTACCTACTAAAAACAAAGTATATTACACTTTATAGCGCTATAAAAACCATTTTCAACCTCTGATAAAACACCAATACCGCATCACTAAGATAGTAAATACAAAATAATAATAATAAACCAAAAAACAAGAAAATAATAAAACAATTTTCCCCTCGTAATTAAATCTCAATTTGCATTAAATTAAAGTCCATGCATACATTGCAACTTGTTTAAATTGAAGGCAGAAGCATCACTGGTTTTTAGCATGCAAATCAAGCCCAATACTAATGAATCAGCTTTTATGAGGATGAAGAACATCATGCATCAAAATGCTTAAAAGCCTATCATAGCTATAGCCTGATGCAAGACCATCAGGTGTCTTGAATTTACTAACAGACGGACAACGACGATGACGACGACGAGGAGTGAAAGACATGATTTCTTGAGAAAGATATGTATACAACTTTAGGATCATATAAAATTGCATCATCTTTAAAATAACCTTTAATTAAAGTTGAAACAATGTAACTATAGCAACATGTTGCGAGGCAATTTGGCTAATAAAACTATCTCCAAAGAGGCGCAAGCTATAAATATCAATTACTGCTTTTAGCTATTCTTAAGACTTTGTTACGTTTTAGATGAAGGTGTTTGAAATGATAATAGAAACGATGTTGCTTGACGTATATTCGAAATGGAAATAACTACTTCGGCTTGAAAAATCATAAATTCTATGAACTTTTCTCTGAATCAACGAAAAACTTAAGCTAATTGACATTTATATCATTTAAAATGAACAATTCAACATCAACAAGAAGAACAAGAACTTCACCCAACTTCAGAAAACCAGCAACATGTTTCCCGATGCTTGTCTTTTATAATGTTCCTTAAAAATACTTTATAATTTCTGTCATGTTCTCAAGACCGAACCGTCCAATGTTCTTTCGCACCATTTCCGATCTAATTTCAATTCAAATGACAAATTCTCTTTACAAAAGTGTTCTTTGTGCGTTCCGTTGCAGTTGCGTGTACAGAAACATGACGCCACATTGAATGTCTAGGTACATGCATTTGTTTTTCAAATTCACACAATAGAAAATACATAATCCAAGAGCAAACCATTTCCTGATGTCCCCATCGCATCATCATCATGATAATGTTTTCTTTACATCAGCAATAGAAATGCACATAAATTACCTTATATCTTTTATGATGCAGGACTTCAGCAATACGCAGAATTATTCATAAACAAAATCAAAAACGGATACACACGCATTGACTTCATTATAACCCAGGAATACAAATCGTTTTGCCATTACAAAATCAAATAAAAGCAAAACGCTGACATCGCAGCAACAAACTTTGAAACAAGCAAAAAAGTTAGAAGAAAAAAGACTCAGAAGCTTCTATTTGTCCCCACTAGAGAGACAATGTTGTGTAGGCAGGCACTGTTGTACCTTGACCATCACAGAACGCGCGAAATCTTCTCACGAAGATTGTCCAAATGAGCCAATTCTACATTAGATCAATCGGTTTTTACTCTTCCCCATACAACAACGACGACGACGACGACGCAAAGCGAGGACCGAAGCGAGGACCGAAGCGAGGACCGACGCGACGCCAACGAAGCTGCTTCACTTCTCGACGCGACGAACGTCAACAAAGAATTTTCTAACTTCCCTTTTCTTGTTTTTCTTTGTTTTTGAAATCGATTGAAATATGACGGTCAAGGTGGAAAATTGTAACGCTACGCCGCGCTGGCGCTGATCTGCGTTGCTTCACTTCACTCTTAAGCAATAGCAATTTAAGGCCAATTCTAAGGATTTATCTTCGCCTTTAACCTTGGCCCATTACAAAAATCGCACTTCTACAACAGCTTGCGAAAAAATCCTTTCGGGATAAATTTTGTGAAATTACTCGCGGGGTCGTTGGACATCAATAATGCGGGTCTTTTAATGGTGAATCGATGTTAAGTGCACAACACACATTCGGCCATTGCATCTCCACATCCATCACTTGTCCCGTACAAGGAATCGTAATTACCTAGGATTACGATTGCAAAAATATATTTACCGCCACCGCTTGCCGACAGAAAAGACTGAAGCAGCAGCAGCAGGAGCATCAGCGTAGAGAGATGGATACACCACCAGCAGTTAAATACATCACTCTCTATGCCTCCACACAATGTATGGTGGAAAAGTCTTCTATAATACGAAAGACTTACAGAGATTTAAAACAATAGGAAAAGACAGGCTTTTGGAATTTCTGTGCCAATGGATGCTGACGTCCGATCAGAAATACAGAGAGAGAAAGAAAGATCAAAGTGAAAAGATTAACCCAACAGAAGCATACTACTCGTAGTTAATGTCCATGAATTCTTCAATCGTTTATACTCTTCATCTGACGTATTGGAGTCGACTATTTGACTCGCATATAACTGAAGATCGAAGATGACAGCAGTGGAATTTCTGGTAGCGCGATGAAATTCGTTCAACGAAGAAATAGAAATACTATTTAGAATTCCAAACGGGACACAAAATTGAAGTAACATTATTTGTTGCGCGAAGAGTGTTAAAGCCAGGGAAGCAATAGAAAAATTGGTCAAGCTTTTAACACTGTGTTTTTAAGAGACAGGCATAAATTCTGCCTTCATAATTTATGATAGAAGACAAGAATCTCATTGAAAAGAGCAGAAAAAGAAAATCGAACGTTTGACTTAAAACGAACAATTTTAAGATCTCTCGTTTAGCTCGTTTTCAATGACACTTCTTTTGTAAGCTCGGTTGATAAGGCCAAGCGCTTGATGTTTTTAAAGTGATAGAGTTTGACATCAAGCTCTCTTATCAAAAATGCGGCTTTTGGTATTGATGAATCAATTCTTCGTTGGATTAGAAACTTTCTTTCTAACCGTTTAATACAAGTTGTATTGGATGGTTTCAATTCTGAAATTTCCCAGGGCTCCGATTTGTCTACGATTCTCTTTTTTTATTTTTATAAATGATTCTTTGAATCCTTTGTCTGAAACTGCTAAGCCACTTAATTGTTTCGCTGTTTTCCAACGGCAGCGTATGATAAGCTCTTAAAATTCTGATTTTGACAGCATTGTCCAATGGGGAATTAAAAACCATGTTGAATTTAATGCTTCGAAAATGTAATGCTGTATACTGTCTCAAAAGCTCAACCCTCCCCCAATACCACTATCTATGGGTGATACTTTCATCTAGGAGACTGAACCACTTACAGTTCTTCTAGGTACGTACATAACAAACGCTCTTGTGAAGTGATCACATATTTGATATTATTAAAAATGCTGCTAAGTGTTTAGGTTTTCGTAGTCGATGGAAGAAGTTATTTATCCTTTCATACTTGGGCTAGTGGCCCAATAACGTCGTTTAGATATACATATGTGATTAAAAATCGAGATAATAGGTCGTTCTCTAACTCATTGCTTTATTGAGATTTTACAAACAATGCTTAAGTGATGCAATTGTTTTCTTCATATCAAACAATTCAACCGGAATACCCGTACTTCTAGGAATGCTTTTCAGCTTATCCCTTTAGACGTACATTGATTCTTTTTTTAGCCGCACTACACGAATGTGGAATGCATTACCAGGCTCTTTATTTTCCACTCATTGAATTGTGCAGAGATTCAAAACTAATTTGCATCGGTATCTCCTTTCTAATCCTCTCCTCCCTTTCTATAGGGTTTTTCAATAAGTGCGAGGTGATGTTGTGTGTAGATGTCGTGACATTTGCTGTGTGGCACGTAGTGCCGTCCTGATGGAACTACATGTCGTCTAGGTCTATATGGTTCAATTTGGGCTATAAGAAATTATTTATCATCGTTGTGTAGCGCTCGCTGTTGACGGTGACCAATTACGCCACCGGCCCAAAATCCATCCCAAACGGTAACTTTTTGAGGATGCACTATCACCTGGTGAACCTCGCGTGGGTTGGTGTCGTCCCATATACGGCAATTTTGTTTGTTAACACAGCCATGATTCATTCAAAAATGCGCCTCGTCACTAAAAATGATTTTTCGGACAAAATTGGGGTCCTCTTCCAAACGATTCGAAGATCAGTCACCTAACAAACGGCGCTGTCTATGGTCATGAACTTTGAGCTTCTGGGTCAGTTGGATCTTGTACGGGTGTAGACCTAAGTTCCGACACAATACTCGCCAAGTTGAAGTCTGCAAAAGGCCGAGTTCTTGTGCACGGCAAGGAATAGACTGCCTCGGGTTCTGCTGCACACTTTTACGGATCGCGGCGATTTTCTCCCGATCTTGCGTTCCTTGAAAATACGGATGTTGGCTGATTGTTTACTGAACCGGTCGTCTTAAATTTGGCCACCAAACGTTCAAGAGTCGACTGTGAAGGGCCACCACGTCTTACGTAAAATATGCGCAATGCTCGCAACGTCTGAGTTAAAGAACACTCATTTTGATAATAAAGTTTTATCATTTGAACATGCTGTTCAATCGTGTAACTTGCCATGATCATTTGGCATAAGCAACTGAATAAACAAAAGATTTGACAGATGTCACCAAAACAAAATGGCAGTCAAAGGGCGCCAAAATCTACCCACGCCAATTGTGTTTAGTCATTATAAGGGTATTCATTACCCCTTAAGTGCACGCACAATATCCAAAAAATCTATTCCATTTTAATACTTTTCCAAAAATCTCAAAACAGGAAACAACTTCGTGTCTAGTTGTAGCATCATTGTATTTGTATGTAAATATTGAGATAATACCTGAAAGCCTCGGCATATAACATCTTTTAGAAAAACACACCTAGAACAAGAATCTCTTTTTCCAGATAGGAAAGGAACCTACTTGTACACCTGTGCTAACTTTTCTCTAATGCCATTTGCTGCAAATTCTTTTTCTTTTTTTCTTTTTCAAGCAATTTACGAAGTAATGAAACATCTTCAGCAGCTAGATTTATGCGTGTGTTCATATTCATAAATCGATCGTGCGCCATCTCCAGGATTATTTAATTATTAATTCCTTTCAAAGATAGATACAGGTATGGTGTGGTGGGGGCTATAGAACAGTCAGTCTAGTCAGTAGGTTGGTTTTTAATGAAAATGCCAACAAGTCTTTGATGTCTCACTTATATGCCGTCAGGATATGTTACCACAAAAAGGAAACACACAAAACACCTGAATACACTTCTTTATATCTTAAGAAGTTTTCTTAATCAAATATTTATAACGTATCTATAATAAATCAATAAAGTGAGAAGTCGGCACACGCACACAATATATCTTTTTATATAGTCTTGATGATCATGTTGCATTTGTAGTCTAGAAGCAAAATAAAATACAGTGATATTTTATCTCGAACCAATTTCCGTCTTTGGTTCCCCAACCGGAATTCCGATTTTTTGATAGATTAAAAAAATAATATTATTTTCAAGGAAGCAGGAAACACTTTAAAACTGGGTGAAGGGTGTGCTAAAATATTATTTGTTTTACTAAATATTCAGTTAATTTTCAACTGTACTCGACCAACTATGAAAAACCTTTTTTTAACTAAAATTTGAAAAAAAGAGATATTCTTTTAGCAGAAATAAAAAAATTAAATTGAATTTTAATCGAAGGTGGGCTTCATTGACGGATTTATGCATCTTCACGCCTCCTGCACACGATCGATTTGGCTCGTGGCGCAATTCCCTAAAAATTATACCTTTTCGTATTCTGAAATTTTCAAACACATGCGACTTAGCGTGAAATATTTGAATCTTTCGCTTCCTTCCTTTCTTCTGTGGTAAGTCTAAATGCCGGATGTATGTAACTAATAAATCTCAAAACTTCTTGTGCGTCTCGTACGCGTTGTCTTAGCGATCAAGGCGGTTAATCATGATTTTTCAATCTTTTCATGGTCGTATATTTACGCATTAATATCTCATTTGAAAAAAAATCCAATCCTAACGCCTCTATGTACTAAGTACCGCCTTACCCTCCTATCTCCATCCTAAGCTTCACTGTTTAAAAATGAAGATATCACATCAATAAAAGCATCGCAGGTAATCATCCTTTTTATCTCAAAAGATCGATGATGGTGTTTAATGAAATTTCGCACTTTGCTTAATTAAATCGCATCTCACATAACTCCAGACAAAAAGATTATAATAGCGTTAGATGTATCATTCATATTGGAAAAACACAAGGTTCCTTCTTTTCGTTCCTATAGATTGCCTTCAAAAGACTCTCATGTCTCTCTCATCGTCATGATCATCATAAGGCGGAAAATCCGGAAAGATGCGCTCTGGGAATTTGTAAAATTTTTCCCGCCAATCCATTATAAATGATTAATGAGGTGATCATAGAAAGATATAAATTTAAGCTTCTGCACAGAGATTGGCAATAGAAGATTTTGTACATACCATGCGGTGGGTTATTAATCAATGTGTCGTTGAGTCATTAATTTATATAAAAACAAAAACAAAGTCTAAGCTTCAGCTATGAGAGTATTTATTGTATAAAACGAAGCGTGTGCTGCTGAATGATTCTTGGTGGCTTTTTTTTAAATACAAGAGATTCCTTCTTTTTACTGAATGAATGAGGAATAGGTAAGGAATTGTAGAAAGAAGCTGGTACAAGGTGTTAGAGTTGGGCGTGCTAAGGAATTATGTTGGTACAAGTTTACCAACAACAAGCGGAAGTCGATAAAAATCTATGGAGAAAAGTGATCGTTTAGGATTTTATTTTTAAGTTACATAAGATTAATATCTTACAAAATCAAAAAGATGTATTAGAAGTTTTGTTTCCAACAAATGTGGTAAATAAACTTTATTATTACGTTAGAAATGAGGAAAATCTTGTTGTAAAGCTTAAAGTATTTGAATTATTGTCAGCTGAAAGAAAACACAAGGTTTCATAACTTCTAGCTGAGTCAAAATACATTTTTAAAAAAGTATCAATTTTAAACAAATTCATTTGGATTAGGAAAAGAAAACTACTTGCAACAACTTATAGAGTGAAGAGTTAAGGACATACTTTCCGTCAAGTAAATTTGTTTCCAATTGAAATTGAGTAACAGGTCTTTCGACAAAATGAAACACATACCGAGGTCGACTGTTAATTTTTAGCAAATTTTTTGTATATCTGGGACTCATCGGAACTGCTTTCAGGAGGTCTCTTATCCTACTGTAATCTTTTCACATTTCTTATCTGAATATGTAATTTAGTTACATCAGATTTTAATACCTAAGAATTTCTGCTACTACATACTGTAATCTAGAGAACTTAGAAAATATAGTGACATTCATTTCTTCTATTACACGATTTCAAGTTTTCAGTGTTGGCATTTGACACCTGTCAAAGTCATCTGTCATTTGAAGTGTCTTAATATTAGTTGAATGTTTGCTCTTTATGATAATGGATCGCTTAACAATCGAACAACGCGTTAAATTATTGAATTAAATAGTCCATTGAAAACCTAGTGACTTACAACTCTCAACCATTTATGCAAGCGAGTCATTCTAGGGATGGAGTTGGAGGGGACCTAAAGTTTTAATTCCGAATCCGAACAGCTAATTTGAGAAAGCACTTTTAATTACAAGAATTACTCTTAGAGTTTTTGTCAATTCCGCACAAGAGGCAATACCCGTGGGTCGTGGCCTTGATTCGAAATAAACTCTTTATGTTAAAACGGTTGTCAACAGAAAAAAACAAAATGGTTTGAAATGGTTTCTTGTAACGAATACATAGACAAATTTGAAGGCGAGTATATTGGAACAAAACAAAATCCATTCTGTCAACCAGTGTGATTTAAGAGTGAACATGTTTCATTGATCCGTATTTCTTTAAAGATGTCAATATGCAGACAGTAAGTGCTTTTTGTTGGCATTCTATTCTATATATAGTAAAGTGAGAAATTGGCAACAAAACGATCCGCAGTAATCCGGTTTTTATATTTGAAAGTTGATACAACTGAATATTTGCCAGAATAATTTATCAAAAAATTCCAAAAAAAAAATAGCGAAATTCAGACCAGTGGTCTGTTTCACCAACTTACAAATTGTAAATTACAAGTGCTTTTTTAACAAATTTGTAGAAAAGTTGATTTTTTCTGTTTCACGAGATAATTGTTTTACAAAACTGTAGTTGTAGATTACAAAGGGAAATTTGTAGAAATTTCATTATTTGCGTTTCACCAAAACGTTTTCTTGTTTGTAGTTTACAAATACAAAATTTGTAAAATAAATTGTTTTTTGTAAGTTTGTGTTCCACCAAATCAAATATATTTACAATTTTGTTTAGTTTATGAAAATTTCTTACAATAGAAAGATGATGTGTAGATTTCATTACAATTTGTAATTTGCAATAAGAATATTGTCTCCAGTTTAAGAATGTCGTTACGTCGTCACAGGCATAGTAGCACCGATAGTGATTTAAGTGACAATTTCGTGCAACGTATACGTAGACGAAGAAAAATGTATCGACCGCGTATAAATTATGAAATTTCTGATACTTTTACATTGAATGAAAAGTTTCGCTTGAAACGTGTAAAGGCGGAGGAAATAATAGGACAAATTGGACCAAGCATTGCAAATGAGACTGAAAAAAACTTTTCATTGACACCGATGCAGCAATATCTTACAGCTTTACACTGGCTTGGAAATGAAGGACAATATCATGGGATCGCAGATATGCACGGTGTATCTAAATCTACAGTTTGTAGATCGGTACATCGTGTTTGTGCGGCTATTGTTGATGCTTTTTTTGAAAATAGTGTGGCCACAGGAGTATTAAGCTTGCAAGAAAAATTGTATGTTGTTTATTCAAAGCTAACTCTGTTCTCTGTCCGCCGACTTACAAATTTGTAAAAGAAAATTGTAGTTTACAAGTCTGGAAATCAAACGGTGAAACGGTTTTTTTTTTTTTTGTAATTGGAAATTACAATTTCCCATATTTTGTGTCTCTTTTCTTACAAATTTGTTGGATTGAATTTTGTAGTTTGTGAAACAGAAAATCAGTTTACAAATTTGTAATTGTAGTTTACAATTACAAATTTGTGATTGTAATTGTAATTTGGTGAAATAGACCACAGGGGTCAAATCGTGTAAGCTGATTTTTTATAGTTGATTATCAAAATCAAGAAAATACGTCTGTGTAATGTGATATTCGATTTCAAAGTTTTAACCAAACAATTTGACATAAAATAAAAACTTCAAGAAGGGGGTTTGTTCGTAGACTACTAGATTAACATGTGGTGTTGAAGCGAGCTTGAAGCTCGTCTAAATTCTTTATACACCTAAATCGAGTTGAAATGAGCTTGATTCGCCTCGATTCCGGTCGGGGGTCGGAGCCGAGTCAAAATTTGTGAAGAAAAACTTGTGTGGGGAGTTGGTTTTACAGATAATGCCTTAGTGTCTATTTATTTGCATGTTTGTGTACAAAAATTATAGTTTGGTTTTAATCAAATTTAAAAATAAAAATAAAAATGCACATAGAGTAGGTAGCATATTCTTATATGGTGCTGAACTATTCAGTTTTTCATTGTTTAACACAAATCAAACTATCTCACTTGCACTTCATAAGAAACATCGAAACACCATTTGCATTTTAGAAAGTGCTGTCAAACTTAATCATTTTTAAATCTTCTTGTGCGGTGGAAACACCAAAAATATTTATCTAATCTAAACTAAGATAAACCTTTGGTGGAAACATAGCAAAACTTAATTATCTTTAACTTCCCATAGGAAGTTATTGTAATGGGTCCGATTTGTCAAATTGAAAATTTTGACATTTCTCGACGTTTCAAGGTCCCTAGTTTCTATTGTTTTCTCTTGCAAAATAAGCCCAGTTAGTCCAATTTCACTAACAAAACTAAATAATAACAGTAATAGATGGTTTTTTCCCCACACATGATTCCAAATGCACAACTACTCAACGAACACAGCCATCGAGATACAAATGCAATATCAATCGTACCAACATTTGAGAACGAAATCACATAAGATCCATTCGAGTCTCGTATAAATGTCAAAAACCTATCCATAGTGAGATTCTACTCTAACTTTTATCGGTGTTATTCATACTATGGATATTGTTTTTGTTATTCGTGTAAAATCCTACTATACTATGGATAGATTTGCCAACAAAACACGGGTAGTTACGGTCAATTTGAAGCGACATGGTCGAATGAAAACCGATTTTGTAGGGCGACGCAAAAGACCGTATCTACGCAGATATTACCTGACCTCGCTTGCATTCAAAATTAAAATTGCTTAGATTTTAGCCAAAATACCTCCCAAACTGTGCGAAAAAGTGTTTACAATTCACCTCAAAAGAATTTCATGCTAAGCATTTTCCTGAGGTGGGTATTTGTTTGTTATTGTTTTTACACTTCACTGAAAACTTCAGAATAAAATATAATTGGCTTAATTTTACTTCTGAAACCGTTAAACAAATTAGCCTAAATAATCTAAGTTGCGTGCAACTTAAAACAAGTTTAAGACATAGGTATATGTATATGGTAAATAAATAATAATAAAATCGATGAAGTGTATTTCTCTTGTAGTCAAATCTTGATTAAATCTAGCATATGTAATTTTTAATAACAAAAACAAATCTCAGTCAGTTATCCTAATGTCTATTCACACAAATTATAGGAGTGACTTGAAGAAGTACTCTTGAAAGAATGTCAATTCTTTAATAACTTATGTTATTTAGATAAACAGAATATGATGTTATTTCAAATACTTCCCACACAAACCACAAGTTTCAAAATTTACAAAATTTGCAAAATTTATGATCCATATCTTGGTGGTAAACTCTTCTTCAATCATCACTTCCTTCTAGAATCTGTCATATTACCATACCTACTAATAGCTATAAAAAAGATATGTTTATACTTCCATTAGGTAGAGTAGATATAGGGACAAAAATCATCAAGTGAAGTCAAGGCCGTAAGCCATCAAAACTAACAAGACCATTGTTCCGCCTAAACGCGTAAAGAACCGCAATTACCTTAGGGTATAGGTATATTTTATCTACCATCATCTTTGAAGTGTATTTTCTGTTTCTTAAGTTTCTTTGCAACAAACAAAAATAATTGACATTTGTTTATATAAAAATATCATACAAAAAAAAATAAGATAAAGGATATTTTCTGTAATGCTGCTGCAACAAAATGCGAAAAACTAAAAAACAACAACAATTCTAGCAGCACACACAACACACATGTTCAACAAGCCATGAAACTGCCATGATGCAACTTCTTTACGACCATTCAAGTTGCAAAATTCTGATGTTTCCTTAGGCATTGGGGCTCTTGTCATATTTTAGCAATAAAAGTGCAATGTTTTTGTTGAACCGTTCGCCGACTATCTGTCTATATTTCCTCTTTTCTATATACTTACATATGACTTCAGGTCTGTCTGTATATGAAGAAATACGGACGGATTTGATCCTCAAAAAGTTTTTCTTGGTTATGGTTATGGTGTTGAAGAAGGGGATAAAAAGCGGCTTCCTTTCGTTGTTTTTTTCTTTTAGAATATACTAACTTTGATAGCGGTTCCAAGTTCGCACTAACGAACCTTCTTTCTATAGATAGCTATATGCCTATAACATATATGTATGAATTGTAGTGTAACATGCGTTAAGGCCCTGGTCATCTATACAATATAGATTGCTAACCTAAGTTAGACACACAATGTCCAAGATATCGATTTACAATATTTCATAATAATTTTTGTCAGAAGACGTTTGAAAAAGCTATACAGGTTGAGAGGTTTAAAAGGGGAGGTACCTACCTACCTGTAGCTCTTGCTAATCCTAACTAACCAAACAAGCTCAGCCTACGTGTCCTTGTTCTATAATAAGCATGATGCATATAATTTATTTAATATTTTTTTTTTTTTATTCGTTTGTTTGGATTAGAGTTTTTTGATTTGTAGGGTAAATCGTGTTTGTTGCTGACCACTTGAAAAATATACAGGGTTTTCCAATAAGATTTTTCATTTTCATATTAAACAAAAATGTATTGTATTTAAATTGGAAAACGATATATTAGGCAAATAGCAACCAACGCTACAGTTTCTTTCTATGTTTCGCACATTTTACTTGAAAACTTTGCGAATTTTATTTATTATCAACAATAAAAAATGAAAAGGCTTTAAATTCCAGAACTAGGTGGCGAACTGTGATAAACCCCTTCAATAAATAACACGGTCAGTTATTTATTGACTTTTTGCAAATAAACGTCGTTCACATCACTCTCTTAAAGTTAGGCCATACAAAATTTTCAATTAACAGTCGGCAGTACAATCCATGCAGAGTTACAGTTGCACAAGCCTAATTTTCGAATGAATATAAGGTCCAATAATACAGCCAGACCAAAAACCGAAAATCACTCTTGCCCGATACAAATCCGGATCATTTTGATGCATATAAAGCACCCGAAGTCAGTGAAGATACAGCCAACGTTAGCCTTGACTGTCCGACACCATTGGATCGACTAAGTTCAAACTTGGAAATAAAGGCTTAAAGCAGAATCACGTTGCATTTTTGCTGTCAAAAATTAAAAATACGAATTTCCTCCAAAACGGCTGGAAAGATGTTGATGAAATTTCCTTTAAAACGTATTTTTTTTAACGTGTCTTCTTTTAAAATGAAACATATATTTTTGTGTATTTTTTTGAGTATGACACACTTAGGCCAGTTTATTGGCCTATTGTGACACCACATGAATCTCAAGGCTTTCTTCTGAGCTCAATGAAACCAAGTTGAGTCCCTTAATAAATAAATAAATTGGGTGGCGCAACAGTCCGTTGAGAACTAGGGCCTAGTGACTTACAACTCTCAACCATTCCTGTGTGCTAGTACTGTTGTCAGGGATGAAAGGGAACTACAGTTTTAAGCCGAGTCCGAACGGCTAATTTCATGACAATAATTACTTTTGGAGACTTTATTAATTCCTTGCAAGAGGCAGTACCCGTGAAAAAAACTTTCGATGGCATAGGCAGGGAATGAACCCAAGACCTCGGGCATGACAATCTAACGCAGTAACCATAATGCCACGGGTACTACAGTTGAGTACCTTAAAAAACGTTAAAGACTGATTTTGTTCATGTGATTGGGATCGTTTAGATCGTTGTAGAAAGATGTTCCTAGGTAGGTTTTTCGTTTTGAGCTAGAGTAGGGCATTTAAAGAGGAGGTGAAGAACTGTTTTCTCCTCTTCCTCATCCATACAGCTTCTGCAAGAGTCATTTGAGAAAATGCCTAGCCACGTGGCGGACTGCCCGGTTATGACACCGATTGTCGAGTTTATATGTGATCTGCTTAAAGATATCAAACACCTTGAGTGATCTGCTTAAAGATATCAAACACCTTGAGTCCTTTCAATCTAGACTAGGTTAGATGGGAATCTTAGTTTTAGCCTTTCGGAGTACACGACTCCTACAACCCCGTCTTTTGTTTTTGACCCATCTATATATACAAATAAATTGACTCGTCTTCCAGGAATGCCCTATCCTCCCAGAAAGTTTTGAAAGGTATATAAATCTTAATGTTTCTGTCGAATTGTAGTTGGGAGATGGTGCAGTCTGTGAACACCACCTTGCGGTGTCTCGCTGCTTCCGAACTACTATTTTTAAAAGATTTTGAAACATTTTGTTTAAAAAACCGCTCTTACAATTTTCAAAAAATTAATACCAAGAATGTTTTAAATAAAGGTACTATTTTAAAACAGACTCTTTAAATACTGGAGCAGATCAGTGCGACCCAGTCGTTATTTGACTAAGACCCAATCATTAATTGTGAGGTTAAAGTTTAACCGGAGTTAACTCAACGAATTTGACGGGTTAACAGTTTTGATTTAGTTTAGATGCTTCGTCAAACATTCTCCGCTTATAAAAATTGTCTTTCAAAGTCAACCGTGCGTTGTTTAATGTTCATGATTAACTAACTCTGGTTTAACTCAGAACTGAAGAACTCCAGACTAAATATAATATTCAATGGGAAATCATTTTAACTATACAATGTTTAACAATAATCATTAAACCGAGTTTGATCTGTTAAAAACGCATTTATTTAGGCTCCACTTAAAGTAATGGTTTGATCTATTTTAATAGTAAAAGATTGGTTAACCTGCGAGAAAGTTTTGTTTTCATTACCAGTTTTAAGATTTTTTGACTAACAGGCTTGAAATTCTAAAAAACAATTTAAAATTGAGGAAAAAGTTTTTGTCAATTCCGTTTCCGTCATCATTTTTGTTCAATCAAAAATAGGGTACCCTACAATTTATTCCATTTGTCAACTGTTGCAGTTTTCCAGTATCATTTTTATTATTTGTATATATTTTGTTTTCTATCAATAAATTAAAATGTGTGTCTGCTCTGCATACCGCTTCTGATCATCATAATTTCATATTTGTTTACCGTATTTTTATTTTGTTTTTGTTGTAATTTCAGATCAGCTAACTACTATCGTTCGACAAATGTCTGCGAGCTCTCTGAAATGGATCGAATCACTTTGGCCGGATCAAGTGCATTCCAACCTTACGAGGGTATCGATTATCTAGAAAACAACTGCGCCGAAGAACCAAATAAGTTGTGCGAGTTCAAGCGATTGTCGGGCAGAATATTGAAGACCGTCGATTCGGTGTACCAGGATGTTGGAAGCATTGATGAATGCCGTGATTTGTGCCTTAACTCACCGTACAGGTAAGCGTATAATATGAGAAAAGTATGTAGTCTGTTGTTGGTGGCGCACTTAACTGCGCAATGGGCGCTGCGCTGGTGGTGGATGGTTGATTATGATTGGGGGGTATATAAAAACGACTCGACTTCATCCACCGTTCAACCGGGGTTCAACCGTGTATATCGTGTTGGGCATGATGACGATTTTTTCATCAATAATAATAATTACTCCATGATGGAGATGCGACTGGTTTACTAATTAGAGATCCTTGTTCTCCATGGAGGTATCTATTTCTATCGCTTGTCAGGTGTGCACTGAACACTACAGGCACCGCGCCTGCCGCGTTGGTACCATCAGCAACCGAAACAGAATATAGAACCCCAGCGCGTTAGCGTTCCAACACACAAAAAAAGTGGGTTGCAACAAGATTAATCTAACAGAATGGACGGGACGTGGCTTGGTTTGCATATTATCGTGTCCGGAAATGGTAGTGCTTACAGATGAGGATTTAATGTACGTTCGTGTGAACAAGGCTTTTGCGTGTAGGATGGATGGAACAAATCTAGAAGAGATTACATGCTCGCTGCAATGTTCTGAGTGATAACCGAATGAGTGAGGCAACATAGTTAGGAACGGGGGGGGGGGGGTATGTTCTTTTTACGGTGACTGTCTCTACTATATATAGCTCGAGGAATCAAGGAGGAATATTTAGATATGCATTGGGGACGAGATTGTTTTGCGAAAAGCAGAACATTGTATTTATATGACGCGGAACAGGTTGGAGTACCGTGGAAATTGTTTCTATATCCACAAATTTACCGCTAAGTGAGGTTAAGCAAAATCGTAAACACAAAGTGTTACTACGACGCACGCTTCTCCGAAACGGATAGGTTAGGTAGGTACATATACGTATAAACGGAAAGACACATATAGCCCGCTGAAAAATTGTGTGACAGGTTTTGGAGTTTTTAATCAGGTGCAATATAGGAACTTGGAATTTGATGTGGCGTCGTCGTCGTTGGTCGTCATCCATATGACTGGGGGAACCAAACACAAAACATAGAGATGTTATTTTGATGGGGTATAAATGAAGAGAAAAAGCTTTTAATCTAACAAGCTGTCACTGCATGAAGATTGGCCGTGACGAATTGACGCTATCCTATTCCATAATTGAACATACTCTTTTGAGCAGATTAAACCTGTCAAAGACGTCTTGATTAAGTTTAAAAAAATAAAAAACATTACACCACTGTGTTCACGAATGTATGGATATTTAGAAATGTAGGTGAAAGATCATTTTCAGGCCATCGTCAGTTAAGGGGATATTAATGGAAAATAGTGGTACTTGATTTCTGTCCTAGTGACTGAAGACTGATTGACTGATGGGTGAAGACGTTTATTGACTTCACTGTTATTTCTTTTATTAAAAATTCTTTAATTTCTATGTCACGTCGTAGCCGGGAGAAAATTTACAAATTAATCAGCAATTTTTAAGGAATCTATAGTTGATGAGAAATTATCAGGTTTAACTAAAAGTTCTTTTCATATGAATTGAATGCTTCGGTTAGATTTGTAAATTAGCCTTTCTGGGTTTAGCTCGGTTTCCACGCCAAAAGGAAAGAGGCTATGGATCAAATCATATCTTGACTTATGGGAAATTCTTTTCAATTGGTCAGTATTGAAATCAATGCGAAAAATTGTTTGAATAGATATTGAGCTTAGATTAAAAACACAAACTATGAAATGATTGATGGAAATCACCGACTTTTTTTTGAAAAAAATTAAATGCACAAATTCCTGACGGAAATTTATTTTCCTGAGCAACTGATTCTATTTTGATCCAGAAGTTTCCCATCAGGAATTTTTTTTGTTCAATGACAAAGCGAACTGTCAAAAAATTTCAATGATTGATGTCATCATCGGTGACGGCTTCAATTGGCCCCTTAATAAGGACACATTTGAAACCATGTGATTTAAAATATGAAAGAGATAAAGAATTGCTTTATTTTCCATTCAACTTTAAAACAAAAAAGGTTTGATTGGAAGACCATTTTCCGACAGTTGAGTATCACTGGTCGACAAGGTTTTCTTACTATTTTCTTATTTTTTTCTTTCTGATGGGTTTCGATGGCCAGGTCGGGTTTTTGAGATATTACTTTTTAAAATTCAAAAAACAAGTAAAACACGTACATATATAAGGCTTTTTGAGGATATCTTAATTTCTGAAGTAGCTTTTTTCAATATATGGTTTTCCAGATCTTTAATCCCTTTCTTCAATACTCAATTGAAATATTTATATTTTTTAATATAATATTCGAAAAATCTTTATGAGTTGTTAAATTTCGCCTTTTCTTACAAAAATCTAAAAGAAACGTGAAACTATTTATGCATAAGGTTTTCAATAAAAGAAAGACAAAACGGTTTGAAAATTAGTTTTGCTCTTATAACAAATCTGTTCCCTACATAATTATATTAACTAAAGTTTTTGAGAAATATGAGAAAATATAAAAATTAAGTTGAAAACGGGTATTTTTAAAACTTAAGCAAATAGTTAATAATCAAGAATTTCTCAAAATTTCTTATACAGTCAAATAAGGACCTATAACTAAAGTCCCATAAATGACGCTTAGTTTTGCAGTACATATTTACTTTTAGAGGTAAAATTTATAAAGTTCGGCCTAAACACTGGAAACATAACTAAAAGTAACTATAACTAGCCTTTAAAGAAGTTTTCTTTAATTCTGACTCAAATTCCATCAAAGGTTTCATTTTAAACTTCTCCCTATTTGGGCAAATGTCACTTTTGAGGCTAATTGAATGACATTTGACAAGTAAAACTAGTTTATTACAAAATATGGAACGACACATGTTTCAACAACGCTGAAATTGTTAAAATTCACTACAAAATGGTTTGCAAATGGTTTCGCAAAACCAAAACACTGTTGAGTCTTTTTGAAGTACCTTCTCGGCCGACAATAGTGAAACTAGTGGACAAATTTGAGCTAATGACGTAAAAAAACATATTCTTTTGTGTCAATTAACTAAAAATATTGTTGTTGTAGACCGTTGTGTTGACGAAAACGCAGGTTTGTCGATTCGTCGTTCATCTTTGAAATACGGTGAGCGTTCCAAAAGTGAAATAACACCGTCCTTTGCTTAAAGGTCTTAATAAAGTTCAAAATAACTCAAGCCGGTCAATCAGCAGCAATATCGTATCTTGTGGACCTGAAAATACAACTCGTACTCCTTTTCTTTTTACATCCGTGAAATTATTTTTTCGAAAATAACTTTGGGTACAAGTTGTAAAGCCGTGCTCTCAAAAATGATGGCATTTAAACTGAAAACAAGTTTCACAACGATATATAATTTTTTCACCACAACTTATTTGTTGTAGTTTTATAGTTTTTAAAAAAAGATTAGTTAATTTATGTCTTGACAGAAGGGTACATAACAACTTATTTGTTGTAGTTTTATAGTTTTTAAAAAAAGATTAGTTAATTTATGTCTTGACAGAAGGGTACATAACAACATTTCGAAATATTGGAAAGTCACTTCACCGTATCAGTATTTGTTTCAATTTCACTAGAGTGCAGGCTCCTCAAAACGTCGCATTTTCAAAATAATAGAGTTCCAGAGTGAAAATACATTATTTTCTAGAGTAACGTTCCGATTTTATAAATCCCAGACTGTCAGCTTTAAATTTGTGTATTTAAAACATTTCCAACACTTAAATACACCTGCCATAAACCTTAATTATACTGCGATTCTTTGAATAAATATTTCCGGTTTAAAATCTTTTATGCGCAATAAACTGTTTTTCGATTTTTGTGTTTCATTGGGTTCTTTAAACTGATCTATTTTTTTTTATTCTCAACCAAATTTCGAGAGATTCGTCCGTTTAAATTTCATTCATTTTGTTTTATTACACGATACTTTACATTCAAAGCTTTGCAAGAAGTATTGATCAGATTGTGGCATGAACATGGAGACATTTTAAATATTTCATAACGAAAACACCTAGTTTTTTTCGGAAAACGTTTCGCCCAAATTGTCAGCTGTCAAATACATTTTTTTAAAGAATTCACACATATTTATGCCAATAAAAACGAATTAAACTTCAAGCTTCATAATTTTTCATGTTTACTAATTAGGTTTTCACATTCTTTTGAAATTCGAATTTGCGTTCCATTGGGAGCAAAAACGGAATTATTTTTGATTTCAAATTAAATTTGTAGGTCTGTTTTCGAAAGATTTTACATCTGCTTATCAATTACATAGTTTGATGAATGTTTTTTTGTTTTGTTCATTAATGGAAATAGTTTTAAATGAACTACTTGATACTTAATACTCGAGGCTTAAGTAAAATATTTCTAAGAGAGCTGTAAAAACGTGTTTCAAATTACAATCAAAGACTAGAGTTTTATTTATCTGCTTGCGGGAGTTGCAAATAAAATACCAACGTTCTTAAATAGCAGCTTTTCTGTTTGCTCTTATTACGGACAGACAGTTTGATAGGTCGCAAAACTTAAGAAATATACAAAATATCATTTCCACATATCTTCCAAGAAAGGAAAATAAAAAAGGATGGATGAGACCTACAGTTTTAAGCCCAATCCGAACGGCAAATTTGAGAAAGCACTTTTCATGACAAGAATTACTCTTGGAGGATTTGTCAATTAAACGCAAAAGGCAGAAACCGTGAAAAAAACTTAAGTTTACACATTGAATCCAAGGCCTCTGGCATGAAAGTCCTACGAACGAACCATCACGCCATGGATACTACGATTTCTAACAGCACTTTAATGCACAAATCTCAGCAAGTTCTGATCTTTTGTCCGTTTTAGAACATCATTTTTAACCTTTTCCAGCCATATCCGTCGTCCTTTTACTGTTTCTATTTTTTAAAGAAATAGTTTTTGGCGGCTAAGTTAGAAATGGAAGTCCTTAAGGTAAAAACTCGTATGTAAGGGCATTTTATTGAAAAAAACTAATATTTTTATCACATTTCTTTACAAACTTTCAATACCAGTAGCATGCGTTTTATTTTTGTTTTCAGAACATAACTCACTCACAATATCATCCGTATGGCAAGAATATGCCTTTTCATACCCTCATGATCTACAACAATGTACAAACATTTTTATCTTTTTGTCAAGCTCATTTTAATGAAATACAAATCCAACTTGCACACCTCGAATTCATAACACCTTATTTTTCTTATCTCTTCCTCTTGCTAAACAAAAAAAAAAAAAAAAAAACAGATGCCATTCATACGACTTTGGTGACACCGGCGATATGGTGTGCCGTCTGAGCCATCATTCACGCGCCACTCTATCCGACGTACAGGAACCCTACTTGGAAGTACCCGAAGCAGCTACCTATGAACTCTCATCTTGCTACAATGTTACAATTGAATGCGGCGCTGGCGATATGATTGCCCGCATTCGCACGTCCAAATTGTTTGACGGTAAAGTCTATGCCAAGGGCTCACCCAAGTCATGCTCCGTTGATGTCAAGACCTCGCTCGACTTTGAACTCCGCATGGGCTACAACGATCTCGAGTGCAATGTCCGCCAAAGTGGTTCGGGACGCTATATGAACGATGTTGTAATTCAGCACCACGACACTATTGTGACTTCGTCTGATTTGGGCTTAGCCGTGACTTGTCAATACGACCTGACCAATAAGTCTGTTTCGAATGAAGTTGATTTGGGCGTTAAGGGCGACATCGAACCAGCTCTATCCGAAGAAGTTATTGTCGACTCACCCAATGTTATCATGAAGATCACATCTCGTGACGGTAGTGACGTCATGCGATCAGCCGAAGTCGGTGATCCCTTGGCATTGAAATTTGAAATTCTCGATGAACAGAGTCCCTATGAGATCTTCGTTCGGGAACTAGTCGCCATGGATGGCAGTGATAATGCCGAGATCACCCTTATCGATTCGAATGGCTGCCCCACTGATCACTTTATCATGGGACCGATCTATAAGGGCTCGATTACTGGCAAGATGCTTTTGTCACACTTCGATGCATTTAAATTCCCATCGTCTGAGGTTGTGCAATTCCGTGCTTTGGTCACTCCGTGTATGCCATCGTGTGAGCCAGTGCAGTGTGACCAGGAGGATGCCGGAGGCGAGTTCAAGTCACTGCTATCGCTTGGACGTAGAAGGCGATCACTTAATTCTACAGGTGAGTTATATACCATCAGTGAAGAGTCAAGTTAACTCTGGACTCTTTTGGTCATGGTTAACTAATTTTTGTTTCTGATTGTTTATTAACTCCTTTTTTATTTTATTGTTTTATAATATTGTTATTGTTTTATATTGTTTTAGCTTTATACAGTGAAAGAAGGTCACGTCGCGAAGCGGTCACTAGCAAACAACCAAGCCAAGAGGATATGATGTTGGTGCAGTCAATTCAGATCACTGACAAATTTGGATTCGATAAGCAACAACTGACGAAATCCACCGGATACGATGGTAGCGAAACAGTCTTCATATCTGGAGATGCCTCACAAGGATTCTGTGTTAATGCAATTGGTAAGTTGCCATATACATATATAGACCTTCCTATATACAAAATAATAACTCAGTTTTACAAGAGAGATACGAGGAGCATGGATAGAGATTGAACTATAAATCGTTTTGTTGAATTATAAATTGTGGGGTTTGAGGTGAGAGCGCAAAAGGCAGAACGCAGAGCAAATTTGTCTAAGGCTCAAGATTCGGAAAGAAGTGTAGTATATAGACCGACAGACGATATAATAGGTGGAAATTTAGTAATTGAAATCGATCAGATTACACGATGCAACATTGTATGGCTTGGCTTAAGTACGAGCGTAACGAATTGAAAAATACTAAAGACGCTGATGTATAGTACGAAATTCAGGGTTTGCAGGGGAACCTACAAAAACAACAACAACAAAAGGAACAGAAAAGTGAAGTTAAACTGCAGGTTTTAATGATAAGTCTAAGAGGTACCTTACATAGCTATAACATTACGAAATATATTGTAGGCAGGTAGGCCTTTGGCGCAAAGAATCTGAATTTAAATTGTAAACTTCTCGTACTTAAACATTATAGATTCATTGTTACTTTTAGAATCACGAACTTATTAACTTTCAATTCCCGACGAATAGTTCTCAGGAAATAGAATTATACTCGACTCGAGCAAATGTAATTTTACCATAATATAGATGGGATGAATAGTTTAGGCATATCAGGAGTTTGTTGTTTTGACGACATCCGTCAAATCTGTTGTTTATTATTTAGAGAAACAAAATGATTGGACATCAAGTTCAAACTATTGGACTTTTCAAAAATTGACAAATAGTATAGTTGCTTTTGGATTTGCACTCTTGTCCTTCCACCATGTAATTTCAGTGACAGTGTATGTTAGGCTCATTAAATTCGAATCTCGAAGGCATTGTCTAATAGGAGACTATTAACCGTCTAGAATTTAATAGTTTAAAAACTCTGTTTTGTGTCCTATTGCCACCCAAAAATGCTAGTATCCAGTTGAGTCAAAAAGGAGCTTTGAAAATGATAGGCGATAAAACTACAGGGTGTAGACGTTTCATTTCGATATTAAAAGTAAAATGCTCGACTGTTTCGCTCTTACTTGCTTCTGTATCCAAATAGTATGTTTAAAATTAGTTCTTATATTTTGAGATTAAAAAATATAGATACCAGCTTAATAAGCTTAATAAGTATAGTGGTTGAAGGCCAATCTCGAGATGAAGCATGTACGGTAGTCGAAAAATTCTGTTACCGAAGTATCTGCAGCTTTTCCACTTCTTCGCATTGGTATAGATACCCCAAACTTGAGCTGCATAAAACATGATTGATCTCATCACTGATTCGAAGCTGCATTTCCTCCCGTAAGATTTCAAAAAGCAGATTAAACTTATTCCAGACGGTAGAAGTTCTACCACGCCATCCAGAAATAATGATAATAGCAACGGACTTAGTAAACAACCCTGCTTTACTCCTGTCTCCTTAGAAATCCAGTTGAATAGGATGTCTCCATCCCAGACATCTGTCATGTTTTTATCATAAACGCTTAAGTACTCATAGTAGTTTTGTTGATACTCCCGCATTACTAAGTTTATATATTAGGGCTTTTCTGTTGATGGAGTCGAAAGCAGCCTTAAAATCCACGAAGAAAGCGTAGAGGTTTTTTCTACTGCGCATGCGATGCTTATGAGGGTATTGAGGTGACATTGTCAACCGTATTGATTTTAGATGAGATTAGATTAGATAGATTTTTATTTACTTGAAATTATTTGTACAATTTCATTAACAATCTTTAAAGCATGGTTTTGCCGTCTGCCTGATTGACAAAGTTTTAACTGTATTAAAGTTTTGTAATAAATTAGTTGCAGTTGTGTTAACTAAAAATTTTCATCTCTAATTCTGCTTCTATAAATAAGTGCTGTTTTGCAATATATAAGCATTTTAGACACATCTACTTCATTTAAGAGAACTTAAGTTTCGTTTTCTGATAAAAAGTCTCTACCAAGTACATATCTTCTAGTTTCTCTCAGGACTGGACACCTCCCGACAAAATGAAAAATATCCTCTCGTTCAGCCATAGTAAATATCACAGAGCAGTGGAAGATCTTCGCGATGTGGAACGTAATTTATGTTTAGCAGTTCACCTCTTAGCCGAAACATGTTGGAGATTTGCTCTACAGTATTTATGTCCTGGAAGTAGTTTCTTTCATTAAGATTATAATTTAGCCTGCTATAGATCATCCGATGAAGTGAGCTGGATGCCTGTTCTGTGAACACAATTCTAAAATTTTTTTCCAGACGCCTAATTACCTGGTACAGAGACGATTTCCATGTACTCTGTTCACTGAGATTTAAAGTTAAACATGTATCTTCTGCTAGCCCAATCCACTCTTTAACCCATCCTGTTTTGCTTTGTATCGCTTGTAAAGCTGCTTTCTTTGGTAAGCGATTGTTGGTCATATTCGGTACTTTCAGAATGTATTCGACTTGCAGCTTCAACGTTTTTATGAAGAGTGGGGATAAGCCTGTTTCTAACATTATCATGTAGTTTGGGGTGCATGAAGGAAGGCGGAATGTTGGTTTTAAATAAAATCTCAGGAGTTTTTCCACAGTCTCAAATTTCTTTGGTCCCCACACTTGGGCTGCGTAAAACAAGATTGATTGGGATACTGCTTCGAAAACTTTGCACAATGTTTTTGTTGTTGAAACATTCTTTCCATGCCACATTAATCGCGGTTTTAGCCTTAAGAAGTTTTTCGTTGAGGTGTTTTTCCATACTTAAGTTTTGGGTAAAATATACTTCTAAGTATTTGTATTCTTTCACTCTTTCTATGTTCTCATTGTTGAAGTACCATTGTTCGCTTGAGCTTAACCTTCCTCCACCTTTCTTGATAACCATCACTTCGATTTGTTCAGGTTCACTACCAAGCTCCATCGTCTACAGTATTCCGAAAGTCGATTTATCATAAGCTGTAAGGATTGCTGAGCGTTTGCCAGCAAGACTACATCATCTGCGAAGAGTAAGGCTTTAATGACCTCTCAAGCATATCTAACACCTCCTGGTAATGCGTCAGTGATGTCATTTATAAAAAGTGCGAACAAGCTAGGACTGAGAGCACAGCCCTGTCTTACTCCCGACTGCGTCTGGAACCATTCAGATACCTGTTTTCCATTCCATACCGCTGCTCTCGTGTCTGCGTACAAGTTCTGAATAACTCGTCCAAACTTAAACGACATCCCAGATCCAAACAACTTGAACATCAATGCGTTTCGATCAACTGTGTCAAATGCAACTTTAAGATCCACAAAAAAAGTGTATAGCTTTTTATTTTTTTCCAAAAAAGACTCAGCAATGCTCCTTAGAACGAATATATGATCGATGGTCGAGTAACACGACCTGAATCCGGCTTGAGACTCACATAATAGATTATTCGAGTCTATCCACGTGTTTAGCCGCTTTAGTAAAATCGCAGTAAAGATTTTATAGGAAGCGTTCAAAAACGAGATTCCTCTATAGTTGGCTGGATCTTCGATGTTGCCTTTTTTGTGTATCGGAAAAATCAAAGCATCTTTAAACTGCTGAGGGATGATTCCAGTTTCAAAAATTTGATTATATATGTTTGCCAGGTTCTTAATCAGTTCGTCAGTCCCATATCTGTAGAATTCCGCTGGTATTCTGTCTGCACCTGCCGCTTTTCCATCTGCTAGTGCGTTGACCGATACACGAACCTCATGCTGGGAAATTGCGCTGTCTTAAATCTCGTCATGAATATAGGGTTGGGCATAGTGGATCATGACTGGGTCCAACATTGCTGGGTTCAGCAGTTGATTGAAATGATTTCAGAGAGTAGAAGTATCCAATCCACGACTGATAATCAACCGTATTGTATCTATTTCAAAAACCAGCTTGATATTCACTAAGATGTTTTTCATGCACCCAATGTGTGAGTCTGTCAAAAAGTCAAGCAAAAAACCTGTGAAGATTTTTGTGACTGTGTTGAGAAAGGATATGCATCTGTAATTACTCATCTCTTTTAAGACACCTTTTTTGAAGATTGGGAATGTAATGTTTCTTTTGAAGCCAGTATTGAAGATGATATAAAACCCTTTTGTCATTTCGTTTTTGAAGTTTACTGTCGCATTTTTGAAGAATTCGTAAGGAATACGGTCGTCCCCTGGGGCTTTGTTTGCATTGCATTAATTATTATTGATATTTCCACTTCTGTTATCTGTCGGTTTTAGATCTCATCTTCATGTACTATATTTCATTTTCGATGGTATTCAGCTAGGATGTGTTATGACTCTCAGGTGTTATGACTCTCCTAAATGTTGGGCCAATGAGAGTTTTAGCAATTTTCCAAAATGATCTACTGTCCTTTGACTGTAACATTTGCGAAAAATACATTGAAAACGACAAAAGTCTAATAAAGAAGGACGCCTGCTATTAGAAGTGAGAAGAGATATCGATGCATATTTGTAAGAAAAAATAAACAAGACAGATATCAATCCTAATTTGGTACTAAATTCAAAAACGATTTACGATTTTCGAGACATGACGCTGTTGCAGCAAATGAGCGACACCTACAATTTTTCAGGCAGTATAAATATTAACTCTCAAGACCTAAGTTTTTAATAAAAATACGGTTAAATGTCATTTATCCAATGCGTAATTCCTAGGCTTCGAAAAAACTGGGTTTTCGCCAAAAGTACGGGATTCAGTAGCAATATTTTCAGTTGTTATTTAACTTCTTGTCACGACAAATCAAATTTTTCTATCAGTTTTAGTTTAAACAGCCTAGAAGGTGGTTCACGAAGACCTAAAAGTTCTTTATTTTTGCGAACTATGACTGTACAATTTTTTCCATTTTTGTAGAGTTTTGACAATTTGAATGTGTTGTTAAAGCGTATATGTTTCCATTTATAGAAATGAAATAGTTTTTTCTTTTCAAATGTCAAAAGATAGCAGATTCAAAAGTGACAGCTGTCAAAAAGTGGACCATTTAAAATGAAACTTCTAATTGGAAAATTCTCTAACATTGGCCCTCTTAACAATTTTTTTATAAAATCACTTGACTAATATTTTTGTTTTTTAATTTTAGGACTCATTGTTGCCGGAACAGTATTCCTGCTCGCCCAATTAGCAGTTATTTCCATCTGGACCTACTTGTACCAGCGACGCAGAAAACAACATGGCTACGCCAACGAAGGCATCAGTACTTCATCCTCATCGTATGGCTCATCGCCTTCAACAATTGTCACATCAGCTCCAAATGCTACACTAAATAGCAATCGTTCAGAATCGCTATGTAAATTATACGATAGCGGTTTTGCCGGACGGCATGGTCGTCAATTTTAGGAAAACGACAGCATTCAAATTTAACATCACAAAAATCAAGTTTAAATTTCAAAGAAACTCAGTGAAAATAAGAATCTCCCTTTTTTTCAAAAATAGGGTTCTCCATAAAACAAACACAAAAATTAAAACGAATCCATTTTGAAATCAGTTTTTGAAAATTTCGCTATTATCGCACAAAATTCTATTCATTCATGAGCCATTAATCAAAATAATAATTATATTAAATATTTTCCTGCCACGTTATGCATTTAATTTAAATATTTTAAATAATTTGCTATCTTTATTATTTTTAATTTTTCTAATAGTTGTAAAGAAAAAGAAAATTTTCAAAAACAAAAAACAATCAATTGCTGAAATTTGCCAATAAGTGTGTAATATCAAACAAATCAATCGACTTAAAAAGTATTGAGAAATCATGGTGCCGGAATCTTAGCAAGGGCAATATTAATTTTAAAAATATATACAATTTAATTATATATATATTTTTTAAATCAATATCACAAAAATAAAAGCCACAACAAAAACAAAAAATAGATTCATATTCTTAAACAGAGAATATGCGATAATAGGAAATAATTTATAAAATAAGGAAAAAAAAGTCTAACTTATGATTTAAGTTAAAAAATAATTAAATAAAAAATGTAATTTATTTGAAGAAAATAACAAGAAAATAAAACAAAAATGGAAAATAGGAACAAATTATTGAAAAACAAAAACAAATAAATTTATTTATTTGGAAAAAAGGATGACTGATGTAAGAGAACAAATAATTAAAAATATTAAATCTTGAAAGAGAATTTTTATTTTTAAATTTGAATCTTTAAGATATTAATTAATGTATTGTATAGCTAATAATTTATTTCCTTTCATTTCACAACAAAAAATAATTATTATTTCCAAGTTTAATTTTTTACCGTCACAAAATCTTTTAATAAACAAAGTAAAATATAACTTAACTAATAGATTTAACTTTACAATTTTAAAATAAAACAAAGAAAAATTATGACAATTGAAAAAGGAAAAATAATAATTTATGCTCACTTGTCCTTTTTTCCTAATGAAGGAGACGATTTTTTTTTAAATACATATATATATTTTGGAATAAACACAAATATTTTAGACCAATTTTTTGTATTAAAATAATTTTCGAAAAAATATTTAATTTATTTATTTATTTAAATAAATATTCTTAAATAATAGTGTGGAAGATAAATTAAATGAATACGCATTAATCTAGTTAGGAATTTAATTTTAAATTGTGTCCCCTTCCAATTAAAAACAAAATAAATAAATCAAATTTAACATTAACTTTAACAATAACAAAAAACAAAAACAATTTGTCTGTTACTTATTGTAAGAGTAGAAACAATTTAGTTTTAGATTTATTATGTAACGAATATGTTTAAAACTAATTTTTATATACGAGACGAATTTTTGTAATAGAAAATATAAATCAAGTAAAAATAATAAACAAATAAAAAGACAATAATTAAATTGTGTGTTTTTTAATAAAAGTTGAAAACTTTTAATAAGATTTAAAAACTTTTACAGAATTGGAGGAAGTTAGTTATAACTCTCATACAAATGAAAAAGTCCAACCTACGTCAAATTTTGACGAAAAAATTGACTTGGGACCGCTTTAACTGAGTTGTTTATATTATTTTTTTGAAAAATATATACATACTTCTTAAAAGTTTTCCAATACATTTTATTTCTGAAGATGACTGCGTTTCAATTGCAGTGCCACGTTAATACAGTGTTTCCAAATAAAAATTATTTTTCTAGATATATCAAACTAGACAAAATTAGGAATCTTAAAATAAAATCTGTAGAAGATCTGGAAGCCATCAGATAAAACTCTTTTTAAGATTTCATCCCTCCCTGGTGGAACGAAGACCTTTCTGCTCTGAGGAGATGACCACAAAGATCTTTAATATCTGCCACAAACAAGATTTTTACCAAACATATAGAGATTGCCTTAAAGGTTATAAGCGAGCTATAGAAACTGTCAAAAAATAAGGTTGGATAGAATATTTGCAATCGATTGAAGACATAGAAGATTCCGCTAGACTTAGTAAAGTCTTATCGAAAGAACATTGCAATCTATTTTTTCTGAAGGAACCTGGGGCCCTACTATGTAACTCGATTCTACAATGAAATTGCTCGAATTCGAAAAATTGGTACTATGTATCTATTTGACTACTTTCGAACAAACGAGAATCGAATAGTTCTAGTAGTGCCAACTATATTCTTATGAACTTTCGAATAAACGAGGAACTTTGTAACTCGAAAGTAGAATTCAAAACAAGGCAAAATCGAAAATAATCGCTCTACATCAAATGTGTTTGCGAACGAAGTTTTTTTTGCCAAAGTGTAAGTTAAATGTTATAAATTATTAATATGCAATTTGAATTTGAGAGTTTTTCATTCAACTTCTTGTCTTTTATTATTTTACCACCCCAATTACACCCGGAATTCGTGATAACTTAATGATAAGCGAAGAACAAAACTAAAACAAAAGTATATATTTTTCATTAAGAATGCATTCAAATATTCTACCGTATATATGTATAAAGGGTCCGCCAAATAACTTTTTTTTTGAAAATGCTATAAAAACATCGAGTGTAGCTTCGGCTGTGTGGCACGTAGCGCGCGCTGCCGTCCTGTTGAAACCAAATTTTGCCAATATCCTCCTCCTTTTGTGAACAAAAATTCGTTCAACATGGCCCGATAACGATAGCCATTGACTGTAACGGCCACTCCTTGCTCGTTTTCGAAGAAAAATGGCCCAATTATGCCTCTGGACCAAAATTCGCACCAAACATTGACTCGTTTTGGCTGTATCGGCTATTCAATGTATGCGTACGGGTTTTCTGTGCCCCAAATGCGACAATTTTGCTTGTTTACATACCCGCCAAGATCAAAATAAGCTTCATCTGAAAAGATGATGAAGCGTATACACTACCATATTTGTTCAGCGGAAAGATAAAACTATTTATCTGTGAAATCAGACATGAGCTAAGTGTAACCATTTACAAAATAAGCACTAGTTAAAAAAAAACGTTCGATGGCGGACCCTATATGTGCAAACCTTTTCTCACTCAGCTCCATTATTTTGGAGTTATCTCTTATTCTTCTGCGTTCAATTTGCTTGTACCGTTCTTCATTTCCTTGCAAATTAAACCAAATTCCAACGGTGGTGTCCATTTTTGTTATAATTATTCTTGTCCAAAAATTTGATGTTTTATTTTTGTTTTTTTTTCTTTGTTTTTAAAACTGTCATACGACTCGACACTCGTTCGAAAGTAGAAATTTTTTTGAAAACAAGTTGGTATAACCGGCATTCGATTCTACTTTCATACGTAGTACAATTTGAAAGTAGAATCGGAAATGAGTTTCGAATAGAATCAAAAGTAGAATCGAGTTACATAGTAGGGCCCCTGATGTGGACATTCTTTGCAGGTGAGTCCTTAGAAGTATGAATGGTGATTCAATTTCCGGTCTGTGAGAATTGCAACCCCGACATGCTGAAAACTCCAAACAACAATCTGGTTTATGTAGATGTAGAACAAATGAATTCTGTTATTATTAAAGAAAACATTTCTTGAGCTATTAATACTTTCTGTCTCTTCACCAGTTATGCTACAAAAACTACAAGACATAGTAGTAACATGCCTGAAGACTATTTTCAAACGATGCTTCTATCTCAATCATGTGCCGGAGTTTTTATTTCTAAGGAGGGTAGGCGTTCTCATGAATACGCAAAGGATTTTTGACCAATTAGCTTGACCTCATTTATGCTAAAAACAATTGAACGCATCCTAGATACCCATATCAGGGACATGTTCGACGAATATCCGCTAGAAGAGCCTCTGCACGCATATTCCGTAGGCAAGTCTACTGAGATGGCCCTGCATGAGGCAGAGCGCATTATTGAGAAAACAGTTCAATATATAGAATTTACTCTTGCTACCTTCTTAGAGGTAGAAGGTACTTTAAATAATGTCTTAGGGCCCCCGCAGACTGCAGACTTTTTATCGGCCGATAGTTTGGTCGGCTTCTTAATCAGTATGGAGAGGAATGCATATGCGCACACTACAGCGATTCAGTATCGGCCGATAAAAAAATTTGATAGGCTACCCGATTACATTCAAACTAATCTGTCGGCCAACTATCGGCCGACTGTTTAATCAGTATTGGCGCATACACGCCTGCATACATGACGATTGTTTAGTCGGCCGATAGTTCAGTTCGCTCTGTGATTTGGCGTCGTGTGCGTGTATTTTGAATATGGCGTCGCCTAAATCACAATTGTTGATTGTCATTGTGCGACCGCTTCAACAGTCAGTTACAAGCTAGTTCGGGAATAGTTGGCCGGCTGTTGTATAGTCTGCGCCCTGTTCACCAATCAAACTGTTTAGTTGGCTCGGTGGGCGCACTTTCAGCCCAACCCGACTAAACTATCGGCCGATAAAAAGTCTGCAGTCTGCGGAGGCCCTTAACTGAATCCATTCACGGATCACTAATAACTGAATCACAAACACGCTTCAGCTTCGGCTTCGCCTGACGTTTACGAGTTCAGCCATAGGAATTCAATGCATGCTATCATAATGGAGCTTCGACCTCACGTTTCGTTTGACAACCGTAAGGAAAAGAACGTAATGTGACTCCAAACGGAAGCTCTAGTTCAATTATCTGAACATTTTCTTTGTCTGACAGCTCAACAGCTGTAAAAAAGTGTTAACGAACAAAATATTTGCTCTTTGGAGGGATGAAATAATAGAAATGTCATTCAAAGCAACCTCGAAGCAGGCCCACCGTAACGCAGACGAAGCCGAAGCTGAAGCGTGTTTGTGATTCAGCCATAACTGACTTCGGGTGGACGATCTAATTCAAGAATGGATAATTTCTATGCTTTTGTGGACGTACACAGCCGGTGTACATCCTATTTTGTCTTATAAATCGATTGTGTGGTTGCCTGCGCTTAACAGGAAATACAACATCGAGAAACTAAAGAAGGTTCAAAGGAGAGCTAGTGTCGGCACAACAGGGGCCCTTCAATCCTGCCCAACAGATCCTTTAGATGTTATTCTGCACCTTCTACCAATAGACCTACACATAAGATATTTAATATCGTGCAGCGCGGTAAGGCTTAAAGAATCAAACTGTTGGTTTTTCAGACCCTATGGGCACGACAACACTAAAGAACAGATCCCAGCGGATATTTTTTCGACAGACACTGACTACTGCACTCCTGCCTTAAACCTCAGTAAAGATTCGTCATTCCTGTCAAAAAAGATTGGGAGGATGATATGGTTACGAAAAACTTCGATACTACTATCTTTATTGATGGGTCAAAGATGGAGGATGGAGTTGGGTCGGGAATCCCAAAAATGTCTCTAAATCTATTCGGCTACCTGATTTTACCCGTGTATTTCAACTGGTTAAACAATGTTGGGATGAACTATAAGGCATAAACATCAACTTCCGCTTTTTGGGTTCCAGGTAATAGTGACATACTGACATTGATGTAAATGAACGAGCTGATGAGTTAGCCCGGCAACGATCGGTCCTTCATATCTCACTTGCGGAAAGGGTGAATATTCCTCTTGGAGCTATGAATGGCAAATTTTCTCAATTTTGCTGACAGAATCCAACCGCAGGACTGTACCATATCCACAAAGATATGGACTACCTATAGCAAAAACCGTTCTATTGAATTTTTATGCAAACCTAGACATGAGGGTCAGTACAATATATGCAGAAAAGTTGGGCATCCCTCAAAATACTCATTGTCGTAGTTGTGGAGACTAACATAAAAGGGAAACTGTTATTTACTTTCTCTGTAAATGTCCTGCTATGACCAGTTTTAGAATGTTAATCTTCTCCTTAAAGATCTATCAAAACAGTAAGGACTTTCCAGTACAAAGTGAGTCACGCAGCAAGGCAAGGTTTTTCAAAACCTAATTTATGTAGTCTTAGACTCATAACTAATGAGAATTTTCGGAAAGTAAGCGAGAAAGTAGTAGGTACCCGTGGCCTGATGGTTAGTGCGTAGGAAGGTCATGCGAGAGGTCTTGGGTTCAATCCCTGCCTGTACCAAGGGTACTTTCTCTTGCGAGGAATTGACAAATCTTCCAAGAGTAATTGTTGTCAGCCGTTCGGATTCGGCTTAAAAAACTGTAAGTATCCTCCATTCTTGACAACATTACTCGCACACAGGAATGGTTGAGAGTTGTTAGTCACTAGGCCCTAATTCTCTAAGGACTGTTGCGTTTGTACTCATCATACAATTTGTTGTTAAAAACTTGTTTTACATTATCTTCATTATGAATTTTTAAAGAGGTATGTTTTAAAAACTTAACCTGATGGAAACATTAAAAAGTCGAATTTGAATTCGGTGCAAGCAGACAATAAGCGTAGTTTTGTTGAACAGTGAAACCATCAGTCTTTTCCTTAATTCCCGATCCCCTGTAAACCAAAACTAATTTAAGAACCTTAATAATTGTTACGGTCGTATTTAGAAACGGTTTATTGATGTTGATAAGGGCCTACGTAAAAAGTATTTTATCTCAGCCAAAAAGGCATTGTTCCTATAATGGATTGGAAAATAATTGTATGTATGTAAAGTTTAATAATGCTTTTATACGTTTAGAGGTCACTTAACGAAATCTTATAAATAAAAACAAATTATTCCAACGGATTATCAACCCCAAATCGTTTATAGGCCAAAATAATAGTTGAGATTTTCAAAAAGTCTCTATACAAAATAATTTATAACTATTTTCATTCCTCGTAGATAAAACGAGAAAGATCAATGTAAATTGTAAATCAAAATATAAATGCCAAATAGAGTGGAGAGTTTTTTAAAGGGTCATTAAATGAAATTAAGGATATGTACTAAATCGAATACAATACATTAACTTCATAAAAAAGGTTTTTGGTCTTATTCGTTTTCAAAAAGTACAAAACCTCTAAGATGAAGATTTAAATAATTAAGTTTTTTGAGACAAAATCAAAGGTCATAATTAAAAATAAGCAAAAATAAACCAAAAGTTTTAACGCCAATGTTTGAACTTGAACGTAAAGTTGAAAATAAAAATAAATAAATAATTTAAAGTTTCTTTTCTCTTTTATTGCAATAACAACCAGTTTTTACTTAAATATCTAAAAACATTGTGCAACTATGGGTTTTTTCAAAGTGCATCAGACACTTTTCTCTGGGGGGTAAAATTTGTACCCAACCAAATTCAAAAATAATCCTCACTCACCCTTAAACGATGGTCCGCAACTGTCCACAGCCTTGCTCCAAAATCATTTGATGTTCCGAGGATATATGAACCCGTTGAATCAAACTCAACCGAATTGATACCAGCACTGCTACCGCCCAGAACTGCTCTGGCTTCTGTTGTTGTTCCTGTTATATCTAAAATGTTGAATAAGAATGTTGAATTTAAAAACTCTAATACTATACAAAATAGAAAAAACAAAAATCTTACGCTTATTAACATCCCAAAGTTTAACCCTCCGATCGGCACCACCAGTGGCAACCATTTTCTCAACCGGATTCCAGCGTACTGCACTGGCTTCGGTTTCATGAGCTTCGAATTTCATTATTAATTCTGGTTCTGACGAATGGAAGCGTTCCGGGCCGGTACCAGGCGATAGTTTAACCTCATCGGCCAACATTAACATCTCATCGTATAAAAAGTCACCGCCACCGCCAACACCTCCTCCTTGATCGCCACCAGCAATACTTGCAGATTCAGGTGGCAGATCGTTTGGACTGTTTGAGTTGCGTGTCTCACGGACGGCGTCTTCCAAATCGCGGCGTAATTTGTCGGACCGTTTTCTGAAAAGTGACGGCAGTCTTTTTCTAGATTTTAAATGAATGTTTCAAAATAAGTTTAGCGTTTTTGGTCAGGCCGTTAGTAGAATCACAATGTGGCGAATTTCATTTTATGGTGCTGTGTTATATCGAATAACTATATAGATACAAATGTATATCGAGATTTTATGTATGAATTGCAATTTTAAGTGAATGAAAATTAATGTAAAGTAAATTGCTTTTCTTGGTACCAGAAGCCCAATTCCTTTATTTTTATTTTCGCAACCAATTTTCAAAAGCTATCTTATTTTTTGATTTGTTTGTGAACGAAAAACATGCTATGAATGCGGGTTATTGAAAAAATAACACTTTATGGGTCATGAGAGTGATGGTTATCAAAAAACAAACAAAAATGTTTATGCAAACGGTATTAATCTATCAAGTCACTAAAATCTATTGTGGGTTTGCTTTTTTTGTGTGTTTCAATAATTTGATTTGAGTTGGAAAGTGATTTTTGTTGGTATTAATGTTTATAGAAGACTTTTTCGTATGTTAAATTTTGAACTAGAAAAATCGTTTTTGCTTCGTAGAGTAATCAAAAATGTTGAAATTGTTATTAAAATTGGGGAAATTAAGAATGTTAGTGACACCTAGGTTCGTTAGACAGTGTCAAGGATTGTCAAATATTTTATTTTGTAAATTATAACCAGCCACTAAAAATGTTTAAAAGCTAAATTTACAATCCCAAGCATGTTTAATTGAAATAAAATAACCTCTATCGGAGTTGATGAGCAAGTTAATAACTTTTTCCAAAAAACATGTTTGTTTTTGTTGATTTAAGGCCTACGTGACGTTAAAAAGCTTTTAGGTTTTTTACAGAGCTAAGGCACGCGCTTGCAGAATTGCTTTTCAAGGTTCTTAAGTCTATATAAATCACCATGTTCTAAAGATTCACTCCTATACTAATCGAATTGTCATTGGGTATCTGAATGGACAAGGCCCATGATTCATACAAAACACAGAATGCAAAGGATTGTGAGGGAAAAAATGTAATCATTTTTGTAATCCAAATTCGTAAGCTGTAAATTAATGAGGAAAAAAAAAACAAAGTAAATGGGCAGGTTCAGCCGACGTAAGGGACTTAAAAGTTAGGGAAGTTTCTATTATCTGATTGGCCAGCTGCCAAAAAAAGACCTTCCAATTTAGGCAACTTTAATAGAATGTTGACTGGAAAGTTACTCAAGAAAAATCTCCCTAACTGTCAAGTCTACTTCTGTCAAAATGACAATTGATAATGTTATTTTATTCAAGTGAAAGCTGAACTTTATTACTCTATGGGCGGTGTGAATAAAAACGAGTAGGACAAGTAAATACTTGAAAATATCAAAATAACAAGTAAACGCCAAAATTGAAGTGAATAAAACAAGTATTTACTCTTACTCGCGAGTAAATACTTGAGAGGCTAGTAAAACCCGGAAAAAATGCCAATTTTGGTGTGAATAAACCAAAGTAAATACTTCTGTAGCAAGTAAATATTTGTCTATTCGCAAGTCAACCCTACCCCAGACTTGCAGTCGTACTTGTATACGAAAGATGGTTAGTTTAGGCGAAAACAGAACAAGGTTAGGCGAAAACTGAACAAGTCACAACAGGAAATGATGCGTAGTCTGTGTGGCGCTACAAGTATTTACTTGCCTTTTTTGTGAATTCAGTTGTCTCACGAGTAAATACTTGCTAGTATACCCTCGGGTTGACGAGTACACGGTCACAAGTAAACTCGACGCTTTATTCACATCGGTTTACTTGGAGTTTAAATACTCGTTACACTTTACTTGTAAGTAAATACTCGTCGTACTCGTTTTTATTCACACCGCCCTATGTTTTTTTTATTTTCTGCACAACTTCACTCAATGCTTTCTATAAAAGGGTTCGTTGTCAATTTGTAAAAGAAATAAGTAATATTTCCTTACAATACAAAATACAAATCGTGATGGACTTGTAGCTTGTCTGAGTAGTGTTTTGTAGACAATAATGTTTTTGGTAATTTGTATATTGTGAACTTAAAGTAGAGGTTTGTGAAAAACTAACTAGTTGCCTTGGTCAGAATTTACGTTCATAGAATGAAGTTGACTGCAAATGAAGTCCCTTATATTGCCTGAACCTGCCCAATGGTTTTCGAATAAGAGATTTAATTTCAAGTAGCTGTCACTTTTGAAGCAAGTCGTAATTTTTTACCATTTGACAGAAAAACACTACGTCATTACTTAAAATGGAAAGATTCACGCCTATTTCAATGTTGATTAGTGATCATCTACACGTTAAGGGCTATAGAGATCATTTTTGAACACCTTCTCTCTAAAAAGTTATTGTGGAAAAAGTGAAAGGGCTTTTATTTAGGTACGTGAGTAGAAGCATAAGATAATTTATTTTTTTAAATGAAAAGATTTTTAAAGTTGAAGAAGTTTATAACAAAGAAAACGGTACAATTTATGCAACATCAACATATTAAACGAAATTGTTTTCTTAAGGGTTCATTGTAACCATCACTACGCTTCTGTAATAATTGTTCTTTTTAAAAGTTTCACTCCAAAGTGTTAAATCCCGCCATTTTTGGGAACAAATGTAAAGACAGTTGCCAAGTTGTACCATAGATATTGTGTTAGAGGGTTTAGTAAAGGGTTTAGAAAATGCCCTCTTTAATCTAGATAAATGGATTCTTGTACAGGATTCTGGTGAGAAAAACAAAGCCAAGACAACACAAAAGTTCATTAGGATCAATATCAAAATTTAGAGAAGCTTAAGATTTGTTCTCGGGAAGTTCATATTTTATTATGAAGATTACTTTTTGTGGTCAGAATTGGAGAGCGTGCTTGAAACATTTCTCACAGGAACTGTCAAAAATATCAAAGGAAACAGTGCAACTATAGGTCGATGGCCACAACGACTTCTTTTTTGATTGAACTAATACTATGCCCAAGTAAATAATGAGTACAAAATAGTGTATAGTTCATGTCTTATGGTGTTTTATGCTTGTAAAAGAATTTATGGCACGACTATGTACACATAATTTTTTTCAGAATTATTTTTGGTTTGGAGTTTAGTTCTTAGTAATACACGCTAAACACTTGAATTTCGTTAAAAAATGTTGAGATGTTTTTGACATATCGAATTTAAATAAAAATTATATTATTTAAAAATCACACTCACTTTTTCGACATCTCTACCATCGTAACGCCATTCTTGATTCAAATTTCGAGTTCGGAATTTTTACGAAAGAAATACTTGCTATATATACATATGTAAATCATATATGTCACAAGGAAAAGGGGTGCATCGGCTGCTCAAATTCAAAAGAGACTTTCATTTCTGTCAAAGCTCTTTTTTATTAACGCAGAAAACAACACCAGCGCTGAGATCAAACGAAGAATAACTCTTGCTAACCGCGCTGTTTTTAGGGCTAAGAGAGCAATTGAGTAGCCTTCTCTCGAGGGACCAAAGTGTCGCTATATAAGACCCTCATCATCTCCGTCCTGCTATACGGTTCAGAAGCATGGACTTTAACAAAAGCGGATGAAAGCACCTTGGGTCGTTTCGAGAGAAAAGTTCTTCGTGTGATCTACGGTCCCGTATGCATAGAAGGGGAGTGGAGGAGAAGGTGGAACGACGAGCTGTACGGGCTGTACAGCGACGTAGACTTAGCCACAAGGGTAAAAGTCCAACGACTAAGATGGTTGGGTCACGTAGAGCGCATGGAAACCAATGCTCCAGCCCAAAAGGTCTTCGATAGAGGAAGACCGCGGATCAGGTGGCGTGCAAAAGTGAAAAGTGACCTCACCCAACTTGGAGCGCGAAACTGGAGAAATCTAGTTAGGAACCGAGCTAGATGGTGAAGTTTGTCTATCTATCTATCTATCTATCTATCTATCTATCTGTTGGGTGATACCCTAGTTCACACAGCGCGCCACCTTAAGTAAGTAAGTAAAGCTCTTTATTTTAATCTAGGAACATAACCACTGCTGCCTAACATGATAATGGTTCTGCCAATACCCACATGTGGAACGAGACTTGGTTGCTCGAGGAGTTGAAAGCATATAAATGGATTATTGTAGATGTATTTGGGGCTAGAACCAGACTTTTATGCCTATGGGACAGTCAAATAGCATCTTTCAGGCAGAACATAATCAAAAAAAGACACAACAAAAACAAAATATATTTTGATCAAGTCAAATATCCAAACCACGTTGAAAGCACTAGGCAGTTAACATATAGCTCACATGAGAGCTTTGCTCAGAAAGTCCTTGGTTGAACAATAAGGTAGGTTTCAGGGCTTCTACAAGGACATCCAGGGCATTATATAATAGACTTGTTAAAAAAGGAACATGATGGAACTGTATTGAATCTCTTTCATTCTTTGAGGTTCTTGGGTACTTTTTTTGCGACTCCTTTTTTAGTTCTAATGTAGAAAGAATTTCTGAAAATTTCAGCTAATTCTTGCTTTTCTGGTAATATTTCTTAACCTTTTAACTAGTGACGTGTAGTTTAACAGGCGTCACGTGTTTTCATATTCTTAGAAATAAACACTTGCTTTTTAGTACCTTTTGTATTAGTATTTAGTGCTTAAGCGAACACCGAAGAAGGCAGATGCGTTATAGGTTGTTTTACACGTAAGTAATACGAATTAGAAAATCGATCGTTGCCTATGAAGCTACATTCCCCTTTATTGTCATGCAAATAATTTTACGATATATTTCTTTATTTTCAGTGCAAAATATTAGAAAACACTAGAAAACATCAACCTCAGCCTACGTATTCATCAAAGAATACAAAATTACGAACAGATGACTCATCGTTTGAAAAGAAATTGAATGCCCTCATGCTACCTTCAGACAAATCTAACAGTGAATGTGGTATTAATGAGAACTTGTTTTCCTACCGTAAACTTTTACATCTTTGTGAAAGTGGTCAAGATGAAGACCTAGAGGAGAACATTCAACAAGAGGATAACGATAATGAGATGACAGATCCCTGGAAGTGATGTTAAAACCGATAGTTCTGTTGATCAGCATCTATTTTCGAAATTACGAAGGTCGGAAAAAATCGTTAAAATTGTCAAAGTTACCTCTAAATGCTAGAGTTAGCATTAGCATGCCTAGTGTCTGTCCCCTTCAGCATTTGGAATAAATTATATAAAGCTGTGATACTTGTGTCCTAATACATCACGATAACATAGTTAATGAGGTTACTAAAAAGTCTGACATTATTATTTTTTTTTTATCACACAACGAAAGAAGCCGTTGATGAAGCCGATAAAAATGTTCCAGCCACCGAACAAGAAGGACTTGAGTAACATAAACGCTTATATTCTATATAATATCCATCATCCTAAGATTACAGACAGAGGAGATTTTCTTTAATCATCATTAGCCCGTTCGCTAATACTACCCTAAATGCAAAGACATGCTGTGTGCACTCAATTACCAATGTAGTTACAGCTAGTTATTAAGCGAGGTCTGGGTGACGATATGGATGAAGATGTCCTAGATCGGAAAAATCCTAAAACAATTCAAGCCTAGCGTTAGGCATGCAGCATTTGTCTGTCTAAAGTACACACAATGACAGTGTACACTGTTGCAATGCGTACGCCCTTAGTGCAAAAATTGCCAAATATTTTATGTCAAATTTAGCGGATGTCAGAATTCTTACTTTTAGTTCACAGAAGTGAGTTGTATGTTTTTTTGTTTTCCTTTATATTGAATTATAAGAAAAAAGTATTACATTTGACATAGAATTTATATTAAGTCTATTAAAATACTAAAAAAGGATCGCATGTCAAATAGAGCTGAAATTAACATTAATTGTTAATTATAGTTTTTTTTTTCTAAGTAAGCATACAGTGCATAGTGAATTCATTTATAATTGTTTTATTGTATACCAGAGTTAAATTTTAAATCATCGACGTGTAATTTTAACAATTTTTTAATTTCGAAGTATAAGCCTGTGTAACACCATGTCCTTTAGAGTTTAATAAATGTGTCATGTCCCTATTTAAATCTAAACTCTCAAATGAAACATTTTTAGGTGGGATTAAACTCTATAGGGCTTAAAAATATTAAGCTTTTGTAATGGTCTGACATAAGATTTTGTCGGTATTTAATATATTTATTCTGACGAGTTATTTTAAAGTAATACAAATCTTGTTAAAATAATATGAGGGTTAAATATATGAATCACTTAGAGTTGACCAATAACGCTTTCTTAAAGTTTTTTTTTTAATAATAAACACAAGAACATACCTATTCATAAAATAAGCCCCTTATTTAGTTTCGCTCAATTAATAAGCTCTTATTAACTTTGAACAAACAAAATAAAATAAACAAATAAACAAATAGACAAAACAAAAAAAGGACGACAACAAAAACAACACACAAAAAATAGAACAAACCTTTTATCTTGGGTTAACTTTTCCACAAATAATTATTATTATAATCATTACTTATTTTTTGGGTGCTTTACGTTTTTTTTTTCAATAACAAAAAAAAATTAACAAAAATAAAGAAAACAAACTTAAATGCATGGTTTTATAGAAAAGTTTGAATAATTGAAAAATAAAAATAAGAAAAAAAAAAATGTTCATAAAGCACACAAAACCATTTCCAGAGCACAATCGTGGGGATGCTGATCGAGTTCTTTAGTTTTTAATAAATAATTATTTTTTGTTTAATCAAAAATACTCGCAAATACAAAATACAATTTGTTGTTGTATTTTTGTTAGCAGCGATAAACAAACTTACTTTAGGAAGCTTTCGTTTTCTTCGTTTAGTTTATCAGCGTCCTTGGATTTGTATTTCATCAGACGTTCTAAAAGGCTTCGATTTTCATCCTGAAAATGTAACACAAAAATTTAATTTAATTTAATTTAATTGAAAAGAAAAATCACTCGGTAAATATTCACACGGTTTTGATGCAACTGATTGTTCAGTGAGATTTTGAAATTTTTCAAAACAAAAATAAACAAATAAGAATATTTAAATATGCATATAAGTATATATGTAAGTAAGTACATAAATATATTAAAGAATGTTCTTAAGAATTAAGAATTATTAATTTTATCCAGCTACCTACGTCATATATTATTTCAACACCTCTTTCAGGCCCAATTTAGTTAATCGACGTTTTTTTGGCTCACTTCCAAGTTTTTCTTTTTTTCTCTTCTTTGACATCAAAAAACAAAAGAATATAAAAACAAATAAGATCATCCTCTTTTGATCATCTTTATCATAATCATTCATAACCGGATGCCGATTAATGACAAATTTATTAATAAAACGGATCGTGCGTGACTATAGGTCGGTTTTATAAAATGTTAAGTGCTACTGTCAATATGACGACACACTTGATCTAATTTATTGTCAGTGGGTGTTTATATGAATTAAGTCATAAAATTTAAAAAAAAACGCACACATCGTATAATATGTTTAAACAAAAACATCAAAAAAACCGCTTTTGTCTTGTTTTGTTTTTAAAATATTTTTATTTCTAGATTATTGTAATCAAACATTGTTTTATTGCTGCGAGATTAATGACTAAAGAACAATGATGAAGAAATTAAGAAATTTGTATTTCTCATTCATCATTTTCAAAGGTTTATTTTTAAAACAGCTAAAATATATTGTTCAAAAACTGAATCTAAAATAATAAAATTGTTATACTAATGTAAGGATAAGCTAAAGACAAGTTTTTGGACACCACCGCTTAAAAACATTCTTTTATGTTCTGTAAAGGAGGCTGACAAAATTAAAATAACATAATGTGTATCTTACCCTACATTAATTTTTTTAGAACTCTGTTTTCCAGCAATGTATGGTATAACTATTGAATTTGGACGACTCTTTACATATAAAAGCATTATAAGATTCCAAAAAGTTTTTTAATATGTCCTACTTAAGAGCTAAATACAATAGTTTTGAGGAGATTTGTGTGCATTTCATGATGTAATGTTAGAAATTGTGTGCAAAATTAGCTTTTTTTCAAAAACAATATATTCTGTTCTTGTTGTCATTTCTATAAATGTGAAAAACGCTCCAAAAATGTAGATACAAAAAGCCAGAAAATGACAAATTTAATCTTTTTTTCTAAGATTTTTGTATTTTCTTCTGAAGCAATTTCCGGGAGTTTATTATTACTATCATGACCGCTACGACTCAACCCCCCTACTGGATCCACTATTGGCTGCATGGATTCTACTTATTACTTATTTCTTTTCCAATTTGAGAAGGATCCCTTTTACACAAAACATTAAATGGAATTGGGAAGAAAATAAATAAATTATAGAATAATAAAGTTCAGCTTTCAGTTGAATAAAAAAACATGATTAATGGTCATTTTGACATAAGTTGACTTGACTTGATAGTTGGGGAAATTTTTGTGGACTAGCTTTCCTGCCTACTGTCAACGCTCTTTTAGTATGTTTGCCGAGGCATCACTAACCATCTTCCAAAGTTCGTGGTTATTCGACGGTTAAGCATTCTTTATACCTCTTATAACATCCCCCCGTACATTTTATTTTGCATTGAGGTCAGTTGATTGTGCATACCAAACCATAGTGATGACCCTAAACCATTCTTTGGCCGGTCCGGTCGATTTGTATGTTTTGGGTAATTATACTGCTGGAATATCCATTTAATAGGCATTTCATACTCAGCCTAATGCAACATAGTCCATTGTATTAAAACATGCCCAAACTATTATTTTTGACCCTCCGTGTTTGACAGTTATTGGCGTATTTTTTGGCAGATATTCTAATTTGGGGACAACGCGACGTATTGCCGGGATCCAATACTACCAAAAAGAACAAACTTGATCTAATCTGTTCACAGTATAGTTTACCATTTCTTCAGTGGCCAGTTTATATGGGCATTGGCAAACTGGAGACGCTTTTGGGTATGCTTCTTTGTCAATAGCGCTACTTTACAAGGCACGAATTCTAAAGATATTTTTCTTAAAGTGCCTGCGAATAGTCACTGTATATTTACATTTCAATTTAAATCCCTTTTTGGATTTCCAAGGAAGAGGGAGAAGGCTGAATTTTGCTATAATGGTGATTGACCTTCTATGACGCTTAGCTTCGACTTTATTATCGCAATGGCAGCTTCTTTATAGCCATATTAGGTTTAAAATTCAAACTGCCCTATAAATTGAAAATATGTAGCCTTAACAACAGACGGTTGGTCATCTAGATCTCAAGATTCTCTTACTTCAGTTACTATTCATTATATAAAGGAGAAATGCGAACTTGTTAATTAAATATTTTTGCACAGCAAAAAAACTTACTCTTCTTTTAGAAATGGTTATTGGAGAGTGAGAGTTACAGGGAAAAGTTAATGCAATAGTAAATTGTGTGAAGGGTAGTTCGGAAACTGTGGAGGCATTTGTTATGGTTTTTAAAAAAAGCTAGCAAACTTCAAATATTGTAGCTTCCGTCCTTAAAAAAAAAAAACAAAATTTACTTGGACAAAACTAAAGAACAAGAAGTAAACTAGTTCAAAGCTGCCCATACGATGGAATTCATCATCTATTATGTGCGAAAGCCAAAAGATGTGCAGTAGTTGCTGTTTTCGCTGATAGAGTTGTAATATCATCTCATTTGGTTTTAAAACCAGAGATAAGGGAAAGGAAAGTGGCATATATCGACGCAATGGTGAAAGTTTTGAATCCACTCCATGTTGCGATCACAATTCTTTATTCAGAATATTTGACTCTTTCAGTTCTAAGACTGATCATGTATGGCTTAATAAATAAACAAACTTGGAACGACCATCGATGAAGATGCAAGTTTCGAATGAAACGAAATACAGATAATGAAGTTCTCCTTGAAAAAATGTAATGCTTCCTAGATCCAAGATACAAGAATTTCGAATTTGAGAACGAAAGATAAAATGAAGGAATTATGTCAAACATTTTATCGATAACACTTTGCCTTTGACATCGGATAACACGAGTCATTGATGAAAGATTTAGCGCCATGGATTTCTTGTTACAAGCCAAAACGAATACCTAATGAGGTTCACAGTGAGTTTGACATGTATTTGCCAGAGCCACAATTGAGTCATAATGGGCAGTTTTAGACAGAAGCGACTTGAAAGTAAGGCAAGTTTCTAGCATCTGATTGGCCAGCTGCCAAAAATTTGGCTTCCAAATAAGGCAACTTTATTGATCCAAGAAAAATCTCCCTAACTATCGAGTCAAGTCTACTTATGTCAAAATGACACTTGATCATGTTTTTTCATTGAACTGAAAGCTAAACTTTATTACTCTATGATTAATTTATTTTCTGCACAATTTAATTTAATTTGGGTTAATTGTCAAATTGGAGTATTTCTTTACAATACAGAATACAAATCGTGATGGACATGTGGCATGCCTGAGAAGTGTTTTGTAGAAAATAATGTTTTAATAGTTTTTGCAAGATTAACTAAAAGAAGAGGTTGCGAAGTAAAGTTCCGAGTTTGAAGTTTATGAAACTTGAAAAACTAACCAGTTGCCTTGGTCAAAATTCCCTTATGTGGTCTGAACCTGCCCAATGTCTCTAATCCTCTAAGATGATGGAAAGATTAGGACACATTTTCCAGTCGGTCATTGACAGCGAAAATAGCAAAAAAAAACATTTATATATGTATACCTTGCAGCTGGGAACATTGTAACTCTTTTGCCCAAGAATGTAACTTGTTGACATTTTTGAAAATTAATTAAAAACTAATCCAATCAAGTTTTAATATAAAGCTCTACCGTTCTCAAAAAAAAATGTTTTCCATAGTTTCGTAAGACACAACAACCTCAAGCTTTATGTATCAATGTATCCTTTAATTAGTATTCATTAATCAATAATGTTTAGTTTTTGTTTTCTCATAACAACGTTAAAAGATTAATTGTGAATAAATGTAAAAATTTGTATACTTTTTTAAAAACTCGATATTTCACTTATGTATGTAAATACAAAATTTGCATCTTCTTAATCAAGTAATTTTGTTGCTTCACTAAAACTGAACATTTTAAAAAGAAATGCTTGTTATTGTATTAAAAAAATTATGTTTCAAATTCGGCATCCAACTGAGTGCTGCTTGAGATCACAGAACAAATAGGTTTTAAACATCATCCTATTGTGGAAAAAATTGTGATATCCATATATACACTGCTTGCAGAATTAAAATGAAATTTAGGCAAACAAGTTTAACTTATAAAAACATAAGTACCCGTATACAAAACCGTTAACCGGAAATGTTTTGCGCACCCGAGTACCCGACATCTTATAAAACCTGGGTACCCGGGTAATAACCGAAACTCCGATTACGGATATTTTCCAGTCGAAATTAAGAGCTCTAGTTTACATCATCTTAAGAATTCGTCCAGCAATGTCGACATAAATTCAAGCATGCAGCAAAAGGTGGAGACCAAAGGAAAAAAGAAAAAGCGGTAAAAAGATTGAATGAACAAATGAATATTCTAATGGGGTTGTGATGGACTCCGACCTTGCGAATTATAATTATTTTGCTTCCAGAAGTTTGTTTTCATTAACAATAATAATACAAAAATAAACAGGCTCCAATACTATTAAAGATTTGAAGACTTAGGAATACCAACTTATTTGTCAAATATTGTACTTTCTATGGTAATAACAAAAGTAACTTATAATATGCAATTAACAAGCCTATTCTTTTTAAAAACAAACACTAAACTACAAAGGATTTCCATCTAGACAAACAAAACATAACATTTTAGTCTAAATATCAATCAAAATCTTAAATCATAATAAAAAAAAGAAACACTTAAAAGATAAAACTATATTTTGTTTACAGTTGATACTGTGAGAACCAGACCGCATGGCATGTTCAATGTATACATACATACATCTATAGCTATAGCTGAAGATGACACCATCAACAAATTGTTTGTATCTAATAGTTGACATAACATCAACCAGATAACGCAACTGAACCGCGACCACAGTCAATGATTAATTCACATAATCTAGCATAAAAACAAAAACATTCAACGTTAGATTCGAAATTTCATGGAATTTAAATGAACACAAAATTATAATAACGAAAATATATAAAAATAGAACGCAGTGTTAATTATATTGCTCATCTCTTCGCTACCCCTTCCCTTTCCTTCCCCTAGCCCTTTTAAAGTATGTGACTTGATTGAAAACGAGCGACGATTTGTAATAAAAATAACAAAAAAACATAAATCAAGTGCAGGCATCCATAAACGTGTCATTCGCCCTCGAGAGGCCTAATAACGCTTTTCATTTGAAATATACAAACAAAAATAACAATATCGCTTGACTCTTTCTGCGAATAGCGGATTCTATTTATCATTTTCCATTTATGACCGCCAATAGAGCAGCCAGCGATACGTGATAACGCGTGCGACTTTGCATCGAAATTGATAATGAGCTCCAATTGAATGACAGGAACTTGGAAGAGCAGCGCGCTGCGAGAGGAAGCAGCTCTTATAATAAGGCAGGTATGTAATTAATTTGAGGAAAACCAAATTAACTACAATGTAGCGATAGCAGGAATTAATTTGTATTGAAAATCTCACCTGAATGCCCCGCATTTTCTCCTCGAGCGCACTAAATGCCAGTTGGAGGGCAGTGTGTTCATCTCGGAGGGTTGTGTCTAGCTTCTTGAGTTCTTCGAGACTTGATTTCAACATAGCCGACTCGGCGCGTAAGATTTGATTCATCTTCATGTGCTCGGCGCAGCTGTTCGAGGGTAACATAAAATAAGAAAGAAAAGACAATGAATTTGGCTCTCATAGCTGGAGATAACTTACTTTAGATCTTTTTCGGCGAGAAGCTTGCGCTGTTCCTCGACTTTCATGCTCAGGTCGACAATCATCTGGGAATTGTCGCCCTTTCGCTTGTGCAACTCGGTGAGATGCTTCTGCTCGGCCAGAAGACGCTCGAGGACAGCAAAGGAACCACCCGAATCCTTGCCACCTGTTGCCACGGCAGTTCGTAGCTTCTCGTTCTCGACATTGATTCGAAGGTTCTCTGCCTCCAATTGGCAAACGGTGTCATAGAAGCGATTATCTGTGGAAAGAGATAAAGAATAGAAATGTGTGTCGATATCGTCTTCGATGATTGCAACACCCAATTTTGTCTCATTAACATAATTAAACTCAATTAATGAGACTTCGTCTTGGGTCTTTGCTGCTGTCGCTGTTTTCACATCATCTGCATGGTTCTGGTTTCTGGAATCTCACAAGGCCGATTCTAATTGGCAGATGGAAAGTGAAACTTACTTTGTTGGATTAGTTCCTTGTGGTAGGATGATTCGCGTTTATTGCGATCAATTATCCGTGTTATGATTGATTGGCGCCAGTTTGGCGCATCTGAAGACATATTTCTTCACAAATGAAATCACTTTTGCTTCAAAAATATGATGGGTTGAGTGTGGAGACAAATCTGTGATGGTTTATGTTTTTTAGAATGGGAAAAGAGTTTGCTTTGATGTTAGATTTGGAAAATCAAAACACACGCGATTGACAATTTTCCTTTCCGTGTAGCTAAAACCGTCGTTTCTTCTTTTCCTAGTTTCTTTTTGTTTTGAGAGAACAAGTTGTGGGTGAAATGACAGATGATGGACACTTGTGTTTGTTGTTGTTGTGATTTTGACATTTTTAAATGTCATCAGTTGTGGATTCTAATTGGAACTTGGAAAGTAGTTGGAATTAAGGAAGTGCTACGAAAATGGAAGCAATTAGGTTTGAGTATGAACTATATTGGAAACAAGAACCAATTGGAATGTAATAATTTTTTAATGAAAAATGTTCTTTAATTTTGTCAGTTTCGTTATTTAAACTTTTTAATTCAAACAACAACACTGTTTGGTTACTTTTTGTGTTATTATTTATATTTTAAAAGTATACAAATGTGAAATTTTGTTTGCGTTAAAGTTGAAGTGGAGATTGTGGAACATAACACACAAGCACGAAAAACCGTTGCATATTTTCAGGAGTGGCAATGGATTCCATCCAATGGTCTGCTTACACTTTTTAATGTTGTTATGATAAAATGTCAGGTCTCGTTATGATTGATTTATGCTACATAATTTATGTTTATAAAATAGAGAGAATAGATTTAAATGCAAAATTCGTTAATTTCTGCATTAAAGGAATTTAAAGATATGTACAGGTCAAGATTATAGTGAAAACGAACAAGTTGACCTATGCTATAGCATCTTCGTCTGCATCGCTGTTGCGGCCACAATGTTACAAGGATTACAAAACATTTATATTTTTTCTTTATTTTAAAATGTTGTTACTGGGTTAAACTGTTTTTTAAGTATTTCATTTGAATTTTCTTTAATTGAAAGGTTCATTAAACTAAATTCAAAATTGGCTTGAACGAGTGAGATACTTTTTCAAATTTCAATGCGTTTTTGTTATAGTTTATAAAGAATCAAAAGTAATTTATAACTATCATTTTAAGACTATGAAGAAACACTGCGCACCTAATTATAGCTACCTTTTTCCTTTTAGAGCTATGCCATTTATGTTGATAGCAAATATTTTCCGATTTTCTTACTATTTCTAGATTTTCGAAAGTTTTTTGATTTATTTCATTACACTTTCGTGAAGGCTGGTGGCTGAAATGATCAAGGGCAATAGCCGTAGTCGTAGTCGTACTCATGACGAAAATCTGGTAAAATAATCTTATAATTAAATGTCCTGCAAATCAGCATCAATAGCCGTGTTTTTTGGAATTCCATTCAGAGTATAGAGTGAGAAATTGACAAAAAAAACGGTTTTTAGATTTGAAATTTTATAAATTTTACAAAATTGTAAGAAATTAGCAAAATTAAGACCAGAACTAATTATAACTTAATAAAATTTACAGCTGTTAAGAAAATTTCTGAAATAATTTGTTTTTAATTTGTTTTCATATTTTATATTTTGTAAATTGACCCGTAGTACCTGTAGTGTGATGGTTAGTGCGTTGGACTGTCATACAAGGGGTCTTGGGTTCAATCCCTAACTTTTTTCACGGGTACTGCCTCTTGCGAGGAATTGACAAATCTTCCAAGAGTAATTCTTGTCATGAAAAGTGCTTTCTCAAATGAGCCTTTCGGATTCGGCATATAAACTGTAGGTCCCTTCCATCTCTGACAACATTGCTCGCACACAGTAATGGTTGAGAGTTGTAAGTCACTAGGCCCTAGTTCTTCATGGACTGTTGTGCCACCTCATTTATTTTAATTTTAAATTGAATCTAAATGTTTTCTTAAATTGTTCTTATTTTGACAATAGCTTATTTTATTACCTCAAGCTGAACATACACAACCGAGCCAGATTGGCTCACGGTCCAAATTTCAGCATAGGTACATGACCAAGCCACAACCAATTTGACAGATTGATTATTTTTATATTTTTCATTTTGAGCACACATTTTTTGACTTTCTGAAAATCCAAATGGACCAAACCGAGCCACCTCAGTTTCACGATCGATTTTGGATCGGCTGTGGTCCAATTGAGTATTTGGCTCTGTAGTGTATGGCCAGCTTAAAACTAACTTAAGCTACATTTCTACCGTTTTGTTTGAAATTTGCAAAGAATTTGGTGTAGATATAAATTGTTAAATATCACATTTATGCATTCTTTCATCGGTCGTTGGCTACTCTCATGTCAATAGTCCTTAACTGTGCAACAGATGGCGCTATTTTTGTCCACACTAACTTTTTGCAAAATAACAAACAAATATTACAGCTTCTGTTTATTTCCGTATAATCTTACAACTTGGTCAAGAAAGCTTAATATAAAAACAAAACTGTATTTTTATAAAGTTTTACAATTTTGTACAATTATTTTTAAAAAAGATTACAACGACGAGTAGAAAACTCGAAGATCGATTTTATGCTACGTAACGTTGAAAACCAGAATTAAAATGAAGATTTGAATTTCCTTATTTTTATCTTTTTTAGAAGAAGTACGAAGATACTTAAAGAGTCTTATTCAGAAAAGTAGTAGTATTATAGTTACTACAGAGCCACTGCAAAATTTTGTAAGAATATTTAAAAAAAATGCAAACAAAATTTTTTGTCCCTTTAGTGTGTGAACACTTATGACACCATTGGTTACTAAAATTTAGAAAGCTAAGAGACTGTATGTTGCTACTTCAAAAACGTGGTGGCTTATGAGAGATTACACAGCTTACTATGACATCAAGACGACACAAAACTCAGCGTTTTTCGTATAAAAATGCTGTCAACAGCGTTTAAAATCTCAAAAAGTCCATCAAGCAGTAAGCGCTCACTGAAAAATAAAATGGGCCAAACAATTTCGGAATTATACGGCGCATGTTTAGTATTGCATTGCAATATCATCGACTATCGTCGACACTGAATTTAATAAGTGGTTAATAACATTCCCTGGTTGCATTTTCGTTTTTCTATTATTTATTTGTAGTCATTTATTTTTTATTTACAAAATGGAGCGTTGAATGAACGATAAACTGTTAAAAAAATCTTAGAAAAAAATCATTACTATGAAACATCAGCTTCATAGGTTGTGTTCTTTTAAATCGTACTAATATGCGTTTTGTTTTCCAAACAAACAAACGTCTAAACAATCAACAAACGAAGTTATAGCTGAAAACCAAAAGTTAGCTGTGAGCGTGAACATCCCGCAAATTTTGGGTTAGGAGATTAGGTTTTGACAAAAGAATGTTTGTGTATCAACTGGTTTTTGCTATGCGCTTACAACTATACAAATCTATCCGGATAGCTTTGAATAGATCTCTGAACGCGACCAATTGTTCGAGACTCGATCAAACGTCAAAAGTAAAGAGTTTGTTTTTGTGATATGACTAAAATTAAACTTAACTACGGATATTTTTAAATTTTATTGATATAAATGAAGGATAATATTCTTCAAACTCTAAAACCAAATTTTGTATTCTTTGGGAAGAACTCTGAACATCAACGAGTCTAGCTCAACCTCGTACAAAAAAGAATCACAATATTATATGTACATTAGGTATATTGAACTTAACATTAGATATTACTTAGTTACCTTTTTCATGGCTGTACGCACTGGTTCCAGACTATATCCATTTTTTTCTGGGCAATATTTTTTGATTCGATTTAAAATACAAATGGGAACTTATGTATGTACATAAATAATAGAATTCAAACTGATGAAATTTCAATTTTCTGTCAAGACTTCGTAATTTCCAATTTAAAAAAAAATATTTTTTTAAAACAAGTAACTTTTTGTATTTCTATGATAATATAAACCGAATGTTAAGAGATAAAATATTCTTACTTACTTACTTAAGGTGGCGCTACAGTCCAGTATGAACTAGGGCATCACCCAACAAACTTCTCCATCTAGCTCGGTTCCTAGCTAAATATTTCCAGTTTCGCGCTCCAAGTTCGGTGAGGTCACTTTCCAGCCCAAAGAAACAGCGGTTAGCAAGAGTTATTCTTCGTTTGATATTAGCGCTGGTGTTGTTTTCTGCGTTAAAGCGGAGCATAGTTAGACGAAGTCCTTAACTACCTCAAAGCTAAGTCTGTCGATGGTGAGGTTTTTACCGAGACGTCGGTGTTGTAAGTCCTTTTATGACCACAGCATGTACTTTGTTTTGCCCTCATTAACCGTTAAACCCATTTTTGCCGCCTCTGCCTGAATACCTTGGCTACAACGAGGTAGTGGTCCGAGTCGATGTCAGCTCCTCGGAAAGTTCGGACATCCATGATGCTGGAAGCGTGTCTATCGTCTATCGCCAATCTGGTTGACTGTAGATTGATCTGGAGAACTATTGAGGTGTAGAAAACGTGTAGTGTCTACCATGACATTTCGGCCCGCAGCAAAGTCGATGAGCCTTATGGCTGAATCACATACACGCTTCAGCTTCGGCTTCGCCTGACGTTTACGAGTTCAGCCATAGGAATTCAATGCATGCTATCACAATGGAGCTTCGACCTCACGTTTTGTTTGGCAATCGTAAAGAAAAGAACGTAATGTGACTCTAAACGGAAGCTCTAGTTCAATTTTCTGAACATTTGCTTCGTCTGACAGCTCAACTGTTTTAAAAAATGTAAAGAAACAAAATATTTGCTCTTTGGAGGGATGAAATAATAGAAATGTCATTCAAAGCAACCTCGAAACATGCCCAACGTAACGCAGACGAAGCCGAAGCTGAAGCGTGTATGTGATTCAGCCATTAATCCGTTGCCGGAAGTGTTGACGGGCAGAGAGTTTTTCCCGATTATTCCATCAAAAATGTCTTCCCTTCCTAGCTTGGCATTAAAATCGCCCAGGACAATCTTAATATATCGTAGCTAGTACACTGCTCATATGTTTTGTCTAAGAGCTCGAAGAACATATCCCTGGTATTGTCATCCCCCTCTCCTGTGGAGGCCTGCACGCATATTAGGCTACTGTTGCCTTGATGCGAATGGTCATGAGGCGCTCGTTGATGCACGTATAGGTCAAGACTTCTTGCCTAAGTCTGGCTCCAATAACAAAACCGCATCCAAATAAGCGCTGTTGGTTTTCTCGGTAGCATGCTACCATAGTAAATATCGCAGTATCGTATTTCCTGGATGGCGGTGATGTCTGCTTTATAGCAGTCTAGGGCCTCCGCTAATTCTTCGGCTGCACCTGGTCTGTTAAGGGACCTAACATTCCACGTGCATATCCGAAGTTCGTTTTTCTTAATTCGTTTGCGAGGGTTGTCAACAGTAAATCCGTCCGTATCCGAGGCTTGTTGGTGCTTCACAACTGGTTTTTCTTTATGTCGTCAGGAAGTCACCCTGATGCACGACCTTTAACCGGAAGGACCAGGTCTTTGATTTAACTCCAAGGGTGAGAGCCGGCATAACCGCTCCTTCAGGCCTGGGCTTCTAATATGTCTTAGAAGCCCTATAAGGTGTTCACTAAGTAGTTCAACCTAACTAGAACTGTAGACGCCACTATTGATTCCATCTCGGGAATTCCTCCGCTGCCGTCTGGATGAAAGGAGAGGTGCCTTAGTGGAAACAACTCTCCCCCTCTCTCGTTTGCTACCCCCAACAACTTTCCACTGGGGTTGGAACTCAATCTCCAGTTGAGGTACTAAGCACCCGATGTACTCAGGGGGGTGGTGAGAGTAGGAGTTGATAGACAGAGGTGGGGTTTAGAAAAACCTGTGGACGTTTGTGTCCTCTGAAAGCACATGTCTACCATTTGAGATGAAATAACCTAAAATATAAATCTAATACCGGTTTCCATTTCTGCAGCTGCACCAACCCCTCCCCCCGTTAAAGTACCTTATTTCTGTTTGCCGAAGCATATATTTCAAATCATGTTGATTGTGTTTCGTTACTCGTTTCCGCAAAACATGTTCTTTAAAAATTACTTTTGAGGATGGAATTTTCCTTTCATGTTGCTTTTCATATCTATGTTTTTTCCTTTCTCTCAAAACTTTGATACCTTCCCACCACTCGTTATATTTGCGTAAAGCCTAATAACTTAAAACACTTATCTCTGAAATACCATAATGGTCTACATATAACTTTACTACTTACTCTTTTCCTCCCCGCATACACTCACACTGAATTTTAAATTAAACTCTCCAAGTCCTAACCGCTTAAAACGATCTCATCATCGACTAAAAACATGTAACTTCAATATTTAAAATGCCATAAAAATAAATTTAATCAAGCGCCTCTATACTTTTCTCTACCAACTCTCTACATAAAAAATAGTTAAAAAAATAAGTCCTTAGATGTTCAAAAACTATCTTTCCCAACCAAGAAGAGAGTGCCAGGCCAGTGCCTGAGTGCCACACGAATTGCATGCTGAAATGTCATTCATAATAATTTTCTATATATTCACATACGTTTCCTGTTTCCCTAATCCAGCTCAAACCATATACCAACCTTACACGAAGCTATAACCCAACTTTTTAACTCGGATTTATGCTTCCCATAGAAATGTAAATTTCATATCAAGAATCTACAAAATGACACTTTTAAAAAACCTATCAAATAAATTTGATATAAAAATAAGAAAAATGTTAAAAGTAGGATATTATCTACTTTAGATGGGTTTTCCAGCTTCCTGCTAATTACCCTCCCACAGATCACTACCACAGCATGTCAGGTAAGCTGCTGAAGCAGTCGTTCGGTGGCGAATGGCTGCTGGCGTCCGTGTCGTCAACACTAGTCCGTGCGTTCATAAATGCCGAACAGAAAATCACTTAAGATAAGAACTCGGATAATGTATCTGCGACGTCATAAATAAGCTCCAGTTACTTGTTAACTTCTAGCGCTTCAGATACTCTTATAATATACTTTGACCGTTGGCCCCCAGCTGCCACTTCTGCTTCAACTTACTGTATTCATTCTCGCCTAAACACGCTTAACTGATAAAATAAAAATTCAGTTAACTTAGGATCGGGACTCGGGACTCGGGAAGGAACTTACGAACGACATGGTCCTCAAATCCCAATTAACAGCGCAAGTCTGGCGATCTGTGATCTGAGCGAAAAGTGTTTTCGCGCAAACAGCTCCATTAGTAGCGACGACGACACCGTTCCTAAGTAAGTGCGAAATAATTGAGTAATAAATTGTGAGGACCTTTCTGAAAACTGAAAATCGCGCGTTTGGAATTTTCATACCATACAACATTCCACAGTAGGTAAGGTAAGGTAGTCTCGACTTGTACTCTCTTATAGTGTAGTCCTATTTATCGTGAAAAATGCCTCCTCGTTCGCCTTCGCATGATCATCATCATCATCATGAACGAGGAACGTGCAGGAGCTTGAAAAGCATCCAGAGAGGACTGCCTTAGTCTTAGGTGATTATATCAGCAAGTTCGCTAATTGGACAATAAATTGTCCAACTTATTGTGATGTTTTGACAAATGTCTAAGCATCCAACAATATGAATGAACCCCAAAAGCATACCTTACCTGCCCATTGTCGGTCGCGTAGAGTCGGTCCGTTTATGATGATAATGATGATGCAACAGGTGGTGGTATCTTCTTCTACCTCTACCTGTATTGTGGCAAGGTATGTTAAATCCTATGGGCCAATCCTTTTCATTTTTATGGCCTCAAACCACACAAGAACGGAGTTTAAAAGTTGAGAAGTTATAAATCCCCAAAGCATTCAATATGATATCAGCGTTGCCATCTCAATTCTTGGCACAGCCAGAGCGCGAGAGGATGGGCATGGTTACTCCGAGGTATACTTGGGATCAGGATAGGTACCTAAGCAAAAAGCATATCATTTGCATGGTCCGTTATTTATATGTGCCTTCAGAAGTTTAGAAAGGATAGATATGTGACATTATGACCCACCAACATATATATCACATGTCTGTTAGCTCAAGCTCATGGCTCATGGCTCTGGCTCTGGAGTTCATTTTCCAAACTTACAAAAGTTAAAGAGACACCAAGAAGTCTGCAAATGAAATGTGTTATGCTGTCGAGCAGGTTATAATGCTTTGAAGGCGAAGGTACATATAGTATACTCCGGTACTCCGTTGTGTTCCAGAGGTTCGTCTGGTCGTCGTCGTTGGTGTGGTTGTATATCTTCGGTCCATTGATGATGGGAAAGTTTACCATCATCATCATCAACATCATCAGAGACTTTGAGATGAAATCTTTAAGAGATTTATGAATAAAATATGAAATCAATTCCAATTTGTGGACAGAAAGAAGAATTTGAAATGTTAGACTTTGTGAGAAAAACTTTGAATCATTATTTGGACCTGCTGCACTTGGACTTGGATTTGGATTTGGATTTAAACCTGGATTCGGGATTCGAGAACATTTGTTATTCCCTATTAAGGTTGATTTGCAAAGTGACATTAGAACTGCAGATTGGTACAAGTGATTTGCAATTTTGTTGCACAAATAGAAGGTAGTTATATTTTGTGGGTCAGGTTAGAAAAAATAATACTTTGATAAGTCTGAAAGACTATGAGACAATTACTGTCATATTTATCCTTGATGGTAGAATGATGGCAAAGTCATGAACCTGTTCTTATAACAAGATCTTTTATGATTTTAAAAAAATGAAGTTCTGTTATTGAACTTTTTTTAGAAAAAGTGGAAATACTTTTGGCTTTCGGAAATGAGTGTCAACGTTGCAAAACAACAAAAAGCCTCAGACATACATAACTGCACCAATCCTTGAGGCAATTTTTAACACCTTCTTATATCTGGTCCATATTCACTCGGCATGGAGATAAGTGAAAGTTGTTTTTATACCTAAAGTAGGAAAAGGCTCGCAAGTCAACCCTAAAGATCTACGACCTATAAGTCTATCATCATTCCTTCTTAAGACCTTAGAAAGATTGATTTATGTATATACATTACATTTAAGTTTAAGAATTCATACCAAACTTCTTTCTGGGTCTTAAAATGCCTACCTTAAAGACAAATCGGTGGAAAGGGTATTATACTAATTAGTAGGCATGAATGCTCCCTCCATCACAGAGAGTTAACTATGGTTGCTTTCCTTGACATCGAAGGGGCTTTTAACAACGTGGTCACGTCTGCAATAACATCTGCACTAACATCTCTGAACGTAGAGAGTTCACTTGGGGAGTTAAGTCATTTCATGCTGACCAGCAGAATAATTACCTCAAAACTGGGCAACTCTTCTTTTAGAAGATTCACTAGTAGAGCGACATCGCAAGGTGGTATTCTATCCCCTCCCGAAAATCATTTGGATGGCTCAAGGTGTTTCGAAAGTTTGGTGGTCAATATTTTAAGGGATTATATATTCAGACAAATAAAATCTTTAAACAAATCTGAAAGGACAAAAAGAAAACATATTTAGAAAACGAAGCTCTCAAACTTACATGCTGTAAGGATACTAAACAGTTTTGGGTTGCAATAAATAAATTTAATGGCAAAGAACCATAAATTAGCGTACAATTAGATGCAAGGACACTCATGGACCATTTCCAAAGGCTACTGCACACAACACCTAGTATGCATTTTATTCAATATGCAGTACCCTGCATTACAAATGAAATTTTAAATGCACCTATTACAGAGGAAGAAGTTGTAGAGGCCTTAAGGAAACTCAAAGGTTGAAAGGCACCAGGACTTGATAGGATCCCCATAGAATTCTTTAAGTATGCGACGTCAAACGAAACGGGAAATATACCAACATAGTTTAAAAAAGCCATCATATATCCCATACACAAAAAAGGTAATTTAGCCGATCTAAATTTTCGAATGACAAATTGGATCGAAATCGATAAATTGATTAAGGAATGTCAAGCCGGATTTCATACTGCAAAATATCGCGGGTACTTTGTCGAACAAAACAAAAAATTATTCGCCTTTTTTGTTGATTTCAAGGCAGCCTTCGACATTATCGATCGAAAAGCTTTAATATATCGGGTGATTTTTTAAGAGCTTGAAAACTTTTTTTTAAAAAAAACGCATAAAATTTGCAAAATCTCATCGATTCTTTATTTGAAACGTTAGATTGGTCCATGACATTTACTTTTTGAAGATAATTTCATTTAAATGTTGACCGCGGCTGCGTCTTAGGTGGTCCATTCGGAAAGTCCAATTTTGGGTAACTTTTTCGAGCATTTCGGCCGGAATAGCCCGAATTTCTTCGGAAATGTTGTCTTCCAAAGCTGGAATAGTTGCTGGCTTATTTGTGTAGACTTAAGACTTGACGTAGCCCCACAAAAAATAGTCTAAAGGCGTCAAATCGCATGATCTTGGTGGCCAACTTACCGGTCCATTCCTTGAGATGAATTGTTCTCCGAAGTTTTCCCTCAAAATGGCCATAGAATCGCGAGCTGTGTGGCATGTAGCGCCATCTTGTTGAAACCACATGTCAACCAAGTTCAGTTCTTCCATTTTTGGCAACAAAAAGTTTGTTAGCATTGAACGATAGGATCGCAAAGGTTTTGATTTTTAAAAAGGTATCTGGCAGAGCTTGCAGAAACGAAAAATGGTATCTTAATGGACAGCCCATTGAAATTGTAAAAGCATACAGGTATCTTATAGTCACGATAACTAACAATCTCAGCATAGAATCTCACTTGAAAGAAAAGTATAGTAAAAGCTAAAAGTGCCATATCCGCAACCTGGAAAAGATGTTTTTCAAATAACATACATAGTTGATCACAGTGTAAAATATAAAATATTTCAAGCTGTATCTGAGTCTGTGATGTTGTATGCAGCACAATCTTGGGGGTACTATCAGTACGAAACCGTTAAGAAACTGCTAAGGTACTACGTCAAAAAATCTTTCAATCTGCAAATACAACGCCAAACTACATGATAAATATAGAAACAGGACTACCACCACTTTTTATTAAAACCTTAAAAATGCATGTTGATTATGTAACGAAAGTTCTAGAAATGCCAGATGATAGACTTCCAAAAATAATTGCTAGAAAGACAATTGAAAGAAAAACTCTTTGGTTTAAAAAACTAGAGGAGCTTGCAACGTACTGCGGAATAGAATTCAATCTCGTGAATGGAAATGGAAGGTACTGCACAGATGTTTTCCAAAACCTTATTTCAAAAGTAGACCAACAATACAGAGCTGACTGTATAAGCTTAGCTACTGCATCAGTCCACAGATCTGCATACAGCATTTTAAATCATAATTTGCACGAAAGAAATTTTTTTCACAATGAAAATGTGATGGAAATTATATCGTCTATTTTCAAAACGAGAGGAGAGCTTATTCGTCTTAATTATATCCCCCACCGTCCTTACTTACCAATTTACTGTAACCTTTCCAACCTATCGGAGAGAGAAGATATCATGCATTTTATTGGAAGATGCCCTATTTTGAAAGAAATACGAAGAAGTTATCTTGGAAGTAACACGTTATCGGAAGAAGAAGTCTTAGCACATCTCAACTGTGAAAACAATTTAAAGCAACCTTTTTATTTTTATAAATACGCTATGAGCTATCGCAATCAAATTATCAATGAAGAGTTTTAACAACAAAACAAATTTGTTTTTTTTTTACCACCAAATAGAAACAAACTTAATACTAAATGTTTATTTTAATGTCAATTAGGCAGACGGCAAAGCCATGCTTATCGATTTTTTGTAAAATAATTTGTAATAGGTATAAACAAGAACAGAAACAATAAAAAAAAAATATCTATCCCCTCCCCTCTGGAACCTGGTAAATGAACTCCAAAATGGTCTGGATGCGGAGGGTTTTAGAGTGATGGCCTATGCGGATGACGTTACATCTTAACACCCTAAAAGAACTCTTACAAAAACGCTTTAGATAAACTAATACTTTGGGATCATCGGTGTGGACTGGGTGTCAACCTAAACACAACGATTCAGTCATATTTTGAGGAAATACAAAAGTCCATATGTTAACCATCCCCATATAAAAGGTATCCAATTATAGTTCTCACACGAGGCTTTTGGGTCTTATTTTAGACAAGAAACTAAATTCGAAACGTACATATAATCTAATCACAATCGCCTAACACGAACTCTAGGCGGCACTGAAAACCCTACTCTGCCTAACACCTCTTGCTATACTTAGCAAAAAAAATAGCTGCAAGCTCTGCTATTCGACTCAAAGCTTCATCGCAGTGTGTTAACAAACATTCTATGTATTTGGACTCAATTACAAAGCACACAGACTACACCATCCCCCAACTGCAATTCGATATAAACTTCCAGATTTCTATACCTTCCAGATCTTTCTGGGAGGATAGATGGAAGGCGCATATGTACACTTTTACACAGATGGATCAAACAAAAACTTAGGGGTTGATGAATATGTGTACTCTGAACGTCTCTTTTTCTGCTTTCCCAATCATTGTAGCATGTTCCAGGCGGAACTTTAGGTGGTTAAAGAAGTCTTGTCCAGGTTTAAGGATGTCAACATCTGATATCCGTTTTTTCTCAGATAGTCAGACCGCGGCCGCTATAAAATCTCTGAACTCTATCTCTGCAAACTCTATAACAGTCCAGGAATTTGAAAGGTTGATGAACTCGACAGAAATGGTACAGTAAAACTAATTCTACCACGTTTTGCTAATGCTGGTGGTATACCAATCGCTACGTGTAAACTATTGCCAATACAAGACGCAATAAATAAGGCAAAGGTGGAACAATATCACGGCGATCAAGGTGCTTGCTATGTGTAAACAGATCGCATATAAGCTCGATAATTGGTGTCATAAACGGGCGATGTCTAATAGGAAAGCGCCCCAAGTGGCTAGGCGTTCTCAAATGACTTTAGTAACAGCTTTATGGATGATGAAGAGGAGGGAACAGTTTTCACCTCCTCTGTACATGCCCTGCTCTAGCTAAAAAACGCAAGACTTATCTTGGATAATTCTTCTATTACGATCCAAACGATCTCAATCACAATCAGCCTCTCACGATTCGTAAGGGACTTAAACTGGTTTCATTGAGCTTAGAAGAAACCCTCAAGATTCGTGTGGTACCACAATGGGCAATTAAACTGGCGTAAGTGTGTCCTACTCCACCACGGACAGCCACTTTAACCTAACCTATCCTAATGTTGGTTTTTAATACGTCTATAAAGTTGGGGAATTATTTCTAACGCTCTTTCGTATATAGATTTACAGAAAAAACCTATCTTGTTGGCCAGTAACTTCAAACGCTGGCCGTATAGAGATAACTGGTCATATTGTGTGGCTAAATATTGCGTCTTATTGGAAACACATATTGTCCAGGTCATGATCTTCAATAGCTTTAAAAATAATTTGTTATCGTTTGACCTTTTGAGCAGACAAAAAAGTTACTTTGTCTAGATGAAATGTCATTTCTTCTTGTTTTACATACCCACCCTGTGAAATGCCTTATCCTTTAATAAAATGAAATTTTACTATAATAAAGTAAATCAGTATTACATCTCAATCAATCAATTTTTCTAAAAGCATTGCAAGGTTTTAAAATATACATATATGTACATTGTACATATATTCAAAATCATGACAACATTAATACATTATTATCTCCCACAACATCGGAAGTACAATTTATAATCCACTTTACTAATTGCTCAGTCATATAATAAATATTTCTACCCATAATCCAAACTGGCTTTGGCTTAAAACAAGAAGTCATTGAAGTAATCAAAAATTGTACGTAGCTTTATTGTAATTTGTATAACTATATGCACAAAATAGCTCGGAGGTGTTATGCTGATGAAATTCATTACATTTCTATGAGCTATGTTAAATGGTGAGCATATTAAGTATATCAGCAATATTCTATTCACTGAGCTATGAATAAGTCATAGTTAAGCTAAAGCCTAAGAGATTACGATAAATACAAAATCAAAAGTTAATAAAATTAATATTATTATAAAATGGATCACCCACATTAGTTTTCAGAACACTTTTGTTGTTAGTTATTAGTAATAGCATGCTGCGGAAAGATAAATGTTAACTTAGCAAAACAACATTCACCCATTGAATAGTTAGTAGTTTGATAATTTGCCTTTAATTTGTCATGAATTGGGTGCGACAAAATAAATGTTGCCATTTGTTAAAAATCAAACTTCTGCTCTCAAGGCATGGAATATCAATATGTTTTAGTCTGTATTGATAAGGCATGTCCCAAACACCTCAGTGCAAATCTCAGGAACCTTTTTTTCACCAGTTTTCATCTGGATTTATGACAGGCATAATTTGTTGCTTAGACCTGAGAAGCGTATTCGAGAATTGCCCGAACAAAAATGTTATAACAAGCCGTTTTAAAAAATTGTTTCGATTCTCTAATTCGACCAAAAATTAGCTTTATTAGTTATTGAGTTGCACAAATTTCATTTTACATGCAATAATTATAAAAGAAATTACAGAAACCTTTCTCGTAAACAACATAGTTTAACATTTATCAACGTTAGGAAACATACAGTTATGAAAACACCAATTAAAAACTCTTCACAATCACGAGAACTTAAAACAGTTTTGAAAAATTCTAACATCTTTGACAAAAATGATTGACTTAGGGTGTTTCAACACAACAGGTAAATGGTTAATAAAAAAAACAAACATAATAGGGCCTCAAGCACTACATTGTGAAATTTCAGAGTTAGCTTTGAACTTGTTTAATTCACAACAATTGAAAAGTACAGATTCTGATATATCCAATAAATATGATATAATGTAGCAAGCAAAGCTCGATGTGAGAGTTTTTGAAACGCTAAACTGAAATCAGTAAAAATGTACTCTAATTGTTTTTTGTTTTTTAATGAGTCCATATAGTTTTCGGCTTGTTCCCTTTAAATGTGATAAAAGTGAGTAGAACGCAAATTAGTAAAAACTTGCTTATTTGGAACGATCATAGATTTAACATAAAAACATAGTAATTCACAAATAATAGACTCAAGATTAAGGAATAATAGATAATCTAGCAATAGGTCTGCAATTTTTAATTCGTCTTTGGATCCTGACTTGAAACCGTCGTCGTGCTTCAGAACAGACGGGTAAGGACAAGATTTTCTTGTCCTCACCTGTTTACCTTGAAAAATGTTTTAAAATTGGGTGACGATTTCTTCAAATACAAGAGGATCGGAGGACTTATTTGCAGTAATGTTGTCAACGATAGTAGGTACTAAACACTAGGAGTAGCAATTTTCAATTGGAATTTAAAAAATTGTTTTGTTGATGAAGTCTAATTGAAGTTATATCGACAAATAGTCTTGAATCGTTCGATCGCAGGTTACTAGTTTGTAATATATCATTCTTATAAGGGCAGCGTAAACAAGCAACATTTGTTAGTTTAAAATCATCCAAAAGAATTATTTTATCCTGACAATTGAACAATTCATCAATAAATCCTAAGTATCCAAACATTAAACATAAACATCCTGTGGCCTTCCGAGAGCGATGTTACAATATATGTAAAGGCTGGTTAAATTGTAAGGGACGACATTAAATGTGAACCACACCTAAACGTCAACTTTTTGTCTGCATTTTATTTGGCATTTCTCAATTTCAGACTTACTCAATTTGAACCATGAAAAGATACACAATCGAGCAGCGCGTTTAAGTTATTCAGGCTTAATATGGAAATGGGCAAAAATTTGAGCAAAACGGCTTTGCGGGAGATGTAAAAACAATAGTGCTGCACGTACTGCAGAAAATATTGCTACTGTTCGCAATAATAAAACCGTCCACATCAACTCGTCGTCGTCCTGCCCAACAATTTCCACCTCTACCGCTCGTCGTTGATGAACATTATGCATAAATATGCTTAAAAGGTGCAATTGACTCAATAACTAAAGCTTCTTTACCATTTCAAGAGTCGTCAATGGTAACAGTGATCATCCACTTCCGAGGAAAATTATCTTTAGTAATGAGGCACATTTTCACCTCAGTGGACTCGTCAATAAGCAGAATTGCTGCATTTGGGAGAATAATAGTAAAAGAGTGATTGTCGACAAACCAATGCACCCAAAAAAAAAGATTTTTTGTTGCGCTTTATGGGCTGGTGCCATCCATCACCGGACAGTATTTTTAACTCCCCATAGGAAGTTATAGTGATCGTTCCGATTTGTCAAATTGAAAACTTTGACATTTCTTGACCGTTCAAGGTCCCTAGAAAGCTTTTTTCGTCGTGCATATTTTAAGAACCAGTAGTGATATCGAATTCAAATACATTTTGTTAAACAGGTAATATCAAAGAAAGATGAAAAAAGGACTTTTAATAAAATTGAGTGGGTTTTATTTTTACCATAGCAATTTAAAAAAAAAGAAAATTCTAGTAAACCCAAAATATCTCACGAACCAAAAACGCTAGAGACTTGAATTAATTTTTATATTATATATTGCAACGTGATACGAAACAAATATATTTTTGAAAAAAATATACGGTTAACGGTTTTCTTATAAATAAAATAAACTGAAAAAAAAATATTTATCACCTCGAATATTTTACGAACAATAAATGATTTTATCTCCAAAATAGTTTCATGCAACCAAGAATAACTTTTTTGACATCTGGTAAAACTTTGAGAAAAATCGAATTGACAGTTTTTTACAAAAAAAAAACCTAAAAAAAATGACTAAAAGTTGGTCTAAATTTTCGACTCAAATATCTTTTCAAAAATTTTAGACATTGGCTTCAAACTAATTTCATCTTATATATTTATATAATATTGTCAAAAAAAAACACATAAAATGCTGAAATATGCATGAAATCTTTAGTTAAATCGATAGTACGGTCCATATAATTTAATGTTTAAAGATTATTTCATGAAAATGTTGACCTTGACTGCGCCTCAAATGGTCCATCCGCTTAGTCCAATTTTGACATATTCTTTCCAACATTTCGGCCTGTATCTCACGAATAAATGCTTCAATGTTGTCCTCCAATGCGTCAATTGAAGCGGGCTTGTCTGTATAGACATGAGCTTTAACATAGCCCCACAAAAAATAGTCTAAAGGCGTTAAAACGTGAAATAAAATGTTCACCGAACTCGCCTCTCAATAAGTCCATTGTAATAATAAAAAAACATAAACCGCACCAAACTGTGACTTTTTCTGGATGCATTGGTAGCTCTTGCAATACTTCTGGCTGAAATTCATTCCAAAAAACAACAAATCTTCTTATTTACGTACCCATTGAGACAAAAATGAAAATCGTCGCTGAACACAATTTGTCGGTAAAAAAGTGGATCTTTGGCCCATTCACCAAAAATTTTACTTGGGCAGTAGGTCGTTCGGCTTCAATTCTTGCACCAACTGTATTTTAAAAGGCATCACACCTAAATCGTTCCGCAAAATTGTCCACGTTGTTGAGTAACAGAGGCCCAATTGCTGCGAACGGTGACGAATCGATAATTGATGTTCATCATTAATACTGGCCGAAACAGCTGCGATATTTTCTTCGCACTCTACGTAAGCGTGTTGGTGGTTTAATGCAAAGTAAATTCGGTGCGAAATTTAATCACAATATCCCGAATAGCCACTTCAGTGGGTCGATTAAACTGACCATAAAATGGAAGAAGCGCGCGATGAACTTTCTTAACAGAGTACTCATTTTGATAAAAAAATAATAAAACTTTCAATAAATGGTACTAAAATTATTAAAAATTGGTTTTCGACTAAAAATCTCGTTAGCAAAAATAGGTTTAGAAATCAAACTATTTCATAATATGCAAAAAAACCACCTGACAACTTTTTTAATAAAACACACAAACCTACAAAACAACATAAACCTGATAAGAAATGGTTTTTGACTCAAGTGTTAGGAGAACAATCAATATTGTTATGAATATTTTGTTAAAGTTTAAAACAAGACAGATCGACAGCCTCTTTTTTTAAATCTCAACCCATAACCAACACTTAAAACATTAAAGTTTGACAAATATTTAAATTAAAAAAAATAGTTTTCATATCAAGATATATTAATAACCAATACAAACTCTGTCAACAGTTGATGCTTTATAATTATCTGTAAAATAAATTTTTTGCTTAGATTTGAAGAAGAAAATATTTGGGAAATCATTGGACCTACGTGTTGATTATGTTCTTAAATTTAAGATAATTCAGTAAGCTTCTACTTGTTTAGATTTAGTAAAAAAAAGATAAAGAAGTATCCTCTTATAATCACTTGCAACTGAATATTTATAATCATAAATACACAATTGGCTTTTAATTTCACTCTAACTTTGCTTTTGTGTTTCTTAGTTGTCACCAAGGCGTATACTTGTTTCTTTTTTTGTTAATGAAATATAAAAATAATAATTGTTTACAATAACACATAACTATGTTTTTATTATTTTTGGAGAGTCATTAAGTCACCAGCAATTATGAAATTGCTTTTTCTGACTCATTCTTCATCTGTTCTGCATATTCATCAAATTGTTAAAACAAAATAAACCAAAATTGCCAGAAGCTCAAAATTTTAAATCAGATTGCCCACAGATGTTTTTGTTATTATTTATTATGAGGAACTCAAATTTTCAAGACGTATATTGACTGAATCGTTGGCGTGCAAAAACCCGTTTCGTAAAGCTTATAATTATTATTTTTTTTATTAATGGTCTTGTCTCTAGTGTAACCTGCTATATACATATTATATATGAACAAAAACACTGACGGAATCAAAGCTATTTTTACATATCACGACATCAAGAATTGGACTATTTGGGGAGAAGTAAGCTATAAGGTGTATGTAAGGGTAAACCTACTCAAAACTTATTAACTACTTGTTTGGAGATCGTTACGTGTTTTATTGTAAACAAATTTTCACACATCATACAAATCTAAATAAATCGTCATCAAAAGTTAGTAAATAAATAACAGTGCTAAGTATTTTTTAATGCAGGGATGGCAAACCAATAAGAAACGCATAATCCATACTATTTAAACTGCCTTTTTTTGTTAAATACTTAAGAGGAGAGGGGGTCTATATGGTTATTTTAACAATAAATTGTTGAGGCATAGATTTTAGAAAGTTAAGGCTAGTTTATCAATTTCACCTAAGTTAGAAATTGTTAACCAGTTAAAGTAAAAGATATTGCATAAATTAACAGATTTTTTGTGATCCACAGTCATATTTAAACCCCCTGTTTCCATTCAAGGCTAGTTTGCTGACAGTGGGTTAAGCCTATAAATAAATTTTTAGTGGTTCTGGTTTAATTGCGTAAACTAAAGAAATTAATTAGATGGCGCAACAGTCCGTTGAGAACCACTTTCTGTTTAGAAGGGACCTACAGTTGTATGCCGAATCGGAACGGCTACATTTATTTGAGAAAAATGACAAGAATAACTCTTGAAGGATTTGTCAATTCCTCGCAAAAGTCAGTACCCTTAAAAAAAACAACTTTAGGTGACACAGCAGAAATTAAACCCAACACCTGTATTACAGTCCTACGCACTAACCATAACGCCACGGATACTACAATTGCGCTAACTACTTTAACATATAATTAAAGTCTCGAACTATGGATTCTTTGCAAATAAGTGGCTTGATCATATACAAGTTGGAATTTTCATGGATTAGAAATGGATCTTTGTGAAAAACTGTCTTTTAAACTTATCAACATGACACACTAGTAATTTGAAGTAACAGTGGCTATATTTTTCTGAGCTTTTTTAAATTCCTTACACAAAGCTCTACGCTCTTAAAAAAGGTTTGCAACCACTATCATCTAATATTCATTCGTTTTCAAAGCTATTTCACTTCAAATCCACTTTCTGTTGCAAAGTAGATATACTTTACCTACGTAGGCAGCCCACTTAAACGCCCATCACAAATCACGGTTTGCCATTAAAGGTATCTTGCGGAACACAAACACGAAAACCACGTATTTTCCTCAAAAAGTAGCTATACCTTTTTGTTTTTTATTAAATTTCCATTGATGAGAAAAATTCAAAAATGTACAAAATAAATTAATTACAAGAAATGTTAGTAAAAAGTCGAACTTTCAACGGGGTAAAAGGTAAAGGTAAGGCAAGTTAGTTAAAGAGATGCTCCTTCTGTAACTTCATCAGAGAATTGAAGTTTCCTTCTTCGGGTTTCAGGTTATATATAGCAGCACTACGGTCTGCGATATTTTCAAACTCGTTCGTTTTTCTGTTATTTTAGATTTTTTTTTTTGGATTTCCTTATTTTCTATCCAATACTGCTTACTGCCTGGTGTGGTGGATGCGATGGTGATTGGTGATTGTGAGCACTTTTGCCATTGTCTTCGGCTCAATTCACTTGCCGGAATCTTTTTGCCTCGGCGTAGTCCCTGACATCTGAATAATTCCTCTCTGGCTTTATGCGGACATCGTTTGGATCCAATTCGAATTGGCCATTCCATTCGGTGGGCAGAATAGTCGGCTCCGAATTGTATTCAAAGTAATTCTGATCATCGGATCGATTGCGTTCCTGTTGCATCAGCACCTCGCCGCTCTTGGCGAATGTGCCGTCCCACGTTGTTGGCAGGATAATTGGTTCGGTATTGAAGCCATAGAAATTATTCGTATTCGTTACGAATTCGTTGTGCTTACGCACCTTGGAGACATTGTTGGCTGATCCTTCGCCATATACGAACTTGCCGTTCCATCCTTCGCACTTGGTTTGGATATATTCGTCTTTTTTACCGCGGCGATACATTTTTAAATCGTCTTCGTATTGTGTTATGTTTCGTAAATTCAATTTATTTGTTTTTGTTAGTCAACAACTGACGCGGTTGAGATTCGAGGTGTAACTGCCAGATATTTATTAAGATACTCTAGAAGAAAATTTTATATCCGAAGTTTATTTTTGTTGTTTTGTTTTGTGTTTATGGTGTTAGGTGCAGAGCTATCCGCCTACGAAACAAGTCCACATAGCTTCATCTCTGCAGCGCTTAAGTCTAGATAGTTTGCCATATGAGGTATTCAAGACATCGCACCAGTCAGATTCGAATATGAGAGCTTGCGGAGCAATAATAATAATATTATGAGTCAGTGACTTTGGTAACAACAGCGCAGTGCGGCGAAGTTGTTTTTGGCGCGTTTTAATGGTTGACACCTGGGGAAGTAGAAAACTATATGATTGTTAGTTAATTGATAATTGCGTTTCTTATTTTTATTGCTTTAAACAGGGCGATTATTGGTTTCTTTACCAAATTATTATGAGGCATATAAGATTAAAATGGCTAAAAATACGATTGTCAAAGAAGGGAATAAGAAAGATTACTTTTTTTTTTTAAACTATCATATTAAAGCCAGTTTTTGTGTTGTCGTAAGCATTACTTAAGTAACTTTCTAACCTTGAACAAATAAACTTAATAGAAATAAGTTAGTTTTTCATTCAAGAATTTTTACTTAATCACACTAAATGGGTTGATAGTCAAAATTGTGTGCAATATTTTGAAATTTCATGAAGAAATCCTAGTTTATTGAACATAGGATGTTTGTTCTACAGGGTTTGCCGAAAAGAGGTGTTATTTGGCATTGAAGAACGAATATTTGTAAAAATAAATTCTGCTATTAATCGTGGAAAAACAAATCAGCCAAATGGCAACTACAACTACGGTTGCATCACCTTTTCATGAAATAGTGACCAGTTGCAGCTATAACTCCACAAATTTCATATTAAAGGTCTTGAACATCGGTTGAAGAGTATTGGCATATCTTTCATTGATGTTGTGCGCATACTCAATGGGTTATGAATACCCTTATAATGATTAGACACAGTACCAGCAATTAGGAAAAGAGGATAGGAATAGAAGGGACATACCGATACACATTTGGTTTCGATTGATTGCATATTGTATTGAGTGGGAAATATTGAGCCTGGTAAAGTAATTCACATTCGTGTAGTGCTGCTAAGGAAAGAATCCCTGTACTTAACAGTAAGTCAAAAATTGGGCTCAAGGGTAAATTGATAAGCATTCCTAGAAGTACGAGTATTACCGTTGAATTGTTTGAGGGGAGGAAAACAATTGGCTATTTCACTAGAGCATTGTTTATACAAAATAATGATAAAACAATGATAAGCATAACACTTTACGGTCGGCGTTGTTCACGAGAAGCAAATGTCTCGGTAAGAGAACGATCTCCTAATCTCCTGCCAAATAAGTGATCACTTCACAACAGATGGTCTGTGATGCACATACCTAAAACTTAAAGAGGATCAATCTCCTCGATGCAAGTACCACCCATGGATAGTGGCATTGAGGGAGGGCTATTTTTTTGTGACAGTAAACAGCATTGAGTTTTTGAAGCACTAAATTCTACACGGTTTTTGATTCTCATGGAATCTTTTAAGATCAGAATTTAATTAGTTTATCATACGCTGCAGTTCAGAGGATGTACAAACGAATATGAAAAGCTGAAGGTATTGCCATCAGCGAAATAATTAAGTGGGTTAGAAGTTTCACACAAATGATCATTTATACAAATAAGGAAGAGTGTCGGAGACAAAATAGAGCCCTGTGGCACACCAGCGTTTATTTTGTAGATATCAGATTTGAACTCGTCTAATACTACTCGAATTGAACGGTCTTATATGTAATTTTTAACCCAACAAAGAGGTTTATTAAAAGTAAGTGGACGCATTTTCGAAAAGAAAGTTTGATGCCAAACTCTATCAATTGCCTTTGAAATATCAAGTGCAAATATCTTTCTTTCTCCAAAACGATGTTGAGATTTGTTCAACGGGTCGGTGAGATGAACCATAAGATCTGCCGATAGTTAAGAAGCTTTTGTTCTACAAGATATATCTTAAGCTAAAAATTGATCAGAGTACCCGTAGCGATGGTAAGTGTGTTGGACTGTCATGCAAGGGGTCTTGGGTTCAATCCCTGCCTTTGCCACCTAACTTTTTTCACGGGTACTGCCTCTTGCGAGGAATTGACAAATCCTCCAAGAGTAATTCTTGTCATGAAAAGTGCTTTCTCAAATTAGCCGTTCGGATTCGGCATGTAAACTGTAGGTCCATTCCATCTCTGACAACATTACTCGCACACAGGAATGGTTGAGAGTTGTAAGTCACTAGGCCCTGGTTCTTCATGTACTGTTGCGCCACCTAATTTATTTATTTTAATAAAAATTGATCAGAGTTTCCATTACCTTTCATCTTTCATATGTTCTTAAAGAAAAAAGTCTTAATGCGACAAATCACAACATATCGGTGGTCTACTAGAAGTCTTGGGTTCAATTCCTGCCTGTGTCACCTTAAGTTTTTTTTGTACCGGTACTACTTCTTGAGAAAAATTGACAAATCTCAAGAGTAGTTTTAGTAATGAAAAGTGCTTTCTTAAATTAAGATTTCAAATTCAGCATACAGGAATGATTGAGAGTTGTACTGTACGTCTTTAGCACCTTTTTCTTCAAGAACTGTTGCACCACTTTAGTAAGTTTTAAACAAACCAGCACCCCAAAACTGCACACAAAAGTGACGTGGAGGATGGAGAGGTTTTTTAGCAAACATTTTGGGATTTTCTAAGGAGCTAAAAACGATTTTGCGTTGATAATTCGTATTATGTTGATGCATTTGAAGGACCCAATCAGCGAGAATACGACGTTGTTGGTGATTAAATTCTTATATTAACTGAACTTTAAAAACCTTATATAATGTTTTTTGTGGAATGGCTTATTGAAAAGATTCGACAATATTCGAGTTTAGTCATCACTTCGAGCTACAGTATCAATTTTTTCAGTTAATCTTCATCGACGTACACGTACATCCCAAGTATTGTTTTCCAGTCCCACTATTGCCGACTGAGAGGGTGTTTCTTTACAGCCCAAAAGTGCTTTAGTATTGTGAATAGTGACTGCAAGTGTTTCACCATTATTTATTGAATTTCAACAATGTCAATGAGTTTTTGAATAGAATTTAGTTATTTTGTCTTCTTAAAAGTTAAAAAGTGACAGCTTTAAAAGTGTAATCTAACTACATAGCGAGTTATTTAAAATGAAACCTCTTGTTGGAAACACATTTGTATTTTATCATTCTACACAAAAATATCTCTTTTAGTTCTAGATTTCAGAATTTTTGGAGTTAGACAATTCAACTTTAATATACTTGGTCTTGATACAGCAATTACGTACGACAAGTTGTTGATGTTTTTTTTCTTAAGCTCGATTATAAATTAAATATTTTGATTATTATTATTGGAGGTGACGATGCGTCAGGAAATAAGTGTTAAGTCTGATGCTGAGCTCGCATTTTTTATGAGACGTTTATATTTTTAGATTTTTAAGATCGTGAGTGTTTGAAGGGGATTATATAGTTTGAGTTATGAACTCAAGTAGTGGAAGTCAATAAAGTAGTTGAGGTCATAATATGGTGTTGGCTTTGTTTTTGTTTTTGTTCGTGATTTAGTGTTATTATTTTAGAAGTTGCTATGAAAGACTTTGCATTGAATTTTGTATTTAAATTTGTGTGGCGCTACAACATTCTTTGTAGTAAATGAAATTTTCTACATTATTATAGCACAAGTTGGAATCATTCTTGATTAAATGATAAAGGTCAAGTTTTTCAATGCAACATATCACATCCTAGTTTCGGAGTTAATCCTGAGTCAACAACTCGAACATGTTTTTCAGTTAATTAAGATTCCAAATCGAGTATTAGCATAATCCATTAAATCGAGAATTTATTTTTGACGCATATAAACCAATGCTATATTGATTGAATTAATATGTTAACAACTACAACATGCTCACCCGCTACACATTGTTTTTCACCTTCATTTTGGGTGACGTGATACATTTTAATGTATAACGTTTTATTATTTTCGTCGACATGAACAATTGTTGAAGGAATAGAAAATTATGAACAAAAATTAAAACAAAACAGTTTATATTACGTTGTGAGTAACGCAGTCGTAATTTTTGCAACAAAATACGAATATAAAATTTAAAAAATTGCAATAAATAAATAAATATAAAATTACAAAAACTTAAGTGCATTTAATTTGGTTGAATAAATGGAAGAAATTATTCACAGTATTAAAAGAAATAAAAAAGTACGTATATACGCCCAAGTGCACTCTTTGAGAAAAAATAATGAAAACATAATTATTGGGAGGTTGGGCTTTTTACACATAACACATTTTTATCATAATCAATAGAGCAGTTCTTTTGCTGAATATTTTAGAGACAAATTTAAGTAGATTATTTTTTAAGAGCAATTGAAAATTAAGAAATAAAAAAAAGGCTGCGAAGCAAACTACACTGATAACTTCCCATCCCGTCTGTGGATTTTTCTAAAACTCTAAAAAAAAATATATTTGAAGTGTATAGGCACCCTTATACGATAAACACAAATCATGGAATATCATAGAACATAGAATATAAGTTTATACTAACACTTATATACAATACTGGAAATATTGTAAGGTAGTATGTAAGAACACAATGTAATTAGTAGGTAAGGATAAGGATTAAGGAAGATCAAATAAAGCTCAGTGTTAAAAAGACTGCCTTTGGTTTTAGACGTTACAACTGGCGACGAGGAAATAAAATAAAAAGTAATAAAAACCATGGCGTATTTGGGCAGAACTCCAACCTACGATTTTAAAGAAAATGATTGGAATCTTTTTAAAATCCAAATCCAGCAATTTTTCATCGCTAATAATTTGGAAGACGCAGCTGACGAAAAGAAGCGAAAAGCAGTGCTGTTAAGTGGTCTAAGTGAAAGAACGCTCCGTTTTCTTAAAGAAATCATGCATCCAAGGGCTCTTGAAGATGCCACCACAGCATACAGTGAAATTATAACGGCGATGGGAGAACATTTCAAGCCATCATTTTCAGTGTTCGCAGAGAGACGAAAGTTTTATGAATCTGTGAAACACGACGATTAAACCTTACAAGAATGGGCAGCAAGGCTGAAGGCTTTGGCTGTAAATTGTTCTTTCGATACTCATCTGAACGTAGCGTTGCGAGACAGGTTTGTGATGGGTCTCAAAAAAGGACCTGAGAAAGACAAACTATTCCTGGAGAAGGCGAGTGATCTGACGTTTCAAAAGGCATTAGAAATGGCTTTGTCTGTTGAATGCGTAAAAAGGCAGTATGACGTCACTGTACAAGATATCAAAGAAGAACCAGCAAGCGTGTTTAGTATCCAGAGGAAGAGCGGTAAAAACAGGCAACGTAGCGGTAAAGGCGAAACGGTATCATCATCTCATCAATCAACATCAGCGAGCGGTAAATCTGGTCGGTGCAACGTGTGTGGTTACACAAACCATAGTGAAGGTCAATGTAGATATAAAAACTATATTTGTAAGAATTGCAAGAAAAGGGGTCATTTAAAAAAAATGTGTCCCAAAAAATAATAAATTTAACAAAGAGTGTAATTATGTATCTAATGATGACGATTTGTCTCTTTTTTATTGCAGTACTAACTCTAGTTTAAGACCCATCACGGCTGATGTTATTGTGAACGGTAAAAACATGTGCATGCAGATCGATAGCGGGTCGGCAATCACAGCAATATCCGACTTAGATTTTGAGAAGCATTTTTCAAGCTGTCAATTAAAAAAAACGAGTGTGATGCTTCGTAATTATAACGGCGGTGTTATAACACCTCTTGGATTTTGTAATCTCAAGGTAATTTATGCCAATAAATGTAAAATGTTAGACATTCACGTGGTAAAAAACGGTGGCCCGCCGATTCTTGGTAGAAATTGGATGTTCGCATTTAACGTAGGCATTAAAGAAGTGAATTTCATAAATGTTAAAGACCAAGATTTAGCACATGTTTTATCCAAGTTTTTTGAAGTTTTTGATGGGAAGTTAGGCATGTACAACAAGAGACAAATCTCTTTACAAATAAAAAAAAGGTGCTTCTCCAAAGTTTTTTAAACCTCGTCGACTACCTTTTCACATAAAGGAGAAGGTGGAGAGGGCATTAGATGATTTAGTCCGATTAGGAGTTTATGAGCGGGTTGATCATAGTGAGTGGGGGACGCCGATCGTCCCTATATTAAAAAAGAATGGTTCAGTTCGTATCTGCGGAGATTATAAGACGACTGTGAATCAAGTTATTGAGGGAGTGCAGCACCAGTTACCGACCATCGACGAAATTTTAGCGAAATTGCATGGCGGGAAGTCATTCACAAAAATCGATTTGTCATCTGCATACCAGCAGTTAGTTTTGGATGAGAAATCCAGAGATTTCACCACGATAAGTACAACTAGAGGGTTGTTAAGAAGTACAAGGTTAGTTTATGGCATTGCTCCAGCGGCTGCCATATTCCAGAAAGAGATGGAAAAATTATTGATCGACTTAGAGGGAGTAGTAGTTTTCATGGACGATTTACTTATAACAGCTAGTGACAAGGAAACGCATTTAGAAAGGTTAGCCGAAGTTTTAAAACGTTTAAAAAGTGCGGGGCTTAAGGTAGCTAAAGATAAGTGTAGCTTTTTTGTAGATTCGGTCAAGTATTTAGGGCATGTAATAGACAAGCAGGGGCTACATAAGGATCCAAAACGTGTCGAAGATATAATGCAGCTTCCAAGTCCTAGCTCAGTGAAGGAACTGCAATCATTTCTAGGGGTAATCAATTTTTACCGGAGTTTTATGCCAGATTTAGCATCTAAGGCAAACGACCTTTACACATTGTTAAGAAATTATTGTAAATTCAAATGGGGCGTTGCCCAAGAAAATTCATTCACTAAGGTAAAGAAGCTGTTATCTTCAAATCAGGTGTTAGCTCATTATGATCCCAACGTGCCAGTTAAACTCATTGTAGACGCTAGCCCAAGCGGTTTAGCAGCGGTGTTAGTTAATGTATATGAAAGTGGAATTGAACGACCAATTTGTTTTTCATCTAGGAAGCTATCCGATTCCGAAAAAAACTATGCGCAGGTGGAAAAGGAGGCACTCGCGATTGTATTTGGTGTTAGAAAATTCCATCAATATTTATTCGCGAAAGAGTTTATTTTGTTGTCTGATAGTAAGCCAATCGTTTCAATTTTTGGTTCCAAAAGAGGCATACCACCGCTGTCGGCAAATCGCCTTCAAAGGTATGCCCTTTTCCTTTCCGGCTATCAGTTTCAAACGCAATACGTAAATACGAAAAAGAATATTGCGGATTATTTTTCACGCACCCCCATAGATCCACCAGAAGAAGATACTGCCGCTGATGACGTTTACGTCAATTATGTACAAGAAGTTGGTAATTTGCCAATAAAGTTTGCGGACGTAGTAGCCGAAACAAGTAAGGACAGCGTGTTGACAAAAGTTGTAGGATATATAAAAAAGGGATGGCCTAAGCATGTGGAGGATGAAAGTTTAAAAGCTTATTTGCTTAGAAGCTCAGAGTTATCGGTGGAAGCGGGTGGAGTTTTTTGGGGTTACAAATTGGTAATACCTGAATCTCTTAGGAAACAGGTTTTGTTCGAACTTCATCGGTCACATCTGGGTATAGTAAAAATGAAGGGATTAGCTAGAGGATATTGTTGGTGGCCTTCTTGGGATAAGGACTTGGAGAACATTGCTAAATCTTGCGAATCTTGTTTGTTATATCAAGATAACCCAATAAAGACGAAATTAATTAATTGGGATTGGCCATGTAAAGTTTGGGAGAGAATCCATTTAGATTTCATGGGCCCGATTTTCGACCGAAATTTTTTAATTATTGTTGACGCATTTAGTAAATGGATCGAGTGTGTAGACATGGGTAAAAATATTACGAGTATTCATACTAAAGAAATTTTGCTTCAGATTTTTAGTAGATTCGGGTTACCTGAAACCATTGTTACCGACAATGGTCGAACATTCATTTCAAAGTTTTTTCAAGATTTTTTAAAAGGTAACGGTATAAAGCATATTACTACACCGGTGGGCCACCCAGCAACGAACGGGCAGGCAGAGAATGGTGTTCGATTGATTAAAAGGGCACTCAAAAAAGCATTACACTCAAAGAAGCCAAGCGACAGTTTGAATCATTGTTTGCAAATCTTTTTAATCGATTATAGAAAGTCCATTCACAGTACCACCGGTCGTGCTCCAGCTGAATTAGTATTTGGCAGGAATTTAAGAAGTAGGTTAGACTTATTAAATCCGTTAAATGTAAATCAAAAAGAGAGAATTCAAAAGAAACCAAAAGAATTGTTAAAAAAAGTTAACTGCATGCAAAAGAAACAAAGAAAATATTATAAAGGAAATAATTCGAAAATATTTAGAAAAGAAGATGAAGTAGTTGTCAAAGATTTTTCAATACCAGGAAAAATTTCTTGGATTAAAGCAATAATCTTAAAAGTTATTGGCAAACGTTATCTTTTAGTTAAAGTTAAAAAAGGAAATTGCGATGTAATTTGGAAGCGACATTTCAATCAAACAATGTTATTAAATGAATTTAAATATAAAGATACAAATAATTATGTTCCGGAAATCTTAATTGATCCCAGTGCAAAAATGAAAATCAGCGAAAAAGAACATATAAACGGCAACGAAGAATCAGATAATTTAAATGTTGCAACACGTAAGACATCACGCAAGATCTATCCAGCAGATACTCGTTGGAATGGTCGTTTAAGAAATCGAGTTGAATAGAATCCTGATTTTCATTCGTGTACTGCGCAATTTAAGGGGGATGTTGAAGTGTATAGGCACCCTTATACGATAAACACAAATCATGGAATATCATAGAACATAGAATATAAGTTTATACTAACACTTATATACAATACTGGAAATATTGTAAGGTAGTATGTAAGAACACAATGTAATTAGTAAGTAAGAATAAGGAAGATCAAATAAAGCTCAGTGTTAAAAGGACTGCCTTTGGTTTTAGACGTTACAATATTAATAACAATATTTTGTGTAGAATACAAAAATTTGAAGTCAATATCTTTCTTTCAATTTCGTATCAGGTGTTTGTTGTTTCAGAAGGTTTTTGTTTAAAAAAAAAAGCTGTCAATTGAATGTTTTAGCAGCAACAGTTTGCATATGATAAAATAAGTTTGATTTCAAAATCTGTTTTTTTTTTAACAAGATTTTTAGTCGAAAACCAATTTCACCAATTTTAGTAGCATTTTTTTAAAGTTTTTAATTCTTTAAAAAAAAACCGTAAAAATACGTGACTAGCAAACTTTTCACGCAATAAGGCCATAATTACGCGACGTTCTTTTCGTCGTCCATGGCTCCAGAACCAGTAGAAATATCGACTTCAAATAAAAAATATTGTTGTCAACATTCAGTAAAATTTTAAGAAAAATCGAATTTACAGTTTTCTTACAAAAAATAAAAACCTACAAAAAATTAATAAATGTTGGTCAAAAGTGATTTTCGTTTCAAATATCTTTTCAAAAATTTTAAATATTGGCTTCAAACTTATTTTATATTGTTTTTAACATTCAGTAAATTTTTATTAAAATCCAGCAGTCAAATACAAATTTTTAAGAAATCCTACTAAAATTGGTAAAAATTGGTTTCGACTAAAAATCTCGTTAGCAAAAATAGATTTCGAAATAAAAATAATTCAACTGGCAACTTTTTTAACAAAATACGAAAACCTGCAAACGTATAAGCAAGACAAAACGAAAGACGAGATGGGAAGTTATCAGTGTGGGTCGCATCCCAGCCTCTTTTTAATGGGAGCTCAGACCCGTAAGGAGCGGTGGCTTTGGGATTATACTTAGAATCTGGAATTACAGATTCGGAATTGTGCCATGTTGACAGGGGCGTCTTTAGACTTTTTGGGGCCCTGGGCCCAATAGGATTTGGGGGCCAAAAAAAGTAGATATAATATATTTTTTTAATTCTTTAGGTTAAAAAAATCACTTTAAAATTAATTTGTGTTTTTTTTTTACATATTTTTACTTTTTAAAAGAACTAAAAAAAAACAAAACAGATATTTGTTTATACTTATATAATTTGTTTTTAATTTACCTTCAATAGTTGAACATTTTTCTTTATAGTTGATTTTTGATAATGTTTATTGTTTTTTTTTTTATTTTACATAAGTTTATTTCTTTATATTTGTTTTGATTTGGTTTTTTTTAGATATAGGTATGCATATGTAAGTTTAAGTATACAATAAAATATTATTGAATTATTAAAATATACTTTTCTGACTTTGTCAGTTGCAAAATCATGAATTAAGTCATCAAATTCAATTTCCTGCAGTAATTCATTTTCAATTGATAAAATTGACAAGCTGTTTAGTCTATCTTTTAGCATTGTGCTTCGAAGTTCGTTTTTTATCCAGTTCAATTTAGAAAATGAACGCTCTCCACTCCGTCAAAGATAAAAAATTCTATGGGCAGTTTCTACATTTGGAAATGTGTTCCCAATTTCATCCACTGTAATTAGACTGTACAATTTTGATATTGTAATAAGATCTTCATTCACATCTTTATTGAATTCTTTTAAGTACTGTACGAGGTGCAAGCATTCTGCCTCAAGTTCTTCTGCATTAACATCTCTATGAAAACTGTTCGCAAGAATTTTGCAAATCCACTGAAGTCAAATATTGCAATCGACAAAAAAGCCAAACAATGCATTAATTTCTTGATAGCAATTAAATCGTATTTTTAATTGCAAATAGTGTCAATAATTGATATTTTAAACTTTTCTTTCCCAATTAGCTGAACGGATGGTGTACGACCATCAACATACATACATATGTGGCACGCGTATTTCGTACTATTTTTCGTTGCATTAAGTCTATATAATTAGCGTCCGGATTCTTAATTTTGGCACATGCTTCAAATTTATCAAAATTCTCCCTTAGATCATTTTTATGAAAGAACATAGTGAACAAAGCAAATTGGAAGCAAAGTCAATCATTAATGTTTCTTTTTGAAGGCATTTGCTGGTTTTATGAATTCTTTCTAATATTGTACTCCAAATTTCTGTTAAAATGAGGAACTCCAGTTTTGACATTTTCTTAGACAGGCTTAGCGCTTCGATTTTTGTGTCTGGAGCTTGCTCTGGATCTCTAGAGATAGAATATATCAAGGCTTCAGTAATTTGCTTATAACTATGATGGAGCGCGTTAACTGCATCAGCTCGTGCAGACAATCTTGTTTTAGAAAGGCTTTTAAGAACTCTATGTGAACCTAAACATTCATTCAATTTATTCCAGCGATGGGTAGAAGCAGAAAAAAAGTTGTATATTTCTTGAACCACTTGAAAGAAACTTGTTGCCTCCTGCACACAACCAGCAGCATGAAGGCCTACTAAGTTAAGAGAATGTGCTGCACAAGGTACGAAGGTAGCAAATTCGCACTTCTCCTTTAATCTTGCTTACAAACCACAATATTTTCCCGACATATTAGACGCATTATCATAGCTCTACAATCCTTTAGCGAAATATCATGATTTTCCAGAAATGTCAAGATTGTGTCAGCCAAATATTCAGATTTTAAAAACCTTTCGATGGCAACACAATTTTTAACATACCGAATTACAAAAGTCAACTGGTCGATATGAGAATGGTCGGGTGTACTGTCAACACTTAAGGAAAAATATTTTGCCGATCTAATTTCACCTAAAATTTTTATTAGGACTTGTTTTCTTATTATATCAATGAATTCGTTGCAAATGTTTGCTGATAAATAGGAAGTGTATCCCTTTCCTGAGTTCTCACATTTTTTTAAATGATCTGCGATGAATGAATCATCATCTGACAACTTTGTGTTTGTTTATCGAGTGAGTTGAAAAGTCAACATGTGTGCAGAACTGTAGAGTAGAACGAAAGCAAAGTTGTTAAAATAATGTTGACAGCGTGTGCACGTGTATGATTAAAGATTCATGTTTCTAGAAGTTTAAGATGTTAAGGAGGAGAATTTCAACGGAACGGAGAGTAAAATGAAACTTGTTTTTCTGTTACTGTCTAGGTCTACTAACCTTATATCGTTTTCTATATAATTCTTGTATAGATTCATTAATTTTGAGTTGGTGGATTTGGGGGCCAAATAATTGCGAGACCCTGGGCCCTGGCCCACCGGGCCCATGCCTAAAGATGCCACTGCATGTTGAGGTGACTTCCCGAGCACGTACAAATCTTTTAGCACCAACAAACATTAAATAGAACTATAACCGAAACAATTACGTCACTCGAGCACCGCTGCAATGTTTCATACCTTTCGTTGTTCTACCGATATTTTTGTTGCATTCCCCATCTCAAACAATTCAGCCGTAATACTAGTACTTCTAGGAATGCACATCAGTTTAACCTTGAGCTCAATTTCGGACGTACTGTCAAGTATAGAGATTATTTTTTTAACCGCACATCGAGAATGTAGAATACTTTACTCAGCTCTGTTTTTCCCTATCATTTTGATATTCATTACTTTAAGACCAATGTGCATCGGTTTTAATCCTTCCTTGTTTTCCTAAAGCTCGCACTGTGTTTAAACTTTAAACATTTTAAGGGTATTAATAACCCCTTGAGTGCTCGTTAATTATAAACAAAATTAAATACGGACGGCTTTACACAACACGATCAGTCTTGGGTTTATTACTTCAGAAGATCCGCATGCTGCAATTCCAGAAAAGACCATTGGAAGGATTTTATTTGTCACACTTAATAGAGAATTCCAAAATTAGTGACCATTTTATTTATTTAACGAAATGTTTTGACTCAAAAAACAATATTTTATTGCATGGAAAGTATTAATGAATCACGTTTTCATTCCAATTCCACTTTACTCTCAAAAGCAGTTACCCTCAATTACGTGGCCATCGCTGACATTACAAAAAAAATAGAATCTCTGATTTATATTAACACCTAACACAGCGACATTAGGGCACCCAATTTGAAGCACTATAGGAACTTGATTTGGGGAGAAAATACCTGCAGCTACGATGACAACCACGACGACGCGACGCGACGGGAAGCTACATTACGAAGGTATTTTAAAACAATAGAATCTATGGTACTCCTCTGTTACTCCTTAGGTATTCGAGGTACTCTTCTTACCAACCCTTTCTTAACCAAGGATCTAGAAGCTTCGGTCGTCCTATCATGAAGTTAAGGCAGGTATATAAGGTATATCAGATATTAAATGAAGCGTTAAGTAGAATCCATGTTGCATAGCTTGTTCAGCACCTTATTCGATTGTGATCATCACGAAAAGCGATGTTCCTATTTTTTGCACTCAGCCTTACAATGCTCAGGCTCATTCGCTTCCTTCGGTCTATATGTTGCTTTTCAAGTCCAATGCCACCATCATCTTGCTCTTATAGCCATTTACCACTAAACCAATTAAGGATAATCTCAATTAAAAATCTTAAGTCATTATACCGGCTGATGCTCGGGAAGACCGCGACGACGACGGACGGGAACGCCAATGAATGAGATTTAAAAAAAAAGAATCATCTAGTTTGACTCTCTAGAATTTGATGAGGAAGATTCCTGTGGAACTTCTTAGGTCCAATCGCAGCATTTATTTTTTAACTGGGGCTATATCTATTCAGGTTCATTCTTACCTACCACACCGTCCCCCTTTCATTAAGGGGTTTGTACAAAAAGAGGGAATATTATTATGTGAATAAATGACGAGGGGTGAAAGAGATCATCGTACTACGGAAAAGGTTCAAGTCGCGTTCGCCCTGATTTTATTTGCGCATTTTTGTTTTATACTCGTAGGCATATAAAGTTCTTAGAACTTAACTCTTCCCATGATTCCCTGGTCAGTTAAAGTGAAATCCAATTGAAAGGTATAAAAACTACGTCATGGATCTTATGTAGTCTTACAGGCGATGCTTAATGTCGATCTTCAATGGCTTGAAGGAAGAATAAATCCGAAGAATTCTAAATATTTGTCAAGTTCTTGTATACCTTAGTGCATCAGACTGGTTTTTGGCCTAAGACCAAACGGAATCACCGTGAAGGAAGAAATTACTGCACATCAAGATTGTTACTTTTTACGGATTTTATATAAAAATACCTTCTGGACTGACAAGAGTGATGGAAACAGGCTTGTTGGACATGATGTTTAGATTGAACAGGAAGTAATGTTTTTTTTATAGGATTTAGGTCAAATCAAGTTTTTAACTTCTGTATATCAATGGTTTTAAGGTTTGTTGTAAGAATCAGAGAGATGTTGAATGAACATTGAACAGAACATGGCAATTAAAATGTTTCTTATGTTTTTGTCTTTTTAACAGAACTGTTAACGGTAATGAAGTTAATTTAAATTGTAGTAACTAGTTTATGGATATGAAAATTTGAAATACAAAAAAAAAGAGTGGTTAAGTTTTTAAGGCTCACGTTGAATGTGAACCACACCTAAACGTCAATTTTTTTCTACATTTCATTTGACATTTATCAATTTCAGATTGGCTCAATTTGAACCATCGAAAGATACACAATTCATTATAAGGTCTTTGTTGCAGTGGCGGAATCCATTATGATGTATGCAGCACAGATATGGAGAGGGGAGAAGATTGAAACGGTCGAAAAACTTCAGAGGTTCTTCATTAAAAGATGCTTCGTTTACCGAAAAACACCCCAAACTAAACTATCACCACTCTTCATCAAAACTATTAAATGTCATGTTGATTATATCAAAAAAGTTTTTAATATGTCAGATGAAAGACTCCCAAAAATTCTTGCATTGAAAACAATTGAGAAGAAAAATGTGTGGTATAAGAAGCTAGAAAACCATGCTGACTACTGTAGAACGGACTTTCGAATAGTTAATGAAAATGGTAAATACTGCGATGACGACCTCCGGAATCTTATTGCAAATTTAGATGAAAAACTGAGTGCCGACCGACGCTATTAATGAAGCTACATTCTCGGTGCATAGATCTATGTACAACCATCTAAATCACAATTTATGCGAACGTAACCAGGGCCGCCGAGAGGAATTCCGGGCCCGGGACGGACAAATCTCGGGCCCCCCCATATTTACCATTTTTTTTAAAGTTCATGCCTACTGATATATGATACGTTCTAATTTCAATTACGAATATCATGAAATTGGTTGGAATTAACGGAAATAATCATTTTTTGTTTGCAAAATTAACCGAAAAAAGTGTTAATCATCAAATCAATCTTACGGGTATCGTCCAGTTTAGTTGAAATGGAGGATGGATATAAAATAATTCTACATGCGATTAGATCAGAATCCGAACAGAATAATACATTCAATTCGATATTGCCAACGACATGTTAGTAACGGTGGTAACTAACTGATAGTACGGTCGATTAACTATTAAAAAAAATAGCATGAAGATCTATTACCTACTATGAAAATAAAATAGAGCGAAGTAAAAGTATTTGAAATTTGTCTTTAAAAAAAAACTAAGTTTTTTAAAAGTTTTACATTAAATACTCTTTATTGTTTTTCTTTATTAAAATATAATTACAATGTTTTATTAGAGTTAGTTTGCATTCAATGAAATATTTTCTTTTGGCAAACGAGCTTTTCTAGCTTTGTGAGCAGCAAAACAACTTATAATTGCATCGAAATTCAATTTCCTTGCCAAAGGTGCTTCGATGCATAGTGTAGCAAGTCTGGAAACACGATCTTGTGATGAGCACGAACGATGAAACTTCTTTGTTCTGGAAAGGACGCTAAATGAACGTTCGGCACTAGCTACGGTTACCGGTATGGTGGAACACACAGGGAGAGCAACACAAATGTTGGGGAAAATCTTCTCCAAGTTCTGGGAATAAATAGCATTGAGCAAACTCAATGGCGGAAGTGCTGCTTTAAAATTGGCTTCATAAATGTGTGATGAATTATTTCTTCTTTCAACTCTTGAGACACATGCGAGTTATACTTTTGGATGAACCTTGTAGCGGAGTTTTTAATCTCAAGTTCGTCCATTTTTGAAGACTGTCATAAAAATGAAAATGTAGCATTCAAATTTTTCATCGTATCGAACCGACGAGAAATTCCACATATAATTGAATCAACTATGACGTAAAAGGTGTTTCTCTTGAAATTTATTTCTTCGTCTGTTTCAATTTGCTTTCCAGCTCCTCGGTATTCTTCAAAATGTCTCTTTAATTGCCTTTTTCGGTTCGATGGGAACGATTCTGGAACATATACTGCTTTGCATTCAGATAAAAATTGATCTCATCCGTTTCGAACAATGTTCAAATCGAAGATCAAGTTGTCGAGATCTTGAATTTCAACGTCAATAGTACTGTTTCTGGCTCGAAGAAGGAGACTTCTTTCATTTATAGCGCTAAGAACCTTGCACCAAATCGAAGACATCATGACGCATTCAAATTTGTGCATATATTTTAAAACGCCATTTACATCTCTTCGAGCTTCAGCAGTTAAATTAATATCACTTAAGGCTTCTAATGATGTTCTAAGGTTTTTCAGATGATTTGCAAATGGTTTCACTGCCCCAATTCTAGCTGACCATCTTTTATCGGAAAGTTTTTGAAGGGATCCGGGCACATTTTTCTTAAGAATTTCCCAACGTTGAGCACTGCTGCTAAACAAGTTGAAACACTTTTGAACAACACCAAAAAATGTGATTGCCGCAGGACAAAATTCCTCTGAATCGACTCCACGCAAGTTATGGCTGTGAGCTGCACATGGTGAATACACGACAATCGGAGTTTTGTTTAAAATATGACTTTGTGCACCATTGTACTGTCCTTTCATATTGATTCCATTGTCATAGCCTTGTGCACAACAGTCTTCTAAAGGGATTCCGTTCTTTGCCAAGGTTTCGCAGATCGAATCAGCTATTGCGGTGCCAGTTTTTTTTGTTGTAATCGACAAATTCCAAGAACCGTTCTTGGATGGTAAACACATTTTCTTCAATGGCAACGGCCTAGTCACTGATAAAGCTTCGGTTCCCATCGATCACCGAGATCAAGCATCAGTGAGCGTGGTTAGTAGACAGATGGGGGACCGTCTCGAAACCTACCGCGTGCTGTTGTCATGTGTTCTTTCTGTTCTTCTGTCTGTTCTTTCTCTTCTGTCCTTCTGTCTTGTATTAATGTCTTGTGTTGTTATCACCTTACATAGTCTAGTTGCTCAAGGTGCTGTGTTCTCTACTCTGTACATTTATGTGCTGAGTTGTGTGAAATGTAATGTAATGTAATTTTCTTCAAAGCGCAGATATAGCAAAATAAATGTGTTTTGTTCCACATCACTTGAATCGGGTGTTGCATCGACAATTATAGCGAAGTATTTGGCGTTTTCTCTCTCCTTCAAAATAGCTGAACTCACATGTTGGGCACAAATTTTGATGAACTCATTTTGAATCTCAACGGAAAGGTAGTGGACTTGCAAACGTTTGTGCTCTTGTTGTGAAATTCTTACTTTTTCCAAGTGCTCCTGACGTAAACGGTCATAATGACTAATTAATTCCAAAATGCCCAACAAATTTCCATTATTTGGCTCTTCAATAAGATTGCTATCGCCTCGTAGTCCTAGTCCCCTTTCGCCAAGGAAGAAAATGGTGTCCAATATTGTATATAGAATTCCTTGCTATTTTTGTATGGCTGGTTTAATATGCACACTTTGAAGTGACTTGATATAATTCAAATCTTCAGTAAACAAATTATTCAAAATATTAATTAATTAATATTACGGAAACCATAATTGAAAAACGTTTGCGTAGGATTTTCCGGTCCCCCGAAACCGAATCAAAAATTTCGTTTACAGCAGAAACAAAAATAGAAGAAAAGAAACTTTATAAAAACAGAAACCGAAATGAATATTTGTGTTTTGTTTTAAGTTGCCGGGCCCCTTATTTTGATTTTAAAAAGTTTCAAAATAAAATAAATTTGAAATTTACGTTAAATTAAGTTAGAAAAGCGAAACAATTTATTATAACTTTCTTTCAATAGTTCAGAGTTGCCCAATTTTTCATTAAATATAAACAAAAATGTATACGCCAATAATAATCAGGGGCCCAGATCGGCAAGCCTGTGACTGAAAGATTCGTATATAACATACAAACAGGGGCCCGATTGCGAAAGCATGAAATATTTTAAATTTTCGGGCCCCTAAAAATAAGTGGGAATAGGTATGTTGATGATGAATTTAGACTGCCTATATTGAAAAAAAAACACTCTTCTCATTGTTTTCAATTTTACGGGCCCCTAGAAAATCCCGGGCCCGGGGGGTTTATCACCCCCCTTCCCCCCTCTCGACGGGGCTTAACGTAACTACTTTCGAAACGAGAACAAACAGGAGCTCATATCGGCAATTATCAAAATGAGAGGAGAAATGATAAGTCTTAGTTATATACCACATCGAGATGATCTGCCTAATACAGGAAAGTGTCCAATTTCATGTGAAATACGCAGAAATTTGTTCGGCAGCAACATGTAAATTGAAAATTATTAGTGCAAGAAAAATTTAGGGAGGAATTACCTAAATTTACTTATTAAACTTCAA